>CM060905.1:901289209-903689209 GCA_030737815.1 Allium fistulosum
TCCGACATGCATATGTTACCCACCGTAGACTGTATACTAAAGTTGTAAAACTTACAAAAAATCAAATCTTAACTTAGTTTTATTCCAAGTGGTATGTAGAATTTTCAAACCCTAAGTTACCGGTCGTTTGTCAAGTGTTCGAAGTAAACTGCCCTGTGAACTGGGGGGCATACAACAGTACTCAAATAGAAATACATGAAAACAAAATCACTTCACAAGTTTTTTTACTTCAAACAAAGAATTTTATCAGTAATCACAGGACTAGATAAAATAAAATAGAAGTAAGCAAAGTAGACATAAGTACATAGAACACAGATAAGCAGATAAGCAAAGTTACAGTCAAAATGTCAGCAGTATATTACTTATAACTTTTTTCTATACAAGGTCAAAATATGGGGGTCGTACTCACATAATACCGGCTAACAAAAGGAAAAAAGTACAGACAACGCAACAAAAGCAGTGAGTGTAGACTCTGCACTTGAACAAAACAACACAAAATGACTCAAAATCAGATTAACCACCGTCCAAGCTTCTCAATGCCTTTTTCCGCCGCTCCCCTTCCCGCCTTTCATTTGAAGTTTCTGTTTTGCCTTAAGAGTGGTATTGCTGCCGGTAATTTCAACTATTTCCTCGGTGCTGATGTCCTCTTCCTACTCTTTAATTTTCTCAGAATTTTCCGCTTTAGTCTTGCGCTTTCGAGATCTGCGAGAGCTCATAGAGGACTTTATCGCTTCAACTTTCTCCTTCTTGATGGCAACCAATTGTTTTTGAGATTTGCACGGCTGCTCTATCCGAGTAACCTGCTCCCGAACTTCGGCCACCGTAAAGTCACCCTCCAAAGAGACGGAAGGATCATCCAGGCCATGTAATGTGGCGATTTTCTCAAACTCCTGCCCCGGCTGCAAGCCGGACATGGACACGGCAACCTGAGTAGCTATAGAAATGAGCACGGACGCTGTTGAAATAGCGACAGGTCCAGGCACCAAGGAAACCAGTGGATCAGCGGACAAGGAAGACGAACCTATAAGATCAAAAATGAAAGCGTTAAGTTCATCCTGTTCTTGCGGCGTAAGTTGAAAGTTCTCGAACTCGGGAGAAACAAGAAGATTACCTGCACCAAAGAAGTGACTAGAATATCAACTTCATATTCACCACCTTCTCCCTCCTTGGATGGTTCCATAACCCACAGAGAAGCTTCAAGTCTAGAACTCGTCGGTGGATCGTAATGTTGCCTCGATGATTCACCAAGACCGAAAATAAAAGGCTCTGGCAACCCTTTAGCAGTCGTTGTCGTAGCAGCGTCAGCAGCTTCCTTCTCCCTTTTAATTTGCAAAATCTCCCAGCCCTCTAGCAACTCTTTCTTTGATTCTTCATTGAGATAAGTGCTCTCTAGCTCTCGCTTGATGTAAACATCCTCGATATCATGGAAACGGGTCAGAATTTCCTTCCAAACCACGGCGAGAGTGCATGGGAATTTAGGGCCCAAGTAATTGAGACTCTACTGGTGTAGCAGGAATTGACATAAAAGTTTAAGATGGTCTCATCTATCTTCTCCATCTTTCTCTCGAAGGCGTTCTGAAGCTCCAAATAATCCACTGTAACGACGACCTTTTCAATTTTGACACAAGCTTTATCGACGCTAAGCTGCGCAACTCGGTCCTGGAGCATGGCGATCGTCTCATCTTGGTCAGAGATGGTTTTATCCCATGACTTCACGACTTCTTCATATTCCGCACATTTTATTATAACCCTTTACGATATTGTCATGGTCGAAAATTGTCTTCTTTTGGACCTCAATTGTTGCACTGCAAGCTACCACCTCCTCTTTTAACTTGGCTTCTTCTACATGAGCCTTATTAATTTCGTCCCTGTAGATGATCTCTATTCTCTCATAAGCCTCTTTTAGCTATTTTAGCAAGCCAGCACTGTTCTTGCTCTCTTGAAGCACCACGTCTCTTTCTTCTTCCAGCCGCTTGACTTTGGCATCGCGTTCCGCCAACGCTATTTCATAGTCATCCTTCTTTGATTCAAAGGAGAGGATTTCTTGATAGTTATTGCAGTTTTCATCCGCCATTTGTTTGCATAATTTCTCCTACCCCTCGGCCTGCTCTAAATCATTCTGGATTGCCTAAAAGTGGGCTTTGCAAACATGATGAAGATCGTGATCAAATTTAACCCCCTTAAAAACCACCCGGGTAGCGCTGCTTCAAGCCTGGGAGGACCAGACGAAAGAACATAGCAAGATATCTGGTGCGGGCGTGAAGAACCGGGGGAAAGCACCACATGAGATGAGGGGACTTGAGACGAAGATGGATAGAAGACAGAAGAGACCGGGATTTCAGGACCGATTGAAGCAGGTGCTGGAGCGAAGGCCTGCTGTTCCGAAGAATGAGAACCAATATCAACTTTTGACTTTTTAAATAATTTCTCTCGCTCATCGAAAGTCTTTCTTTTCTTATGCCCATCCTTGTACACTCAACCCCATTCCCTCTCGTCTCGGAAACGTGCTTCAGCCTCTGAATCTTTTCTCCTTCTCTATTCCTCCTCTGTTTCGCGAGGTTGGTGACGGCCAGAAGATCGTTTCGACCAGTGTTTAAAGTTAGTAAATTCCTCAAAATCGTCATAAAGGCCGCGTCTGTTAGGTATGTTTCCACCACTGCCGAACCGGATTCACAACCATGGAAAACCGAACCAACTCATTTCCATAGCCTAACCGAGCCAAGATAAACACTACCGGACCAATCCTCTACTACTGGTCCAGACCTCAACAAACAAACCAGAAGCATGCTACCGGACCAGACCTTAGCTCCACTCACTACCGGACCAAAGTCCTGCCGAACCAACCCAGCTCCACTCATTACCGGACCAAAGTCCTGCCGAACCAACCCAGCTCCATTCACTACCGGACCAAGGTCTCAACTCCTACCATCTACCACCGGACCGAAGCACTACCGAACCAAGGCGTTGCCGAACCAACGTTGCCAGGCCGGATTGCACCAGCCCAGGCCCACCAGCAGCTATATACATCTAGAACCCCTGCTCCCAGCCTCACTCTATAAATAGAGGGGCAGGGGTACAACAATGGGGGACAAGTTTGAGAGCTCAAGCACGAATAGAACTTTCAAACAACTTTCATATACTTGTATCAAAGCTTTGTACTTGTAATCTGAACAAGAAAGGAGAAATAATATATAAAGTGGACGTAGGCACATTCTGGCTGAACCACTATAAATCTGTGTGTCTTTTACAGTTTAGTCCCTGCTTTTTACATATTTGCATAAATCATCCAGATCACTAAAAGCAACATAAAATCAACTAAAATCATACGACTTGGAGGTGTTTGCCCATTTTTTATGCAAACATTTTTGGTGCTTTCATTGAGAGCTGAACTCAGGACCTCCCGCTTAACTTTCTTCCTATCAGCGTCGCACATTGCTTGGAAGACATGCCTCCCAAACAGAAGAAAGATGTTGACAAAGGAAAAAACATCGCAACCAGCAGTCTTCCAGATCCAATGGTCACAGATCAAGTAAATCGTCCCATTCCAGTAGCAGTACCAAATGAAGATCAGGCAAATCCGACAACCCCTGCCACAGAACAGCTGGCAGCAATTACTAGGGCAGATCTAGACAGGGTTGTGGCTGAAGTGGCTAACCGCTTCACATCCCAGCAGGAAGTCTTGGTGGACCAACTCATGTCATGCTTGAGGGATGCTGAAGAGTCCAACCGCAACACTGAATCATGGGGTGAGTCCCAGTCTGGAGGATCTCAGAGACAACAAAGATCTTCCTTCTTTGAAGGAGTTAACGACGGAAGCGGCCATGGTAGGAGCCGAGACCGAGCTCAACCCGAAGTTAGACCTGAGGAAACACTCGGAACCGAACCGAACGGGGGAGGTACCGGGCGGAGGTCAACTGTAGCTGAGCCTGTCGTACTGCCTAACCACGGAAACACCAATGAACGGGGCCGAGCTAGAATCCAGCCCGAAGTTGGACCCGAGGAAGTGCTTAGATCAGAACCCAGCAGGGGAAGGTCAAGGCAAGGGCCAACTGTAGCTGACCCTAGCATGCTCCCAGAAGACCAAAGACAGCCACTGGAAAATATTAGGAGTGATAGGCGATACCATCCCTACAGGTCATCAGGACGGAATCAATCCCGCAGGGAAGAACCAAACTCATTTCTATCCGCTCCAAATTCTGATGAAAGGATGGCACGCTTGTTCAGAGAGTGCGTCCAATGGGACCAAAGAGATCGAGAGATAGGCGTGAGGGTAACCAGCCCTTTCGCCTGCAATATCGAAATTTCCATCACCCCCCGAGAATGGAAAATGCCAACGATGGAACCTTACACGGGAACCTCTGACCCAGTTGTACACTTGCAGAGATACACACAGCATATGATCATGAGCGGGGCAACAGAGGGAGTACTGTGCAAATGCTTTCCACTATTCTTAGCAGATCTAGCTACCTCCTGGTTCTGTCATCTACCCTAAGGATCCATCAGCTCATGGGAGATGCTGAAAGAAAAGTTTATCAGCCAGTTCCACATTCATGTGGAACAACCCAAGGACGCTTATTCCTTATCCAGTATCAAACAGAAACCTGGAGAGAAGCTGCAGCAATATCTAACCCGATTCAATGCCGCAGCGGCCGCAGTCCAAGATGCCAATGAGAAGCATATCTTAATGGCCCTCTGTAGTGGTGTGCATCCGGATACTAAATTTGCTAGAAGATTGACAAAAGAAAAACCAGCTACTTTACCCGATTTCTTCCATGAAGCCGGGAAATATATGAGGCTTGAAGACGCTGCCACTGAGGGACAGTCAGGGCAACAAAATAAGGCAGCTCACGGCAACACACCCGCTGTAGCAAAGGACGTTCGAAGAAATGATTCTAGAGACAATGCTGGGGGCTAGAAGGGAGAAAAGTGCATGTATCGGCCAGGACTGAGATTCAACACTTACACTCCTTTGAATGAAACCATCGAAAACATCTTCCTTGCCACCCAAGACGAAGTTAGATACAAACGCCCACCATACAAGAAGGAATCAGATAACGCACTTAAATTTGGAAAGTTCTGCTGCTTCCACGAATCTCATGGGCATGATACCAATGAATTCCATCATCTCCGGGACTTGATTGAAGAACACATCAGAAGGAAGAGACTGGAACGCTATGTAAAAGGTCAGAACAGGACTCCAGCTCTTGCCAATGAGAACCCAAGGCTACCCTCCCCAGAGATAGGCAGAGGAAATCGCAACACTAGCGGCTCCAGTCAAGAGAAGATAGTGGTCCATACCATCTCGGGAGGACCACACATCGCCGACAGAAGCTGGGCAGAGATGGAAAGATATGGAAAGTCACTTAGAAACAATGAAAACTGCGTTAATTCTGTTATAGAAGAACGCCACCCGAAGCGGAAAGAGAGTGATGACATCACATTCAATAGGCGTGACCTAGAGGGGAGGCAGTACCCTCACATGGATCCCATGGTTATCTCTGCTCAGCTCGGTCCAGCCGAAGATTTCCGAATTCTAGTCGACACTGGAAGCTCAGTAAATATCCTATTCAAGCATGCATTCGACAAAATGAAACTTTCAATAAAAGATGTTTCTCCCTGCAATAAACCACTACACGGTTTCACCGGAGATGCGAAGATGCCCCTTGGGCAACTGGACCTCTTTGTTGAAATTGGAAGTCATCCCCACTCCGTTGTGCGGAAACAGACATTTGTGCTGATAGAAAACCGCTCGGCCTACAACGCCTTCTTTGGAAGGCCAGCCTTGTCTGACTTCCAAATTGTCCTGGCCCCATGGTGCCTAAAGATGAAATTTCCAACGGACAATGGAGTAGGGGAAGTAGAGGGAGACCAGGACATAGCTCGGGATTGCTATGTAACTGAACTTCGCAATAACCACAGGAAGGATAAAGGGAAGAGTGTAGAGATCGCCCTCTGCACAAAAAGTTTGGAAGCATAACAATTAAAGAAAGCCTCTCCTCTTCGATATACCAGCGACCCTTTCAATGAGTTAGATCCCAGGGACAAAGAGGAGGAGGCCACCGCCGAGCCTGCAGAGGCTATGGAATTTGTATCTGTAGACAGACATGACTCGAGTAGACTATTGAAAGTCGGGTCCCAACTAAAAGCAGAGTTGAAGTAACAACTCATTGATTTTCTCCGCCACAACTTGGATGCATTTTCATGGTCACACGCTGACATGACCGGAATCTCCCCTGACATAGCATGCCACGTACTAAACATTGATCCTACCAGGGCGCCAGTAAAGCAGAAAAAGAGAAGTATGGAGGCAGAACGATCAGCAGCCCTCGATGAAGAAGTAAAGAACCTACTTGCCAATGACTTCATACGAGAAGCCATCTACCCAGAGTGGATCGCCAACCCGGTGCTGGTAAAGAAGGCTAATGGGAAGTGGCGAACATGCATTGACTTCTCCAACTTAAATGACGCCTGCCTGAAGGATTGCTTCCCACTTCCCCGAATCGATCAGCTTGTGGACAGCACAGCCGGGAACGAACTCTTACCTTTTATGGACGCATACTCAGGATATAACCAAATTCCTATGCATGCTCCCAATCAAGACCACACTACTTTCATCACTGACCGGGGGCTGTACTGCTACAAGGTAATGCCTTTCGGACTTAAAAACGCAGGAGCCACCTATCAGCGCCTCGTCAACAAGATGTTTGCGAGGCTAATAGGACAAACTATGGAAGTTTACGTGGATGACATGCTGATAAAGTCAAGAGAAGCCAACAATCACGTAAGCCACCTGGATGAAATGTTTCAAGTACTTCGCCAATATGGAATGAAGCTGAATCCCCTAAAGTGCTCCTTCGGAGTATCATCAGGAAAGTTTCTAGGATTCATCGTCCATGCCAGGGGGATTGAAGCAAACCCTGAACAAGTCCGAGCTCTGAAAGATATCAGGATACCTTCTACCCGAAAGGAAATGCAGAGCCTAAATGGGAAGGTGGCCGCCCTGAGCAGATTCATCTCCAAAGCGACCGACAAATGCATCCCCTTCTTCGAAGCTCTAAAGAAAGAAAAAGGAAATTTCGAATGGACTGACGAATGCTTAACAACTTTCCTTAGCTTAATCGAACACCTATAGAGACCACCAGTACTCTCAACTCCGAACAAAGGCGAAGAACTATACCTATACCTTGCTGTGTCATCTCATGCTCTAAGCGCCGCATTGGTTAGAGAAGACGAACGCACACAACGGCCAGTATACTTTGTAAGCAAGAGGTTTACAGGGGCGGAAGCCAGATATCCTAAACTTGAGAAACTAGCATACTGTTTGCTAATCACATCATGGAAACTGCATCACTACTTCCAGTCCCATTCCATCAGAGTTCTGACCGATCAACCACTAAGGCAGGTACTCTATCGTCCCGACACTTCTGGGCGACTACTTAAATGGTGCATTGAACTAAGTCAATATGATATCACCTACCATCCTCGCACCGCCATTAAGGGACAAGCCATGGCCGATTTCATTGCCGAATTCACTACCAACGAAGGTAAGGAGCAATCGGAAATAGCAGAAGACATCAAGTGGAATCTCTTTGTGGATGGTGCGTCAAACGAATAAGGCTCGGGGGCAGGTGTGGTAATAATCACTCCCAGGGGAAATAAGCTACACTATGCTATAAGGTTGGAATTTGCTGCCACCAACAACGATGCAGAGTATGAAGCGGTGATAGCTGGATTAGAACTTGCCTTAGAAATCAGAGCCAATTCTTTGTGTCTTCATAGCGATTCTCAACTTATCGTAAATCAAATACTAGGAGAATTCCAGGCTCGAGAAGAACGACTCATGGCATATTTAAAGAAGACCAAGTTGCTTCTCAATCGATTGGATCGCTATTTAATCAAACACATCCCTCGGGAAGAGAACCAAAAGGCCGACGAATTGGCGAAGCAAGCTAGCGTGAGAGACGGTGCTATTTCCGGAGCAGTAGCCATCTCAAAGCAACTGACCCCAAGTTTTGAGCAAGTGAATCTGGTAGCTGCAACCGAAGAAGCAACTTGGATGACTCCCATCCGAGACTACTTACAAAGTGGCGCACTACCCAACAGGTGTAACGAAGTCAAGAAAATCTTAAGGAAAGCTTCCCGCTACACAATACAAGAGGGCATCCTCTATCGGCGCGGCTTCTCTAACCCTTATTAAGGTGTGTCGTTGGGAGGGAAGCCAAGGAAATCTTATCCAACGTCCATCAAGGAAGCTGCAGAGATCACACTGGAGGGTAGACTTTGGCAAAAAAGATACTCCGATATGGATATTTCTGGCCCGCCTTAAGCAAGGACGCCTTAGATTTTGTCAAAAAATGTTACATATGTTAGAAGTTTGCTAAGATTCTGCGGCTACCAACAACTGAGATTACTCAAATGACCAGCCCTTGGCCCTTTGCAGTATGGGGAATTGACTTGATTGGCGAACTACCAATGGGCCGAGGCGGGGCCAAATATGCTATAGTGGCAGTCGACTATTTCACCAAATGGGTGGAAGCAGAACCCCTAAATAAAGTATCTTCAGCAAAAGTTATTAACTTCTTGATCAAAAACATTCTATGCAGGTACGGAGTCCCATTCAAAATCATATCGGACAATGGACTTCAGTTTGACAGTGAAGAGTTCGCCAACTAGTGCCAAGAGCACGGAATTCACAAAAGCTTCTCATCCGTAGCTTACCCCCAGGCAAACGGACAAGTCGAAGCCGTCAACAAAATTCTCAAAACTCTAATAAAAAAGAAACTCGAAAAGTCAAAAGCCGCTTGGGTGGATGAACTTCCTACGGCACTATGGGCCTATCGCACATCTTTCAGAACATCAACGGGGCATACTCCTTTCTCTTTGGCATACGGATCAAAGGCTATGCTCCCAGTTGAAACTATAGTGCCTTCCCACCGTAGGATCCACTATAACCCAGAAGAGAATGAAGAGATCCTCCACATGTCCTTGGATTTAATTGAGGAAAGAAGAAATGATGCAGCCCTCAAAGTAGCAGCTCACAAGCAAAAAGTGGCAAGGAAATACAACTCCAAAGTCAAGCATCGTAGCTTACAAAAAGGAGATCTTGTCCTCAAGCGAATCTTCCCGCGCCCCGGAGCACTAGATCCAGTCTGGGACGGGCCATATGTAATTCATAAAGATCTCCACAACGGAGCTTATATTTTGTCAACAGTGGACGGAGAGGTGTTCCAGGGGCATGGAACATCCAACACCTTCGTTGATACTTTTCTTAACTTGTACTGCCCATATGAAGTGAATTAACAAAGAGAATTAGTGGACGTAGGCATTTTCGTGCCGAACCACTTTAAAAAACTTGTCTCTTTTTAACTTGTTCCTTTATATCTTGGCTGCTCGTCAACTTTATCCCTTTCTGTTGAACAAAATCCTGTGTAATGACATTTCCTTTCAAAACACATCGCAGCACGACTCCACCTGGACAAGACCTAACAGGTACTATAAGAATCTATGCCCTTACCAATGAGTCACTTTTGCTCCGGCATCCCTCTGCTGCGGGTTAACTCATTGCTCGCGACGGCCCTCAAAGCCAACTGTAATGAGCCGATTATAAGCCACCAAGAAGGCCGACTATAGCCAAGGCAGCTCATTATGGCGTTCGGCTCGCCGGCAACTGTGAACCTACTTTAAGCCCCAACATAAGGTGTGGCCAGCCAGGGGTAGTTCACGGTTGACGATAAGCACCCACGCTAGCCGGCCACAGTAAATCGAATAATACCCACGATTATGGGCCATATTGGCCTGGGTAGTTGCTGTGCGCGATCTCGGCTCCGATGCGTCTTAAGTACGACTGTGGTAAGAAAGATTAACTCCCCGTGGAGGCGTAAGATGGGTGACAAATGTCTCCAAGACCCACAGCTAGGGAAAGTGACTACAAAGCCCATTTGCCACGAACTTAAGCACATCGAAGGCCTTCCGTGATTGGAAGTTTTTACTATTTCTCATATTCCTATTTTATTTAAAAAACTTTTCTTCTATCCTCTATAATGATCCCTAAAGTACAGGACACAGAATATGAGATATTCGCTAATGGGAGTGGGAACTCACAACAGGATGCTAGGCCGCATTCCATACTCAGTCACACAAGACATTCAAAGCTGCCATCTACAAGTAAAATATGAAGGGCGGTATTTTCTTCTTTCGTGTATAAATACGTGGCTGTAATTTATTCATATATCACATTAGCATTGCAAGGCATGAAATTATGCTTTAAGCAAGAACTTGACATCAAACACAATTGAATTACAAGCACACACACAGTTATATTTCTCACACAACATGTCAAAATAGCAAAAACATTCAAAAAACGACAGAATCAGCTTAAGTCAAAAAATTGCACGTCAAGAATAATGTTGTTTATTACAAGTAACCTAATTACAACCTAAGAGTTACGTTACTGTTTTGAGACTAACATATACAACAATGTCAAGTCAACAAAAAGATATCCAGGTCAAGTCAAGGAGCCGGCTGCATCGGAGCTTTACCCTTGTCCTGTTGCCCACCTGTCCGGTCAAAAAAGGAATTCATTAGTGATAAGAAACCAAGTTAACAGAAAGACTAGAAGGAAAGACTTACCAGCGCTTGCTTCCTGACCATCCTGATCATCATCCTCTACATGCGCACCTGTCTCCTCAGCGGCAAGCAGCCGCATACCCTCCTTCACCGCCACCTTCTCCTCCTTGGTAAACTGGGCAGTGACAACATCCATTCTGAAGACCGCGCCACCCTCTTTATCCGCATCAGCCCTAGCCTCCTCCAGAGCCCGGAGATAAATCCTGGCCATAACTCGAGGGTAATCATCCATCCATGATAAGTTACCCTGTTTCCAAGTGCGGAAATACATATCCTAGAGCATCTCATCCATCATCCCCTCGTTTTCCTCAAGTCTCCCCGATAATTCCTGTACCCGCTCGAGGTCCGCTTGTCGAACCTCATCCACCGTCGCAATGGCTATGTCAATCTGCTCCTTGCAGGCGGCCTCCATTTTTCGCAACTCTGCCTTGCTGGCCTCTTCCATAGTCTTCTTCAGTTGCCTAGATGCGGCCTCGTGCTGAGAAATTTGAATGGCTTGATCGGCAAGCTGTTTAGCTTGGTCGGAGACCATCAACCGTAGACGAATGTTGGCGCTCTCAATTTCCTCCCCGGCCTTGACTAGTCGGGCATGATGCCCTATCAATTTCCTGGTCTCATCGGCTACCCGGTCGATGTTCGCCTTAGCTTCATCCCCCAGAGTTACAACCCGGGTGGTAAGCAAATCAAGGTCCAGGGACTTAGCTTCGTCAAGCACCCGTACCATAGGATTACGAGGGAGAAGGTGCTCACCGGTAGCCTCATCAAAGGAGATGTCATGAGAGGCCGAGTCCAGGTCTGGATGACCCGTAAACGGATTACGAACCAAGCCAGGGTGATCTATCGGGGTGATGGTTGGATTCTCAAACGAATGTGGGGAGGGCATAAACTCAGTATCCTCCTCCGTAATATCGTGAATAGGCAGGAGTGGGGCCGGAGGGCCATGATGAGATTCAAACGAAGATCGACTCCTCTTCCTCTTTTGTATATCTTCTTCAATAACTCCAAGAAGAGGACGATGGCCGACTACGTCTCCAGGGCGGTTAGTAGGAGGCTTCGGTTTGGCAGAAGCTTTGAGAAGTCTGTATTGTTCAAGCCTGTGCCAAAGATATGAGTTCTTGGCCGTTTTGCCCGCTCCTGGAATGAAAACCAAGTGTCACCAGCATGCATTGAGCCATCATTTAAGAATTAAAAAGAATGAAAAGAAATTCACCTTGAATCGCAGAAGTTGCATCGGTAGAAGCACTCCCGGAAGATAAATCGGCGCCAGTCCTGGCCTTACCAGCTTTCTTGGGCTTCTCTGCCTGGGCCGGTCCTTCCTCCAACTCTTCGAAGGCTTGGCGGAGAGCGTCATCCGTCCACTCTTGAATCACGCCTGCCTGCCCAGGAGGCAAAGCCCCGGTGCCATCACCGCCCTGTCCTTCGCCACCATCATTGCCATGACGATCACCGTCACCTTCTCTACCACTTCCACTCTCTGCCTCACCTCCTTCATCCTCGCCTTTTTCCCCCTCCACATTTTCCTCCTCCTAAACATCTGGATGTGTGCTGGGAGAGGGCCCATCGGACTTCTTGAGTTTCTTCCCCCCGGCGACTGGATGTATCGAGAAGGGTCTCCTCTTGCTGCTCTTCGCCGTGGCCCCTCCTATAGCTTTGGCAGCCCTCTCCTCCGCCGTGTCTCTCTGATTGACCACGGACTGATGTGGTAGAATAAGGTTGTGCCCCAGAAGTGTAGCGTTCCTGATCAAGTAAGAAGCCGACCTATCCCTTCCCATCATGGCTTCTATTTCCACGGCCATCTGAACCAGGCGATCGTTCTCCACGATCGCAAAACCACCTGTCGCTAGCAAGAAATAAAAGCACATAAGAAGAAGCATTGCAGTCAGAACGAAAATCATAAATAAGCTTCAACTTACAACCAGAGGTGAAGCGACGGATGGAAACAGAGCCATCCTTGATGAAAAACCATTCCTTTTTGAACATGCTGAACTTCGAATACAAATCCAGGACTGGCTTGAAGGACACGGCCGACTCCAAGCTAATATACGGAGACCCCTTCTTGTAGCCTCTTAAGTTTTACAGATACCGGATTTCCCGGTTGGAAGGAGGGCGCCCGTATCTCCTCTGGAAGATGACAAACAGGCTCACCAAGATGGCGTAGGAGTTAGGCTGAAGCTGGAATGGAGCCACCTTCAAGTAGGTGATGAAGTTGACTATCCAAGCATTAATCGGGGGAATGGCCCCACACATGCAATGATACCTACTGTAAGCGAAATATCCTTCGGGGGGATTATATGGCATCACTCCTTCCCCCGGCAATAGCATACGCGCTCTGTCAATCCCAAAGGAGCGAGAAATAACATCAAGCTGCTCGCCTTTGAGAGAGCTAGGGAAGCAGTCAGGAGGTGAGTTCAAAAGCTCCTGAGGGCCATACCCATCTACTAGTGACCTCGGGGTGGGCCCATGACGTCCCGGTCCTGACTGAGCCGGGGGCACTGCGGAAGGATCTTCTCTGTCCTGGGATTTCTTCTTTTCTGATCCGGTTTCAACTTTATGAGACATTATCTGCAACACGAGAAAACACATTGTTAGAGTAAGGATATAGAGATATAAACGAACGAGTGTATGTTGTCTAGAGTTTTACTTATAAACACATAAACTCATTCGGTATAACAAGGTTCAAGTTTCATTTGGCACTCAAGCCCATTCGGTAGTTCAAGGCACGAAGCTTCATTCGGCAACCAAGCCCATTCGGTAGTTCAAGGCGCGAAGTTTCATTCGGCACTCAAGCCCATTCGGTAGTTCAAGGCATGAAGATTCATTCGGCACTCAAACTCCACGAGTTCGTTCGGTAGTTCAAAACACGAAAGTCATTCGGCAATCACCTGATTCGGTAGTCAAGCGTGATCCGGCAAATCTGATTCGGCTATCTCACTTGGTAGGGAATAACGAGAGACATGAAGCCTATATTTATAGGCAAACAAAGATGACCGAACCAACTAGTTCGGCACGTAGGACCGAACGGGAACGTCCAAGTCGAAACAAAGCACGACATATGCTGGCATATGCCCAACTTTGGGGGGCAAATGTTGGGTATGTTTCCACCACTGTCGAACCAGATTCACAACCATGGAAAACCGAACCAACTCATTTCCATAGCCTAACCGAGCCAAGGTAAACACTACCGAACCAATCCTCTACTACCGTTCCAGACCTCAACAAACAAACCAGAAGCATGCTACCGGACCAGACCTCAGCTCCACTCACTACCGGACCAAAGTCCTGCCGAACCAACCCAGCTCCACTCATTACCGGACCAAAGTCCCGCTGAACCAACCCAGCTCCATTCACTACCGGACCAAGGTCTCAACTCCTACCATCTACCACCGGACCGAAGCACTACCGAACCAAGGCGTTGCCGAACCAACGTTGCCAGGCCGGATTACATCAGCCCAGGCCCACCAGCAGCTATATACATCTAGAACCCCTGCTCCCAGCCTCACTCTATAAATAGAGGGGCATGGGTACAACAATGGGGGACAAGTTTGAGAGCTCAAGCACGGATAGAACTTTCAAACAACTTTCATATACTTGTATCAAAGCTTTGTACTTGTAATCTGAACAAGAAAGGAGAAATAATATATAAAGTGGACGTAGGCACATTCTGGCTGAACCACTATAAATCTGCGCGTCTTTTACAATTTAGTCCCTGCTTTTTACATATTTGCATAAATCATCAAGATCACTAAAAGCAACATAAAATCAACTAAAATCATACGACTTGGAGGTGTTTGCCCATTTTTTGTGCAAACAGCGTCCTCTCATGGTACCTGACATGAAGAATAAATAAAGAGCCTTAGAAACGGAGAATAAACATGAAAAATATGTGTATAAGTGAGTGTAACTCTAGTGAAACGTGTAATGTGTTTGGAGGGAGAGCCTAAAACGATGTCACAAACCAGATTGGGCAGACGTTGCGGAAGGAATCGGACTAACTTCGGGCGTAACGTAGTCTGGACGAGGAGACACCTCCTTAAATTTGAAGTCTTACCCCATAAGCACGTCAAAATTGACGTAAAATTACTCAAATCTCCAAAGTCTATGCAAATACCTTTAATCAAAGAATCTTGACATCGTTTGACTTCTGGAGCATCATCTTTATCACTCATGTCTGGGGAGGCGAGCATGGACCAAGGGGACTCATCTCCAAAGTCTTGTCGCATAATTTATAATCTCCATCGTCGGAGTCTGCATAGAAATCATCATCGTCGCTGGAGGAGGGCTCATTTCTACTGCTCCTAATCTCACCCTCTTCCTTTTCTATGTCTATCGTGGCTTTGCCTTCTACTTGATTAAACTCCTCTTCCTCTTCTTCCAGAATCGAGGGCATTCTAGCCGGGCAATTGGCTTCGGTCGCGGCGTCTTTTCTCTTGTGAGTCTCTTCATCCGACTCGTCGGACAAGCCTTTCCACCCTTGAAAGACATCCTCTTCAGAACCTTGAGAGGAAGAAGTGGATCGCATACGTATCCTGGATCGAGAAGGGGATGTGACCTCAACTGGGACTACAGATCTCCTTGGATAGAACAGCCCGTACCGAAGCATGTTTTCGCCTGTCAACAAGAATTTAACCAATCTCTACTCGACATCGACAGCCTTCAGGGTTCAGAAAATTTCATTGAGAGATAAGTCCTTATTCGACCTCAGAATAACTGTAGAAAGTATTTGACACGTTATAAATTTCATAGCAACATATCAGGGCTCTATAAGTAAGAAAAATAACTTACCTCCTGTTGTCCAGAGATAATTGAATCCCTTAGGACACCTAACAAAGAAGTATTGAGTCTTGAATTGAGATAAATTGCTCTGCAGTCGCAACACAATTTTACGGTTTCTTTGGGCCTCAATCACAACTAAGGATTGATACTCTTATCTTCTTTTGAACGAGAGAAAATATCTTAACTCATCAAAGCTCGGAGCATGGTTGAGAGTCTGGATGAAAAGAACGTGCAGGTAGGTAAGAATAGCATATCCATTGGGATGAATGTGAAACGGAGTGATTCCCAAGTTCGAGAGGGTTTCTCTCAAAAAGTCGTTGAAGGGGGTCACTGCTCCATTCAAGCACAAATACTGATGACAAGTAGTGTATCCCGGAGGCGGCATATGAGCAAATTCATATTTCTCCAGGTGGCGCACGTCTTTTTTCGAAATGCCATGCTGTAGGCAGATGTTGTGCAAGACTTTAGCAGAAATCATGGAGAAGGATCTTTCCAGCGGATTGAGAAGAACTCAAAAATTAGGAGGAGTTCGATCCGAGACCGGACCGAGTGGAACTAGCTGGCCATATTCAGCCTGTGAAGTAGAAGAAGGAGGGGCGATAGACGATGATTCGACCTCCGAAAGCACAAGACTTCCTCCATTAGACTTATAGGGAGAAGACGCATGCTTCATTCTAAACAATAGGACTTGCGTCTGAAACGGTCGAGTAATTCTATTCTAAAATAAGAATTCCCCCTATTACACTTGGATTTCGAAGAAATGTTGGTTCATGCTAACAAGTCGGATTTCAAGTATGTACCGGGGTGAGTGCGGTGTATTATCTATCGATGGTGAACTCGGTGTCCTGAACACTACAAATGCTCTATCCCATGTAGATAGTATGCTCGTAGCTGAAAGGGAAAAGGACTTCCCGTATTGCTTTCTTTTTGAAATTATTTCTTCTACACTTACCCATTATCAATCAACGATCGATAACGGATTCGTTGTCCGAAATGACGCGGAAAGTTCCTTCCAGCAAAGGTACACCGTGCATGCAAAAGAAAACAAAACTAATTTACGATGCGTCATGCAGACTTGGCAATCAAACCTGGCACAAGTCAAATTTAGTTCAATGGACGAAGACAGCAGAACATGTCATGCACCAGGGCGAAGACCGAATGTCATTCTGTGAAGAAATCAAGATTCAATTTACTATCTTCCTCCATTGATCCGCAATCGACTTGGACTTTTCACGACTAACACCACAAATACAACTCCATCGCCAAATCGATAAACGAACATCATAATCAACAAACCCACCTTGAATCAATGATCAAAACACAAAGATGGTCGAAGTTTTCAAATCAGCGAGCTAAGTGCGCTTGATTGTCGACGATCAAGAAGGCAAATAAAAGAAACTAGGGTTTGGCGCAATAAGAGTCGAGGTGACAGCGAAGCTCTAGAGTCAATGGCAAGGAAAAATCAATGGCGTCGATGGGTGCTTGTCGAAGTGGATCGGGTCGCTGGAGATGGTGGATCAAGTCGTAGAAGATGGCTCAAATTGTGGAAAGTAGCTTGAATCGTAGGATGTTGGAGGATCAGGTCACGAGAAGCAGGTGTGGATTAGGGTAGGTCAGCTTAAAGGGTACAAATAGGAATGAATGAGAGCCAGAAAAAATCCTAAGTAATTGGATCGCTGGCGATCCATCACAATGGATCGCTAGTGATCCATAGAGCTGCCTACGATCGATTTCAAACTTGTCTGGCGAAAATCATATGCTACTGCAAAGCATGTCGGGAAGCTATAGAGTAAGGTTCGGTCCGTTACGAAAAGAAATGGTAGTCTAGAAATTGGAAAGCGATTATTTCCAGAGCACACCTTGTTTTCAACGAAGACATATTCTGAGGGGGAAATGTTATCCGGGTCTTTAACCCAGCATAATCCAGCAGAAGTCGGAACAAATTGATCGAGTTAGAATAACTCAAAAGCCAACCGAAAGCACAAGAATAGGGAGCTAAAAGGAGTCAGGAAAAAAAAAGAAAAATACTCTAAGGGCATAAATCGCTGGCGATCCATGGCCTATGGATCGCTGGCGATCCATGCTATTAGCTCGGGAGTTCACGAACAACGTCGACGCAAGACAACTAAAGCTATTCAAAAGGCAAAGTCTGAAATTAGGCTAAGTATATGGATCGCTAGCATTCCATATACCATGGATCGCTCACGATCCATACTATTGTGTCAGTCATCTGCGATCCTCATGGAGCAAGGCGAGGGGAGAAGGCTAAGCCATTGGCTCGCCTTCGAACCAATCCTATGGATCGTAGCGATCCATAGCCAACGGACTGCTAGCGATCCATCCTTTTAGCTTGGGTCATGGCGTGACCTCCAGGGTGCCTTTCTATGTTGATCTACAAGCATGTGGCGAGCAGGCTTGGCCCAGTTGGCGAGCCAACCTCTATAAATTCAATCCTACTTGCAACATAAGCTGGATCTTCTGGACTAGTTGCTGAAACTCTGCAGAAAGCTTTCTCCACTCTTCTCCTTACTTACAACGGTCATCCAAAGGGTTCGCTGTGATTCTCCAGCGAATTCTAACATTGGGGACTTGATCTAACTAGGGATATTCATGAACTTTGTAATCCGATTTACTTTGTAACAGCAATCAGTCAATAATAAAAAACTATATAGTAGACGTAGGCTTCATTAATGTCTGAACCACTATAAAAATATTCTTGCTATTTCTTCTCTTTTACATTTATTCTTTATATTATTGCTCTGTAAGAACAAGGCTGGTGCTTTCACACTCAATCGGGGGTGTTGATCCATTTTTTGGATTAACACAAGTAATAATATGATAACACTACCAGATATACTCAAGTCATCAAATGACATGTTGATATATATATATATATAACTATGGAAATGTGTGCATGAAATACAGTTATAATATCATAATAACCATCAAAGCATCACAACACACAAATATCTCAATACAAAGCGACCAACTCTGATATCAAAAGATGTCATCATCTATATAGAAATACATCAAATCAGAAATCACAGATTCAAAATAAATGGGTGAATCATACATACCTTGAAATCATCATCTAAATCCAGAAAACATCGATAAGTGCGATATCACTAAGCATATTAGGCTGGCACATAGCATTGTCCAAATATATCTCTTAATCTCGATAAAACATCATCATAAATACATGTATATAGGATAGGATAGGTTGCCTATTAATATACTTAGAATCCACTATACTTTATACATCTATCACATGTATAATCTCATCTTCTCATATAGAAACTATTAGAATACATCATGACGGGGAATGAATATACGACAGACTTGAAGTCCCAAGTAGAGCCATGTATATATAACAATATGTGGATCATCTAACCCATATCTATACTAAAGTAAGGAATATCAACAGTATGTGCCAAACTACTACTCCGTCAGTACCAAAAGGGAGACTGATAGCATGAAGCTACCTCCAGAGTCATGAAGTCTGTACAGTCTTAGTTACCATTACAATATTGTGACATGCATCTACTGACGTGTTTGTCAACACGAGGACTCAATAGTCATGACCTAACTATAGCTGCTATGTAACAGACTCCTGGCCTGGGTGACACGGGGGCTAACGCATGTAGCTATATAAATATAGGTGTCATGGATCAGGGGTGCGATCGCATGATCAGTCCGCTAAGGTGGATTCTAGCCATCTGGTTCTCTCCAATGTCAATAAAAGGAATACATCATAATAGTGGCATTTAGAATTAATAGTAATAGACACGAAGTCATGCTCATCATTAGGCATATTACCTTACTTGCTGAATATAAGCACGAAACTATACTCATCACTACATGTATCGCCTCACACTTATATCACTATTCCCGTCATCTGAGTGTCATTTACTTACAATGAATAATCGAATAAATATCACAACAGTGTCCCATACCACTACGTGATACAAACACTTATTCACTGCTTATAAAATTCATTCATCGCCACACAATCCTATATAACGAGTCTAAAGAATAACCGGTGAAATATTACCGAAAGTCTCATACTAGACGGTATTATAATTTTGTTTATTCATATTTCTCGTCATACAAAATGAAATATCACAAAATCATATAAAGGATGTCATCACCATATCATATTAAAACACTAAACAAATAATATCAATGGTGAATCACTCATATAATCAAATTCAACGTACATTAAAAGAATAATCAGGAAAACAATAAAAATAGATCATCCGAATAAGTATAAACATGAAACAATCAAATCAACACCTAATAATAATAATTCACAACGTGTTATCATATAAAAGAAAATAAATGCTTAGAAATGAACAATAAATAGATATACAAGGATTAGCAAGAATTTAAACTCAATTATAAATTTACTATTTTTAATAAACATCTAAATTTGTCAGTCTTTCATAAAATTAATCAATTATTATATATTCACTAATAACATTAGTAAACTCATTTTACTCATTTTAAATCCCTAAAATAGTTTAATAAACTCAATATTACATATAACAATTATTTCACAATTTTCTATAATCAAATTCTATTTTTAAGCAACTTTAAACTATTAAAGTCAATTTAATATATTCATCATCAATTAAATATATTTCCCAAAACTTGAATTATAAGTTATAATTTCATAAATTATACTTTGAAAAAACTCTTAAATATCAAATAGAAATGATTCCATATAACTCTAGAATTTTATATGATCATTATAAATTTATTAGAATCGGAAACTAAACTATTCATTAAATATTCAACATCTGAATTGAATAAATAATTATTAATATTAAATAATACTTTTATATAAAATAATATTATAATTACAACTCATTAAATTTGTACTTTCCAAATGTATATTTTTATTAAGTTTACTTCTATTTTACAATAATTTAAATAAATTTATTTTATTTATATATTTTTTTAAATATGCACAGGCACCGGTCAACCATGTTCGACCAGTGGTCATGGTCGACCGTGCCTGAAGCCAAATTTTGGCTTTGTCGATTAAATTCTGACAATCGATGAACATTGGCTTGCTAAATTTTCACACCACCAAGAAAATATTACATAACATCCCAACATCAATTCTAAGCAATATATATCATAAATGATTGGATTAAGCATAGATTTGTGAGTGAAAACTTACCTGTATGCTCTTCTCCTTCCTCTCCTTGTTTGCATGCATGCAACCAACACCGTAGCACCACAACAAACTCGATTCACACCATATATGCAAAACGATACGGTGAACAAATTATATAAATTTGGTAATTTATACTAATTTATATGGTTTTTTATTATTATCATAGCGGTGAGGGTTTAAAGGTTTTACTTCAGCAAGAAACAAAGTGAAAAAAGAGAATTTGCGTGAATATTATTGTGAAGAAAAGAAAGTTTTGGAAATGAAGTTGGTCAAGCAAATATAAGCATATATGTATGTATGTATGTATGTATGTGTGTGTGTGTGTGTATGTATATTCACTAAGATCCAACCATTGTGTGCTAACTTTTTCTAGGGAGGAAAGAATCACAAAATTGCTTGGGATATTATTTTTAGACCTAAGTGTGAGGGAGGAATGGGTTTATGATGGCTTGTAGATCTTCGAACTACAGCCATCATTAAACTCAACTGGAATTTACCTACTAAACAGTGTTTATGGAGTTCTTGGATGATTAACAGATATATTCACTCTAATTACTGGGCTATGCAGATAAATAACAACTATTCAGCGACTTTCAAGCATATGATGAGAAACAGTGATTGTTCAACAGCGGTTTTCAATAGAGTAATAGTGAATGGTAACACTGCTTCTCTATGGTTTAATCCATGGATCAAGATCTCTTGTAGAAATTTTGGGTTAGCATCTAGCATATATATTTACTATTAACAAAAATATTTCAGCTATAATCACATACAATAAACCGTGTCCAGAAAACCTACCAGAATCAAGAGAAGTAAAACAATATATAAAGCCTATTGCTGTAAACTTGCAACATGATTCAGACTTTTGGGAGATTAATGGTAAACAAAGATTTGAATTTTCTACTGTGTGGATACTATTCGATAGAAATATGATCTAGTGGAATGACATCAAGCTATTAGGCATAAACTTAATTCAAAAAATGGTTATATATGCTTACAAAGTAGTAAATAAGAAGTTACCCACAATGGATCGATTATCTAACGGGGACTTCAATTAGATAATCGATATCCACTGTGCAGAAGCAAGGAGGAGACCCACGATCATCTTTTTTATAACTGCATGTACAGTAAGTGCATATTTGCTTATCTGCAGCCGAAACTGGGAATTTCTACACCAACATCCTACAATTTGCTGAAGATCCTTAGCCATCTCAAGCTGGAGTTCAAATCAAAGACAATTAAGCAAAGTACAGTGCTTATGAGCTTTGTAACCTCTATTTATCACATTTAGGGGGAAAGGAATAGAAGGCGATTTGATAATCAAATTTCCAAAGGGCTAAGATGATTGAGAAGGACATAATGGTTTCAGTTGTGCGTGACTAGAACCAAAATAACTATGCGGAGGAAGACATTGATTTTCTTCGAAGATGGGGAGTGGAGCTTAGAGATGAAGGATGACGGTGTGTTTGGGTTTATGCTAAGGTATGTTGTCAGGTTTGGTTTGGTGGGCCGATTGGGCTATTATAGGTCATTTTCCTAAATTTTAGAGTCATACGACCTCATATAAATTAAATATTAATATTTTATGTTCCTTCAACATGTAAAATTCGAGTCGCTACATGCATGTTACTAGAAATAAAATAAATAAATTCGTGACTTTTCTATTTATAAATTTTAGACTCAAAACAAATAAAAAGGTGTTAATCATATTATACAAAATAATATGGGAAAGATATATATAATTAAATGGTATTTATATTTAGCGAGCTACAATATTTGAAACCAATGAAGACTTATGGAAATGCAAGCAGGGCAAATATATGTATGAAAACAAAAATATACTAGAGTATGGGTGGCATTGAAAACTAGTTTTATGTTCACATGCACAATAAAAAAATATTACAATCATTTTCTCATCATATGTGGAATGATATCTAGCATACCAAATCTGCTAGCATACGTAACACAGAATGAGCTTGCAAAGAGTACTAGTTTTTTCACTAGCCAACAACCTTCCAAAAAATTGTGTCGAGCTAAGGAAAATCCTTTCCATCTTAGCTCCATCAAAACATCAAAATGGTTCCAAGTTCCTCTAATTAAGTATTCAAGATTACATAAGTGAATCATTTTCAATCCTATCGTCCGAACAACACTTATGATTGAAGATAAAATAGGTATTATTTCTTTGGATCACATATGTGTACGGAAGTGTGATTTCTGTATTAGGCACATGCCTGCTCTTCCAGTCGATTGGAACGTCGTTTCCAATTAACTCGAGCTTTGCTCATTTCCTCTACCTCTTATTGACCTTTTTACCAGCCAACTGGAAACTTTTACAGTCGACTCCTTGCCAATGGTATGTGTTCCGACACTCCAATCCTCATCGTTTTAAAAGAAATTCCTATTTTATTTCACGACTTTAAATACGATGTAGGGTTCATTCTAGATTCATTCTCTTATTTGTTCATACTTACTAACATACTATAGTGTATTCCATAGACTATCAATCCATTCAATTTGATTATAGTTCATTTCCAATGTAAATATTATCATTCAATCATATAGACTACATTATTTATATATTCACAAAATTATACTATATTCATCTCTAATGGCTATAGAATTATTTTATGAATCATTTCTATAAGGTCTAGGATAAACTATATATGTGTCAAATTAATCCAAACTAACCCTCCCCTCAATTTGTACCAATTTCACTGTCAAATAAATGATATAGGGTTTTATAATTTATTTAATTCATACGAACTATCAACTAAAAACATTAATTCAATTTCTAACTTATATTTAAACCTAAATAGATATATGAACGTTTTTAAATGCTTATCCAACAACATATTCATTTCGTACATAAACTCATTCACCTCTATTCATTTCCTTGAAGAAATCCTCAAATCTTCTTCACTAATTCAATTGCATTTGGCCTCTCTCCTCCTCTTTTTAGCTTGCTAATGTTTGGATTTGATTCTCTCTTTCTTTTTATTTGATCCTCTACTTTATTTAGAGGAATTTGATTTAGGATTGAATAGGAAGGGTGAAAAGAATGACGTTTTGGAGTTTAATTTGAGCGACCACAGGATGAAAACAAATAAATGCATAATGAATTAGGTTTTTATACCCTTTCTATTTATACCCAAAAATCCGAAATCACCATTCGGTCCACTTAGGTCTCGACCCTTATCACCTAGAAATGCATGCCACGGTTGATGATTCGTATCTCTTTCATCTCATGTCTGTTTTTGACATTTCATATATGAATTTGGGCTAGAAAAATCTACTTGACATAATGAAAATATTAGATTTCACAAATTTCTTCATTTGAGAAACTTTGGGTTTTTAGTTTCATATAAAATTACAAAAATGCATTTTTAATAATTATTTAATTTTATTAAAAATCTGGGCTGTTACATTCTCCTTTCAAAGAATTTCGTCCCCAAAATTTCAAGAGATGGAAAAATGTAACTCCTAGACTCAACAATATATGAACAACCACGTGTACATGTAATACGTACACTCAAACCACACCACACATAAAGCAATCTGAACAATTCATATAAATATATCCAGTTTCTAACATTCCTAGCAAAACAAGATGCAATACTGATATAGACACCAACAATAACCTGGATATAGATAATATATATATATATATATAACAATGGAAAAAATAGATGTAAATAAATAAAATCCATCCATCAAATCTACACATATCATGAGTGTGGTTGGCGATAAGTACATAAATACTAATGCAACTCCTATATGAATGCAAGTTCATGGCATATTGTTATGGATTCAAAATATCCTAAAATATATTAATAATTTCAATATGTATGTAATATGACATACAATAAGTAAAGTCATACAATAAAACTTAATTCACATAACAAATAATACCACACCATCCAATTTTCGTAATTTAACCTAAGCAAACAAAGTAGGGAAAGCGTACCTGAAAAGAGCAAGGGATAGGAAGTTCTAATCTTCTCTTCCAACTTTCAAGTATTCTCTATAGGGTTATTTTTCCACTGGACTCTGACCAGTTTATGTACCTTATTTTGAAGTCGCTTTGTCATATGCTCAATAATGCCAGAGGTGCACAACGGACGAGTGACTCTTTCTACTTCAACCTCTTCTAACTGACTCGGCTCGATCGCAATAGCTAAATTCATGCAAACACTTTCACAAGTGTGATACATGGAAAACATTATGAACTCTCGCCAACTTTTCATTAATGTAATACCCCAAAAATTTCAGTGAAAATTTAATAAAAGAATTAAATTAAACATAACAATGGTAAAAATGGAATTTTTATAAATGTCCGAATTTGGCTACAAAACTTACACCGTTGCATTCGTAGCGATTATCTGAACAATTTTCTTTTATTATATTTTTAAAACGGATCTAGTATGAGAAAGTTACAAACATTTTAAATTTTGAAAATGAAATTAATTAAATAAGGAAATATGGAAAGCAAAATATCCTAGAATAAACAGCCACCGGTCGATACCCATACGGGAGCAGTCGGCCTATAGCGGTTGACTGCCTCCATATACAACGATCGACCGATCGTAGTTTCAGGTCAACCGTTTCAAGCGGCCAATGGCCTGGATATAATCTAGTATTTTTGCTTGATGACTAAGTAAGTGGTTAGCGTATAGAACAAAACCAAATATTCTTCTAGGATTAATCAACAATTAGTATTAATCCAATACCTCTATAAATGCACAACTAATCTAAACCCTAATTCATTAGAAATCTGTCTATATCCGAACTTTATCAAATTCTTTCCTCTCCAAACTAGATTCTTTAAAAATAAAATAAAGTAAAAGTAAAGAGATTAGATCAAGCAAGGAGTGAATGAAAGGAGGGAAGATTTCCGAATGGATTCAAAGGAATGATTGGATCTGAGGTAAGTGGGTATATTTTTAATAAGATGATTTATATGTAATTAACATTATTATACCCTATCCGATTTAAAATGTTCGAAACTAAATTGAGAACTATATCGTCTAGATCTAATGTTGAATAACAATTAAATTAAGAAAACTTGTTATTAGATCCAAAAAGTTGAATTTGAATAAGAAATTTGGGAAATTGGAAATTTGGTTAACTATAATTGCCTCAACATGAATCCCTCTAATATAAATTTGGAATGAATGATTAATTTTTAATTAAAGAACCAAAGTGAATTAAAATCAGAACTAAAACCCTAAATAAGCGACGATCGGTCGACCTCACAATTGGTATTTAGTGTGTGTGTGTGTATCTATATATATAGTGTATATACATGTGGACGTTAAGAGTAGGGAAGCTAGTTCCCTATAAGGCGACATTAGGACATTGCGAGCCAGGGTAAATGTTATTTATCTAGCAGGGGTCGATATTTAAATAGGGGCAATTCTATTGCAAATGGCACTCATAGGAGGTTCTAAAGTAGATGCGCAGCACTGAATGATGCCTGATGAAGTGTGTGGGCTCAGCACAATGAGAGTTCCTTGGCATTCACGGATAGTGAAGCGATGTGATGCTATGTTGTTTTTGGATCATGGCGCGTGTAATAAGGGGCATGATGTTACTATTGAGAGGTGGACACAGATGAAGAAGATGATACACATCGACGAGTTGGCATTGCGGGCTCCCCCTTAATGCGTAATGGGGGTATGTGTAGTCGTGGTTGTGGGAAATTTAGTCCCATGGTAGGAATTGAGGGAAACCAATGTAGAATAGTTATGCTAGTCGTAATGTGAGAGATGTAGTCTCATAAAGGAAATTATAGGATAACCCTATGTTGTGAAAGTTCCAGTAGCTATTAGCCAGCCATTAGTGGTCTATAGGTTCGATCACTTGTTCAATCCTAAGTATGAGCCTACACAAATTTTAGTACAGGTGAGTATTGAGTTAAACATCTTAAATAAGAAATCTTGGAATTCACGGACACTTGTACGACACTCTAGGTCACATAGAGTATTATTAAAGTCAACTACATATGATCACCATACATTAATGATGTACTCATTCACAATACTTTTGTCCGACCCACCCTTTCATTTCTTTTTCCCCACCACAAAAGGATAGGGCTGAAGGTGATAGGTCCGCGATTAGTACGTGGAGAGGTGAGCCTATCATTGGAGTTGCTTGTTACTTTATATCACTCTTCATGTAACTGTATATTTTATTCAATACTTATGTTTTCCAGACTATGTATTTTATTTCTGTATACTCAGGATCTGACTACGTACTATTTTTCTAAGACTGTGTTTTGAAATATTTTCCGAGATGGTTATTTAATATCTTTATATTTTGTTGCCATTTGTTGTGAGTTCAAAAAGTTTAGAATGTCTTAGATCATGTTTGTATATCTTTAGTCTCTGTAATGTATTGAAAACCTCGACAACTCATATTTCTCGGCACCGACACGAGTCTGATAGTCACCCTAGACTTTGGATCGGTATGTCGGGAGGTGCGGGTTGTCATAATTAAGCTCGACCCTATAAGATAACTTCCATACTCTCTTGAAAAGCAGAAGAGACCTTACTATCCCAAA
The DNA here is from genome assembly GCA_030737815.1 of Allium fistulosum. Classification (NCBI taxonomy): domain Eukaryota; kingdom Viridiplantae; phylum Streptophyta; class Magnoliopsida; order Asparagales; family Amaryllidaceae; genus Allium; species Allium fistulosum. The sequence goes on from CM060905.1 coordinate 901,316,353, forward strand.
CTACTAAACCTCATAACATTTTTTAGTGGTGAGACCTTCACAAAAACCATGTCTTTTACTGTGAACTCCAACTCACCGAGTCCCTATCAGCATATGATTTCTGCTTATCTTGCATAATCTTCATCCTACTACCGACCAGATCTAATTTCTCTAAAGTCTCTATGATCATGTTTGGCTCAAGAATACTCATATTCGTAGCGTCCTACCAACAAAATAAAGATCTGCATAGCCTCTAGTACAATGCCTCGAACGGTGTCATTCAAATACTTGCCTAATAATTGTTATTACAAGAAAACTCTACTAATGGCAAGTGATCTTCCCAAGAACCTCTAGAGTACAAAATATACATCCATGGTAAATCTTCTAATACCCAGTATACTCGCTCGATCTATCCATCCATCTACGGGTGATTAGCTGTACTCAAATTAAGTTCAGTGCCCAAAGCCTTCTGAAGATTCCTCCAAAATTCACTAGTAAAATGTGGATCTAAGTCGCTAAAAATACTACAAGGGACTCCATGAAGTCGAACTACTTCTCTTACATATAAGATCGTCAAAGATGTAGCCGTCCTCATAATTCTAATTGGAATAAAATGAGTGCATTTGGTAAATCGATTGACAATGACCAAAACACTCTCATTAACCCTTCAACTCTTAGGAAGTCCATCAATAAAATCCAGTCATATTCACTTCAAAATATTCAAAGGTAGTAATAATCCACCATCTTTTCTACTCCGCCTTTACCTTTTGACATCACACACTCTGAAACAAACCCCACTACATGTCTCTTTATACTTGGCTAGTAGAAAACTCTTTTCATATCTCAATACATTTTTCCACCGTTAGGATGAATAGTCATCCTAGAACATTGGGACTCATCTTGTATCAAGTCAATCAAGTCCTTAATATAAGGAACATGCAACTTACCATCCCTACGCAACCACCCTTTATAATTAATGAAATAACGATCCATATGACTCGAATGCTCACCTATGTTATGCTTCTCAAAAGTACCTATAAACTCCATGTTTTTCTTCCGACTCAAAACGATATGGTTCATAAGTGAAGGATAAATATCTAAAGCTATTAGTAACCCCGGTACAAGATCAAAATGAAGGTCAGAAATTAAATGGATAAATAAAATCCAAGTGCTTCCACTCTAAAAACATATAACCTAGCATAACGTTTCTCTTACTCAAGGCATTAGCTATAACATTGCCCCTGCCCGTGGTACATGGAATACAGAAATCATATGATGCCAAGAACTCCATCAGCCTCTACAGCCTCGAATTAAAATATTTTTGATAGAACAAATACCTTAGGGACTTATGATCTGTAAACAACTCAAATTGCTCTCTTAAAAAATAGTGCCTCCAAGGTTTGAGAGAAAAGACAATAGCTGATAACTCAAGATCATGAGTTGGATAATTTTTCTCTCATACTTTCAATGATTGATTGGCATAATAAACAAATCTACCTCCTACATCAAAAATAACATCAAGACCCATACCGCAAGTATCAAGATACACTGTAAATGGCTTTGAACCATTAGAAAGTACTCAAACAAGTGCACTAGTCAGTAACTCTGTTAGCTTAATAAAAGCATTCCCACACTCTAGGTTCCATGAGAAAACTAAATTCATATTAGTAAGGCATGTCATTGGTGTAGAAGTATTTGCAAAGTCTTTAATAAACTTCTTGTACTGGTCAGCAAAACCAAGAAAACTTCTTACCTCTGTAGCATTTTTCGGTACATGCCAATCTTGCAATGTAACAACTTTACTAAGATCACCAATAATCCATGCTTAGAAAAAACATGATCGAGAAGGTTAACACCCTTGTGCCAAAAGTGACATTTAGAAATTTTTGCTTTCAACTTATGCATACACCGAGGATTGAGCACTTCTCTCAAATGCAACTTTTGTTCTTTCTCTCTTTTCAAATAAACAAGCATATCATTAATTAATACTACCATGAACTAATTCAGCACCATCTGAAGACTAGACCATAAGGTCGATGAAATATGATGGGGCATTGGTCGATTCAAAGTGCATGACTAACCAAAGTATGTCAGGTGTACGAAAAGAGGTTATATGAATACTACTCTCGACCACATGTAACTAGTGAAAACCGATAGCCAGGTTAAGCTGAGAAATAATATTCACTCTAGCTAGCTAAAAAAATAAGATATCAAAAGGTGATAGTGGATAACGATTCGTTTTCATTATCTTATTCAGTTCTTGATAATCAACGTAAAGCCTTAAAGGGACATCTACTTTAGTAGCAAGACAACATGTGCTCCTCATTCCAAAATACTAATTCGATTGAAACCCCTATCAAATAATTCATTCATTTAGTTATTAAAGCAGCAACCCACACCTTTAACACTCAATTCAAAACCCAAACGCGGCATTTGAACTTACGTTGTGCCAAGAGATTGGGATCGTTAGGTTTTTGATAATTTATATGGTACAGAGAGAAATATAACATTAGCATGTTATACTTTCAGATCTTATAGCAGAAAGAATAAAATATAAATACTAAGTAACACAAACCATTATTATCTCAAAACAATGATGGTCAAAATAAGAAACTTCTAAATAGAGTTTCCGAAAAGAAATATAGTATATGTCTGACAACCAAGTATAATAAAATACATAGGAATGACCATAAACAAATATAACTCCAAAGCGCATGGTCACCTCCTCTAGCATCTTATCCTCGTCATACGACCTACTACCTTATATTCCTATAGTAGATGTAAAGAGGGAAAAATAAAAGGAATCAGGCAAAGTCTGGTAAGTGAGAAATATCATTAGTGGTATGGTGTTGATAGTTGTTGAGTCAAAAAGTGACACAACACCCCAACTCAATCAAAAATGAGAGAAAACAAATTATAAACAAAAATGAACGACAATTTTTTATAGTGGTTCGGCCTCAGATCACTGCCTTCATCCATTTTAGTTTTATTGCTAGGGATTTCACCAGTAGAAGTGAATTACAAGGTTTTAATTCTATAATACAATGCAATCTCAGGTTTGACATCAATTTGAGGTGAAGTTAGCTCTATATGGAAGAGAGTGAAGAACAAAAGCCAAAAGTGTCAAAGCCATTTTCGTGTTGCTCTAACACTCATATTTATATGTAAAATCATCCATTATAGTTGCTAGATCGTGAAGTCCATGTAAGAACACAGATCCATGCAAATAGGAAGGAAGGATAAGTGTTTTCTATGAATAAAATCATGTTGGTACCGGGCAAAATATGGTCGGTACCGAGCATAATTGCTTGCCGCCAAAACACATGTTTCTGTATACTTATCCATATCTTCAAATTTCTAAGAAAAGTTGTCAAAGTTGCTCTACCAAATCATGTCAATACTGATTTGATTTTTCCTATGTAGGACTTGTCTTTTTCTGCTAAGAAATGTAGCGGTTCACCTAACTATTCAGTAGTGGGTCCCACTTTAAGATCACTCGATACCAAGTTGATTGTGTTCGGTACCGACTATATTTGGTGTGCTCCAGTTTGGCTCAAACCTCTTGTACCCCATCATTTCATCACTCCAAGCATCTCTTAAGTCCTTAATCCATTTTGTCTTTGTCTAGAAGTCCAGACTCACTAAGAAGTCACTCGGTTCAAATGTTGGATAGCAACTCCCCCCAAAGTATTTTTTAATGAAAATAAACATGCGCTGGATCAAGAGTCACTAGTCGTTCAACCTCATTTATGAGACATCACGTCTATTCCAAGAGTGTCTAAATAGTGGTCATACCACTCCTTTTTTCTCAACAAAGTTGGAGATTTTAACATTCTGGAAGCTTCATCGCACCTCGATTAAGTAGGCTTCACTTCATCTTTTTTTCTTTTTCTATTTCTTTTTTCCTTTTTTATTTGATTACCAAAACATGTCGGTACTGACCATAATCATGTCGGCACCGACTATAATCATGTTGCAACCGCCATAATTTTTAATTGGGCTTATATATTCCTACATTTAGGAAATTTTCCACTTCACTCCATTCTATTTTCGTCCATTCCAGTTTTCTTTGTGACTTAAAATTCCGACCGTCACCAATAACCTTTTGCTTTCGCCACCACCCACAACATCATCGCAACCAATCTTGTCGTCGATATCAAATCGGTGTCAAACATCACACACTAACCATTTTCCATATCTTGACCAAACCCTAGGCGATTTTTCCATTTCTCGGCCTCAAGGCGCCACTGTTGCCACTATTCCATCAGTGCTGCCATCGTCGTGTCGCTGCTGATGCCATGGTTACTACCATTGATCCATATTCGACCACAAGTAAGTGCTCAATATTGCATGGTCGAACTAAGTCATGGATTTGGGAAAAAATCAATTTCCATAAGGTTGGCACCAAGCAAACCTAGCTTTGCATCCAAGTTTTCTCTCAATCCACTTGCTTGATGTTGGCCTTGAGTTCCTCTGGCCCTTACTCCGAGTTCTCTTCTAGGTCAGCCTTCGGGTTTTCATGTGTGATAAGTTCTTACATGTAATAGTGGTATGACTAATCCTCGTTGAACTTTGGTCGAATGTTCGATGGCTTAATTTCGATGAGATGGTTTTGAATAATGGCCATATTAAATGCAGCTTTGGCATCTAATTAGAATACACGTGCCAACAGTTCAAGTTGAACATCAAGATCTTGCGTTCTTGCAAAAAAACTCCACATCGCTCTGGAAAAGGCTTATATTATCGTATACTCTATGGTAACAGGTAAATTCTGACAGACAGTTCCATAGTGCGATGGAGCTCGTTTGCCTACACGAGCAGGCTATCTATACAGAGTGTTCACGTACATCGTGCTATCGACATAGCACACACTACATAGACGTAAGCTTCGCACTGTCCCGGTTAATGTGTAGAATCTGATTGGTCAACACATGCCACATCAACCACACGGGTTTTGATTAAACAAATTCATTAAAGTAAAACATACCTGATCGCATTTTCCATTAAGCTTTTCAGTTCAAAATGACTAGACAGCTCCTTACCTTAGCATCAGCACTGGCCCTTCTACCCCTCCAAATGCGGGATCCTCTACTGCTCAAGCCTCCACGTCCACTTCACATGGAGTGAGACGTTCTATAATTAAAGAACTTCAACTCCAGCCCAATTCAGCTCCTCAAATGGATGAATGACATGTTCCAATGGTCTTGGATAATCCTCGAGATCAAACACCATCAAAGATGATTGCAGAGGCACTCTACTCAATTTGTCTTAAATATGTGATTCCTGAGGATGAGGCTCTTCTAACTACAATCGACCAATAGGCTCATCTCCCCCTCTAAGCTACACAACATGCAATAGGTATATGTGCCTGTTTGGAGCCATGCCACCATTCAATGACTTCCTCAATTTCTTCATTCAAGAAATCGGGTTGTCTCCTACTCAAGTTTATCCTAATGGCTATGCCTTGATTAGCCCCCTCTATATTCTTTTCATGATCAAACTAGCTCATCCTCTAACCTTTGCAGAACTCATCTTTTGAGCTCAAGAAGGGACAAGGTTCACCCTCTCTGCTAATAACTGAATCTTTTAACTGCGGCAAGGCTATGGAGACGCTTCATAACAAGCCCAGTTATTTTAAGAGTGGATATTTCCTTATTCGCTATCTCGAAGGCTTCTAGTTGTCCACCGTATTAGAGGTGATAAGGCAGAGTTAATAAGAATGATTCTACCTGATCGCAATATGAATCTACAGTTCTAGTTAGATAATTTTTTGTTAATTTTATAAATTATTATTTGCCAATCATCCTTTTTTAGCTTAGTAGGTCTAATCAAAAACCCTAAGTATTGTGTAAGGAACTTCAAGGTATTGCAATTTAGAGTCTAAGCGAATTGGTTTTCAACATTATCGACATTATTCAGGAAAAAAATTCTTATCAAATTTAACCTTAAGTCTAGAAAGAATTTCAAAAACTATATATAAAAAATTCAATAGTTGTAATATGGTGAGGTAAATGAGAGGTAAAAAGCATGGTGTCATTGGCAAATTATAGAATTGATAAGCCATCACTAGTGATGTCATTACCAATACTTCTTATAACCTGGTTATCGATAAATAATTTATGGTCTTAGAAAAAACATCCGTTGCTAGGTTGAAAATTAAAGGAGATAAAGGGTCGTCTTGCCTAAGACCACGTTATGACTATAATTTACTTCCTAGAATACCATGGACCGTAATACTAAAGTTCCCTGTTTTAAACAAAGACATAATTCAACCTACTCATCTATGGCAGAAACCCCAAATTGTACTAAATCTTTTAGGAATACCTAGTCTATAAAATCAAATCTTCTGCAAAATTAAGTTTTAAAAGGGCACAAGTGACATTATTTTTTAACAATAATTTATAAATTCTAGAACTATAGTGACCCCATCCATGATATTCCTATCCTCAAAAAGCGGATTAGGAGTTGTCGATTAAAATATTCATTTTATTGCTTAACCTACTAGCTAAAATTTTCAAAATAAAAAATTTCAATGAATAGTTTACTAACGAGATAGGGCTAAAGTCTTTGGGTTATACTACATCCGCTTTCTTATGCAAAAAGGTTACATCGGCGAAGTTAAATCTACCTTACCTAATTGTAAGTTCCCATTATGAACTCATTAAACACTAAGATTAGGCCAATTTTTAGACATGCCAAAATAGCTTATAATATAGGAAATCCATCAACATCAAGGATTTATCACTAGGCTTATCAGTGATAGCCTTAAAGATTCCCTTTTTTTAAAATGGGATTTCTAAGTTGTAACATTCCCCACTTCCAAAATCGAAAATAGGCACCGATGATGTTGTAATCATCAGTGGAATAATTTTCCAGTGACATAGCGAGGTCAATATTATTTTTCATAACATAAGTAAATAGAGCAACTAAATAACTTTTTCATTACATCAATTTGAATTACAAAATTATTTACATCGTCCTTTTACCTATTTTGTTCCGACATAGGGGTATATACAATAAGAAAATAAGAGCAGTGTTGTGTCCGACATATGATGATGGCAACACAACACATAACTAGTTATAAATCCCGCTTTTACACAATGGAGTTTAAAATAACTTATATTAGCTAGATAAGCCTCCTGCTTCATATTCAGAGTCTTTATTCATCCTCTTAATGGATACCTATCTATTCTATAAATAAGGTCTACTCAAATGACTACCCATGAGTTTATGAGAAATAATTAAAACATGGGTCAGACATAAAGTCTGGTATGAGTAAAACCCTACATGAATAAACAAACATATAGTGAGTCCCGTGGCTAAAGCATGGAATGGGTTTCTCCCTCACTATTTCAATCATTACAATCAATTATAGAATACTTCACGACAGTATTACATCATAGACATGCTGATCGTAAAATTATAATATGTGTGAGATTTCTTACACATATATTCGACCGATTGCTATGGTCTTATCTTAAATTGCCACACTGACCAAACTTTTACCAATTCTACACCGGTATGTGACACTTAAGAGTTATTCTTAGTCGTTTCAATTTAGTTTTATCATGAACTTATAATTAGGTTGCCATCTATGCCTTATACCATTACTCCCATGTGATGTCATTAATAGATAATTAGATGTTACACAAGCCTTCATCATCATTTATGCTTGTTTTTCATGAATATACAATTGGATGCTACACAAGCCTTACTCCATTGTTCTTGTTTTATTTGTAATAAAATAGACAATTGGATGCTACACAAGCCTTACTCCATCATTCTTGCTTATTTGTCCTAATAGACAATTGGATGCTATATAAGCCTTACTCCATCGTTCTTGCTTATTTGTTGTAAATAGACAATTGGATGCAATACAAGCCTTAGTAAATTGTTCTTGCTTATTTATCATGAATAGACATACATTTTCCACTAAGACCTACCATCAAAATTACCAAATATAATGTCATGTTTAGACATTTGGTGGCCAATAAGGCCTTCCATCAAAATCACCAAAGATAATGTCCTGCTTAGATGTATTATTTCCATTAAGGCCACATATTTATATTTCATTATTTCTTATGATTCACTCAACATCTCATAGCTTAATTAAGCTAATCTCGATTTCATTCTTCAAATAAGTTATTTCTCTTTAACTTATTGTTTCCTAAAGCCATTTCATCCTTGGGATTAGTCATCATGTTTTACGTAGCATTTTTTAGCTTTATTCATTATCTCAACTCACCTTACATAATTTTTGCATGTTGGCCTACTAGTGCCATCGCATGTTGATAAATTTAGGTAGGAGAAATTTTAATATTGGTAGTATTAGGAAATTTGAATACAAATAGCATTAGGAATTTATATAAAAATAGGATTAGTAATCTAGTTAGAACTAGAAAATGAGAAAAACAATACGGATATGATTGGAGAAATGGATGATTTCCATAGAACTATGCAATAATTACGCATATCTTTTAGAAGTCTTCCTTATGTGCCTCCTTCTCACTTAGGTTTTGTTCACCCAAGTGTCTAACATTCTTTTTATGTCCTTCAAAAATCTCTACGAATAAGAAGACTCTGACGCTTATGCCCAGACTATGGAGTTATTCAAAAAGGATCGTCCAGAATTTCATACAAATTCTTGTCTTCTCATGAATGCTTAAATGTGCCATTATTATCTTCTATATAATAATAGGAGCGTTATTCCCAATAGACTCCCTTCCAAAGATCTTAAGTTATCACTGGTCCCTCTGCCTCAACCTGTTATTCTAACAACGAAGATCAAAGGGATGCAGAGGGTTGAGAAGGTGATGCAAATCTATGAGGAAGAAAGAAGAGAAGAAGCAAATTTAGTAGATGAAGGAGATAGAGGAAGAGAGGAAGAAGAAGATAGAGATTAAGACGAGCATGAAAGTAATGAAGATTATGGTATCGGTGGGGACGAGTCGTATGGAAAGACATCTCCCAAGGGCAATATCATCACGGAACCTCCTTGATCAAAATGATTAGTCATCAAGTCTTCATAACTTGCATCCATTGAGATTTGAACCAATTGAATAAACAACTCCTCCTATAAGCTCCTTCGAAAATAATAACTTGCACAATTTGCATCATCAGTTCCCCAGGCGATCTTGGGAACTAGTCATGTAACTCCTTATAATTTTATGATAATTAATTAAAAAGAAAATTTATTGAATGATTAATGCCTAGAAAAATAGGATTTTCACAAACATCAAAATTTATCTACGAAACTTGCATCATTGGTTCGTGACGATTTTCTAATTAACATTTTATATATAAAGTTTTCCAATTGGAGTTCAAATGAAAAAGTTATTAATATTTGAAGATTTTGAATCAAAAATAATTATATAAGTAATTATGGTAATAAAAGTTAATCAACGTTAATTAATAATGTTAATGGAAACTTATACGTTAAGAAATGTTAACATTAAATCAAATCTAGGAGAATATATATTATTGAAAATAAATTATAGCAATCGCTTTTAAAAAGGAATTAATTAACCAAGACAAAACACAATAATTAATCACAACCGATAACATGCCATAGGTTGACCCTAGATGCATGTTGGTCGATCGGTAGCGGTTGACCATAGGCTTAGGGCAATCGATCCACGTCGTGGTGAATTTAAGAATAATACATAGCCATATGGCCCAGATTTAATATAGTTTAATCTAACAGTTGACATTAATTTGAACCCCTATAAATATAGACCTAGATCCTTACCTTTAAACTCATATTTTTGGAGCGATGCTGGCCATTTTATCTTCACCTACAAACTCTAAATTGTTAGAAATAGTAGTTTATACGTATATACAATTAGAGAATCATAGAAGATGATTACAGAAAAGAATAGGATCAAATCGAATCACCAAAGCCAAGGTAAACTATAAATCTGAATTTAAAATTTAAGTCAAATTTGAAATCTCTTTTCTAATCTAGATCTTTGATAAATCTGTATATGCTTATAGAGTATGAATCAAAATAGGGAGAAAAGGGAGTCAAACTAAAATAACAGGGATTAAGTCTTAAGATTTGGAAAGCTAATAGGATGAGTGAGAAAATTACATACTTGTATATAATATTAGATTTATATCATTGTAAATCTATTCCTATACGCTTGAAATGTAAAATGGAGTTGTAGGCTAAATCTGAACACATGTAATGAAATCATAAACTCTGCCCATATATTCTATAATTGTTAACTTGATATATATATATATATATATATATCTGTGTGTGTATGTGTATGTATGTATGTTGTATAAATGTAAATTTGCAAAATATTTGGGTATTAGCCGTCCCTGAATTTATTAATAATAGTAGACTATGAACTTGTAAATGATGTAATAGTTTTAGATTTGTTATTTGAATGGATATTGAGAAAAAATAATGTAAAATAAATTAATCACAATAAAATTTTAGGGGTTTAAGTGGTATTAGAATTCATTGGAATATTGAATTTTGCAATGTGAATTTCTATAGAATATCAAGTTTAAAATAATTAAAAGTGCGTCATTTGAAATGACAAGGAATACACCAAAAAGAAAGAGATGTATAAAATATGGATATTTACCATATTTTATACTGTATGTTTCAATAAGTACGAAATGATAATTCCTTATAATTCCAAACGCAACACGAATCTTGCATTTGGATATTAGAAATTTATAGTGTCAAACTTTCTATTTGGGAGAGACGTAATTCCAATGCATTAAAATGTAGAGAATCCCTAAATGTTAAATAAGGAATTATAAATGCGATAAGAACACTCTAAGAAAAAAGATGTACGATACAAGTAAATATGGAAATTAAATAAAAAGAAATTAAGAGTAGGCAAGAATAAATTAAAGATTAAAAATGGAATGGAAATAGAAAATGTGTAAAGGTGTAAAAGGATAGGAAAAAGACATTGCAAGTATTTTAAAAGAAAGCGGCAGATAGTCTTAAATCAAGTAAGATATAAACGCATAAAGTATCAAAGAATCATGGTCAACAATAAACAGTAAATGCAAAATAATTAAGTAAGAATATACATACATACATAGATATATATAAGTCATATATACATAACCTCAAGTATAGGTTTATGATGGGTCTGAATTATATAAGTGTGTAAATAACTTAAATGAGAATAACATAGTTACTAGAATGGATTGGAATGCAAAGTCAGTAGTGTTACACAATAGAGGCCTTCCCATTGCAAGGAGCTACCAGCAGTTGTGTATACATTATACTAATGTGGGACATATCAAACTGTAGGACCCATGGAGTATATACGCTTGCGTATATATAAAGGAATACCGTCCGTAGAGTCTGCATTAATAAATTAAAGGAAGCGTATTGCCTTGATTGCATTAGACAATCTAAATAGTATAGTGAGTGGCTCGATGGTGTGTCAGTATGTGTTGGTACCAAATCAAGAGTTAGAGTTGTACATAGGCTGAGTGCGTCATCGGTCCTATGCGGTCAATGGAAAAGATAGGGTTATAACTAACAGACCATGCCCCTTGCTAGGGTAGATCATGTTAGGCAATGCACCGCCATAGTTGTTTACTAGTTTGTTTGTTATGGCAAGGCTAGTTAATCTATAAAACAGTTCTTCCAAAAACGAATGGGGTAGTCATAAGAAGACAGCGATGACTACTCATAGAGTAGCAATAAGGAATCCCTGTAGAGTGTAAAGAATACTGGTAAGAACCTATGAATGTTTTGTTAGACATGTGTACAAGCCATAAGAAGAACTTGCAAAGGAATGATAAATGGTATTAAAGTACACATCTACGAGTACTAGGGTATGCTCGTATGAAGGATTAAGGATAAAGAAAGTAATTACCAAGATTTAGATTAGAAGATGATAGTAATAGAGGGTAATGAGATGGAAACACACATGAAGGACATTGGTATACTCAAAGTTAAGGAAGACAAGATATAGGGTGGGAAAGTTATTACATCAAGCCAATTTGCTAATGAGTTATTATAAATGTGCATAGTTTGTATTTCTTACCTATTATAGTGTAAGGATGCACAATTTGGTCCATAATTGGATATGGTAATGGAAGTAATAGATAAATCTTGTTCATCAGAAGCCATAAGGAAAGTTAAGATATGTGAGTTGGAGAATGATAGCACGTTAAGAAGGTCCATTTAATTACCAGTAAGAAGTGATAGGACTAGAGCATCGTTAGTCAGTTGATGTTGAAGGGAAGCTTCCAGCAATAGTTTATTTCAGATTTGGGTTGTAAGCATTAGTTGTTCTGTTAAATGCATACGATATCATACAAAATATTCCTTTTTATATGATTTCTGTATAGACCGTAATATTATTGGGAAAATAATTAGACAAGGAATTTTAGGAAAGACACTTAACTAATGCAAAAGAAAAGAAAATAGTAAAAGGCTTGAAGTATAAATAAATTAAGAAAATTTATTAAATTAACTATTAAAAGAAAAGAAAAGTTTAGTCCCAAAAGACTTAAATCTTTGCGAAGATAAATTTTGATGAGTGAAGGGAATGGAATGTTTATTATGAAGCCATGGGTCAAGGCCCCAATACCTTAAAAGCCGAAATTTATAAATGCCTTTCGAAACATTTGGAAAACCTTTCCTTTTAGACCTTTTGAAACCATTGGGGAACCACTCCTTGGAAACCTTTCTTTAAAACATTTCAAAAGCATCAAAACATCAAACCTTTCGAAAGTATTTGGGTTCAATTTATAAGATGTGGAAACACCTTTCGAAACCATTAAAACTATCGCTTTCGAAACCATTTGGGTTCTACCTTTTATAGAGCAAAAGGGTCATTAAAACATTTAAGTCGAAAGCATCTCTTTCGAAAGCATTTTAAGTAAAGAAGTGATGGTGACGAAACCATCCATTCGAAAGCATTGGAGAAGCATTGGTTTTAAAACCAAGGTAACCCTTTCAAAACCAATCTGGGTCGAAAGGTAAAAAGCGGCAGTCAGGGGTTTCGACCCCTTCGAAAGCATTTATTTAAAACAGAAGGCGCAACCTATTCGAAACCTTTCCTTTTAAACATTTGAATCAGCCTAAAGCCAACCAAGTCGAAAGCACTTCCTTCGAAAGCAAAAGCAGGTGCATTTTCAATTTAAAACAGATCATGCTTCGATCCCCTCGGAACCTTTGGTTTCGACCCTGCACCTTCCACCTATATCCAATTCACTACGTACCAGATATCTGATACCATGTGCATTGGTTTCGATGAAGTCGGAGGCGGAGGCGGAGGTAAGGAGTCGTAAGCCTGGTGCCGAAAGCACTGAAACAGGAAAAAGCTTGTTGATTTGGCTTTTTAAATTAGTCCTTTGTACCTAACATGCCTTGTTTGTCAAATTATGATTGCTTGCCAAATTTTCTTTTCTAAAAGTACTGCCGATTTTCAGAAATAACAATTTGGATTATTTACAAAATACCTCTTCTCCTTTTTATAAATATATAAAACATTTAAGTCCCATACCTTAAAATATTTTATATATCCAATAAAACACTTAGGAAAATTCTACAAAAATCCCAGAAAATCATTTTTAATATGTTTTCTAACATATATAAATTTCAGACCCTAAACCAATATAATTTGGTCGTAATTAATTTTAAACCCAAAATAGCATTTTCTTCACTTGAAAATTCATATAAAATCAACATTAATTCAGAAAGTTATGAAAATTGAAATCCTTTTCTAAATTATTGTTTCTAATCCAAATTTAAATTCATAAGGTAATTGGATGTCACATAATAGAGTTTTCATATCAAAACATATCACAAAATCTTTGTGAATTAGCATAAATCATCAACAACATTAGACATACATTTTATCATCCAAAACATGGCAAAACATTTGCAAATAATTCAGATTTCATACTAGAAACCGAAAACCATTAAAAACTTGAGATGTAGTCATTATTCACCTTAGCTTTGTGATTAAAGATGTGAGATTTGTTCTTGATTAAGTGATTTGATTCTCCTTTTTGAAATCCTAGCTTTTATCTTCTCTTGAGCTTGCTAATGGTGGCCGGCCTTAGCTTTATGAATAATGAAGTGAACGTGAGAGTTGAGGGGCTAAGGGTTTAGGGTATATGGATGTGCCTTGTTACTATTTTGCCCATGTATATTTCCTAACCTTTTATTCTCTTTTTATTCTTTAGTTCACTTGTTTAACATGGCATGGCTACCCTTTATTTAATCACAAATCTCAACCCATTAATCATCTTACATTATTTTATTTAATTTAACTAATTAAATATCCTAAATAATGTTAAGGGTTTAAGCACTATGAGATGCACGACAAAGCATAAACTACCTTTGAGAGGTGGAGATAAATGAAGGCGATGAGACACACTGGCAAGTCAACATTCGGGTTCCCCTCCCTAATGCGTAGTTATACGGGTAGTCGTAATACAAGATGTAGTTCCATACGGACGTGATATTGCATTGATGATGGAACATGACGTGGTGCCAAACTTCAGATACTTGCAGAGATAGTATCTTGGTCCAAAATGGGACTATGGTGTATACACACACGTATGTAGTTATGGTCTACTTTGGGTAGATGAAGTGAATCATACGCATATGTGAAGTCGAGACCACTAAGTAAAATCAAAAGACATAAAACGTAATATAAGACAACCGACATAAAATATTGTTACATGTAAAATGTATAATTGACCAGTCACCATAACATTGTTTTTCCCCCCTCCTCGTTACAACCTACAGTTTAGCTTTAGAGGTACATGTACTGGTGCAAGGCAGAAATAGTGGAAGGGCAGATTTCCTTAAGCATGCCTGGCACTGACAAGGACACTAAACATTGCAACTATTAACCTTGGTCAGTAACTGTATGTTTTACTATACTTTACTATTCCACTATAATATATGTCGATAGCACTCTGGTATGCAATTATTTGTTTATTTGCAGGATACCAAACCAACGATCCATACTTTGGTAGACTTGAATTTTCGATTTAGCGAAAATTTAGGCCAACTAGCATGCGGGTTGTTACAGTCGGCTTTTGGTTCTAGGGGAATAAGCTTCGGATACATTCTAAACACAGGCCCTATGAATTGAGCTTCCCTTCTGCGGATATTCTTGTAGCTACTAAGGGTGACAAAACTTCGCCTTTGTTATATATAATATCGGTTGGGATATCATTTATGAAAATCTAAAATCATATGTATTTAGGGAAAAAAGAAAAAAAGAATGAAGTTTTGAGATTGCTTGGAAGAGAAGAGAAATTTATATAATGTGTTCGATCTACTTTAAATTTGTTTGAACTCAAAATAAAATTTTATCTAAAAAAATTGAATTAGGGTGTTAACTATATTTGCGTATATGTGTGTATACACACACTTTATAATGTGTGTTTGTATACATACATATTTGAAGATTGAACATAGCTTAAGTATAAATGTTCTTGTTTTAGTTTGAAAAGGTTAGTGTTTTGTGTTGTTAATTACAACAATGTCTTTTATAAGAATTCAAATCTTTGTAAATTTAGTATTCATTACATTTAGAAAAAAGGAACATTGGTTCGTTCACGTTTTAACGTTTTAAAAATAACTTGACTAAAATATCGTGGAATGTGATTGTTCCAAATTTGAACAGTTCATTTAAATTATGATTCTTATAATACAGAGATGCTTTTAGTACTCGGATTTGAAAAAAAGAAATAGTTCATTAACAATCAAATTTGTGTTAAATACTCTTGGAAATTTTAAGTCAGGTAGTTTAATTTTTTTCCCTTTTCTATTAAACTAGAAGTGAATTGTAACATGAAATTTAGCAACCCACTTTGAAGAGCTCTACCATTTCAGACGTAACTTTTGATTTTATGAGCTAGTTCTAGTGAATATTTTTTCAATCACAAGATATTTTAGCAAGGAAATTTTTTCATACTCTTCACTTTCGAAATTTTGAAGTTTATTGATGTTTAAACCTATTTTAAGTTGCGACAACAATTCAGGCCCGAGCATGTAATTTCAAAATTACAATGCTCTGTTGTTTTGAACATAATTTCAAACCACTCAAATGTTTTTAACGATCTAGTACTCCTTGGAAAGCTATGATGATTGGGAAAAGCATTTGTTTTAGAAGTTTTGCAAAATTTTGTCATTTGCTATGTGAAAATTCTATTCTAACGCAACAGACCTACTTTGTATGTTATGTTATGCATTCACAAATCTTTAGTTTCAAATGAAAACGAAAATCTTAAATTTGCATTTTATTTGCTTATAGTTACAAACCAGTTAGAGTATAGTAGACGAAGGAGAGATGTAATGGTCTTTTTTCCATGCTAATTGACTTGATGAAGGGTAAAGGATTAAATTTTATAAATCTACGTTCATGATACACATTCACACGAAATAATCAAGAATAGAAAAAGAGATCTACTTATCGATTTTGATTAACAACTTAATAGCTTTCCTCATAGGAAGAAAACATGCAATTGAAGGAGAAGAAATCACAACTTGGACAGAACTTGTTACTATTTTTATATAGGAAAATTTAGTAAAATACTCCATATAGGTAATACATAAATCGAAACTAACTATTTTGTTATTACTATTTTTATTTGTTTTGTTATTACTATAACTAATGGTAGTTAGACTTAGGAGCTAAATAAACATTAAAATAAAAATTACATTAATATTAATTAAGGAATTAAATTATAAATAGAACGACAACAAATATGCATTCCTAAAACAGGTTAGTGGTCAACCGATACCTAGTGTTGGTCGAATGGTCCGGATTATATTATTTTGCACCGCTTAAATCAGACAGTTTTGGTGCTTTCTAACCACTATAAATAAGTGCCTTGCCCCCTCACTTTTATTCATAAATTATTTGGGAACATAGTGAAGCTCTATCGGTTTCTTTCTTCTTTAAGATTCAGAAATTCTCTAGGATTTCATGTGAGGGAATTTAGGTGTTTAATGTTCAATTTCTAATTCTATTCTCCTTATCCAATCCCTGAAATTCTGAATCTATTCTATAAACAAGCCACTTGTTGCATATTTTTAAAGGAAGAGATCTAGAAAGAGATTTAAGTAGGCATAAACAAATCTAAGTGGACAAGCTAAGGACCTTTTATGAGAGAAAATCTTAGTTTTTCTTATTTTAGTAATTATATAGTATAACTTGGATTTGATATATACCTTGGGGAATTTTGTTCACGAAAACATCACACTAAAACCCTCAAATTCCCCTAAAACGAAATGTCAATTCTTAAGTTAGAATCTTAATTATTATATATTAAAATAGTGGAATTGTGTAGTTATTTCAATTTTAATGTATTACATTCTATTCCACTTCTTACCTTCTTCGGATCTGATTAAGGGTTTTGAAAAGAAATAAGTTAGGAAATAGTCTGTAAGATATGGATTCTTTTTTTCATAATTTACACTTCCTATTTCCATATTCCCTTTTCATTCTTATATGTAGAAGTTGAATAGAGCGTAAAAGGATTTGAATTACGAATTTAATTAACGTTGCTTATACTATTTTAGTATAAAATAAGTTTGGTATGGATTCTAATTTTAGACAAAGCCCGTTGTTGAATTAAGAATGTTGGATATATGGTATATTTGTTGATATGGAATTAGGCTTGTATAAATTTGAAGTTTTGATATTTAAACGATTAATTTATGGCATAATCTTTGCACGCTTAGAAATACTTTAGGCACATATTTACACACACAAATATATATATATATATATATATATATATATGTGTGTGTGTGTGTGTGTGTATGTTTGTATTAGTGCATAATAACGTATAATTAATAGTGTATTAATCACGTAGTCAATAGTTTATTAATTAGTATTAAATCCCCTTAGAAAAGAAATTGATAGTTAAGGCGAAATAAGGGTTTCCTTATAAGGCCTTAATAGGGAATGCAGTGAGGTGTATGATAGCATGTGAAGAGAGTATAAATTATGACTAAGTTATAGGGATGCGAGGTCAATCAAAAGCACATGGAAATCTGTCCAGCTTATCTGGCCACCAGTAGTGTGACTTTGAGGCTGATGTGAGACATCACCTAAAATAAGTACCCATGAAGGATGCGGGGTTAGTCCCAAATTCTTTAGAGTAAACCTGCCCAGCTAATCTGGCTACCAGTACCTACGATTGTCGGCCTAATGCGAGACATCACAATTTGGGTTAGGGGTTGTGATAACCCTGATTTTTGTGAGTAATTTCATGATTCAATTTAGTTTGTATTTGTTTGAAATTGCATTGAAAAATATATATAGGAAATTGATTTGCTGATACCAAGTATAAAACATGCACATGTGCACAGGCAGTGCACAAACATGTACACAGTTTTCTGTGTGATAAAATAAGCAACAATCAATAGAGATAATAGGATATATGAATTACAAGTATATATGCATGTAGGCAGAAATCATCAAGCCTTGAAAAAAAAAGAGACTTAGGCCAGGGCAGGCATACAGGTATTATATACATGCACAAAAATAATGCTGGCAGAAATAAAAAGAAAATTAACATTTGCATGAAAATGGTATGAGCTATTGGACAGGTACTTTATCCATTTTTAGCAATTCCTTTTTACTTTAGAAAAAAAAAGAAAAGAGAAGAAATCATGCAAATGACATGACCGGGGCAATGAGGTATATTTTCTGGAAAATATACCATGACTATTTACCCATTTTCTCTAAAATGTTAGAATGAGAGGCAGATCATAGTTGGTAGGGTAAAATTGGCATTTGGTAATTTCCTAAAACCCTAGTAGCAGCCAGAGTTCATATAAGAAGACCTGGTGTGGTAAGGTTTTATGTTGGCTCTACCTCTTAAAAAGAAAATATACAAGGTATAAACCAGAGAAAATAGGAGAAGGCAGAAGATTAAAAAGGGGTTCATAAGGCATAGGAAGAAGAAGGATTTTTGTGAGTAATCTCACTGAAAACTTTGGCATTAAGACCTGAATATTGAGGCAGCCAGTTTGAACTAATTTTCTTTTACAAGTTATGTTTTATGATTGGATGACTTTGGCTTGTGAATGTTTTGTTTAAGGGTAAAATCTCCATCTGATTTACCCAGGAAAAAAATAAGAGTCAAGTATTTATGAACTAAAATGTTTGTCTGAGATATGGGTTAACTTTGAGATTGGGTGTTTTCTTTGATAAGTTTTCTTTTTTAAGTTGTTTGTAAAATCCCCGGATTCAAGTAGTGGGTACATGGTCTAAAGGCAGAAAGAAATATGGGCTGTGACATTGTGTTGTTGCTTATGCCTCATATAAATTAAAACAAAAGAAAATGTAGAAGTGCAATGTTGTACATGTGCTGAGCTTCTATGTTTTATGAAATACCCAAATCAAATATACTTGTGGTTTAGCCAGATCATGAATTTGATTGAACCAGAGGTAGGGAAGAATATATATATATCTGGAAAAATTACTCAGGACCATATGCTTACATCTTGATCCAGTGAAACCCATAGGCAAAATAATGTGCTAAAAAGTCACCTCACTCTTTTGTGATAAAATGGTTGATTCTGAGAATTTAACTTACCAAACTCTGGATGAATATATGTTGCTTGCATCATTTATGTTTCTCTGATTAAGAAGTGAGATGCAGAAGGGATTAGCACTGCTATGAAAAATATTAAAACACTTAGTAATTTAACTAAGGACTTGGGATCTTAGGGCTACCAAAGTATAGCTTGGCAATGGGAATATTGCAAGTTCACACATGGTATATTTATACCCAGGGGCCTGAGTGTGCTGGGTTAACAGAGAAAGGTCCCAGGCAGTGTGTGTTTAAAAAGAAGAGAGTAGCTAAAGTCCCTGAAAAATTTGATAATGAATTCTAGGAATAGATTCAGTAGAGGTCTGGGCAAAATCCCTGATGGCCAGTAAAGTTGAAAAGGAGATGATAACTGGATTGAAGTTTGTATTTGGTTGTTTTGATGCTTTATTGGTGAATCTTGTGGTTGTTTTCTATGAACTAAAACATTGTGATCATATATAATCTGTTTGGCACTAATATGTGTGCACATGCTTCACAAAAACATGCACACAGAAGATATTGAGTTCCTTATTCTTGCAAAGTATAGGAATATAAATGGAATTGAAATAAATCATGTTTTCAGTTAGATTATTCACACCAGACAAATAGTCTGACCCTTTTGTGTTCATGCACCATTGGGTGTCTCATATTTATATGGGGCAGTTCATGGTGATTTTGCAGGGAAATAGGGATTGCTTTGATCAAGCTGTGGATGTTAAACTGCTTAAGATTTGGATGCTATGTTTTTTTTTAAAAAAAAAGTCTTTGCTGAAGTTAAATTAGATATTCATGTTGAACTATGTTAGGACATTTGTTTAAGTTGTCTAGAAAAACCAATGTATTATTATTCACTGTTTTGTAAGTGTTGAACTTGCATGTAATAGCTGAACTATGTGCTTTGTTTTGTTAAATGCTTTGTTAAGAAAATGAATTTCAAGTTTATAGAACAGTCAGGCTAAAATGGTAGAAAATCTGAGATTTGAAATGATTTGAGGTTTATATATATATCAAAAGATCTGGCATGAGAGAATCCTTGTTCAAGTCAAAATAAAAATCTGATAAAAGGGTTTGAGTTGCTTTGAAAAGAAAATGATATAGCAGATACTTTGTATCAGAGTAATGCAAAACAGGATAAGGCTAACATAGCCATTTTCTTGAGCCTGGGTTGAGACAACACTCAAGTGTTTTTAATCAAGTTTTAGATCTGTTTCATAGCCAAGTATAGAGTAGGTTCAGACAGTTTTGCTCTCAGGAAAAAAAAAAGAAAGAAAAAAAAAACAAAAATTGGGTTGAACCGACCAGCATAGCACTCGAACTTGTGACCTCTCATGTATAAGTTAGGCGCGTTTCCGTTACGCCTAGATGTTGCTTGTGTTCACTTAGGATCCACTTTATTATAGCCTGAGTTTGAACACACCTGCACAGAAACATGCACACACACATGCACAAGTAAAAACAAAGTTACCCAGAAAGAATGTCAGAAGAATTTATGTAAAATAAGTAGTCCTGAGTCATAGAATCAATAGTAATGCATTAATCTAAAAATGGGGGAAAACCTAGTTTTGAAAAAGAAACACTAATGCTATGTAGAGAGTATTTCTTTAAGTAATACTCAACAGGTTTCTACCTTCAACATGGTTACACTCTGATTTAGGTAGAAGATGACTTATATGTCTTTATATATATAAGTTTAAGATAAAATGGTTAAACCAATATTTATTGGCAGAAAGGTCCTGGATAGAAGAAAAATTGAATTAAATATTTTTTCTTGATTAAATGGCCACTGAATGTTTTAAAAAAAAAAAATTTCTAGTGGGTCATTTCATTTGGTATCAGAGCTATGTTGTTAAATAACATAGCAAAAATTTTGTATGAATTTGTTTGCATTGGATGTATAGAAGTATTTACTGCTTTGGATGTTTTGTTTTTATATATATTTACACTATTGGTATCTATTATGACAGAATAAGTTATAAATTAAAATGAATTAATCTATAGAGCAATGGGCAAACAGACTAACCTAAGTGTTATATCCATAGAGCTATGGTAGGACCCAGACATCAAAATGTAGGAACAAGTGAACCACCCATGGTGAATGTGCAAGAATTCATGAGGGCCATAAGAGATGGAGTAGGCAACAGGCAGGAAAATCCACATGAGGAACTTTCCAAACTACTCAAGACTTTTACCAATCTTGGAGGCAAAACCTTTGATGGCACAGAAGGAGTTATGGGGGTTCAAAATTGGCTTAGAATTCTGGAAAGAATCTTTGCAGATATGCAAGTTGAAGACCAAAGGAAGAGGCAAATTGCATCCAGGCAATTGAGAGGAGCAGCTTTGGATTGGTGGGAAGTTATCATAGTTGGAAGACCTGAAGGAGAAGTGACATGGGATCAGTTTAAGGCAATGTTGGAAGGCAGATTTATCCCTGCATCAGCTAAGGAATCTTTACTGGAGGAATTCATCAAGTTGAGGCAAGGGACTATGAGTGTCACTGAGTACACTCAGAAGTTTGAATCATTGGCAAAGTATGGTGCAGTGCTCATTACTACTGAGGAAGCTAAGAATGGCAGATATATCCAAGGGTTGAACTCTAGCCTTAGTAGAGCTATGCTACCATATAAGGATAAAACTTTTGATCAAGTTTTGGATTTGACTCTGAGCATTGAACAACATGATAAAGCTAGAGAGAATTTCAGGGCATTCAAAAATAATCAGAACAAGAAGGGAAAGGGTAAATTTCACCCTTATGATAAAAAGAAAACAGATATAACTTCCACCAAGAAACCAGAAGAAGCTAGAACTGCTGAAATTAAGAAGAGGATCACTTGTTACAACTGTGGACAAGAAGGGCACATGAAAAATAGGTGCACCAATCCTAGACCAGCATCCTTCAATTGTCACCATTGTGGGAAGGAAGGTCACATAAAAAG
Organism: Allium fistulosum; assembly: GCA_030737815.1. NCBI lineage: Eukaryota > Viridiplantae > Streptophyta > Magnoliopsida > Asparagales > Amaryllidaceae > Allium > Allium fistulosum. The sequence continues at coordinate 901,338,828 of CM060905.1, forward strand.
GAACTGCCCAGATTTTAAGCAAGGAAAATTAGGGGCTTTGGAAGGGAAAGGCAAGGCAGCTGAGGGATCAAATGTTGAAAGGCATGGTCAAGTTGAAGGTACTTTGCTTATCCATTCAATACCTTTAACAGTAGTATATGATACTGGGGCTACACACTCATTGATCTCTCATGATATTGCACAACAATTAAAATTGAATTGTATGATTGTTGATAAACCACTGCTAATTAGAAGCCCTATAGGTAGTTCATGTGTTATGGGTATGATGTGCATGCAACTGGGGTTGAATATAGGAGGACATATGTTTGAGTCAAACCTATATGTGTTGCAATACCCAGACATAGGAATTATTTTAGGAGTTGATTGGTTGAGTAGATATAAGGCTATCATAAATATGGAGACATCCACCATATCATTGAAGGTCTCTGATGGACAAAGAATAACTGTTCTTTGTGAGGCAAACAAAAATAGAAGTATAGCCAACCTTTCTGCATTGTCAAATGAAAAACCCATGCCTGCATTAGAAGAGATTCCCATAGTCAATCTATATGATGATGTGTTTGGGGAAGTAAGAGGAGTTCCTAATCATAGGCCAGTTGAATTTTCAATAAGAATAATTCCAGGAGCTAGCCCAGTGGTTAAAAGACCAACCAGAATGGGGCCTAAGGAATTGATGGAGTTGAAAAAGCAATTAGTTGAACTAGAAGAAAAAGGTTTTATTAGACCCAGTAGCTCATCATGGGGAGCACCAGTAGTCTTTGTCAAGAAGCATGATGGATCTCTGAGATTATGTATTGATTATAGGGAACTAAATAAGGTCACAGTTAAAAATAAATACCCCTTACCAAGAATTGATGATCTCTTTGATCAATTGAGTGGTGCAAAAATATTTTCTAGACTTGATTTAGCTTCAGGCTTTCATCAGATGAAAGTAGAAGAGGAAAGCATCAAGTATACAGCCTTTAACACCAGATATGGACTTTATGAATTTTTGGTGATGCCATTTGGCTTAACAAATGCTCCTTCCTATTTTGTTGATTTGATGAATAGGATTTTCAGAGAATACTTGGATAAGTTTGTATTAATATTTATTGATGATATATTAATTTATTCTAAGTCAGTTAGGGAGCATGAAAACCATTTGCATTTGGTATTTGAGAAATTGAGACAGGAAGACTTGAAAGCAAAGTTTTCAAAATGCACTTTTTGGCAGAATGAAGTGAACTTTCTAGGCCATATTATATCAGAAAAAGGAATAGCTGTGGACTCCAATAAAGTCATTGCAGTGCAAGCTTGGAAAAGGCCTACTAATGTCACCGAAGTCAGATCATTCATGGGAATGGCTGGTTACTATAGAAGATTTATAAAAGATTTTGCAAAAATCTCAATTCCATTAACCAGATTGACTAGGAAGAATCAAGTGTTCAATTGGACTGAGGAATGTGAAAATGCCTTTGGGAAATTAAAAGAGGCACTGGTACAAGCTCCAATTCTTAAAGTACCTGAGGGAAATGAAAACTTGGTGGTATATACTGATGCAAGTGGACAAGGGCTTGGAGCAGTATTGATGCAACAACATCAGGTAATAGCTTATGCTTCTAGGCAGTTGAAATCAAGTGAAGTAAGGTATGCTACTCATGATCTTGAATTGGCTGCTATAGTGTATGCCCTTAAACTATGGAGACACTATTTGTTAGGAGCAAGATTCGAAGTATATACAGATCATAAATCCCTCAAATATTTGTTTTCACAAAAAGAATTAAACATGAGGCAGCAAAGATGGATTGAACTCTTAGCCTCATATGATTTTGAAATATTATACACACCAGGTAAGGCTAATAAGGTAGCAGATGCCCTAAGTAGACAACATGTTAAAGTGGCTAAATTAATGATAGAGGAGTTTAACACTTTATCATTATTAATTGATTCAGAGATGAAAAGTGATAACCTAGAAAACATGAGCCTATGTAGTGGGAAGGTAGAGGTGGGAAAATTAAGTTTTATCACTCTGGGATCAGAATTGAAAAATAAAGTTGCAATGCTACAAAACCAAGATCCATTTTTATTTGGAAAGAAGACACAAATATTAAATGGTGAGACAGTAGAAGGTTTTCAGTTGGATGAGCAAGGCCATCTGAAGAAAGGAGAAAGAATATGTGTTCCAGCAATGGATGAGTTGAAGCAAGAAATTTTGGATGCTTACCATAAAAGCAAATATACTATACACCCAGGAAGCACAAGAATGTATCACAACCTCAAGAGAGATTATTGGTGGAGTGGTATGAAGAGTGCAGTGGCAACCTATGTGTCAAGATGTATGGTTTGCCAGCAGGTGAAGGCTGAGTATCAAAAACCCTCAGGAATGCTTCAACCTTTACAAATACCACAGTGGAAATGGGAAGACATATCAATGGATTTTATTGATGGTTTGCCTAGAACTAGGAAGGGAAATGATAGCATTTGGGTAGTGGTTGATAGGTTAACTAAGTCAGCCCACTTTATACCAGTGAAATCAGAAAGAAATGCTAATACCCTAGCCCAGTTGTTTGTTAAAGAAGTAGTCAGACTGCATGGTATACCAAAGACTATAGTGAGTGATAGAGATACCATCTTCACTTCAAAGTTTTGGCAGAGTTTTCACAAGGCAATGGGGACTGATTTATGCTTGAGTACAGCATACCATCCTCAATCTGATGGCCAAACAGAAATTGTGAACAAATTGCTTGAAGACATGTTGAGAGCATGTGTATTGGATTGGGGAGGAAGCTGGGAAGATTACATATATCTAGCTGAGTTTGCATACAATAACACCCATCACAGTAGTATAGGCATGGTCCCCCTTTGAAGCTCTCTATGGAAGGCCATGTTTATCACCTTCAAGTTGGCATGAGTCTGGAGAAAAAGTGGTCTTAGGACCAGAAAATGTGAAGGAGACTTCTGAAAAGGTAGCCTTGATCAGAAAAAGAATTGCTTCTGCCCAAGATAGACAAAAGAAATATGCAGATCAAAGGAGGAAAGCAGTACAATATGATGTTGGGGATTATGTGTTCATCAAGATATCACCCATGAAAAAGGTTCTAAGGTTTGGGAAGCAAGGAAAGTTGATTCCTAGATATATAGGACCATATAAAATTCTAGAAAGAATAGGGACAGTAGCCTATAAATTAGAATTGCCAGAAGAAATGAGAGCAATGCATGATGTCTTTCATGTGTCTCAACTAAGGAGATGGGTTCATGATAAGGAAGCAATATTAGAATCCTCTAAAGATGTGCAGATTGATCCTAGAATGATCTATGAAAAGGAACCAGTGGGCATAGTTTCTAGAGAAACCAAAAAATTGAGAAACAAAGAAATTAAATTAGTAAAAGTACAATGGAGTCTAGACCCAAATGATTGCACATGGGAAGTGGAGGATAAAATCAGAAATGATTATCCCCAGCTGTTTGATTGAAGAAAAGGTAAATCTATATATATGTACATACTAATGAATGTGTTGGTTGAATATGCATTGTGATTTTTTTTTTGTGTTGATATGCATAGTGCTTAATAGGTGATTGGTTTGAAAATGAGTTTGAAATCAGAAAAAAAAAAAAAAATTTCTGAAGAAATGATACTTAAGTTAAGTATGAAAGAATTGTGGGACACAATTCCTAAAAGGAGGGGTATATGTGATAACCCTGATTTTTGTGAGTAATTTCATGATTCAATTTAGTTTGTATTTGTTTGAAATTGCATTGAAAAATATATATAGGAAATTGATTTGCTGATACCAAGTATAAAACATGCACATGTGCACAGGCAGTGCACAAACATGTACACAGTTTTCTGTGTGATAAAATAAGCAACAATCAATAGAGATAATAGGATATATGAATTACAAGTATATATGCATGTAGGCAGAAATCATCAAGCCTTGAAAAAAAAAGAGACTTAGGCCAGGGCAGGCATACAGGTATTATATACATGCACAAAAATAATGCTGGCAGAAATAAAAAGAAAATTAACATTTGCATGAAAATGGTATGAGCTATTGGACAGGTACTTTATCCATTTTTAGCAATTCCTTTTTACTTTAGAAAAAAAAAAGAAAAGAGAAGAAATCATGCAAATGACATGACCGGGGCAATGAGGTATATTTTCTGGAAAATATACCATGACTATTTACCCATTTTCTCTAAAATGTTAGAATGAGAGGCAGATCATAGTTGGTAGGGTAAAATTGGCATTTGGTAATTTCCTAAAACCCTAGTAGCAGCCAGAGTTCATATAAGAAGACCTGGTGTGGTAAGGTTTTATGTTGGCTCTACCTCTTAAAAAGAAAATATACAAGGTATAAACCAGAGAAAATAGGAGAAGGCAGAAGATTAAAAAGGGGTTCATAAGGCATAGGAAGAAGAAGGATTTTTGTGAGTAATCTCACTGAAAACTTTGGCATTAAGACCTGAATATTGAGGCAGCCAGTTTGAACTAATTTTCTTTTACAAGTTATGTTTTATGATTGGATGACTTTGGCTTGTGAATGTTTTGTTTAAGGGTAAAATCTCCATCTGATTTACCCAGGAAAAAAATAAGAGTCAAGTATTTATGAACTAAAATGTTTGTCTGAGATATGGGTTAACTTTGAGATTGGGTGTTTTCTTTGATAAGTTTTCTTTTTTAAGTTGTTTGTAAAATCCCCGGATTCAAGTAGTGGGTACATGGTCTAAAGGCAGAAAGAAATATGGGCTGTGACATTGTGTTGTTGCTTATGCCTCATATAAATTAAAACAAAAGAAAATGTAGAAGTGCAATGTTGTACATGTGCTGAGCTTCTATGTTTTATGAAATACCCAAATCAAATATACTTGTGGTTTAGCCAGATCATGAATTTGATTGAACCAGAGGTAGGGAAGAATATATATATATCTGGAAAAATTACTCAGGACCATATGCTTACATCTTGATCCAGTGAAACCCATAGGCAAAATAATGTGCTAAAAAGTCACCTCACTCTTTTGTGATAAAATGGTTGATTCTGAGAATTTAACTTACCAAACTCTGGATGAATATATGTTGCTTGCATCATTTATGTTTCTCTGATTAAGAAGTGAGATGCAGAAGGGATTAGCACTGCTATGAAAAATATTAAAACACTTAGTAATTTAACTAAGGACTTGGGATCTTAGGGCTACCAAAGTATAGCTTGGCAATGGGAATATTGCAAGTTCACACATGGTATATTTATACCCAGGGGCCTGAGTGTGCTGGGTTAACAGAGAAAGGTCCCAGGCAGTGTGTGTTTAAAAAGAAGAGAGTAGCTAAAGTCCCTGAAAAATTTGATAATGAATTCTAGGAATAGATTCAGTAGAGGTCTGGGCAAAATCCCTGATGGCCAGTAAAGTTGAAAAGGAGATGATAACTGGATTGAAGTTTGTATTTGGTTGTTTTGATGCTTTATTGGTGAATCTTGTGGTTGTTTTCTATGAACTAAAACATTGTGATCATATATAATCTGTTTGGCACTAATATGTGTGCACATGCTTCACAAAAACATGCACACAGAAGATATTGAGTTCCTTATTCTTGCAAAGTATAGGAATATAAATGGAATTGAAATAAATCATGTTTTCAGTTAGATTATTCACACCAGACAAATAGTCTGACCCTTTTGTGTTCATGCACCATTGGGTGTCTCATATTTATATGGGGCAGTTCATGGTGATTTTGCAGGGAAATAGGGATTGCTTTGATCAAGCTGTGGATGTTAAACTGCTTAAGATTTGGATGCTATGTTTTTTTTTAAAAAAAAAGTCTTTGCTGAAGTTAAATTAGATATTCATGTTGAACTATGTTAGGACATTTGTTTAAGTTGTCTAGAAAAACCAATGTATTATTATTCACTGTTTTGTAAGTGTTGAACTTGCATGTAATAGCTGAACTATGTGCTTTGTTTTGTTAAATGCTTTGTTAAGAAAATGAATTTCAAGTTTATAGAACAGTCAGGCTAAAATGGTAGAAAATCTGAGATTTGAAATGATTTGAGGTTTATATATATATCAAAAGATCTGGCATGAGAGAATCCTTGTTCAAGTCAAAATAAAAATCTGATAAAAGGGTTTGAGTTGCTTTGAAAAGAAAATGATATAGCAGATACTTTGTATCAGAGTAATGCAAAACAGGATAAGGCTAACATAGCCATTTTCTTGAGCCTGGGTTGAGACAGCACTCAAGTGTTTTTAATCAAGTTTTAGATCTGTTTCATAGCCAAGTATAGAGTAGGTTCAGACAGTTTTGCTCTCAGGAAAAAAAAAAGAAAGAAAAAAAAAACAAAAATTGGGTTGAACCGACCAGCATAGCACTCGAACTTGTGACCTCTCATGTATAAGTTAGGCGCGTTTCCGTTACGCCTAGATGTTGCTTGTGTTCACTTAGGATCCACTTTATTATAGCCTGAGTTTGAACACACCTGCACAGAAACATGCACACACACATGCACAAGTAAAAACAAAGTTACCCAGAAAGAATGTCAGAAGAATTTATGTAAAATAAGTAGTCCTGAGTCATAGAATCAATAGTAATGCATTAATCTAAAAATGGGGGAAAACCTAGTTTTGAAAAAGAAACACTAATGCTATGTAGAGAGTATTTCTTTAAGTAATACTCAACAGGTTTCTACCTTCAACATGGTTACACTCTGATTTAGGTAGAAGATGACTTATATGTCTTTATATATATAAGTTTAAGATAAAATGGTTAAACCAATATTTATTGGCAGAAAGGTCCTGGATAGAAGAAAAATTGAATTAAATATTTTTTCTTGATTAAATGGCCACTGAATGTTTTAAAAAAAAAAATTTCTAGTGGGTCATTTCAGGGGTCATAATACGTAAGACATTCTTCGAGGCCGAAGGCAATAATTGGTCGATTAAGGGTTCGCCTCCTCCCTATTTAGGAAGTATTAAATGGTCGGGGTTAGTTGTTAGACACGGTAGTGGATATTTCGGGAAGGGTTCGCTTTGGGTTTGAGGTATTAAGTAGTTATTATAGAATCCGCTTATCCCATAAAGAAGCAGTAAGTGGCCTGATGAGATTCCGTGTGATGTCAGATAGATAGTGTCGAAGAGGAGTCCGCCTTAGGATAAGTAGTAAATGATGGGGATGTGCTTAAACTAAGGCATTAAATGGTCAGAGTCTACCTAGTTCCCATTGAAAGGGTATTAAGTGAATTGGGTATTATCTCTTACATTGTTAGGACATTATTGACGGTAGATTCATGGGATTGGGAATGGTTTTTGGCCTACAGTTGAAGATGGGCTATTGGGTTGAAAGGGTATGGGTTATAGAATCAGACTGGAAAAGCCTTAGAGTTTGTAGCGGGAAAAACATAGAATATAGTTAGGATGCATAAGACATGTTCTTATTTAAATTATATTTCCAAAGTACTATTATATAAAGGCCTGAGATTTTTATTCACCAAACATTGTTTTTCTGACTCTCTGCTCATTGCAACACAGGGTAGAGAAGACGATGCAAGTTTCGGAGATAGTGGCAGAGGTGGAGACTTATTGCAGTCATTTATCTATCTACTAATGTTGTTTTTATTTCTGATGTACCTATTTAGACAGTATAATGTATTTTGAAATATTGCACTATGGATATTTGGCATTATTATATGGTACTATGTTGTATTTTTCTGACACTTGAATTTCTATAAAATGGGTACTATTTCTAATATTATATTTTATTCTTTCGTATGAGATTCTAAATCTATAGATAGAGAGCTTTGTGTATTAATTTTACCAACCAACCGCCAGCTTTAGAATGGGTCTAAGGTTCGATGAGCCTTTTATGGATCGAGAATTGGGCCTGTTTTGAGGCAGGTTGTTATAGATCTGCAACCATTGGGCAATCTAGGTCTAACAAAGGAGTCACGTACCATCCAGCTTTAGGGACCCTTCTAATGTCACATTTATGCTCTTTTTAAGTCAAAGCCTTCCACTACAACCTATTTACCATAGGGTGACTAGAATAGGCGTGTGTTGTAACGACCTGTTCCTTAATCAGTGGAGATATTATCCCCAACTTAGACACATCCGCCTCACGGGCCAAGCTAAGGTGTAGGGTTTTGTTCCTCAAAAGGCCTTGTCGCTATTCTAAGGAGAAGGCTTTACTATAAGCACCCACTTCACAAGAATATTCCCCGATGTGGGACTTATAATTACTTTCCAGCTAAGGGGTGTTACAATCTCCTCCATTTAAAGCTCAACATCCTCATTGGCTCTCAAATACCACACACAGGTCACAATTCTGATTGGGTACTGGCTCTAATACCACTATAATAGCCCGCACCTTACTCAGGAAGGTATTATCCCCAACTTAGACACCTCCGTCTCATGAGCCAAGGCAAGGTGTGGGGTTTTGTTCCTTAAAAGGTCTTGTCGCTATTTTAAGGAGAAGGCTTTATAATATAAGCACCCACTTCACAAGCATATTCCACGATGTGGGACCTATAATTCCTTTTCAACTAAGAGTTGTTACATATATCTTCAACTTCATGTATAGCTCAAACTCATAGTCGCATTGTCCATCTTTTTAGATTTGGTTACAATGACTCTATAGTCGGAATTTGTAGAGTTTGGCGCGTATCCTAATACTTAAGATCGACTAACCTACGCTCTGATATCAAAAACCCAAGTCCACAAAGTATGGATCGTTGATGTTGGTATCCTGTAAATAAACAGATGTATATCAGAGAACTATTGATAAAACTCACATTTGAATAGTAAAGTATAATAAAACATATAATTACTAACATGGGTCAATACCTCTAGTAACAAATATCCTTTTCAGCACTGAGCATGTATGATAAATCTTCCCTTCCACCATTCCTGCCTTTTTGCAGTACCTGTCCTTCTAAGATATCATGTGGGCTGCAATGAGGAGACGGTCGGAACAACGTTCTGGTGACTAGTAGACTATATACTTTATACACAATACTAGTTTATGCCGATTTCTTTCCATTATATGTTATGTCTACTTTCTAAACTTAATTGTCTTAACTTATATACGCGTACAATATGCCCTACCTACTAAAGGTATATATAATAACTACATACGTAGATTTATGTATAATATAAGTGCCACAGTCCCCCTTTTGGACCATGATACTTTATTTGCCAGTATCCTTAACTTTGCATTTGCGCCAGACATCCAACATCTATGTCTAGACCGAATTGTCCACATACACTGAGGATCTCCTCATTAGTGCTTAATAACGACATTATAACTATTTAGCCATAATCTATCATGTTTGGAAGACTTATCTAGCGGCTTCATATTAAGGACTTTGTTCATTGGACTAATCAAGGATTTAGCTCCACGGACTATCCCATTTGCTTGAAAGACCTCTACTAAGGATTATCCAGCCTTGCCTCCTAATACTAAACAAACTAACAGACAACTATGAGACAGCGCATGTCCTAAAGATGATCTAAACTAGTAGGAAGTCCATTTAAGCGTAACCCTCGTCTTTCTTATTGACCATCTAGGACCAATGACGCTTTCGGCCTATGTGTACAGTCCTACCCCTTAGATATATGGTACTAATCTTGCTGACATAGCACCGAGCCTATGCTCACCATCCCATTTAGATTGCCTAATGCAATTAAGGAAATGCTTATTTAGTTAATTAAAAAATACCTCATAAGTATTGAAGTAGATCACATTTGGCCATTTGACACTTTAATAGAGGTGCACCCCTACTTTCATATATTCCCTTCACCTACACGGGAGCATATAATTCCATAGGTCCTACAGTTGGATATGTCCCGCATCATATAATATATACACAACCGCTGGTAGCCCCTTATGGTTGGTAGACTTATGTTGTGTAACACTACTAATCTCGCATTTCAACCCATTTAATGATTACATTATATTTAACTGATTGATGTAATTGACTAGATTCCATAATTAACACTCATCATAAATACGTACTTGAGTATATATTTATCTAATTACTACATCTTCTATGATCAACCGTTAATATTCAGTTACTTTTACTCAACTTACTTCTTATTTCATTAACGCTGTTTAATGTCATTTACCGCTTACTTTTAATTTTAATAAACTAAATATTTTTTATTGCTTAACTTCCACTTTAGCTATTAAATGTAGCAATCTGTCCCTTTCAACTGTTAACTACATTTCTTTGATTATAATATCCACTCAATTCCTCGTTGTTTCATTTATATTACTTCCCTTATTATTTATTTCTAACTCATCTTAATCGCATATATAAGATTCACAATTAAATTATTGTTATCATCACTGCTTATAATACTTGGGGTCTATGCTTAGGGAATTCTGCATTTTAATGCATTAAAATTACATGTTCCTAAAGGAAATGTCTGCAATTTTTCATAAATTATCTAAAAGAAGACTTGTACTATGTTTGGGATTATATGGAATTATCTTTTTAGTTGTTATTGAAACGAATGGTACAAAGTACGGTAAAGATCCCTATTTTGTACATTTCTTTCTTTTAGGCTTATCCCTTATTATTTCAAATGATACACTTCTATTCATAATTATAAAAGTGGATGATAGTAGAAATTTACATTGCCACACACTTCATTCCAATGAATTAGTTACTTAAATCCAAATTCAATTTATGACAACTTCCTATTTTATGTTTACTAACATATAACATTTAACCAATAAACCTGGAATTATTATACAATATCACACGGATTATCTTATAAATTTAGGTACTACTTTCACCCTTACTTTCCAGATTCAACTATACGCAATATTACAACAAGGTTAATAATTCATGTAATAGGTAGACTTGGTTCTTAAATTCATTACATGTGTATATTTAAGCCTACGACTCCAAAATTTACTTTCAGGCATTCAAGGAACATATTTACAATGATATAAATCTAATATTATATAAAAATATATAATTTTCCACTTATATTTAAGCTTCTATATCTCCAGACTGAAATCCTGTTATTCCTGTTTGTCTCCCTTTTCTTCCTACCGAAATATATTCCGAAGGCATATACATAATCAATAGAAATTTAAATCTAAGAAGAGATTTGAATTTAGTTTAAATTTAGATTTAAAATTTACCATGGTTTTGGAAATTCTATTAGATTCTATTCTTCCTTTATATTATTCTCTGCTATTCTCCACACATACGCGCGCGCACCCACACAGATATATATATATATATATATATATAGTTTATATAGATTTTTGAATTTTGGAGAAAAGAAAAAGAAAAAGCTTTGCCATTGCTTTATAGAATACAAGAAGAACAGTGAGGGGTTAGGCTTGTATTTATAGGGGTTTGAATCAATGCTAGCCATTAGATTAGATTATATTAAATCAAGGTCGTTCGGTCTAGGTTTAATTTACAACTGCCATCTACCGCCTCGACCGCTATAATGCCACCGATCGATCGCTAGCGGTCGACGTATCCCAATAAAGAGGTCGACCAGTCGTTTTGTTTTTTGTTAATTAATCTCTACGTTTCGTTTACTTTCTTTTAAAACTTATTTGTCTAACTATAACCAACTAGATTTAACGTTTATTCTACTTACCCGTTAAGTAATCATTTATGTCAACTGTTTCCGATTCGAAATCTTCAAACGTTAATAACTTTTTCATTTGAACTCCGATCGTAAAATTTATACATGAATATTGCTAAAAAATCGCTACTAAAACAATGATACAAGTTTCGTAACCAAATTTCGATGTTTATGAGAATCCTATTTTCGTCTTTACTCATTGTTTATTAATTTCTTTTAAATAAATTATTGCTCAATTTATGGGGTGTTAATAGAAGGTTTGACCGTAGCTGTGCATTTAAGGAGAAACGTTAGTTTTATAATAGTGATTGTTAACCAAACAAGCCAAATCTGAAGCGAAGAGTAATGGTAAACAGGGAAGAACAACGCAAAATGTAAAGGGAGAGACGACATACAAGAATGGAGGAGCAAGGGTGAAGCAGAGACGAGTGTTGGAGGAAGAATTTAGGTGGCGGTTGTAATTCCTAATTTTATTAACGAGGTTTTTGTTGATTACTAAAAAAATCAATAAGCTTCGATCAAAATATACATATAAAAGATAAAATTATGGAGTACTCAAGCGCATAGATATATTTACGATATTACCAGCTTTTGTAATGGTATTAAGCATTGTAACATTTTATAACGGTAATAACTGTTAGTAATATGTAACAGAAATAACCGTTACAAATTGAGATGAGAAAAATATTGCAAAATGGACTGTCTGGTGTAGTGTGATCGACTAAAATTTGTAACTACTTCACTACTATTAATAATTTCACTCTACTAGAAGCCGAGTCGACATCAAGGGATTCCGCTTTCCCATAGACCCGGATTGTGAGTTCCCTACATGATCTATTTACAACACTATATCACTCACCACCATCACCCTGTTAGCTTATCGTGTTATCCATCATTCACACCATGTCGCCCCACCTTGCTTGTTATGTCAGTGAAACAGTTTTTTGGACCTGTGATGATGGGGACAAGTTGTCATAATTTGGGGCATTACCTACAAATTACCTAAGCTACAATGGAGTACTAGCCCATCTGGTGTCTCACATTGCTTTGATCAATATGTTATTTTACATGCTCGCACTCATGACAATAACCCACCTAACTATCATTTCAAGCCAATATCACTATAAGGTTTTACTTGATAAAGCATAAAAGCATGTAAAGTGAACTCTATTCTAAGTCATATGAAATTATATAATGCAACATAAAGGGTTTCAACATGATAAAGCATAAAGACATAGCACAAGATACACAACATATCATATGATATGAAGCATGTAAAGTAAACTCTATATTAAATCATATGAACAAGCACAAGAACAATGCAAACAATCTTTACACAAGAATAATTTTGTTATTTTATTTTTGACGCATACAAATATCTTTTATTTAAATAATATGCAATACCATATCTTGTAATAAAGTGAGTTGTACTTCAAAATAATTTGCCTTATTAACACAACATAAAGTACATTTTATTCTAAAAGTTCTCTATAAAAATACACATTTCCTTTCAAATTACATTATAAAAAAAACAGACACGCACACACACATACATATGCACATAGACATACATACATACATATACACACACATTTAAATTTTGTTATGAACATAAATAGTTATAACATAACTAAAAGAAGAAATTGAAAATTTACAGCAGACCAAAAAATAGTTTCAACTTGTAACTTGTTTTCCAAGTATTAAAAAGTAAATTATTAAGCACGATGAACTTGAAAGTTATAGTACTTCAAATTATCATTAAAACATGCACAAGATTATCAAATCAACTCAATATGTTAAAAGTTATGATAGAACACCATAAGGGTTCAAAACTGAAAATTAACAATAGGCAAGAAAATAGTTACAACTTGAAACGAGGTTTAAAGGTCTTAAATAGTCCAGACTTAAAATGTGATAAACATGAAAGTTTTGTATAATCGAACCAACTTTCCAAACAATCCAAAATCATTAAACTTAACAAAAAGTCAAATGTTCTGCTTGTTTTAAAGTAAGTTATACATTAAATCCAGAAATTGATTATCATCCATTTTAAAATCAATTTGAATTTAGGGCATCAAACACTCACCTGAGAATTCATCCATTCAAGCATAACTGAACTCATGAAAAATCTAAAGTAAACTAAATATTAATACCATGCAATCTCTAATTTATTGAGTAATGTGAGTTCACAGAATAATTAAGAACAAATACACTTAATTACACTCACCTCGGCACCAAAAACTAGTTGGAACCCTTAACTTGTGAGCTCAATCATCATAAAAACTCCAAACTCTTTCGCTTGCCTAAGATAAAAAATACTCATTAACTAAAGTGCAACAATAAGATGTTAGGAGGCCGGTAGAGAAGCTTACACTTGATTTAGGATCTTTTTCTTAACTTTTCATTGTCAAAAATGAGTTTTTACTTGAATGGTAGGGTTAGGAAGTTAGAAGGAGGTAGCCATTATTGAGTTTTCTATGTTTAAGATGTTAGAAAATGGGTGATGAATGAAATGAATGTAGATATAGCTCATTAAGCAACTTCCAACAATGTTAAGGCTCAAATTACCCTACAAAATTGTTTTATACATAGCTTATTACTAATAAACATATATGCACTTAAAATTATTCGTTTCAATCCATATATACTCAAATTAAATTCAGTCGCATTTTTCTTTTTTAAAATTACATACACATTAAAATGTAATGTAATAAAACACTTTGATGTTTTCAAAACTTAAAATATGCATTACTCAACAAATTTTCGATTATAACCATAATGTGAATAATTAATTAAATAAATAAAAAATCAAATATTATAGTTACAAGTCCACCGAAAATGATGTATAATTAAAATAAAATTATCCACACTTTTAGATATTGCTTAACTCCATCACTTTAATAAAAATATTCATTGGTTTTCAGGTTCCGCGTCAAATTAAAAAATTCATCTTTTACCACATAAAATTATATCATTACTTAAATTCAATTTAAACGTCCAAATTCGCTTCACAAAATAAATAATATTTCTTCAATTACTCATCTTACTCCAAAAATCAATTTAACTTGTAAAAAATATCACTTAAAATATTCTAAAACACTATAAAAAAATATTAATCCCAAATCTTTGCTTAGCTCTATAACGGATCATTACAAGAGCACTTTTCTAGATTAATGGAAATTGCTAAAATTCATTAATGGCTTCCACCATAATCCTTTTATCTTTAAACATACTCTAAATTAAAAAGCGCCCATAGTGGATGTAGCAGTTTTTCACAAACCACTATAAATCTTGGTGTCTATCACTTTACTGCACTTATATTTGGATCGCATATTCTCTTCGAAATTTACTACAATCAAACTACCGTCTCTTCGATTTAACTCTAAGAATTAAAGAATACATACAGTAAAGCCAACCTTCAATCATTTTGTGTTGTAGTAAAATACCGCTTCAACTATGTGTATGTGTGTGAACGTGCGTGCATATGCGCACGCTCGCACGCACGTGCCTTTTATATTACAACACACACACATAATATATACATAATTAAATCAACAATATATAGCTTGTATATATAAAATGTATATATAAAATGTATATAAAACTATGTAAAACTTGATGAATAATTCTTCTTAATGATAAATATATACATATATATTAAGAACCAAAAGTATTTAATGAAAAGTAGTATATATAAACTTATTTTACTTTGAAAAAACAAAAATACGGTATTAAAAGAAAAAAATACATTTTAAAACTAAAAGCATTTTATGATAAAATTAATCTTAAGAACTTAAACTATGTCAAGTCATCAACTTTGAAGTTAAATTTATATGAAATATGAATATGTATATACAAAAAAATTTAATTTCAAAACTGACTATAACTTTAGTTTAGAAATAATTTTTTAATGTTGAACAAGTGTGTGCTCATATACACACATGCAAACATGTGTATGCTTGCGTGAACACATATATTGATATTAAAATAAAGTAAAAAACACTTGATCTTGCCCATCGTTATCATTTTGAACCGTCAACATCTCCTTCATAAAAACTTTTACTCTTACTCAATGTTCTATGTGCAATGCCAATAACCAAGCTTAATCTTGTTATGGAGAATTATAGTCTAAGATAAATAGAAGTTATATGGTCTTATTTATAGCATCATATTCCACTTAATTTCTTAATCCTTGAGTTAACAAGCTAAGATTTTACGTTTTCCTTAGATCCATGGACACAAATGTCTATCTAAAGAATTTAAATATGCATATGTTGGACGCATTATTTATTTTACAAAAATTATTTTGCTAATTATTTAATGTTTAGTTAATTTATATATAATTATTTTTGGCAAGTAAATAAATATATAATTATTATATATTTTATTAATTAACATTTTGTCCCTTTAATAATAAAAGGTAGTAATAATGAAATTAATATAACTATTATCATAACAAGTAACAAACCATATTTATAACGCCTAGTAGTTAAGGTAATAAATCGTTTTGATTGAATCAAACAACTTAATCAAACTAATGGCTTATAAAGTGGAATTTTAATGATGAGTGAATTTTAACGCGAGACCTATTACATTGTGTTTTCAATCTCATTTACATATGAATATATATAAAGTTTGTCAAAATCGAATAATATGAGTAAATGAGACAAGAAGAGAAGTTTGGGGAAAATTATAACTTAGGCGGAAATGAATCTTTATACTGCTGAAAGGATAGTTTCTTCTTTATTTCATTATTTATTCATTATCTATCAAAAGAAGAAATTGGTTTCTTCAAATTAAAACATACATAGCTTCTTCACATCTTAACGGAAAGTTCCAAATAAAATATTAAAGTTTGAGTTAGAAGATTCTCTACGAATATAGCTATTCATTTTTGCATTTTGGAAAGGTAAGGATCTGGATTTTGAAATCAAGAGAGATTCAAGATTGGGTTGATTTCGAGCTTTGATTTCATTAGATTTAGTGAGTGGGGTTTGTTATCTACATTATATTATCATCGTTTATGATATATATTATTGTTAAATATCAAATGTTGGGTTAGGGGTTGATAAATAAACTTTGAATAGGCTTTTAGGGATGAGAATCTTGACTTAATGAACATTTACAAGTTTTTAATCATAAAATGAATGTTTAGAAAGCTTAAGAAATGATATTGTTAAATATGGCATATTGGTACGTTGTTTGTTAATTGTAGATTGTTTAGATTATTATTTATATTAGAAATAATAGAATTATTAGAGAACGAGTCATGACATTTGGCGAATGACATTGTTAGATGAATTTAGGAGTTGGAACGAGAGTCGAGTAGTTGAGCTCAAACAATAAGGTGAAACAATTCACAAAATCAAATTCTTCCATTGAGTATGAAGTTATACTCGTCTAATTATCAAACGACTTATAACAAAGGCGTGAATCAGAGTGGAAAGACGTTAGTGTGAAGTGTCTTGGTGAAACGAAGCAAAACATCAAAGACAAGTGAAGGAAAGACTAATGGGAAAGAGGAGGAATGAATTTCCACTATGGGAATTCTTCCATCAAGGTTCTACCCCAGTCATAAAGGCATTTGGATGTCTAATTGCCAAATTCAAATGTCAAAATTTGAGGGATTTTATCCACCAATATTTCAATGCAAATTAGAGACGGATTCGAACGTCTGGATTTCCTGACCAGATGTCTAAAATCAAGGTTAGATGTCTATTGTTTGTACCAAAATTGGGCACGACACTCTTCGGAAGTATTTAAAGAGATAAAAATGAAGAATACAAAGGGAAAAAGAGGATTATCTAATAAATACTCCAAAAACAAGTGATAAAAATGCGCAGAAACACAGGAATTTAGAGTGGTTCGGCGTATTGCCTACGTCCACTATGAAATTGATGACTTTATTGATATTTCCTTGATGATTACAACTAATTACAGTGGCTAACAACAGATTACAATGGATTACAGTTGTGAAATTCGAGTACAACAGCAGTAGTGGAGTATGAAATTGAATCTAAAAGACTCTGAGCGTTGGAGTGTCAAAAGATCCTTCTTCTGTAGGCCCTGGGGCTCTATTTATAGGCGTAGGAGGCTGATATCTCGCTCGGATCTCGGGAGACTTCTTCTGGCACGTGGGTGGGCCCATGCGATCTATCCCACAAAGTTTTGGCTCGATCTGTGATCGATACGAACGAATTTTGTATCGATCAATATTTGATCCAATCGAGTCGAAATTTGGCATGAACCTTCCATAGGTTGTACGTAAGCTGCTGGGAAAATTTCATAGCGTTTAGACTTATGGATTGTGAGATATGATCGATGGAAGATTGTGTTTTCTTTAGTCTACCGAGTTCGAATCGATGACTTCGTATCGATCGTTTCGAATCGATCAACGCACGTGCCCAGGTGATGACGTGGCGCGTGATTTATGGATCGATCCACTTTCGACGCCGAGTTGACTGAGTCGTTTCCAAAGATCTCGCCTCGTATCGAAGGCTGTTGTCACGTTCGAATCGATGAGAGTTGTACCATTCGTATCGATGGAAATGACCTCATTCGTATCGATCCAAACACACGACATGTATTGCTTGTAGTGTTTTGTTCGCATCGATAGATTGAAGCGCACTTTGTATCGATGGGAAATGTTGATTTCGTATCGATCCGTGGTCGATCGATACAAAACATGTCCAGAGCCCAATCGATACGAAATGTGCAAAGTGTTTGTACTGAAATTGGGCACAACACTCTTCGGAAGAGTTTGAAGAGATAAAAATGAAGAAATTAAATGGAAAAAGAGGATTATCTAACAAACACTTCAAAAAAAAATGATAAAAATGCGCATAAACACAAGGATTTAGAGTGGTTCGGCGTATTGCCTACGTCCACTATGACATTGATGACTTTATTGATGTTTCTTTGATGATTACAACTGATTTCAGTGGATAACAACAGATTACAATGGATTACATTAGTGAAATTCGAGTATAGCAGCAGCTTTGAAGTGCAAAGGTATCTCCGGCAGAGTCTGGACATCAAAGAACCAAAAGATCCTTCTTCTGTAGGCCATGGGGCTCTATTTATAGGCATATGAGACTGATATCTCGCTCAGATCTCGGGAGACTTCTTCTGGCATGTAGGTGGGCCCACGCGATCGATCCCACAAAGTTTTGGCTCGATCCATGATCGATACGAACGAATTTTATATCGATCAAGATTTGATCCAATCGAGTCGAAATTTGGCATGAATCTTCCTTAGGTTGTACGTAAGCTCTTGTGAAAATTTCATAGCGTTTGGACTTGTGGATTGAAAGGTGGTTTACGCATCGATGTGATTCACAATGATGGATACGAAATAAGTGTTCGCATTGATGGATACTAGTTTCGGTGGAATCCATTGCCGTGGGTATTAAGTTGTAATTTCGTATCGATGATCTTGTGCTATTGTGGGCCGAGTGCTGATGGATACGAAATAAGCATTTCGTATCGATGGAGTTCAATGCTTTCAGAACAACCTTCATTGCGTACTTCGTATTGATGGACCCTATGTTATTGGATACGAATAGCTAATTCGCATCGATGGATACAGCCTTTGGAGGCTGTAACTTGATGGGTTCGAACAGTGAAGTTCGTATCGATGCACTGTGGATGGAGTCGAGAACAATGAACACAAACAACAGTTTCGTATCGATGGATCTTGGTGACCCAGAGAAATCTCTGTTGACAATTTTGTCTCGATAAAAGCTCGAGTTTATGGGTTCGAATAGCTTATTCGTATCGATTCTTTGGTGGAACCGTTGATACCGGTCGAGACTACCGGGAGGCGAAGCATTTGTTACCTTCAGTTTCACACCCATATAAATACGTTTGGACTTAGCCAGTTTTTCCTCATTTGCCACTCTTACTCTCTGCTTTCGTATCGCTCCAGAATCTTAGAAAAAGAAAGCCTGCTTGCCTTCGAATCGAACCAAACCTTCAATCCATTGAACTAGCCGTTGCAATTAGGTAATTTATCGAATGAATTCAACCTAATTACGACGAGATTCGAATTCCCATGCCATCTTACTTATATTCGCGGCCGAGTGTAGCATGAAAGAAACTGGAGAAGGTTGATGCGAGGTCGAGGAAGGCCATGGCATATATGCCACTTGGAGAAGAAGGAGTAAGGAAAGAGATGAAGGAATTGCTCGGTTTGGATTTCGTATCGATGGAGGGTTAGAAAACTGGAGTTTCGCATCGATCCCCCTTCTGTGACTTCGTATCGATTGTTGACCTTTCGATCCTGTTTCCCTCACTTCGAATCGACATGGAATTCGAAGTATAGTTGTGATGGTTTTGAACCGTTACCGCAGCATGATCGTTACGAAACCGCCACAATTCAATCGATGCGAAGTTGAGATTTCAATCGATTCAAGGTTGAAGCCGTGATGATCGATACGAGCCTCTGATTAATGGATCGATGCAAAACCCATCGTTCTGGACCGGTATGAAACATGAAAATCCTGATCGATGCGAAGAGGCCGAGTAGTGATCGATACGAACTTTACCATTTTGATCGATTCGAAGTCTTCGGCTTGGATCAATACAAGTGCGTATTCCTGATGGATACGAACTGTTCGTTACGAACCAGAGTTTTTTTTTGCGACCATTAAGAATTGAACCTTAATGAACTTAAAAACTCTTGCACGCTTGAAAACCTGGCTCCGACGAGCTTCAAACTTGCATAACTGGAATTGATCGTAGAATTGCATACTTGACTACTCCTAAAAGCTCGTCGATGGAACTGCAATTTGATTGAATTCTAATAAACTTCTAACGAACCTTAACTTGGATTGGTCTCTGAAGTCTAGATGGCATAGTTGTGACGGCCAGCGATGACGGTCACTCCGGTTGAATTTCGAAGTCTTGTCGTTTGCAAGTTTTCCATAATCTGTAGAATATCTTAAGTAACATGTAGCACTGCACTGCACAACACATTCACCTTCACGCACATCACACTAGGGAACACTTGGGTTTTTATTGTCTAATGATGGTTTCTAATGAGTTGATTAGCCATGGAATCCACAAGTTCACAACAGCAAGAGCTTCAGGATTCATCTTCTTTCGTCCTAGAGATTCCGGCCATCGCAGCCGAAGTTATAGACCCAGCTCCAGACAAATTACCTAACGCTATGTTCATTTGTAATCCCCAAGATTATGTACCATCCAATGTCTCTGAAGACATGTTGGGACGAATATGCCTAAGGCATGGTTTGTCATTGGACGATGTACTATTACCGAGACCAAACGATAGACCACACGCTCCCCCAGAGGGGTTTACTGCCTTCAACCGTCATGCGTGCGCAGCGGGACCACTTCCTCCTTTCAACCAATATATTAGAAAAGTGTTGTCTTTTCTCGGAATCGCCCCATCACAACTACATCCCAATGGATATGCTTTGTTGAATAGCCTATTTATTGTATTCATGGAGCATCTCTTCTAACCACCAATGCTGACTGAGATTGGATACCTATTTAACTTCAAAAGTAGGGGATATAGTCTGTCTTTTACTTCCTGGAGTCAGTCAGGAATTGCCAAGTAGTAACCGGATCCTGGGGAAGGCTGAGTTACTTTAAAATAGAATGGTTCTACGTCCGGTGCCCCCCAGGATTTGCCAGTCGATGGCTAGTCAGACGTAAGTGTTACAGTATTCTCCAAGAGTTATCCAGGTGATAGTAGTTGATATAAATTGATGTTTTCTTTTCTTTTTTTTACATCCGTAATTTCACGACTCGAAGGCGGATATTTCAAAGAGATAGTAAGGGTCCTTCAAGAAGTTCCAAGCAAAATGAGGGACATTGATTCGGTTCTAACCGACGGAAATTTGAGAATCGTCAGGCTGATTGAGCAAAATCAAAGCATAAGGCTTGAAGGGACACTGAGGGCAGTCTCGAAGAAGCGGGTGAAACGTAAAACTCCCGGTGTCGTAATAGCCGAAGGGGTTGATTCAGAAAAAACACCTACTAATGACGAACTTATAGCCGGGCCTTCTGGTGGTTTTCAGGGCTAAGAAGGAAGGAGAAAAGGCAAGGCAATTGCTCATAAGTGTTCTAAATCCATGAGATTGAAATATGTGGTTGTGTCTTTGCCCGTTCCTGGAATTAAAATTTCGGAGGCTCCTCCCCCGCAAGTAGAGAATCCTTTCGAAGGGCTTGCTGATATTCCGATTCCGGATTATGTGTCGTTTCAACATGACACCGGGTTGGAGGAGCGTGACAGTGCTCTTGATTTGAGCGAGTCGCTTGCTATAAGTGCGGCCGACATTTCCGGTTGGTCGGGGGGTTGCACATACATACACTTCACGGCACTACACGATTTCCAATTGTAAATTGTCCAATTCAAGAGATCACTAACTTTTCTTTCGTTTCTTACTTACAGGTACGATGTCCGGGAGAGGATCGATGTTAGGGAGCCTTCGTTTCGCTCGAAAGTCTTCAACTTACTATGAGTCCCGCATGAGGGAGTCAGATAGAGACCATGATCGCGGCTACTCAAATCAAGAAAGATACGAGCGGGATAGGGATAGAGACTATAGATACCGACCTAGGTCTCGTTCTCCACCTCCCAGAGTTCCATCACCGCCTCCTGTTCACGCTTCACATCCATCAGAGCCTCCGCGACACAGACCGCCTTCTCAAATTTCTAGGCCCGAAACTCATCGCTAGAGAGCTGAAACTATGGCCCCCATAATTGCAGAGTAGGTCATAACCGAGCCCACAGGGGAAGGTGCAATAAAGATTGCCCAACTTAAGAAAGATTTCCCAAACATTTGCTTTGACGGCTACATCTTCCCCCCTCACCTAAAGAGAATCCCTTCGAAAGCTGAAAATACAATGCATGATTACATTCATGACATATACGCCCAATATAGAGAGTGGGTGAAGGCCATAGAAAAAGCTTCAAAGGTGGCCTTTGAGCAAGCTAAAGCGATTGAAAAGATGGAGTCTGAACTTGCCCAAAGAGACCGAATCATCCAAGTGCTCAATATCGAGGCCGAGTCTTCTCGGAAATCTGAAATTGAGGCCACCAAAAAAGCTGATGAAGCGAATGTGGCGATGGAGAGATTGAGGCAAACACATGTTGCCTTGGTGGAAGAGATGGGCCACCGAAATACTACGGTCACCACCGAACGGGACGCTGCCCTGAGAGAACTTGGCGAACTTAAAGCTAAATTTTCCGAAATCGCCAAGGAAAGGGACGACGTGAACAACGCAGCCCAGGAGGCATGCGAGCAAGCTGTTTTGCTTCAGGGTGAACGGGATGCGGCCATAGCTAAGGTCCGCGAGGTGGAGACCATGGTTGAGGAGGAGGTGAAATTGGCTGAGTCCAGGCTGGAAGCCGATATTGAAGATATTCTTGTTATTTACAATGCTAACGTGCCGAGGCACAGAGGCCTGGCCTGGCTCGATGACTACCCGATACATTTACACAACGCCTAGGGTCGTTTGGTTGCGGAGGAGAAGGCGATGCATCTGGGTGAGTCAATCGATGAGTTTGAGCTTGAGAATCGATTGCTGAGTGAAGATGAACGAAAGATTCTCCACGAGTCGATGATTCTGCACGTAAAGGAAAGGCTTGGCACCCAACACTTAGAAGTAGGAGAAGGATCAGGGGTTGAACACTACGATGCAAGTCTTGAAATTCCTGTGTCAACCCAGCCTGAACCCTTACCCGCGGTTGATCCCCAAGTTGTTCCTGCCTACAATCCGGATCAGCCGCAAATGTCTTTGGCTATAGGGCAAGTTGCTGAAGTTGTTCAGCCATCTATAAGCCAAACTGAGGAAGGTACTCTGAACATCCTATATGTCTGTCTTAAGTCGGAATCGTCATTCGAATTAAGTACTAATAGTTCTCTTGTTTTTGTCCAGCGATTGATGCTGCACCGGTCGTGCCTCCTGTTACTCAAGAATCACATCATATGCAGGAGGCAATAATAACTGAAGCCACCACCATAACGACCATGGCTTCGACCGACGGAACGCAAGGGGGCACTCTAGTTTTTGATGAATAGATGATGGAGGAACTTCTCGGTCATCACAGCGATCCTTTTACGGAAGTGCCCTGCTACAGGCTCTTCAATGCCAACCACTGATGCTCCTAGCGAGGCCCAAACGATTCATGAAGAAGAAACATTGGCCGAAATTGACGCTGAAATGGAAGCAGCGGCTCGTAGTGGTAGTTTTGGAGATGGAATGGCAGCACCTGGTCCGGCTCCGCTTAGAATGATATCACTTGGTGGTACAGTTATTGACACTAGTGTGTTCATTCCACCTCCTACAATTGATCTTGTTCCTCCGACTCCACCCGCGGGAAGCATCCCTATACATTCGAGCTCGGAGGAGGACGTCGAGATCATGCCCCCGCCTGGAGACCGACCACGGAAAAGTAAAGGCTCAAAGAGGAAAGTTAGTGGCGGCTCCGGCGGGTCTACACCGAGGAAGAAGCCAAGAGAGATGAAGAAATATATAGGCCTCTTGAGTATGTTCTGAGTAGATAGGGATTTATTTTTGGTTTTCCTTTCGTAGGCCGTGTATTGATGCGGGTTCGGCCCCTGCTAGTAGGAATTTTTTGGAATAAACTTGTACATGAATTTCGTTCACAGACAGAAGAAATGAAACTCTTCTTTTTTGGCTTCTTCTCAGTTATTGTGTATTTACTTAAGTGTTTCAATATTTGAAGTGCACTTGTGAAGTTTCAGCTTTAGAGTCAAGTTTGTTTTTATTCGTCAGGTCTGGAAATCGCGGACACGAATCATGATCAGGAAGTGAGTTGAACTTTGATGTCGCACTGCTTCAGTCAATGGTCGATACTTAAGTCCTGCCCCCCAGTCTTGGGGATGAGTCGTAGAACACCAGCCAGCGATTGCATCTCACTTATAACATGTTAAGTTTTGTGCCACTGAATGGGTGTTTGAGACAAGCGGAGATTGAGTGGTTCAACCACACTCGTTTGATTATCGATGATCACATCCGCATTCCGGGGATTTTTCATTTGTTTACTGGCGGTTGGTTACGCCGTTTTAAGCTTTAATTATCTGTCCGCGCTCTGGGGACTTGGAGTCGACATTTATACTCCGACTCGCACCTTGGGGGTTTGGAGTTGGTGTTTATACTCCAATTCGCACTTTGGGAATCCGGAGTTGATGTTTATACTCCAATTCGCACTCTGGGAATTCAGAGTTGATGTTTATACTCCAATTCACACTTTGGGAATCCGGAGTTGATGTTTATACTCCAATTCGCAATCAATGAATTTGGAGTTGATGTTTATACTCCAATTCGCACTCTGTGAATTTGGAGTTGGTAAACAGACGGTCTGTCACATCTGTTGCATGTTTTTTGGATTTCGCTCGCACTCTGGGAACGAAAGGTGTATCGAGATCGTGGATGGTCAGATCACATCCACCCTGAGTTAACAAGTGAGGTCGTTAGATGGATGGGTCCACCTTCCTCAAACTTGGTTCAGATACGGACGAAGTCGTTAGGTGGACGGATCCACCCTCTTCGAAGACATATTTGTAAGTTTATACTCCAGTTTGCACTCTGGGAATATGGAGTTAGGTGAAGGATTGTCATGTATCAATCCTTTTTTGACTTTTGTGTGATGGCTTGTCCCTGAGCTCGGGTTTCACTTAGCGAGTGACCGGTTGCATCACAGTCAATCCCTATTTGAATAAATTCCACCGTATGATGGAACTTAGCTCTCCATGCATGGTGATGATTATATGAAGTATTTCAAGTAAATCACAGCTATGGCTCGAAGAGATTGCATTTTATTGCTGAAATAAGAAAATATGGCAAAGTCAGTTGCCTTATTACAAATTCTAATCTCGAAATGCAGAAACAAATTGCAAATGAAAAATAAATTGAATGAATAAATAGAGCCTGTTATGTGTAGTAGCGACGAAGACTTTCGCTGTTCCAGGCCCTTGGTAGAGTAAGACCGTCAACGGTCGATAATTTGAATGTGCCATCTCCGAGCCTTCGTTCAATAACATACGGCCCTTCCCATGTTGGCTTCATATGCGAAGGAACTGGATAGATTCTTTTCAGGACGAGATCGCTGAGTTCAAAGGTTCGCGGGCGGACCTTGGCATTGTACAATCAGGCGACTCGACTTCGATATGCGGATGCCCTCAAATCAGCCTCTTCACATTTCTCATCTAGTAAATCGAGAGATTCAGCAAGTAATATAGCATTTATCTTCAGATCATAGTATGTTACACGATGAGAAGGTACTTCTAGCTCGATTGGAATAACAGCTTCTGAACCATAAGAAAGAGAGAATGGAGTATGACCGGTCGCGGACTTGTGGGTTGTTCGGTAAGCCTATAAATCCATAGGAAGTTCATCGACCCATTTGCCCCCGGCCTTTTCCAGTCGTTTCTGCAAAATGGATTTTAGAACTTTATTGACTGCTTCGACCTGTCCGTTCGCTTGAGGGTGCGCAACTGCAGAGAATTTCTTTCGAATGCGAAACCGTTGGCAGAAATCTTTAAATTCAACACTGTCGAATTAGGTCCCGTTATCAGTGATAATGGTGTGTGGGAGACCGGATCGGCAAATAATGTTGCGGACTACAAAGTTGATCACTTTTTTCGTTGTTATGGTAGCAAGAGGTTCAGCTTCAACCCACTCTGTAAAGTAATCAACTGCAATGATGACATACTTCGCACCACCTTTTGCCTGAGGTAGAGAACTAATGATGTCGATGCCCCATACTGCAAACGGCCATGGGCTGACCATTTGAGTTATCTCGGTAGGTGGGGCTCTAGGAATTCGAGCATGCTTTTGACATTTATCACATTTCTTGGCATAATCCGACGCATCGCGATTTACAGTCGACCAAAAATATCTGTATCGAAGTATTTTCTTGGCAAGTGCTTGCCCCCTGGTGTGATCGCCACATTCTCCCTCGTGTACATCGTATAATACTTGTTTAATTTCATCGTGAGCGATACACCAGAGTAAAGGAACAGAGTACCCTCTTCTGTACATGACTCCATTCTGGATGGTGAATCGTGAAGCCTTCCGGAGGACTTGTCTTCTTTCACTCCTGCGCTCCGGCAAGATTCCATGCCCAAGGTAATTTCTAAACGGAGTCATCCACGACTCCTTATCGGGAGCGACTTCACATATCCAATCTTCTTCTGCCCGGTCAATACTTAGGGAAGATAACGTCTCTACGGGAACGAGTCCCATTTGCTGCGCTTCACCCGTGCTGGCTAACTTTGCCAACGAATCGGCTTTCTGATTGCGTTCTCGAGGTATACAATAAATGGAGTAATAATCAAACTGATTCAGTATTTCCTGTACCCGAGCTAAGTAAGCAGCTAGTCTTCGATCTCTCGCTTGATATTCTCCCTGAACTTGACACACAACTAATTGTGAATCACAATAAATTTCCACATCGATAATTCTCAAATCTCTAGCAAGTTTCAATCCAGCTAAGAGGACTTCATATTCAACTTCATTATTGGTTGCATGAAAATCGAACTTTAAAGCATAACATATAGATCGGCCTTCGGGGGTTTCAAGTACAACCCCAAAGCCCGAGCACCGGTCGTTTGATGCACCATCAGTGTACAGCTTCCAGACGTATTCGGGAGATTCACTGGTTTCGGGCAAGTCCTATGAAATGGTAAATTCAGCTATGAAATCGGCTAGGACTTGTCCTTGAATGGCTCGCCTTGGAGTATAAGTAATATCAAACTGGCTCAGTTCGATGTTCCACTTGAGTAACCTACCTGACGTCTCAGGCCGCGTAAGGACCTGTCGTAACGGTTGGTCGGTGTAGACAATAATAGGATGGGCCTAGAAATATGGGCGGAGCTTCCTTGATGCAATAAAAAGACAATAAGCCTGCTTCTCTAGTTTCAGATAATTCCTTTTAACTCCGGTCAATCGTTTGCTGATGTAATATACTAGCTTCTGTATCCTGTCTTCTTCCCGAATTAAGGCAGTGCTGATTGCGTTTTCTGATATCGCCAAGTAAACACACAACTTCTCATGATCAATAGGTTTTGACAGAATAGGTGGTGTGGATAGATGCTGAATTAATGCTCGGAATGCGCCCTCACACTCCGTGGTCCATTCAAAGTTTCGTTTTCCTTTTCGGATCAGATCGAAGAAGGGAATGCATTTGTCAGTGGACTTTGAGATGAACCTGCTTAGTGCTACTACTTTCCCATTGAGACTCTAGACTTGCTTTATAGTTTTTGGAGTTTCAAGATTTCGGATTGCCCAGATCTTTTCAGGATTAGCTTCGATTCCTCGAGCATTGACGATAAATCCAAGGAACTTTCCGGATGCAACTCTAAAGTGACATTTCAGTGGGTTGAGCTTCATTCTGTATTCTCGAAGTATGTCGAACATCGATTCCAGGTTTTTAATATGGTCAGTGGAAAATCATGACTTCACAGGCATGTCGTCTATATATACTTCCATGGTTCTCCCAATTTGATTGGCGAACATCTGATTGACCAATCGTTGATAAGTAGCCCCGACATTCTTGAGTCCGAATGGCATAACTTTGTAACAGTAAAGTCCCAGATTGGTTACGAAGCTGGTATGTTCCTGATCAGGTAAATGCATTGGTATTTGATTGTAGCCAGAATACGCGTCCATGAAGGATAAGAGTTCATGTCCATCTGTTGAGTCTATGAGCTGATAAATTCTGGGAAGCGGGAAACTATCTTTAGGACAAGCTTTATTCAGATCAGAGTAATCGACGCATGTTCTCCATTTTCTGTTTGATTTTCGGACAAGCACGGGATTCGACACCCATTCGGGATATAGCGCATCTCGAATAAACCCATTCACTTTAAGCTTTTCTACCTCTTCTTTAAGGGCGGCAGATCTCTCTGGATCCATATCTCGCCTTTTCTGTTTGACCGGGACATGCCACGGGTCAATATTCAAAGTGTGGCTCACAATGTCCGACGAGATCCTACACATATTTGAATGCGTCCAGGCGAATATGTCAAGATTCGTCCGTAGAAACTCAACCAATTCCTCTTGAATCTGCTGGCTTAGCTGAGATCCAATCTTTATCATCTTTGAATCATCATCATCGTCAATTGGGACATCGATCGTCATTCGGCCGGGGAAGCTTGACTTTCTTTAGATTCTCCTTCATCTTCAGTTTCCCTTGGGTAAAGATCCCTTTGGAATTGGCTGGGGTGCCCGGGCCTAGGCCCAGGCATTAATTTTCAATTATCAGCAAAACAGACGCAGAGAGATTCCTCTAGGCCCTTTCCTTTCTCCTCTCGCTGTGCCTCCCGCAGCTCGGCAACGTAACAGGCTCTCCCAGCAGCCTGATCTCCTTGAATGACTCCCACTCTACGATTAGTGGGAAACTTCAGAGTCAAACACCACGGAGCAATAGCTGCCCTGAATTCAGCGAGGGCCAGTCGACCCAAGAAAGCATTATAAGGGGAGTCTATGTCCAACACAACAAACTGCAATATCCGGACTCTCTGGTGTTCTCCAACCCCCAACTCCACTGGTAGTTCCACTACTCCAGTGGGTATAGTAGCGCTTCCGTTGAAGCCATGGATTCGGGAGTGACAAGGTTTCAAGTCTTTGGCTTCCATCTTCATTTGGTCGTAAGCTCGTTTAAACAAAATATTCACAGAGCTTCCACTGTCAACTAAGACCCTCTTCATCCAAGTAGGACCTACTTGTGCCGAGATGACCAGTGGATCGATAGTGGGGGCTTCGACTTTATCAGCATCTCTATTTCTGAGTCATCAGTCATCATCTTCTGTTGTTTGGCTAGAGTCCCTTCATCAAAATTACTACAACACTCGAAGTCCGCATGCCTAATACAGTCGGCATACGACTCCATTTCCCTCTAGCTTCGGTCTGCTAGATGGGGACCACCACAAACAGTGTTTATCACTAATCTCCCGCCGGTACGAGCGGGTTCTTCCTGCCTTTCCTGGTTTGGTGCGCGATTCTGATTTGATGGGCCCGCACCTCCTGACTGCGGCGCCCGCACAAGCTGATCCAACTTTCGTTCACGTATCAGCTTTTCAATGAGATCTTGCAATTGACGACACTCGTTTGTATTATGGCCATAACTTTCATGAAATTTGCAAAACTTCCCTGTTTGGATTTGTCTTTCCGTTGACGGCTTTGGAGCAGGTTTCTTGTACTGCACAGTATTGCAGGTCTGCAAATACACATTTTCCAGTGACGTATTCAATGGAGTATAATTGTCGAACATGGGAGCTCTACGTCATGGACCACGATTTTGATCTCGTTTTTTACCTTGATTTCCACTGTCCCTCTACTGGTTCTGTTTGTTTTGTATATTCAACTGAACTTTTCCAGAATTCTCCTCGGATTGGTTAACTGTAATGCTACTTTGAATTCCTTCCATGCCGGGCCGTGCGTCATCCTGCTTCCTAGACTGTTTCGCATCCTCCCTCCTCAAGAATTGGGCTGCCTTGGAATAGAAACGGTCCAATGACGTAGGTGGCTTCCCAGCTAACCAATTTCCGAATTCGGAATTAGGATCAATCCCCTTAGTTAATGCCATCAAGATAGAGTTGTCATTGGGATTGCTTATTTCTTCACACACAGCATGAAATCGCTCTAAGTAACGTCTGAGTGTCTCTCCGGGAGCTTGAGTGACACTAGACAGAGTATTAACATCTTTGGGTCTCGCTACGTGCATACGGAATTGTTCAACAAATTTGGTGGCCATCTGGTCGAGATTAGAAATGGATCGTGGCGGCAAACGAGTAAACCACATAGTAGCAATGCCCCCCTAAGGAAATGGGGAAACTACGGCATTTAGCTGCATCATCAGCTCGCGCAGCGTTCATTAGCCATTCATACTTCAAGATGTGTTGATTGGGATCAGGATTTCCTTCATAGACTGGCAAAGTTGGCATCCAGAAGCGCCGAGGTGGTTCAACATATAATATATCATCAGTGAAAGGGGTATGACTTCAGGAAATCCCCTAGTCGTCATTAATGAGACCCTGACTTTCACGGATCATCTGACGAATCATCATCGGTATATCTGGCATTTGGATATTTGGAGCATGCTGTGCCAAGGTGTGGTCGGGTTCCATAATGCGAGGCTGGACCAGACACGGTCGACGGTTTGTGTCTCGCCTCCTTGGTTCAAGATTCTCAGGGACATAAGGTTCTGGGGTGTGTCCTCGTCGGCGATGATGCAGATCAGCTTGATTTCTGGCATCAATTCCTTGTTAGGTAGTGGTGGTGGTAGCGAGGTTGCCTGTGACATGGTAAGGAGCGGCACCCCCTCGGGAGGAGGGTCCGGTCTGATGACTGGTGGATGGTCCAGTCCTGGGTTGTCCAAGATTTAGGGCAGGTTGGTGTCCTGTGGCCTGGGTGTAGCTTACGTCCAGCCGTGGGCGTGTAGATCGGAGATGATCATCGGATGTGTTAACCGGCACCTTGGCCCGGCTACAAGATGACAGTTGAAGAAATTATCGTTAGCACTAGACAAGATTCTGACCAAGAAGAGCCTGAGGATATACAGGTTTGATGCAGTCGACATGTTTTGGCATTCAGATACGGTTCAGCAAGAATAGACCAACTTGCTTGAGATCGCCCTATATGGGCCATGTCACCTTGGCCTTGAGCCCGTGAAGGAAGTCCAACCCATTCTCTTCTATAAATAGAAGGGCAGGGGCACAATGAAATGGACCTTTTTTTTGGGAGAACAATGGGGAGACTTTTCCACTTTCAAGACTGATTAGTTTCAGTTCAAACTTGTATTCAAGTCATTAATATATGGATTGTATCTGTATTCAACTACTTGTGAAAGAAATAAAGATCAAAACTCAAAGTGGACGTAGGCAGTTACGCCAAACCACTATAAATCTGGTGTTCTCCTTTTTGTTGTTCTTTTGGCATTGAATTTCACTATATTTCAGTTCTAATTCATCTTCTTCATTAATCTCTCTACACAATCTTTCTCAACGAGGTTAGTGACCAATTTTGGTGCTAACAAGATGAGGCTGAACTCTCCGTGGAAGAATAAGAAGCTTGATCTCCCCTGGATCTCCTTCGCTGTTGACGCTGCAGCTGGTTGGTCAGTTCCACGTTAGCACGGAGTTGCTGAGTAAGTTGCTGTCGACTCTGAGTTAGCTCTTGCATAAGCATTTGGAATTCTTCCCTGGTAATAGGTCCGGTCGGATCCGATGGTCCGGCAACATTCTGGTTGGATGGAGGCAGTTGTACGGGATTCTGTTTATCCCATCCTTCCTGATCAGCAGTTGTGGAAGTAGTTCGTGTGCTCACCGTGGTGAATTGACAAAGTCCTTTCCTAGATATGATGCAAATCTGAATAGGATGGAAGGGCTTTAAGGCTTGAGATCTGGATCTTCTTCTTGGATTTATGCAATCCGGTATCGATAGCAGATCCAAAGAGCAGGAGAAAAACTGGGTTTTTCTCAGTGAAAGCACCAAAGTGTTTGTACCAAAATTGGGCACAAACCTCTTTGGAAGTATTTGAAGAGATAAAAATGAAGAATAGAAATGGAAAAAGAGGATTATCTAACAAATACTCCAAAAACAAGTGATAAAAATGCGTAGAAACATAGGAATTTAGAGTGGTTCGGCGTATTGCCTACATCCACTATGAAATTGATGACTTTATTGATATTTCCTTGATGATTACAACTAATTACAGCGACTAACAACAGATTACAATGGATTACAGTTGTGAAATTAAAGTACAGTAGCAGTAGTGGAGTATGAAATTGAATCCGGCAGAGTCTGAGCGTTGGAGTGTCAAAAGATCCTTCTTCTGTAGGCCCTGGGGCTCTATTTATAGGCGTAGGATGCAAATATCTCGCTCGGATCTCGGGAGACTTTTCTGGCACGTGGGTGGTCCCACGCGATCGATCCCATGAAGTTTTGGCCCGATCTGTGATCGATACGAATGGATTTCATATCGATCAGGATTTGACCCAATCGAGTCGAAACTTGGCATGAACCTTCCTTAGGTTGTACGTAATATCCTGTGAAAATTTCATAGCATTTGGACTAATGGATTGTGAGATATGATCGATGCAAGATTGCGTTTTCTCTTGTCTACCAAGTTCGAATCGATGGCTTCGTATTGATCATTTCGAATCGATCAACGCACGTGCCCAAGTGATGATGTGGCGCGTGATTTATGGATCGATCCACTTTCGACGCCGAGTTGACCGAGTCATTTCCAAAGATCTCACCTCATTCGTATCGAAGGCTGTTATCACGTTCGAATCGATGAGAGTTGTACCATTCGTATCGATGGAAATGACCTCGTTCGTATCGATCCAAATGCACGACATGTATTGCTTGTAGGGTTTTGTTCGCAATAATAGATTGAAGCGCACTTCGTATCGATGGGAAATGTTGATTTCGTATCGATCCGTGGTCGATCGATACGAAACATGTCCAGAGCCCAATCGATACGAAATGTGCATTCGTGTCGCCATCGATGGATACGAAGTAGGAGATGGATATGAAGTGGACTTTGCTTTATCGATACGAACCAAAGAAGGACTGATCGATGCGAAGTGGGCAATAGTCGATCGATACGAACCGAGGCTCCAAGATGGATGCAAAGTTGTTGCCGCTCTGATCGATAAGAAAACGATGGATTCGAACTGAAGCCCAATAATGGATATGAAATGAGGTTATTTCCTTCAATTTGCATCGATCATAACTTGAGCATACGAACTCAGATTGACTTGAAATTTAGAACGTTGGCTTTCTTGGCTTCGTTTGTCGTGTCTTGTCGATTGTAGCCTGATCTGGACTTGGACAAAATTTCTTGACATCCATGGTGAATTTGTGCGTACTCGATATTCAGGACGAGTGATCCTTGGTTTTCAGTCAATTCCTTGATATCTCAGCCTTGCCAAAAGGCGGGATAACATATATATTCCATTTTTATACATTTGAACTGCTACGTAATGTAAATGTTTAATTATGCCCGAACATATGGAGATTTCGGTCAGTGGGTTCATTCTGTGGATCCTTATGACAATTTGAAGGTCCAAAGTAACTAAGGAACAATATCATGAGTTTGGGAATGATACATAAAGTCTACGAGAAAATGTCGTGGATGCTATGTGATGTAGAGACAACGACGATGGCCCAAGATGCAATTTTGACTCAATTGGTGGTTTTATAGAGTATTCTAGTGGCTTCAACATGGGATAACTGGAATATTGTGATATACTTCCATACGATGTTGTGTATATAAATTAAGTGCATATCCTTGGGGTAAGGCTTTGAGATTTGATATTTTTATACCAATTGTAGAATGAGGCATGGTTATCTCGATTGCTCGTGTTTAGCAGCATCGATTTAGAGAAAGACAACATTATATCTTGGTTACAAATGCAATAGACCATGGGTGTAACATTCCGTAAAATTAACGATAATTAATAAGGCGCCAAAAATGGAATTTGAGAAAATGACAGAATTTGGCCATGAAACTTGCACCATTGTGTTTGTGGTGATTTTCTGAGCAATGTAACAACCCAAATTTCAATGGGTTCGATTTTTTCGCAAAAATGCTAAAACCCAAGCCCACTGAAACCCGAGTTGGGAATCTGGTATCCTGCAAATAGGAAAAGACATATCCGAACTTAATTAAATATCTCACAATAGAATTGACTAAAATATAATAGTAAGTAAATACTCACCAATATAATAACACTTTCTAAACAAGTGTCTTAAAGCGGGAAAGTCTCTGCCATCTACATAACCTGTAGGATTTTATGAGGAGGGGGTCAGAACTAAAGTTCTGGTAAATGAATAAATTATACTCTTTTAAGCTTAATTCTACATTTACAGTTTTATTTCCATTTACTGTTATATTAGGTTCACTAGGTTTATCATACTCTCGCCTCTGTGCGTGAATCGTACCCATCTACTCCTTAGTAGATTAAAACCTAATAACTGATATATATATATATATATACATATATATTTATGTATATGTATATGTAGCTATATGCCCAGTGTTTGCACAAAAATAGGACAAACACTTGTTAATCTGATTTTTAGTTTAGCCTTATTGGATTGTGTTTATCTTGCGACTCTTTAGATGTTCCAAGTTATAATGAAATGATCCTTAGCAGATACCAAAGTAATTAGCAAATTTGAGATTCAGAAAAGCAGATAAGGAAAGAACAAGTAACACAGGGTTTTTATAGTGGTTCAGCCAGAATGTGCCTACATCCACTTTCCATCTTATTCTCCCTTCTTAGATTTGGTTACAAGTACAAGAATGCTTGGAATGATTAGAAAAATAGAATAATCAGGGTGATAGATCTCAGCAGAGATTCTCCCTTTCTTGCCGAACATCCGTCCCTATTGTTGTTGAGAAGCTCCAGTATTTATAGAGTGAGATTGTGCGGTGTGGAGGAGAGGTTATAGCTACTTGGGTCTGGTTTGGTATTAGTGTTTGGGACTGGTGGCTCGGTAAGCTTGGATCGGCAATCCCCATCCTTTGTTGGTTTGGCAATCTTCATCTATGGAGGATCCTCTTTGCTGGCCCAAACATCTGGTTCGGCGTGCCTATTTTACCGAACCAAATGTTTGGTTCGGTAAATGGTGGGTCGTGCCGGACCAAATATTTGGTCTGGCATACCAGAGAATACCGGACCAAACATTTGGTCCGGTACTTCTAAGGATGCCGGTCCAGATACTTGGTTCGGCATACTATAGGGTACCAGATCAAATATCTGGTCTTGCATGCCGGTCCAAATGATTTGTTCGGCATTTTTGCCAAGCCAAACGTTTGGTCAGGGTAGCTCTGGCTCTTGCTCCATTTGCTTGCCTTGGGCTTCTTCTCCCTTTTCTTGCTACAAAACCGGCCCAACACTTGCCCCCTAAAGCATGTTGGGCATTTGCTCGGCATGCTTTGTTCTGGTCCGGTCAATAGCTCCTATCACCGAATGCCACATCCTATGACTATTCGTCTTCCCATCTTCTTCCTTAAATACCGCCTTCCTTCTCCATTCTTCTTCCTATTTTCTCGATCGAAATCTCCTAACCTATCTTGTTCAGTTGCAAATAGCTTCTAGGTTCTTTCATCACCGCCGACCTTCAATGCTTACGTGTTTTTTGCAATCCTGAGGTAAGTGCTTTCTCTATTCGGTACTAGGTTTCGAAATTCTAGGGTTTCGATGCTAGGTGACTTGATTTAAATTTTTGAGAGACTGGAGTATTTAGGTCCTTGTTCTCCTAAGGGTGTTCGAGGTGTTGGGAGATTCGCATATGTGAGCGCATGTAATTATTCGCTCACAAAGTATTTGATCCATTGCCTGAATGTTTTATCACTGGTAGAGGCTATAGGGGTAGCACATTTGTTTGTCTGATTGTTAGGTGGAGGCTAAGGTTTTCCTTGATGATGTCATGGGAAGGTACACTCTGGACCGGCAATCAGTGTGTGGCCTATCTGGTTCGGCATTGGCTCTTGAAAATGCCGGACCAAGTACGCCGAGCGTTTTGTCCATGGGTTTGCCGAGCATAATTTGGTGAGGCTGGGATGTGGAATTCTAGTTAGGTTTGATGATAGGAGATTCCAAACGTGTTTTTAACCTCTATTCATAATTTGGACCTTTTTACCGATGTTCGCCTCCCTTTTTTTTATAGGAACATGTCTTCTGGTCGTGAAACCCGTTCTAAGTTTGCAGCTTCACAGCCTGCGGCAGCGGGTTCTTCTTCTACAGATGTTCCAGCTAACCTCCCTAAGCAACCCAGCTCTGCTTACTCACTAGTGGAAGGTTATGCTCCTAACTAGATGTTGGCTAGGCCTTCTGAATGCTATCCCGGTGTACTAACGATTGAGAAGTTAAACTCCATAGCTACTGTGTTTGGGATAAATCGTAAAAATAAGTTATTGCCTGGCCCGGATGATAGAGCTGCCTTCCCTCCAGGCGGGTATATGGCGTACAACAAATATCATTACATGTGTGGAACGATCCCGCCGCTTAATGCTTGGATTGTAGGCTTCGTCATTTATTTGAAGGTTGCTCCAATGTAGCTTCAGCCGAATTCTTATGCTATCCTGACGTCCCTCTATCTGATATTCATGAAGTGGTATCGGAGGCCTCCAACTCATAGGGAGATTAGGTATTTGTACAACGTAAGGAGTTATAGGGTTGCCCCTTTATCAGCCAGGAGTCTGGACACAAGTTCAAGCCCGTCCTGGATTTGTAATCCAAATTTAGCATGTTCAAGAAGGAGTATTTCATTGTTCATGACGATGTTGTCACTACGCCATAGATGACCTATCGCAACAAAAATACAAGGTGTTGCTAACTACAATGTAACGATAGGTATGCTGATTATTGTCTATTACAACACACGCTTCAAGGTGTTAGCATAGGTATCAACAAGATGTTGCAGTAGCTATAGTTGTATTCAAATTAAAAAATTAATAAAATTAGCAATCCACGTGAATACGATCCAACGGTCTACATTTAATCCAATTGTTAAAATGGATCACCGATCCAAAGGTCTATTGCAACATTAGCTTCAGGATGTTAGTATAGATATCAACATATGTTGCAGTAGCTATAGACTTATAAAAATATTATAAAAAATGAGCGGGCTGAAAAAAGAACGCGGGAAGCAGGAAGAAAGCGGCAAAACTTAACAAAAAATATCAAGGGTTTCAGTTAAACACTTAACAAAATAACACTCCGCCACTCAACCTCTCAAACACTCAACCTCACAAACGCTCAAACACTCTCAATCGCTGTTTCAATTAGGGCTAAAAGTTCAAGTTTGCAAGCTTAATCGGGGTTCGATTAGGGCAAGTTCGAGTTCAAGTTCAATTAGGGCTTTGGTGTTTCAATTAGGTCTTCAATTAGGGTTCGTTTGGGATTCAAATTTCAGTTAGGGCTTCGATTTAATCTTCTGCTTAAGGTATCACTCTATATATATTTCAAGTTTTTCCTGATTTGATTGTTGTGTTGCCTAATTTACTGATTTACTTGTGAGTTAAGGTGTAATCATATTCCTGATTAGTTCAAAATTTACCGATTTATATATCTCATTAAGATGCTTCTGAGTTGTATCAGTGATGCTGCATATTCTTGTAGGTATAGATATTGTACAACGCCTGTAATTAATGTTGGATTCGTGAGGTATCAAGGGTGGAAAGTGATGTGTCTATGGATCCAAGCTGTCAACTACAACTAGTAAGCTTTTAATTCGTTTTCCCTTTAATTTCATGAAAATACTATGTGATTAAAAGAAAAGTTCTATGTCTAGTTTCTTCCAGATTAGCAATCTTTTAAGTGAAGAGCCACTATATTTGACATTTTCTTTTTATTGAGGGAGAATAAAATAAACTTAATAGTAAGCCCAAAGCTAATCATTGGCATTGCATATGATTATAATCAAGTGTGAAGTTTTATGACACACTTTTATAAGAGTTTATTATGAACAATATATGGTCTCTTTAGGTGTCAAAAGTTATATATTGATATACTTGTAAGCAAGCAATCTCATGTATCAAGAAACAAAACAAGCTAATCTACAAATAATGTTGAAATAAAATTCGATATCACACTACAACATAATAAAAAACTATACCGACTTGGACTTGCCAATAATAAGATCACTCTGTCCACATGCTGCATCTTGCTATCCAAATCCAATATGACGGAAGCATCAACAGGTGATGGACAAGTAGTTGATATCCTTGTGAAATATGGGATCAATAAGCTGACATAGTGTGAGTAGGTGTATCCAAGACATCATCATTTAAAGCATGGCATTTAACACTTACGTTCTAGGTAATCTATTACACAAGTCGCGCTGAATTCATCAGCCATATATGATGAAATTGTTGAGAAATAGGGATGGAATTTGATAAGAACATAGTGGATTTCAGCATAACTTAGGAAAATAAAAAGGACAGACCCGTGAAATCCAAGGATTTCTAAAGGGAAGGCGAGGCATGGTTTCGAGTGTGTACTGACAAATCAACTAAAATAAGTCCAATTTTTTATCATGTATATTAACCCTCTATGAACAACATTATACATGCAAGTATACACGTCTCTTCATAATTAATGTATAACTCATTTCACATAAAGAATGATTAAACGTTAATCCTAAAAGGGTCCAGGACTAGCTGTGAATCACAACCACTGAAGGCAAAGTGGTTACATGACGTTGTTTTATCGAACAAAATCTAATCAGCCTTGACTACGGTGTTGCTTGGTATGCTCTGTACCAAGGGAGATCAACTATGTCTACAGGAGATTTGAATATTGCTAACATGGACTGGGGACATCATTTCCAATGAAAATTGTTTATTCTGTTGAAGTAATAAGTGAACAATTGGTATCAAAACTATAGTGAACAAAAAGAACTATTATGGCAATATACCTTAAAAAGTAAACATGTTGTTTATAACCAAGCTAATTTTATTCTATAGTGCAGTGTGATGAACTATCATAAAAAATTACAAACGACGAAATGACATATAAAGATATCATATTGTAGCTGAAATCAATAATGGTAAGTATCATGTAAGATGGTCCGATCTAGCCTGTTGAAGGCACATATGTCATTGTTAATAAAGCCATTGCTATTTACATGAATTTTATGAAAATAGAGATTGTAAAGCACTAGCTAAAGAATTAATGGTTCCCTTTCAGGGCTTATCGGAATACAAGATCATTGGGATCATTTTTTGTACATTAAAATAGGAGTATTGTGAATTTAAGGATTAATTGCACTCATTTGTATTGCTAATTTAAGAACTAATAGCACATATTCCTCTTTGATCCTTGACAACGTGGTTACAACGTTCCATGATAGTTGTTATAATTAAGACATGTATTAATCCACAAAGTAGCTCTGCTTTGTAAATGTTTTTATTGATCATTATGTGAATATAACCATGATGGTAATAATTGCTCAGTTACACATAAGTTTGATTGTCAATTTGACAAACGTATGCAACAATTTATATTAAAATTCCTTCAAACCTGGGCATACAAGATCCTGAAAATCCATTGATATGATGATAGACAATGATATGGTTGGTCTGCCTTGCAATATTGCAACAGCTCCTGCACATGCCTTTACATTATAACGACTTTAGAAGTTAATACTGGTAGTAGATGCATGTGTTATAATCTCTTGCCTTTTAATTTTTTTAACCATATTACAAACCTACCATGTTAGTAAAATATATACTAATCATGAGCTAATCCGTTACTTTCAGGAGTTCTAATATCTAAATGACCAATTATATAACTGGACAAACTAGCAATAGACATTGAGTCATGGGCATTTTCATTTGCCATGTTGAATTTGACTTACCTAATTGAAGTTTCTTTAGCAAAATTATCATATAGGACTAGGACACATAAGCTATAAATTAAATACTATACAAGATTCATTTCAGTATACTAATGCTAGAGTGCATAACTGATATGACATGGCATTGTAGTTTCTATAAAATCGAGAATTAATTAGTTGTATTCTCAGGTACAGGTAGAAGTTGTGGCCATCTAGTTAAAAAATCTATGTTCTTGGTAACTCTGCCTCTAATTATTATGTGTGATTGAGTTGGTCCTCACCATCTTCATTTTTTGTCTGTAAGTTGGGCTTTGAACTATGGTCGGAATTTTGCATGGGCTATGCAGTTTTTGTGATTTGATTCTATGGTACCTCATCCGTATTTGGAGAAAATTACATTTTGTGATATTATTTTTAATTTTACTTGAAAAAGGATAAATTTTTAACTAAATTAGCAAATGTATTGACATATACAGTTTTCAGAAAGGTTGTGTAGGAGAAATATTTCTCCTTATCTGAGATTTGTTTGTAGCATTATGTCCGTTACTCATAATGATAAACTATCATGGTTATATTCTCGTTAACTAACTGGATGTATTGATATGTGAATTCTTCATTCTTGCCGCATTAAAAATTATCAAAAATGACAGGTTTGATAAATCCCTATTTTTTACAAGATTTTCTTCTGAAGTAATTTTGTCATACTAGCATGCTTAGATGTTTATGCTTACATATCTCTTTTGCTCGCATCTTATCACAGTATCTTTACTTTGTTTAGCAAAACGAAGCATAAAAATGCTTAGTACAAGGAACTTCTGATGAGGTAAGTCCACAAGTATAGTTAAATAACACGCATTATTTTTTTTCTGCATGTGATATTGTTTCTTCTCGTATTTATCTTTTTCTATTATTTATCTTTAGACATTTTAGATCTACAGTGTTTATTTATAGAACTACATATGCCTATTTCCAGTTTTGAAGATTGACTGATCCAATCTATAAGGTTTTTACTCTAAATTTTGCCTTTATGGTTAATTAAAATGTTTACTTTCAGTTTTAATTGATAACTTACCTCTGTTTACTATATAGATTTGTTACTGGAATGCAGGTAGTAGATTTACATAAAGAAGATTTATTGCCCAATCCTTTGAGACACTTTAACAAAGTAAGTATTAGATCTCCTTCGGTAGTCCAATGCATGTATTATGAAAAATCTGTTCTCTCTATGCAAGCATATATAAAATACAACCTACCTGATTTGGTGCAGATGTCAGTTATTATGGAGTATACTAGGTGATGCAAGTGGGTAAGACTTTTGTAAACAAGTGATATGAACCTAAGGTTATTAATTATTGATATAAGATCGTCAAAGCCATATGAC
Organism: Allium fistulosum; assembly: GCA_030737815.1. Classification (NCBI taxonomy): domain Eukaryota; kingdom Viridiplantae; phylum Streptophyta; class Magnoliopsida; order Asparagales; family Amaryllidaceae; genus Allium; species Allium fistulosum. The sequence continues at coordinate 901,380,139 of CM060905.1, forward strand.
CTGTACACGACTGGTAATTTGATTATGAAGATGAATTGGGTTCTTACTATGGAGGAGTGCATGTTGACGGTTGGAATTGGAGCAAGTTCAAGGTCGGTTTTTGTAGTGGAGACCCTATGCACCTAAAATAAGGTTAGTATTTTATTTCTTTAAATTACATATTATCTTTTATTTACCTGTAGCATGAAACATATATATGAAGTTCGCTGTATCAGCAAAAAATATTACTTTACATACGCACGCACATGTGCTCGTCTACGAACAAACTTACTAATGGAAATAGCTTATCTTTGATTAAATGTAGTCTACGAACTACTGCCTCCAATAGTTTTGAGCTATGTTAAGGTAATTTGCAAACTTAGCTGAATTTTAATTAAATATATGTAACTTGTCACAAAAGTAGCATGACTGTTCTTTTTAATGTTTGATTTGTATTTAAGCAACGGTATATTATTCCGGATGAATGTGACTATTGGGTTTTGAAGTCAATTCGTGACTCTTGGAGGGGGTACAAGAGTCGTATTAAAAAGGCACATTATATGGCCTATGAAACTGATGAAGAGAGGCTTGAAAATAGGCCGGACGAAATTCCACTTGCGGATTTCCAAGTACTCTTGATGTATTGGGGAGATGAAAAAATTCAGGTATAATTTTAAATTTTATCACAGAATTTATTTCCCTTTCTATTCATTCAAATCAGGCAGATAAACATCTTTATTTTATGTTTTCATAGAACAAGGCCCTTACAAATTGTGCAAGTCGGAAATTGTATACAGACACACACACTGCTGGTCCAAAACTTTTTTCTCAAATTCGGCATAAGATGGTATGTATTTTGCTTATTTTTATGGTTGGCTGGGTATGCATTTTCACATTAATTTACGACTCAATAGCTATTATTACCATTTGCTAAAAAAATACATAAAATCTATAAAAATATAAATGAGCCTTTCTTTGCCCTTGTTTGGGATAGAAAACTCAGTTCTTTTCCAAACCAGTGTCCGTCATGCTCATGCATTTGTACACATTTGGTCAATATATGTCAGCAAGTTAGATGCATATTAAACATTAAATATGAGTCCAATCCATCTCTGTGGAAATTATTAATACAGTGCTTAAGGTATTTGGCAAATTTAGTGATGGTTAAGGTATTGCACCCATCTTAGGGTACTGCAAACTCGAATGCAGTATCCTTGTTTGTATAATTTCTGAAACTTAGTGATGGGTTGGTTTGGGACAGTCGAGAAAATGTTTGGGACAGCAAAAGTATCCTTGTTTGGGACAGTCGAGAAAATGTTAGTGATATTGTTGCTACATATGTTGTGATTTTATACTTGCCGTTTCTTTATTTTTGCACTTGTAAGCTGCTGTTGCTCCATTTTTGCATCTGTGAGTTGCTGTCTAACCTTTTAAATAAAATTAACAACAGCAGCTTTCATTGGTGCATCTGTGAACAGTTTCATCTGTGAGTTGTTGTTTCAAAATGTGACATTAAATAAAATTAACAAATATAACATCTGAATTGAATAGTGATATATGTTCTGGAAAAATTGGTTTGATATTCTTTTGCTGTCTAACTTTTTTCATTTAATTTGTATCAGTCCAACGAATCAGATGGAGAGCTTTTTGTTAGAACTCGCAAGCGGAAAGAAGGAAAGGTGTACAAGACCGATACTTCAGTAATGAAGTATAGAGTTGTAAGAATTTTAATTTCTCTTCATTCAGATGTCAAAAAAATGCTTCATTTTGCGCATCAACATTTTGAAACTGCTTCAGATGTTATATTTGTTAATTTTATTTAATGTCACATTTTGAAACTGCTTTATTTTGCAGGATAAGATTCAAAAAGCAATAGGTGAAGGACGAAGTGATGAAGTTGTTCAAGAACTAATTTCTGATGGAAAGCGGCACGGTCCAACTTGGCTTATAGGACGGCACACAAAGTCTGCAGAAGTTTCAAAAGATGCCCCAACAACAAGCACATACATACAGGAGCTGGCAGCGAAGATAAAGGAAAATATAGTTGAAGAAGTCGAAGCAAAGGTGAACAAGAGGGTCAAAGATGAATTTGATGCAACGGTGAACCCGAAAAGTTCAGGAGAACTTGTCATGGGTGCTTAAGAAATTAGGCGAAGCTAACCCTGACATGCAAATTGATGTTGCAGGTCTTTGTGCGACCGTCTGCAGTGATGAAACTGGCACTGGAGCCACTAGAGGCACTGATGGTACTGGTGGCTCGGAAGCATGAAATTTGGAGGCTCGCAAAGATGAATTCACGTGTAGTATGTAGAATTTAATTAGTATGTACTGGCTGTTAATATGAATGCACTGGCTATGTTTGTTATTTTGTACTTGACTAAAACTTGTGTTGATGGCTGTTATGTTTTAAGTATGTTTGTTATTTTGTACTTGACTAAAACTTGTGTTGCTGGCTGTTATGAAACGACTTGTTGTTTGGCTGTTATGAAATGAATAGCTCTTTGGCTACTATGAAATGCAGTGTAATGTTGCAGTAGTATGATGTTGCAGTACATTTCCAATTTAAATTGCAAAAAGTGTTGCCGTAGATATGATATAATGTTGCAGTATGTGATGTTAAATGTGGTAATAAACTGGAAAAGTGTTGCCATTTTATTGGTAAAAGTGTTACCATAGATTAATGAATGTGGGCCCCACAAAACGGTTCCGTTAAGTTGGTTAACAGAATTAGTGGGCCCCACATGTTGGGGCCCAGATTGTGGGACCCACTTTTTAGTAAATTTAGTACCTGTGGCAACAACAGAACCGATGTTGCCTTAGGATCACAAAGATGTTGCATTTGAGTCTGCGGCAACGCGGCAAAATGCAACACCGAGAAAGTGTTGCCTTAGCTCGTTTTTGGCCTCCAGCAACATTATTTGGCACTTTCTGCATCACTTCTTGTGTGTTGCAGTATGCAATCTATGGCGTAGTGTGTGGCTCAACATTCTTTCACCTCTGGATATGAGTAGCTACTTTTCCTTTTTTCAAATTTCTTTCGCCTTGGTTTATATACCCCTTCCTAACTTCTAGGTTGTGTGAAAGCGGCGGAGGACGATGGTTTAAGGAAGATGGCCATGGAGATATTAGCTATTCCAAAGGCCGAGCGAGAGGCCTTGTTCCTACTTTGTGATGCAACCCTTCGGTTTTACAATCTGATCGGGCCCAGGCAATCCACGTACAAGATTAGGCCGACTTCGATTGAGAGAGAGAAGAGGGCTGAAGGAGACAAAAGGGATAAGGGAAAAGGTCCGACTGAGGAGGGTGATGCAGCTAACGTCTCGAAAAAGCTAAGACATAAGAAGGGTGTGGTTCGCCCTCCCCGCTCTGGGAAGTCCTTGTGCATTCAAAACGTCTCCTCTCCTGGTGATGAGGAAGGCTTACATTCGGAAAGGGAGAGTGAAGAGGAGGAAGGGTCAGAGAGTGATTCCGAGGCGACGATAGGGGAAGCTCGTGCATCTCCAGATGTGGACATAATAGGTAGTGAAGGCCCTAGTGTGGAACCTTTAAAGGATGTTGAGGCTGTGCGAGGGTGGTCCGAACAGTTGGAACGCCCTGACTCAGTCCCTAGACCGCTTCCTATCGCATACCCTCCTCGAGAAAACGTGGCTACGAGTGACTTGAGTGAAGTGCCGCCTCCTTCGGTATCTGGTGGAGCTGGCATTGGTGAGAAATTTTGGCTTTCCCCTGGTACTTTCGATTACTGTATGGATTTTGAGATTCTTCTTGGGAACTTTTTATTTTTTGATGGGTCTCAGCTCCTACCCGATTTTCAATCCAATGATGCCCTATTGCCGAGAGTTCTCCCTCCTACGAGCAATGTTCCGTTCCAGAGTATTTCCTACTTGAGTGAGATCCCACCTCAGCCACACGATCCATCTTATTCTAAGGGTTTGTAGCGACTTGTAGTGTCCCTAGTGTCTTAAGTGTTTTTGTTTCTTGAATTCTTTCTGCTTCTCAGTTCTAATGCGACTAAGTATATTTTAGGGAAAAGGAGGAATCCAAGGAGGAACAAAATGTCTAGGTGTCTGGAATAATTTAAACGAATGAAGACGACTCCTATTCCTCCCCCGGTGGCATCTCAAGAGGAAGGAACCATGGTAGAGGAAGTCAGTAAGGCCTCTTTGGGTTTGGATAAGGGAGAGAGCCATGGATCTTCCCAGAAACACGCGAGGTCCCCAGAGAAGAAGGCCACCTCCCCAGCCTCTCAAACCTCCTCGCGTCATCGACATCATTTCCCTGCAGGTACGGAAGTGCATGAAGTGCCAGATGAGTTAGGAGAAGGTATCGCGGACCTTGCTTCTTCAGCTCATCAGCAGCGCATGCAGAATCCTATCGGAAGTCATCCTGATATCAACCCAGATTATGCAGGTCGTCATACCGCGGATTTCGATACTGAGTTTCTTCTTCCTCGCAACCCCTTGGTCCAGATATTAGATGAGGCTAAATCTTTGGATTTTTCTAATCTGACAACTAGGATGGTTCAGATTACTGACGAGACTCGCAATATTGTTGACTATCAGACTCGCTTGGCCAGAGCTAGTGAAGAGGTTGGGAGTGCCAATGTGCGGTTACGTTTAGAGATGGAGGATCTCTGTAAGGCGCTCAGGGAAAAAGAGGCTGAATTGGCAGTGGTTGAAGCATCTCGCGAGTCTGAAATGAGAAAGGCCAAGGAAGAAGCCATAAAAGAGGCCAAGGATGAAGCAATGAAGGATGCTACCTCTATATGTCAATCCCAGATTGATTTGGCCATCAGCTCCATGGATGAGGCCCGAGAAAAAGATATGGAGCGACTTCGCTCCCTTAAAGGTAGAGTAAAGAAGTCAGAAACAGCCCTGGCTGAGCTGAAAGAGTCCAGGGGTGTATGGCTAAAGGAGAAAGACTCCTACCGGGTTGAAATTGATAGGCCGAGGGCAGAGCTGGTACACTTGAAGAAAGATAAGGAGCTATATATGAACAAGGTGGTATCCCTCCAGACTGAAGCTGAAAAGGCTATTGAATTTTGCGACATTGTTAACCATATGCTAAAGGATACGTATTACATGTCTTGGAAGCAAAAGTGCCTTTAGTGGATGGATGACTACCCTCAGGTAATGGCTGGAATTCACGCTCGGCTTATTAAGGAGGCCAAGGCTGCAGCTGCGCAGGAGGGAGGGGCCGCTTACGATGTTATGACGGTGAATAGCCAATTTTCTTCGGAGGAAACCAAAGCCATCGCAAGAGGGTACGAGTTATTGGAGGAGAAGGAAGGTGACAATGATGGTTCTTATCTCGAGGGGATTGGTGATCCCCCATATGCTACCACAGATATCGCATCCTCCTATTTTGTCATTACTTATTCCATATTGAGAAGTTCATGATCTTTATCATTCATATTGTGCAAGGACACCTTTAGGACGAGTCAAGCCTTCAACGAAGGTTACCGGAGGAAGTGGGCCAAATGGCAAGGATATCCCTTCGCCTTGAAGAGGCTTTGTTCTCCCCTTTTTGTTTTTGGTCTGTGAGAAATGTATGACTGTTTTGTACCTGTAAATACGGATAAAAACTTGTGTATGTAAAAAGGTTTCTGATGTTTAATGTTACAATTTATGCTTTTCACATGCTTGCAATTGTTTCTATGATGCATGAATTTTATAGATTGTGTATGAATTGTTTATGACTTGTTTATTCATTATCATGCTGAAAATCGTAATTGTGTGCTTTTCTTCATGGCCGATCGCTAACGACAACTACTTAGCCTAGTGCTCGTATCGTGAGTATTATTCGATTTGTCGTTGCTGGCGTAATGCCGATCGTCAAGTGCGAACGACCCCTGGCTGCAGCCACGCCTTAGTCAAGGGGTTTATAATCCGTTCGCAGTTGCCAGCGAGTCGAATGCCAACGAAGAACTGCCCTGCTTTGAATCGTTCCTGATCCGTGGCTTATAATCGGTTCTTCATTGCCGGCTTAGGGTTGCCGATCGTCGGTAATGAATTGCCTGGGCTTAATTCGTGCCCTTGATCATGGTTATCTCATTTTCATTGCTGCCGGCGAGTGTTTGCGATTGCTCGCGGTAGGGATTGTCATTGAATGAAAAAGTATGTAATTAATATAATTAACTCAAGACATATGCCTACGTCCACTGCCTTTCTTTTATTACTTTATTCAATACATATTTCTTTACAACTCAAGAGAAATATCAGCAGAGGTGTTGGAGATTCCATGCCTTTCCGAACACCTCTTCATCTACTGTTGATAAGATGTAAGCTCCATTGTGAAGATCTTTATCAACAACAAACGGTCCTTCCCAAATTGGATCCAAAGCCCCAGGTCATGGGAAGACTCGTTTAAGAACCAAGTCTCCTTCTTGCAGTTTTCAAGGCTTCACCTTGGAATCGTATTGCCTTGCCACCTTCTGTCTATGAGCTGCTGCTTTGAGGGCAGCATCATTTCTCTTCTTCTCGATCAGGTCGAGTGATATGTTTAGCTCTTCATTTTCTTCTGGATTATAGTGTATTCTTCGGTGCGAGGGGACAATTGTTTCGACGGGGAGCATGGCTTCGGTTCCGTATGCTAGTGTGAATGGTGTGTGCCATGTCGCGGTTTTATAAGAAGTTCGGTAGGCCCACAAAGCCGTAGGCAATTCGTCGACCCATGCCCCTTGGATTTTTCCAGTTTCTTCTTAATCAGTGTTTTCAACACCTTGTTCACTGCTTCAACTTGTCTGTTTGCCTATGGATATGCCATAGCTAAAAAGCTTCGGGCAATCCCATGTTCGTGGCACTAATTGGAAAATTCCTCACCGTCGAATTGGAGTCCGTTGTCCGATATGATTTTCTGTGGCACCCCATACCTGCACAGGATGTTACGTATTAGAAAATTTATCACCTTGGTAGATGAAATCTTGTTTAAAGGTTTCACTTCCACCCATTTGGTGAAGTAATCCACTGCCACTATGGCGTATTTCGCTCCTCCTCGACCCATGGGAAGTTCCCCGATTAGGTCAATCCCCCAAATGGCGAAGGGCCAATGGCTGACCATCTGGGTTAGACCAGTTGGTGGAAGTTTTGGGATTTTGGCGAATCACTGGCACTTGTCGCATTTCCTAGCAAACTCGGTTGCATCTTTATTTAGTGTGGGCCAAAAGTACCCATAGCATAAGATCTTTCTAGCTAGAGTTTGACCGCCAGTGTGGTCGCTGCAACTTCCTTGGTGTATGTTGTTGAGAATATCTTTCGCTTCGTTTCCTGCGACACACCTAAGTAAGGGATTGGAAAACCCACGACGGTACAAGACGCCCTCCTGGATGGTGTAGCGGGATGCCTTCCTTAGGATTTTTCTAATCACATTGCGATTTGCCGGTACGATTCCTTCTTGTAAGTATTTGATGATGGGGGTCATCAATGTCTCTTCGCTACTATTGATAGGCATGATCTGAAGACATTCGAAGCTTGGTGTGGGTTGCATCATGGCGAGGGTTGACCCCAGCATTGGCTCGTTTATCATGCTAGCTTCCTTGGCGAGGGCATCTGCTTCTCGATTCCCCTCCTGTGGGATATGTTTGATTACATAGTAGTCTAGCTCGTTCAAGAGGGTTTTAGTCTTGTTGAGGTGAGAGGCAAGCCCTTGGGGCAAGCGTCATTGAGATTGGAGAAGTCGATGCAGGTTCGCCATTTCCCATTGGATTTTTTTACTAGAACCGGGTTGGAGATCCATTTGGGGTAGATAGCCTTGCGAATAAAACCATTGGCGAGTAGATTTTTTACTTCCTTGTTGAGGGCAGTTGAGCGTTCCATCCCCATGCTCCTTTTCTTTTGCTTGACCAGGATTTTGGTTGGGTCTATGTTTTGGTAGTGATAAGCTATCTCGGGGGATATTCCCACCATGTCTTCGTGGGTCCACGCATACACATCCAAATTTCAATGTAAGAACCCTATCAATTGGATTTGCAGATTTTTGTCTAGCCGCGACCCTATCTTAAAAAGCCTTGTGCCATCATGATCATCTGCTGCAACATGTTCCATAGCCACTATGGGCTCGGCGCTGGCCTCCTTCTCTCTATCTCTCGAATCTAATTCATTAAACAGGTCGCTAGTATACTCGTGAGGAGGGGCCTTCTTTGATTGCTATGCTTCCACAGTTTTGGCGCAGAGGGCGACCTCTATGTTTTTACCCTTTTCCTTCCTTTTGTTCTGGCGGAGTTCCGTCACATAATAATCGTGGGCTGCATCTTGGTCGCCTTCTACTTCTCCTATTCATTCATCGGTAGGGAACTTCATTTTCAAGCACCAAGGGGTTAAGACTATATGGAAATCTTATAATGCAGGTCTACCCAGAAATGCGTTATAAGCAGAATGTCCATCTACCAGCACAAATGTTTGCTTTCGGATAACGGATCGAGGGTGACTTCCTAGTTCAACAAACAAGTCCAACTGCCCAAGCAGAATTGTCGCTTCTCCAGTCAATCCGTGCAGGGGCTTATTGCATGGCGATACATCTTTCATTGATAACTTCATTTTATTGAAGGCATGTTTGAACAATATATTTACCGAGCTTCCCGTATCGACCAAAATGCAGAACACCTCCGATGGGCCGATCCAGGTGGAAATGACCATGGGATCAGTATGTGGGTACTGCTTTCCAACCAAATCCTCATCGTTGAAGGTTATATTAGTCCTTTCTCTTCGTTTGGCGAGGCGCCCTTCTGTAATGGAATGAACATATCCTTCTCCATCCTTCAAAGATTTTTCGTACCTCTCCATCTCGGCCCAACTTCCGTCGGCTGAATGCGGGCCTTCTGATATAGTATGGAAAATTATTTTCTCCTGATTGGAGCGGCTCGCACTGGCTTCTTCTTTGTTATTTCCATGTCGGTGCAGCCCTGGCCCTTCATGGGTCGAAGTGGGAGAGTTATATTTTTGTTGCACTTATCGTTCTAGTTTCTTTTTTCGGATGTATTCTTCAATAAGGTCCCGCAAATGCTGACATTCTTCTGTGTTATGTCCATGCGACTCATGGAAGCGACAGTACTTTCCCGTCCTAACTGCAGCTTTCGATTCCTTCTTATATGTAGGGCGTTTGTACCTTAATTCGTGTTGAGTGGCCAAGTAAATGTTTTCCATATTGTCATTTAGAGGAGTGTAGGAATCAAATCTCAGTCCCGGTCTGTATCGTCGTTTATTGCTTTTTTCAGTTTTGGGGTTGCCCTGACGGTTACTTTTATCGTCATTGTTTAGCTTGCTCCCTTCTCCTCGAGGTGGGACTCTCGTGTTTCAATCGTGTTTCCATGGGAGCCGGAACCCCCTGCGGGTTGCTCGCCATGCCGGAGAGCCACTGCGTCTTCCAATCTCATATATTTTCCTCCTTCATGGTAGAATTCCGGAAGAGTTAAAGGCTTCTCCTTTGTCAGTCTTCTTGCAAGTTTCGAGTCCGGGTGGACGCCTCCGCATAGTGCCATCAATACAAGTCTTTTGTCCACGTTTTGCACCGCGGCTGCAGCTGCGTTGAAACGGGTAAGGTATTGCTGTAGAGGTTCCCCCGTTTTCTGTTTTACGTCGGACAAGGAATAAGCGTCTCTAGGTTGTTCCACATGAATTCAGATTTGGCTTATGAACTTTTCCTTTAACATTTCCCAAGAACTGATGGATCCGTGAGGTAGGCAACAGAACCATGTGGTTGCTAAATTTGACAAGAATAGTGAAAAACATTTACATAGTACACCTTCAGTTGCTCCATTCATGAGCATGTGCTGAGAGTATCATTGTAGGTGGATGATTGGGTCAGAGGTGCCCTTATATGGATCCATGGTAGGCATCTACCATTCTCGAGGCGTGGCTGTTGCCTCTATATCCCTAGTGAAAGGGCTGGATACTCTGGCGCCTATCCCCCTTTCGAATTGTTCGCGCCTGAGGTACTCCCTGAAGAGACGTGGCATCCTTTCTTCGGACTCCGGAGCAGCCTTAGGAGAAGCGGGGCCCTCTCTTTGGTAGTGATGGCGTCTGGTGCCTTGATTGAGGCCAGACTGGCAATGGTTGGTTCGAAGCACGACAGGATCAACCATAAATGGTCCATGTCTGGGGCCCCCTTGAATGGGCCCAGCTCTTGATGACCTCTCTGGACCAACTTTGGGTTGAGTCCTGGCTCGGCTTCGAGCCCCTGGATTTTCCCAATTGAACTCATCATTGGCGGGAGATCTGTTCCTTCTACATGACTCTCTAGACTGGGATTCACCCGGGATCCGGTAGTGAGTGGATTCCTCCGGGCCATTTAAGCGTGTCATGAGTTGGTCCACCAAAGCTTCTTGTTGGGCAGCAAAGCGGTCAGTCATCTCATTCAAAACCCTTTCTAAGTCTTCTCGGGTGACAACTGAGCCTGGAGGTAGGAAGCGAGTAGTTGGGTTTTCTTGATCTTCTTGGATGGGGTTGAGCGCATTTGCAGTAGCTGCATTCTTACCCTTGTCAGCATTTCGCTTAGAGGGATCCATGTTCTAATGATGCGCTAAGGTTGGAAGAATAATGGATAGGAGAGTTTGGCTTTCTATGCCCGTTCTCAGTGAAAGCACAAAAAATGTTTGCTCAAAAATTGGACAAACACTTGTTAATCTGATTTTTAGTTTAGCCTTGTTGGATTGTGTTTATCTTGCGACTCTTTAGACGTTTCAAGTTATAATGAAATGATCCTTAGCAGATATCAAAGTAATTGGCAAATTCGAGATTCAGAAAAGCACATAAGGAAAGAACAAGTAACACAATGTTTTTATTGTGGTTCAGCCAGAATGTGCCTAATCCACTTTCCATCTTATTATCCCTTCTTAGATTTGGTTACAAGTACAAGATTGCTTGGAATATTAGAGAAATTAGAATAACTAAGGTGATAGATCTCAGCGGAGTTTCTCCCTTTCTTCCCGAACATCTATCCCCATTGTTGTTGAGAAGCTCCGGTATTTATAGATTGAGATTGTGAGGTGTGGAGGAGAGGTTATAGTTGCCTGGGTCTAGTTCGGTATTAGTGTTTGGGACTGGTGGCTCGGTAAGCTTGGATCGGCAATCCCCATCCTTTGTTGGTTCGGCAATCTTCATCTTCCTTTGGTTGGGCAATCTTCACTTTCCTTTGGTTCGGCAATCTTCATCTTCCTTTGGTTCGGCAATCTTCATCTTCGGAGGATCCTCTTTATCGGTCCAAACATCTGGTTCGGCGTGCCAGTTGTACCGAACCAAATGTTTGGTTTGGTAAATTGTGGGTCGTGCTGGACCAAATATTTGGTCCGACATACCACAGAATGCCGGACCAGACATTTGGTCTGGTACTTCTGAGGATGCCGGTCCAGATACTTGGTTCGGCATATTATAGCATACCGGACCAAATATCTGGTCCGCATGGTGGTCCAAATGATATGTTTGGCATTTTTGCCAAGCCAAACGTTTGGTCTAGGTAGCTCTGGCTCTTGCTCCATTTTCTTGCCTTGGGCTTCTTCTTTCTTTGCTTTCCAGAAAACCGGCCCAACACCCAATGACCATATTGGTCCTAGGTACCACCCATGGTACCTTCCGTATCCTCCTTGAAAATGGCTCCATTGTCTTGCTTCGAGAGCGTTCCGTAACTACATCTGTAAAGGACTGCTTCGTAAGGCCTATAATACAGATGCTCCATCGTTTTGCTTCGTAGCTATATCTATAAAGGACTGCTTTGTAAGCCCTATAATATAGATACTCCACTACTTACTATGAAAACGTAAATCGCGACCGCACTAGTCTATGCCAGTGCTCAGACATCCACAAGGTACCACCCAGTGCGTACTGTTGGGAGTGTTTCCACCTACTACCGGACCAACTTCCTTCCTATGCATAGCCGAACCAAACTTCCTTCCTATGCATAGCCAAACCAAACTTCCTTCCTATGCATAGCCGAACCAACCTACTCCACTGCCTACCGAACCAACCTACTCCAATGCCTACCGAACCAACCTACTCCACTGCCTACCGAACCAACCTACTCCACCTACCACCGGACCAGAGCTCAGCCCACTCACCACCGGACCAGAACCACCGGACCAGAGCTCAGCCCACTCACCACCGGACCAGAACCACCGGACCAGAGCTCAGCCCACTCACCACCGGACCAGAACCACCGGACCAGAGCTCAACCCACTCACCACCGGACCAGAATCACCGGACCAGAGCCCAGCCCACTCATCACCGGACCGAGACCACCGGACCAATTCTCAACTCAACTCACAACCGGACCAAGGCGTATCGGATGAACACTGCCAGGCCAGATCGCATCGGCCCAGGCCCACCAACAGCCATATACATCCAAGGATCCTACCCCCAGCCTCACTCTATAAATAGAGGGGTAGGGGTACAACAATGGGGGACAAGTTTGAGAGCTCAAGGACAGATAGAACTTTCAAACAACTTTCATATACTTGTATCAAAGCTTTGTACTTGTAATTTGAATAGAAAAGGAGAATAACATATAAAGTGAACGTTGGCACATTCTGGCCGAACCACTATAAATCTGCGTGTCTTTTACAGTTTAGTCCCTGCTTTTCATATATTTGCATAAATCACCCAAATCACTAAGAACAACATAAAATCAATTAAACCACACGACTTGGAGGTGTTTGTCCATTTTTTGTGCAAACATTTTTGGTGCTTTCATTGAGAGAAGCTCGAAGCTTCAGCTTCTTCCACTTAACCTTCTTCCTAACAGCGTCGTTCATTGCTTGGAAAACATGCCTCCCAAGCAGAAGAAAGATGTTAACAAAGGAAAAAACATCGCAACCAGCAGTCTTCCAGATCCAGTGGCCACAGACCAAGTAAATCGTCCCCTTCCAGCAGCAGTACCAGATGAAGGTCAGGCAAATCCGACAACCCCTGCCTCAGAACAGCCGGCAGCAATTACTAGGGCAGATCTAGACATGGTTGTGGCTGAAGTGACTAACCGCTTCACATCCCAGCAGGAAGCCTTGGTGGACCATCTCATGTTACGCTTAAGGGATGCTGAAGAGTCCAACCACAACACTGAATCATGGGGTGAGTCCCAGTCTGAAGGATCTCGGAGACAGCAAAGATCTTCCTTCTTCGAAGGAGCTAACGACAGAAGCGGCCATGGTAGGAGCCGAGACCGAGCACAGCCCGAAGTTAGGCCTGAGGAAACGCTTGGAACCAAACCCAACGGGGGAGGTACCGGGCGGAGGTCAACTGTAGCTGAGCCTGTCGTACTGCCTAACCACGGAAACACCAATGAACGGGGCCGAGCTAGGGTCCAACCCGAAGTTGGACCCGAGGAAATGCTTAGATCAGAACCCAGCAGGGGAAGATCAAGGCAAGGGCCAACTGTAGCTAACCCTAACATGCTCCCAGAAGACCAAAGGCAGCCACTGGAAAATATTAGGAATGATAGACGATACCATCCCTACAGGTCATCTGGACGGAATCAATCCCACAGAACCGAACTCATTTCTATCTACTCCAAATTCTGATGAAAGGATGGCATACTTGTTCAGAGAGTGCATCCAATGGGATCAAAGAGATCGAGGGAAAGGCGCTAGGGTAACCAGCCCTTTCGCCTGCAATATCGAAATTGCTATCACCCCCCGAGAATGGAAAATGCCAACAATGGAACCTTACAAAGGAACCTCTGACCCCGTTGTACACTTGCAGAGATACACACAGCATATGCTCATGAGCGGGGCAACAGAAGGAGTACTGTGCAAATGCTTTCCACTATTCTTAGCAGATCTAGCTACCTCCTGGTTCTGCCATCTACCACAAGGATCCATCAGCTCATGGGAGATGTTGAAAGAAAAGTTTATCAGCCAGTTCCGCATTCATGTGGAACAACCCAAGGACGCTTATTCCTTATCCAGTATCAAACAGAAACCTGGAGAGAAGCTGCAGCAATATTTAACCCGATTCAATGCCGCAGCGGCCGCAGTCCAAGATGCCGATGAAAAGCTTGTCTTAATGGCCCTCTGTAGTGGTGTGCATCCGGATACTAAATTTGCTAGAAGATTGAAAAAAGAAAAACCAGCTACTTTACCCGATTTCTTCCATGAAGCCGGGAAATATATGAGGCTTGAAGATGCTGCCACTGAGGGGCAGTCAGGGCAACAAAATAAGGCAGCTCACGGCAACACACCCGCTGTAGCGAAGGACATTCGAAGAAATGATTCTAGAGAAAATGCTGGGGGCAAGAAGGGAGAAAAGCGCCTATATCGGCCACGACCGAGATTTGACACTTACACTCCTTTGAATGAAACCATCGAAAACATCTTCCTTGCCACCCAAGACGAAGTTAGATACAAACGCCCACCATACAAGAAGGAATCAGATAACGCACAAAAATCTGGAAAGTTCTGCCACTTCCACGAATCTCATGGGCATGATACCAATGAATGCCATCATCTCCGGGACTTGATTGAAGAACACATTAGAAGGAAGAGACTGGAACGATATGTAAAAGGTCAGAACATGACTCCAGCTCTTGCCAATGAGAACCCAAGACTACCCTCCCCAGAGATAGGCAGAGGAAATCGCAACACTAGCGGCTCCAGTCAAGAGAAGATAGTGGTCCATACCATCTCGGGGGGACCGCACATCGCCGACAAAAGCTAGGCAGAGATGGAAAGATATGGAAAGTCGCTTAGAAACAATGAAGACAGTGTTAATTATGTTATAGAAGAACGCCACCCGAAGTGGAAAGAGGGTGATGACATCACATTCAGTTGGCATGACCTAGAGGGAAGGCAATACCCTCACATGGATCACATGGTTATCTCTGCCCGGCTCGGTCCAGCCGAAGTTTTCCGAATTCTAGTAGACACTGGAAGCTCAGTAAATGTCCTATTCAAGCATGCATTCGACAAAATGAAGCTATCAATAAAGGATGTTTCTCCCTGCAATAAACCACTACATGGTTTCACTGGAGATGTGAAGATGCCCCTCGGGCAACTGGACCTCTTTGTTGAAATTGGAAGTCATCCCCGCTCCGTTGTGCGGAAACAAACATTTGTGCTAATAGAAAACCACTCGGCCTACAACGCCTTCTTAGGAAGGCCAACCTTGTCTGACTTCCAAATTGTCCTGGCCCCATGGTGCCTAAAGTTGAAATTTCCAACGGACAATGGAGTAGGGGAAGTAGAGGGAGACCAGGACGTTGCTCGAGACTGCTATGTAACTGAATTTCGCAACAACCACAGGAAGGATAAAGGGAAAAGTGTAGAGATTGCCCTCTGTACAAAAAGTTTGGAAGCATAGCAACTAAAGAAAGCCCCTCCTCTTCGATATACCAGCGACCCTTTCAATGAATTAGACCCTAAGGACAAAGAGGAGGAGGCCACCGCCGAGCCTAAAGAGGCTATGGAATTTGTATCTGTAGACAGACATGACTCGAGTAGACTGTTGAAAGTCGGGTCCCAACTAAAAGAAGAATTGAAGGAACAACTCATTTACTTTCTCCGCCACAACTTAGATGTATTTGCATGGTCACACGCTAACATGACCAGAATCTCCCCTGACATAGCATGCCACGTACTGAACATTGATCCTGCCAAGGCACCAGTAAAACAGAGAAAGAGAAGTATGGGGGCAGAACGATCAGCAGCCCTCAATGAAGAAGTAAAGAACCTACTTGCCAATGACTTCATACGAGAAGCCATCTACCCAGAGTGGATCACCAACCCGGTGCTGGTAAAGAAGGCTAATGGGAAGTGGCGAACATGCATTGACTTCTCCAACCTAAACGACGCCTGCCCAAAGGATTGCTTCCCGCTTCCCCGAATCGACCAACTTGTAGACAGCACGGCCGGGCACGAGCTCTTATCTTTTATGGACGCATACTCAGGATATAACCAAATTCCTATGCATGCTCCCGACCAAGACCACACTAGTTTCATCACCGACCGGGGTTTATACTGCTATAAGGTAATGCCTTTCGGACTTAAAAATGCATGAGCCACCTACCAGTGCCTCGTCAACAAGATGTTTGCAGGGCTAATAGGGCAAACTATGGAAGTATATGTGGATGACATGCTGGTAAAGTCAAGGGAAGTCGACAATCACGTAAGCCACCTAGGCGAAATGTTTCAAGTACTTCGCCAGTATGGAATGAAGCTGAATCCTCTAAAGTGCTCCTTCGGAGTATCATCAGGAAAGTTCCTAGGATTCATCGTCCATGCCAGAGGAATTGAAGCAAACCCTGAACAAGTCCAAGCTCTGAGAGATATCAAGATACCTACCACTCGAAAGGAAATGCAAAGTCTGAACGAGAAAGTGGCCGCCCTAAGCCGATTCATCTCGAAAGCAACAGACAAGTGCGTCCCCTTCTTCGAAGCCCTAAAGAAAGACAAAGGAAAGTTCGAATGGACTGACGAATGCTTAGCAGCTTTCCTTAACCTAATTGAACACCTCCTGAAACCGCCGATACCCTCAACTCCAAACGAAGGCGAAGAGTTATACCTATACCTTGTTGTATCATCTCACGCTCTAAGCACTGCTTTGGTAAGAGAAGACAACCGCACGCAGCGGCCAGTATACTTTGTAAGTAAGAGGTTTACGGGGGCAGAAGTCAGATATCCTAAACTTGAGAAGCTAGCGTACTATTTGCTAATCACATCACGGAAACTGCGTCACTACTTCCAGTCCCATTCCATCAAAGTTCTGATCGATCAACCACTGAGGCAGGTATTCCATCGTCCCGACACTTATGGGCGACTACTTAAATGGTGCATTGAACTAAGTCAATATGATATCACCTACCACCCTCGCACCGCCATCAAGGGACAAGCCATGGCCGATTTCATTGTAGAATTCACTACCAACGAAAGTAAGGAGCAATCGGAAATAGCAGAAGACATCAAGTGGAATCTCTTTGTGGATGGTGCGTCAAACGAACAAGGCTCGGGGGAGGGTGTGGTAATAATCACTCCCAGAGGAAATAAGCTGCACTATGCTATAAGGTTGGAGTTCACTGCCACCAACAACGATGCAGAGTATGAAGCAGTGATAGCTGGATTAGAACTTGCCTTAGAAATAGGAGCCAATTCTTTGTGTCTTCATAGCGATTCTCAACTTATTGTAAATCAAATGCTAGGAGAATTCCAGGCTCGAGCAGAACGACTCATGGCATATTTAAAGAAGACCAAGTTGCTTCTCAATCGATTGGATCACTATTTAATCAAACAAATCCCTCGGGAAGAGAACCAAGAGGCCTACGGATTGGCGAAGCAAGCTAGCATGAGAGACGACGTTATTTCCGGAACAGTAGCCATCTCAAAGCAACTGACCCTAAGTTTTGAGCAAGTAAATCTCATAGCTGCCACCGAAGAAGTAACTTGGATGACTCCCATCCGAAACTACTTACAAAGTGGCACATTGCCCAACGGGCGTAACGAAGTCAAGAAAATCTTGAGGAAAGCTTCCCGCTACACAATACAAGAGGACACCCTCTATCGGCGCGGCTTCTCTAACCCCTTATTAAGGTGTGTCGCTGGAAGGGAAGCCAAGGAAATCTTATCCAACATTCATCAAGGAAGCTGCGGAGATCACACTGGAGGGCAGACTTTGGCAAAAAAGATACTCCGATATGGATATTTCTAGCCCACCTTAAGCAAGGACGCCTTAGATTTCGTCAGAAAATGTGACAAATGCCAGAAGTTTGCTAAGATTTCGTGGCTACCAACAACTGAGATTACTCAAATGACCAGCCCTTTGCAGTATGGGGAATTGACCTGATCGGCGAACTGCCAATGGGCCGAGGCGGGGCCAAATATGCTATCGTGGCAGTCGACTATTTCACCAAATGGGTGGAAGCAGAACCCCTGAATAAAGTATCTTCAGCGAAAGTTATTAACTTCTTGATCAAAAATGTTCTATGCAGGTACGGAGTCCCATTCAAAATTATATCGGACAATGGACTTCAGTTTGACAGCGAGGAGTTCGCCAACTGGTGCCAAGAGCATGGAATTCACAAAAGCTTCTCGTCCGTAGCTTATCCCCAGGCGAACGGACAAGTCGAGGCCGTCAACAAAATTCTGAAAACTCTAATCAAAAAGAAATTCGAAAAGTCAAAGGGTGCTTGGGTGGATGAACTCCCTACGGCACTGTGGGCCTATCGCAAATCTTTTAGAACATAACCGGGGCATACTCCATTCTCTTTGGCATACGGATCGGAGGCTATGCTCCCAGTTGAAACCATCGTGCCTTCCCACCGTAGGATCCACTATAATCCAGAAGAGAACGAAGAACTCCTTCACATGTCTTTGGATCTAATTGAGGAGAGAAGAAATAATGCAGCCCTCAAAGCAGCAACCCACAAGCAAAAAGTGGCAGTACAATACAATTCCGAAGTCAAGCGTCGTACCTTACAAGAAGGAGATCTTGTCCTCAAGCGAATCTTCCCTCGCCCCGGAGCACTATATCCAATCTGGGATGGACCATATGTAATTCATAAAGATCTCCACAATGGAGCTTATATTTTGTCAACAGTGGACGGAGAGGTGTTCCAGAGGGCATGGAACATCCAACACCTCCGTCGATACTTTTCTTAACTTGTACTGCCCATATGAAGTGAATTAACAAAGAGAATCAGTGGACGTAGGCATTTTCGTGCCGAACCACTTTAAAAACCTTGTCTTTTTTTAACTTGTTCCTTTATATCTTGGCTGCTTGTTAGCTTTATCCTTTTATGTTGAACAAAATCCTGTGCATATAGCATTTCCATTCAAGGCGCTCCATAGCACGACTTCACCTGGACAAGACCTAACAGGTACTATGCGAATCTATGCTCTCACCAATGAGACACTTTTGCTCCGGCATCCCTCTGCTGCGGGTTAACTCATTGCTCGCGATGGCCCTTAAAGCCAACTGTAATGAGCCGATTATAAGCCACCAAGAAGGTCGACTATAGCCAAGGCAACTCATTACGGCGTTCGGCTCGCCGGCAACTGTGAACCTACTTTAAGCCCCAACATAAGGTGTGGCCAGCCAAGGGTAGTTCACGGTTGACGATCGGCACCCAGGCTAGCCAGCCACAGTAAATCGAATAATACCCACGATTACGGGCCATAATGGCCCGGGTAGTTACTGTGCGCGATCTCGGCTCCGATGTGTCCTAAGTACGGCTGGGGTAAAAAAGATTAACTCCCCGCGGAGGCGTAAGATGGGTGACAAATGTCTCCAAGACCCACAGCTTGGGAAAGTGACTACAAAGCCCATTTGCCACGAACTTAAGCACATCGAAGGCCTTCCGTGATTGGAAGTTTTACTATTTCTCATATTTCAATTTTATTTAAAAAACTTTTCTCCTATCCTCTGTAACAATCCCTAAAGTATATGACACAGAATAGGAGACATTCGCTAATGGAAGCGGGTACTCACAACAAGACACTGGACCGCATTCCATACTCGGTCACACAGGACATTCAAAGCTGCCATCTACAAGTAGAATATGAAGGGCGGTATTTGCTTCTTTCATGAATAAACACGTGGCTATAATTTATTCACACATCACACTAACACTGCAAGACATGAAATTATGTTTTAAGCAAGAACTTGACATCAAACATAATTGAATTACAAGCACACGCATAGTTATATTTCACATACAACATGTCAAAATAGCAAAAAACATTCAAAAACGATAGAATCAGCTTGAGTTAAAAAATTACACGTCAAGAATAATGTTGTTTATTACAAGTAGCATAATTACAACCTAAAAGTTACGTTACTGTTTTGAGACTAACATATACAACAGTGTCAAGTCCACAAAAAGGTATCCAGGTCAAATCAAGGAGCCGGCTGCGTCGGAGTTTTATCCTTGTCCTGTTGCCCACCTGTCCGGTCAAAGAAAGAATTCATTAGTGATAAGCAACCAAGTTAACGGAAAGACTAGAAAGGAAGACTTACCAGCGCCTGCTTCCTGACCATCCTGATCATCATCCTCTACTTGCACACCTGCCTCCTCAGCGGCAAGCAGCCGCATACCCTCCTTCACCGCCACCTTCTCCTCCTTGGTAAACTGGGCAGTGACCACATCCATTCTGAAGACCGCACCACCCTCTTTATCCGCATCAGCCCTAGCCTCCTCCAGAGCCGGGAGATAAATCCTGGCCATAACTCGGGGGTAATCATCCATCCAGGATAAGTTACCCTGTTTCCAAGTACGGAAATACATATCCTGGAGCATCTCATCCATCATCCCCTCGTTTTCCTCAAGCTCCCTCATTCGGGCCTCAGAAGCACGAAGCTTAGCAACGGCAGCATCCCTCTCCGATCGGTATCATGAGCGGTCCGCCTGAAGGGATATCCTCATCGCCTCCATCTCCTCCTTCAACCTAGACTAAGTAAGCTCTGTGGCCTCGAGTCTCCCCGACAATTCCTGTGCCCGCTCGAGGTCCGCTTATCGAACCTCATCCACCGTCACAATGGCCATGTCAATCCGCTCCTTGCAGGCGGCCTCCATTTTTCGCAACTCTGCCATGCTGGCCTCTTCCATAGTCTTCTTCAGTTGCCTGGATGCGGCCTCGTGCTGAGAAATTTGAATTGCTTGATCGGCAAGCTGCTTAGCCTGGTCGAAGACCATTAACCGTAGCCGAATGTTGGCACTCCCAATTTCCTCCCCGGCCTTGACTAGTCGAGCATGATGCCCCATCAATTTCTTGGTCTCCTCGGCAACCCGGTCAATATTCGCCTTAGCTTCATCCCACAGAGTTACAACCCGGGTAGTAAGCAAATCAAGGTCCAGGGACTTAGCTTCGTCAAGCACCCGTACCATAGGATTGCGAGGGAGAAGGTGTTCACCAGTAACCTCATCAAAGGAGATGTCATGAGAGGCCGGGTCCAGGTCTGGATGACCCGCAAACGGATTGCGAACTAAGCCAGGGTGATCTATCGGGGTGACGGTTGGATTCTCAAACAGATGTGGGGAAGGTATAAACTCGGTGTCCTCCACCGTAATATCGTGAATAGGCTGGAGTGGGGCCGGAGGGCCAGGAAGAGATTCAAACGTAGATCGACTCCTCTTCCTCTTTTGTATATCTTCTTCAATAACTCCAAGAAGAGGACGATAGCCGACTACGTCTACAGGACGGTTAGTAGGAGGCTTCGGCTTGGCGGAAGCTTTGAGGAGTTTGTATTGTTCAAGCCTGTGCCGAAGATCAGAGGTCTTGGCCATTTTGCCCGCTCCTGGAATGAAAACCAAGTGTCACCAGCATGCATTGAGCCATCATTCAAGAATTAAAAGGAATAAAGAGAAATTCACCTTGGATCGCAGAAGTTGCCTCAGTAGAAGCACTCCCGGAAGATAAATCGGCGCCGATCCCGACCTTATCAGCTTTCTTGGACTTCTCTGTTTCCTCCAACTCTTCGAAGGCTTGGCGGAGAGCGTCATCTGTCCACTCTTGAATCACGCCTGCCTGCCCGGGAGGCAAAGCCCTGGTGCCATCACCGCCCTGTCCTTCACCACCATCATCACCGTGACGATCACCGTCACCTTCTCTACCACTTCCGCTCTCCGCCTCACCTCCTTCGTCCTCACCTTTTTCCCCCTCCACTTTTTCCTCCTCCTGAACATCCAGATATGTGCTGGGAGAGGGTTCATCGGACTTCTTGAGTTTCTTCCCCCCGGCGACTGGATGCGTCGAGAAGGGTCTCCTTTTGCTGCTTTTCGCCGTGACCCCTCCTGTAACTTTGGCAGCTCTCTCCTCCGCCGTGTCTCTCTGCTTAACCACGGACTGATGTGGAAGGATCAGGTTGTGCCCCAAAAGTGTAGCATTCCTGATCAAGTAAGAAGCCGACCTGTCCCTTCCCGTAATGGCTTCTATTTCCACAGCCATCTGAACCAGGCGATCATTCTCCACGACCGCAAAGCCACCTATCGCTAGCAAGAAATAAAAACACATGAGAAGGAGCATTGCAGTCAGAACAGAAATTATAAGTAAGCTTCAAACTTACAACCAGAGGTGAAGCGACGAATGGAAACAGAGTCATCCTTGATAAACAACCATTCTTTCTTAAACATACTGAACTTCGAATATAAGTCCAGGACAGGCTTGAAAGATACGGCTGATTCCAAGCTGATGTATGGAGACCCCTTCTTATAGCCTCTCAAATTGTACAAATACCGGATCTCCCGGTTGGAGGGAGGACGCCCGTATCTCATCTAGAAAATGACAAACAGGCTCACCATGATGGCGTAGGAATTAGGCTGAAGTTGAAATGGAGCCACCTTCAAGTAGGTGATGAAGCTGATTATCCAAGCATTGATCGGGGGAATGGCCCCACACATACAATGGTACCGACTATAGGCGAAATATCCTTCGGGGGGATTATATGGCATCACTCCCTCTCCCGGCAATAGCATGCGCGCTCTGTCAATCCCAAAGGAGCGAGAAATAACATCAAGCTGCTCGCCTTTGAGAGAGCTAGGGAAACAGTCAGGAGGTGAGTTCAGAAGCTCCTGAGGGCCGTACCCATCTACTAGTGACCTCGGGATGGGCCCATGACGTCCCGGTTCTGACTGAGCTGGGGGCACTGCGGAAGGATCGTCCCTGTCCTGGGATTTCTTCTTTTCTGATCGGGTTTCAACTTTATAAGACATTTATCTGCAAACACAAAGAAGTGCGTCGTTAGAAGGAAGGAAGTAAACAAGCAACTGTATGAAGACTAGAATTTCATTTATAAGTTAAAACATAAAATCTCATTCGGCGTTCAAACTCCCAATCTCATTCGGCATTCAAACTCCCAATCTCATTCGGCATCCAAACTCCCAACCTCATTCGGCAATCATACTCCCCATGGTCATTCGATATTTCAAGCACGGAGTTCATTCGGCAAAAGAATGTCTCACCTGGTTCGGCGATCAAAACCGGTTCGACACTATAATCGATTCGGCAGTCAAGAATTCGGTCCGGCTATTTCAAAAGGTAAGGAATAACTAAAGCCTCAAGCCCATGCTTATAGACAAGCACAAAATAGCCGGACCAGACAATTCGGCATATAGAACCGGATGAGGGCGTCCGGATAAACAAAGCGCGCCATACGCAAGCATATGCCCCACTTTGGGGGGTAAATGTTGGGAGTGTTTCCACCTACTACCGGACCAACTTCCTTCCTATGCATAGCCGAACCAAACTTCCTTCCTATGCATAGCCGAACCAACCTACTCCACTGCCTACCGAACCAACCTACTCCAATGCCTACCGAACCAACCTACTCCACTGCCTACCGAACCAACGTACTCCACCTACAACCAGATCAGAGCTCAGCCCACTCACCACTGGACCAGAACCACCGGACCATAGCTCAGCCCACTCACCACCGGACCAGAGCTCAACCCACTCACCACCGGACCAGAATCACCGGACCAGAGCCCAGCCCACTCATCACCGGACCGAGACCACCGGACCAGAGCCCAGCCCACTCATCACCGGACCGAGACCACCGGACCAATTCTCAACTCAACTCACAACCGGACCAAGGCGTACCGGATCAACACTGCTAGGCCAGATCGCATCGGCCCATGCCCGCCAACAGCCATATACATCCAAAGCTCCTACCTCCAGCCTCACTCTATAAATAGAGGGGTAGGGGTACAACAATGGGGGACAAGTTTGAGAGCTAAAGGACGGATAGAACTTTCAAACAACTTTCATATACTTGTATCAAAGCTTTGTACTTGTAATTTGAATAGTAAAGGAGAATAACATATAAAGTGGACGTATGCACATTCTGGCCGAACCACTATAAATCTGCGTGTCTTTTACAGTTTAGTCCCTGCTTTTCATATATTTACATAAATCACCCAGATCACTAAGAACAACATAAAATCAATTAAACCACACGACTTGGAGGTGTTTGTCCATTTTTTGTGCAAACACGTACATTGAGGACTACGTAATCGTTATGTCTACTATCTGAATCCCGCCAACAAGGTCTACCTTGTACGGAATCCAGTCGGAGACTTTCTATATCTGTAAAGGACTGCTTCGTTAGGCCTACAATACAGATATTCAAGCTGGTCAGTCTCTTTTTCATCGTGGCAATGGCCCCACGCAGCAACCTCTCAACTAACCAAAAGACTTCTAAAGAGTTAAGTGGCCGTGCCTTACTACAAACAATCTAACATCCAATTGGCGGTGCCCCTCACCCAATGTCTCGATAGTGAAAGAATTATTGGTCTATTGGTTTAACTCTAGTCTTTCCCGAACTCGTTCTTGGTTTTGATGCTGGCGTGATATCCACATGCGATTATCCTTTTGGGTCCTGCCCACTAAACTTACTTGCAAGTACCGGGACAAACGAATATCCTACTCCTAACACCAATCCCTTCTGACCGCCTACAAAGGTCTGCTTCGTTAGGCCTACATTGCAAATGCAGTCAAGGCATACCCTCTTGATGGAACACCTATAGACCTGCCTCCGGGAATGCAGCTTCGTTAGACTTACCCAGAGGGCCACCCTAGAGTACCCATACATCCCGTTGAAGTCTCGTACTTCCTTCTAGCCCAAAATAACGAAGTTGGACATGCTTCTCCTATACTGATATCTGTGATGAACTACTTTGTTCGACTCTTCATCCTTTGGGCTGCTCCAAACGCATCTCTCTCTTCTATTGGACCCTAAGTCTAACCTTTTAATTTGCGTTTAGTTTACTTTTCTTATTTCATTGGCTACTAGTTTACCCTAATTAGCATATTCTTGCCCTCATCTTGCTTCTGGCTATTGTGAGACCACCATTGATCTAATAGGGAATGCTATTGGTATTGCCACTTCTTGCTTGTTACCTTTATTTAAGTCTTAAGTTTATTAAATAAGCATCCTTTGTTCTATTTGCTTATTAATTTAATAGAAATCTAAAATAAGCTTCTACTATTTATCTTTGCTATCATTGCTTATTTATTCTAAGTTCCCAAATAAGCCTTTTTATTCTTTTACTTAATCATAACTTATGTTATAATTATACTTGTAATTGTTACTATTATTTCTTTTAAAATCTGTATATAATTACAAGTGTTTCTTTTCTGTTCTAGTCTGTCTTCTTTTATTATGATATAGAATTCATTTTAATTCTCTTTTATTATACAATTAACTTATCATAATAACTGTCTTTTTATATAGTCCGCACAGTAAATGCAGACCTAGGTTTGTTTATTGTTCACTGCCTTAATTTCTTATCTAAGAATTTATTTGGTTTATTTCATACTCTACTTTATTTTCTTTTATTCTAGAAAGTAATTCTATTTTATTTGGTTGGTTGTGAAAGTTATACAAAAATCTATTTCTATAATTTAATACTAAATAATACTATAAACAATAATTCGTAACAACATGATATTTCTTTTATTATTTTGGGATAGTGTAAAATACAGTGGTCCCTCTATTTTACATTAGTTCCCTTCTTCTTTCTTTTTATTCTTGGAGTTACGTTTATCGGTATCATTTAATTATTAAATTATAGAAATGTATTATAGTTTCTAAACCAACCAATTAATCTATTACTTACTCCCCAAATTAAATTATCAGATTAATTTATTTTTTCCGTTCTGCGTAATTTATTATAGAATTCCACTTTTCTAACTTTATTCCAATTTTTCAATTTTCTTATTTTACATCTGCTTCTATAAAGTCTAGTATTTTAATCGATAACCGCGAATTCTCTTTCTAAGTATATTATTCACGTAAAAAGGGAATAAAAGGAACCAGTATTAAGACTAATTTATGACTTTTAAAATAGATGTAAATAACTGTAAATTTCTTACTTTTAGGCCTACGCCTTTTCTAATTGTCAATCCTAATTAAATATAAATAAAATTTATTGTGTTTGCATAACTAATTAATTACTGGAATAAATTATCTAATGGAAATTCAACAATAACATATATTATAAACATAAAAGAATATAATTAAATCTACTCACCTATCGTCCTTAGCTTTGCCTTTACTTAGCTTGGCCACATGGTCCTTCTGGATCCCCCTCCAAGATGCATAATATTTAAATTTAGAAGATCTTCTCTCTAGAAATATTTTCTTTTTTTAGGGTTCAGCCTTTTGGCTAAGGACCCAAAGAAATATTTTCTATTTAGGGTTCAGCCTTAGGCCAAGAACCCATTGGGAGAAAATCAAATTGTGAGAAAAGAGCTAGGCCTAGGGTTCTATTTATAGGCGAGCTTGGAGATCTCGGACCATTGGATTCTTTGATTGAATCTGGAGCCACCACGTCATAGGGCGATCTGGAGCCATCAGATTGAAGAACGTACGACTCAGATCGCTTAAAAACTAAAATTACGTCACTGGCGCGTACCTGGACGAAACTTCATCCAGGTCGCTATGCGGGTCGACCGGGCGATCGACCGCCCACAGCCACCGGTCGACCGCTGGGGTAATTGGGTCGACCTCCTGGTCGGCCCATACACGTATATTTTATTATTATTATTTTCTTCTTTTTGTTAGTCGTTCTCATTTCATTCCTAACTTCTTCATATTGGCTCGGATTTTGACAAGTTATATATTGAAACTGATCAGAAAATCGCCCTGGATGCAATGGTACAAGTTCCGAAGCCATATTTCGATAATTCCAAAAATATTTATTTTCATTGCTTATCAATTATTCGTTAAATTTTTATCTATATAAAAATGCGGGGTGTTACAAACAACCTTCATATTTGGAGTTTCCCGATTGAAGCTCAAAAAAAAATGTTATTAGCGTTTGAAATTTCTAAAGTAAAAATAATTAAAGAAACAAAAATAGAAATAAATAAACATTAAATGCGGACCCTATTGATCGACCCCTTCTTGGGCCGGTCGACCACTACCGGTCAACGGTTGTATGTGGCGGCTAGGGTTTGAACCTTGGTCAACGGCCCAGATTTTATTATTTTAATCTAAAGGTTACGATTGATTTGAGCGCCTATAAATACTGACCTAACCTATCACTTCTCTTCTCATTTCTAATCCAAGCAACGAAGCTCTGCTATGCTCCCTTCTCCACTATCTCTCTCGTCTATTAGATCCTTAGTCTAACCTTTTAATTTGCGTTTAGTTTACTTTCTTATTTTGTTGGCTACCAGTTTACCCTAATTAGCATATTCTTGCCCTCGTCTCGCTTCTGGCTATTGTGAGACCACCATTGATCTAATAGGGAATGCTATTAGTATTGCCACTTCTTGCTTATTAACTTAATTTAAGTCTTAAGTTTATTAAATAAGCATCCTTTGTTCTATTTGCTTATTAATTTAATAGAAATCTAAAATAAGCTTCTACTATTTATCTTTGCTATCATTGCTTATTTATTCTAAGTTCCCAAATAAGCCTTTTTATTCTTTTACTTAATCATAACTTATGTTATAATTATACTTGTAATTGTTACTATTATTTCTTTTAAAATCTGTATATAATTACATGTGTTTCTTTTCTGTTCTAGTCTGTCATCTTTTATTATGATATAGAATTCATTTTAATTCTCTTTTATTATACAATTAACTTATCATAATAACTGCCTTTTTATATAGTCCGCACAGTAAATGCAGACCTAGGTTTGTTTATTGTTTACTGCCTTAATTTCTTATCTAAGAATTTATTTGGTTTATTTCATACTCTACTTTATTTTCTTTTATTCTAGAAAGTAATTCTATTTTATTTGGTTGGTTGTGAAAGTTATACAAAAATCTATTTCTATAATTTAATACTAAATAATACTATAAACAATAATTCGTAACAGCATGATATTTCTTTTATTATTTTGGGATAGTGTAAAATACAGTGGTCCCTCTATTTTACATTAGTTCCCTTCTTCTTTCTTTTTATTCTTGGAGTTACGTTTATCGTTATCATTTAATTATTAAATTATAGAAATGTATTATAGTTTCTAAACCAACCAATTAATCTATTACTTACTCCCCAAATTAAATTATCAGATTAATTTATTTTTTCCGTTCTGCGTAATTTATTATAGAATTCCACTTTTCTAACTTTATTCCAATTTTTCAATTTTCTTATTTTACATCTGCTTCTATAAAGTCTAGTATTTTAATCGATAACCGCGAATTCTCTTTCTAAGTATATTATTCGTGTAAAAAGGGAATAAAAGGAACCAGTATTAAGACTAATTTATGACTTTTAAAATAGATGTAAATAACTGTAAATTTCTTACTTTTAGGCCTACGCCTTTTCTAATTGTCAATCCTAATTAAATATAAATAAAATTTATTGTGTTTGCATAACTAATTAATTACTGGAATAAATTATCTAATGGAAATTCAACAATAACATATATTATAAACATAAAAGAATATAATTAAATCTACTCACCTATCGTCCTTAGCTTTGCCTTTACTTAGCTTGGCCACATGGTCCTTCTGGATCCCCCTCCAAGATGCATAATATTTAAAATTAGAATA
The DNA here is from genome assembly GCA_030737815.1 of Allium fistulosum. Taxonomy (NCBI): domain Eukaryota; kingdom Viridiplantae; phylum Streptophyta; class Magnoliopsida; order Asparagales; family Amaryllidaceae; genus Allium; species Allium fistulosum. The sequence continues at coordinate 901,408,532 of CM060905.1, forward strand.
TCTTCTCTCTAGAAATATTTTCTTTTTTTAGGGTTTAGCCTTTTGGCTAAGGACCCAAAGAAATATTTTCTATTTAGGGTTCAGCCTTAGGCCAAGAACCCATTGGGAGAAAATCAAATTGTGAGAAAAGAGCTAGGCCTAGGGTTCTATTTATAGGCGAGCTTGGAGATCTCGGACCATTGGATTCTTTGATTGAATCTGGAGCCACCATGTCATAGGGCGATCTGGAGCCATCAGATTGAAGAACGTACGACTCAGATCGCTTGAAAACTAAAATTACGTCACTGGCGCGTACCTGGACGAAACTTCGTCCAGGTCACTATGCGGGTCGACTGGGCGATCGACCGCCCACAGCCACCGGTCGACCGCTGGGGTAATTGGGTCGACCTCCTGGTCGGCCCATACACGTATATTTTATTATTTTTTTTCTTCTTTTTGTTAGTCGCTCTCATTTCATTCCTAACTTCTTCATATTGGCTCGGATTTTGACAAGTTATATATAGAAACTGATCAGAAAATTGCCCTGGATGCAATGGTACAAGTTCCGAAGCCATATTTCGATAATTCCAAAAATATTTATTTTCATTGCTTATCAATTATTCGTTAAATTTTTAACTATATAAAAATGCGGGGTGTTACAAACAACCTTCATATTTGGAGTTTCCCGATTGAAGCTCAAACAAAAATGTTATTAGCGTTTGAAATTTCTAAAGTGAAAATAATTAAAGAAACAAAAATAGAAATAAATAAACATTAAATGCGGACCCTATTGATCGACCCCTTCTTGGGCCGGTCGACCGCTACCGGTCAACGGTTGTATGTGGTGGCTAGGGTTTGAACCTTGGTCAACGGCCCAGATTTTATTATTTTAATCTAAAGGTTACGATTGATTTGAGCGCCTATAAATACTGACCTAACCTATCACTTCTCTTCTCATTTCTAATCCAAGAAACGAAGCTCTGCTATGCTCCCTTCTCCACTATCTCTCTCTTCTATTAGATCCTTAGTCTAACCTTTTAATTTGCGTTTAGTTTACTTTCTTATTTTGTTGGCTACCAATTTACCCTAATTAGCATATTCTTGCCCTCGTCTCGCTTCTGGCTATTGTGAGACCACCATTGATCTAATAGGGAATCCTATTAGTATTGCCACTTCTTGCTTATTAACTTAATTTAAGTCTTAAGTTTATTGAATAAGCATCCTTTGTTCTATTTGCTTATTAATTTAATAGAAATCTAAAATAAGCTTCTACTATTTATCTTTGCTATCATTGCTTATTTATTCTAAGTTCCCAAATAAGCCTTTTTATTCTTTTACTTAATCATAACTTATGTTATAATTATACTTGTAATTGTTAATATTATTTCTTTTAAAATCTGTATATAATTACAAGTGTTTCTTTTCTGTTCTAGTCTGTCTTCTTTTATTATGATATAGAATTCATTTTAATTCTCTTTTATTATACAATTAACTTATCATAATAACTGCCTTTTTATATAGTCCGCACAGTAAATGCAGACCTAGGTTTGTTTATTGTTCACTGCCTTAATTTCTTATCTAAGAATTTATTTGGTTAATTTCATACTCTACTTTATTTTCTTTTATTCTAGAAAGTAATTCTATTTTATTTGGTTGGTTGTGAAAGTTATACAAAAATCTATTTCTATAATTTAATACTAAATAATACTATAAACAATAATTCGTAACAGCATGATATTTCTTTTATTATTTTGGGATAGTGTAAAATACAGTGGTCCCTCTATTTTACATTAGTTCTCTTCTTCTTTCTTTTTATTCTTGGAGTTACGTTTATCGTTATCATTTAATTATTAAATTATAGAAATGTATTATAGTTTCTAAACCAACCAATTAATCTATTACTTACTCCCCAAATTAAATTATCAGATTAATTTATTTTTTCCGTTCTGCGTAATTTATTATAGAATTCCACTTTTCTAACTTTATTCCAATTTTTCAATTTTCTTATTTTACATCTGCTTCTATAAAGTCTAGTATTTTAATCGATAACCGCGAATTCTCTTTCTAAGTATATTATTCGCGTAAAAAGGGAATAAAAGGAACCAGTATTAAGACTAATTTATGACTTTTAAAATATATGTAAATAACTGTAAATTTCTTACTTTTAGGCCTACGCCTTTTCTAATTGTCAATCCTAATTAAATATAAATAAAATTTATTGTGTTTGCATAACTAATTAATTACTGGAATAAATTATCTAATGGAAATTCAACAATAACATATATTATAAACATAAAAGAATATAATTAAATCTACTCACCTATCGTCCTTAGCTTTGCCTTTACTTAGCTTGGCCACATGGTCCTTCTGGATCCCCCTCCAAGATGGATAATATTTAAATTTAGAAGATCTTCTCTCTAGAAATATTTTCTTTCTTTAGGGTTCAGCCTTTTGGCTAAGGACCCAAAGAAATATTTTCTATTTAGGGTTCAGCCTTAGGCCAAGAACCCATTGGGAGAAAATCAAATTGTGAGAAAAGAGCTAGGCCTAGGGTTCTATTTATAGGCGAGCTTGGAGATCTCGGACCATTGGATTCTTTGATTGAATCTGGAGCCACCACGTCATAGGGCGATCTGGAGCCATCAGATTGAAGAACGTACGGCTCAGATCGCTTAAAAACTAAAATTACGTCACTGGCGCGTACCTGGACGAAACTTCGTCCAGGTCGCTATGTGGGTAGATCGGGCGATCGACCGCCCACAGCCACCGGTCGACTGTTGGGGTAATTGGGTCGACCTCCTGGTCGGCCCATACACGTATATTTTATTATTATTTTTTTCTTCTTTTTGTTAGTCGTTCTCATTTCATTCCTAACTTCTTCATATTGGCTCGGATTTTGACAAGTTATATATAGAAACTGATCAGAAAATCTCCCTGGATGCAATGGTACAAGTTTCGAAGCCATATTTCGATAATTCCAAAAATATTTATTTTCATTGCTTATCAATTATTCGTTAAATTTTTAACTATATAAAAATGCGGGGTGTTTCAAACAACCTTCATATTTGGAGTTTCCCGATTGAAGCTCAAACAAAAATGTTATTAGCGTTTGAAATTTCTAAAGTGAAAATAATTAAAGAAAAAAAAATAGAAATAAATAAACATTAAATGCGGACCCTATTGATCGACCCCTTCTTGGGCCGGTCGACCGCTACCGGTCAACGGTTGTATGTGGCGGCTAGGGTTTGAACCTTGGTCAACGGTCCAGATTTTATTATTTTAATCTAAAGGTTACGATTGATTTGAGCGCCTATAAATACTGACCTAACCTATCACTTCTCTTCTCATTTCTAATCCAAGCAACGAAGCTCTGCTATGCTCCCTTCTCCACAATCTCGCTCTTCTACTAGATCCTTAGTCTAACCTTTTAATTTGCGTTTAGTTTACTTTCTTATTTTGTTGGCTACCAGTTTACCCTAATTAGCATATTCTTGCCCTCGTCTCGCTTCTGGCTATTGTGAGACCACCATTGATCTAATAGGGAATGCTATTAGTATTGCCACTTCTTGCTTATTAACTTAATTTAAGTCTTAAGTTTATTAAATAAGCATCCTTTGTTCTATCTGCTTATTAATTTAATAGAAATCTAAAATAAGCTTCTACTATTTATCTTTGCTATCATTGCTTATTTATTCTAAGTTCCCAAATAAGCCTTTTTATTCTTTTACTTAATCATAACTTATGTTATAATTATACTTGTAATTGTTACTATTATTTCTTTTAAAATCTGTATATAATTACAAGTGTTTCTTTTCTGTTCTAGTCTGTCTTCTTTTATTATGATATAGAATTCTTTTTAATTATCTTTTATTATAAAATTAACTTATCATAATAACTGTCTTTTTATATAGTCCGCGCGTTAAACGCAGACCTAGGTTCGTTTATTTTTTACAGCCTTAGTTTCTTATCTAATAATTTATTTGGTTCATTTCATACTATACTTTATTTTCTTTTATTCTAGAAAGTAATTCTATTTTATTTGGTTGGTTATGAAAGCTATACAAAAATCTATTTCCATAATTTAATACTAAATAATATTATAAACAATAATTCGCAACTACAAGATATTTCTTTTATTATTTTGGGATAGTGTAATATTCAGTGGTCCCTCTATTTTACATCAGTTCCCTTCTTCTTTCTTTTTATTCTTGCAGTTACGTTTATCGTTATCTTTTAATTATTAAATTATAGAAATGTATTCTAGTTTCTAAACCAACCAATTAATCTATTACTTACTCCCCAAATTAAATTGTCAGATAAATTTATTGTTTCCGTTCAGCGTAATTTATTGCAGAATTCCACTTTACTAACTTTATTCCAATTTTCCAATTTTCTTATTTTACATCTACTTCTATAAAGTCTAGTATTTTAATCCATAACCGTGAATTCTCTTTCTAACTATATTATTCGCATAAAAAGGGAATAAAAGGAACCATCATTAAGGCTAAATTATGACTTTTAAAATAGATGTAAATAACAGTAAATTTCTTACTTTTAGGCCTACGTCTTTTCTAACTATCAAGCCTAATTAAATATAAATAATATTTATAGTGTTTGCATAACTAATTAATTACTGCAATAAATTATCTAATGAAAATTCAACAATAATATATATTATAAACGTAAAAGAATATAATTAAATCCACTCACCTATCGTCCTTAGCTTTGCCTGTGCTCAGCTTGGCCCCATGGTCCTTCTAGATCCCCCTCCAAGATGCATAATATTTAAATTTAGAAGATCTTCTCTCTAGAAATATTTTCTTTTTTTAGGGTCCAGCCTTTTTGCCAAGGACCCAAAGAAATATTTTCTATTTAAGGTTCAGCCTTAGGCCAAGAACCCATTTGAAGAAAATCTAATTGTGAGAAAAGAGCTAGGCCTAGGGTTCTATTTATAGAGGAGTTTGGGGATCTCGGACCGTTGGATTCTTTGATTGAATCTGGAGCCACCACATCATAGGGTGATCTGGAGCCATCGGATTGAAGAACGTATGGCTCAGATCGCTTAAAAACTAAAATTTATGCCACTAGCGCGTGCCTGGACGAAACTTCGTCCAGGTCGCTATGTGGGTCGACCGGGCGGTCGACCGCCCAAAGCCACCGGTCGACCGTGCAGTCGACCGTTGCGCTAATTGGGTCAACCTCTTGGTCGGCCCATACACGTATATTTTATTATTATTATTATTATTATTGTTTTCTTCCTTTTGTTACTTGTTCTCATTTTGTTCCTAGCTTCTTCATATTGGCTCGGATTTTAACAAGTTATATATGGAAACTGGTCAGAAAATCGCCTCGGATGCAATGGTACAAGTTCCGAAGCCATATTCCAATAATTCCAAAAATATTTTTTTCATTGCTTATTCGTTAAATTTTTAACTTTATAAAAATGCGGGGTGTTACATTCTCCTACCCTTAGGAAATTTCGTTCCCAAAATTTGACAATGGTAAAATTTATGTGATCCCTCTCATTAATTACAACCATTTTGTTTACATCCAATTTTGCAACCATTCGTGCTTTTGTGCAACAGCGCTTTTCAAGACAAAATATATGCATATACATAAATTTCTAAGCGGTACCTCCTAGATGAATGCTTTTTATTTTTAAAAATTTATTTTAAAATATGATGCACACATCCTAAATATACTTGCAATTTCTACATGAATGAAATTTTTTTGAAAACTTAAAACATTTTTCATCCAATTTTTCCCACACTCCTACTGAATAGGGGTGTAGTTCAACAAATTTTTCATCTAAATCCTACCACACAACTTTTAATATTTTAATTTCAGAAAAATCTAATTTCCAAACTCGATTTGTTATGTCAGAAAGAAGGTAGAAAACGGAAAAACTTCACATTTCTCCGTTATATATTCGCATACCTCTCTCTCCGTACTTGGAACTTATGCCGCTATCCTATAAAATCTCTAATTTCTTTCCCAAGCACGGTTTACTTAAGAATTATTTTTCCAAGCTTAATTTATGGTGTTATCCCGCCTTTTGGCAAGGCCGTGACACCAAGGAATTGACTAGTAACCAATGACGGTTCGTCTTAGAGATCGGTTATACACAGGCTCACTATGGAAATCGATGAATTTTGTCCGAGTCCGGATCGATCTAAAATTGATTTGACACGACAAGCGAGGCTATGAGAGTCAACGTTCCAAATTTCAAGTCAATCCGAGTTCGTATGTTCAAGTTACGATCGATGCAAAATTGGATGAAAACCAAACACTGTTCGAATCACTCAGTTCGAATCCATCAGGAAAGCTCACTTCGACTCGATCAGCTCCGCATCCATCACCAAGCCTCTGTTCGACTCGATCGGGTTCATATCCATCAGGGAAGCTCACTTTGACTTGGTCAACCAAAGACCACTTCGTATCGATCTGCATCCATTAGGAAGCAATAGTTCGACTCGATCATCTAATGCCTACTTCGAATCCATCAGCTGGAGCGCGTTGCTCGAATCCATCGAGCAACAGTAGTTCATGTCCCTCATTTGTCTAGGTCGTATCCATACTGGAAAAGCCTTGTTCGAATCCATCAAGTTCCGGTACTTCGTATCCATCGTGGATCCACTGTTCGGATCCATCGTGTTGCCGTTATTCGAATCGATCGACCGGAGTTGATTCCATCGATACAAACAGAACCCTACTGGCAACGCATGCAATTCACTTTCCATCGATACAAAAAGAGGGTGTTTCAATCGATACGAACGAAGCAAGACTATCGATACGAACAACGTAGTTCGATAGGAACGAAGCAAGACTATCGATACGAACAACGTAGTTCTGATCGATACGAACCAAACAACCTACCGAAAGCCTCCATTTCTTATCGATCATAACTCGAGATTCACAAGTCCAAATGCTATGAAATTTTCACAGGAGCTTACGTGCATGCTAAGGAATGACCACGCAAAATTTCGACTCCATCGAACGCAATCTTGATCGATACGAAATCCATTCGTATCGATCGCGGATCGGACCGAAACTTCGTGGGCTTGGGCGCGCGTGCCAAGTCACGTGCCAGAGGGAGCCTCCTGAGATCTGAGCAAAATATCAGCCTCCTACACCTATAAATAGACCCCCAAAGCCAACAGAAAGAGGGGTTCTTCTCCTTTGAATTCTCGAACGCCCAGACTCTGCCGGATCCAGATCTAAACTCCATAGCTACTGCCAATAACGAAATTCACTGCTGTAAATCATCATTATCTGCTGTAATTCGTTGAGTTCACTTGTAATCATCAAAGAAACATCAATAAAGCAATCAACTTCATAGTGGACGTAGGCAACACGCCGAACCACTCTAAATTCTTGTGTTTCTGTGCGTTCTTATTACTTTCATTATCTATTTTTGGAGTTTTTGTTAGATAATCCTCTTTTTCCATTTAATTTCTTCATTTTTTCTCTTCAAAAACTTCCGAAGAGTGTTGTGCCCAATTTCGGTACAAACACTTTGGTGCTTTCACTGAGAAAACCCAAATTTTCTCCTGCTCCTTGGATCTCCTATCGGTACCGAATTGCATAAATGCAAGAAGAAGATCCAGATCTCAAGTCTTGAAGCCCTTCCATACTATTCAGATTTTCAATCAGATCTAGGAAAGGACTTTCATTAATTCACCATGGTAAGTACGCGAACTACCTCTACAACTGCTGATCAAGGAGGACGGGAGAGACAGAATCCCGCACAGTTGCCTCCATCCAACCAAGATGCCGCCGGACCTTCATATCCATCAGGCCCAGTTACCAGACAAGAGTTTCAGATGCTGCTCCAAGAATTGAACCAGAGTCGGCAACAGCTAACTGAACAACTGCGCGCCAACACGGATTTGACCAACTAGCTGAATCGCCAAAGGCGCAGAAGATCCAGAAGAGACCAAGGTTCTTATTCTTCCACGGAGAGTTCAGCCTCATCTGATGGTCACCACCGATCAACACGCCCATGGCTGGATGTAAGCTACACCCAGGCCATAGGGCACCAACCTGCTTCAAATCTTGGATAACCCAGAACTGGACCATCCACTAGTCATCATACAGGACCTTCATCTCGAGGAGGTGTTGCCCCTTATCATGTCACAGGCAACCTTGCTACCGCCACCACTACAGAACAAGGGGTTGATACTAGAAACCAAGCTAATCCTCAGCGTAGCCAACAAGATCATACTCCAGAGCCTTATGTTCCAGAAAATGTTGAACCAAGCAGGCGAGCCACGGACCGTCGACCGCGTCCAGTCCAAACTCGTGCTGTGGAATCCAACCACACCTTGGCACAACATGCTCCAAGTATCCGGATGCCGGATATACCGACGATGATTCGTCAGATGATCCATGAAAGTCAGGGTCTCACTAACGACGACTGGGGAATCTCCCGGAGTCATACCCCTTTCACCGATGACATATTGTATGCTTATCCACCTCGGCGCTTCAGGATGCCAACTTTGCCATTATATGAAGGAAGTTCTGATCCCAATCAACATATCCTTAAATACGAATGGCTGATGAATGCTGCGAGAGCTGATGATGCAGTAAAGTGCCGTAGTTTCCCCATTTCCCTGGGGGGTATTGCTACCATGTAGTTTACTCGTTTGCCACCACGATCCATCTCTAGTTTTGACCAGATGGCCACCAAGTTTGTTGAACAATTCCGTATGCACATGGCAAGGCCTAAAGATGTTAACACTTTGTCTAGTGTTACTCAAGCTCCCGGCGAAACACTTAGACGTTACTTGGAGCGATTCCATGCTGCATGCACAGAAATAAGCAATCCCATTGATAACTCTATCCTGATGGCATTGACTAAGGGGATTGATCCTGATTCCGAGTTCGGATATTGGTTAGCTGGAAAACCGCCTGCGTCGTTGGACCGTTTCTATTCCAAGGCAGCCCAATTCTTGAGAAGGGAGGATGCGAAACAGTATAGGAAGCAGGATGACGTAGGGCCCAATATTGAGGGAATCCAGAGTAACATCGCTATTAAACAGTCCGGAGGGAGTTCTGGAAAAGTTCAGTTGAACATACAAAATAAACAGAATCAGCAGAGAGACAATGGAAATCAAAGAAAAAAACACGATCAGAATCGTGGTCCACGGCGTAGAGCTTTCATGTACGATAATTACACTCCATTGAACACGTCGTTGGAAAATGTGTATTTGCAGACCTGCAATACCATGCAATACAAGAAACCTGCCCCGAAACCACCAATTGAAAGACAAATCTAGACAGGGAAGTTTTGTAGATTCCATGAGAGTTATGGCCATAATACAAATGAGTGTCGTCATTTACAAGATCTCATTGAGAAACTGATACGTGAGCGGAAGTTGGATCAGTATGTGTGGGCGCCGCAGTCAGGTGGTGCGGGCCCATCAAATCAGAATCATGCACCAAACCAAGGAAGGCAAGAGGAACCCGCTCGAACTGGCGGGAGGTTGGTTATCAATACAATAAGTGGTGGTCCTAATCCAGCAGACCGAAGCTGGAAGGAAATGGAGTCGTATGCCAGCTCTATCAGGCATGTGGGCTTCGAGTGTTATAGTAGTTTTGACGAAGGGGCTCCGGCCAAGCAACAGAAGAGGATGACAGATGACATCGTGTTCAGGAACAGAGACGCTGATAAAGTCGAAGCCCCCACTATCGATCCACTGGTCATCTCAGCTCAAGTAGGTCCCGCTTGGATGAAGAGGATCTTAATTGACAGTGGAAGCTCTGTGAATATTTTGTTTAAGCGAGCCTATGATCAAATGAGAATGGAAGCCACAGACCTGAAACCTTGTCAATCCCGAATCCATGGTTTCAACGGAAGTGCTACTATACCCACTGCAATGGTGGAACTGCCAGTAGAGTTGGGAGTTGGAGAACGTCGGAGAGTACAAATGTTACAGTTCATTGTTTTGGACAGACTCCCCTTATAATGCTTTCCTGGGCCGACCGGCCCTCGCTGAATTCAGGGCAGCCATTGCCCCGTGGTGTTTGACTTTAAAATTTCCCACTGATCATGGAGTGGGAATCATTCAGGGAGATCAGGCTGTTGGAAGAGCTTGTTATGTCGCAGAGCTGCGGGAGGCGCAGCGAAAGGAGAAAGGAAAGGGCGTAGAGGAATCTCTCTGCGTCCGCTTTGGTGATAATTGACAATTAACTCCCGGGCCTAGGCCCGGGCACCCCAGCCAATTCCAAAGGGATCTTGACCCAAGAGAAACTAAAGACGAAGAAGAATCTAAAGAAAGTCAAGCTTCCCCGGCCGAACTGACGATTGATGTCCCAATTGATGATGACGATGATTCGAAAATGATAAAGATTGGGTCTCAGCTAAGCCAGCAAACTCAAGAGGAATTGGTTGAATTTCTGCGGGCGAATCTTGACGTATTTGCCTGGACACATTCTGATATGTGTGGGATCTCGTCGGACATCGCGAGCCACACTCTGAATATTGACCCGTGGCATGTCCCGGTCAAACAGAAAAGGCACGGTATGGATCCAGAGAGATCTGCCGCCCTTAAAGAAGAAGTAGAAAAGCTTAAAGCGAACGGGTTCATTCGAGATGCGCTATATCCTAAATGGGTGTCAAATCTCGTGCTCGTCCGAAAGCCGAACGGAAAGTGGAGAACATGTGTCGACTATTCCGATCTGAATAAAGCTTGTCCCAAAGATAGTTTCCTACTTCCCAGAATTGATCAGCTAGTAGATTCGACAGCTGGGCATGAGCTCTTATCCTTCATGGACGCGTATTTTGGCTACAATCTGATACCGATGCATTTACCTGATCAAGAACATACCAGCTTCGTAACCAATCTGGGACTTTATTGCTACAAAGTTATGCCATTCGGACTCAAGAATGCCGGGGCTACTTATCAACGATTGGTTAATCGGATGTTTGCCAATCAAATCGGGAAAACAATGGAAGTATATGTAGACGACATGCTTGTGAAGTCACGATTTTCCACTGACCATGTTAAAGACCTGGAAACTATGTTCAACATACTTCGAGAATACAGAATGAAGCTCAACCCACTGAAATGTCACTTTGGAGTTGCATCCGGAAAATTCCTTGAGTTTATCGTCAACGCTCGGGGAATCGAAGCTAATCCTAAAAAGATTTGGGCAATCAGAAATCTTGAAACTCCAAATGCTATAAAGCAAGTCCAAAGTCTCAATGGGAAAGTAGGATCATTGAGCAGGTTCATTTCAAAGTCCACTGACAAATGCATTCCCTTCTTCAATCCGATCCGAAAAGCAAAACACAACTTTGAATGGACCACGGAGTGCGAGGGCACTTTCCAAGCACTAGTTCAGCATCTATCCACACCACCTATCCTGTCAAAGCCTATTGATTATGAGAAGTTGTATATATACTTGGCGATATCAGAAAACGCTATCAGCGCTGCCTTAGTTCGAGAAGAAGACAGGGTACAGAATCCAATATACTATATCAACAAGCGATTGACTGGGGCTGAAAGGAATTATCCGAAATTAGAGAAGTTGGCTTATTGCCTTGTTATTGCATCAAGAAAACTCCGATCGTATTTCCAAGCACATCCCATTGTTATTTACACCGACAAGCCGTTACGACAGGTCCTTATGCGGCCTGAGACGTCTGGTAGGTTACTCAAGTGGAACGTCGAACTGAGCCAGTTTGATATCACTTACACTCCAAGACGAGCCATTCAAGGACAAGTCCTAGCCGATTTTATAGCTGAATTTACCGTTCCAGAGGACTTACCCGAAACTAGTGAATCTCCCGAATATGTCTGGAAGCTTTATACCGACGGTGCATCAAACGACCGGTGTTTGGGCGCTGGTGTTGTACTTGAAACCCCCAAAGGCTGATTTATATGTTATGCTTTGAAGTTCAATTTTCATGCAACCAATAATGAAGCTGAATATGAGGCCCTCTTAGCTGGTTTGAAACTTGCTAGAGATTTGAGAATTATCGCTGTGGAAATTTACTGTGATTCGCAGTTAGTTGTGTGTCAGATGTGGGGAGAGTATCAAGCGAGAGATCGAAGGCTGGCTGCTTACTTAGCTCGAGTTCAGGAAGTACTGAATCAGTTTGATTATTATGCCATTTATTGTATACCCCGAGAATGCAACCAAAAAGACGATTCATTGGCAAAGTTAGCCAGCACAGGTGAAGCTCAGCAAATGGGACTCGTTCCCATAGAGATGTTACCTTCTCCAAGCATTGATCGGGCAGAAATAGACCGGGTATGCGAAACCGTCCCCGAAAAGGATTCATGGATGACTCCACTCAGAAATTACATTGAACACGGAACCCTCCCGGAGCACACGAGTGAAAAGAGACAAGTCCTTCGGAAGGCCTCACGATTCACCATCCAAAACTGAATCATGTACAAGAGAGGGTATTCTGTTCCCTTACTCCGGTGTATCGCTCACGATGAAATTAAATGAGTATTGCACGATGTACACGAGGGAGAATGTGGCGATCACACAGGAGGGCAAGCACTTGCCAAGAAAATACTTCGATACAGATATTACTGGCCTACCGTGAATCGTTACGCATCGGATTATGCAAAGAAATGTGATAAGTGTCAGAAGCATGCTCGAATCCCTAGAGCCCCTCCTACCGAGATAACACAAATGGTCAGCCCATGGCCGTTTGCAATGTGGGGCATCGATATCATTGGTACTCTACCTCTGGCAAAAGGTGGTGCGAAATACGCCATCGTCGCAGTTGATTACTTTACAAAGTGAGCTAAAGCTAAAGCTCTTGCTACCATAACGACAAAGAAAGTAATCAACTTTGTAATCCGCAACATCATCTGTCGATTCGGTCTACCACACACCATTATTACAGACAACGGAATCCAATTCGACAGTGCTGAATTTAAAGATTTCTGCGAACGATTTCACATCCAAAAGAAATTCTCTGCAGTTGCACACCCACAGGCGAACAGACAGGTCAAAGCGATTAATAAAGTTATAAAGTCCATTCTGAAAAAATGACTGGAAAGGTCGGGGGCAAGTGGGTCGTTGAACTTCCTATGGCTTTATGGGCTTACCGAACAACCCACAAGACCGCGACCGGTCACACTCCTTTCTCTCTCTCCTATGGTTCAGAAGCCGTTATTCCAGTTGACTTAGAAGTACATTCTCATCGTGTGACATACTATGACCCAAAGATAAATGCTATATTGCTTGCTGAATCTCTCGATCTACTAGATGAGAAGCGTGAAGAGGCTGATTTGAGGGCAGCCGTGCATCAAAGTTGAGTCGCCTGATTGTACAATGCCAAGGTCCGCCCGCGAACCTTTGAGCTAGGCGATCTCGTCCTAAACAGAATCTATCCAGTTCCTTTGCATATGAAGCCAATATAGGAGGGACCGTATGTTATTGAACGAAGGCTCGGAGATGGCACATTCAAATTATCAACCGTTGACGGTCTTACTTTGCCAAGAGCCTGGAATAGCGAGAGTCTTCGTCGCTACTACACATGACACGCTATGTTTATTCATTCGGTTTATTTTCCATATTGCAATTTGTTTCTGCATTTCGAAATTAGAATTTGTAATAAGGCAACTGACTTTGCCATATTTTCTTATTTCAGCAATAAAATGCAATCTCTTCGAGCCAGAGTTATGATTTACTTGAAATGCTTCATATGATCATCACAATGCACGGAGAGCTAAGTTTCATCATACGGTGGAATTTATTCAAATAAGGAGTGACTGCGATGCAACCAGTCACTCACTAAGTGAAACCCGAGCTCGGGGACAAGCCATCACATCAAGGCCAAAAACATATTGATACACGACAATCCCTCACTTAACTCCCGGTTCCCAGAGTGCGAACTGGAGTACTAAAATACGTCTACGAAGAGGGTGGATCCGTCCACCTAACGACTTCGTCCGTATCTGCACCAAGTTTGAGGAGGATGGACCCGTCCATCTAACAACCTCACTTGTTAACTCAGGGTGGATGTGATCCGATCATCCATGATCCTGATACACCTTTTGTTACCAGAGTGCGAGCGAAATCCAAAAACATACAGCAGATGTGACTGACCGTCTGCTTACCAACTCCGGATTCCCAGAGCGCGAAACGGAGTATAAATATCAACTCCAAATTCCCAGAGCGCGAATTGTAGTATAAACACCAACTTCGAACTCCCAGAGTGCGAGTCAGAATATAAACATCAACTCCAAATTCCCAGAGCACGAATTGGAGTTTAAACAACAACTCCGAACTCCCAGAGTGCGAGTCGGAGTATAAACATCAACTCCGAATTCCCAGAGTGCGAAACGAAGTATAAACATCAACTCCGAGTTCCCAGAGTGAGAAACGGAGTATAAACATCAACTTCAAGTTCCCAGAGCGTGAATTGAAGCATAAATATCAACTTCGAACTCCAAGAGTGCGAATCGGAGTACAAATGTCGATTCTGAGTCCCCAGAGCGCGGACGTATGAGTTAAACTTAAGCTGGCATGACCAACCGCCAATAAACAAATGAGAATCCCCGGAGTGCGGATATGATCGTCAACGATCGGGCAAGCGTGAATAAACCGCTCAATCTCCGCTCGTTTCAGACATCCATTCAGTGGCACTACACTCAACATGTTATAAGTGAGAAGCGATCGCTGACTGATGTTCTATAACTCATCCCCGAGACTAGGGGGAGGGCAGTACTTAAGCATCGACTATTGACTGAAGCGATGCAACGTCAAAATCCAACTCGCTTCCCAGTCGTGAACCATGCCCACAGTTTCCAGACTTGGTGCAAAAAGACAAACTTGACTCGGAAGCTGAAACTTTACAAGTACATTTCAAACATTGAAACACTTAAACAAAGGCACAAAGAAGCTCAAAAGGAAAAAGTTTCATTTCTACTATTCATGAAAGAAATTCGTGTACAAGTTTGTTCCAAAAAATTCTTACTAGTAGGGGTTGAACCCGTATCTATACACGGCCAACAAAATGCAAGTCAAAATAGACCGAGGAAGCATGTCTAATCTTTCTTCTTCCTTGGCTTCCTTCTCGGTGTATACCCGCTGGAGCCGCCACTATTTTTCCTCTTTGAGCCTTTGCCTTTTGGTGGTCGGTCTCCTGGTGATGGCATAATCTCGACATCCTCCTCCGAGCTCGAGTGAATAGGGATGCTTCCTGCGGGCGGAGTCGGAGGAACATGATCAAGTACAGAAGGTGGAATGGGCATGCTGGTGATGAAATCAGTGCCACCAGGAGATATCATTCTAAGCAGAGCTGGTCCCGGTGCTGCCATCCCACCTCCATAACTGCCACCATGAGCCGCTGCTACCATTTCAGCGTCGATTTGGGCGAACATCAACTCTTCAGTAACTGCTCGAGCCCCGCTGGGGGCATCAGTAGTCGGCATTAAAGAACTTGTAGCAGGAGCGCCTCCATCCATGACAAATGGCAAGTCAGCTAAAGGATCGCCATGACGGCGAAAGAGTTCTTCCATCAACTTCTCATCAAACACAAGAGTGCTTCCTTGTATATCGTCAAGAGGTGCAACAATAGTCATGGCGGTCGCTTCAGAAACGATAGCCCCCTGCGTTTGATATGATTCTTGAGTAGTAGGAGGCGCGACCGATGCAGCGTCAATCACTGGACAAATAATAAGAGAAATGTTAGAACTTAATTCGAGTGAAGGTTCCGACTTAAGGCAGATATGTGGAATGTCCAGAATACCTTCCTCAGTTTGAGTTGTAAGCGGCTGAACAGCTTCAGTAACTTGTTTTGTAGCCGGAGACATCTGCGGATGATCCGGATTGTAGGCAAGAACAGCTTGGGGATCGACCGCAGACGAGGATTCGGGCTGGGTTAAAGCTGGAACTTCAAGACTCGCCTCATGATGTTCAACCCCTGAACCTTCTCCTACTTCGAAGTGCTGGGCGCCAAGTCTTTCCTTTTCATGCAGAATCATTGACTCGTGAAGAATCTTCCTTTCATCTTCAGTCAGAATGCGATTCTCGAGTTTAAATTCATCCATAGACTCACCCAGATGCGCCTCCTTCTCTTCTTTAACTAGTCGGCCCCAGGCATTGTATAGATGCACCGGATAATAATCGAGCCAGGCTAGACCCCTGTGCCTTAGCACGTTAGCGTTGTAAACAACGAGAAGGTCTTCGATATCAGCCTCTAGCCTTGACTCGGCCGACTTCACTTTCTCCTCGACCTAAGTCTCCACCTTGTGGACTTTAGCCACAGCCGCATCCCGTTCACCCCTAAGCAGAACAGCTTGTTCGCATGCCTCCTGGGCTGTGTTGTTTGCATCATCCCTTTCCTTGGCCGTGTCAGAAAATTTGGCCTTGAGCTTGTTAAGTTCCTTGACCGCCGCATCCCGTTCGACGGTAACAGTAGTATTCCGATGGACCATCTCCTCCACCAAGGCAACATGTGTCTGCCTCAACCTCTCCATGGCCACATTCGCTTCGTCAGCTTTTTTGGTGGCCTCAAATTCGAATTTCCGAGAAGACTCGGCCTCGCCAGTTAGCACTTGAATGATCCGGTCCCTTTGAGTGAGTTCGGTCTCCATTTTCTCAAGCGCTTTGGCTCGCTCAAAGGCCACCTTAGAAGCTTTCTCTACAGCCTTTACCCACTCTCTATACTGGGTGTAGATGTCATGAACATAATCATGAATCATGTTTTCCACCCCTGATGGAATTCTTTTTAAGTGTGGTGGGAAGACATAGCCATCAAAGCATATATTCGGAAAATCCTTCCTCATCCGAGCCAATTTAATGGCCCCTTCTCCTGTGGGCTCAGTTGGGACCTGCTTTGCAATTATGGAGGCCGTGGTTTCGACCCTCTGGAGATGAGTCTTGGATCTAGAAGTGTGAGAAGATGGCCTGTGACATGGAGGCTCTGGTGGATGAGGAACAAGAACAGGAGGTGGAGATGGAAGTCTAAGAGGTGGAGAGCGAGATCTAGAGCGATGTCTGTATTCTCTGTCCCTGTCCCGCTCGTACCTCTCTTAGTTAGAGTACCCGCGATCGCGGTCTCTATCAGAGTCTCTCCTACAGGAATCATAATATGTAGAGGATTTTCGAGCCGAGCGAAGATTCCCTAGCATCAATCCTTTCCCTAGACATAGTACCTGAAAATGAGAGACGAAGGAAGAGTTAGTGATTTCTTGAGTTGGATGATTTACAGTTATGAATCATGTAGTGCAGTGAAGTGTATGCATGTGCAACCCCCCGACCAACCGGAAATGTCGGCCGCACTCATAGCAAGCGACCCGCTTAGTTCAAGAGCATTATCAAGCTCCTTCGTCCCGGCGTCGTGTTGAAACGACACATAATCCGAAATCGGAATATCAGCAAGCCCTTCAAAAGGATTCTCTACTTGCAGGGGAGGAGCCTCCGAAATTCTAATCCCCGGGACGGGCAAGGACATAACCATGGATTTAGAACGCTTGTGAGCAACTGCCTTGCCTTTTCACCTTCCGCCTGAATCATGAACATCGGAAGAAGGCCCAGCTTGGAGCTCGTTATCAGTAGGCGTTCTCTCCGGATCAACTTCTTCAGCTATTACGACTCCTGGCGCCTTGCGTTTCAACCGCATCTTCGAGACTGCCCTAAGCATCCCTTCCAGCCATATGCTTTGCTTACGTTCAATCAACCCGATAGTTTTTAAGTTTCTGTCGGTTAGAACCAAGTCGATGTGCCTCTCTTCACCCAGAACCGTTTGGAGAATCCGAACTAGCTCTTTGAAGTATGCACCATCAGGTCAAGAGATTGTAGCTATAAAAGAAGAGAAGTATGTCAGTTTTGAAGTCGGTTATTATTATCTCGATAATTAAAGAGAAAGATTGCAACGCTTACGTCTATCCAACCATCGCCTAGCAAATCCAAGGGGGCACCGAACGTAGAACCATTCAGTCTTAAAGTAACTTAGCCTTCCCCAGGAGCCCGTTACAATTTGACAGTTCCTAACCGCTTCCAAGAAGGTGAAAGAAGGGCTATCTCCACGACTCTTAATGTTAAATAGATATCTAATCTCGATCGGCTTTGGCGGTCGAAAGAGAATCTCCATAAACAGAATGAAGGTGCTATTCAACAAAGCGTATCCGTTGGGATGTAGCTGGGATGGAGCTATTCCAAGGAATGATAACATCTCCCATATATATTGGTTGAAAGGAGGAAGTGTCCCCGCTGTGCAAGCGTGACGGTTGAAAGCAGTAAACCCCTCCGAGGGATCATGTGGCCTGTCATTTAGCCCAGGCAGTAACATGTCGTCAAGCGACAAGCCATGCATTAAACAAATCTGTCCCAGCATATCTTCGAAGATACCGAACGGCATAGAATCTTGTAGACGACAAATGAACTGGGCACCTAGACGCTCGTTCGGAGCTGGGTCTATAACTTCGGCTTCAATGACCGGTATCTCGATGGTTGAAGGAATTGAACTCGGGAGTTCCTACTGCTGTGAACTTGAGGGTTCCATGACTAACTAGCTTATGAAAAATCATTGTTAAACAGACAATAAAGCTCGTGCATCCCCCAGTGTAAAGTGTGTGAGTGTGTTGTGCAGTGCAGTACTGTATATCACTTGAGAAGTTCTACAGAATTGGAGAAAGCATGTAAACGACGAGACTTTGAAATTCAGTCGGAATGACCGTCATCGCTAACCGTCACAACCGTGCCATCCATAAATTAGCAATCAGTCCAAGTTAAAATTTGTTATCATTTTGTTAAGTTCCAGTTTCGTCGACGAGCTTCGATAGGCAATCAGATATGCGGTGAAACGATTAAGTCCAATTATGCAAGTTTGAAGCTCTTCAGAGTCAGTTGTTCAAGTGTGCAAGGAATTAAAAAAATTTTAACATTCAATTCGTATCGATCACAAGAGCCTTGTTCGCATCGATAAATCATGTTCATCTGCGTGCGAGTTCGACTCGGTCAAAAGACTGGGGATTTCGAATCGATCCGTAGTGATCATTTCGCATCCATCAATTGGGTCGCACTCGTATCGATCCTTGGTGCACAATTCGAATCGATCGAAAACCTTGGGTTTCGAATCCATCAGATGCAACCCCTTCGTATCGATGAACATGCTCGAGACACTCATCGATACTAACCAACTCGATGCAACAACTTAGCCATCGATCGATATGAAGGCCTCTATCTCATCATCTCGAAGCCCTGACTCTGGATCGATGCGAAAACGAGGACTAGAAAACCATTTCATCTCCAAGCTCCTTCTTCCCCAGATCGATTCGAACAACGTTCTATCCTTCCTCGACCTCACACATTATCTACTACCTCGAGCAAAGTTCAGGCATGAGTTCGAATGGAATAGCAAAAGAATCTAGATCTCATCGTTTTAGGATTGATTTTGTTCGACTGATTACCTGATTTCGATAAATGGTTGAAGGGATTAAAGATTTTGGTTCGATTCGAAGTCGAGCAGTTTTTTCCTTTCTTGGTCTCAGAAGCAATACAAAAGCAAGGCACAAAAGTAAAAAGTGAAAAGTGGATAAGTCCACAGTATTTATATGGACTCAAGCATAAAGGAAAAAAACGATTCGCATCCCCGTAGATTCAACCGGTTGTAAAACATCACCCCGAGATCGATTCGAACAGGCCCTTCGAATCCATCAACCCTCAGATGACTACTATTTCGTATCGATCGTGGGACTTCTGTTCGAATCCATTGAGCATTGCGCTATTCGAATCCATCTACACGAGACTTTATCGAAGCGAAGTTGCCAACAAAGGCTTTTCTGAGTCACCCAAATCCATCGATACGAAACCACTATTCGTATCGATCATCTTCGACTCCATCCCCAGTTTAGCGACATGAAGTGTGCAGTTCGAATCCATCGAACCACGGCATCCAGAGGTCAATATTCATCTATACGAAGGCGCATTTCGTATCCATTTTAGTGGCTCGTGCCAGTTCAAAAATGAATTCCACCAAAGTTCATAACCATCGATACGAAAGTTAGTTTCGTATCCATCGAATCTTAGACCCACCAAAACGAGCGACCGCTTCATATCCATCGAGCCCCACATCCATCGATTCAAAATGCTCATTTTGCATCCATAAATGCAATCAAAATCGATGCAAAGACAATGTGTCAACCCTTCACATCGGTTCAGGAGAGGATCGATACGGAATTCAATATAAAATAAACTGACAATGACTCGGGAACGTCAACGAGAGTCAGATTAACGTATATGCATATGCGTCGGACTAATATTCAATATTCCAGATTTACAGGAATTGGAAACTCATTTGATAACAATTACAACAAAAAACGGCTAATCGCTAGCATACAGCAATCAGTTGCAACAATACAGGGTACAACAGTTAATAGTCAACAGTTTACGTTATCGAGAAAATCAGTCGAAGATTATAGCTTTAATCGAAAAGTCGATAACTATTCAGAATGAAGATTGCAGCATTTCAAAGCACATCATGTTTCCACAAGACGTACTTTGGGGGCAAATGTTATCCCGCCTTTTGGCAAGGCCGTGACACCAAGGAATTGACTAGCAACCAATGATGGTTCGTCTTAGAGATCGGTTATAAACAGGCTCACTATGGAAATCGATGAATTTTTTCCAAGTCCGAATCGAGCTAAAATTGATTTGACACAACAAGCGAGGCTATGAGAGTCAACGTTCCAAATTTCAAGTCAATCTGAGTTCGTAAGTTCAAGTTACAATCGATGCAAGATTGGATGAAAACCAACCACTGTTAGAATCGCTCAGTTCGAATCCATCAGGGAAGCTCACTTCGACTCGATCAGCTCCGCATCCATCACCAAGCCTCTGTTCGACTCGATCGGGTTCATATCCATCAGGGAAGCTCATTTCGACTCGATCAGCCAAAGACCACTTCGTATCGATCCACATCCATTAGGAAGCAACAGTTCGACTCGATCGTCTAATGCCTACTTCGAATCCATCAGCTGGAGCGCGTTGCTCGAATCCATCGAGCAACAGTAGTTCGTGTTCCTCATTTTTCCAGTTCGTATCCATACTGGAAAAGCCTTGTTCGAATCCATCAAGTTGCGGTACTTCATATCCATCGTGGATCCACTGTTCGGATCCATCGTGTTGCCGTTATTCGAATCGATCGATCGGAGTTGATTTCCATCGATACGAACAGAACCCTACTGGCAACGCGTGAAATTCACTTTCCATCGATACGAAAAGAGGGCGTTTCCATCGATACAAACGAAGCAAGACTATCGATACGAACAACGTAGTTCTGATCGATACGAACCAAACAGCCTGCCAAAAGCCTCCATTTCGTATCGATCATAACTCGAGATCCACAAGTCCAAATGCTATAAAATATTCACAGGAGCTTACGTGCATGCTAAGGAATGTCCACGCCAAATTTTGACTCCATCGGACGCAATCTTGATCGATACGAAATCCGTTCGTATCGATCGCGGATCGGACCGAAACTTCGCGGGCTTGGGTGCGCGGGCCTAGTCACATGCCAGAGGGAGCCTCCCGAGATCTGAGCGAAATATCAGCCTCCTACACCTATAAATAGACCACCAAAGCCAACAGAAAGAGGGGTTCTTCTCCTTTGAATTCTCGAACGCCCAGACCCTGCCGGATCCAGATCTAAACTCCATAGCTGCTACCAATAACGAAATTCACTGCTGTAAATCATCATTATCTGCTGTAATTCGTTGAGTTCACTTGTAATCATCAAAGAAACATCAACAAAGCAATCAACTTCATAGTGGACGTAGGCAACACGCCGAACCACTCTAAATTCTTGTGATTCTGTGCGTTCTTATTACTTTCATTATCTGTTTTGGAGTTTTTGTTAGATAATCCTCTTTTTCCATTTAATTTCTTCATTTTATCTCTTCAAAAACTTCCGAAGAGTGTTGTGCCCAATTTCGGTACAAACATATGGGAAATATGTATTTTTCTTTTGCAATCCTCATTTATTTCTATTGACGTTTCTGTTGCTTCTCCCTACTTTGTTGTTTTCCTTTTCGGTTATTCTTATTTCTGCTTTTACTTTTTATAATAACACCTTATATCCTTATTCTCTATTTGTGAGCATCACAAAAATAAAGAGAAAAAGCATCAATACTAATCTACTACAACAGAATTTTAAAACGCTTACATAAGAGTAGAATTTTATATCCAAAGAGAAAACAAACCCTACTACATTACGGTACTAGATAGGTGACATAAGTAGGCTAACACAGCTATCATCTCGGGCTAGGAGGCCTAGGACCCTATCCGCCCTGACACAAGAAGGCCCTAATAAAAGTACCGAAATAGCTAAGGTGCTCCTCATGCCGCCTAGTGCTCGTCACAATCTTCTGCTGCGTCCTAGCTAACTCCTGTTGTGTCCTAACCAACTCCTGCTATCCTCGCAGAAGTTCCGCGTGCTCCCTGGCGAGTCCCTCGTGCTCCTCAGCAATGCTCTTAAACCGATCATTATAGCTCGACGGTGGAGGGGGCTGAGAGGGTCTTGCTCCCTTCCCCAAAGATCCATATCCCTACGCACTCTGCGTTGCGGGCTCTGATAGCCAAGCGGGCCATGATGACTCTACATGCCCAACGCCACCTCCAAATGGTGGCGGAGGAAAGTGCTGCTGCTCGTGAAAGTACCGTGGTGCATGGAAATGTGGCTTGTGCTCCTACTCCTCCTGTAGAGCCTGTATTTGATCTAAACCTATATTCATCCTCCTCGGAGTGGATGAATCAATCATGGGGTGGGCCTGCTCACTGTAAGTCACTCTCTCCATCTCAACTGCGGCCTACCTAAAGACCCGCGTCCAAAGGTGACAATATGTCATAGTAGATCGGCGAAGTCCTATCGCGGTCATGTACTAGGTGATAATCGCCGTAGCCTAGTTCACCTACAAGCCTCCGAATATGGCGTAGGTGGCCTGCCTCACTATGGGGTAGATCTGGTCATAGCTCCCCGTCTTGGGGAAAAGGTTATGTTGCAAAATGCGTATAACCAACCTAGCTAATGGGCGCAACTGTCCAACGCGCCAGTCGGGGTGTTGTGGATCTACTAAAATCTAGTGCAAGACGACCATGTCCGTCATCTCAATATGTCCTACCTCCAATCCATGTCCTCTAATATCTAAAATACTAGCCAACTGAGTCTCGGTAAATACTGTCCTCACTCCCTTGACCTCCGACTGGAAAGCCAACTCCTCATCCTCATCAGTAGTACGTAAGTTAGCATCAAAAAGACGTACTAACCTGGGATACGCTCGCCGCTCGAACGTCTCATGGCTCAAAATCTATGGCAGCCCTATGTCCAAGGAGAGCTACTCTAAAGGGGTTCCCAGAAAATCAGAAAACTTCACCGCCCTTCCTTGCAAAATATGGTATGTGGCTGTATCGGAGTAAGACTGCACAATCCTCCCATCACTCTGGCATCATGCTATCTCCTATGGTATAAGGTGGGGAAAAAGGTGGACTGCAGAAGGTCTTGGAGGCATGGAAAAAAACTCTCAAATTTGTGAAAAAGAAGTATGGATCCGAGTAGATCTCACGACACGCTTCAATTTGGCACTAACCGTGAGCGAAACAGTGGAGTTTTTGAGGCGTTTGGGTGGTTGGAAGGGGTGGTTTTTTGGGTTCGACTGCCGTCTTCGGGGAGGAGGAAATAAGAATGACGAAGGAGAAGGGGCAGCATTTAAACGTGTTCGAATGAAATAAGGCGGTCAACCTGCCTTAGTAAGCCGTCGACAGCACAGTCGACCGGCCGGTCGACCAAGTCGGCTTGTTTTACTTTTTTTTTTGTGCTGCCTTATCGCCTTCCTCCTCCTTAACTAATCAAAACCTAATCTATCTGTTTCCGGGTTGTCTGAGTCGTGGTTACGACTTTGGCTAAATTTCCTTTGGTCGCCCTCCACTCTCCAAGTGGAGTCTTAACGTCTTCTATATTCCAACTGAACCCCTATTATCATCTTGCTCCAACCAATTTAATCGTCTAAACCCAAAAAAAAATTATTTTTCAAAATGGTTTTAATACCTTTACTACTAGGGAAATATTTTTCTAAACTGTATAATCTTATATATTTACTCTTCCACACAAAACCATAACCCCTTTTTCTTTTTAAATTTTAAAAATGCTTTAAAGTTGTTTCTCCCCAACTTTCCATATTTAAACTAATACAAATATAGAGTTGTAAACTTTTAAGCTTAAAACTTGAAAATTTTCTAAAGCTTTTTCAAACTCTTAAAAATTTAATTATTGGGCTAGACTCAAAGTGATTTTTAACAACCTTACGCTTCCCCAAATACCCCTCAAGAAGTTACTCTACTCAATCCAATATGCTTAATCCATTTCCTTTTTATGCTTATCTTAGTTCTAGGGTCATAATGCCAAATATTTACCAATAGGCACTTGTTTTCGCAAGACTATTCCTTACTGAATCTAAAAATCTTTAACATATGAGGCCTTTTAGCATTTGGGATTTCCTTATTCCAAGCTATGATATACTCAAAAGAATGGACTTCTCTTTGGGTTTAAGAGTACATATATATTTATTAAAAATACAAATACGTTCACTCACTATCTACCTAGGAATTCTAAACCTCGCTCTAATACAAAATGTAACAACCCAAATTCCAGTGGGTCTGGATTTTTCGCAAAAATGCTAAAACCCAAGCCCACTGAGACTCGAGTTGGGAATCTGGTATCCTGCAAATAGGCAAAGACAAATATATCAGAGCTAAATTAAATATCTCACATCGGAATTGACTAAAATATAATAGTAAATAAATACTCACCAATATAATAACACTTTCTAAACAAGTGTCTTAAAGCTTGGAAGTCTCTGCCATCTACTTAACCTGTAGGATGTTATGAGGAGGGGGTCAGAGCTAAAGTACTGGTGAACGGATAAATTATACCCTTTTAAGCTTAATTCTACATATACAGTTTTATTTCCATTTACTCTTATATTAGGCTCACTAGGTTTATCATACTCTCGCCTCTATGCGTGAATCGTACCCATCTACTCCTTAGTAGATTAAAACCTAATAACTGATATATATATATATATAGCTATATGCCCAATGACCATATTGGTCCTAGGTACCACCCATGGTACCTTCTATATCCTCTTCGAAAAGGGCTCCTTCGTCTTGCTTCGAGAGCGTTCTGTAACTACATCTGTAAAGGACTGCTTTGTAAGGCCTACAATACAGATGCTCCATCGTCTTGCTTCGTAGCTATATCTGAAAAGGACTGCTTCGTAAGGCCTACAATACAGATACTCCACTACTTACTATGAAAACGTAAATCGCGTCCGCACTAGTCTATGCCAATGTTCGAACATCCACAAGGTACCACCCAGTGCGTACATTGTGGACTACATAATCGTTCTGTCTACTACTTGAATCCCGCCAACAAGGTCTACCTTGTACAGAATTAAGTCGAGGGTTTTCTATATCTGTAAAGGACTGCTTCGTTAGGCCTATAATTACAGATATTCTAGTTGGTCTGTCTCCTTTTCATCACGGCTATGGCCCCACGCAGTCACCCCTTAACTATCCGAAAGACTTCTAAAGAGTTAAGTGGTCGTGCCCTACTGCAAACAATCTAACATCCAATTGGCGGTGCCCCTCAACCAATGTCTCTATAGTGAAAGAATCATTGGTCTGTTGGTTTAACTCTAGTCTTTCCAGAACTCGTTCTTGGTTTTGATGCTGGCATGATATCCACATGCGACTATCCTTTTGGATCCTGCCCACTAAACTTACTTGCAAGTACTGGGACATACGAATATCCTACTCCTAACACAAAACCCTTTTGACTGCCTACAAAGGTATGCTTCGTTAGGCCTATAATGCAAATGCAGTCAAGGCATAATCTCTTGATGGAACACCTACAGACCTGCCTCCGGGAATGCAGCTTCGTTAGGCCTACCCAGAGGGCCACCCTAGAGTACCCTTACGTCCCGTTGAAGTCTCGCACTTCCTTCTAGCCCAAAATAAATAAGTTGGACATGCTTCTCCTATAATGAAATCTGTGATGAACTGCTTCGTTGGGCTCTTCATTCTTTGGGCTGCTCCAAACACATCTCTCTCTTCTATTAGATCCTAAGTCTAACCTTTTAATTTGCGTTTAGTTTACTTTCTTATTTTGTTGGCTACCAGTTTACCCTAATTAGCATATTCTTGCCCTCATCTCGCTTCTGGCTATTGTGAGACCACCATTGATCTAATAGGGAATGCTATTGGTATTGCCACTTCTTGCTTATTAACTTAATTTAAGTCTTAAGTTTATTAAATAAGCATCCTTTATTCTATTTGCTTATTAATTTAATAGAAATATAAAATAAGCTTCTACTATTTATCTTTGCTATCATTGCTTATTTATTCTAAGTTCCCAAATAAGCCTTTTTATTATTTTACTTAATCATAACTTATGTTATAATTATACTTGAAATTGTTACTATTATTTCTTTTAAAATCTGTATAAAATAACAAGTGTTTCTTTTCTGTTCTAGTCTGTCTTCTTTTATTATGATATAGAATTCTTTTTAATTCTTTTTTATTATAAAATTAAATTATCATAATATCTGTATTTTTATATAGTTCGCGCGGTAAATGCAGACCTAGGTTCGTTTATTGTTTACAGCCTTAGTTTCTTATCTAATAATTTATTTGGTTCATTTCATACTATACTTTATTTTCTTTTATTCTAGGAAGTAATTCTAAATTATTTGGTTGGTTGTGAAAGCTATACAAAAATCTATTTCCATAATTTAATACTAAATAATATTATAAACAATAATTCGTAACTACATGATATTTCTTTTATTATTTTGGGATAGTGTAATATTCAGTGGTCCCTCTATTTTACATCAGTTCCCTTCTTCTTTCTTTTTATTCTTGCAGTTACATTTATCGTTATCTTTTAATTATTAAATTATAGAAATGTATTCTAGTTTCTAAACCAACCAATTAATCTATTACTTACTCCCCAAATTAAATTGTCAGATAAATTTATTGTTTCCGTTCAGCGTAATTTATTACAGAATTCCACTTTTCTAACTTTATTCCAATTTTCCAATTTTCTTATTTTACATCTACTTCTATAAAGTCTAGTATTTTAATCCATAACCATGAATTCTCTTTCTAACTATATTATTCGCATAAAAAGGGAATAAAAGGAACCAGCATTAAGGCTAAATTATGACTTTTAAAATAGATGTAAATAATAGTAAATTTCTTAGTTTTAGGCCTACGTCTTTTCTAACTATCAAGCCTAATTATATATAAATAATATTGACAGTATTTGCATAACTAATTAATTACTGGAATAAATTATCTAACGGAAATTCAACGATAATATATATTATAAACGTAAAAGAATATAATTAAATCCACTCACCTATCGTCCTTAGCTTTGCCTGTGCTCAGCTTGGCCCCATGGTCCTTCTGGATCCCCTCCAAAATGCATAATATTTAAATTTAGAAGATCTTCTCCCTTATTTTCTTTTTTTAGGGTTTAGCCTTTTGGCCAAGGACCCAAAGAAATTTTTTCTATTTAGGGTTCAGCCTTAGGCCAAGAACCCATTGGGAGTGTGAATATTATGATAGAGACTTGATTAAGTTTTCTGAATATAATGAGAGAAGAAGATATAACAAGAGATTGAATCAATTGAATTTGAATTTGATTATCTTCATTAAAATCAGATACGGCATTGAAACCCTTATTTCAAAACAGCTTGTACATGTACAGCTTGAATAAGTAAAAAGAAAGATACAAAAGTATGCAGTTCAAATCTTGAAGTAACCCGCAAGCAAACAAGGTCCAAAGCCCAAACTCTAAGCACCTAATGAAACAACTGCACCCACACACTAATTACCATGTACACAACCACAACCTATATCATTATATTCATTACACTCCTCCTCAAGTTGGGTTATAAATATCTATCAGACCCAACTTGCTCTTCAAATATCTCAATCTATCTCCACTCACAGCCTTAGTTAAGACATCTGCAGGTTGCTCTTGTGTATTGACATAATGTGTAGTTACTTCTCCATTTTGAATTTTGTCTCGAATGAAATGACAATCTATTTCTATATGCTTTGTTCTTTCATGAAAGATGGGGTTAGAGGCAATATGAATTGCTGCCTTATTATCACACCATAATCTGGCTGGTTCCTCAAACTCAAGATTACTCTCCTTTAGTAAGTGTTTGATCCACATAATCTCACATACAGCCTTGGACATAGCCCTATACTCAGATTCAGCACTAGATCTGGATACAATATGTTGTTTCTTGCTCTTCCATGACACTAAATTTCCTCCAAGATATACACAAAAACCAGTTGTTGACCTTCTATCATCTCTTGAACCTGCCCAGTCAGCATCTGCAAAGCTCTCAATCTTCATGTGACCATGATTAGTATACATAATTCCTTGTCCAGATGACCCCTTTAGGTATCCAAGTATATGTTCTAATGCTAACCAGTGTTGTTTTGTGGGTGAAGCCATATACTGACTTACCATGCTTACTGCAAAGGATAGATCTGGTCTGGTTATGGTGAGATAATTCAATTTGCCTACTAATCTCCTATATCTTTCTGGATCTTCAAAGGGTTCTCCTTCAGATGTTAAATAGTTGTTGGGAATGATTGGTGAACTTTGAGGTTTAGCTCCTAATTTACCAGTTTCTATCAGTATATCCATCACATACTTCCTTTGATTCAGTAATATTCCTTTGTTGCTTCTTAACACTTCTACTCCCAAGAAATATTTTAGTTCTCCTAAGTCTTTAGTTTGAAACTTCTGATGAATGAACTGCTTCAATAAGGTAACTCCTTGTTCATCATTGCCAGTTATGATTATATCATCCACATATACCACTAATAAGACGATACCTTGCTCTGAATGTTTGTAGAACACTGAGTGATCACTTTTGCACCTGGTTACACCAAATTCCTCTAAAGTTTGGCTAAATTTTCCAAACCAAGCTCGTGGACTTTGTTTAAGTCCATAGAGAGTTTTCTTTAACTTACACACAAGTCCTTCTTCTCCTTGTGCAGTGAAACCAGGTGGCTGAGTCATATAAATCTCCTCCTTAAGGTCACCATGTAGGAATGCATTTTTAATATCTAATTGGTGAAGATGCCAGTTGAAGTGTGCTGCTAATGCTATGAATACTCTGATAGAGGTCATTTTGGCTACAGGAGAAAAGGTTTCAGCATAATCCATACCATACACTTGTGCATATCCTTTAGCCACTAGCCTTGCTTTAAATCAGTTGATGGTTCCATTTGGGTTCATCTTTACTGAGTATATCCATCTACAACCAATTGCCCTCTTATTTTCTGGTAATTTCACCAAATCCCATGTATTATTCCTTTCTAAGGCATTCATTTCATCAACCATTGCTTCCCTCCATTCTTGTTTGACTAAAGCCTCAGCTACATTTTTAGGAATTCCAATAGTGTCTAGAGTGGTAGCAAAAGTATAAGATGTGTGTGAAAGGTTATCATATGACATATAGTTAGAGATGGGGTAGGTGCACTTTCTCTTTTCTTTTCTAAGAGCAATGGGAAGATTAAGGCTTGGGTCTTCAGTAATGGGAATTCCACCAGAAGGTGCAGGATCACTATCATTCTCAACTATTGGTTCAGTTTCTGGAGTCTGCATGTTAGACTTAATTACATATTCCTCAATCTCCTCCTGATTTGATGTGTGAATTATTTCCTCACTCTCACCCAGACTAGATGTGTTAACTTTTTGATAGAATGGTCTGTCCTCCATAAAGTTTACATCTATAGATACTATATATTTGCTTAAACTTGGACAATAACATTTATACCCCTTTTGTAGTCTTGAGTAACCAACAAAAATGCACTTGAGAGCTTTGGGATCCAGTTTTCCAATCTGAGGGTTAACATCCCTTACAAAGCATACACACCCAAATGTCTTGGGTTTAATTGGATATATATCATTGTTAGGACATAACACTTGGTAGGGTATACTAAAATTCAGGACTGTTGAAGGCATCCTATTTATAAGAAAACAGGCAGTTAAAACAGCATCCCCCCAGAATGATTTTGGTACATTCATTTGAAACATCAATGCCCTAGCTGTTTCAAGGAGGTGCTTATTCTTCCTTTCTGCTACCCCATTTTGGGCAGCAGTATCTACATATGATGTTTCATGTAGAATCCCATGCTGACTTAGGTATGAGTTGAATGCAATGGATGTATACTCCTTAGCATTGTCACTTCTTAATGTTCTAATGCAAGTTTTGAACTGATTTTGAATTTCCTTATGAAAAGTACAAAAAATTGAAAACAATTCTGATCTATTAGTCATCAAAAATACCCAAGTAACCCTTGAATAGTCATCAACAAATGTCACAAAGTACTTATACCCAGATTTAGACACAATAGAGGATGGCCCCCAAATATCAGAATGCACTAATTCAAATGGTGCATTAGTACATTTATTTATTCTAGGCTTTAAGCTACTCCTATGTAGTTTAGCATATTGACATGGCTCACAATTGAGATGAGTTAGAGACTTGTACTGAGGATAAAGATGCTTGAGCAAAGTAAGTGAAGGGTGCCCCAATTGCTGATGAAGCTTGATGGCATTCCCAATACTTGAGCATGCTACAGGTGAATTTTCCAAAATGTAAAGTCCCCCTGCTTCATATCCCTTACCAATAATCTGTCTCGTTGTAAGATCCTGAAATATACATTCTTCAGAAGAAAATTCTACTCTACAATTCAAGTCTCTGGTGAGTTTGCTTACAGATAGCAGATTATATGATAAAGTAGGTATAAATAGAGCAGATTTCAATGGGACCATAGTATCTATATTACCAACTCCATGAACATGTGCTTGTGACCCATCGGCTAACGTGACTGCATGACCTTTTATATGTTCATTAATCCCTGCAAACAGTTTAGAGTTACCTAACATGTGGTCTATTGCTCCAGAATCAATGATCCACTTTGAAGTTTGTTTATTAGAACTTGCAATAGTAGAGATAGCTGGTTTGTTTTGAGATTCTTGATACTTTGTGTATTTATCAAACTCCTCAGCAGTCATAAGAACAGTTTTGGGTGCATTATTGTTATTAGTGGTTCCTTGATTCTTTTGCTGATTGATGTATTGCAGCTTTCTACACTCACCAATTAAATGTCCTGGTTTCTTACAGTATGAGCATATTTTATTGCTTGGTCTCCATCCACCTCGTTGTGGTCTCCAGGATGAAGATGATGGAGGTCTCCCTGATTCAGGCCTTTGTGATGAACTCCATGGTGGTCTGAAGTCAGATGGAGGTCTCCAAGTGGAAGGTGAAGGATTTGTGTTAGAGCTTGTACTTATTAAAGCACTATTATTCACATTTGTAGTGGGTGAAGTTGTTTCAGTCCTAAGCACTCTGCTGAACACTTCATGAAGGGATGTTATGGTGGATCCAGACAATATTTGGGATTTTGTAGATTCAAATTGTGATGGCAACCCGGCAAGGAAGGACATAATGGCCATCTGTTCACGTTGAAGTTGTTGTATCTTCACATCAGGACTCATTGGTAGTAATACATTGAATTCTTCATAAGTCCTTTTAAAATTCATGAAATAACTTGTAAGAGATTGATCCAGCATCTCAGCTCTATAAAACGATTTACACACTTCAAACATACGAGTCAGATTTCCTTTTCCAGAATACAAAAAATTTGAGGTATTCGATTAGTTCCTTCACAAACTCATAGTGATTAATCAAACAGATCACTTCATCGTCTATTGAATTTCGAATTTGCAAAAACAGCCGAGCATCTTCTCGCAACCAGATCAGATCCTTTTCTTCAGATGTTGTTGGTGGATCTGTTGTTAGGTGATCATCTTTATCAATGCTTCGAAGGTATAATCTAACAGTTTTGCTCCACTCCAGGTAATTAGTATTCGTTAACTTGCGATCTATGATCTTGGATGTAATTGGTAGAACATCGATCATGGTAGAACTCTTGGTTTCAGACATATTGTGAGGATAAAAACTTTGGTAGATTGAATTTGAGTTTTGAGGTAAGATGCAGTAACTCTAGATCGAGATCCGTTGCTCTGATACCATGTGAATATTATGATAGAGACTTGATTAAGTTTTCTGAATATAATGAGAGAAGAAGATATAACAAGAGATTGAATCAATTGAATTTGAATTTGATTATCTTCATTAAAATCAGATACGGCATTGAAACCCTTATTTCAAAACAGCTTGTACATGTATAGCTTAAATAAGTAAAAAGAAAGATACAAAAGTATGCAGTTCAAATCTTGAAGTAACCCGCAAGCAAACAAGGTCCAAAGCCCAAACTCTAAGCACCTAATGAAACAGCTGCACCCACACACTAATTACCATGTACACAGCCACAACCTATATCATTATATTCATTACAGGGAGAAAATCAAATTGTGAGAAAAGAGCTAGGCCTAGGTTTCTATTTATAGGGGAGCTTGGGGATCTCGGACCGTTGGATTCTTTGATTGAATCTGGAGCCACCACGTCACAGGGCGATCTGGAGCCATCAGATTGAAGAACGTACGGCTCAGATCGCTTAAAAACTAAAATTATGTCACTGGCGCGTATCTGGACGAAACTTCGTCCAGGTCGCTATGCGGGTCGACCGGGGGATCGATCGCCCATAGCCACCGGTCGACCGTTGGGCTAATTGGGTCGACCTCCTGGTCGGCCCATACACGTATATTTTATTATTATTTTTTCTTCTTTTTGTTACTCGTTCTCATTTCATTCCTAACTTCTTCATATTGGCTCGGATTTTGACAAGTTATATATAGAAACTGATCAGAAAATCGCCCTGGATGCAATGGTACAACTTCCAAAGCCATATTTTGATAATTCCAAAAATATTTATTTTCATTGCTTATCATTTATTCGTTAAATTTTTAACTATATAAAAATGTGGGGTGTTACAAGCAACCTTCATATTTGGAGTTTCCCGATTGAAGCTCAAACAAAAATGTTATTAGCGTTTGAAATTTCTAAAGTGAAAATAATTAAAGAAACAAAAATAGAAATAAATAAACATTAAATGCGGACCCTACTGATCGACCCCTCCTTGGGCTGGTCGACCGCTACCGGTCAACGGTTGTATGTGGCGGCTAGGGTTTGAACCTTGGTCAACGGCCCAGATTTTATTATTTTAATCTAAAGGTTACGATTGATTCGAGCGCCTATAAATACTGACCTAACCTATCACTTCTCTTCTCATTTCTAATCCAAGCAACGAAGCTCTGCTATGCTCCCTTCTCCACTATTTATAAAAATTATAAAATATTATACACATACACAAAAATCGGTGGAAAGTAAAAGAGAAAAGGAGAAGAAGCAAATCAACGTTGTGAAAGAAAAATGTAAGGTTTTATTGTTATAAGTCTATATTCCCCTTGACCCCAACTCTCTTCTCTGATTTGTAATTCTAATAATACACACACACACTGTCATACATATTCTTTTGGATTAGAAGGGAAAATGAGTCAAGTAAAGGAATGGATTCAGATTTGGAGATTTGGAAAGCTTAAAAGGTGAGTAGGAAATTATATAATATTTATAACACTGAAACTTATATCGTTGGATTATATTTGATTATTATGTCTAAATATGATCTGATGAATTGTAGCCTTAAGACAAATGTAAAGGAATGTCGCCTACATATTCTATAAAATAGGTAATTGGTAAGGAATAGTATGTACAACCTAATCTGAAAATTTGGATTTAATCCTAAATATTTATTATTATAGAATGTTTATTTATTCCAGATTTATAATTGGTTTGCATATTAGGCTGTCGTGGTTGACTTGGTGTATGAAATTCCATATTTTAATTTATTTGGAGTGGCGTATAATCTAATTATATCTATTTCTATGTAATTTCCATAAATTATCCAATTTCTAAAATATGTATAAAAGTGCGTCGTTTGAATTAACAAGGAATATACCAAAAAGGAAAGAGATATGTAAAGTATGGACATTATTGTGCATAGCTTACATCGTCTATTTAATAAAGAAAAAAGTTAATTCGTTGAAAGAGACGAAGCTAAAGTCTCATTTTTGGGTAATTTATGGAAATTTATAACGGTAATCCATTTTAAAAGGATAACTCCCATAAATTAAAATATGGAAAGGAATGTTCTAGTTTAGGAATTAATAATTATAAAATAAGAACACACACACACACACACACATATAAATGCACATATCGATTAAAAGTAAAAACATATATACATATATAGTGTAATTTACAACAATATCAATATTAGTCATTATAGCATACTAAATTATAGGACTAAAAAGGAAGTAATAGAAATTCCAAGATTTATGGACATTAACTATGAATTTAATAGAAAATAAATTTGTAGTTAATAGAGAGTTAAAATAATTAAATGGGTGTTGAGTCACAGATTCTATGAAGTTTTGATTTCTGACAAAGAAATAAAGGCGATCGACAAAACGAAGACATCATGGCTATAAAGAGGCACAAAAGAGCTACATATAGTACTCTAGATTATAGGTTGATTATTTGATGTTGTAATAGTGTTAAACTTGTTAAAATCTATCCTCAAATAATCATGCACCTCAATATAATCAATATATATACGTTTGAATGGCATTGCACATTCATTATGCAATTTTACAGGGACCGGTCCGTTTCTGTGTAAAATGCACAATGAACGTGCACACATGCACATAACGTCTATATATTTGAAATCCTGTCTACTGGCCATTTTTTGACCCGTCGACCGTTTTTAAACAGAGAGCAACCTTTCCCAAAAGATACTTCTTTCACCAATAGTTGCATCTCTTACCTTTCATCAATGATCATTTCTATTAATGGCTACTCTTCACAAAGAGTTACAACCATTTATTCTCTATATAAACACATCTAAATCATTGATTCTAGAATCAAGAATTCTTGCTCTAATTTCTGATCTTACTTTCTAAATACTCTTGCATTCTAAAAGCTCTCAAATATTTCAATTGCTTATTGAATCATTGAAATTATTTCATATCTTTTGATTCAATAAGTAATATACTTCCTTCAATCTTCACAAACATCATTCACATATTTTGAGGATAAGATTATAGGAAGGGTGTACTACAAGTGAAAAATCCGTGTTATCAAGAGCACAAGTTGTCAACGGCAATTGTATTTGTTTTTGTTGAAGTCCTCGGTGTTGTAAGAGGCACGAAATCCCGTTCGGCTGTTCGGGTGTTGTAAACCTGTTCCTCCGGGTGAAGCGAGGTAGTTGGTAGTGAAAATCCAGATAGAAGTCTGGGACTGGACGTAGGACGGGAGGTCCGAACCAGTATAAAAATCCCTGGTGTGATTTTTTACAGTTTACTGCATTTACCTTTCTATATCTGTGAATTGTTATAGTTGGTTTATTAAATATTTACTTGTATAGAACATTCCGCATATATTGTCAGTCCATATTACACGATCCATAATTAGTGTGTACAAGCATACACACTTTCATTTGGTATCAGAGCAATTTTTTACAGTTTACTGCATTTACCTTTCTATATCTGTGAATTGTTATAGTTGGTTTATTAAATATTTACTTGTATAGAACATTCCGCATATATTGTCAGTCCATATTACACGATCCATAATTAGTGTGTACAAGCATACCCACTTTCATTTGGTATCAGAGCACGGTCATCATATAACCGTAACACCGTTATTTGATATATTTTTGTAATATGGCAAATAACGCAAGCACTAGCACTAACACTTACACGGAAGGTCAATCAACACAAAGACCTCCATTCTTTAATGGTCTCAACTATAGCTATTGGGCAACACGTATGTCATTTTTTATGCAATCAAATAGCTATGATGCTTGGAATGCTACCCAAAAAGAAATAGTGAATCCAACAACCGAATATTCAGAATGGACAACGGCTGAGAAAACGGCAGAAGCCGTAAATGCAAAAGCAATAAATATGTTGTTTTATGCATTAGACTAAAATGAATATAACCGTGTTAGTATCTGCACTACTGCATATCAAATTTGGCAAACGTTGAAAACCACTCATGAAGGTACTAACAAGGTTAAACAAGCCAAAATAGCCATGCTGAAAAGTCAGTTTCAAAATTTTAAAATGAAACCGAATGAGACAATCAATGATATGTATTCAAGGTTTCAAACTATTCATCATGCACTTATCGGATTAGGACAAAAATATTCAGATTTTGATGTTGTTTCAACAGTCCTACATTCTCTGACTAGTGAATGGGAAGGAAAAGTATTAGCAATTGAAGAAGCTAATGACCTCTCCATCATGAAGCCAGATGAATTGATAGGAAATTTAATGTCCTATGAAGCAAATTTGCAGGCTAGAAAAGAACAGAAAGAAGAAAAGAAAAATGTAGCATTTCATGCTGAGAAAGATGAAAATGAATCAGATTCTGAAGATGAAGATCTAGCATTCATTGCAAAAGGATTCAAAAAATTCCTAAAATATCGAAAAGCCAGTCGTTACAACAAAAGGAAACCTGGATCAAATAAACCATCTTCATCCGCAATAGAATGTTTCAACTGCCACAAAAAGGGGCACATGCAAAAGGACTGTCCAGAACAGAAGAAGAAGTCAAAATATGATAAATTCAAATATAAGAAGGACAAGTCAAAGAAACGAGCCTTCTCAGTTACATGGGATGATTCAGACTCATCTTCATCTGAAAGTGAAAGTGATCAGGAGAATGAACAAGCTAATGTTTGTTTTATGGCAACAGAAGATGAGGTACAAATTCCTACATTTGATGAATTACTTGATATTAATTCTGAATTGATAGTCAAATATAAAGACATAAAACGTCAATTAAAAGTAGCCAAAGCAGATTTGAGTAGAGCAGAGTTTGAACGAGATATGTTAAAAGATGAGAAGAAAATATTAGAAGAAGAACTTGAAAAAATTCAAGAATCATCATCTAATGTTGACTCTCAACTATCTCTTTTGAGTCAAGAAATAGAAGCTCAAAAAGAGAAAAATAATGCTCTCACTACTGAAAATCATGAGCTTAAGGCAAAAGTCAAAATTCTAGACCTAGAAAAAGATAGTTTACAAACAAAGTTCGATGACATTACTCAAAATGTTTCTAACTTTAACAAAGGTCGAGAAAATTTGACAAAAATCATTGAAAGTTCACAATCTATTTCAAATAAACAAGGTTTGGGATATAAGAAACAAGAAACCAAGAAACATCTTGGTAATGAAAGGAAGAAGAAAATACAAAAGACTGAAGCTAAGAAGAATCTTAGTTTATTATATTCCAAACCAAAGCCAGTTGTGAAATCTCAAAAGAAAAATACAAAGACTATCAAAATATGGGTTCCTAAAACAAATAACAATTTGATTAGGAACAAATACATTCAGCAATTCATGAATACTGTGCATTATAATTCTAATTATGTATATAAAGGGGGTACCGGACCCGTATGGGTTTGGATTCCTAAGACCTAACTCTTAGGACCCCATAAAAAGTGGGTACCATGGTCTTAATTATATTTTTTGCAGGTCCCACTTAAGGAAAGAGGAAAGTGGATATTGGACAATGTATTATCATATTGTGTGAATTTTAACTCTTGATCTATGGTAGTAGTTTTATGTTGCTTATAATCTGGCTTATATCATTTACATCCTCTATTTATCTATTACTCCTTTTTGTCGATGACAAAGGGGGAGAAAGTGCTAACAATTATTTGCAGGAATATATATATATATAAAGAATATAGACAAAATCTCAGGGGGAGATCACATATTCAGGGGGAGATTCAGAACTTCAGATATATGTTGTCATCAATTAAAAAGGGGGAGAATGTTGAGTCACAGATTCTATGAAGTTTTGATTTCTGACAAAGAAATAAAGGCGATCGACAAAACGAAGACATCATGGCTATAAAGAGGCACAAAAGAGCTACATATGGTACTCTAGATTATAGGTTGATTATTTGATGTTGTAATAGTGTTAAACTTGTTAAAATCTATCCTCAAATAATCATGCACCTCAATATAATCAATATATATACGTTTGAATGGCATTGCACATTCATTGTGCAATTTTACAGGGACCGGTCGACCGGTAATAAACCATGCGGTCGACCGTTTCTGTGTAAAATGCACAATGAACGTGCACACATGCACATAACGTCTATATATTTGAAATCCTGTCTACTGGCCATTTTTTGACCCGTCGACCGTTTTTAAACAGAGAGCAACCTTTCCCAAAAGACACTTCTTTCACCAATAGTTGCATCTCTTACCTTTCATCAATGATCATTTCTATTAATGGCTACTCTTCACAAAGAGTTACAACCATTTATTCTCTATATAAACACGTCTAAATCATTGATTCTAGAATCAAGAATTCTTGCTCTAATTTCTGATCTTACTTTCTAAATACTCTTGCATTCTAAAAGCTATCAAATATTTCAATTGCTTATTGAATCATTGAAATTATTTCATATCTTTTGATTCAATAAGTAATATACTTCCTTCAATCTTCATAAACATCATTCACATATTTTGAGGATAAGATTATAGGAAGGGTGTACTACAAGTGACAAATCCGTGTTATCAAGAGCACAAGTTGTCAACGGCAATTGTATTTGTTTTTGTTGAAGTCCTCGGTGTTGTAAGAGGCACGAAATCCCGTTCGGCTGTTCGGGTGTTGTAAACCTGTTCCTCCGGGTGAAGCGAGGTAGTTGGTAGTGAAAATCCAGATAGAAGTCTGGGACTGGACGTAGGACGGGAGGTCCGAACCAGTATAAAAATCCCTGGTGTGATTTTTTACAGTTTACTGCATTTACCTTTCTATATCTGTGAATTGTTATAGTTGGTTTATTAAATATTTACTTGTATAGAACATTCCGCATATATTGTCAGTCCATATTACACGATCCATAATTAGTGTGTACAAGCATACACACTTTCATTTGGTATCAGAGCAATTTTTTACAGTTTACTGCATTTACCTTTCTATATCTGTGAATTGTTATAGTTGGTTTATTAAATATTTACTTGTATAGAACATTCCGCATATATTGTCAGTCCATATTACACGATCCATAATTAGTGTGTACAAGCATACACACTTTCAATGGGGACTGATTAGAGAATTTAATATGGCATTTATGGAAAAATGAATAGGTATAATAAGTTGATTTTGAAACTAGTAAATAAATGTCGTTAGAGAAATTAATATGACATTTATGGGAAATTGAATAGGTATAGCAAGTGGATTTTGAAACGGGTAAATAAATAACATTAGAGAATGTTCGATTTCGACATTAATGACCAAAAATTACAAACAGTGGACATTTATTAACAAAGAAGGAAACAAGGAAACCAGAGCCTAAGGGTATAAAATAGAAATAAATACGTAGCATGAATTATAGAATAAGGAAATCTCACATGGATACTTAACTAGTGATAAAATGTAGGTAAGACTAGAAGTTTATAGAGTAAATTAGGAAACTAAGTTAGTAACTAGAAATTAAAAATGCTTAAATCCTAAAAACTTAGGATTTTAGGAAAATAAATTATAGAGAGCAGAGGACAGGGGAAGGTTGTTGCGGAATTAGGGTCACTACCCCTATGCATTAAAGCTAAAATTTATAAATATGCTTGTAGGTAGTTTGTTATTCTAGAATAAAAGAAAAGGTTCCCCAGATATAAGATTAATTGTAATATTATGGTCAATCATATACATTATCTCATAGACTGAGTCTCGGTTATGTTAAGACGTGGCCTGATTTGTTTTAAAGATGGAAAGGCAAATGTTTTGAAATATTATGTTCAAATGCTTTTGAAATTTTTTGTTTAAATGCTTTTGAGAAGTTGTGTTCAAATGTTTTTGGAAGTGCTTTTGGAAAAAAAGATTTTTTTAAAAATAAAATAAAATATGGTGTTTAAATGCTTTCGAGAATTTTATTTTTCGAACTATTTTACAGGTTTGATTTGAAAGGGAAAAATATTTTTTTGATGAAAAATGAACATTTTTTTCAATTTTCTAGTGCTACATGCTTAACATAAACATAGGGGTTTATGAGGGGGTCGACGTGTTAATGAATATGAATTTTACCGTACGACAAGGATGACAATATACTAAATAAAGATAATAACAAGGGAAAAAGCTGTTTTAGCTTTGGAATTTCTATTTTCATACCTTGTTGACAGTAAACAAAAAATTACGCTTAGGATAATTACGTTTTAACATCCAAAAATAAACTTCCTTATGCAGATTGTACTTGGAAAAGTTGGAAAAGTTTTGGGGGTAGAAGAGAAGTTTCCAAGGTATAACGAAATAAGTATCCAAATGAAGGGGGAATTGAAAATTTTTCTAATTAAATTCCTTTTTGGGCATAGGAGTACGGATTCAGAATAAGTAAATTTTGAAAACTTTTGGATGTTAAAAATTATGTATTAAGTTTTGGATAGTAGGGATTGTATGCAAAATTAGTTGAACCATACTCCTACTCACAAGATTGTGGAAATTTTGGCATGAATAAACGGTAGAGCTTCGCTGCTTGGATTACTTGTTAATTTATTTTATATTTTATATTTATTT
The DNA here is from genome assembly GCA_030737815.1 of Allium fistulosum. NCBI lineage: Eukaryota > Viridiplantae > Streptophyta > Magnoliopsida > Asparagales > Amaryllidaceae > Allium > Allium fistulosum. The sequence goes on from CM060905.1 coordinate 901,449,130, forward strand.
ACTCACAAGTAATTACTCCTACCATATTTTGATAATAATTTAATGTTTAGTTAATTTATATATAATTATTTTTGGCAAGTAAATAAATATAAAATAATTATACATTTTATTAATTAAAATTTTGTCCCTTTAATAATAAAAGGTAATAATAATGAAACTAATATAACCATTACTGTAACAAGTAACAACCCGTATTTTTAATGCTTAGTAGTTGTTTGCACAAAAAATGGACAAACACCTCAAAGTTGTATGATTTAATAGATTTTTTGTTGTTCTTAGTGATTTGGGTGATTTATGCAAATATATGAAAAGCAGAGGCTAAACTGTAAAAGACACGCAGATTTATAGTGGTTCAGCCAGAATGTGCCTACGTCCACTTTATATGTTATTTCTCTTTTCTTGTTTAGATTACAAGTACAAAGCTTTGATACAAGTAAAAGAAAGTTGTTTGAAAGTTCTCTCCGTGCTTGAGCTCTCAAACTTGTCCCCATTGTTGTACCCCTGCCCCTCTATTTATAGAGTAAGGCTGGGGGTAGGGGTCTTGGACGTATACAGCTGTTGATGGGCCTGGGCTGACGCGATCTGGCCTGGTAGTGTTGGTTCGGAATGCCTTGGTCCAGTGGTAGGTGGTCCGGTAGGAGCTTGGTTCGGTGGCAGCTTGGAGAAGGTTGGTCCGGCAGTGGTAGGGAGAAGGTTGGTCCAACAGTGGTAGGGAGAAGGTTGGTCCGGCAGTGGTAGGTGGTCCGGTAGGTTGGTTCGGCAGTGAGATTGGTCCGGCAGCGGATTGGTTCGGCATTGCTTGGACCGGAAGGGCTTTGATTCAGTGGTAGGTGACTGGGTTGGTTTGCTGTAGTTTGGAGGGTGGCTGGTCCGGTTATTCTGGTCCGGTGGTGAGAATTCGCCCAACACTTGCCCCCCAAAGTGGGGCGTATGCTGGCATACGGCCTACTTTGTTTCTTGGTCATCTTCATTCGGCCCCCGAGTGCCGGTCCAGTTGGTTCGATGTCCTTCATTTGCCTATAAGTAGAGGTGTTAAGCCTTCGTCATTCCTTACTGAGTGAGATAGCCGAACCAACTAAGTGCAGAATTAAGCTTGACCGAATCAACTGAGTACCGAGTCCTACTTAGCTGCCGATCCAGGTGAGTTTGCCTCCGCCGAACGAACTTTTGGGGTTGGACTACCGAATGGGAAAAAGGGTTCGAATACCGAATGAACTTGGGGCATTTTGAGCACCGAACGAACTCGGAGCCTTTGGACTACCGAATGACCGAATGAACTTTCACACTTGGAATACCGAATGAGCTTCTAGGTTGGGCCTTACTGAGTGAATTCGGGGATTCCGAGTGTTGAATGAACCCTCTACCAGATCAAATTTTATACCTGAATCACTAGTGAAACTCTAGATTACATAGTTTATGTGTCTTAACGATATACTTTCTTGTGTCTGCAGATAAATGTCTCAAAGAGTGGAAACCCGATCAGAGAAGAAAAGATCTCAGGACCGAGAAGAGCCTTCCTCAATGCCCCCGGCTCAGCCAGGACTTGTCCGCCACGGGCCCACCCCGCGATCATTAGTGGATGGATACGGTCCTCAGGAACTTCTTAACCTGCCTCCTGATTGCTTCCCTAGCTTACTCAAGGGCGAGCAACTCGATGTTATATCTCGCTCTTTCGGGATCGACCGAGCACGCATGTTATTGCCGAATGCGGGAGTGATGCCGTATGATTCTCCCGAAGGATATTTTGCCTACAGCAGATACCATTGCATGTGTGGTGCCATCCCGCCTCTCAACGCCTGGGTAGTCAGCTTTCTCACATATCTAAAGGTAGCTCCATTCCAGCTTCAGCCCAACTCTTATGCCATTCTGGTGAGTCTCTTCGTCATCTTCCAGAGGAGATATGGGCGTCCTCCTTCCAACCGGGAGATCCGGTATTTGTATAACTTGAGAGGCTACAAGAAGGGGTCTCCCTACATCAGCTTGGAATCAGCCGTAACCTTTAAGCCGGTCCTGGATTTATACTCCAAGTACAGTATGTTCAAAAAGGAATGGTTCTTTGTCGGGGATGATTCCGTTTCTATTCGGCGTTTCACCTCCGGATGTAAGTCAAAGCTCTATTTTTAAATCCCGTTCTGGTTGCAATACTCTTTCTTATGTGTTTTTATTTTTTGCTAGCGACAGGTGGTTTTGCAGTCGTGGAGAATGATCGCCTGGTTCAGACGGCAGCAGAAATAGAAGCTATTACTGGGAGAGATAGGTCGGCTGCCTACCTGATCAGAAACGCTACACTCTTGAAATACAACTTGATCCTTCCACAGCAGTCCGTGGTCAAGCAGAGGGACACGGCTGAAGAGAAGGCTGCCCAAGCTAAAGAAGGGGCCGAGTTGAAGAGCAGTAAAAGGAGGCCCTTTCCGAAACACCCGGTTGCTGGGGGAAGAAGCTCAAAAAGTCTGACGGCCCCTCTCCCAGCTCATGTCCAGATATCCCGAAGGAGGGAGACGTGGAGGAGGAGCAAGGCGAAGATGGAGGAGAAGGCGCTGGAGGTGGCGACGGTGTCGGGGCTTTGTCTTCTGGGCAAGTAGGCGAGATGCAAGAGTGGACGGATGACGCTTTCCGCCAAGCCTTCGAAGGTTCGGAGAAGTCTAAAAAAGCCGATAACGTTGGGACCGGCGTCGATCTATCTTCCGGGAGCGCCTCTACTGAAGCAACTTCGGCGGTTCAAGGTGAATTTCACTTTACTCTTTTAATTCTTGAATGATGGCTCAATACATGTTGGTGACGCTTGGTTTTCATATCAGGGGCAGGTAAAACGGCCAAGACCTCAGATCTTCGACGCAGGCTTGACAATACAAGCTCTCCAAAGCTTCCGCCAAGCCGAAGCCTCCGACCCACCGTTCCGGGGATGTAGTTGGCTACCGTCCTCTTCTCGGGGTTATTGAAGAGGATGTTCAAAAGAGAAAGAGGAGTCGCCCCCTATCCGAGCCTTCACCTGGTCCTCAGCCCCCAATTCAGCCTCTTCATGATATAACGGAGGAGGATACTGAGTTCACACCCTCTCCGCACCCGTCTGAAAATCTTACCGTTACTCAGATTGATCGTCCTGACTTGGCTCGTAATCCATTTGCGGGTCATCCTGATTTGGATCCAAGTTCTCATGATATTTCCTTTGACGAGGTTACCGGCGAGCACCTTCTTCCTCGCAACCCTATGGTAAAGGTGCTTGATGAGGCCATGTCCCTGGACCTTGATTTGCTTACTACTCGGATTGTCATTATGGGGGACGAAGCTAAAGCAAACATCGATCGGGTTGCTGAGGAAACCAGGAAGTTGATGGGGCATCATGCCCGATTGGTCAAGGCCGGGGAGGAAATCGGGAGTGCCAACATAAGATTGCGGTTAGTGGTTTCCGACCAGGCCAAGCAACTCGCCGACCAAGCCATCCAGATCTCTCAGCACGAAGCAGCCTCCAGACGACTAAAGAAAACTATGGAAGAGGCTAGCCGAGCCGAACTGCGGAAAATGGAGGCTACCTGCAAAGAACGGATCGATATGGCCATTGCCACGGTGGATGAAGTCCGGAAAGCGGATCTTGAGCAGATAGAGGAGTTATCTGGGAGGTTTGAGGCCGTAGAGCTTGCTAAAGCTAAGCTGAAGGAGGAGATGGAGGCGATGCGGGAATCCCTCCAAGCTGACTGCTCGAGATACCAATTGGAGAGAGAAGCTGTCGTTGAAAGGCTGTCGGCTTCCGAGGCCCGGATGAGGGAGTTTGAAGAGAACGAGGGGCTGATGGAGGTGATGCTCCAGGATATGTACTTCCGTACTTGGAGGCAGGGTAACTTGTCCTGGATGGATGATTACCCCCGGGTTATGGCTAGGATCTATCTCAGGGCTCTAGAGGAGGCCCAGGCTGAGGCAGACAAGGAGGGTGGTGTGGCCTTTAGGATGGATGCTGTTACCGCCCAGTTTACCAAGGAGGAGAAGGTGGCGGCGAAGGAGGGTATGCGGTTGCTTGCAGTTGAGGAGGCAGGTGTGCAAGTGGAGGATGATGATCAAGCTGACCAAGGAGCAGATGCTGGTAAGCCTTCCTTTCTAGTCTTTCTGTTAATTTGGTTGCCTATCACTAATGAATCCTTTCTCTGACCGGACAGGTGGGCAACAGGACAAGGACAAGACTCCGACGCAGCCGGCTCCTTGATTAGACCTGGAAAATCCTTTTGTGGACTTGACATGGTTGTATATGTTAGTCTTAAAACAGTAAAGTAACTCTTAGGTTGTAATCTTTTGCTACTTGTAATAAATAACTCTATTCTGGACGTGTAATTCTTTAACTTAAGCTGATTTTGCCGTTTTTTGAATGTTTTTGCTATTTTGACATGTTGTATGAGAAATATAGCTATGCATATTCTTGTAATTAAATTGTGTTTGATGTCAGGTTCCTGTTTAAAACATAATTTCATGACTTGCAATGTGAGCGTGAGGTGTGAATAAATTATAGCCACGTGTTTACTCATGAATGAAGGTAATACCACCCTTTATATTTTGCTTGTAGATGGCAGCTTTGAATATCATGTGTGACCGAGTAAGGGATGCGGTCCAGTATCTTGCCATGAGTATCTGCTTCCATTAGGGATTGTCTCCTGTTCTGTGTCCTGTACTTCAGGGATTGTTGCAGAGGATAGGAGAAAAGTTTCTTAAATAAAACTGAAATACGTGAAATAGTAAAACTTCCAATCACGGAAGGCCTTCGATGTGCTTAAGTTCGTGGCAAACGGGCTTTGTAGTCACTTTCCCTAGCTGTGGGTCTTGGAGACATCTGTCACCCATCTTACGCCTCCACGGGGAGTTAATTCTTTTTTACCACAACCGCACTTAAGACACATCGGAGCCGAGATCGCGCACAGTAACTACCCGGGTCATTATGGCCCGTAATCGTGGGTATTATTCGATTTACTATGGCCGGCTAGCGTGGGTGTCGATCGTCAACCGTGAACTGTCCCTGGCTGGCCACATCTTATGTTGGGGCTTATAGTCGGTTCACAGTTGCCGGTGAGCCGAACGCCGTAATGAGCTGCCTCGGCTATAGTCGGCCTTCTCGGTGGCTTATAATCGGCTCATTACAGTTGGCTTTAAGGGCCATCGCGAGCAATGAGTTAACCCGCAGCAGAGGGATGCTGGAGCAAAAGTGTCTCATTGGCGAGGGCATAGATTCGCATAGTACCTGTTAGGTCTTGTCCAGGTGAAGTTGCGCTGTGGAGTGCTTTGAGTGGAAATGCTATAGGATTTTGTTCAACAGAAAAGGATAAAGTTAACAAGCAGCCAAGATATAAAAATACAAGTTAAAAAAGAGACAAGGTTTTTTAAAGTGGTTCGGCACGAAAAGGCCTACGTCCACTGATTCTCTTTGTTAATTCACTTCATATGGGCAGTACAAGTTAAGAAAAGTATCGACGGAGGTGTTGGATGTTCCATGCCCTCTGGAACACCTCTCCGTCCACTGTTGACAAAATATAAGCTCCATTGTGGAGATCTTTATGAATTACATATGGTCCATCCCAGATTGGATCTAGTGCTCCGGGGCGAGGGAAAATTCGCTTGAGGACAAGATCCCCTTCTTGTAAGGTACGATGCTTGACTTTGGAGTTGTATTGTGCTGCCACTTTTTGTTTGTGGGTCGCTGCTTTAAGGACTGCATCATTTCTTCTCTCCTCAACTAGATCCAAAGACATGTGAAGGAGTTCTTCGTTCTCTTCTGGGTTATAGTGGATCCTACGGTGGGAAGGCACAATGGTTTCAACTGGGAGCATAGCCTCTGATCCGTATGCCAAAGAGAAAGGAGTATGCCCCGTTGATCTTCTGAAGGATGTGCGATAGGCCCACAGTGCCGTAGCGAGTTCATCCACCCATGCGCTCTTTGACTTTTCGAGTTTCTTTTTTATTAGAGTTTTCAGAATTTTGTTGATGGCTTCGACTTGTCCGTTTGCCTGGGGATACGCTACGGATGAGAAGCTTTTGTGAATTCCGTGCTCTCGGCACCAGTTGGCGAATTCCTCACTGTCAAACTGAAGTCCTTTGTCTGATATGATTTTGAGTGGGACTCCGTACCTGCACAGAACATTTTTGATTAAGAAGTTAATAACTTTTGCTGAAGATACTTTATTCAGAGGTTCCGCTTCCACCCATTTGGTGAAATAGTCGACTGCCACTATAGCATATTTGGCCCCGCCTCAGCCCATTGGTAGCTCGCCGATTAAGTCAATTCCCCATATCGCGAAGGGCCAAGGGCTGGTCATTTGAGTAATCTCAGTTGTTGGTAGTCGTAGAATCTTAGCAAATTTCTGGCATCTGTCACACTTTTTGACGAAGTCTAAGGCGTCCTTGCTTAAGGTGGGCCAGAAATATCCATATCGAAGTATCTTTTTTGCTAATGTTTTCCCTATGGTGTGATCTCCGCAGCTTCCCTGATGAATGTTGAATAAGATTTCCTTGGCTTCCCTCCCAGCGACACATCTTAATAACGGGTTAGAGAATCCGCGCCGATAGAGGATGTTTTCTTGTATTGTGTAGCGGGAAGTTTTCCTCAAGATTTTCTTGATTTCGTTACACCCGTTGGGTAGTGTGCCTCTTTGTAGGTAGCTCAGATGGGAGTCATCCAAGTTGCTTCTTCGGTTGCAGCTATCAGATTCACTTGCTCAAAACTTGGGGTCAGTTGTTTTGAGATGGTTTTTGCTCCGAAGATGGCAATGTCTCTCACACTTGCTTGCTTTGCCAATTCGTCGGCCTCTTGGTTCTCTTCCCGAGGGATGTGTTTGACTAAGTAGTGGTCCAATCGGCTGAGAAGTAACTTGGTCTTCTTTAAATATGCTATGAGTCGTTCTTCTCGAGCTTGGAATTCTCCTAGTATTTGATTAACAATAAGTTGAGAATCGCTATGGAGACACAAAGAATTGGCTCCAATTTCTATGGCAAGTTCTAATCCAACTATCACTGCCTCATATTCTGCATCGTTGTTGGTGGCAGCGAACTCCAACCTTATAGCATAGTGCAGTTTATTTCCCCTGGGAGTGATTATTACCACACCTGCCCCCGAGCCTTGTTCGTTTGATGCACCATCCACAAAGAGATTCCACTTGATATCTTCTGCCATTTCCAATTGCTCCTTATCTTCGTTGGTAGTGAATTCTGCAATGAAATCAGCCATGGCTTGTCCCTTGATGGCGGTGCGAGGGTGATAGGTGATATCATACTGACTTAGTTCAATGCACCATTTAAGTAGTCGCCCAGAAGTGTCGGGACGATGGAGTACCTGCCTCAGTGGTTGATCGGTCAGAACTTTGATGGAATGGACTGGAAGTAGTGACGCAGTTTCCGTGATGTGATTAGTAAACAGTATGCTAGCTTCTCAAGTTTAGGATATCTGACTTCTACCCCCGTAAACCTCTTACTGACGAAGTAAACTGGCTGCTACATGCGGTTGTCTTCCCTTACCAAGGCAGCGCTTAGAGCGTGAGATGACACAGCAAGGTATAGGTATAACTCTTCGCCTTCGCTTGGAGTCGAGAGTACCGGTGGTTTCTGGAGGTGTTCGATTAAGTTAAGGAAAACGGTTAAGCATTCGTCAGTCCATTCGAACTTTCCTTTGTCTTTCTTCAGAGCTTCGAAAAAGGGGACGCACTTGTCCGTTGCTTTGGAGATGAATCGGCTTAGGGCGGCCACTTTTCCATTCAGGCTTTGCATTTCCTTTCGAGTGGAAGGTATCTTGATATCCCTTAGCGCTCGGACTTGTTCAGGGTTTGCTTCAATCCCTCTGGCATGGACGATGAACCTTAAGAACTTTCCTCATGATCCTCCGAAGGAGCACTTTAGAGGATTCAACTTCATTCCATACTGGCGAAGTACTTGAAACATTTCGCCTAGGTGGCTTACGTGATCGTCGGCTTTCCTTGACTTTACCAGCATGTCATCCACGTATACTTCCATAGTTTGCCCTATTAGCCCTGCAAACATCTTGTTGACGAGGCGCTGGTAGGTGGCTCCTGCATTTTTAAGTCCGAAAGGCATTACCTTATAGCAGTATAAACCCCGGTCGGTGATGAAACTAGTGTGGTCTTGGTCGGGAGCATGCATAGGAATTTGGTTATATCCTGAGTATGCGTCCATAAAAAATAAGAGCTCGTGCCCGGCCGTGCTGTCTACAAGTTGGTCGATTCGGGGAAGCGGGAAGCAATCCTTTGGGCAGGCGTCGTTTAGGTTGGAGAAGTCAATGCATGTTCGCCACTTCCCATTAGCCTTCTTTACCAGCACCGGGTTAGCGATCCATTACGGGTAGATGGCTTCTCGTATGAAGTCATTGGCGAGTAGATTTTTTACCTCTTCATCGAGGGCTGCTGATCGCTCTGCCCCCATACTTCTCTTTCTTTGTTTTACGGGCGCCTTGGTAGGATCAATGTTTAGTATGTGGCATGCTACGTCGGGGGAGATTCCGGTCATGTCAGCGTGTGACCATGCGAATACATCCAAGTTGTGGCGGAGAAAGTCGATGAGTCGCTCCTTCAACTCTGCTTTTAGTTGATGAAAGGGGCTTTCTTTAGCTGCTACGCTTCTAGACTTTTCGTGCAGAGGGCAACCTCTACACCCTTCCCTTTATCCTTCCTGTGGTTGTTGCGAAGTTCAGTCACATAGCACTCTCGAGCAACGTCCTGGTCTCCTTCTACTTCCCCTACTCCCTTGTCCGTTTGAAATTTCATTTTTAGGCACCATGGGGCTAGGACAATTTGGAAGTCAGACAGGGCTGGCCTTCCTAAGAAGGCATTATAGGCCGAATGGTTTTCTATTAGCACAAACGTCTGTTTTCGTACAACGGAGCGGGGATGGCTTCCAATCTCAACAAAGAGGTCCAGTTGCCCGAGGGGCATCTTCGCATCTCCAGTGAAACCGTGTAGTGGTTTATCGCAGGGAGATACATCCTTCATTGATAGTTTCATTTTGTCGAATGCATGTTTGAACAGGATATTTACTGAGCTTCCAGTGTCTACCAGGATTCGGTAAACTTTGGCGGGACCGAGCCGGGCAGAGATGACCATGGGATCCATGTGAGGGTATTGCCTTCCTTCTAGGTCACGCTTACCGAATGTGATGTCACCACTTTCTTTCCGTTTCGGGTGGCGTTCTTCTATAATCGAATTGACACAGTCTTTATTGTCTCTAAGCGACTTTCCATATCTTCCCATTCTCGGGGGGTGATAGCAATTTCGATATTGCGGGCGAAAGGGCTGGTTACTCTAGCGCCTATCCCTCGATCCTTTTGCTCTCGTTGGACGCACTCTCTGAATAAGCGTGCCATCCTTTCATCAGAATTTGGAGCAGATAGAAATGAATTTGGTTCTGTTCTGTGGGATTGATTCCGTCCAGATGATCTGTAGGGATGGTATCGTCTATCATTCCTCATATTTTCCGGTAGCTGCCTTTGGTATTCTGGGAGCATGCTAGGGTCAGCCATAGTTGGCCCTTGCCTTGATCTTCCCCTGCTGGGTTCTGATCTAAGCACTTCCTCGGGTCCAACTTCGGGCTGGACTCTAGCTCGGCCCCGTTCACTGGCGTTTCCGTGGTTAGGCAGTATGACAGGCTCAGCTACAGTTGACCTCCGCCCGGTACCTCCCCCACGGGGTTCGGTTCCAAGCATTTCTTCAGGCCTAACTTCGGGCTGTGCTCGATCTCGGCTCCTACCATGGCTGCTTCTGCCGTTAGCTCCTTCGAAGAAGGAAGATCTTTGTTGCCTCTGAGATCCTCCAGACTGGAACTCACCTCATGATTCGGTGTTGCGGTTGGACTCTTTAGCATCCCATAAGCGTGACATGAGATGGTCCACCAAGGCTTCCTGCTGGGACGTGAAGCGGTTAGTTACTTCAACCACAACCCTGTCTAGATCTGCTCTAGTAATCGCTGCAGGATGTTCTGCGGCAGGAGTAGCCGGATTAGCCTGTCCTTCATCTGGTACTGCTGTTGGAGGAGAAGGATTTACTTGGTCCGTGACCGCTGGATCTGGAAGACTGCTGGAAGCGATGTTTTTTCCTTTGTTAACATCTTTTTTCTGCCTGGGAGGCATGTTTTCCAAACGATGGATGATGCTGTTAGGAAAAATGTTAAGTGGAAGAAGCTGAAGCTTCGAGCTTCTAGCTCTCAGTGAAAGCACCAAAAATGTTTGCACAAAAAATGGACAAACACCTCAAAGTTGTATGATTTAATAGATTTTTTGTTGTTCTTAGTGATTTGGGTGATTTATGCAAATATATGAAAAGCAGAGGCTAAACTGTAAAAGACACATAGATTTATAGTGGTTCAGCCAGAATGTGCCTACGTCCACTTTATATGTTATTTCTCTTTTCTTGTTTAGATTACAAGTACAAAGCTTTGATACAAGTAAAAGAAAGTTGTTTGAAAGTTCTCTCCGTGCTTGAGCTCTCAAACTTGTCCCCATTGTTGTACCCCTGCCCCTCTATTTATAGAGTGAGGCTGGGGGTAGGGGTCTTGGATGTATACAGCTGCTGATGGGCCTGAGCTGACGCGATCTGGCCTGGTAGTGTTGGTTCGGAATGCCTTGGTCCGGTGGTAGGTGGTCCGGTAGGAGCTTGGTTCGGTGGCAGCTTAGAGAAGGTTGTTCCGGCAGTGGTAGGGAGAAGGTTGGTCCGGCAGTGGTAGGGAGAAGGTTGGTCCGGCAGTGGTAGGGAGAAGGTTGGTCCGGCAGTGGTAGGTGGTCCGGTAGGTTGGTTCGGCAGTGAGATTGGTTCGGCAGCGGATTGGTTCGACATTGCTTGGACCGGAAGGGCTTTGATTCGGTGGTAGGTGACTGGGTTGGTTTGCTGTAGTTTGGAGGGTGGCTGGTCCGGTTATTCTGGTCCGGTGGTGAGAATTCGCCCAACAGTAGTTAAGGTAATAAATTGTTTTAATTGAATTAAACAACTTAATCGAACTAATGGCTTAAAAAGTGGAATTTTAATAATGAGTGAATTAGAATGTGAGTACGTTGTGTTCGTAATCTCATCTATGTATAAAATATATATAAAGATTGAAAATAATCTTATCTATATATGAACATATGAAAATATAGCTATTCATATTTTCATTTTGTAAAGAAATGGATTTGGATTTATGAAATCAAGAGAGCTTCAAGATCGGGTTGATTTTGAGCTTTGATTTCTTTAGACTTAGTGAGTGGGGTTTGTTATCTACATTATATTATCATTATTTGTGCTATATATTAGTATTAATTATCAAATATTGGGTTAGGGGTTGATAAATAAATTTGTAACAGGGTTTTAGGGATGAGAATCTTGACTTAATGAATATTTACAAATTTTTAACCATAAAATAAATGAGTAGAAAGCTTAAAAATGATATTGTTAAATATGGAATATTGATATGTTGTTTGGTTATTATAGGTTGTTTAGATTATTATTTATATTGGAAATAACAGACTGATTAGAGAACAAGTGAAGACATTTGGCAAATGATATTGTTGGGCGAATATAGGAGTTGGAATGAGAGTCTAGTAGTTGAACTCGAACGATTGGGTGCAACGATTCAACGAATCAAATTCTTCCATCTAGTATAAACCTGTACTCATTTGATTGTCAAACGACTTATAATCAAGGTGTGAATCTGAGCAGAAAGATGTTAATGCAAAGTTTCTTAGTGAAACGAAGAAAAACATCAAAGACAAATGAAAGACAAGCGAAGGAAAGATGTAATGATCTAGAATTTCACCGCTTTGATTTACATATATTTAATTAATTTTAAATATTCAAATAATAGATTTCATAACTAAAATAAAAAACTATTTTAAATAATAAATAATTTTGGTGGAATAGTTTTCAAAATTAGTTTACGAAAAATTTTAGTTAGAAGAAAAATCGTAAATGTGACAGAAATTCGTTTTTCAAATTTTCGATTGTTCATCGTTTAAAAGTTGTCGAGAATGTTGTGAACACTTTGGTATATATATGCATAGATTTGCAAATAGGTTAGTATAAATATATATTGGTATATCAATAGGTATATATACTTAAGCATGTAAAGACAAGATGTGACGTTTTATGAAATATTTAAAATAAAAGATGCCTTAACAGACATAAGTACATTAGTCATTAAACAAATGTTGGAACATGATGTGAAGGGGGACAAAAAGGTGGCGCAAGGACAAGAGGTGGAGGTTAGCATGGTGATGTGGAAGCATATTTATGGAGGATATGTACTTAAGGTTAGTAAGGTAATTTAGTAATTCCTCCTTTGTATAAAAGTAATTTCCATATTTTTACTTCTCATAATTCATTCCATTCTTATTTTCTTCATTTTCTTCCAAGCTTCATGAAAACTTATTAATGACTTCCTTAGCCTCAAAATATAAAATCATGTCTTTTACATTTCTAAAACTCTTAAAGACATTATTTAAGGCCTTCCCTCCACCTTTGCAACAACTCCTCCTCAAACATATCCAAAGACCCCAAACCACCCTAGGCCGAGCACCAACCCTTCATGGCCAAAATTTCCCTTGGCCTTAAGGCCTCAAAAATCCCATTTTTTTAAAATAAAGCAAAGATCTAGGCTCGGTTCAAATGTTAGTGAAGATGGAGCTAGAATTGGATAGCTCTTGGTGAGAAAACTTACTATTTTATTTAAAGTTTCTAACTTTAAATATGATTCTTACTTTGTTGGTAAAGTCATTGCTTGTTGGATGGATATTGTTGTTGATTTGTATGTATATATATGTGTTGGATGTGATGTTGTATAACTTGAAATTTGAAGTTAAAGTTAGCAAAAGTTGCAAGTTAGGACTTTTGCTTATATAATGATGTTATGGTTTATACATATGTTTGTAACCATGCATGAAATGTTGTAGGCTAAAGATGGGTTGGAAATTAAGCTTGTTGAATGTTGCGACATGAATATCCCTTGCTTTCTAACTTGTTGATTTATGGATTTTTCGAAAAAAGTTTATAAAGTTTTAAACTTTAGTTTACGTTTCAAAAAGCTATATTCAAGTTTATAAAAGTAAGTCAAAACATAAAGCAAGAATTTTGAAATTGATTTGGAGTTTAAATCAAGTTTTGAAAATTTCGGGTCATATAATGATAGTCGTTATAAGTGAAGTTCGTAAAAATGAACTATTTTCTAAATCAAAAACTGTTTTCAACTTAAATATTTTTGAAAATTCTTTTCAAAACTTATAATAAGTAATAATTATTTAAATTTGCATTTAATGATTATTAAAATAATTAATTAAGTATGGTATTTAGTACTTAATCATTAGTTAACGAAAATAATTTGTACTTAAGTATTAATCAAGTGTGTTAATTTTAATTAGTAAATTAATATAAGGTTAATTATTATTTAACCAATTATTTAAGGATTAATTATTATTTGACAAAGATTAATTATTAACTAATTATTTATTTTAAAATGAGTTTAATTATTTAATAAGTACTAACTAGGTAAATATTTAATTAAAGACTTAGTTAAGATTTAATTATTTTAAATAAAGGTTTAACTGATTGTTTGATAATTAATTAAGGACTAATTATTTATCTAATCATTGGTTAAGAGAATAATTATATAATTTATTTTGAGATTAATTAATATTTATTTATTTAAAGGATAATTTTACAATCATTTATTTAATAGTAATTATTGTTTAATTATTAATTAAAAGTTTAATTATTATTAAATTAAAGAGTTTAAATGTTATTTAAATATTAAATAAAGATTTTAAAGTTTTGAACCACTTTATTTTTAAAGATTGATTTTGTTTAAAGCAACTCTTTTTTAAAAAAGAATGTTTTAAAAACCAAGATATTTCTTTGTCGATCACCCTTAATTGACCCCAATTGAATATGAAAACCCAATGACATATGTTTAGCAGAATAAAACCTCATTCTGCTAGTTAAAATATAGTTTATATCCGTTAGTAGAATAAATCACCATTCTGCTATAATTCATCGAATAGATTATGTTCTGACATCTATTAAGAAGAAATTAAACTCAATTCTGCTATTATGGTAACTTAGACATTTACGTAAATGTTGATTTGTTATTGGCCGGTTCCCTTTACATATCTGCTTGTAATGTAGATACCCATGTTATAACTGGAAAGTTAAACTGAATTAAATGAGAACCATTGTGGTCATTAAGCCTCTTCCAGATTTTGAGAAATCAATCATATTAAATATATTTTAGTAATGATTTTAAAGTAAAGTTATTACTCGTTTATATTGCTTAAAGTTTATTACCATTTTAATATGATATTCAAAGGATAATTAAGCAATTATTTTATTAAAGATGTTTTGAAGTAATTTAATACTTTGTAAATGGTTGTTTAAAGTCATAATTTTGATAGTAGTAAAGATAGATTTAATAAGGAATGTTTTAAATAACAACTTGTCATTTAAAGGTGTTTTAAATAATTGCTTTGCTTATCAAAGGAACTTTATTAAATGAGATTTATTAAAGGAGTTTTGTTTTAAATAAGGAAAGTTTATAAAAGGAGTTTTATAAATTGAAATGAGATCTTGCAATTTGGGAAAAAGTTTTATAAATAATCTTGGATATTTATAAAGGAGTTTTATAAATAATTTTGGATATTTATAAAATATAAATGATTTTGGGTAGTTATAAAAGAGTTTTATAAATAAAATTGGAGATTTATAAAGTGTTTTATAAATGGATTGGGATTTGAAGTGAAAGAGACTTCATAAATGAAAGGGATTTACTAAAAGCATTTATAGAAGTAAATTGTAAAAGAATTTGAAATTGGATTTCCTTTAACGGACCTTCTTAATTTGGTGGTATGGGCATTTGTTCCACAGTTAACACCGAAGGAATAATGTTTGAGGATATCCTTCTCTCCCATTTAAATAACTTGGTTTTTGATACTTTAATATGATTTTGAAATAAGAAATCTTTTACAGTGTTTTGTGAATATACTTATGCATGTGAGATAAGTATATGAATATTTTGATAAATATTTTGGAAAGAGATTTAAATAAATGAAAGGTCTATTTTAAGACTTAGTGGTTGATATGGGTAATTAAATCTTAGGATTATTATTTGTTTATTTATTTGATAGTTAAATAGCCGACTTTCAAATCTTAGCCAGTTTTGACTTAGAAAGTATGTTGCGTATATTTGGGTTCCCCAATAAGGACTTGAATACTTGTTGTATACTTTTGAAAGAAATAGGAATGAGTCAACCGAAAATTATCGATTGTTGGTTTGGAGAGACTGGGATTGAATATGTTATCTAAAAACCACTTCGAATTCAACATATGCGTTTGAATGGAAGACATCTTGATGACGATTGAAGAAGAAGCTCTTTTGAAGTGCAAAGGCTACTTGCTACTAATCCTAAGGGTGATTCCAAATAGACGTAGTAGAGGTAGTGCCTTTGGTTTCGTTCAAACCCATAACGAACTTGTATGGATGAATGCTGGCACTGTATTTCTGCTTGGGAGTAGTGTTAGAATTCTAAGAGGAAATTGCTATGAGGAAATGACAAGAGTATAGCCTCCCAAGCCTTACACCCCCGGTAATGGCTAAAGAAGGGTATGCCGCAAGGCTATGTGGTTCGCTCAAAGTAAGGTATGATCATCGCCTTATATAGATTCAATATCTATATGTATGCTTCGGGGCCTATTTTTGGTTATTTATCACAACTTAGGGGTGATCATATTAAGTACTATCTAGTCAGGAGTAAGCCGGTCTTGTCATGCAGGTTGCAAAGGTAACTGCAGTCCATGATACATATTATCTAAAGGTGTACTTTACGTAAGGTCGTCCCTTACCTTGCCATTTGTTGGAATCCATTCTCCAATAAGCGCCTTCAGTTTTGATTGTATACCTATTATTTTTGTCGTGTACACACATCATAGCTACTTTATTATTAATATTTTAAACCCGTAGACATTACTATAATATAACTGGATTTTATAATAAAAATGGTTTGGTTATCATAAGGTAAAAACCCGTTCGTGTTTTTGTGCGGTATGGTCTTACGAGATACCTTTTGTTTTGAAAAGGTTTTTAAGTATAGAAATCAATATGATTTGATTGAGCTTTCTGACGCTAGTTTTACTAAACTGATCCGAGCATTATTTTCTTATAATGCTCGGGTCAGCCCGAGCATATTTTCCCAGATTTAGCTGGATGCTTTGGAGCTTCAAGAGGCGAATTGGATTCTTTAGGAATTATTCACGTACTTTATATTCTTCCGCTATCATTATTCTGTTGTCAGTTTATATTTATCAGCAATTGTAAGGACAGGTGTTATAACGTTCCAAGCTGATAATAGATTGGTGTACTCTGATGTTGTGGATAATAAGAATGATTTCTTTTTGTAAAGATCTTGTGTATATTATATGTTACTTGCCACGTCAGTGGGATTCTATTCTGTCTTTTCTTTCTTTAACCCAAAATGGCATGTCTTTTGGATACTTAAATGATCGGCACATGAATACCGAGGATGTATTATGTGTCGTCTTTAGGTGTAAGAAAGGCAGATAGTTGCACTTGGTATTAGATCTTGGGTTGAGTGAAAACCTCGGCCTTGGTGGGTTAAAATCATTCGAGATAGGGTAAGTGAGACCCTAGAATGAGTCTAACTGTGTTATATATACGAGAGCATATTTGTTGGTGATTATAAAAATGTTTTATATTGTGTCAATTGATCTGTTGAGTGGTTTATAAATTTTGGTCTATACAAGTAGCTAACGTTGTTGATAGCGATCTGTAAACACTTGAACAAGGCCAAACCGACACAATACTATTTTAAAAGTTGTAAAAAAAATTACCTAGGAAAATATTTTATATATAAAGAAATAATTTTCAAAAATTAATATAGTTATTGTGATGTGATTGTTTATTAGGAGAGGAAAATATTCAATTTTTACCATTTAGGGTTTGTTTAGTCATGTTCGTCCAGTTTTGGAGCATTGACTATTGTTTGTTGATTTATAAGTAGTTTTCCTTTTTAAGACCTAGGTTGGGTAGATAGGAATTGGGGAAAACATTGAAACGAGTATCTTGTGAATTAAGTTTCACAATTTGACTATAAGGTGTTCGATAATATGTTAGGCTAAAATTGGATTTTAACATAAGGTGTCCATTAAAAATAATATTTCAAATGATTTTATAAAAGGTTGATTTTATAAATAAGGTTTATAAAATGTGTTTTAAAATAAAGAAGATTTTTGAGAATATTAAACCCCGGTGGTTTTGAGAAGGGATTTCAAATTATTTTGGAAAGAAACTGAAAAGAAATTTTTCTTTGGACAGTTCAGGGAAATAACCCTCGATCTATTTTGTGATAATCATAATAATCTTCTAAGCGATAATCGGATGTTTGCTTAGGCAAATGTGATAGGGCACTAGGTAAATTATTCTCTTCGTCATTGTACGATCGAAACAAGTTTGAATCCAATTGAATCCAAAGCAAGTGGATGATAAATATTTTGTTAAAAATTATTTAGTTGGAAATATATACATATATTGTTTTAAAAGGGATTTGCAAAGAAGAATTTTTTTGTAATTAACTAGTTTGAGTGACTCGAAAGTGGCTAAAAATGGGCTGGAGATGTGTTCAGATTGTAAACACTTCTCTTGAGTATTACCCTTCTTGGTAAAGGGATATATGATACTATTTGGTAGTACCTAGTTCCTTGATACTATTTTGGAGTTACTCGAGCTATATGTAATTCTCTAAGGGTTAAAAATAAAGTATCATTTCATAAAGTTTTAAAAAAAAAGCTGGGTATTTAGCACCTAAGTCTTCAAAATAATAAGGTATTCTAATTAACGAATGGATTAATAAATGAAGTTTTTATTTCAGCTAAATTTAATAAGAAGGTTTAACAAACTTAGTTTTATTAAATATCATCTTTTGGGTTTTAACGTCTAGGAAATGAAAATTTTATTTGATGCTATTAGGCCGACTAATAAACATTTTTACCTTAGAGATGTCTAACGAAAAGTAGTCTCTAGGACTGAGTTGGGATACTATCATCCTACTTTTCTTGGCTACTTACCAGACCGATTGGGTAAAGAGGTTGAATTGGTCGACTCGGTTTTAAGACCCAAGTTATTTTGAGCCTACATTTGAATAGTTAAATGTGAGTAGAATTAAAAATCATATGTTTTATATATACTCTTAGGATGTAGGAGAGTATTATGCAAGTAATAAGGTAAAATGATTTTACGAGATGGTTTCATAAATAAGTTATCTTATTGAAATTATTTAAACCTAAGTATAATTGTTATGAAATGTTTTAATAAATATTTGTGGGAGGGGAAAACATAGTTGGGTAGTAAGAACCAATAAGATAGGTATGTAGGCTGTATGTATATCACTTCCCTTTCTCTCATAATTCTTAATCCAAGATTCGAGTACATGGCTTGAGGTATTCCACACCAATCTGAATATGGATTTATCATTCAATTTTTGAGGGCGAACCCTCAGTGGGGTTCTTAATATGGAGCCAAAAGTCTTTTATCATAGTATATGGCTATGAAAGGAGAATTCTAATTAAGAAGCTTGATTAGAATCTACACTAGGGAGTCGGGTGAGCGATACTAGTTCAGAAGTGAGGCTATGTATTCGAGCTGATGGTCAAATCAGATTTTGCATGGAAATGATATATGCACATCATATGGATTGATGAATAGCGTTAGGTATTTTTGGGATAGTTTGTTTTCTGGGTTATTGTTGTGGTAAATTTTCGAGGTCAAAATTCTTTTAAGGGGGAGAGTGGAACGACCCGGAATTTCACTGCTTTGATTTGCTAATATTGAATTAATTGTAAATATTCAAATGATAGATTTCATAACTAAAATATAAATCTTCTAAAAAATAAATAATGATAGTGGAATAATTTTCAAAATTAGTTTACAAAAATATTTATTTAGAAGAAAAGTAAAAAAAATGTTAGCGAATTAGTTTTTCAAATTTTTAGCTTTTCATCGTTTAAAAGTGGTCGGGAAGGTTAAGAACACTTTGGTACATATATGCATAGATTTGCAAATGAGTAAGTATGTTTATATTGGTATATAAATAGGTATATATACTTAAGCATGTAAAGACAAAATGTGACCTTTTATGAAATATTTAAAATAAAAGATGCCATGAGAGACATAAGTATACTAGTCATTAAATGAATGTTGGAACATGATGTGAAGAGGGAGACAAGAATGTGGCGCAAGGATAAGAGGTGGAGGCTAGCATGGTGATGTGGATGCATATTTTTGGAGGGCATGTACTTAAGGTCGGTAAGGTAATTTAGTAATTCCTCCTTTGTGTAACGACCCGGGATTTTGGTCGTTTGGTCTTGAACGTTTAATTTATTTTTAGATGTTGAATTTGAAATATTAATTGATTTTGAATATGGAGATTTTGGTTGAATAAGTGAAATGGTTTAAAATTTCAAATATGGTGATTAAATGGATTTGGTGAATAGTTAATTTAATATTCGAAATTGGGTAAATATGTCAATCTAGGGTTAAATGTGAATGGAAATGATTTCTTAAGTTGATATAAACTCTATTTGAATTAGAGTGATGGTAGTGGATCTTTGAATGGAATTAAAAAGTCAATAAATTAAAATTTGAAATTTATATATATTAAGTTCATAGTGCAATTTAATATTTGGAATAGTGTAAATAATTGAATTTGTGATTTAATATGAATTGGAATGGTTTCTAATATGGATATAATTCTATTAGAATTAGAATTGAGTTGGTAAGTTTTTAAATTGGAATTTCAAGTAATTTCGTCAATTTTAAAAATCGCTCGATTTAATCGACACGATAAAATAGCTTTCCGAGGAACAGTCTTGGAATTCGATGAAACCAATTTCATTGGATCTGTAATAGTGTATTATCATCGAATTTCAAATTTTGTGGCGATTGAAGTTACTGTTTAGTCGTACAGGATAGAAACGCGTTGAATTCAATATCGAAAAATTAATATTTTAATTCGACTCGAAAAAGCTATCTTCCACATACGATCGAACTAGGCTTCGAAACATGTTCCATTGAGTTCGGAATAGGGATAAAACATTATAGATGCTAGGTGGCAAGCTTCATTTGGAGTTCGTTAAGAAAAGTACGTGAATAGTCGAAATAATAATAAATTAATATACATGCACCAATATATAAGTGCGTTCAAAGCCCTAACCCTAAAAACTATATACAACCACCTCCATAATCTTCAATGGCCGAAGCGTGTCAGAATTCTTTCCCTCAGTTCTCTTCATCCTCAAACAATTTGCAAAAAGCTTCAACTAGAAAGTCGAAGAGCTCATCAAGCTCTACGAAATGAACGATGACGATCGTCGATGGCGCAACAAATCAGCGGCTTGGCCATTCAAAGGCACGGCATTCGAGCTTATTTATCGAGACGTGGTGGAGACCGAGTTCACCATGGTTTGGGTCGAAGGTGGAGGGGGGTCGCAGCGTTCGAATGGAGGTTGTTCATCATCGTATAGATGATTGAAGTAGTGGTCGCGTCGATGTATTGAAACAACGTGGTGGGTTCTTGACCTGGAGTGAAGGAGAGTAACTTGCGTGAGAGGAAGATTGGATGAACGGCCTGATCTCGTTCCAAAGAATTGAACGGCTGAGATCGATGGAGGTTTAATATTAAAAAGAAATTTGTAAATTTAATTATATATTAAATCGTGAATCTTTGAAAATGTATATCATTCACATACGAGGTCAGAATTGGACGAAACAAGTGGCGACAGAATCGTATCGACGAAGGCTTTGGCATGGAATCGAAGTGGCATTTATTTGAAGCTGAAATATTTTCAGTTTCAAATAAAAGTTGAGTGTTTTATAACGCTCAAAAGTACTAGAATATTTTTATGCTAGTTAAATTTGAAATTATGAAGTGATATAAATTTATTGATTGTTGTTTGATAAATTTATTTGTCATTTGAATTAACTGTTAAAAATTAAAATTGACAGTTAAATTTGAAATTGGAATTTAATTGCAACTAAAATACCGATATTAATAACTATGAAATTGTTGTGAATTATATTGACTGTTTTGATGATTGATTGCGATGGATGCTATTGGTTGATATTCGGATGTTTATTTATTTTGATACATCATGTATCATCCTGTATATTATTTACAGTATATAAAACTGTAAATTGAATTATTTCAAATAAATTAAGAAAAATATTGAAATAATATATACCTATGACAATAATGTTGGGTTGAAATGATATATATCCATCCCTGAATTAAATTAAAATAACCGATTCACTTGGCCGTAGGATAGAAAATTATATACAAACAGCGGATTGGTTAAATTAACTAATTTTAAAAGTCTTGGTTTTGAAACTATTTAAATGATTTTGATTTAAAGAAATGAAAATCGAATTTATGAAGTTTGAATTAATCACGGATTTGAGTTCGAAATGTTGAAATCAATTTTGTTTAAAAGAAATTGTTTTAATGAATTTAATTGGAATTTAAGTCATGATTGAAATATAATTTGAATTATTGAAATTGAATTTTTTAAAAAGATTTGAAGTTTTACTTAAACTTTGAAGTTATTTAAGTAAAGGTAATTTAAGTGGATATTCCAAACTTGAGCTCGAAATTGAATTATTTCGAAGATTTGAATCTAAATTCGAACTGTGAAGTTTAATTTGAATTAAATGATTTAGGTTGATATTTTGAAATTGAACTCGAAATCGATAAACTTAAATGGTTTTAAAATTGAGAATTGAATTGGAACTAAATCCAAATTGGAAGTGAGATGAAATTGATTAATTTGAAATTGAAATTAATTAATTGAAAATCGAAATTGAATTAATGTGAAAAATCGAAGTTGAAATTGATTTGAATTGAAATTGGAATCGAAGTTAATTCGGATTGAAATCAGAATTGAATCAATTAAAATTGAATTGGATTTAGACTGAAAATGATTTGAATTGGGAGATTTGGAATAGAACCAGTTTGACTTTGAAACTGTTTTTAAATAAATTATTTTTTTATAAACTATTTAAAATCTATTTTTAAATATACAAATTATTTTGATCTTTCAAGCTATCTTCCTATATAAACCATTTTCAATACTCAAACTATTTTATATTGAACTATTTAAAAAATTTCAAACTATTTTCTAAAATTCAAACTGGTCGGAATTGGAATCGTGGATTTAAATACGAATTGGGTTAAACGAAGTTATAACCTAAATAGTAATTCGAATTGAATTTTGAATTGAAATTGACACATGGAACTAAATTGGTATATTTTCGAGTAAATATGGTGATTTCGAAATGAATTTGATTTTGAAGCGAATATGATATTTTGATATCAAGTACGAATTGTTTCTGAAATATAAAAGTACCATCGATGTGTAAAACGACGTTTGGTTGTTAAAGAGACCGGGCCTCTTATTGGCATACTCTCTGTCAATATTGGAACCACTTTAACAACTGTGTATGCAAAGGAGAATCCAAAACAAAGTGGTTGGTTTTGGCGTCGTTTGCTGGATTTGAGGAAAGAGAACGATGATGGATGGACCTCGGCACTTGTGCCAATTTGATTGACTAAAACAGGATGGATTGACAGGGCCAAGTGGGCTAATTACCCCTAGCGAACATCCGTTCTTCGATTTTCTTAGACTCGATCCATATTATTACTCTTGTTGGTGCACCTTGATTTGGGATAGCCTCCCTTGACTCGATATGGGATGAATGGATGCGGTAGGCGGTTACGGTTATGATGCGTTACCACCAGCCCTGCGACTCGAACTGGTAGTATCCTACCTTGGGCATTGCCTCACGTGCCTTATCATACTTTTATCCCTATACGAGACCCCTATGATTTTGGTTTAGTGTTGTCGTGTCATGGCGCATCCTTATCCACCGACGGTTTACTGGTGTTTTATATGCAAACTGTACAACAACGCTTAAAAACGCGTTAAGGGGGATCAATGTAAAGCATTAATGCTATTTTGATATTTATTTTATTGATTAGACGTTATATATGTAGCGTATTCTACTACATATAAATGTTTTGATGGATCTTTAAGAGATGGAAAATCCCGTAACATCTCTTGCGTATTGCACGCACGTCATACACCGGATAGGAGATGTGAAACCCTATAAACACCTCTGAAGCCACAACACTCATGTTATATGCGATATCGATTTGACTCACATAAGAATATTTTAGTCCTGACTCGAATGTTTTGTCTTTTCATTACGCTCGGGTCAGCCTTGAGTTTTTCAGCGCATTGAAGATCATTTTTTTTTCGGAGGACAAAGACAAAGATTTGGTATATTATTACTATTATTATTCCCGCATCATGTTGTCTACTGCATTAATTTGTTTATTTCTGTTGTATAAATAACTTTGATAAATGTTGTATGAATTATTATCAAATGTATAGTAAACAGCTTCATGAACTGTTTATTTGATTATTATATTTTATCGTTCCGCTGCGAGATTCTATGTTTGTTTTCTTCTTCTTTTCTTATTTTTTTAATTAACCTCATTGATTATCTATGTTCTGGATTGTTTAAGTTGGACATTTGTGGATTATTGTTAATTTAAACCTTCCGAAATGTGGGTCATCACAGTTGGTATTAGAGCTTAGGTTGGCGATGTACCAAGGCTTTGGTGGGGATTACTCATTAGAGATAGGGTCAGTAGTACCTTAGAATGAGTTTGAGTGTATTAATAGATATGAGCGCGTATTTGTTAGTGAATATAAAATGTTTTATATTCTGTTGACTTATTGGTTGAGTGTTTATGGATTTCGGTCGGTATGGGAAGTACAACCTTATCGATAGGGATTTCTAAACTCTTAAACAAGGTAAACAACACAGTATTGTTTTGTAGAGGGTAAATGAAATAATTTTACCCAAACTATATTTTGATATAAAGGAAATAATTTCATTAATTTATTATAGTATAATTGGAAGGTTTGGCTGTCAATATTATCATCAAAATAAGATTATAAAAATTGAAATGGTTTATATAACCAAATAGAAATTGAATAAGTACGATTATACATATGAGTTGTAACTAAAGGTGGATTCAAACCAGACTTTGGAAATTTACGTCCCGAAAATTTTAGAAAATGCTTTAAATGAATTTGAACTAATTATTTGGGAATTTTTAAATCTTAGACATTTTGGAAATGTTTTCCAAAGTGGTTTGTGGAGAATAATGGAGTATTATTTGGAGATATTTATTAATAGAAATTGTTTTGAATGGGTTTTGAAAGTAAGGAAGCACTGAACTCACTTCAGTCGCTGGAAAATAATTTTGGTGATGACGGCCGCATTATCAGTCTTTATTTTCGAGTTTCTAAGTGAAGAATTGCTACCATAGTGATTGGCTATGATTATTTGTTTTGGACTTGTTTAGTAAACAAGTTTTTTTTTAAAATTCCAAAAGGAGAAATGTTTTGGGCAAGACCAAGTTGTTTTAAAAATTCTAAAAGTATGATTTGATATACAAAATAGATATATGTATATTTATGATTTCAAAATGATTTGAAATTAAACATGGTGATTGAATTCTGGGATTTCCATTTAAATGATTTGTGAAGTCAGGAGAAAATCAGTTATTGAACTTATAATTTGGAGTTGATAAAGATAAGGAAGGAAAATGTGAATTTTAATCCAGGAATTAAAATTTAACTTGGGTAAGTTAAAATGAATATAATGGGTTTAAATATAACCAAAGATAAGTTAAATAAAATTGAATTGGATTTGAATTGGATTAAATATAAGATTTGAAATGTAAAATGATTATATAACTATAAGTTATGATTATTGAATGGAATGGATACACTTAAGCTATAAAGTGATATATATAACCCAGAGTTATAATTATAAGTTGTGAATGGACTCAACTAAGCGATATGAGATTTTAAGTAAATAAGTTCTTGAACTTATGAATTGAGAAATGCAATGGTTAAACCAAAATGAAAATGGTTTGATATTATGGTAACGAAATGGAAATTCAAAATTTTGAATTATAAATGGAGGGTGAATTGGAATTGAGTAAATTGAATATAAACATGAATTGTAAAGTTATTATATAGCAATATGTTATAAATATAGAAGGTCGGTAAACTTAAGTGGAAATTCAGGGAATTGTGAATAAATAAGTTTGTATAACTTATTAAACTGAGAAAGTGGAAAAGTATGACCAAGTTAAAATGGTTAAGTATTTGATAACAAGAAATGAATTCAATTTAAGAGTAAATGAATTGAATATGATTTTGGGAGTATGGATTGGATAACATTGGGTAGGAACTTAAGTTATAAAATTGAATATGAACTTAAGTAGTGGTATGGAATGTTTATAATAAATCTTAGAAATAATTTTATGAAATGTCGTTCATTATAAAATGAAGTGAATAACTCTATGTGAATTAAATGAAAGTGAATGTAAAAGGTGTAATATAAGTTGGAAGTGAATTTAATATGAATGCAAGTGCATGAACCTGAGCTGAATTGTTCGAGAATTGATTTACATGGAATGATTCCGAGATTAATAAAATGGATTTGAATATAATGAATATGGATATGAATGAAATGCAAATGAATTGATTGTGAATCAATTTGAAATTGAATATACATTGATTGGAAATGGATAATTGAATGTTTTAACTTTGTACTTGTTTACGCAATTGAAATATACATGTTATAATATGTTTGTTTTATGAAGAACATGTGTTTAAGTTCGTTAAAGGAATGGAATGTTATGAAAATTTCATGGTTATGGAACTTATGTGCTTCATTTGAGTAAGTACAAGTGCCTGGGTGCTATTTGGATAGATTTTGGTTGTGTAATTGCATATAAAATTAAGCGTACTTGCTTAATAACGCTAATATAAGGTACGCTTACGCATTAAAAGCAAAATGAGATAAATATTAATATATATTGTGTTTTTGACCGTGTGGGTCCATGTATATTATATTTGTCATATTTGTGATATTGTAAAAGGCTCTCCATACAGGGGAGACTTTGTCAAAAAATTTCGGAAATTTAGGGTGTTAGAAAATTTTTGAAAAATTTTGGAAAATTTTGTTAACTAAATTTGATTTGAAATTATAGCTTGAAATAATGGAATTTGATGAATAAATAGGAATTAATGGATTTGGGTAGGATTAAAAGACTTTGGAAATGGTAATAGCAGAATTTTAGCTAAATGGCTTTTGAAAAGAAATTGGTTTGGAGCATTTTTTTCTACCTTCAATTTTGGGAATGAAATTCTTTTAAGGGGGGAGGAATGTAAGGAATGGGATTTTAGTCGTTTGGTTTTTAAAATTTAATTTATTTTTAGATGTTGAATTTGAAATATTAATTGATTTTGAATATGGAGATTTTGGTTGAATTATTGAAATGGTTTAAAATTTCAAATATAGCGATTAAATGGATTTGGTGAATAGTTAATTTAATATTTGAAATTGGGTAAATACGTGAATCTAGAGTTAAATGTGAATGGAAATGATTCCTTAAGTTGATCTAAACTCTATTTGAATTAGAGTGATGATAGTGGACCTTTGAATGGAACTAAAAAGTCGATAAATTAAAATTTGAAATTTATATATATTAAGTTCATAGTGAAATTTAATATTTGGAATAGTGTAAATAATTGAAGTTGTGATTTAATATGAATCAGAATGGTTTCTAATATGAATATAATTCTATTTGAACTAGATTTGAGTTGGTAAGTTTTTTAATTGGAATTTCAAGTAATTTAGTCGATTTTGAAAATTGCTTGATTTAATCGACACGATAAAATAGCTTTCCGGGGCACAGTCTCGGAATACAACAAAACCAGTTCCATTGGATTCATAATAGTGTCTTATTATCGTATTTCAAATTTCATGGCGATTGGAGTTACCGTTTGGTCGTACGAGATAGAAACGTGTTGAATTTAATATCAAAAATTTAATATTTTAATTCGGTTCGAAAAAGCTATCTTCCACGTATGATCGAATTAGGCTTCGGAACATGTTCCATTGAGTTCGGAATAGGGGTAAAACACTATAAAAGCCAAGCGGCACGCTTCGTTTGGAGTTCGTCGGGAAAAGTACGTGAATAGTCGAAATAATAATAAAGTAATAGATATGCACCTACATATATGTGCGTTCAAAGCCCTAACCCTAAAAATTATATACAACCACCTCCATAATCTCCAATGGCCAAAACGTGTTAGACTTCTTTCCCTCGGATATCTTCATCCTCAAACAATTAGCCAAAAACTTCAACTAGAAAGTCGAAGAGCTCGTTGAGCTCTACGAAATGAACGGTGGCGATCGTCAATGGCGCACCAGATCAGCGGCTATGGCCATTCAAAGGTGCGGCGTTCGAGCTCATTTATCGAGGCATGGTGGAGACTGAGTGTGCCATGGTTTGGGTCGAAGGTGGAGGGGGGTCGCAGCGTTCGAATGGAGGTTGCTGATCATCATATAGATGATCTAAGTAGTGGTCGCGGCGATTGATTGAAAAGGCATGGTGGGTTCTCGACCTAGAGCGAGTGAGACTAACTCACATGAGAGGAAGATAGGATGAACGGCCCGATCTCGTTCCAAAGGATTGAACAGCTGAGATTGATGGAGATTTAATATTAAAAAGAAATTTGTAAATTTAATTATATATTAAATCACGAAACTTTGAAAATGTATATCTTTCACATACGAGGTCGGAATTGGACGAAACAAGCGGCGACGGAATCGTATCGATGAAGGCTTTGGCGTGGAATTGAAGTGGCATTTATTTGAAGCTAAAATATTTTCAGTTTCAAATAAAAGGTGAGTGTTTTATAACGCTCACAAGTACTAGAATATTTTTATGCTAGTTAAATTTTAAATTATGAAGTGATATAAATTTATTGATTGTTGTTTGATAAATTTAATTATCATCTAAATTATCATTTGAATTAACTGTTAAAAATTAAAATTGACAGTTAAACTTGAAATAAGAATTTAATTGAAAGTAAAATACCGATATTAATAACTATGAGATTGTTGTGAATTATATTGACTATTTTGATGATTGATTGCGATGGATGCTATTGGTTGATATTTGGATGTTTATTTATTTTGATATATCCTGTATCATCCTGTATATTATTTACAGTATATAAAAATATAAATTGAATTATTTTGAATAAATTAAGAAATAAATTGAAATAATATATACCTATGACGATTATTTTGGGTTGAAATGATATATATCCATCCCTAAATTAAATTGAAATAACTAATTCACTTGGTCATAGGATAGAAAATTATATACG
Organism: Allium fistulosum; assembly: GCA_030737815.1. NCBI lineage: Eukaryota > Viridiplantae > Streptophyta > Magnoliopsida > Asparagales > Amaryllidaceae > Allium > Allium fistulosum. The sequence continues at coordinate 901,477,452 of CM060905.1, forward strand.
GACAACGGATTGGTTAAATTAAATAATTTTAAAAGTCTTGGTTTTGAAATTATTTAAATGATTTTGATTTAAAGAAATGAAAATTGAATTTATGAAATTTGAATTAATCACGAATTCGAGTTCGAAATGTTGAAATTAATTTGGGTTAAAAGTGTTTTAAAGAATTTAATTAGAATATGAAGTCATGATTGTATTATAATTTGAATTATCAAAATTGAATTGTTTAAAAAAATTTGAACTTTTACTTAAACGTTGAAGTTATTTAAGTAAAGGTAAATTTAAATGGATATTCCAAACTTGATCTCGGAATTGAATTATTTCGAAGATTTGAATCTAAATTCAAACATTGAAGTTTAATTTGAATTAAATGATTTAGGTCGATATTTTGAAATTGAACTCGAAATCGATAAACTTAAATGGTTTTAAAAGTAAGAATTGAATTGGAACTAAATCCAAATTGGAAGTGAGGTGAAATTAATTAATTTGAAATTGAAATTAATTAATTTAAAATCGAAATTGAATTAATGTAAAAAATCGAAGTTCAAATTGATTTGTATTGAAATTGAAATCGAAGTTAATTCGGATTAAATTTAGAATTGAATTGATTTAAATTGAATTGGATTGAGATTGAAAATGATTTGAATTGGGAGATTTGGAATCGAACCAGTTTGACTTTGAAACTGTTTTTTAAATAAATTATTTTATTATAAACTATTTACAATCTATCTTTTTAAATATACAAATTATTTTGATCTTTCAAGCTATCTTCCTATATAAACCATTTTCAATACTCAAACTAATTAATATTAAACTATTTTAACTTTTAAACTATTTAAAAAAATTCAAATTATTTTCTAAAATTCAAACTGGTCAAAGTGGGAATCGTTTATATTTAAATCATGGATTTAAATATGAATTTAGTTGAACGAAGTTATAACCTAAATGGTAATTCGAATTGAATTTTAAAGTGAAATTGACACATCGAACTAAATTGTTATATTTTGGAGTAAATATGGTGATTTAGAAATGGATTTGATTTTGAAGCGAATATGATATTTTGATATCAAGTACGAATTTTTTTCGAAATATAAAAGTACCACCGGTGTGGTAAAACAACGTTTGGTTGTTAGAGAGACCCGGGCCTTTTATTGGCATACTTTCTGTTCATATTGGAACCACTTTAACGACTGTGTATGCGGAGGAGACTCCAGAACAAAGTGGTTGGTTTTGGTGTGGTTTGCTAGATTTGAGGAAAGAGAACGATGATTGATGGACCACGGCACTTGTGCCAATTTGAAATGACAAAAACAGAATGGCTTGACAGGGCCAAGTATGCTAATTACCCCTAGCGGACATCCATTCTTCGATTTTCTTGGACTCGGTCTATATTATTACTCTTGTTGTTGGTTTCGATTGGTGCACCTTGATTTGGGATAGCCTCCCTTTGACTCAACATGGGATGGATGGATGCGGTAGGCGGTCATGGCTATGATGCGTTACCACCAGCCCTACGATCCGAACTGGTTTTATCCTACCTTGGGTATTGCCTCACATGCATTATCGTACTTTTATACCTATATGAGAGCCCTACGATTTTGGTTTAGTGTTTTCGTATCACGGTGCATCCCTATCCACAGATGGTTTACTAGTGTTTTATATGCAAACTGTATGACAACGCTTAAAAATGCATTAAGGGGAATCAATGTAAATCCTTAACGCTATTTTGATATTTATTTTATCGATTAGACATTATATATGTAGCGTATTCTACTACATATAAATAATTTGATGGATCCGTAAGAGATGGAAAATCCTGTAACATCTCTTGATTTATTGCACGCACGATATATATTGGATAGGAGATAAGAAACACCGTAAACATCTCTAACGCCATGACACTCATGTTATATGCGATATCGATTTGACTCACATAAGAATATTTTAGTCCTGACTCGAGTGTTTTGTCTTTTCATTACGCTCGGGTAAGCCCTGAGTTTTTCAGCGCATTGAAGATCATTTTTTTTCCTGAGGACAATGACGAAGATTTGGTATATTATTGCTATTATTATTCCGGCATCATATTGTCTGCTGCATTATTTTGTTTATCCCTGTTGTATATATAACTCAGATAAATGTTGTATGAATTATTATCAAATGTATAGTAAACAGCTTCATGAACTGTTTATTTGATTATTATATTTAATCATTTCGTTGTGAGATTCTGTGTTTCTTTTCTTCTTCTTTTCTTATTTTTCTTAATTAACCCCATTGATTATCTATTATCCCGCCTATTGGCAAGACCGTAACACCAAGGAATTGACTAGTAACCAGTGACGGCTTGTCCCAGAGATCGGTTATATACGGGCTCACTACGGATATCGATGAATTTTGTCCGAGTCCGGATCGAGCCAAAATTGGTAGGACAAGACAAGCTAAGCCATGGGAGACAACGTTTCAAATCTCAAGTCAATCCGAGTTCGTATGCTCGAGTTATGAGCGATACAAGATTGGACGAAAATTAATTGTCGATCGACTCGCTCCTTCGACTCGCTTCGCAGCACTCAAGAGAAGCCAACTTCGACTCGCTCCACGTCCCTCAGAGTTGCTCTCTTCGACTCGCTCTAGTTTGAAACCATCGAAAGCGCATACTTCGACTCGCTCCGCTCAAACAACTGTTCGACTCCATCAACTTCGACTCCACTGCTCAGACCACCCAGAGTGCCCCACTTCGACTCGCTCTCCTAGTGCTAGCTTCGACTCGCTCTCCCAGTGCTAGATTCGACTCGCTCTCCCAGTGCTAGCTTCGACTCGCTCGACCAAAGCTTGCTTCGACTCGCTTGAAACAACATCCAGGACAAAGTAAGAATCAAGTGCCACGTCATCGAGTCGAACGAAAGCGAGTCGAAACAGAAGTGAGTCGAAGGAAATAGCCTACCGAAAAATCCATTTCGTATCGATCATATCTCCCAATCTACAAGTCCAAATGCTATGTAATTTTCACAGAAGACTACGTGCATGCTAAAGAATGTCCACGCTAAATTTCGACTCCATTTGATGAAAGCTCAAGCGAGTTGAAATCTGCTCGTGTCGATCACGGAACGGACCGAAACTTCACGGGCTTGGGCGTGCGGGCCTGGTCACGTGCCAGAGACGGTCTCCCGAGATCTGGGCGAAATACTAGCCTCCTACACCTATAAATAGACCCCCAAAGCCAATAAAAAAAGGGTTCTTCTTCCTCATTGAGATCTCCAACGCCCGGACTCCGCCAAATCCAGATCTGAACTCAATTGCTGCCGCCACAAACAAGATTCGCTGCTGCAAATCACAATTGACTGCTGTAAAACATTGAATTCACTTGTAAACACAAAAGAAAGATCAATAAAGAAAACTACTTCATGGTGGACGTAGGCTATACGCCGAACCACTCTAAATTCTTGTGTCTCCTTGCACTTTAATTATTCTCATTTCTAAAATTTGGAGTCTTTGTTAGATAATTCCTCTTTTTTCATTTAATTTCTTCACTTTATTTCTTCAAAGACTTCCGAAGAGTGTTGTGCCCAATTTTGGTACAAACACTTTGGTGCTTTCACTGAGAAAAACCCAATTTTTCTCCTGCTCTTTGGATCTCCTATCTATATCGGATTGCATAAATCTAAGAAGAAGATCGAGATCTAGAACTTTGAAGCCCTTCCATTCTACTCAGATTTGCAATCAGATCTAGGAAAGGACTTCATCAATTCATTATGGTGAGCACACGTACCACCTCTGTAGCTGCTGATCAAGGAGCACGGGACCGACAAAATCCCACGCAATCACCTCCATCTAACCAAAATGCTGCAGGACCTTCAGATCCATCAGGTCCAATCACTAGACAAGAATTCCAGACATTGCTTCAAGAGTTGACCCAAAGTCGATAGCAGCTAGCGGAATAACTACGCGCCAACGCGGAGTTGACTAACCAGCTAAATCGCCAAAGGCGAAGAAGATCTAGAAGGGACCAAGGTTCTCACTCCTCCACAGAAAGTTCAGCCTCCTTCGATGGCTAAACTAGATCCACACGTCCACGGTTGGGTGAAAGCTACACCCAGGCCATAGGACACCAACCTGCTTCGAACCTTGGGCAACCTAGAGCTGGACCATCCTGTAGCCTCCGCACAGAACCTTTGACTCGGGGAGGAGCCGCTCCTTATCATGTTACTGGCAACATTGCTACTACCACCACCACTAGACGGGGAGGTGATGCTAGAAACCAAGCTGATCCTCAACATAGCCAACGAGAGCAGACTCATGAGCCTTATGTTCCTGAGGATGTTGAACCAAGGAGGCGAGGCACGGACCGTCGACCGAGTCCGGTCCAGACTCGCGCTGTGGAACCCGACCACACCTTGGCACAACATGCTCCAAGTGTCCGAACGTCGAATATAACAGCGATGATCCGCCAAATGATCCGTAAAAGTCAGGGTCTCTCTAATGATGACTAGGGAATCTCCTGAAGTCATACCCCTTTCACCGATGATGTTTTATATGCTGAGTCACCTCGGCACTTCAGGATGCCAGCTTTGCCAGTTTATGAAGGGAGTTCTGATCCCAATCAACACGTCCTGAAATACGAGTGGCTGATGAATGCTACTAGAGCTGATGACGCAGTAAAGTGCCGTAGTTTCCCCATTTCCCTAGGGGGCATCGCTACCATGTGGTTCACTCGTTTGCCACCACGATCCATCTCTGACTTTGACCAGATGGCCACCAAGTTTGTCGAACAATTTCGTACGCATGTGGCGAGGCCAAAGGACGTCAACACTATGTCTAGTGTCACGCAAGCTCCCGGAGAAATGCTTAGACGTTACTTGGAGTGATTCCATGCTGCGTGTGCCTAGATAAGCAATCCCAACGATAACTCTATCCTGATGGCTCTGACTAATGGGATTGATGATGATTTCGAGTTCGTAAGTTGGTTGGCTGGGAAACCGCCTGCGTCATTAGACCATTTCTATTCCAAGGCAGCCCAATTTCTGAGAAGGGAGGATGCGAAACAGTCTAGGAAGCAGGATGACACAGGGCCCAACATTGAAGGTATCTAGAGTAACGTCGCTGTTAAACAGTCCGGGGATAGTTCTGGAAAAATTAAGTTAAACGTCTAAAATAAACAGAATCAGTAGAGGGACAATAGAAACCAGAACAAAAAATGCGATCAAGATCGTGGACCACGGCGTAGAGCTTCCATGTACGAAAACTACACTCCATTGAATACATCGTTGGAAAATGTGTATTTGCAGACCTGCAATACCATGCAGTATAAGAAGCCTGCCTCGAAACCACCAACTGAAAGACAAATCCAAACAGGAAAGTTCTGTAGGTTCCATGAGAGTTATGGCCACAACACCAATGAGTGTCGTCACTTACAAGACCTCATTGAAAAACTGATACGAGAGCGGAAGTTGGATCAGTATGTACGGGCGCCGCAATCCGGTGGTGCGGGCCCATCAAATCAGAATCGTGCACCGAACCAGGAAAGACAGGAAGAACCCGCTCGTGCGGACGGGAGGTTAGTCATCAATACAATAAGTGGTGGTCCTCATCCAGCAGATCGAAGCTGGAAGGAAATGGAGTCGTATGCCAGTTCTATCAGGCATGCAGACTTCGAGTGTTGCAATAGTTTTGATGAGGGGGCTCTAGCCAAGTAACAAAAAACGATGACGGATGACATCGTATTCAGGAGCAGAGACGCAAATAAAATCGAAGCCCCCACTATCGATCCGTTGGTCATCTCAGCACAAGTAGGTCCCGCTTGGATAAAAAGGATCTTAGTTGATAGTGGAAGCTCTGTGAATATTTTGTTCAAGCGAGCTTATGATCAAATGAAGATGGAAGCCGCAGACTTGAAGCCTTGTCAATCTCGAGTTCATGGTTTCAACGGAAGTGCCACAATCCCCACTGGGATGGTGGAACTGCCAGTAAAGCTGGGAGTAGGAGAACGTCGAAGAGTACGGATGTTGCAGTTCATCGTTTTGGACATAGACTCCCCTTACAATGCTTTTTTGGGCCGACCGGCCCTCGCTGAATTCAGAATAGCCATTGCCCCATGGTGTTTGACCTTAAAATTTCCCACTGATCATGGAATAAGAATCGTTCAGGGAGATCAGGCCACTGCCAGAGCCTGTTATGTTGCTGAGCTGCGGGAGGCGCAGTGAAAGGAGAAGGGAAAGGGCGTAGAGGAATCTCTCTGCGTCCGTTTCACCGATAATTGACAATTAACGCCCGGGCCCAGGCCCGGGCACCCTAGCCAATTCCTCAAGAATATTGACCCGAGAGAAACTGAAGACGAAGGAGAATCTAAAGAAAGTCAAGCATCCTCGACCGAACTGACGATTGATGTCCCAATTAACAATAACGATGATTCAAAAATAATAAAGATTGGATCTCAGCTAAGCCAGCAAACTCAAGAGGAATTGGTTGAATTTTTGCAGGCAAATCTTGACGTATTTGCCTGGACACATTCTGATATGTGTGGGATCTCGCCGGACATCGGGAGCCACACGTTGAACATTGACCCGCGGCATGTCCCGGTCAAACAAAAAAGGCGCAGTATGGATCCAGAGAGACTTGCCACCCTTAAAGAGGAAGTAGAAAAGCTTGAAGCGAACATATTCATTCGAGATGCATATACCATGAATGGGTGTCAAATCCCGTGCTCGTCTGAAAGCCAAACAGGAAGTGGAGAACATGTGTCGACTATTCTGATCTGAATAAAGCGTGCCCTAAAGGCAGTTTCCCACTCCCTAGAATTGATCAGCTAGTGGATTCGACGGCTGGACATGAACTCTTATCCTTCATGGACGCGTATTCAGGCTACAACCAGATACTGGTGCATTTACCCGATCAAGAACACACCAGCTTCATAACCAATCTGGGACTTTACTGTTACAAGGTTATGCCTTTTGGACTCAAGAACGCCGGAGCTACTTACCAACGGTTGGTCAATCGGATGTTCGCTAATCATATCGGGAAGACAATGGAAGTATATGTAGACGACATGCTTGTGAAATCATGACTCTCCACCAACCATGTAAAGGACCTGGAAACTATGTTCAGCATACTTTGGGAGTACAAGATGAAGCTCAACCCACTGAAATGTCACTTTGGAGTTGCATCCGGAAAGTTCCTTGGGTTCATCGTTAATGCCCAGGGAATCGAAGCCAATCCCGAAAAGATTTGGGGAATCAGAAATCTTGAAACTCCCAAAACTATAAAGCAAGTCCAGAGTCTCAATGGAAAGGTAGTAGCATTGAGGAGGTTCATTTCAAAGTCAACTGACAAATGCATTCCCTTCTTCGATCTGATTCGAAAAGGGAAACGAAACTTTGAATGAACCACAGAGTGCGAGGGCGCTTTCCAAGCACTAGTCCAACATCTGTCCACACCGCCGATACTGTCAAAGCCTATTGATCATGAAAAATTGTTCGTATATTTGGTGATATCAGAAAACGCTATCAGCGCTGCATTAATCCGAGAAGAAGACAAGATACAGAGGCCAGTATACTATGTTAGCAAACGGTTGACTGGGGCTGAGAGAAATTATCCGAAGTTGGAAAAGTTGGCTTACTGCCTTGTCATTACATCAAGAAAACTCCGACCATACTTCCAGGCACATTCCATTATTGTTTACACCGACCAGCCGTTACGACAGGTCCTTTCGCGGCCTGAGACGTTTGGTAGGTTACTCAAGTGGAACATCGAACTGAGCCAGTTTGACCTTACTTACGCTCCGAGACGGGCCATACAAGGACAAGTCCTAGCCGATTTCATAGCCGAATTTACCATCCCAGAGGACTTGCCCGAAGCCAGTGAATCCCCCGAGTACGTCTGGAAACTTTATACCGACGGAGCATCAAACGACCGGTGTTCAAGCGCTAGTATTGTGCTTGAAACTCCCGAAGGTCGATCCATATGTCATGCCTTAAAGTTCGATTTCCATGCGACTAATAATGAAGCTGAATATGAAGCCCTCCTAGTTGGCTTGAAACTCGCTAGAGATTTGAGAATTATCGCAGTGGAAATTTATTGTGATTCACAATTAGTTGTGTGTCAGGTACGAGGGGAGTATCAAGAAAGAGATCGAAGGTTGGCTGCTTACTTAGCTCGAGTTAAGGAAGTACTAGACCGTTTCGATTACTACGCCATCAACAGTATACCTCGAGAACGCAACCAATATGCCGATTCATTGGCGAAGCTAGCTAGCACAGGCGAAGCTCAATAAATGGGATTCGTTCCCATAGAAACGCTATCTTCCCCAAGTATCGACCGAGCAGAACTAAACCGGGTATGCGAAACCGTCCCCGAAAAGGATTCATGGATGACTCCACTCAGAAATTACATTGAGCATGGAACCCTGCCGAAGTGCAGGAGTGAAAAAAGACAGGTCCTTCGAAAGGCCTCAAGATTTACCATCCAGAATGGACTCATGTACAGAAGGGGGTACTCAGTTCCCCTACTCCGATGTATCGCTCACGATGAAATCAAACAAGTGTTACACAATGTGCATGAGGGAGAATGTGGCGATCACACCGGGGGGCAAGCACTTGCCAAGAAAATACTTCGCTACGGATATTACTGGCCTACCGTGAATCGCGATGTGTTAGACTATGCAAAGAAATGTGATAGGTGCCAGAAATATGCCCGAATCCCTAGGGCTACTCCTACTGAGATAACGCAAATGGTCAGCCCATGGCCGTTCGCAATATGGGGCATCGACATCATCGGTGCTCTACCTCTGGCAAAAGGTGGTGCGAAGTACGCCATCGTCGCAGTTGATTACTTTACGAAGTGGGCAGAAGCCGAAGCTCTCGCTACCATTACAACGAAGAAAGTAATCAACTTTGTGGTTCGTAACATCATCTGTCGATTCGGTCTCCCACAAACCATAATTACGGACAACGGAACCCAATTTGATAGTGCTGAATTCAAAGATTTCTGCAAACGATTTCACATCCAAAAGAAATTCTCTGCAGTTGCGCACCCTCAAGCGAACAGACAGGTTGAATCAGTTAATAAAGTCATAAAGTCCATCCTAAAGAAACGACTAGAAAAGGTCGGGGGCAAGTGGGTCGATGAACTTCCTATGGCTCTATGGGCCTACCGAACAACCCATAAGACCGCGACCGGCCACACTCCGTTCTCTCTTTCTTATGGTTCAGAGGCCGTTATTTCCGTCGAGCTAGAAGTACCTTCTCATCGTGTGACATACTATGATCCAAAGACAAATGCTATATTACTTGCTGAATCTCTTGATCTACTGGATGAGAAGCGTGAAGAGGCCGATTTGAGGGCAGCTGTGCATCGAAGTCGAGTCGCCCGATTGTACAACGCTAAGGTCCGTCCGCGAACCTTCGAACTTGGCGATCTCGTCTTAAAAAGAATCTATCCGGTTCCTTCACATATGAAGCCGACATGGGAAGGACCATATGTTATTGAACGAAGGCTCGGAGATGGCACATTCAAGTTATCGACCATCGACGGTCTTACCCTGCCAAGAGCTTGGAATAGCGAGAGCCTTCGCCGCTATTACACCTGACAGGCTATCTTTATCCATTTAGTTTACTTTCCTTTTCTGCAATTTGTTTATGCATTTCGAAATTAGAACTTGTAATAAGGCAACTGACTTTGCCATACTTTCTTATTTCAGCAATAAAATGCAACCTCTTCGAGCCAGAGCTATGATTTACTTGAAATACTTCATATGACCATCACTATGCACGGAGAGCTAAATCTCATCATACGGTGGGATTTATTCAAATAGAGAGTGGCTGCGGCGCAACCAATCACTCCCTAAGTGAAACCCGAGCTCGGAGGCAAGCCGTCACATCAAAGTCAAAAAACGGATTGATACACGACAATCCTTCATCAACTCCGAACTCCTAGAGCGCGAGTCGGAGTATAAATATTTAACTCCGTATTCCCAGAGTGCGAAGCGGAGTATAAACATTCAACTCCGTATTCCCAGAGTGCGAAGCGGAGTATAAACATCAACTCCGTATTCCCAGAGTGCGAAGCGGAGTATAAACATTCAACGCCGTATTCCCAGAGTGCGAAGCGGAGTATAAACATTCAACCCCGTGTACCCAAAGTGCGAGCCGAAGTATAAACATCAACTCCGTATTCCCAAAGTGCGAAGCGGAGTATAAACATTCAACTCCGAACTCCCAGAGTGCGAGTCGGAGTATAAACATTCAACTCCGTGTCCCCAGAGTGCGAGCCGAAGTATAAACATCAACTCCATATTCCCAGAGTGCGAAGCGGAGTATAAACATTCAACTCCGAACTCCCAGAGTGCGAGTCGGAGTATAAACATTCGACTCTGTATTCCCAGAGTGCGAAGCGGAGTATAAACATTCAACTCCGAACTCCCAGAGCGCGAGTCGGAGTATAAACATTCAACTCCGTATTCCCAGAGTGCGAAGCGGAGTATAAACATTAAACTCTGTATACCCAGAGTGCGAGCCGGAGTATAAACATCGGTTCTGAATTTCCAGAGTACAAGTCGGAGCATAGACGACGACTCTGGATTCCCAGAATGCAGAACGGAGCTTAAACACCAACTTCAAGTTCCTGAAGCATGGATCGAAATATAATTATCAACTCCAAACTCCCAGAGCACGAGTTGGAGTACAAAAACCAATTCCAAGTCCCCAAATAGTGGGCATATGATTGAAACTCAAGCCAGCATGACCAACCGCCAGTAAACAAATGAGGATCCCCGGAGTGCGGATATGATCATCAACGATCAGACAAGCGCGGATAAACTGCTCAACCCCCGTTTGCTTTAAACGCCCGTTCAACGGCACTAGACTCGGCATACTAGGAGAAAAGGGTAATCGCTGACTGATGTTTTACAACATGCCACCAAGACTGGGGGGCAAGACTAAAGCATCAACCATTGACTGAAGCAACACGACGTCAAAATTCGACTCGTTTCCCGGTCGCAAACCATGTCCACATTACCCGAACTTGGCAAACAGGAACAAACTTCATTCGGAAATCGAAACTTCACAAGTGTAGTACAGACACTGAAACACTTAGACAAATACACAATGACAAAAAAGAAGTCAAAAAAGAAAAGTTTCATTTCTATCGATTATGGAAGAAGTTCGTATACAAGTCTCCAAAAAATTCCTACTAGCAGGGGCCGAACTCGCATCTATACACGGCTAACAAAATGCAAATCAAAATACACCGGGAGAGCATGCCTAATCTTTCTTTTTCCTTAGCTTCCTCCTCGATGTGGACTCGCTAAAGCCATCGCAGTCTTCCTTTTTGAGCCTTTGCTTTTCGGCGGTTAGTCTTCAAGCGAGGGCATTATGTCGACGTCCTCCTCCAAACTCGTGTGAATAAGAATGCTCCCAACGGGCGGAGTCGGAGGAACAGGATCAATTACAGAAGGTGGAATGGGCAGGTTGGTGAGAAAGACAGAACCACCAGGAGACATCATTCCGAGCGGGGCAGGTCTCGATGCTGCAATCCCACCTACAAGGCTGCCGCCATAACCCGCTGATGCCTGTTCAGCGTCGATCTGAGCAAACATCTCCTCTTTGTTTACTGCTTGATCCCCGCTGGGGGCATCAGCAGTCGGCATTAAAGAGCTTGCAGCAGGATCAGTTCCGCTCGTAACAGTTGGCAAGTCAGCAGGGTGATCGCCATGACAACGAAAGAGTTCATCCATCAGTTGCTCGTCAAACGCCACTGTATTCCCTTGCATATCATCAATCGGGGCAGCCGTGCTCACAGTGGTTGCTTCGGTCACGATAGCCTCCTGCGTCTGATATGATTCTTGAGTAGCAGGAGGCATGTGCGGCGCAACGTCAATCACTGGAGAAAGAATAAAAGAATTGTTAGAACTTAAACTCGATCGAAGACTTCGACTCATGAAAGACATGTTGAATGTTTGGAGTACCTTCCTCAGTTTGGCTTATAAGCGACGGGGCAGCTTCAGTCGCTTGTGCTGTAATCGGAGACATCTGCGGCTGATCCGGATTATAGGCAGGAACAGCTTGAGGATCAACCGTAGACAAAGAATCGGGCTGGGTTGACACCGGAAGATCAAGGCTTGCATCATGATGTCCAACCCCGGAGCCTTCTCCTACTTCCAGGTGCTGGGTGCCGAGCCTCTCCTTCTCATAAGAGATCATTGAATCATGGAGAATCTTCTTTTCATCGTCAGTTAACAGACGATTCTCAAGCTCGAATTCATCCACAAGCTCACCCGGGTGCGCCTCTTTCTCTTCCTCGACCAGTCGGCCCCAAGCACTGTGGAGATGCGTCGAATAATCATCGAGCCAGGCCAGACCCCTATGCCTCAACACGTTAGCGTTATAGACAACGAGGAGGTCTTCAATGTCGGCCTCTAGCCTGGACTCGGCCAACTTCACCCTTTCCTCGACCTCAGTCTCCACCTTTTGGACTTTAGCCACCGCCGCATCCCGTTCACCCCTAAGTAGAACAGCCTGTTCGCACGCCACCTGGGTTGCGTTGTTCGCATCATCCTTTTCCTTGGCCATATCGGCAAATTTGGCCTTAAGTTCGTTCAGTTCCTTGACTGCCGCATCCCGCTCGGCGGTAACCGTAGTATTTCGGTGGCCCATCTCCTCCACCAAGGCGACATGCGTCTGCCTCAACCTCTCTATGGTCACCTTTGCCTCGTCAGCTTTCTTAATGGCCTCGATCTCGGATTTCCGAGAAAACTCGGACTCGGCAGAGAGTACCTGAATAACACGATCCCTTTTTGCGGGCTCGGTCTCCATCTTCTCGATCTCTTTGGCCCGCTCGAAGGCCACTTTAGAAGCTTTTTCAGCAGCTTTTTCCCACTCCCGGTATTGGGTGTAGATATCGTGGACATAATCATGCATCATGCCTTCTACCCCTGATGGAACTCTCTTCAAGTGGTGAGGGAAGACATAACCGTCGAAGCAAATATTTGGAAAATCCTTCTTCATTTAAGCCAACTTAAGGGCCCCTTCTCCAGTGGGGTCAGCGGGGACCTGCCCTGTAACCATGGAAGATGTAGTCTCGACTCTCTGAAGATGAGTCTCAGATCTGGAAGTATGAGAAGAAGGCCTGGGACGAGGAGGCTCTGACGGCTGTGGAACATGAGCAGGAGGTGGTGATGGAAGCCTAGGAGGAGGAGAGTGTGATCTAGACCGGTGCTTGTATTCTCTATCCCTATCACGCCCATACCTATCCTGACTAGAGTAATCGCGATCGCGATCTCTATCAGAGTCCCTCCTACGGGAATCGTAGTAAGAAGAAGCCTTTCGGGCCGAGCGAAGACTACCTAGCATTGATCCTCTTCCAGATATAGTACCTCAAAATGAAAAGCGAAGAAAGAGTTAGCAACTTCCTAAGCCGGACAAAGTACAGTTGTGAATCATGTAGTGTAGTGAAGTGTATGCATGTCCAATCCCCCGACAACCGGAAATGTCGGCTACACTCGTAGCAAGCGACCCGCTCAGTTCAAAAGAACTATCAAGCCCCTCCGTCCCTGCGTCATGTGGAGACAACACGAAATCCGGGATCGGAATGTCAGCAAGCCCTGCAAAAGGACTCTCCACTTGCGGGGGAGGAGCCTCTGAAATTCTGATCCCCTGGAAAGGTAAAGACACGACCATGGATTTAAATCTCTTAGATTTAGGGCGTTTGTGAGCAGCGGCCTTGCCTTTTCTTCTTCCACCCGAGTCCAGGACATCGGCAGAAGGCCCAGTTGGAAGCTCGGTATCGGTGGGCGTTCTTTCTGGATCTACTTCTTCGGTGATCACGACGGCAGGCGCTTTGCATTTCACGCATTTCTTCGTGGCCACTCTATGTACCACTTCCAGGTGTATGCTCTGTCTCCGCTCTATCAGCCCGACAGCCCTCAAATTCCTGTCGGTCAGGACTAAATCTATGTGCCTTTCTTCGCTCGGAAACGCTTGAAGAATCCGAACGAGCTCTCTAAAATACGCACCATCAGGACGAGAGATTGCGGCTGTAACAAAGGAAAAGTGTGTCAGTTTTGAAGTCAGTTACTAGTGTCTCCCAGATTCAAGAGAGAGGTGGCAGCACTTACGTCTATCTAACCACCGCCTAGCAAATCCAAGGGGCAACAAACGTAGAACCATTCGGATTTATAATAACTTAGCCTTCCCCAGGAACCCAGCACAATGTGGCAGTTTCTGACTGCCTCCAGGTAGGTGAAATAAGGGCTATCTCCGTGGCTCTTGACGTTGAATAAATATCTGATTTCGATCGGCTTCGGCGGTCGAAAGAGGATCTCCATAAACAGGATGAAGGTGCTGTTCAAAAAGGCATACCCGTTGGGATGTAGCTGAGACGGAGCTATGCCAAGAAACGATAACGTCTCCCTTATATAGTCATTGAAGGGAGGAAGTTTCCCCGCCGTGCAAGCATGATGGTTGAAAGCAGTAAATCCTTCCGGGGGATAATGCGGCATGTCCTTCGGCCCAGGAAGTAGCACGTCGTCAAGCGACAAATCGTGCCTTAAACAGATCCGGCCTAACATGTCTTCAGAGATACCCGACGGCACCGAATTGGGTGGACTTCAAATAAACCGAGCCCCTAGACGCTCGTCCGGAGCTTGCTCAATAACTTCGACTTCTATAACCGGTATCTCAATAGTTGGACGAACATAACTTGGGAATTTCGGCTGCTAAGAACTTGAAGGATCCATAACTAGCTAGCTTATAAAAAATCATTATTAAACTGACAAATAACATTCGTGCATCCCCCAGTGTAAAGTATGTGGGCGTGTTGTGCAGTGCAGTACTGTATATTATATGGGAAGATCAACCGAATTAAGGAAAACGTATAAATGACGGGACTTCGGAATTCAGTCGGAGGGACCGTCATTGCTGACCGTCACAACCATGCCATCCAGTTATTAGCTATCATTCCGAGTTAAAATGTGCTATTATTTTAGTATGTTCCAGTTTCATCGACGAACTTCAATAGGCAATTAGGTGTACGGTGAAACAATTAAGTCCGGTTAAGCAAGTCTGAAGCTCGTCGAAGTTAAGTGGTCAAAGGCACTAGAATTTTCGGTATCATCAAAATTAATACAATGGTCAATCATCAAAAGGTCAGGTTCAAGACAATCACTCAGGTTCAAGTTCAAATCAGGCTCGAGTTTGAATCGATTGTTCAGGGTTATGCAGTTCGACTCGGTCCAAGACCACGTCCTTCGACTCGGTCCAAGACCACGTCTTTCGACTCGGTCCGAAGCCACACGCTTCGACTCGCTTCGAAGCCTCGAATTCGACTCGGTCCAAGACCACGTCCTTCAACTCGGTCCAAGACCACGTCTTTCGACTCGGTCCGAAGCCACGTGCTCCGACTTGCTTCGAAGCCTCGACTTCGACTCACTCCCGAGGCCACGTGCTTCGACTCGATCCAAAGCAGCCACTTCGACTCAATCTAAGGCAGCTGCTTCGACTCGACCCAAGACCATCCACTTCGACTCGATCGAAAGCCACCATTTCGAGTCCATCAGACACAGCCCCTTCGTATCGATCCATAGATACCAAGTGTTCGACTCAATGCGAAGATCCACCATCGATCGATACGAAGGCCTCCGCCTTGTCATGTCGAAGCCCCTGCTCCAGATCGACACGAAGCTAAGACCAAGGGCTTTTCGATCAGTCGTGGCACTGATAGATTTGGTGTTAGAAATCAAGTCTCCTCGTTTACGTGTAGATTCGCTTATTGAATTACCTAAATTTGTTAATTGGTTCGAGTAATTGAAGGTGTAAATCAGTTCAAGGACGAGAGTGATTTCTCTTCTTTGCTTTCCCGAGTCTCAGAGTGATACGAAGGCAAGAAAGATAAAGGTGAAAGGTAAAAAGTGAAAAAACGGCTAAGTATGGAGTATTTATATGGACTCGAAAGTAAGGGGAATAACCGATTCGAATTCCAGTGGGGTCGAACACATGCTTCGACTCCCTCTTCAGTGCACTGATGCAGAGCTCCCTTTCGTATCTCTCCTTCGACTCCATCCCCGTGACAAGCTCGATTCCCTCATGCAGCAATAAAAGACATCACTTCGACTCCGTCTTTCCTTCGACTCGCTCCTCTGTCTTCGGTGCATTTCGACTCCGACTCCTATGCAGTTTGAATCTAAGACCGAGTCGAACATCCTATTTGAATCCATCAGGGAGTCCACATCGACTCACTCCACTTCGACTCGCTCAGTTCGAGACCGTCATCAAGTTGAACAAGCGCTTCGCATCCATAAATCCAATGAAAATTATCTTCGATGTTTCAATCCTTCACATCGATTCAGGAGAGGATCGTTACGAAGGAACATTCAAAAACAACCATCAAGCATTGTTGCAACAAATTTCACATCGGTTCAGGAGAGGATCGATACGGAATTCAAAAAATAATAAACTGACAACGACTCGAGAACGTGCAAACATCAGCGGGAGTCAGACTAACATATATGCATAAATGTCGGACCAATATTCAATATTCAGATTTTCAGGAATCAGAAATTCATCTAATAACGATTACAACAGCAAATGGGTAACCACTAGCATACAACAATCGGTTGCAATAATACATGGTACAGCAGTCAACGGTTTACATTATCAAGAAGAACGGTTTACATTATAAGTATTCAGAGTAAAGATGGCAGTATTTCAAAGCACGTCATGTTCCCACAATACGTACTTTAGTGGTAAATGTTATCCCGCCTTTTGGCAAGACTGTAACACCAAGGAATTGACTAGTAACCAGTGACGGCCCATCCCAGAGATCGGTTATATACGGGCTCAATACGGATATCAATGAATTTTGTCCGAGTTCGGATCGAGCCAAAATTGGTAGGACATGACAAGCTAAGCCATGGGAGCCAACGTTTCAAATCTCAAGTCAATCCGAGTTCGTATGCTCGAGTTATGAGCGATACAAGATTGGACGAAAATCAATTGCTGATCGACTTGCTCCTTCGACTCGCTTCGCAGCACTCAAGAGAAGCCAACTTCGACTCGCTCCACGTCCCTCAGAGCTGCTCTCTTCGACTCGCTCCAGTTTGAAACCATCAAAAGCGCATACTTCAACTCGCTCCGCTCAAACAACTGTTCGACTCCATCAACTTCGACTCCAGTGCTCAGACCTCCCAGAGCGCCCGACTTCGACTCGCTCTCCTAGTGCTAGCTTCGACTCGCTCTCCCAGTGCTAGCTTTGACTCGCTCGACCAAAGCTTGCTTCAACTCGCTCAACCAAGTGCTTACTTCGACTCGCTCGAAACAACATCTAGGACAAAGTAAGAATCAAGTGCCACGTCATCGAGTCGAACGGAAGCGAGTCGAAACGGAAGCGAGTCGAAGGAAACAGCCTACCGAAAACTCCATTTCGTATCGATCATATCTCCCAATCTATAAGTCCAAATGCTATGAAATTTTCACAGAACACTACGTGCATGCTAAAGAATGTCCACGCCAAATTTCGACTCCATTGGATGAAATCTCGAGCGAGTCGAAATCTGCTCGTGTCGATCATGGATCGGACCGAAACTTCACGGGCTTGGGCGTGCGGGCCTGGTCACGTGCCAGAGAGGGTCTCCCGAGATCTGGGCGAAATACCAGCCTCCTACACCTATAAATAGACCCCCAAAGCCAACAAAAAAGGGGTTCTTCTTCCTCATTGAGATCTCCAACGCCCGGACTCCGCCAAATCCAGATCTGAACTCAATTGCTGCCGCCACAAACGAGATTCGCCGCTGCAAATCACAATTGACTGCTATAAAACATTGAATTCACTTGTAAACACAAAAGAAAGATCAATAAAGCAAACTACTTCATAGTGGACGTGGGCTATACGCCGAACCACTCTAAATTCTTGTGTCTCCTTGCACTTTAATTATTCTCATTTCTGAAATTTGGAGTCTTTGTTAGATAATTCCTCTTTTTTCATTTAATTTCTTCACTTTATCTCTTCAAAGACTTCCGAAGAGTGTTGTGCCCAATTTTGGTACAAACATTATCTATGTTCCGGATTGTTTAAATTGGACATGTGTTGATTATTGTTAATTTAAACCTTCTGAAATGTGGGTCGTCACACTTTGTATAATTTCCATATTTTTCCTTCTCATTATTCATTCCATTCTTAGTTTTATAATTTTCTTACAAACTTCATGAAAACTTATTAATGGCTTCCTCAGTCTCAAAATATAAAATAATATCTTTTCCATTTCTAAAACTTTTAAAAACATTGTTTAAGGCTTTTCCTCCCCTTCTACAACAACTCCTCCTCCTTAAAAAAATCCAAAGGCCTGAAACCACCCTAGGTGTAGCACCGACGCTTCATGGCTTAAATTTCCCTTGGCCTTAAGGCCTCAAAAATCCCATTTTTGATAAAATAATGCAAAAATCTAGGCTCGGTTCAAATGTTAGTGAAGTTCGAGTTAGAATTGGATAGCTTTTGGTGAGAAAGCTTTCTATTTTATTTAAAGTTTCTAACTTTAAATATGATGCTTACTTTGTTGGTAAAATCATCACTTGTTGGTTGGATATTGTTATTGATTTGTATGTATGTATGTATGTGTGTGTATATATGTATGTATGTATGTATGGGTTGGGTGTGATGTTGTATAACTTGAACTTTGAAGTTAAAGTTTGTAACAGCTGCAAGTTAGGACTTTTGCTTATATAATGATGTTATGGTTTATACATATGTTTGTAACCATGCATTAAATTTTGTAGGCTAAAGATAGGTTAGCAATTTAGCTTGTTGAATGTTTCGACATGAAAATCCCTTGCTTTCTAACTTGTTTACTTATGGATTTTCCAAGAAAAGTTTATAAAGTTTTAAACTTTAGTTTATGTTTTTAAAAAACGACTGTTTTTGAAACCTAAAAGTGTTTTCAACTTAAATATTTTTGAAAAGTATTTTCAAAACTTATTTTAAGTAATAGTAAGTAATTATTAATTTTTTATTTAATGATTATTAAATTAATTAATTAAGTAAGGTAATTAGCACTTAATCATTAGTTAACGAAAGTAATTATACTTAAGTATTAATCATGTAAGTTTGTTATAATTAGTAAACTAATATAAGGTTAATTACTATTTAATTAATTATTTAAGCATTAATTATTATATGATAAAGATTAATTATTAACTAATTATTTATTTTAAAATGGGTTTAATTATTTAATGAGTACTAATTAAAATTTAATTATTTTAAATAAAGGCTTAAATGATTATGTAATTATTAATTAAGAACTAACTATTTAGCTAATTATTAATTAAGAGAATAATTATTTATTTAATTATTATTTTGAGATTAAATAAAATTTAATTATTTGTTTAAAGGATAATTATTATTTAATCATTTATTTAATAGTTAATTGTTAATTAAAAGTTTAATTATTGTTAAAATATAGAGTTTAAATGTTATTCAAATATTAAATAAAGGTTTTAAAATTTTAAACCACTTTATTTCTAAAGATCGATTTTATTTAAAAAAAAATTTTAAAACCAAGGGATTTCTTTTTCGACTTCTTTTAAGTAACCCCGAGTGAATATGAAACCCGGTGATATATGTTTGGCAAAATAAAACACCGTTCTGCTAAATAATTATAGTTGACATCTATTAGCAGAATAAATCGCCGTTCTGCTATAATTCACCGAATAGATTATGTTTTGACATCTATTAAGCTGAAACTAAACCTAGTTCTGCTATTATGGTGCTTGAACATTTACCTGTATGTTGATTGATTGTTATTGGCTAATTCCCTTTACATATCTGCTTGTTATGTAGATATCCATGTTATAACAAGAAAGTTAAACTAAATTAAATGAGAACCATTGTGGTCACTAAGCCTCTTCCAGATTTTGAGAAACAATCATTTAGAATATATTTTTAATAATGGGTTTAAAGTAAAGTTATTACCCATTTATATTACTTAATGTTTATTACCATTAAATATGATATTTACAGGATAATGAAGCAATTATTTTATTAAAGATGTTTGGAAGTAATTTAATATTTTGTAAATGGTTGTTTAAAGTCATTATTTTGATAATCCAATAAAGATAAATTTAATGAAGGATGTTTTAAATAATAACTTGTTATTTAAAGGTGTTTTAAATAATTTCTTTGTTTATCAAAGGAACTTTATTAAATGATATTTATTAAAGGAGTTTTGTTTTAAATAAAGAAAGTTTATAAAAAGAGATTTATAAATTGAAAAGAGATCTTGAAATTTGGGAAGAAGTTTAATAAATAATTTTGGATATTTATAAAATTGCTCTATAAATGATTTTAGGTAGTTATGAAAGAGTTTTATAAATATATTTGGAGATTTATAAAGTGTTTTATAAATGGATTTGGAATTTAAATTGAAGGAGATTTCATAAATGAAAGAGATTTATAAAAAGGATTTATTGAAGTAAATTATAAAAGAATTTGAGATTGGATTTCCCTTAACTGACATTCTTAATTTGACTATATGGACATTAGTTCCACACTTAACACCGAAGGAATAATGTTTGAGGTTATCCTTATCTCCAATTTAAATAACTTGGTTTTGATCCTTTTAATATTATTTTGAAATAATAAATCTTTCATAATGTTTTGTGAATATACTTATGCCGGTGAGATAAGTATATGAATATTTTGATAAATATTTTGGAACCAGAGTTAAATAAATGAAATGTTTATTTTAAGGCTTAGTGGTTGCTATGGGTAATTAAATCTCTGGATTGTTATTTGTTTATTTATTTAATAGTTAAATAACCGACTATCAATCTTGGCCAGTTTTGACTTAGGAAGTATGTTGCGTATATTCAAGTTCCCCGGTAAAGACTCGAACACTTGTTGTATACTTCTGAAAGAACCAGGAATATGTGTTTGAATGGAAGACATCTTGACGATGACTAAAGATGGAGCACTTTGAAGTGTAAGGGCTACTTGCTACTAATCCTGAGGGTGTTTCTGAAATGGATGTAATAGAGGTATTGCATTTGGTTTCCTTCAGCCCAGAACGAACTTGTATGGATAAATGCTGGCATTGCATTTCTGCCTGGGGGGCAGCGTTAGCATTCCAAGAGGGAATTACTATAAGGAAATGATAAGAGCGTAGCCTCTCAAGCCTCATACCCCATTAATGGCCAAAATAGGGTATGTTGCAAAGCTATGTGGCTCGCTCTAATTAGGGTATGATCATCGCCTTATCAAAAATCGATATCTGTATGTATGTTTCAAAGCCCATTTTTGTTGTTGATCATGACCTCGTAGGGGTGATCATATTTGGTACTATCCAATCAAGGGTGGGCCGGTCTTGTCATGTGGGTTACAAAGGTAACTACAGCCTGAGGTATATTTTATCTAGAGGTGTACTGTACGAAAGGTGGTCTCTTACCTTGCCATTTGTTAGAATCCATTCTCCTATAAGAACCTTCGGTTTTGGATTATATACCTATTATTTCTGTCATGTACAACATTACAGCTACTTGATTATTGATATTTTAAACTCGTAGACATTATTATAATATCACTGGATTTTATAATAAAAAGGGTTTGGTTATGGTAAGATACAAACTCATCTGTGTTTATGTGCGGCATTGTCTTACGAGATAACTTTTATTTTGAAAATGGTTTTCAAATGAAGAAATCAATATGATTTGATTATGCTTTCTACTTTCTCACGTTGTTTTTACCAGGCTGATCTGAGTGTTATTTTCTTATAATGCTCAGTTCAACCCGTGCATATTTTCCCAGATTTAGCTAGATACTTTGGAGCTTCAGGAGGCGAGCTGGATTCTTTAGGACGTATTCACGTACTTTATAATCTTCTATTGTCTTTGTTCTGTTGTCTGTTTATATTTATCAGAAATTGCAAGGAGGGCTATTATAACTGTCCAAGCTGATAATAGGTCGGTGTGCTCTGATGTTGTGTATAATAAGAATGATTTCTTTTTGTAAATATCTTGTGTGTTTTATATGTTACTCACTACGTCTGTTAGATTTTGTTTTGCCTTTTTCTTTCTTTAACCCCTAAGGTCCTGTCTATCAGACACTTAAGCGATTGGCACATGAATACCGAGGATATATTAAGTGTCATCTTTCGGTGTAAGAAAGGCAAATCGTTACAGAAGACGAATGTGAAAGAGATGGAATGAATTTCCACTATGGTAATTCTTTCGTCGAATTTCCACTATGGGAATTCTTCCATCAAGGTTCTGCCCTAGCGATAAAGGTATTCAGGTGTCTAAATGCCAAATTCAAACGCTTGAGTTTAAGGGAATTTGTCTTGCAATATTTTAGTGCAAATTAGGGGTAGATTCGAATGTTTGGATTTCCTGACCAAACGACTAAAATCGACGTCAGATGTCTATATTCCATTTTTATACGCCTGAGCCGCTATGCGATGCAAATGTTGAATTATGCTCGGATATGTGGACATTTTGATAATTGGGTACATTGTGTGGATCCTTCTGATAATCGAAAGATCTAGAGTGAATAAGGAACAATATCATGAGTTTGGGAATTGTATAAAAAGTTCTAGAGAACATGTGATGGATGCTAGTAACGTAGAGATAACGACGATGGTTTAAGATGCAATTTTGAGTCGTATGGTTGTTTTATAGAGTATTCAGGTGGCTTCAACGTGGGAGAACTAGAATATTGTGATATACTTCCATACGATGTTGTATGTATAGAGTAAGTGTGTATCCCTAGGTTATGGCTTTGGGATTTGATATTTATAAACCAATTGTAGAATGAGGCATGGTTGTCTTAACTGCCCATGTTTAGCGGCATCGATTTAGAGAAATACAACATTATATCTTGGTTACAAAGGCAATAAACCGTTGGTTGTAACATCCCGTAAAATTAACGATAATTAATAAGGCTACAAAAATGGAATTTGAGCAAACTACATATTCTTTCCATAAAACTTGCACTATTCTGTTTGTGGCGATTTTCCGAGTAACTTTCATATTTGGAGTTTCGCGATCGAAGTTCAAATGAAAATGTTATTAGCATTTAAAATTTATAGAGCGAAAATAATTAAAAAACAAAAATAGAAATAAATAAACATTAAATGCGGACCCAACCGGTTGACCCCCTCCTTGGGCTGATTGACCACCTATAGGGGAGTGGTCGACCAGTTGTATGGTGGCGGTTAGGGTTTGAACCTTGGCCGGTGGCTTAGATTTTATTGTTTTAATCTAACGATTATGATGGATTCAAGCGGGTGTAAATAGAGGCCTAATCCCTCACTTCTCTTCTCCTTTTTTCTAATCCAAGCAGCAAAGCACTGTCAGTTTTCCTTCTGTACTATTTCTAAAAATTATAAAATATTATGTACACACACAAAAAATAATCGGAGAAGGGAAAAAATAAAAGAGCAGAAGAAAATCAACATTGCAAAAGAAAAAGGTAAGATTTTATTATTATAAATCTATATTATCCTTAACACCAAATCTCTTCTCAGATCTATAATTCTAATAGTATGTATACACCATATTATACTTATTCTTTTGGATTAGAAAGGAAAAGGAGTCAAGCGAAGGAATGGATTCAGATTTGGATTATATTTGATTATTATGCCTAAATATGATCTGATAAATTGTAGGCTTAAAACAAATGTATAGGAATATCGCCTACATATTCTATAAAATAGGTAATTGAAAAGGAATGGCATGTACAACCTAATCTGAAAATTTGAATTCAATTCAAAATATTTATTATTATAGAATGTTTATTTATTCCAGATTTATAATTGGTTTGCAAATTAGGCTGCCTTGGTTGACCTGGAGTATGAATTTCTATATTTTAATTTATTTGGAGAGGGGTATAATCTAATTATATCTATTTTCATATAATTTTCACAAATTGTCCTATTTGTAAAGTATGTATACAAATGCTTCTTTTGAATTAACAAAGAATATACCAAAAAGGAAAGAGATGTGTAAAGTACGGATATTATTCTCCATAGTTTACATTGTCTATTTCAATAAAAGAAAAGAGATAATTCCTTGAAATTTTAAACGGAGTGAAAGTCTCATTATTGGGTAATTTATGTGAATTTATAACAGTAATCCTTTTAGAAAGGATAAATCCCATAAATTAAAATGAGGAAAGGAATGTTTTAGTTTAGGAATATATAATAAGAAAATAAGAGTGTTAATACACACACACACACAGATATATATATATATATATATATACTTACACATGTAAAACCGCGTATGTCAATTAAAAATAAAAACATATGTATAGCATAATCAATGACAATATTCATATTAGTTATTACAGTGTATTAAATTATAGGATTAACAAGGAGGTAATTGGAATTCCAAGATTTATGGATATTAACTACAAATTCCAAGATTTATGGATATTAACTACAAATTTAATGGGATTTATGGAAAATTGAATAGGCACAGTAAATGGATTTGGAAACGGGTAAATAAATAAATTTTGAGAATGTCCGGTTTCAACATTAATAACTAATAATTATGTACAATGGGCATTAATTGGACAAAGAAGGAACAGAGAAACAAGAGACTAAGCGTATCAAATAGAAATAATTACGTTGCGAACAAATAAGTATTAATACTATTAAATACATGTAGAAGGCAATATAATTTTCATAGTAGGAAATTATATGGCTTCAATTATACATTTAGAACAGGCGTGAATTAGTGGGCTTAGCCCGACAATTAGGCTTTGGGTGATAGGTTTGGTTCAGTAGGTTGGGATGTGAGGTTTGTAGAGTTACACAACAGAAGTCCACCCTTCACCTAGAAGCTACTAGTAGGTGTGTACACTTACTACTGTTGTGAGACTTCTCCAACCATAGGACCCTTGGGAAGGGTTATGTGTTGGGGATGTGAAAAGACCCTCTATTTTTATACCTGAATTTGTAAGGATTTTTTTTATAGAGATATATATATATATTATCATATATATATTTCTGAAGCCTAGAGTCCTTTTTCTTTTTTTATCAAAACAACTTATCCAGGATCAAAATCTTTACCAATATAAATATATCAGTGTATTCATAAGGATATGCACATACATGTGAAGGTGCATGTGCCTCTCTTGTTTAGATCAGAGTTATGGTAAACAAGAGGATAATTTGATTGATTAAATTTAATCAATCCACACATAGTTCAATTTAATTCATGCAATAAAATTCCATCCATATAGGTAACAATATGATTTTTAACCCTTGATTACTTGCTAGATTCTCAATGAAGTGTAATTCCTAAAAACATTATAATTGTGTTATGATTACCTTTAAATTGATGGTGTAGTGCTTATGCTTTGAAAAATGATATAAGTTGATATCATTATCTATGTTTGATTTTCTTATAAAATCTACCTAGAGTACAAACTCTTTTCTGGAATATTTTTGAGAGAGATTTCATATTCCAAAAACTTAATTCTTTGATGCCAGGATGCTAAGCTAAATCAAATGCAAACATGAGTGAGTTTCCTGAGAACCTGGGTATCCAAAACATGGTTCAACCAGACTCTTTATTCTGGTATAAGCCATAGGGTTTTAAAAATGCATTTTGATCAAAGCCTTAGTGAAAAGGAATTCAGATTCATGTTGAAGTACAAAGATAACTGGTGTGCTAATATCTGAACAAAACATATTTAAATATGCATATATACAACTATCATGGGCATGGCTTTCAACTCCTATATTACAGATTTTTCCTTTGTTCAAGAACAAGGTATAAAACATTTGTGTAGAACAAATTGAATAATGGAAATATTGCAGACACCTAAACACATTTTCCCTATGCCTATCAACTCTTGTATGCAGATGTCATGATGAAAGAATAAATTATATAGTTTACTGAGGCTCAACTATCCAGATTTCCCAAAACTTAATCCTTTTCAAAGACTCAAGATTGACTAATACATTATAAAATATAACTATCCCATTTATCATAGTGTTCTTGCTCAGATTTGCTTACAAAATCATTGATTAGCTTCTTCAACTTTTCAGATAATCACCAAATTTATAAACTCCAATTACAAGTCAATTCCTTAGCAAAACACTTAGCAAAATATCCATCCAACATTCAGTACTTAATACAAGTGATAATTTAAAAATATCAATACATGTAGATTTCATCTTTTAAGCTCTTATCTAACTAATTCTAGCATGTTATAATCTTCTTCTCAAAGCCTTCCTCCTACTCCTACTTAGTTGCTCAATCCCTGAAAAAGCATTTGAAGCTGCCCTATATTAAATGAGACACCCCATATGCCATTAGCACACTAAGGTCAGACACATGTCTGGTATGAGAAAATCAACTAAAACAATTTGTAAATCAAGTTAAAGTTGAAACATGTATATATCTATATATCCTGCCTTTAGAAAACAAATAAATCATGGTGTGCATGTTATGTGTCAGTATGCATGTGCACACTTAAGTCTTCCTTTCCAGAAACCTTAAAAAGATATGGTATAGTCATACATTCATACATTCATACACTCAGTCATAAATCAAATAAACATCCATACAAAACAGGGAAATCACCAAAATGAATTAAATCATTTATTCCCTACTCAGATTTCATTCCAGGAAAACTCTAGTTCCTCCTTATATCAAGTTTTCTTACATTGATATATTTATCTATCTTGGTCTCATCTACAATCATATGAATCAATAGACACATTGTAATGGACTAATTCACTACATTACACAAAGATCTCAGGACTTAAACAAGCCATGTGTCAACTTGTATTACTCAAGAACACAAGTCATTCCTGCAGTGCTCTTAACCCCATTTCCTAATCAGTTTAAGTTAATAATAACACTTTTGATTTTTCATGACTAAACCATTCAGTGAATCATTTCATTAAAACAAACATTCATGTCATGGCATTCCATATCATTCATAACCAAACAAAGACAAACAGGCAATTAAACATAGGTGTCTATTAAATAAGATTCTGCATATATATATATATTCTTGCATTTTAAAAGGGGTATAGACAACTAACATTGGCTTATGGATTTTTGAGAGAGTTTTTCTTTTTGCAAACATCTGTGCTTAAGTTAAACTCAGAATGACCAAGTTTCACTGAATCACAAAATTTATTTGCTATGTATATGACTATTTATATATTTTCATTGAATCAGGAGCATCAGCACATAGGCAACCTTATTGCACCCCTAATTCCTTTTTGTCTCAAACCTCAGCACTTATACACAAGTATATTGCAGCTCAACATGTTTATATTTTCTGGGTTGAGCCAAAACCAACACTACTTGCCTATATTCATCATTTGATTCTCTGGGTATTTACTTATTTTTCTAAATATTAACATATCAGAGAGATCTGGTTTTTTTTAAAAGATATATATTAATGATACTTAGAACTTTCATACAATAAAACAAGTAGAACAACCAACTAAATATCAAGCATTTTCATCTCTAAAATCAAAGAAAGACATCTACATATGAAAATACATTTTTAAGAAGAAAAAAATCAACTTATAAACTGGCTGCCTTCATTAGGACTTAGTGCCTTAGATTTTTGAGTGAGTTTTCTCACCTAGCTCTCTTTCACTTCTTAGTTGATTGATAAGCTTTTGCCTTTAGACCCTTTTCTTCACTTGTTTTATATTTTTGTGATATATATATTTTTCTCAAGAGCTATCAGGGAAGAAGAGAAGGCCACTCATATCACTGTTTATTTATGCAGGGTTCTTCTTAGGGTTTAAGGTGCTAGCTAAAGTCATTTTTGCCCATCAGAAATCATGCGATTTGCATTTTGTTTAAACCCAAAATCTTACCCTCCCCGGCTCAAGTTTATGGAAAAAAAAGTGGTTTTATCATTTTGGTTATTTTCAAAAATTTTGCTTTTCCAGAAAAATGCTTTTTCTCTTGTCTACTATCATGCTAAAAGTGTGACTTGATTTCCATTATTTATCATACATATATATCAAAGGTTCTTCCTAATTCTGCCTATACAAAACATATCTCTGTTTTATCTTATTTTTCTATTTTTAGCTTTCACTTAAATAGCATGTACTTCCCTTATATATTTATAAAAGGATTACTCCTTTTTATACCTTCATTCTTTTCTTTCTGCCTATAATTTAAAATATATTTGTGTATTTTTATTTTACTGATTTGAACTTTGGTATTTGATTAGCATACATATATGTATATATATGTCTTACAGTAATAATTAATACACACATATATATCTATACATTATTTTTTTTTACTGAACACATATGCACATGTACACTCAAATACAACTAGTAGCATCCATATATATATATATATTTATGAATATAGCTTTTAAGGATTTAATCTATTTATCTATATATATATTTTTCCATACACATCAACATATGTTCATTCTTATCATTCAGGAATTAAGCTTCAATTCATGTGTATCTCCTGTGCACACATGTACACACATATAGTTACACCATATCAATTCCCCTTTAAAATTGGTTTAAAAATTATTTTAAACTTATTTATATTTTCAAAATAAATTCCTAAAATCTTGGGTCATTACATACACCCCACCTTTTAGAAATTGTGTCCCACAATTTTCCTAAGTTAAAATAAATTTTAAACTTAATTCAGAGAACAAATACTGTTATGTGAACTTTGGCCAAAGCATCCTACAACCGAATCAACGCGTCTCTGAGAGATGCCGAACCAAAAGCTCCACCATACTCCTACCGGACCAACAGCAATACCGGACCTTGCTTCCCACCGAATCACCTCCTGCCGAACCAACCTTCTTCCACAGAACCACCAAATCACCTCCTGCCGAACCAACCTTCTTCCACAGAACCACCGAACCATCTCCACACCGGACCAACCTCACCATCTCCACACCGGACCAACCTCACCATCTCCACACCGGACCAACCTCACCATCCCACCACCGGTCCAAGCAACTACCGGTCCGCTCTACATTCCATCCTACCGAACCATGCTCCTTCTGGGCCAACAATACCAGGCCAGGTCGCGTCAGCCCAGGCCCACCAGTTGTTATATACATCCAAGACCCCTACCCCCAGCCTCACTCTATAAATAGAGGGGCAGGGGTACAGCAATGGGGACAAGTTTGAGAGCTCAAGCACGGAGAGAACTTTCAAACAACTTTCTTTTATTTGTATCAAAGCTTTGTACTTGTAATCAAAACAAGAGAAGAGAAATAACATATAAAGTGGACGTAGGCACATTCTGGCTGAACCACTATAAATCTGCGTGTCTTTTTACAGTTTAGCCCCTGTTTTTTTCATATATTTGCATAAATCACCCGAATCACTAAGAACAACATAAGATCTACTAAATCATACAACTTTGAGGTGTTTGTCCATTTTTTGTGCAAACAAATACATTCTTAACCAAATAGATTTTTAGTTCTATCACAATAACTAAAAATACATGCATTCAAAAGGAAAGCAAATTAAAAATCAGAATTACCTTTAATCTGAAAATAGCTTAGGGTAGTTCATCCTAACTTTGTCTTTTAATTCCCATGTGCAATCACTAGGATCAAGACTCCACTGTACCTTCACAAGTTTCAGTGATTTATTCCTCAACTTTTTCACATCCTTTGCCAAAATTCCCACTGGATCCTTTTCATAAATCAAATTAGGATTTATTTGCACTTGGGTTGGGGTCTCAAGAATTTCTGCCTTGTCATGGACCCACCTTCTCAATTGTGATACATGAAAAACATCATGCCTCCCTTGCATGTTTTCTGGTAATTCCAAATTATATGCCAAAGAACCAATTCTTTCTAGAATTTGTATGGTCCAATATATCTTGGGGTTAACTTGCCTTGTTTCCCAAACCTCGGTACATTTTTCATAGGTGAGATTTTGATGAAAACAAAATTTCCTACTTCATATTCCACCTGCTTCCTTTTCATGTCTGCAAATTTCTTTTGCCTATCTTGAGCTGCTGCAATTCTTCCCCTTACCAACTCAATTTTCTCTTTAGTTTCTTGTATGTACTCAGGCCCTAAAATAGCTCTTTCTCCAGTTTCTACCCAACCTACAGGTGATAAACATGGCTTGCCATATAAGGCTTCAAATGGAGCCATCCCTATATGCTTTGATAGCTGTTATTGTATGTAAATTCAGCTAAATGGAGATAGTCTTCCCAGTTACCTCCAAAATCCAGTGCACATGCCCTTAACAAGTCCTCTAAAACTTTGTTCACCACTTCAGTCTGCCCATATGATTGTGGATGGTAAGCAGTGCTTAAGCATAATTCACTTCCCATGGCTTCTTAAAAACTTTTCCAGAACCTTGATGTGAAGATGGTATCCCTATCACTCACAATAGTTTTGGTAATGCCATGCAATCTTACCACCTCCTTCATAAATACTTGTGCTAACTTTGGTGCATTCCTTTCTAATTTGACTGGGATGAAATGTGCCACTTTAGTTAGCCTATCTACTACCACCCATATACTTGTGTTTCCTCTTTTAGATCTAGGCAGTCCATCTATGAAATCCATAGATATATCTTCCCATTTCCACTGTGGTATGCTAAGAGGTTGTAACAACCCTGAGGGCTTTTGTGTTTCTGCCTTGACTTGTTGGAAAGCCATACATCTTGCAATATATTTGGCTACATCTGATTTCATTCCCTTCCACCAAAAATTTCTTTTTAAATTTTGATACATCTTTGTACTGTCTGGGTGTATGGAGTACTTACTTCTATGATATTCATTCAATATTTCCTCCTTCAACTCCATGTTTTCTGGAACACATATTCTATTCTGGTTTCTTAAATAACCATTTTCATCAATATGGTAATTTGTCACCTCTTCCCCTTTTGATATGAGAATTTTCTTATCCAATAAGTTTGTTTCTTGTTCTTGCATTTTTCCTACCTTCAAAATTAAATCTGATTGTAGAGACATTAAACTCAATTTTCCGTTATTCTTATCTCCTTCTACTGGTACCATTTGTACCTTATTACTTGCTTCAATTTCCAAGTCAGTGAGTATAGACAAATCTTTAAATTCTTCCATCATCAACATAGCTAACTTAGCATGTTGTCCACTTAGAGCATCAGCAACTTTGTTTGCTTTTCCTGGTGTATATAGTATGTCTAGATCATAGGCAGCTAAGAACTCCACCCACCTATGTTGCCTCATGTTTAAATCTTTTTGTGAAAATATATACTTTAAAGACTTGTGGTCTGTGTAAAGTTCAAACTTAGTTCCTAACAAATAATGTCTCCAAAGTTTCAAAGCATAGATCACAGCTGCTAATTCAAGATCATGTGTGGCATACCTTACTTCATGGGGTTTGAGTTGTCTGGATGCATATGCAATGACTTGGCCTTGTTACATCAACACTGCACCCAAGCCAAACCCACTAGCATTAGTGTATACAACTAATTCTTCATTTCACTGGGGTACTTTCAAGATTGGAGCATTCACCAATGCCTCCTTCAACTGTTCAAAAGACTTCTCACACTTCTCTGACCAAACAAAAGCTTGGTTTTTCCTGGTTAGGTTAGTAAGTGGTGTAGAAATTTTTGAAAAATCTTTTATAAATCTCCTATAATATCCTGCCATCCCCATAAATGATCTTACTTCACTCACTATGCCAGGCCTCTTCCATGCTTGAATAGCTATTACTTTATTGGGGTTCACAGAAATTCCTTTGGCAGAAATGACATGACCAAGGAAATGCACTTCCTCTTTCCAAAATGCACATTTTGAAAATTTTGCCTTTAAGTCTTTTTCCCTCAATCTAGACAAAACCAGATGCAAATGACTTTTATGTTCTTCCACTGTTTTGGAATAAATTAAAATGTCATATATAAAAATCAGCACAAATTTGTCTAAATAATCTCTAAAGGTTCTATTCATTAAATCTACAAAGTATGATGGTGCATTAGTCGAGCCAAATGGCATAACCAGAAATTCATACAACCCATACCTAGTGTTAAAGGCAGTGTACTTGATACTTGACTCCTCCACCTTCATTTGATGAAAACCAGACGCTAAATCTAGTCTAGAAAACACCCTTGCCCCAGCTAATTGATCAAAAAGATCATCTATCCTTGGCAATGGATATTTATTTTTTATAGTTACCTTATTCAATTCTCTATAATATATACAAAGTCTTAAGGAACCATCTTGTTTCTTAACAAATACCACTGGTGCTCCCCAGCAAGAATTACTTGGTCTTATAAAACCCTTATCCACTAATTCCTCTAACTGTTTCTTTAATTCTTTTAGTTCATTTGGCCCCATTCTAGTTAGCTTTTTAATCACTGGGCTTGCTCCTGGAACTAAATGAATTTGGAATTCCACTGGTCTATGGTTTGGAACACCCTTAACCTCCCCAAACATATCCAAGTATTCATTGACTATGAGAATTTCTTCAATAGTAAGTTCACTGAAATCTTTTTCCAAGTCAATTAAATGATACAATTTTCTTTCCTTAGCTTCTTCACACAAAATTGTGATTCTCTGGCCTCTAAGGTTTTGCAATGAT
The DNA here is from genome assembly GCA_030737815.1 of Allium fistulosum. Taxonomy (NCBI): domain Eukaryota; kingdom Viridiplantae; phylum Streptophyta; class Magnoliopsida; order Asparagales; family Amaryllidaceae; genus Allium; species Allium fistulosum. The sequence goes on from CM060905.1 coordinate 901,509,972, forward strand.
ATGGTGGATGAATCTAAGTTAATTATGGCTTTAAATTGCCTTAACCAGTCTACCCCCAATATAATACCTATGTTTGGGTAGTTTAAAACATATAAATTGGAAATAAAAGTATCTCCTCCTATGTTTAATTCCACATCCACACAAATCATATTTAAAACACTAGAACTCCCCAGTGGACTTTGTATATGCAATGGGGTTTCAACCAATATGCAATTCAATCTTAGCATTTTAACTAATTCATAAGAAATCAAAGAGTGAGTTGCCCCAGTATCATATACTACTGTTATGGGTATGGTACAAAAAAATAGTGTACCTTCCACTTGACCGTGATTTTCAGCATTAATCTCCACTGTGGATTTGCCTTTGCCTTCCAAATTTTCCAATTTTCCTAGCTGTTTATACTTAGGACAATTTCTCTTCATATGCCCCTCTTTCCCACATAGATAGCACTTGAAAGCTCCTCCTTTCAATTCTGGGCACCTTGGTTTGATATGTCCTTCCTTTCCACATTGATGACACACAATTTTCTTCTTGGTTTCCTTAGCTTTGATATCTCCAGTGCCTTTGTTACTGGCCTCTTCTTTCTTCTTATCATAAGGGTGATATCTCCCCTTACCCTTCTTAGTGTTATTATCCTTAAAATTTATGAACTTTTCCCTTTCCTTGTCATGCTGCTCTAATCTCAAAGCCAAGTCTATTACTTGATCAAAAGTCCTGTCAGCATAAGGTAACATGGCTCTGCTAAGTCCTGGGTTCAAACCTTTAATGTACCTATCATTTTTGGATGCTTCATTTGCCACTAGCATTGCTCCATATGTGGATAGCCCCTCAAACTTTTGGGTGTATTCAGTGACATTCAGAGTTCCTTGCCTGAGTCTAATAAATTCTTCTAGTAAAGTGGTCTTAGTTGATGCTGGTACAAATCTTGATTCCAACATCTCCTTGAATTGATTCCAAGTGATTTCATTCTCATTTCTCCCTATAATGATTACTTCCCACCAGCTTAAAGCTACTCCTTTCAGCTGTCTTGAAGCCACTTGCCTCTTCCTTTGATCATCAAGCTGCATGTCATTGAAAATCCTATCCAATGTTCTTTACCATGCTTGAATTTCCATAATACTTTCTGTCCCTTCAAAGCTTTTGCCTCCTAAATGAGTATAAGTCTTGAGTAATTTTGAGAGCTCTTCATGGGGATTTTCTCGCCTTTGTCCTACCCCATCCCTAACTACTCTCACCAAATCTTGTAGATTGACCATTGGTGGTGCATTGGAGGATCTTGCTCCCTGATTTCGTGGTCTTCCTACCATAAATTGCTAATAATAGTTTACAGAGCTGGTTAGTTTTAGTTTTTTTTAATGTCTAACTCAGACTTGATCATCCTGTGATCAATCCCTACAAAATATTTTACTTATATTTTGTTTCTTAAGTTTTTAGTTTCATAGAAGGATTTGATTTCAATTTTCAACTATGTTTTAGTAACATAGCTCTGATACCAAACGAAAAGACCCTCTCTTTTTATACCTGAATTTGTAAGGATTTTTTTTATAGATATATATATATATATATATATTATCATATATATATTTCTGAAGCCTAGAGTCCTTTTTCTTTTTTTATCAAAACAACTTATCCAGGATCAAAATCTTTACCAATATAAATATATCAGTGTATTCATAAGGATATGCACATACATGTGAAGATGCATGTGCCTCTCTTGTTTAAATCATAGTTATGGTAAACAAGAGGATAATTTGATTGATTAAATTTAATCAATCCACACATAGTTCAATTTAATTCATGCAATAAAATTCCATCCATATAGGTAACAATATGATTTTTAACCCTTGATTACTTGTTGGATTCTCAATGAAGTGTAATTCCTAAAAATATTATAATTGTGTTATGATTACCTTTAAATTGATGATGTAGTGCTTATGCTCTGAAAAATGATATAAGTTTATATCATTATCTATGTTTGATTTTCTTATAAAATCTGCCTAGAGTACAAACTCTTTTCTGGAATATTTTTGAGTGAGATATCATATTCCAAAAACTTAATTCTTTGATGCCAGGATGCTAAGCTAAATCAAATGCAAACATGAGTGAGTTTCCTGAGAACCTGGGTATCCAAAACATGGTTCAACCAGACTCTTTATTCTGGTATAAGCCATAGGGTTTTAAAAATGCATTTCGATCAAAGCCTTAGTAAAAAGGAATTCAGATTCATGTTGAAGTACAAAGATAACTGGTGTGCTAATATCTGAACAAAAATATTTAAATATGCATATATACAACTATCATGGGCATGGCTTTCAACTCCTATATTACAGATTTTTCCTTTGTTCAAGAACAAGGTATAAAACATTGCGTAGAACAAATTGAATTATGGAAATATTGCAGACACCTAAACACATTTTCCTTATGCCTATCAACTCTTGTATGCAGATGTCATGATGAAAGAATAAATTATATAGTTTACTGAGGCTCAACTATCCAGATTTCCTAAAACTTAATTCTTTTAAAAGACTCAAGATTGACTAATACATTATAAAATATAACTATCCCATTTATCATAGTGTTCTTGCTTAGATTTGCTTACAAAATCATTGGTTAGCTTCTTCAACTTTTCAGATAATCACCAAATTTATAAACTCCAATTACAAGTCAATTCCTTAGCAAAACACTTAACAAAATATCCATCCAACATTCAGTACTTAATACACGTGATAATTTAAAAATATCAATACATGCAGATTTCATCTTTTAAGCTCTTATCTAACTAATTTTAGCATGCTATAATCTTCTTCTCAAAGCCTTGCTCCTACTCCTACTTAGTTGCCGCAATCCCTGAAAAAGCATTTGAAGCTGCCCCATATTAAATGAGACACCCCATATGCCATTAGCACACTAGGGTCAGACACATGTCTGGTATGAGAAAATCCACTAAAACAATTTGTAAATCAAGTTAAAGTTGAAACATGAATATATCTATATATCCTGCCTTTAGAAAATAAATAAATCATGGTGTGCATGTTCTGTGTCAGTGTGCATGTGCACACTTAAGTCTTCCTTTCCAGAAACCTTAAAAAGATATGGTACAGTCATACATTCATACATTCATACACTCAGTCATAAATCAAATAAACATCCATACAAAACAGGGAAATCACCAAAATGAATTAAATCATTTATTCCCTACTCAGATTTCATTCTAGGAAAACTCTAGTTCCTCCTTATATCAAATTTTCTTACATTGATATATTTATCTATCTTGGTCTCATCTGCAATCATATGAAACAATGGACACATTGTAATGGACTAATTCACTCCATTACACAAAGATCTCAGGACTTAAACAAGCCATGTGTCAACTTGAATTACTCAAGAAAACAAGTCATTCCTGCAGTGCTCTTGACCCCATTTCCTAATCAGTTTAAGTTAATAATAACACTTTTGATTTTTCATGACTAAACCATTCAGTGAATCATTTCATTAAAACAAACATTCATGTCATGGCATTCCATATCATTCATAACCAAACAAAGACAAACATGCAATTAAACATAGGTGTCTATTAAATAAGATTCTACATATATATATATATATATATATATATTCTTGCATTTTAAAAGAGGTATAGACAACTAACATTGGCTTATGGCTTTTTGAGAGAGTTTTTCTTTTTGCAAACATCTGTGCTTAAGTTAAACTAAGAATGACCAAGTTTCACTGAATCACAAAATTTATTTGCTATGTATATGACTATTTATATATTTACATTGAATCAGGAGCATCAGCACATAGGCAACCCTATTGCACCCCTAATTCCTTTTTGTCTCAAGCCTCAGCACTTATACACAAGTATATTGCAGCTCAACATGTTTATATTTTCTGGGTTGAGCCAAAACCAACACTACTTGCCTATATTCATCATTTGATTCTCTGGGTATTTACTTATTTTTCTAAATATTAACATATCAGAGAGATCTGGTTTTTTTTAAAACATATATATTAATGATACTTAGAACTTTCATACAATAAAACAAGTAGAACAACCAACTAAAGAGCAAGCATTTTCATCTCTGAAATCAAAGAAAGACATCCACATATGAAAATACATTTTTAAGAAAAAAAATCAACTTATAAACTAGCTGCCTTCATTAGGACTTAGTGCCTTGGATTTTTGAGTGAGTTTTCTCACCTAGCTCTCTTTCACTTCTTAGTTGATTGATAAGCTTCTGCCCTTAGACCCTTTTCTTCACTTGTTTTATATTTTTGTGATATATATATTTTTCTCAAGAGCTATCAGGGAAGAAGAGAAGGCCCCTCATATCACTGCTTATTTATGCAGGGTTCTTCTTAGGGTTTAAGGTGCTAGCTAAAGTCATTTTTCCCATCAGAAATCATGCCATTTGCATTTTGTTTAAACCCAAAATCTTACCCTCCCCGGCTCAAGTTTGTGGAAAGAAAAGTGGTTTTATCATTTTGGTTATTTTCAAAAAATTTGCTTTTCCAGAAAAATGCTTTTGCTCTTGTCTACTATCATGCTAAAAGTGTGACTTGATTTCCATTATTTATCATACATATATATCAAAGGTTCTTCCTAATTTTGCCTATACAAAACATATCTCTATTTTATCTTATTTTTCTATTTTTAGCTTTCAGTAAATAGCATGTACTTCCCTTATTTATTTATAAAAGGATTACTCCTTTTTATACCTTCATTCTTTTCTTTCTGCCTATAATTTAAAATATATTTGTGTATTTTTATTTTACTGATTTGAACTCTGGTATTTGATTAGCATACATATATGTATATATATGTCTTACAGAAATAGTTAATACACATATATATATATATATCTATACATTATTATTTTTTATTGAACACATATGCACATGTACACTCAAATACAACCAGTAGCATCCATATATATATATATATATATATATATATATGCATATAGCTTTTAAGGATTTAATCTATTTATCTGTATATATATTTTTCCATACACATCAACATATGTTCATTCATATCATTCAGGAATTAAGCTTCAATTCATGTGTATCTCCTGTGCACACATGTACACACATATAGTTACACCATATCAAGCCATATCAATTCCCCTTTAAAATTGGTTTAAAAATTATTTTAAACTTATTTATATTTTCAAAATAAATTCCAAAAATCTTGGGTCATTACAGGATGGGTGAGGGAAAATATACCTAAGGTTCGCCTCCGATTTGAAGTATTAAATGACAGTTTTATGGAAATGGGGTCTGGTTTGTTTCTAATAAGAGGTATCAAGCAACTGTAACTAAAAAGGGGCATTTTCCTTGGCTTACTTAGGTTAGTCTAAATGGGATGTCAGCTGTGGAAGGTTGGTGGGCAATGTCAGTTATTGTACTGGTATTTAGTAGTAAGTCTAGCAGATAGGCTATGACCACCAACAGTCCTGAGGGAGCGGTAGCGAAAGACTTGGTTTATGCACTGATGGATTTCGCTTTCTACTAGTGTAGATTCCATATGGGATACACACAAACCTCAAAGTAGATGGTTAGATGAAAAGTTATTTATCGAAGGTGAGCTTGTAAACCCTTAGACGAGCCTTTAAGATGCATTTGTAGTAGGGCAGCTAAATTATATATTATATTATAAAGCCATATCGGGGTGATCGATCATTGTAGCTAGAACCGACTAACTAGAATTTACATTGTGGAGGGCTTGCTTCGGGAACTTGAGGTACAAAATGGTAGTTGGAACCGTATCTTCCCTATTTAAGAAGTATTAAGTGGACTGAGTTTTTGTGTACTGAAATGGTTAGACGTATATGCGGATATGCATATACTATATAGTTGTATCTTAGAGAAGGTTAGGTTAGGCATATCGTACGTGCACATAAGGTTTAATGTATTATCCATTAATAATATACATAACTAATAGAAATCAATCGACATAAATTAATGAGATGGGTAAAGTATGTAGTTTTCCAATCAGCGGGACGTTGTTCTGGCTCCCCTCCCCATAGCAACCTACATGTTAGATTTTGAAGGACTGGATACTGGTGCAAGAGAAGAATTGCAGATGATGAAATCTTCTTAATCATGCTCAGCGCTGATAAGGCAATTAAACATTCAAGAAACAATATTCTGAGGTAATAGACTTGGTCAATATGTCTGTCATATTATATTTTTCAATTTTGCTATGTGTTTATATTGATTGCACTCTGATCTACTTATGTTAGTTCATTTTACCAAAACCAACGATCTGTACACTAATGGGCTTAGGTTTCGATTTTAGTCGAAATTTGGACCCATTGAGGTACGGTTTGTTACAGTGGGCTACTTTGTAGCAAGGGGTATTGGCCTTAGGCTCCTTGCCCAAAGTCCTCATGGTAAACAAATGGTATTGGCTAGGCTCTATGTGTGTATCGATTTGTGTTTGATATGTTTTCAGGTGGCTGATGATGTAGTAAAGTGTCATAATATTGGTGTTACATTAATGGCCATACTTAGTGGCTCTTAGCCATATTGGGAGACCCAGGGCCTACTAGCCTAATGTGTGGTGGTTAAGTCACATTCAGATGTATAATGAGTAGTTGATAGAGTTATCATGTTTTACGTAGCACTATAGTTGAAATATGCTAACTTGTTTGATATAAGTGAAGGCATAGGTGTGGTGTGATTTCATTACCTCATATCATACCATGTAGTATTATACATGATATATTAGCATACTAGTAATCACGCTTACCAAAGATATTTCATTTTCACTAGACTTTATGTCTGAACCCTCTCTATGTTGTTTCTTTTACTTATCTATTCCTTGAATAGCTCTACCTAGAGAAAGGATTTTGCTAGCCGGAGGCGAGTCTTAGAACTATAGACATTAATGCTATTATCGTATCTATTTACTAGTTTTGATTATTTAAATGTTAGACTATTTGTATCATAAGAGAAGTTGCATATGAATTTGATGTATTATGATGTTGAAACTTATGTCTCATTTATATGATATGCTTTTGTTCTATTATATGTTTATGTTGATATTATATTCATTCCACCTATTATGAGATAGTTAATATATATTGTGATAGATACACTCTGTTTGCTTTGAAATACTACCCTATGACTGCTGTATATGATACTTATGAAATCTGAATGCATTAGTGTATGGATTATGGATGTTACGAATGACGAGTCATTACATTTGGTATCAAATCTTAAGTTAGTCAATCACCATAAATTGGGATGAAATTGAGAGTGTGTACTTATATTTTGTTATACTTATGCATATAGCGCTTCAGCACTCACATTTTTGTTTATCGTATCTATACCAACTTTTAAGAAAGTTATTAATAATTCCCATCTACAGATAGCAACCGTGAGTCATACCACTCAAGAAATGGCCATTAGAGACGTCGTTGAGGTTCAGGATCTATAGATTCCAGTGTGGTTCTAGAGATAATTGCAAGCAATAGCACATGACACCCCACTTCCAATGGGAGTCCCTCAGTATCGGCGACACTTGAAGTGATGCTTATTCCTTCACCCCCATTGCCCTTTCTTGACTTCCGTAGGTTTTGTAAAATTACCTTCATATGATAGGCAAGCCATGTTGGATCAAGTGCGTTGGCAACGACGGTCAAAGGGTGAATTAAAAAAAGCTTTTTAATAGTTTGCATAAGATCCAATGTTGTGTTTGTATGAATAATAACTTTATACTAAATCACAGTTAATATTTATTAATAAAAGAGGTATATTTTCAATTTATTTATTTGTATGTGAAATTTTTATTCGCTAGTTATTGCTTAAGAATAATATTTTATCATTGATTTGACTTAATTTTATTTATTAATTTAATTATAATTTAATTTTTATGCTTAAAGTTTTATTAAATTTGTATTCACAAGTCATTATATGTATCTATATTAAAAGTGATCAATCTAACCTAAGGACATTATGAAAACTTGTGCAATATATGTACAGTTAACTGTTGTGACTTATAGTTAATGAATGTACAGATCATGTTTTATTTCAATGATGACATCAAAGGAAATATATAAACATACATAACATGATTAAATATATCTACACTAATATAAATTAGTTATATATTTTTGTCATTTGTTTAATTAACATTTGTATACATAATATAATAATTAATTAAATATAAATATATATTATATAATAATTTTGGTGTGTATATACAGACATAAATTTAAAAATATATAAATATATATTTAAAATATTTTATTTGAATTAAATAAATTTACACACACATATATATATTTGTTTTAAATTTAAAAGGATTTGGATATTTAGTAATTTGGACTTTCCAAATAAAAAAACCCAAATTATTAATTATTAATTTTTATTAAACAAGCTACCAACAAAAGATTACATATATTTATATTAAATTTTTATTAATAATAAAATAAAAAACCAATTTAATGGCTTAATGTATAAAGTATTTATATATGCAAATATGTATATATAGACATGCACACAAAATTTTAGATTTGATATAGTTTTTTATTTTATTTTTATTTAAAAACCGAAAGTGACTTAAAAACATATAATATATATATATAAAGTTTGCTTAATTATTTAATTATTATAAATATTTTTTTAAAACACACACATGCGCACATGCACATAGGCGCACACGCGCACACGCATGCACAAACACACACACACACACACTATGTATGTGTAATTGATTATATTTAATACACAAAATTACCTCCTCCTTGTGGTTTTGCCGACAATCGAATAACTTGATTTTTAATTGTTCTCTCAATCTCCTTGGCTATTTTTTGCAACATCATCTTCTTGGATTCACCCGTTTTTCTAGAGGCTTAGTCGAGGATTTCTCTTGTAGATTAATGGTTGGGAGAAAGAGGTCTATTTATAGGCACTTTGGGCCATGAATGAAAAGTTCACTTTCCTTATTTCTCTCCAATCAACAATTGATTCACCATCTTCAAATCTCTTACCCCCTTTTTGCCTCCTTTCATAGTCGACCATGGGCAAATTGGATTTCCATATTTTGGGTCAATCAATGATTTGAACATTTAAATCATTTATTTAATTCATTAATCCAATGTTGTTTGTTAATTAAATCAACATACGAATTTTATACATCATTTTAAATAATTATTCATGCTTTAAATAAATAATTAAATTGTAATTAAAATTTAATACAATCATTGTATTTTAATTTTATTATTAAAATATGACATTTTAAATTAATTTTACATTCGTCGAATTCAAAAATAATCAACAAGTCACTTGTATTGACTCTATGATGTAAACTCGGTCCTCGGCCAATATTTAAAAAAAATTTGTCATTAAAGCCTACATGGGCTTTGCTGAAGCATGGTATCAGGAACAAGTTCAATACTTATAGATCATCTAGGAAAAAATTCAATTTTATATATTTTTAAGCTCACCTAGTAATAATAGTTTGTACATGTATCTTTTTCATCGTCTTTGTATCACTTAGATTCTAGTATTCTGTTAAATGTCAAAACTCTATTAATATTCGTATTTGATTACGTAGACTACATTAAAGTCCTTACATCAATATAGTAACTTTTATTCATCAACCGATTCACTTTATCTAGAGATTTTGACTTTAAGTTGACAGCCAATTATGGTGATACTAACCATCTACAATGAAACAGACGAATCCTCTTGTGGTTAGTGTTTCGCTTTAGGTAGTTCATCAAGGTCGCTTTGCTAAGTATTTGACCCTAATCAGAATATATCATAGCTACTTAAGATCGATGGTACTATTAAGTTTGAAGACTACCGTATCTCGTTACCGTGAGATCTTCTACTTTGACTTGGTTGTATTAACTTAAAGAAGATTCTCGTCGATTTGTTCTGATATTGTTCCCAACCCAAATTATGTAACCTTTTTGTTCCCCTAATGATCATGAGTAATTCACTATTCATCGTTCATAGAGTGTTACATCCACTAGTCTCAATAGACATATTTATATTCTTTTCTCAGTAATCTTGAGTAGGAACAATTAAGGAGTAAGTTTTTATATATCGATACATGTCATAGTTATAAACACATTCGTAACCACAATCGATAAAATATTCCATCTAAGAATTTTCTACTGTATATGTTTATTGTATTTAATTCATTAGTTATATCTTTATATACCAACATATACAAAGGAAAATAAAACCAAAAGCCTACATCATTTCGAACAAGATTCTTATGTAAGAGTTAAGATACATAATAAATTACATAATTGCCCCAAGAGCTATCCATGACTCGAACAATCTCCCACTTGCACTTAGGGCCAATTATGGTGCCTCATGCCCACACTTTTGATCAGTCTACCTAAATTAGACTTAAAAGGGGCTTAGTGAATGGATTTGTGATATTATTGTTTTGTATCTGCTTTCCATTATAATTCTTTTTATCTTATAAACCCTTTTATCACGTGTTAATTACGAAAACATATCACAACGTCTTATTAAGTTATTAGTTCCCACTTCCATTAACATTGCGTTAGTGTATGACAAAACATTATTGGAATTTTCAATGGTGGGAACCACCCAGAACTCTCTTATGAATCTTTGCGTATATACCGCTTTTATTACAGTGCTATTCAAAGCAAAGTACTTAACCTTTATTATGCTTTTCCACAATCTCTCATTTGGAAAATTTTAAACTTAAAGCTCCTTAATTAAGGTTAAGCATGAATTTAATATTGACTACCATACTTGATGTTGCTTATGAAGTTCGAGTTTGAACACTTCTTCATAAGAAGTCTGTTGTTTCCATAAACAATTTTCGATTATTTTGTAAATACTCAAGAATATTTTTTAGTACCATCCAGTGGCTTTACCTTAAATTTTGATATTCGCTTTATACACCAAGTGCATAAGCGATATCTAATATACCATGTTACATAACATATATGATGATTCCTATTTCCTATGCATAAGGGATCTACTTCATGTGATCCATATTAAACATATTAATATAGTGCCTGTGTATATCAATTTGGACAATCCCTACCTCCTCTTATACTGAGTATAAAGGCATCCCTTTAAAATCCTTCATCATGAATTGGACAACCAAACTTTGACTAATTTTAACATGAGTACATCATTAACAATCAGTATAATGTTGTTCCCTATAGTATTAGAATTGATTAAGCACCTTTGATTTTTTTTCTTACAGACACACGCTTTCTCTGCATTGATTGATAACAAACTATTTGATTTCTCTGTCTATATAATTGGCCAACCATTAGATTCCTTCTGTACATCATTGTTGTGTCATCTCTTTAATCATATCCAAAATTCCACAAGCCTTGTTTTCGCTACAAATGACTTCAAGACATATTGACCGTTGTGTGTAAATAGTATCTTTTAAATCATTATTTAGAAGTTCTGCTTCAACACAATGTGTCAAATATTCAATGTCAAATTGTGTGATAACTTGCAAGTAGAATCTAAATGGGCTTATGCACATTAAGTGGCAAAACAACACCAAAAGTTTCAATATTTGAATTGTCATAGTCATTTCCTATCAACACTGCTTTATACAATACCAACTGCATTGATCTTCTTCTCGAAGACTCACTTGCAGCCGATGGATCATATCCCAAGGGGTATAATTACCAAAATCATTTTTTTCAATGTATTTGAAATCCATTTTAGATTTCAGGCATCATGCAATGTAGTAGAATATGTACTCTCCATGGTTTATAGACAACTAAATAGATTATTACTGTTAACAATGCGTGTTCTCGATACTGATAAAAAAACTCATAGTATTTCTTTAATGTGCAAGAATTCTTATTAGACATTCTAATAAGCCATATCTAGTTTGGGATTGATTAAATTTACTTCGTCTATTTGATTATTTTTTATTTTAATATATTGGAACGTACCCTAGCTTGTCGCACTTTCACTAATTTCTCCTAAAAGAAATTCCTTCAGCAAGAAGATGGTGTTTCTTGAGACAATAATTTGTTTCTTATTGTGGTGAAATTAGCATTTAAAACATTTTATGAATCACCTATAGACTTACATAAAATAGATCTAGTTTTTAGTTCACAGAACTTACGTTGATAACGTAAATTGGATAACTACACACATCTTATACTATTCAAGATTAGGTTCTGTCCTAATTCATACCTTGCAAGAACTCATAGTCTCTACTTTATATGAATTCAAATTTTTACATATGTGCATGCTCTTAATTACATATCCTTATATAAAACGTAACTTAACTTTACTGGTTATCAATTGTACTTTGTCCAACAGAGTATGATTGCTCCTTATCGAAACATCACTATGTACCATCACTATGTTTCTCTTTTCTACTTCCATTTTATATTCTATGAATTCATCCAATATCTAACCTGTCCATCAAATACAAATGTTCATATCTGAGAAAACATATTGGTGAACATGATGAAGTATATGGATCCTCTTTTGGTATCATTAGAACTTGGCTGCATACAACTACATTTATCAATCCAAATAGTTTGTTAACTCTTTTGCCACTCCCACTGAATGTGTGTTTTGCACTTAATCATTTGAGATACAATTCACAAGTACCTTATGATTAAAGAATTATTTCTTAAAGATATGGCCTGGTCCATAATTCCAAAATTGGTTATTAAATATTTTAGATGCTTCTTTATTTTCTATAGTGAACACACCACTATTTTCATGAAAATAAATATCATCATCGAAATACCAAAAACAGATCAATTTTATAACGAATATTCATAATATTCATCTTAAATAAAACATCATCTATGTTTAGTCAAAACCAAAAAAGTTATTATATATAAATAATATTTGGCATACATGAAAGTAATCTTTCAAAAAACTTGATGCGCCCATTAGAAAGTGTCATTTGGTAGGTCCCACTACTTCCATTATTACAATAACAATATAAGAAATACAAATCTCCATTCAACCACTTACTATGGGCTATTCATTTCTTCTGCTGTAACTAATTTATTGTTAATATTTTTGAACTAAATATCTTGATCTCAAAGAACCAAATCTTATAGAAAACAATTTTATTTAAGAAAAATACATTTGTAATAGAAATTATATTTCTTTTTCCCCATTTAGCATCTATAAATATTTTAACCTTGTGCATTTCCAGTGTCTCTTCATGAAGTAGAAGTGACGGCCTATTTTCTTCATCTCAACCATGTCAACATTATTACCATTATTAAACTTTCGCTTTCTCTTTCAAATAAGTTGAACCTTTCAAAGAGAAACTCTTTACTCCAAGGTTGCAATGGATTTCTTTACAAAAATGCATTCGGTTATCCTTAACATTTTAAGGATATTAAATATATACTCTTAAATAAAAAGATCAAAATTGACATTTCAATGATCAAAATCCTAGGTCTGTCTTGTAGTTATTGGTCTAGTGTTGTTTCTAACACAACAAGATCCTTACGATATTCAATCGTATTAAATACACGATATTGAACTATGGTTTACTTGTTTCAAATGAAACACTTTCATCGAAATTTCATGTAATATAAACATGATGGTTCACCATACAACTTTTGTTGTGATCAAATACACGTACTCTTTTATTTCTTTAGAGTTCAAAACTCATAAAAGATAATAATCAGTTTCATGCAAATTAACACTTAATTGACTAGGGCATGAATGCTTTTAATGGTCATATAGTTTTGACACTTGCATGGGCCTTAGAATTTCACTTGTGAATTTAGAGAAATAAACTGAGTACACTAGGAGAACAGTAGTTTCCTCGCTGCACACCTTTTTATGGACACGGAATGATCAGCATTCCTTCTCTGGAAACCCATCTATCTTCGTCATAACCAAACTTCATATCTCGAACTTAGCCCCAGACCGCGAAGCGATTCCGATTTTCCTGTTTCGACGGCCGATACTGCTAACACTAGTGATGTTGTTCCAGGTGATGCCCCCAGTCGAAACTCCTAAAAGAGTGTCTCGCCTGGGCTGCCTGAAGCGACGACATGCCAAAAGATTTACTGGTGAGTATATTTAACATTTCTTTTTCAATCTTCAATCCATTTCCTTTAGTACATCTTACTTGATAAACAATTTTATCAAATGTAGTAAATATGAAAATTTATTTTAGCAGATTATTATAATATCACATATGTTCTTATACTTATTAGATTGGTTTGCTATATTTACTTAAAAGGCAACACACTGAATTCAGTAAGTTTCTGAAAACCTAAAAAGATATGGAAATTTCATAAGTTCCTTCAGTGGGTGTAACAACCCTCTCCAAAATAGTTCTAATTTTCGATCCAATAAAAGATCATCAATCCTTAGGTCCATTCCAAAGCTAGCTGTTGGTTGGTAAAATTGATCAAATAAACAATATACAGAACTACATATCTATGCTTTTAGAATCTCACAACAGAAGGGATAAAATATAATAATAAAGTAAGTAACCATTTCGCATACTTCCTAATCTAAGAAATACAGTACCAAATATCCATAACACAATGTCTCAAAATAGAACATCAACAAGTCTAAAATGTGGATAAATTAGAATAAATCATAAACATAACTAAATAGCTATAATACCTCCAGTCTTCACTGCCCCCTTTAGCTTCATCATCAATATCTTTCCCCCTAACTTGTGAGTTGTAATGAGGAGAGAGTAAGAACAACAATGTTTGATGAATGAAAATCTAAAGTCTTACCATAAAAGTATTTGGGCAGTATCATCTTGATGAGTATTATGTCTTACGCATTTCCCTATGTATACCTTTTTGAGTATGCCACTAACTATAAGCCGACGGCTCTCCTTGTCAAATTCTATAGCATAGCCAATGGCCCTTTCTAGTGTACTTCATAACTAGAAAGCGGGTGCAACACAACTATGGAATATATACATATACATATACATATATATATATATATATGGTCCAACGACCCATCTCCGTCAATCATATGCCAACGATGCGAGAGAAAGTATCTGAGTCACTTAAGACCTTTTTAATGGGAAATACACAGGCTCTGACCATTTAATACCTAGATCCTAGGAAAATCCCCGTCATTTAATACCTAAACCCAAGGCGAACCCCATTCTGATACTTCTTAGCTGACATCGTAAGAAATCACATAAGGCTACTAAATACTTCTTAAATGGGGAAGAGGCAGACTCTCTAATAGCCATTTAATACTTCAACCCTGAAGCGGACCTCCTCTAGAGATTTCCTCTACCGCACCTAAAAGATAATCCCGACTATTTTTTACTTCTTGATCGGGAAGGGGGCCGACCCTAGAATAACCATTTAATACTTCAAACCCCAAAGTAGGCCCATTTGGGGATATGACCCATAACCTAAACCGTGACGTATCACATTAGTCTAACTATTCATAGGGGATGGTAGCCAGATTAGCAAGGCAGGCTTACCCTATAGAATTGTGACTAACCTCGCATCCACCATGGGAACTTATTATAGGTGATGTCTCACATCAGCTCCAAGTAACTCTATTGGTAGCCAGAATAGCAGACTTCTTTGTGCTTTTAACTGACCTCACATTCCTATAACTTAGTCACATTTTCACTCTCTAACCTTACAAAATTATACTAACACATATGTGTAATGTATATACACATAATATACCTCACCCGCATTTATGCATTAAAGCCATATAATGGAAATGCCTTCTTTCGCCTTTTCATTATGGATTAATTTCCATAATTGTTCTTAACTTCATTTTTATGTGGTTTGTTGTTATTTATTAACAAATTTATTTTATACGTTACGACTTATATGTTATTATTATATTTATGATGAACATAAATCTTTTTACTAACTAGTTTTTATTAACATATATATTAACCTATTTTCATTACAAAAGTAGGCGTTGCGAACTACGAATGGGATTAAAATCCATGCTTTACATGTCCTTTCCTAATTCCTTGTAGAATCCTTCTTCACTACAAACATAAAATTAGAAAGTGGAATTTGAACAGAACTTAAATTATTCACATTGCAAATAATAACCGATTAAATTCTACCATATTGACAAAAAACAATAAGATTCCAACCAATTCCAGAATTAACATTTTAAGCTAAATTTTGGGGTTTTAAACTTAAAGTTTTCACATACAAAATCCCCCAAGGCATAAAACAAATCCAAATATTAACTGCATAAACTACTAGAAAGAGAAAAACTAGGGTATCCACTCATAGATAGCTTTCCCCGAATTGCTTTGGATTTGATTCCACGCCTTCGCCTATTTCCTCTTCTGGTTATCCTCTTTCTAATTTTAGAATATATAACAATTCATTTGTATATAGATTAGGTTCAAAATTCAGAGATTATGGAAGAATAGAAATAGAGAAATATACATCTATTTAAAATTCATGACCTTTTCCCCTTAATCCGATTGATTTCTTCTCTAAATCTTGAATTTTTTATTTCTAAATGTAGAAAGTCTATTGGGAAGGAAGGAAACTAGCAAAGTTTTGTTATCATGATTATTTTTCTTATGAATAAAATTAAGGGGCTAGCCTCTTATTTATAGTGGTTGGGATGCACCTGGACCGTAGGATCAAAGTCGGTTCTAAATAATAAAATTCGGGTCGTTCTGGCCTAGGCAAACCCTAGCCGACTTTATTCAACTGATCGACCGGTCTTCATTGGACAGTCGACCGGCTCAGTGAAGGCAATCGATCTGCCTTTAATCCCTAGCGTCGATTAATTTGCTTCCATTTATTTATATTTATTACCTTTTTAAACAAACGTTAACGGTTCCATAACATTTTATTTTTAACGTTAATTTTTAAAAATTTATTTTGAACTATTTCCTTAATTCATTATGAATTAATTTCGATTCGAAACTTTCAAACGTCAATAACTTCTTCGTTTCAACTCCTATCGCGATATTTTATATATGATAGTTGCTCAAAAAATTGCCATGAACACAGTGGTACAAGTTTTGTTGTCATATTCTAATGTTTGTAAAATTTTAATTTTAGGCTTACTATTAATTAATTTTCTTGTTTATTTTACGGGATGTTACATTTTCTCTCTAAATAAATTTCATCCTCAAAATTCCTAGGGGACAAACAGTGGAATGTGAACTCTACTATCATGTTGTACAACCAAGTTATCTACACAACCACCTACTTGACCAAAATGCAATGTGATTATGTATGCAACCATAATATTAGTGAGCTCACTCTAGCTTGAATGCAAGATCGTCACATATATACATATATGCAAACAACCTAAATATGCATAAGATTCTATATTAGTACAAAAATAATAGGAAAAAGGGTGGAACTATCCCCTATCATCCAATCTAGCAACGACGATGCAACAAAAAACAATACAGTACTAAATTCGGGAGGGAGAAAATTTACTAAAGAAAAGTTTAGGATGAGAAGCCATCATCTTCTCTTCTCTATCCCATGCACTTTCCGCCGGATTATCTTCCCATCGCCCTCAAACCAGCTCAGTTTCTATATTATGAGTTTTCTAACTCTATGCTTCACTATATGTGTGGTGGCACGAGATGCTATCGGCTCCATCTCTATATCTGCTAATTGATCAGGCTCTACTGTAATGGCTATGCTGTGTAGACATTTCCTCGAATGTGATACATGGAAAACACCATGGACTCCTGCTAACTTAGCTGGAATCTCTACTCGATATGCAAGTTTCACCACCCTCTCCAAAATCTGGAATGGCCCTATAAATTTTGATGCCAACTTTCCCGATGTTGCAAACCTCATAACCTTCCTAATAGGGTAAACGTTAACAGATACTATGTCTCCAATTGAAAACTCCAACTCCTTCCCTCCCCTATCAGCATAGGACTACTATCGGTCCTGGGCCGCCTTCATTCACCACCAAATCGCCTCAACCCTTTTCGTGGTCTTACAGATCAAATCCGGTCCAAGCAGAATTTTTTTGATAGTTTCCCACCAACAATCAGGTGACTAGCACGACCTACTGTATAAGGCTTCAAAGGGTGTCATATCAATCATCGCCACGTAACTATTATTGTATGTGAAATCTACTAAGGGTAAATGCTGCTCCTAATATCCTCCAAAATCCATGATGCAAACTCTCATTAAATCCTTTAGAATCACGTTGACCCTTTTTGTTTGTCTGTTGGTCTGTGGATGGTAAGTGGTGCTAAGATTCAACGTCATCCCTAAAGTTGATTGCAACCTTCCTCCAAAATTCACCAGCGAATAAGGAGTCTCCATCACTAACAATGCTGACCGGAACTCCATGCAACCATACCACTTCTTCTATATAACTTTGCACTAGAGATGTTGCCATCTTATTACTTTGTATAAGAATAAAGTGGGCACTTTTAGTGAGTCTATCCACTCTAACCCGAATAGCTTCAATGCCTCTTTGACTTCTAGGCAACCCATATATAAAGTACATCAATATATGCTTCGATTTCCAAATTAGTACCTCTAACAGCAATTATAGACCTTCGAGCTTCCCTTGTTCGGCTTTTACTCTTTGACACGTCAAACATTTAGTGACATATTCTACTACTCACATCTTCATCCTCGGCCAATGAAAAATCCGCTTAACCCTATATAGTTTATCTCCACTAGGGTAAATAGTCATCCTAGAATGATGACACTTGGACAGATATTCCTCTAGAATATCTTCCACTACAGGAACATATAGCCATCCATCTCTCCTTAGCCATCCTCTTTCGTCGATAAATACCTATGGATATGGGGGAAATGCTATCCTCAACCAAACTTGCTTAAAATGCCGACTATTGTTGCATCCCTCTTCCATTCATGACCATTGCGGTCCATCAATGCTGTCCTTACTTCCATAGCCATTAGTTATATTGGAGTGAATTCTAGTGGCGGTTGGAAATTAATATTCAAGAGGAACTCCAACTGCCTCTAATCATATATAGCACTAAGAGTAGTATGCCTCAGGCTAAGGGCTTGTGAATTTCAAAGTCATATATGTTATAGACTCCATCCTCCCCTGCTTCCTAAGGTTCAAATTCTTTAGGGAAAATAGGTATTTAAGGGACTTATGATCAGTAAATAGCTAACGCCTTTCCCCAAAAGATAACGCCTCCGCATTTTCAAGGTGAATACGATAGTCGCTAACTCTAAGTCGTAAGTAGGATACCTCTTCTTATGGTCCTTCAAATGCCTATTTGCATAGACTGTCGCTTTGGATTCTTGTAGAAGAATAGCTCCTAACCCCATACGTCATCCATCGGTATAAATGATGAAAGGCTTTGATCCATCTGAAATAGTCAGTAACGGCGCACCCATCAGCGGCTCCTTCAGCCTCTCAAAGGCCACCATGCATTTCTCATCCCATACAAAGACTAAGTTTTTCCTAATTAGTTGAGTCAATAGTACAACTATCTTTGAGATGTCCTTTATGAATTTCTTATAGAATCCGACCAAACCAAAAAAATCTCCTAACTTCAATAGTGTTCCTCGAAATCATCCAGTTTGGAATAACTACTATCTTTGCGGGGTCAACAGCTAATCCTTTCTTAGAGACAATGTGACTGAGAAATTTTACCTCCTTCCTCCAAAAATGATAGTTTGAGAATTTTTCTTTTAGCTAATGTTCTCTCAAGGTCTCTAGTACCTCCCTTAAGTAATCTTCATGCTTACCTTCACTTTAGAGAATACTATAATATCATCTACAAACACTATGACAAACTTATTCAGTTGCCTCCTAAAGACCCTACTCATCATATCCAAAAAATATGCAGTGGCATTTATCAGTCCAAAAACCATTACTTCCCATTCATACACTTTGTCTAGAGTGCGAAAAGTAGTATTCTTCTTGATATGTTTGGCTACCCTTAATTCATGGAATTTATTGGCTAAGTCTAGTTAGGAAAGTACTTTAGCTCTGATAAGCTGATCAAACAAGTAGTCTATTCTAGGTAAAGGATGTTTGTTCTTCTTAGTCAGCTTGTTGAGTGTTTGTAATCGATGCATATCCTTAATGGGCTATCTGCCTTAGTGGCAAACACAACTGGTGCTCCCCACTCCGAAGTGCTACGATGAATAAACTTCATCTGTAATAGTTTTGAAATATGCTTATCCAGCTCTCGCCTTTCTTTAGAGGCCATATGCCTCAATGGCAGCATGAAGGGTCTAGCATCCTTCTCTAAGTCAATCATAAACTCGATCACCCTTCAGGGTAGGAGACCAGAGACCTCTTAAAAAACGTCCAAAAAGTCTCGAACAACGAGCACAGATGAGAGCTCATCTCGTGATAAGCTAAGAGAATACAAATATCTTAACTGGACTGAGCTTTGGGGCATACATCAAACATCTATATCCCACCACTACAACTCCACAACTATAAGTTCCATCTATCATAATCTAAGACAGCCCCATACTAAGACAACCAACCCATCTTTAAGTTAAGTTCATAACCCCCTAAAATCCAAAACATACGCATTGCATATGAAGTCAACATTATATATATATATATCCACCAATAGGTCTTTGCAAATCATAAAAAGATGTGTCAAACCCCCAATAGGATTTGACATAGTTATATGGTTGTTGACATAGCGGGTTTTTAATCCTAAAGAATTAACTGCATTTCTGGCTATGAATGAATGTGATGCTCTTGAACCGAATAAGATACGAATCTTGTTTTCGAAAATAATAATTGTACGTTCTGTCACGGCTTTTCCTTTATCCCTAGAAGGAGGTCTGCTTAAGAAAGGTATAGCCTCAATGGCATAAGCTTGCCCATCTTGTCCCTCCATTGCTAATTTCGAGCACCGGTTCTTGTAGTGCCCTTCTTCATAGCAGCCATAACACCTTCCTAAACTCTTCTCTCATTAAACTCACTTTGCAGTCCTTAGTAACATGCCCCTTCTTCAAACATACACAGAATATCACACCTCCTTTCTTGATTTTTCCCTTGGATTTATTATTTGCCTAGAATCCCCCTTTCTTCGCTCCACCTTGATTATGTGCCTTTCCTGCTTTCTCCTTTTCAATACCAACTATCTAAAGTGAGGCTATTTCAATTAACCTCTCATAGCTGGTGCCTGCAGAAACTGGGGTTAAAAGTAGTTCCTTAAATGGAGAATTTAGGCCTTTTACAAACATCACTGCCTTCTTCGCTGTGGTGTCAATTGGGCTCATTTCAAACTAAGCTAATTCTGTGAACTTATTGTTATATTCCTTCATCGTAGTGTCTCCTTACCTCAGTTGGATATACTTCTCCAATTGTAGAATTACTTCAACTTTGGACATGAATCATGACTCAAAGCGAGCCCAAAATTTATTCCAAGTAATTCCATCCTCTTCATTATGCTCAACGATTATGATCCACCAATCTAGCGCATCTACCTTTAGGTACCATGCAGATATCCTCTTCTTAACCTGATCTTCCCATCCTTGCTCTCGGAATATATGATCACAATAGTTAATTCATGCCTTGATTTCTATAAAATATTATGCCCCTAGAATGCTCGTTATCCCATATTCTGATAGTCCTTAATAAGGTTTAGGAAAGTCTGGTAAGTGGAGTGCTTGTTCAGTTGGCGGAGCAACAGGCACTGTTGGTGTAGCTTGTTGAGGATGGGAACTTGCCCCATGATCCTTAGATATTGTCGAAACCATGATGGCATACCCGGTGATGGGTATCTCTTGGATGGGGTGGTTTCTGACTTTAGAGGCATTATTCTCAGCCATTTCAACTATTTGTAGGTTACAAAATTCAGATTAATCCCTATTTCCTATGATGGTATTACTTGCTGAATTAAAAATTTGCCTAAGGTGGTCACGTATGTCCTTATATGTACAGTATGGTTTTGAAAAATATTTTCCAAAAAAAATACGTAGTCTAATGTATACTTATTCCCGTTGATTGGATAACCTAAGCTCTGATACCAAATCTAACGACCCACTTCGGAATAGGCCTAATTTTCGACCCATCAAAAGACCATCGATACTTAGGTCCATTCCAAAGTTGGTTGTAGGTTCGTAAAATTGATCAAATAAACAATATACAGAGTTATCTATCTATGATTTCATAATCTCACAACGGAAGGGATAAAATATAATAATAAAGTAAGTACCTATTTCACACATTTCCAAATCTCAGCAATACATTACCAAATATCCAAATATCCATAACATAATGTCTCAAATTAGAACATCAACAAGTTTAAAATCTAGGTACATTAGATTAAATCATAAACATAAATAAATAGTTATACTGCCTCCAATTTTTAATGCATCCTTTACGCTTCATCATCATGATCGTTCCCCCTAACCTATGGGTTGTAATGAGGAGGAAGTCGGAATAACAGTGTTCGGTGAATGAACATCTCAAGTCCTACCATAATTGTATTTGGGAAAATCATATAGATGAGTATTATGTCTTACGCATTTCCTAACTATACCTTTTAGAGTATACTACTAATTGCAAACCAACGGCTCTTCCAATCCAATTCTATAGTGTATCTCCAACTATAGGCCAATGGCCCTTTCCAGTCTACTTCATAACTAGAACGCGTGCACAACGCAACTACAGAATATATGTATGTGTGTGTAGGATTCAACAACCCATCTCCGCCAGTCATATTCTAACAATGTGAGATAAAGTACCCAAGTCGCTTAAGACCTTTTTAGGAAATAAGCAGACTATGACCATTTAATACCTAGACCTTAAGCAGACCCCCGTCATTTAATACCCAGACGCTAGGAAGATCCCGTCATTTAATATCTAGACCCAAGACGAACCCCTCTTTGGTACTTCCTAGCTGACACTATAAGAAATCCCATAAGGCTACTTGATACTTCTTAAATGGGGAAGAAGCAGACTCTTCAATAGCCATTTAATACCTCAACCCCGAAGTGAACCCCTCTAGTGATTTCTGCAACCTCGCTTGAAAGATAATCTTGGCCTTTTAATACTTCTTGAACGGGAAGAAGGCAAATCCTCCATCCTACAATAGCCATTTAATACCATCATCCCGAAGCAGGCCTATCCTGGGATATCTATTATATGACCCGTAAACCAAACCGTGGCATCTAACATTACTCGAATTATTCATAGGGGATGGTTGCAAAATTAGCTGGGCAGGCTTACCCTACAGAATTAGGACTAACTTCACGTCCAATGTAGGTACTTATTATAGGCAATGTCTCACATCGATTTCAAAGTCACACCGCCGGTTGCCAGATTAGCTGGGTAGACTTCAACGTACTTTTAGCTGACCTCGCATCCCTACAACTTAGTCATATTTTTACTCTCTAACCTTAAGGAATTATGATAACATATATGTATCATAAATAAATACATATAATATACCTCACCCACATTGTGTGTTAAGGCCATATAAGGGAAACTCCTTATTTTGCCTTTTAATTACGAATTAATTTCCGTAATTGTTCTTATCTTCCTTTTTACATGGTTTGTTATTATTCATTAACCTATTTATTTTATACATTACTACTTATACGTTATTACTATATTTATGTTTAATATTAATTTTTTTGCTAATTAGTTTTTATTAAATATTCCTAGGCACGCATAAAAAGTATCTCTATACAAAAAATTTTGCTTCATATTCGGGTTGTTAAGAAGATTTAAATTTCATAATTCCCATATCCTTACAAGTCCCAAGTGCAATTCAACAATTTTCACAATAACTAATATCACTGTTTAAATTAACTAAACAAATTGGACTTGCATATATTTAGAAAAATGGAATCAAAATATCCAACTTGCTTTACGTTAACATAGTAGAATTAACGCCTTTATTTTAAGGGTGCGAAACTTTACAATTTAAATCCTTTATATTCTATTCGATTTTTAGACGAGTAAGGTTGAAATGATAAAGGATTCATATTATTTTCAATAGTGATTACAGAAGCAGGCAGTGCAAATCACGGTGGGATAAAAATCCATGCTTTATATGCCCTTTCCTAGTTCTTTTTAGGATCCTTTGTCATCACAAAAACAAATTGGAAAGTGGAAGTTAAACAGAACATAAATTATTCATATTGCGAATAATAACAAATTAAATTTAACCATATTAACATAAAACAATAAGATTCCAACCAATTCCAGAGTTAACATTTCAAGGGAGGATTCTAGGGTTTTAGATTGAAAGGTTTCGCATACAAAATTCCCCAAGGCATAAAACAAATCCAAATATTACTTGCACAAACTATTAAAAAGAGGAATTCTATAATTTCCACCCACAAATAGCTTTCACATATTCCTTTGGATTTGATTCAATGCCTTCGCCTATTTCCTACTTCGATTATCCTCTTTTTAATTTTACAACATATAACAATTCATTTGTGTATAGATAAGATTTAGAATTCAATGAGTGGGGAAAAATATAAATAGAGAAATATACATATAGCTAAAATTCATTACCGTTTCCCTTTAATCCGATTGATTTCTTCCCTAAAGCTCGAATCTTTTAATTTTGAATCTATAAAGTTTATTAAGGAGGAAGGAAATTGGCAGAGTCTCGTTATCGTATTATTTTTCTTGTGTGTAAAAATGAAGGGCTAGCCTCTTATTTATAGTGGTTAGGATGCGCCAGGACCGTAGGATCAATCGGTTCCAAATAATAAAATCCAGGTCGTTCTAGCCTAGGCAAACCCTAGCCTACTTTATTCAACTAGTCGACCGGCTTGTAATCCTCGGCATCAAATAATTTCTTCCATTTATTTATATTTATTACCTTTTTAAACCAACTTTAAAGGTTCCTTAATGCTTTATTTTTAACATTAGTTTTTAAATTATTTATTTTGAATTAGTTTCTTAATTCATTTAGGATTATTTTCAATTTGAAATTTTCAAACATCGTTAACTTCTTCGTTTGATCTTCGATCGCGAAACATAATATACGAAAGTTGCTTAGAAAATCACCATGAACACAATGGTGCAGGCTTCGTGACCACATTTCGATGTTTACTAAAGTTTTATTTTTAGCCTTATAAATAATTAAATTTCTTGGTTATTTTACGGTGTGTTATAGTGGGTGTTAGGACTCTTTTATCATGACACTACAACCTTGAGGGTGTTTAATAAATTACTGTCCCCATAAGCGGTTAGTAAATCTTTACTAATTATATCTCATATCTAATTTCTAAAAAAATATCACTATGCTCCCAATCATCTATGTGATATTGAGGGTGCTCAATAAATCATAAAGTGCACTAGATACCCTGAACCATCATTTTGTAATATCCTAAGGGAAGTTACTGCAAACCTTGATGGTGCTCAACAAAGTTACATAACATTCTTACTTTTCAAGGGATAATATAAACATCACGTTAGATATTCTACGGCTTGCGGGTGCTCAACAACTATAAGTATTTACAGCACTCTATTTATATTATAAAAGGTGGAGTACATTATTAATTTAATGTAATTTTTAAATAGTATTATCAAGTATTTAAAGGAGACGAATACAATTCACGACATATATATCTTTACATACATCAAATGTATACTCTATAAGTCTCATGGGTTATACTTTATTAAAATCTTCCTGTTTTCTTTAAACATTATAAATATATACATACATACATATGTATATATATATATGTATGTATGTATATATATATGTATTTATACACTTTAATTTATTATAACATTTATAATTCTTTAAGCATATATATATACCCATATGTATCCATTCATTAATTAAACATGTTAATTAATATTAAATATAACTTTTATATTTATGTAAATTTAAAATAATTTTCAATTTACTTATTTATAACCTTTATGAATACAAATTTAAAATTATATTCATAATCCTTATAAAATTTAAATTTAATTTAAAACAATTTTAAATTAATTTATTAATTACCTTTATAAAATTAAATTGGAATTTAAACACATCTTAAATTTGAATATACCCTTGAAAATGGACCATTGCAATGAGCCAGATCAAGGCTAGGAGCACGGAGATTTTTCCATTCATAATATCATTCCATAATAATGTAACCTTCTCCATTAGTAAACACCTTTTCCATAAACACCCTTCTAGATAGTTTCTCCTAAGAGATCACTATACATGTGGTTAATTATTCAGATAAATACAACGCAGGCTCTGGTACCATTGTTGGATCAAGTGCATTAGCAATGTGGGAAAATGGGTGAATTTCAAAAGAAATTTATTTTATTATTTTGCACAAGATCGTATTTTGTATTTACATGAATACTAAATAATATTTAGCATTTTTTGATTAAAGATTTTGGGTTATATTTTCATTTTATTTATTTGTGTATAAAATGATTATTTACTTGTTATTTTTTAATAATAATATTTTATTATTGATTTGACTAAAATTTAACTTATTAATTGAATTTTTTGCTAAATATTTTATTGTGCTTGTACTCACAATACAAACTTTTGTATCTATAATAAAAGTGATCATTTTAACTTACGGGTAATATGGAAACGTGTATGATATATGTATAATTAACCGTTGTGACTTACGATTATGGAATGTACAGGTTATGGTCATAGGTCAATGATGATGTAATTGAAATACATAAACATACCTCAAATGATTAAATATATTCACACTAATATAAATTAATTATATATATTGTCATTAGTTTAATTAACATTTATACTCATAATATAATATAGATTATATATATAATATATTATAAAATAATTTTGGCATGTATATATATAAACATATATTCAAATATATTGTTTGGATTAAATAAAGTATATAAATATACTTGTATTAAATTCAAATGGTTTTAGATATTTGGATAATTTGAAAATCAAGTTTAAATTGATTTGACTTTCCAAACAAACAAATATATTTGATTTTTGAACTGATTGGCTTCAAAAATGTTTTCCAAAGGCTAGGGTTAGGGATTTATCTCATATGTTAATGATTGGGGAAAATGGTAAATCGATAGGTACTTTGGTCTAAGAATGAAAACATTACTTTCCTTCTTTCTCCCTAATCAACAATTTATTCACCATCAATCAAAAATCTTGCCCCTCTTTCCCTCCTTGCATGGCTGGTACAATAAGCATTTGGGTTTCCATATTTTGGGTCAGTCAATAATTTAACATTTAAACCATTTATTAAATTCATTTATCCAAATCTATTTGTTAACTAAATCAACATGCAACTTTTATACGTCGTTTTAAGTAAATTTTCAAGATTTAAGTAAATAATTGATTTGCAATTTAAATTTAACACGACATTTGTATTTCAATTTTATTATTAATTTATAATACATATAAACTAATTTTACATTAGTCGAATTCAGAAATAACTAACAACTCGATTGTATCGACTCTCTGGTCCGAACTTGATCCTTTATCAGTATTTAAATAATTTAAATATTGAAGCATATATGGACTTTGTTAAAGCACAGTATCAGACAGAAGTACAATACTTTAGATCATTTAGACAAAATCAAATTTCTAATATAATTTTAAGCTCACCTAGTAATGATATTTTTTACACATATTCTTTTCATCATCATTGTATCACTTAGATATCTAAAGTTTGGTATAATGTCATAAACTTTATTAATATCTATATTTAATTGCATAGACTACATTAAAGTCCTTGGCTTAAATCAATCACTTTTATCAATTAACCTATTTACTATCGCCAGAGATTTGACTTTTAGTTGACTACCAATTAGGTTGATACTAACCTTCTACAATGAATGAGACAAATCATCTCTTGAATAGTATTTCACTTCATGTAATCCAACTTATACCCAATTATGGTTGTAATAAGGTCTACATGCTAAGTATTTAAACATAATCAAAGTTTATCCTATCTACTTCTGATCGATTATAACCTCAAGTCCGAAGACTATTGTTCATTATTACTATGATATCTTTTATTTGACTTAGTTGTATTAACCTATAGAAGATTCTCTTCTAGTCGCAGTTGTTCAAAACAACCACAAGTATGTAACACCTTAGTTCCCATAATAGTCATGAGTAATTCATTATCCATCGTATGAAGAGGATTATGTACACTAATCTCAACAGACTAATCGATATCCTTTTCTTAGTAAACCTTGGATAGGAATATTCAAGGAGTAAGCATTTAGATATCAACCAATACTCATGGTTATGAACACATTCGTAGCTATTATTGAAAAATACTTCTCCTAAGGAATTTTTTACTCATATATATTTAATGTATTTAACTCATTAATTATATCTCTATAAAACAACACAAATAAAAGAAAATAAAACCAAAACCTATTTTATTTCAAATAATTTTCTTATATAAGAGTTAAGTTATGTAATAAATTACTTAACTGCCTTTAGGTAACACCCTTAACTCTATTTAGCCTTATGAATTTAATGATATGACAATTAATAATTTGTTGAAGAGATGACTTTCTTCTAGGTAACTATATGAGGAAGCTCTGTGTTGGTGGGATGTTGTGATAGGGGAGGTGGATATGCATGTTATGGCATGGAAAGAGTTTCGAAGGAGGTTTGAAGCACATTTTATTTTAAGGCCGAGAAGGTCTTACAAGCGGAAAGTATCTCCAACAAGGTAGGAAGACCGTAAAGGACTACACTAAAGAGTTCACATGTTTGGTGAGATTCTAGATTGACATGATTAATACACCCACTAAGAAGGCTAAGGAGTTTGTAATAGGACTCAACTCGTCTATAAGAATCTTGCTTTGAGTTGCGTTCCTATGGGCACTACTTTCCAAGGTTTTATCGAAGTGGCATTATTGAATCTTATTTATAGAGAAGTCCCGGAGGAGGAAGGCACTAAAGTTGAAGC
This sequence comes from Allium fistulosum, assembly GCA_030737815.1. Classification (NCBI taxonomy): domain Eukaryota; kingdom Viridiplantae; phylum Streptophyta; class Magnoliopsida; order Asparagales; family Amaryllidaceae; genus Allium; species Allium fistulosum. The sequence goes on from CM060905.1 coordinate 901,538,777, forward strand.
TAATCTCGAATTATAAAGAAAGAAAAAAGGAAAATGGGCCAAGGGTGACCAAGGGAAGCTAAGAAGTAGTGAGTTACACGCAATAGATCCTATTTAAAAGAGATTTTTCTAGAGATTTAAAAGTCGACCTCTAAAGGAGGAATTCTTTAACTGGGAGCAACCAGGCCATTTCAAAAAGGATTGTCCATATTTTTGAAAGGTGGGAAAATGGTCAAAGCTTATATTATCCAAGTTTGAGCACTCCATTTATGTTTGAAAAGGTGAAGAACGTTATCTTGGAAGGTAAAAATTCTATATATGACTTTCCAGTACGTGTTTTATTTGGTACGGGGCTATATATTCTTTTATTATATTCAACTTGTTGATATATCACACCAAGTGCCCCCATTTTATTTATGATTCCCTTATAGTATCAAATCCCATAAAGAGGGCGGGGGAGTGCGTCGCATCTTTCTATGAAACGTAGAGATATTAAACTATCTAAGGGAGGGCCCATATTTTGTAGTAATATTTATGTACTTGGTTTTCAGATTAGGGACTTATTTAAGATACAGATTGGATGACGAGGCATTGGGTTATTATTGATTATGATGGTCGCATAGTTCGCATGAGGGATAGAAAAGGCAATGGGCATAGCATTTATTATACGCCATGAGTTGTTTAGGGATTACAGGGGCGAAATTCCTTAAAGGGAAAAGTGTGTAACATACCGTATTTTACGTATCGCATTATCGTAAAACATTTATATTTTATACAAATGAATTCATACGACTCTAAAATTTTAGAAACTGACTTTGAGAGACATTTTCCCCACCTACAATGTTTTTTTGAATTTCTATGCGACCATTTTGACCCTGAAAATATTGTTTGGAACATAACTTTAAATAGGAGCTAAGTTAGGGTCTCAAACCACTTTCAGTGTTTCAGGATAATGGTTTCACATTCCGTAGAGTGATCATAATGGAAAAATGGACTTTTCATTTGAAAGTTATAGCTATTTTAAGTTTTGGTTGTTGTTGGCCTGCATTAGTGGGTAATTAAATAAACAATTGCTTGGATCCATTGACCTACCTTGAAATTTATGCTAAGCGAAGGCCGTAGGAACTAATCTAAGTCATTTCCATCTTCCCCAAAATAGCTTTAAACCTTTATTAACCTTAATTTCATTAAAAATCACACTATTTCCCTTCTAATCTTAGCATGGATCATAATTAGAGGTGTAATCAACATGTAGGGGTTGGAAATTATCATTTTTCCTTATTTGTATTCATCTCCTTTGCCGTCCACTTCAGACCTAAGGATAAAATTGATATTTTGGGTATTTGGTGAGTGGTTCTTGACCTCTCACTGTACTATGAATGTTTGTATAGTTAAATTTGGTGTTTTTAATATGATTTTGGTCCTAAAAATGTTTGTTTAACTTTAATCACCTGCTAATATTTGTTTATATCCGAATTTCAAGGGTTTTAAAGTGGTTTTAAATGGTTTTGCAACTCCATTTGTTCATATTCATATGCTACAGTAAAGGTAGATTTAGGTTAGGATTTGCTTGATTATCATATTCTTATGTATTGTATGTATGAATGGATGTATATGTGTGATATTCCATGTTTGTATGTTGTTCTTTGATGTGGTTTTTAGTGCGTTTAGGTAGTTAGGTAAGAGGTTGCCAAATTAGAAAACTGAAGGCAAAGATGGTCGAAATTGGATGAAACTTGGAGGGGAGGCTTTGGAGGATGAGAGGAGCTCAAGATTCAATTCATGCCAAGTTTAGAGCTAAGGATAAGGCTCGGTACCGAGAGCTTTTGCTCAGCACCGGAGGTTTTTGTTTGAGGAAATTGGTCACTGGAAGGATGGTACTTCATGTTGGGGCTTAGGGTAGTGAGCAGAAGATAGTTGCAAAAATTTAGCGAAATGTCAAGCTTGATACTAAGAACTTGGAGGGCATGGAAACAAGAGCTTTTGGACTTAGCACCAAAGGCATTAGGGTTGGTGTCGAGAGCTTTAAGGAAGTAGTCAGGGTCCCAGCACTTTGAAGATGGAGCACTAGGCAAGAGGAAACGAACTTAGCCCAAAATTGGTTAAGTCTACCTATTAGTATCGAGAGAATTGGATCGGTACCGAGAGATCTAATTTCGAATGAGTCGGGGTGGAACTTCTGGGAGGGGATGCATGGGCTCTACAGGTTATGCTGAAGGTTTTTGTTTGTTCGCTTGGTGTTTGATGGTGAGTTAATAGCACGATGATTATCTTCGAGACTTCGGTAATGGCAACACGATGGTGAATAGAGTTAGGTTCCAATGATGGTGACTCGACGAGGAAAGGAGTCATGATAATGTTTGTCCACAAAGGGCGGTTTCCAGGAAGGGTGACCTGTGGGTAGGAGGTGAGAGTGGTTCTACCATGGAATAGTGGAATGTGGAATGGTACCTCGAGAATAATGGAAACTAGATGGGGCAAGAAAAGGGCTCGGATACGCATGCTAAGAGATCGTTATACTCAGAGTGTTTACTGATGTACTCGAAAGCAGCTTATCGGTACATGGAAAGGCTACCCCGGATCATTGAAAAGGATCAATATATCATGGACCGGTGAATTTAGGTCTAGTATCAACTTCATGCTATAGACGAGTACACTGGAAACTCAAGTTTCCATTAGTCCCTGGCATGGGAAAGGCCGTATGAGTTATCATATATTTAGACTACAATGAGTGATAGTAAGGATTGTTTGATGGATGCAATGGTTGCTTTGGTTGTTTCCTTTAATAGTCTATCACTCTAGGGATGTCATTGGAGATATGTATTGGGGATAGAGATACCTGGACACCGATTATCATACTTGGTTTGTAGTATACCTTTACATTATTATTAGATTAGCATATTATATCCATTATGTGCGAACTCTTCGGTTGCAGGGAAATGTTAGGTATGGTTCGTATACCCTTGTTCCTTACTATATCGACTTATATAGTATTCTGAGATTTATTTACCACTTACACCAGACTGTTGTTTGGCTCTAGGTTTTATGCTTTTCTTCTTATTATCTTGGGTACTCTTAAATAAGTAGATTATGTACCAGGTGTAGGTGCAACGTAGTGGTTGTGTAGAGGACAAGCTGGAGGGAGCTATCTCGTATTATATATGGATTTCTATACTTATTCAGTTGTGTAACACTGGGGAACCAGGATAGTGCTTGCATATTGCAATTATTATGAGATACCTATTGAGTTTATTTCCATTTGTATAAACTCTATTACTTGTTCTACAACTCTGTGGATCTGTACTTTGATATTTGGATCACTTAGTTATTGTTGTTTCTTTTTTTTCTAATGTATATTATATTTTATTCCATATTCTATGAGATATACGATAGGTTCTATGATATTTTATTTCATTTTTAACCCTTAATGATCGTCCAACATCGGCTAGGGCATGTCAGAGATGCTCCATTTAGTTATATTAGGTGTTGGTGGTGTAGGGCGGTTGTCGCATTTGGTACCATAGCATAGGTTGCATGATTAATTGGAGTTGATACCGTGGTCCAATAGAGATAGAGAATGAGTAATCACCCTAGACAGGACCAAGAGAGTGTGTGTGTATACGAGAGAGTGCGTACTTGTTATATATTTTGGTTTTCAAAATTATATAGTAGTATATAGTATACAAGTTGCATGCACACATGAGTACCGTCGACACAGTTTTCTTTTTGAGAGATTGATCATTCTTTTTCCAGATCGAGAATGAGTTGGAAAACAAGAAACGCTACGAGAAATTTGATCTCTGGAGTTGTGGAAAGAGCAGGTTCACGGGCTATTAACCCTAAATTGCGAGGTATGTTCAATGCAATGATGGCGAACATACTACATAAGAGGCCGCTTTAAATACTGCAGTTGGTGGTGGTTCTCAGGTGCAGGCGCCGATGGTTGACTTTGACAAGTTATGTAAGGATTACTCCACATTGGGAGGCATATCATTTCTTAGAAAGGAGTCGGCCATCGAAGTGTAGGATTGGTTGGACACCTACGAGCATATCATTAACGATACGGAAGTAGATGACGCCATGAAAAGGAAGCTGACCTCTAGACAACTTCAAGGTTGGGCCATGAACTGGTGGAAAGATACCACTATTACTACCCCCGAGGATTAGTTCATTTGCGACTACTTTAAGGTTAGGTTTGAGGAGAAGTTCGTTCGAGCAACTTAGAAGTCGGTACTATTTAGGAGATTTGTTGATTTAAAGCAGGGAGATATGTCTGTCTTCGAATATATTGCCGTGTTCGATGCTTTTCGAAGTATGGGATGTCTTTCATCGACATTCCATTGAGGAAGAATGAAAAATCTACTATGGGTTTGGACAACTATCTGGGGCAAAAGTTGGTGAGTCATATTGATGAGCTATTCAAGAGACTTGTCGAGAAAACTCTTTGCCAGGAGAATATATACCCCAAGTCCAAACTAGTTGTTGTCATTAAGGAAGAGCCAAAACCGCAACTAGGCGGTGGATGCAATAAGAAATGGAACGGAAAGAGGAAGCATTCTTAGAGAAATAATGCTCAGAAGAAGGGTAAATGGGAACCTGTCTATTTTGGTTATGGAGACAAGGGTCACCTAATCAGAGACTGCAAAGCTAACGAGAAGAGTAAGTGTTACAACTGTGGTAAGTTTGGACATATGTAGAAAATTTGTACAGAACCGGCATAGCAGAAACCGATTGTGAAGGCATATGCTTTAGACGTTGTTGCGACTTCGTCGAGTACTCCCTCGGTGAAAGATAAGGGGAAGAGCATTGTTATTCGATGTATGTTTTCCATATATGACGTTCCCATATGTGATATCAAGGCTTCTTATTCCTATATATCTAGTGACCTAGAAGATATATTGAGATAGAAATCCAAAATATTTGACCGACCTTTGATTGTGACGAACTCTGTTGGAGGATCTACTAGCTTGTGTATGGTTTGTTTTGGTTTAGTCTTATTGAGTCATGGATGCTCTTTTATTTGTGAATGTTTTGTGTTGAATTTTTTAGGTTAGGATTATCTTGAGGATGGACTGGCTAAGAAAGTATGCAGTAGTATTGGATTGTGAGAAGCTGTTGGTGACGATTTGAGTTATGGAGGGGCGAAGGGTAGTGATTAGCTGTCTACCGGAGGATGGATTATGGTTAGCATTCAATATTCACTTGAGGTTCCATAGGATGGGTTGCCATATGTGCCTAATGTTAGAGAGTATTCAGACGTATTTAAGGAGGTGACTGTATTACCACCGCATCGGGAGATTGAGTTTCAAATAGACTTAGCCAAGGATGCCAGACCTATAGTTATGCCATTGAGGCATATAGTTCTTATTGAGGAAAAGAAGTTGGAGGTGCAAGTAAATGGCATGTTGAAGAATAGGTTCATTCTTAGGAGTATATCTGAGTGGGGTACACCTGTAGTATTCACCACTAAGGCAGAGGGCTCTCTGAGGTTTTGTGTAGAATAACGTGAGCTGAATAAGGTGATAAAGTAGAATAAGTATCCACTTCCACGTATTGATGACTTGTTCAATCAACTCCATGATGCGAAGGTGTTCTCCCAATTGTATTTGGAAATAGAATTTCACCATTTGAGAGTAGCATAGAAGAGTGAGCCTATCACCATGTTTTGTACGCTATCTAGTTTCTATGAGTGGTTGGTTCTTCCATTCGGGCTAACTAATGCTCCGACATACTTTATTGATCTCATAATCCGCGTCTTTAGGGTCGGCCAAATAGCTTCGTGATTGTGTTCTCGGATGATATTCTAGTCTACTCTAGGTTCAAAGAGAAACACAAGGCACACTTGAGAATTATGCTTGAGGCGTTAAGGAGGCATAAGTTAAAAGTAAAATTTTCGAAGTGTCACTTCCGAAAGAGGGAAGTGAGGTTCTTGGGTCATGTCATTTCTGAGCAAAGTATCGTAGTAGATCCTGCCAAGGTAGCAGCAATTCAGGATTGGAGCCAACCGAAAATGCTAAGGATGTAAGGAGTTTCCTAAGATTAGCGGGCTTTATAGACATTTTATTAAGGAATTCTCGAAGATAGGTGAACCGTTGATTAGATTGACAAAAAAATCAAACTTTTGTTTAGGACACGAAGTGTGAGCGTGTGTTTGTGAATCTAAATGGGAGGTTGATGAGGGCACCAGTATTAATCATTCGTTGTGGGAATGAGGAGTTGACAATATACACGGCTGCTTGTGGTACTGGATTAGGTGCGGTGTTGATATAGAAATGAAAAGTTATCGCTTATGTTAATCGATAGCTGAAGCTGCATGAGAGGAAGTACTAAAGTCATGATTTGGAGTTGGCGGTGATAGTGCTTGCTTTGAAGATTTGGAGGCACTACTTATTAGGAGAAAGGTTCTAGTTGTTCATGGACCACAAATCCTTCAAGTACCTTTTCTCGTAGAAGGATCTCAACCTTTGCTAGCAGCAATGGTTGAAATTCTTGACCTACTACAACTTTAGCATTTCCTATACATCTGGTAAAAGAAATGTGATTTCTGATGCATTAAGTAGAAGACATGCCAATTTGGGGGCAATGTTCATGGAGTGGAAGAAGTTGAAGTATCAGACCTCACTGCGAGTTAGAGCTAGGGATGTAGGCAAATTTGATGATCAGACCTACTTTGATTGAGTGGATCGGTACTAGTCAAAGGCAAAATAGCATAGATCATGCTGAAAATAGGAGTGGAGTCTAAGGATATGAAGTAATATGGGCTCGACCAAGAAGGTTGGCCCTGTAAAGATGGGAGATTGTTTGTTCCTGATGTTGAAGGATTGCGATATGAGGTGCTTCGAAAGTGCCACCATTCTTGGTTGACCATACATCTCGGTGGTAATAAGATGTACTATGATATGATGCAGATCTATTATTCGGAGGGGATGAAGAAGGATGTTGGGACATTTATCTCAAAGTGTATGAACGGTCAGTTAGTGAAGGCAGAACTGAAGAAGCCAAGTGGATTACTACGGCTGCTTGAGGTTCCCGAGTGGAAATAGGAGCAAGTATCAATGGATTTTATTGATGGACATTCTCGAGCAGGGTACGATAACATTTGAGTCATGGTTGATTGATTGACCAAGAGTGCTAGGTTTATACCTATCAAGTCAAGTAGAATGACAGCCAAATTGGCCGAGTGGTATGTGAAATTAGTGGTATGATTTCATGATGTACCGAAGAGCATTGTGAGTGACCGAGACCCATTGTTCACGAACTGAATCTCAGTACAGCTTATCACCTACAAACTAATAGGCGGAGCGATAGAGTGAATCGTATATTGGAGGATTTCTTAGGGCTCGCATACTCGATTTTGGAGGCTCGTGGGATGATGACTTGCATTCGGTGGAGTTTGCATACAAAAATAGCTATAATATCATATAGGCTTGAAGAAGATAGAGATTATTTGGTAATGAATGAAAGCTGCTTGGGATAAGTAGATGAGCTACGTTGATCGGAGACAGAGATTTGGAGTTCTCTTTCAGTGATACGGTGTTTGTGAAGATTTCTCCTTTGAAGAATATTATTCGATTCGGTAGTAAGAGGTAGTTGGTGTCGAGATTCTTAGGTCCATTTTTGATAGCAGAGAGGATTGAGAACCTAGCATATAGGGTCGACTTACCTCAGAAGATTGCACGTGTGCAACGTCTTTCATGTTTCTCATCTACGAAAGTTTGTGCACGACTTAGGTATGATGATTGCACCGGATCAACTTGATGATATCGAGATTGAACCAAAAGCTTCGAGACCTCGTAGGACACTTTGTATTGTTGGATGTGATATGAAAATCTTTGAAGGAAGACGGTGGAGTTAGTAAAGGTTCAATGGGGTGAAAGTGAAGGCGATTGCACATGGAAAACCGAGGAGAGCATGAAGACCACATATTCGGAGCTCTTTGCATGGTAGGGCCTACCGTTTATCGTGTTTACTTTCACCTTTGATATCATATAGGGTGGTTTAGTATCTAACATGCCAGGGTAGGTTCACCTATACTATTGATTGCATGGTTGCTTGTTTCATATGTACAGTGGTTGCATATGTTTGTTAGGCATGCGGGGTAGCTATGCTTGACTTTGGGGGCAAAATTCCTAAAGAGGGAAGAGTGTAACTACCCATATTTTATGTATCGAAGGACCATAAATATTTCAATTTTTTTATATGAGGTCGTATGACTGTAAAATTTTGGGAAGTGACTTTGAGTGACATTTTCCACATTTATGATTTTTGCTAAATTTCTATGTGACATTTTGACCCTGAAAATCTTGTTTGGACTATAAATTTTGATAAGAGCAGAGTTAGGATCTCAATCACTTCCATTGATTTAAGATGATGGTTTCTCATTCCGTAGAGTGGTCATAGTAGAAAAATGGACCTACCATTTGGAAGTTATAGTTGTTATTGGCCTGCATTAGTGGGTAGTTAACAAAGCCCGTACTTAGGCCCGTTAAACCAACTCGAAATTTGTGCTAAGGGGAGGCCGAATTGTTGTAAGTCATTTCCATCTTCCCCAAAACAGCTCTAAATTTCCGTTAACCCTAATTTCATCAAAAATCACACATTTTCACTACCAATCTTAGCCTGGATCATAATTAGAGGAGTAATTAGCATCTAGGGGTTGGAGATTATAATTTTTGCTGATTTGTGTTTATATCCTTTGCCGTCCACTTCAAATATAAGGAGCAACATTGGTATTTTAGGTAATTCTAAGTGGTTTTTGACCTCTCACTCTACTATGCATGTTTATTTAGTTGAAATTGGTGTTTTTAACATGATTTTGATCCTAAAAATGTTTTCTAACTATAATCACCTTCTAATATATGTTTATGGTTGAATTTTAAAGGTTTTAAAGTGGTTTTAAATGGTTTTGCAACTTCTTTTGTTCATATACATATGCTAGAGTAAAAGCTAGATTTAGATTAGGATTTGCTTGATTATCATATTCTAACGTATTGCATGTATGAATGGATGTATATGTGTGGTATTCCATGTTTGTATGTAGTGCTTTAATGTGGTTTGCTAGTGCTTTTAGGTAGTTAGGAAAGAGGTGGTCGAATTGGCAAATTGAAGGCATAGATGGTCGAAATTGGATGAAACCTAGAGGTGAGGCTTTGGAGGATGAGAAGAGCTCGGGATTCAATTTGCACCAAGTTTGGAGCTAAGGATAAGGCTCTGTACCGAGAGCTTTTTCTCAGTATTGAGAGGTTTTTGTTTGAGGAAATTGGTCAATGGAAGGATGGTACATCATGTTGGGGCTTAGGGTAGTAAGCAAAAGATAGGTGCAAGATTAGACTTGGTACTAAGAGCTTTAGAGGGCATGGTAACAAGAGTTTTTGGAATTAGCACCAAGAGCTTTGGATTTGGGGTCGAGAGCTTTGGGGGAAGTGATCGGGGTCCAAACACTTAGAAGATGGAATACTAGGAAAAGGAAAAGAACTTAGCTAAAAATTGGCTAAGTCTACCTATCAGTACTGAGAGGATTAGATCGGTACCGAGAGTTCCATTTTTGAGGGTGTCGGGGTGGAACTTCCACGATAGGAAGCAGGGCTCTACAAGTCGTGCTGTAGGTGTTTGTTTGTTCGCTTGGGTTTGATGGCGATGTAATAGCACGATGATAGCTTTGGACTTCGGTGATGGCAACTCAACGGTGAATGGAGTTAAATTCTGATGATGGCGAACCGATGGGGAAAGGTGTCATGAAAATGTATGTCCACAAAGGGCGGGTTCTAGGATGGGTGATCTGTAGGTAGGACCTGAGGATTGTTCTATCGTGAATAGAGGAATATGGAATGGTTCCTCGAGAATAATTGAAACTAGACGGGGCAAGAAAAGGGCTTGGATAAGCATGCTAAGGGATCGTTGATACTCGTAGTGTTTTCTGAGTACTCTAAAGCAGGGGTATTGTGAGTGCATTCATGGGTATTTTGAAAGGCTACCTCGAATCATTGGAAAGGATCCATATACCCTGGACCGGTGGGCTTGGGTTTTTTACCAGCTTCAGGTTAAAGACGAATATGTTGGAAACCAGAATTTCCATTAGTCCCTGGTTGGGAAAGGCTATACGAGTTAACATATATCTATAACACAGTAAGTAATTGTAAGTATTGTTTGATGGATGCTATTGTTGCTTTTGTTGTCTCCTCCCATAGTCTATCACTCTAGGGATGTCATTGGAGATAGGTATTGTGGATAGGGATACTTGGATACTCGTCATCGTACTTGGTTTGCAGTGTACCTTTACTGTATTCATAGAGTAGCATATTATGTTTGTTATGTTCTTAATTTTTGGTTGCAGGGACATGTCAAGTATGGTTCGTATTCCCTTGTTCCTTACTATATCGACTTGTATAGTATTTTGAGATTAATTTACCACTCACACCAGACTATTGTCTGACTCGAGGTTTTATGCTTTGCTACTTATTATCTCAGGTACTCTTAAATGAGTAGACTAGATAGCAGGTCAAGGTGTGATACAGTAGCTATGCAGAGGACGAGCTGGAGGGAGCTATCTCATATCATGTATGGATTTCTATGGTTATTCCACTATTCAACATTGGGGGGCCTTAATTGTGCTTGCATATTACTATTATCATGATATAGTTATTCAATTTTATTTTTGTTTGTTAAACTCTATTACTTGTTATACCACTCTATGGATATGTACTATGAAATTTGGATCACTTAGTTATTACTGTTTCGCCTATTTAAATCTGTGACATATTTTATATTTTGTTCCATATGTTGTGAGATATACGATAGGTTTTATGATGTTTTTTATTCATTTTTAACCCTTGATGATCATCTAACATCGGTCAAGCATGTCAACAACGCATATTTAGTTATATTGGGTACTGGTGGCGTATAGCGGTCGTCATTGTGACATTGGTTACTTGGATAGAATTGTGATTAAGAGGAAAACATTAACAGATGTCTTAGTGAAATGCATTAGGTTACTTGAAGAATTCGAGGAAAGGGGCATCTATTGTAAATATGTGAGTTATATAATGATGGATTGTCTAACTATTGTAACTTAAGGGCAAGGATCATCTCGATCACACTCGAAGGATGATGCATCTGTTTCAGATTAAAATTGTAATTTATGCTACCAATAATGTAGTGAAATATGAATTTTTAATAATTGGATCAGGATTGCAAAGGAGCTGAACATTAACATAACTCAGGATATATCGTGGTTCCCAATTCATTTGTAAAGTAAGTTTTAGATGAACTTCAAACTAAAGGAACGAAATTGGCTATATACCGGCTAAAGTTGAGGAGCTAAGAGAGCCATTAGATCACTGTGAAATAAAGAATATTCTAAGAAAGGAAAAGAATATGACTCGCGAACTATCTAAACAAGATAACACAAACGATGCATGGACTTTAGGAGTAAGGAGATGCTCCAATTTCCCAAGTATATAACAGATGACACGTGTTATGAATATTGAAGTGCATGATTCATATATGAGTCCCATAAAAGATATTTTGAGCGTGGAACTTTACCTATGGATAGGAATAAGATATAAGACTACTTTGACACTGCCTCATTTCATCACCCAAATGGTATATTATAAGAGGATTTTTAGAACCAACGCAGAGTTCTATAAAGATGCATGAAATAAAATTTATTCTTAAGGAGATACATGAAGGATATTGTGGTGATCATTTAAAGGAGGGGAAAATATTATCCTACCAAATATTATGGCTAATTTTGGCCCATGACGAAGAAGTATTCATTAACATTTCCTACGACATGCAATAAGTGTTAGAGATTTTCCAAAATTACTCGAGCTCCACTTACCATACTTACCCAAATGATCTACCCAAAGCCATTTTCTATATAGGGATTGTATCTACTTAGGGAGCCATCAATGGCCAAAGTACGATTGTAACAAGCAATAGTAGCAGTTGGCTATTTTACGAAATGGGATAGTCAATACCATAGCAACTGTAACACCACATAACTAGGAGGGTCCATAATATGAGAAATTAAAATAAATTAATAATAATAAGATATTATTAAAGAAATAAATAAATAATTTATTACAATAATTGCCTAAGGAAGATTTGATTAAGGTTGTGACACTTTATACAGTTAATTGCATGGACCAAGGGTAATTAGAACAATTATGGTTGGTCATGTTAATGAAAATAAATTTAAGCTTTGGATGGGAAAATAAATTTAATTTTTGGATGGGAAGGTTTGTGTTAAGGGAAAAATAATAGTGTGACTAGGCCAGAATAGGATATTAGCCCAGGCCAAAAGCACTAGCCCACTTTCTTTAGCTCTAACCCCTCATTCATACCACTTCCACTTTCAATCACAAAAATAAATCCCTAGAACTCAAACCAAGGACGACCACCATTTGCTAAGGAGAAAAGGAACATCATGCTAGAAGATCAAGCTTTCAAATTTAAGGAAAATGAAAATTAAACAAGTTTTATAAAATCAAGGAGAGTAAAATCTTTCTCTAAAACCTATCCTTATATAGTGGCTTTGGATTTGATTACATTTGAATGTTATAATGATGATAAACCATGTTTGAATGATTAAAACAATGTTTGGTTATGTTTGGAAATTTTAAATAAGAGAATTTGCTCATGTTTTAGAGTAAAACATGAATTAATTTAAGTTAAATAATTCGAAATTAAAATATGATGTTTATAATGAAGAAATAAAGATGGGTTTTAAATTTTTGTAAATTTTCTAATTTGAGAAAATAGTTAATTTCGAATAAATAAATTATTAAAAATAATAAAATTAATTATTTTGACCTAAAATTCTAGGAAAAGGTCAGATGTGATAAAATTGTTTTTTGGTGAATTTTTGGGATTTTTCCCTTCAATTTTCGATTTTATATTAATTAAGTAGCTAAGAAAAAGGGTAATTAATCAATTATAATTAATAATTGGAAGAAGTTATTAGCCCACTTCTGAAAATTGAACTATAAAGATAAACATCGGTCGATGAGAATTCAACACCAAATGAGATTTGGTGAAAAGTTAATAGTTAATAAAGCAATGAATTAATTTTAAACAAAATTACAAAAGTGGAAAATAGGCATAAGGACAAACTTTGAAAAATATTTAGGCTGAAGGACAACAGGTTTCATTTTTAAGCTAAAGGACAAACTTTTAAAAAAATTAGGCCGAAGGACAATGCTAAATATAGCTAGCATTTTGTATAGTGTAAAACTCACTACAAGAAAAGTATATTTTCTTAGCAGTTGCAAACAGCGTTTTACATTGGTTCGCTGTGAGAATCAACTATTTTGGCGGTGAATTTCTAAATTCCTAACCCTAACGCTGAGATTAAGCACCAACATTTTACTTTCCCTCCCTCTATGTCCAACTATTCCTTAAAAAAGACTTCCCCAAAATATGAAATTACCGATCCAAACAAAACTACAAATATTTCAATCACAAACTCTTCCTCTGACCTTAATTCTCATCGCCTATAGCTCGTCTGTGGAAGAGAGTTGGCGTCTTCATCCTCATCGTCGATGCAGTCGATTGGATCCCTTCGTATTCGTCCCTATTGCAGTCAATTTGCGTTCCAACTCTCTTTGGCTCTTAAATCATTGCGATGAGCAGGTATAACACTTCCTCTTGTTCAATTTTATATGTTTTATTTTATAACCGAAATCATTTTTTTAAGTTTCATGTTAATTAATAATCGTTGATTGATTTCAAGTTGGTGATTGATGTGGCTTGGTGTGTTATTTTGATTTATTTCAATTTTGAACTTTAATTGATTATTTTGATTTCAGTTTCAATTTTTGTGTCTGACTTCTATTATGATTTTGAACTTTAATTATGACAGTGTGAATCTAGAGGGATGCAATAAGATGACTATTCTATTCTGGCCTGTTTCTTTTGCCTTCTGCCTTTCTATTTACTTTAGTTTAATCTTTCTCAAAATTCTTTTTTACAATACATGTAATTAGCTATTTTAAAGTTGCAAAGTTTTAATTACCAACTACCATTATGGCAGTTGTTTTCATATGGAAAATAAAAGTGCAGGCACATGGAAATTTATTGCTTCTGTCATGACTCTTGTGATTATGTGATATCTTTTGAAGCCGTGGAGTCAAATACCGAAGCCTAGTTTTACTTTATTGGAACTTCACCAACCAAATTTTGAATATATTGGAATTTCAGGTATGTTTTGCCTGGCAATTCTTACTTCAAACAGCGATATTTCAGTCTAAAAATAGTATTATTATACTTGTACATATATGTGAAATGGAACAACTGAATCAGTTTACCGATCAAACTGATGTTTGACTCCATGTTTCAGTGTCAGTTGAAATAGTCATCTTATGGTTAGAATCTTTAGATATTCTCCAAATAATATTTTCATGTAATAATTCTTATATAATCAACTTACCGATTGATTTCAGTGGGAAGTTAATCAACTTACATCGGAGAGAGATTAAACTTATTGATTTCAGTGGGAAGTTGTATCTTGCACCGTTGACCACTGTTGGTAATCTTCCTTTTAGAAGAATCTGTAAAAGCCTAGGTGCTGATATAACTTGTGGTGAAATGGCAATAGGTACAAATCTTCTGCAGGTTTGTTTTATGACCATTTCCTTCTGCAATCCATCAGTTTACATGGCTTGGTTGTTATCTGGTAATGTTTTATTCATCTACTTATTTAAAGTTTCAACTGAGACTCAATTGATTGATAAAAATAAAAAACCGATCTTCAGTAAGCAAGCAGACTTAGTACTGCAAATCCCAAGTTCATCCTCTGTCTTGTGCCATGTTAAAAATAGAAGAGTTGTTGCCGTATTGGGTGGTAATGCTCTATTCACTGTCATACTGTATTGCAGAAATAATGCATTAAAGTAGAAGTATAATCGGATGATATGGTATTAAACAAAGCAAGCTAGATGCAATGTAATTTGTAAGCCTCCATAGTAGATAACATATATCTGGAAACGGCTAAATTCAGAAATAAGAAATGTTGGTCAGTGGGTAAATGAAACTGAAAGGACCACTTTTTTTTGGTAACTTATTTAACGAACGGAATCGTATGCGGTAAGATTTCTTCTTTGTAAATAGGGCAGTCGTACATGTTATGTTTAGGTTGACGGGTATAAATTTTAATGAAATAAAATATGTAGTAAGCGGGACATTAGTTTTTTTATAAACAAAGACAGTATATAACAAAGGTAATAAGAAGCACAATAAAATAAAAGCGGAATAAAGTTGAATAGAATTGTTCTGATTAAAAAAATAAAAGCACGGTAGAAATTTAACACTTTAAACTGCAAAAAAGAAAATTAAATATTCATAGCATGAACTATATCATTCAAATTCGTCAATGGTAAGGGAACCAAAGCTGAAATATGGCATTGACCATGGTAAAAATATCTCCGTTAGTTGATAATATATGTCCAGTAGAAGGATTTAAGTATGATCCTAAACTTTTGGGAAGACCAAGTTGATAATATATGTCCAGTAGAAGGATTTAAGTATGATAATATATGTCAAGTTAGTTGACACTTAACACAGTTTATGTTATGGTGGGAATGCTTGAAAATATCTAACACATAGGATTTTCTTTTTAACATAAGTATCAAGAAAATTTTTATAACCTAGTCCATAACTAAAAGATCCAACTGCGGATAAACGGTAAATAACTCATGGTTTTAAATTCAAATAAACCTTCCCACTTGTAGAGGATATATGGTAATAAGGTTTGTTTGCCGTTATTTTAAATTAATCAAAGTCGAATTAATATAAATTATGATAATATGTTTGGTAGGCATATCTGAGTTTTTCTAGAGATTTTGGATGACCATGGAGATGCTTAACAGCCATCATTAAAGTATTAGGAATCGTTTCATAACTCGAGTATATTTTAAAATCTCCAAATGACATCATTTTTAGAGTTGTAAACTGATGGAGCTAAATTGAACCATCAGATATATAAGATAGATGATTTCTGCTGAAAATTTGGTATGCATAGTAATTGTGAAAAAATGGGGACTGTTTTACCATTTCAAATTCATGGGGATGTTGATACTAGTATGTATTTTAGTTTCTCCATGTTTCTTATAACATCCATAGATGCTGATGTTGGCTGTTACATTCACAATCTTCAATTCACCATGGCCAAAAGACCATTAAAAACCTATTACATAAATCTCTTATGTTGACCAGAATTGAAAATGAGCTTGCAGTTTTTAAAGTGCATGTATTCAATTTTATTTTCCTACTATTTGTGCTTGCCAGCTTTGAAAGTGTGCAAGATAATCATGTAGTAATTCACCTTGAAAATAAATTTTCACTTAACACCCAATTAAAGTAGATGCGTGCATGCTTATGACAGAAATTATACTTTTAGCCTAAATACTCTTTCCTCTTATCCACATAATATATTATCCATCTAATTCACATAAAAAGGAGGAGGCTGAGAAAGTACATTTAAGGAGTTGAATATCTTATTAGATATAAACTTTTTGAAAGGATATTTCACCTACGATTTTTAATTCATGTCATACATTATCACTTCCAATTCAAAAAAATTTATCGTATAATCATTCTCATTACGGTTCAAGGATCTTATTACGTATGCTTCCTTTGCACCTAAAGTGATAGAGGTAGTACCGCCAAAATTTTATGTGTCCTATGTAATATTTCAGGCACTGAATATCTCAATATTAGTGCTGGTTTATATAGAACATATTAGCATGTGGCATGAACATATTTCCCTTTAATATAGGAGTGGCATCTTAATTCACAGGTGTAATATAGTTGTACAAAATTGTTGTGCAGGAATGAAGCTAGCAAGTAGAAAATATTGTGTGCTTCTACACGAATATGTGATACAGAGGTAAGGACAGTGAGGTAGTTTTGAGGTGGGATGTGTAAGTAAGAAGAAGAGCTGCTGCAGTAGATCTTCTAGCAGGCAAGTGGGACATGCAGGCAGGATAGCGAAGATGGTGATAACTTGAAGAAAGAATAAGTAGATGGAGTCAGAGCCCAGTTACACATAAACCTCGATGGCCCAAATGCAAATAGCCCAGTTACTGATCATATGAACTATCGCGTCAAAGCGGACTTCTCCTGCCATCAAGTATGTTACCCAACCTATTTTAATTTATAAATTTATCACAAACTTCGTAATTTATTGGATACACGAATACATAGTTAATATTATCAACTGAAGAAGCATCTCTTCGAGTTCCCTCTGTTTGCGGTAGATCCCTACATACAACAACCAAAATAAAATCATGCATTCGGATCTAATTTTTTAAAATAAGGATAAAACAATAAAGAGACACTTGTCTTGTGGGTGTTTGATCTGTAGTTGCATCTATGAATTCATGTTGGATCTAATTTTTTTAAATAAGGATAAAAAAATAAAGAGACATATTGGTTCGGATTCATCTATGAATTCATGAAAAGAGTACTTTGGTTAGTTATGAGAAAGGAGAGTAAAATTAATCATAATTTATGCAGCTGAAACAGGTGGATGCGCACTGAAATATTGTGATATTCATGAATGTTTCACAGGCCATGTTTAGCTTGTGAATGTCTTCTAAGTGATGGTTGGTTATATTATACCTGACCTGAAATTGTGCTATGTGTGAAGTAACCATACATGCAAATTGCAACTCAGTTTTCAACGCTGAGTTGCACTTGCAACTCAATTTTTTCGAAACTGAATTGCAAATGCAACTCAATTTTCAACTGAGTTGCAATTTGCAACTCCAGTTTTGAAAAACAAAATATGCGTATTACTTATGAATCTTTACTTAGATAGTTTATTATGTAGACTCCAATATTACATTCAACTGACACCTACTATGTGCCAAATTCTTGCTCTGGCTAGAATTATTCAATTAATTTAATTTTGTATTAATAATCGATCATTCCCACCAATTGAACGAATAAGCAATTTTCTTCTTCACTTATCTCCATGGTTGATTAAAAATGGCTATGTCAGTCATGATTAACAAGATTTTTTGTTTAAATAAAAGTGGACGGTGATAGCATTAATGCTACTATCTGTCGGATCTTTTATATAATTGCTAGTTAAAAGAAAATTAACCGAGTTAATTTTTTATAAAAGTTAACTAAGTTTACAAAAAATGTCAAACTTCTACATAAAATAATCATGTTAAGCAATTTTTATTAAAATTAGAAATATGTATAAAAATTAAACACATTTGTAAAAACTAACTTAGGTTTACAAATTTTTAACTAAGTTAATTAAGTATATAGAAATAACTAAGTTTATAAAAATTAATTAAGTTTATACAAATTAAGTAAGTGGACTAATAGTTTATAGAAATTATGTAAATTTAACTAATTTTTATAAAATTTAGCTATGTTAACTAAGTTTATAAAAATTCACTAAGTTAACCAAGTTTTATAAAAATTAAATAATTTTCTAAAAATTAACTAAGTTTTATAAAACTAAATTTATAAAAGTTAACTAAGTTATATAGAATTTTAACCAAGTTAACCAAGTTTTATAAAAATTAAATAATTTTTTAAATATTAACAAAATTTAATAAAAATTAAATATATTTATAGAAGTGAACTAAGTTTTACAAAAATTTAATTAAGTTTTATGAATATTAACCTAATTTATAAAAAATAGCTAATTTTTACAAAAGGTAACTAGGTTTTATAAAATTAAATATCCAAATTTTATAAAAATTAAATAAGTTTATTAAAATAACTAAGTTTATAAAAATAAGTAGAGTATAATTATCTTTTGTTTAACTGAACTTACATCAGTGTTCAATTTTGATTAACAACTTGGTTACCCATAATATAACTTCGCTCTTATTTTTGATGATCCAAGCTAAGTGTTGTATTTTATATGTTAATCATACTTGCATCTATATATAGTTGTAATTTTAAAAGATCACTTTTGTTAAAATTAAGGAGGTCTGTTTGTATTGAGTGAAGTTGAATGTTAATTATTAACCAGGTTGACTAAGTATTGATCAGATGATAGACTGTATCCTGCTTGTTTCAAGAAGTGAAAGGAAAGTGGGACTTGAAATAAATCATCTAAAATTTGTTCACTTTCATGTTCAATACAAGTTGTACATATATTTTGGTTTTTGTAGAAAGTATTTGAACATTTGTTTCATATTCCATTAATCAAGCATATATACTTTGGTATTGAGTTTAAACTCTAACTTTGAATTCTTGGATCAGCATACACAATGTACTACTAAAAACTTTGTAAAAAAACACAAAACTCACTTTAGTTTTTTATGCTACTATAAGGAATCTCTGTTATTGCACTCATGAGGCATTTTGGATGCCCTTGTAGTTACATGTTAGAAATTTTGTGTAATAGGAATGTTGGACATAGCAATGATCTATAATTAATTAGCGATTATGTTTCTTTTATCATTATTGTATTCTTTTAGCTGGGAATTAGCTTCTATCTTCCAAAATTTGAAACCATGGTTTGATGCAGCTGGAGTAAAATTGATTACAGTTAGTTTTGGCATTTCCAACAAAGCTTATTTATCTGCAAAAAGGGCATGTACACTCTAACTTGTTTAGCTCCGCATTGGTTTTAAGTTTCTCTAATTTATCGATTTTAGTGCGTTTGTATAATGAAGTTATATTATGGTATGTTGTATACTTTGTATTAGTCAATCGCCTAATGAAATAGTGTGATGAATATTTAGTGTTTGCATTATGAATCCGATTTAACTTTGTGTACACTTTTTTGATGAATTGATTCTCAAGCATTACTTTTGCTTTACAGGTAGATAGATGACTGTGATGCAAAAAAAGGTTGCAACGAGTTATGGATCGAAGTTATTTTTGCTGTTAAAACTACTTTTTGGTTTTAACGTATGTACTACTTGCTTTTGCTTTGCTATCGCTACTTGTTCTATATTTTATTTTTGAACTATTGATGACAAACTATTTATGTTTGGTGTAAGAATATCGTGTATTTTAATTATGAAATTTTATACGTTGGTTATCAAATATGTGTTCAAAATATGGTATGATATAATATGTTGATTTTGAAATGTGATATGCTAATTTAGAAATGTGGTATATATATGCACATTATGGTGGATGTTTGTAGAAATGCAATTAAAACATTCCACAGCGTTTTTAAAACGCTGTTAAAACATTCCACAGCGTTTTTTAAACGCAGTTAAAACATTCAACAGCTTTTTAAAAGCAGTCAAAACATTCAATAGCGTTTTTAAAACGCTATTGAAAGTTTTAACAGCGTTTTTAAAACGCTATTGAAAGTTTTGACTGCATTTTAAAAATGTCGTTAAATTGTATCTGAAAATAGAAAGCATGATCTATTGCAACAACGAAACGCTGTAAATAAATATCACAACATTGAAAAAATGCTATAAAATCTTATCTTAGCACGAAACAAACGCTAAGAAAGATCTATAACTGCACCCAACCAAACGCTGTTAAAAGATTTCATAGCACCAGGGAAACGCTGTTAAAAAGGACATTTAACAGCGTTTATTTCCTGTCATTGCATATCCCTGACATATAACTGCATGTCGATATACAGCATACGCAAAAACGCTGTTAAAAGCTTTTACAGCGTTTTTAAAACGCTGTTAAAAGTCCTGTTTGTTGTAGTGACTAAATATAATGCTAGTTATATCTAGCATTTTGCATAGTGTAAAAACTGAATATATTTCTAGTTATAACTAACATTGTCCTTCAGTCTAATTTCTTTCAAAGTTTGACCTTCAACCCGAAAATGAAACTTGGTGTCTTCCACCTAATTTTTTTTCAAAGTTTGTCTGTGTGCCTAATTCCCTCATTACAAAACCTCACCTGACTCTCGAAGGCCTATATATATATATGTATGTATTTATGTATATGTATATGTGTGTGTATGTATAAAATTAGGAGAACTTTAATAGATATAACCCCATGATAGCTTACTGGTAATTCCCCTTGCTTCCTGAAGTCACCACGTGAAGGCTTGATGTAAATATTAAATCATGAAGGCTATTAGAATTCAATATGCGATGACCTAATTAGAGTAAGTTAACATGCGATGACACTTAAAGAATTAGTACACGATGGCATTGAAGAAGTTGGTATGTGATGGCTACCAAGGAGATTATATGTGAGGGCTGTAGAGAAGATAGTGCGTGAAGGCTCTAGAAATGTCAGCCCAAGACCACTATTTGAAGATCATTACGCGATGGCTTCAGGTGAAATAGCATGTGATAGCTTTAGAAGGGATGACATGCAATGACTATATCTAGATAGTACGCGATGGTTTGGGAAGTCATAAACCCATGGAAGCCCATAAGATTTAACCTGCGCTAGTCAAGGATAACTAACACGTGATGGCTTAGGATAAACAACCCGTGATGACTATGGAATAGTCAACATACAATAACTAAGCTTAACACTTGAAGGCTATGCGATAGCCAAATATAATATAAAATAACCTAACATTTGAAAGCTATAGGATAGCTTGTTTGTGATGAGTAATCATAACACACGAAAGCTTGGGATGCTAAAATTTCTATGTAAAATTAAGAAAATGCTTAGGGCACTTTGAAAGACAGTTTTCAAGTGTCATCGAGGTTTTTCACAGGGAAGAAATAAAGAAAAGATTTTTATTAGTTCAAATGGTGTTAACATATTTTGAAATGGAAGAAAGCTTAATAAAGCTAATAAATGATAGGGTGTCATTTAAATGAAAGATAAAGATGTTTTATCTAATCGTGTAGGATACACAACAAATGAAAGAATGAAATGGGTTGAACTTTGATCGTAAAGATATACTAGTTTATGAAGTTATTGGATGGCAGAGTGCCTTGACTATTAGTCTAAAGTCTAATGGTATATGAAAGGGTGCCAGATAGGGTTTGATCTTAAAAGATTTATAAACTCTAAAGGGGGGTAAAGACAGGGTGTCATGACAGGGTGACAAAACATTAAGGTGGTGTTATAACTGAAATATATGAATCGCTGACATGAATGGTAGGGGTTCAAGGACTAAGAGGGGCTATTGATTCTTAGTAAGAATGTTTACTAGAATGTATTCAAGGTTCTTACATTCAACCTTTTAGAAGAGTAAGGGTGGCTCTAGTCAGGATTGCTTCCATTTGTAGAATGAGTGGCCATTTCATCAGGTGATGTTGTTCAAGAAAAGATAAAATTAATGATAGGTAGGCCTAAGGAGGTAATCACTAAATAAGTTAATGGTAAATTAGTGATAGAATGGCTTCATCTGAAATGGCATGTGATGGCTACAGAAGGGATACACACGATGACCATATACAAGATAACATGTAATGGCTTAGGAAATCATCAACCCATGAAAGCCCATAAGATTTAACCTGCAATAGTCAAGGATAGCTAACACATAATAGCTTAGAATAAATAACCCATAATAACCATTAGATAGTCAACATACAATAACTAAGCTTAACACTCAAAGGCTATGGGATAGCTAAATATACTATAAAGTAATCTTACATTTGAAAGCTATTGGATAGCTAGTTCATAACGACGAATCATAACTCACAAAACCATGGGATGCTATATTTTTTATGTAAAATGAGAAAATGCTTAGGGCACTATGGAGGACAGTTTTCAAGTGTCATTGAACTATTTCTTAGGGATGAAATAAAGGAAAGATATTTATAAGTTAAAATGATGATAACTTATTTTGAAATGGAAGAATTCTTAACAAAGATAATAAATTATAGGGTATCATTCAAATGAAAGATAAAGATGTTTCGTCTAAATGTGAAGGGTACGCAACTAATGAATGAATGAAATGGGTTGAAATATGATCATAAAGATATACCGGCTCGTGGAGTAATAGAATGGCAGGGTGTCTTGACTATTAGTCTAAAGTCTAGTGGTATATGGCAGGTTGCCATAATAGGGTTTAAACCTAAAGGATTTATAAACACTAAAAGGAAGTTAAGGCAGGGTGCCAAAACATCAGGGTGGTATTATAACTAAAATAAATAAATCGGCAATGTGAATGATAGTGGTTCAACGACTAAGAAGGGCTATTAATGCTTTGTAAGGATGCTTGCTAGACTATATTCAGGGTGCTTGCATTCAACCTCCTAGGAGAGCCATGGTGGCTCTTGTCAAGATGGATCCCATTGGTGGAATGAGTGGCCATTAATCATGTGAGGTTTCTCGAGAAAAGATAAAATTAGTGATAGATAGGCCTAGGGAGGTAATCACTAAATAAGTTAATGATAGCTTAAAGGCGAAAGCCTAAAATAAGGGATTAGGTGATGTTTGATTGGATGATGAATGGGAACACAACATGGTTCATAACATATTGATAAGTATAAGGTATACTTGATTAGATATGATATATGGCATGGTTCATAACTGGATGGTAGTGTAAGGCACACTTCTTGATTGAAAATGCATATGGTTGTTTTTATGCAATACTTGTTTGCATGTTATGATATACTATGCTATGATGAGGGGAAAACTATGGATGACTAGCATAAGGTTTTACTTATACTAGACTTTATGTCTGACTCGAGTTTTTACTATTTCTCATGAACTCATGGGTACTCATTCGAGTAGGATGATTTTATGGATCAAACATGTAGCTTTTGAAGGATGAATAAAGATTCCAAAGACGAAGTAGGAGGCTTGTGTATAATATAAGGTATTTTTAAATTCCGTTATGTAAAACCAAGATTTATAACTAGTTATATGTTGTGCTAGCATCTTCATACTTCAAACACAACACTACTCTATCTATGTTTTATTTATATTACACCCGCATCGGCAACAATTTTGATTAAAATTATGTAATGAATTATATACTTCAAATTGAATAAACGAAAAAGTTATTTAGCTTCTCTATTTACTTATGTTGTGCAAAATAATACTCAACTCACTTTATTATTGGAAAATGATTTTGGTGATGACTGTAGCATCACCGACATCTATTTTCTAGTCTCGAAGTGGGGAATGTTACAACAACCACCACCTCTACCAAAATGATAAGGTTCATATGTAAGAATATATTATGATGGTATAGAGTATCAATGAAGATTATCATAGACAACATAATGCAATTTGAATGTTGATAGTTCGCTTATTTCTATGCTTGTTATGAGAAGAGAGTAGTTCCTCTGTTTCTCGTTCACAAGCCAATGGACAAGTCAAAGAAATTAATAAGATTTCAAAATATATTTTCAAAAGGGGCTAGAGAAATTGAAATGAAATTTGGTAGAGGAGTTACTCCATCATTTTGGGCCAATCACACCTCATTCAAGACTACTAATAGGCGTAGAATTTTTTTTTTAGTATATGGGTCCAAAGTAATTACGCCAATAGAGGTGGATGTGTCCTCACATATAGAATTAAATTTTTACCCTACGGTCAATGAAGAGCTACTATTAGAATCCTCGGTTTGATTGAAGAAAATTGTAGGAGGCAAACATAAGAACTACTGCTTACAAATAATGAGTTTGTCACTAATATAATGTATGGTAAAGAAAAGAGAGTTTAAGGTAGGAGACTTGGCACCGAAGAAAAAAAAACTATGCATCTTAGAGCTCTAGGTCCAAACTAGTTTAGGCCATATCAAAAATGAAATGATCAGTGATAATGATGATCATGTCCATTTATAGCCGATCTCCGAGCTTGGTAATCGTTTCTCTAGGCATCTCACCTTGATGATCATGATGTCTGTTGGGTTAAATTCACCTATGTACCGCCTTGCCAAAAGGAGGGTTAACACTTTGCCCCCCAAAACATACCTTGTAGTAGCAATGTGTGTTTTGAATTGCCATAAATCCAAAACTGAAGTCCTTAATCCATCGATAGCCATATTATCCAATCCATTGCCAATCCAAATCCATGATCTCTCCGGATCGTTAGTGAAATCCATGACCATTCTGAGTCAATATCCCGTTCCAAATCCACAATCTCTCCAGATAGTTTTATCCAAACCCTAGACGTCACCGGGTCGTTAGCCAAATCCTAAATTGCTTTGGGCCTATATTCAAATCCATAGTTGTTCGAAGCTGATATACAAATCCATAACCTCTCTGGGTTGTCATCCTAATACAAATCCTTGGTCTCACCGGATCCTTGCCGAGCACAATCTATACTCGATAACCTGAGCAGGCTGATTCATCGTGTTCGAGCGAAGTGACCTACCCCTTGCCAGGCATAGGCCATACCTGACGACCTTGATCTCTTTGGATCCTTGCCGAGCACAATCCATACTTGATGAGCTGAGTAGGTTGATCCATGACAATCGAGTAAAGCGACCTACCCCTTTCCAGGCATAATCCATACCTGACAACCTGTGTTATTCATTACATTGATCCAAATTCAAGCATTCCTAAGTCCATAAAATAAGAGTCCATACAACCAATAAACAAGAGTTCAAATTAACCCAGAAAAACAAGAGTTCGAAGCAAACAAGAAGAAAGGGAAAAAAAATTTCACAAACCCTAGCATTATGTTTTATTATCATCTCAGAGCATGCATAGGGACCATCCTCGATTCCGTACATGTGTAAGTGACTTAGCCATCTTACTGTGGAGTTTTCTACTTATTCCATGCCATCCTGATCAATTAATGACAAGTTGATGATGATGCCTTGATCCAGTGCCATTTTCATTTGAGATGGACGATGGCTGCTCCTGTTCCACCTCGCAGCCCAAGTCCTTACGTATTGTTGTAACCGACCATTTCTCACATGTTCCTCAATGATATCCTTCAAATGCCTGCGGTCATTTGTATTGTGCCCATCCAGCTCATGGAATAGGCAGTGCTTTCGTGATGTCTGTTCGTGTTTGGAGGGTTCCCTCCTTGTTGGCCTCCAATATGGAAGGCCTCCTCGAGTATCAGATATATGCGTTCTAGGGTTTCATTAAGAAGAGAATTTAGGTTCCCACGTTGTCGCTTCGATCCATCGAAGCTATTATCCATGTTCCATTTCCCTTGTCCTTTCCTGAGCTTTCACTGAGCGGTTCTTCACCCCATACTATATTAACTTATGTTGCCTTTTGATCAGCTTTCGCATCTTCTTATCGTAAAAACCTCTCTGCTTTATGGTAGATTTCCCCAAGATTCATTGGTGGATCCCGTATCAGTAATATTTTAAAATCTGAATTATTCGTAACTCCTGACACTACCGCCATTAAAACCATCGATGGATTTGGTTGATCCACCGAAACGACAGCCGCATTGAACCTGGTTAAAAAATCCTTGAGTAATTCTCCTACCCATTGCTTTACTAAGGTCAATGTCAACACATTCTTAGGTCTCGTAATGTGAACCCAAAACTACTTCATGAATCTTTCGACCAATTCCGTCCATATGCTAGTAGAACCGCTTTCCAACTGTCTGAACCATAGTGCAGCTACATCCGTTAAGTATAAGGGCAAACATCATGCCAGGACTTCTTTCGATGCCCCTAGTACTTCCATGTGCCATATATACCTCATCATATGCAAAGTTGGATCTGAATTTCTACCATAAGCTTCCAATGTTGGTAGTTTGAATTCTGGTGGATTCCTTGCATTCCTGATATTTGAAACAAATGGACTTCTATTTATATCCTCAAGATCCCTGTCCACTAATCCACCACGCATATCTCGCCTTATCATCTCTGCAAACTTGTCATTGTCTTCCAATGGTAGTCTCTGATAATCATGTCCAAGCTGCCCCTCCGCCCCCCTCCCTCCCGAGTCTACAAGAGAATTCTGGAACATATTCCTGGATCGATCGCAGGTCCTCCAGCATCACGATCAACCAGACTAGAGGGCATGCCTCCTAGCCTTTTGAGATTGGTACCGATCCCTCTAGGATGGCAGGGGACTGCCCTCGGCTACTCTGTTCTATTCCATTGTCTATTGGCTCCATTTTCATGTTCTCGATTCTGATTTGAAGTGACTCCTGCTGCTTCAACCCCTTGATTCTGTCCTCCAGCTTGTCTAATCTATTGGAGTAAATTCTGCATCATCTCTTTATGTCTTTACAGCATCCTTCCTACATAGCATCCATCATCATTTCCATTTCATCCATAGTGATTTCCAAGCCATGGTGGCTCCTTTTCGATAGCACTCTCCTAGTTGATTGCCTAGCCATTACTTTTTAGATCCAAGTATCCAAGCCTCCAAATTTAAGATCATAGCTTCCAAATCTGCGGGTGCAAGTCTTCTAAGTGAAAGCACCAAAATGTTGGCGTCAAAATTGGACACCAACGCCCAATTATGCAAAAGCTCCAATATCCAATTCTATCATAGAAATATGAATAGAAATAAAAGAAGAACAAAATTAAAACAATCAGAAAGCAAGTAAAATGCAAAGAGATTTATAGTGGTTTGGCTAACTCTGGTCTACGTCCACTCTCAAATAATCATTTTTCTATACTAAAGTTTATTTACAGTTACAATCCGAAATCCAAGAATAAAATTGACAGAGTGTAGCCGTCATTGAAGATAAAAAGAAGCAGAAAGAAGATCCCTTTTTTGACGCCATGCCTACTGTATTAGTAGGTGAAGACGTGCAAAGATCAGCTGAAATTTTGGTAGAAGGTTCAGGAGACCAACACGAGGTGACCCAAAAATTTCAGGCCCATTGAGGCCCACAATAGGGATCGGTATTGATCCCTATTTTGGTGTCCAAATGGGGTGAAATCCCACCGAGGGATTCCCATGAAGTTAGCTACTTGCCTACCAAATTTCGTTCCATTTCGACTTACAGTTTGTGAGATATCACGTTTTCTGTGTAGTGGTGTTGTTCAAATCCTGACTTCTGTCGATCCCTATAGAGGGATAGGTACCAATCACTCCAACTTCTTCCAAATTCCATCTGATCCCTATGGGAGCTTCTCCATGTTGTATTATACTTACCTCCAAGTTTCATGCCAATGGGATTAGTAGAAACCTAAATGTGAGTGTGATATTTACTCAAGACCATGGGGATTTTGTTTATTAAATTTATAGAATTTAATGATTGAAAGAGTATTGAAAGGGGACCATATTTTATTATCAATTAAAATTGATAAAATATAGAATGTACGATTGAATTTTTCAAAAGAACGTTTATCTACAATTATGGAATGTTAAAGCAATTTGTACAATAACGAGTGTGAAAGGTATTCCACTTGAGTCAGATTTAGTGACTGCTAATGAAACAAAATTAGCTTATGTTAGGGCCTTGGTTGAGATGAGTGCTAAATCAAAATTTTAGAGGACAATTAAGATTAATCTTTTTAATGGCACAAAGAAGAAAATTCTGGTATAGTATGAGTATGTCTATCAAGATGTCATATTGTAGGGTTTTAGGGTATACTAATCAACCATGTAGCAAGAAGGAAGCAAAAGCACAAATTTCTAAAATTAGTATTATTATTGACAATGGAAAGGATAATGCATACAATGTTTCTTATTTAGTGGTCAATGGCCAAGGGAAAAATTCCAAGTTTACCCCACCTCTTTATACGACTTGAAATGATTTCAAGGAGCCTTTGATTCATGATGTTTTTTTTAGAGATTTCTAACCCTTCAAAACCTATCCACAATTCCTCTGATTCCACCCAACATCAACTAGACCAATCCATTCTCCTACAGCCACACACAGCCATGTTCCATCACCCAAACAGTAGCTTTCGCTTATGATTATATATCTACTTTTCCTAACCCCCTCACAACCCAACAACATCCTATAAACTCCTATTTATGAACCTTTAACAACCTCTCTCATGCCACCCTACCCCTTCATAGTCAAAGACATATCCCACCTCTCTTTCTATTACTTCATGTTTGCTTATACTATAAACTTGAGAGCATCTCCCACTTGCAAATTTTGATATGTTACATAAAGTTGAATTAAACCAGGCTGGTCTATTTGTACACAATTCTATACTCTCCAGCACACAGTATTAATGAATTTCATGATGTGGATGAATTATTAGATGACATGGAGTAAGTGGATGAAGATATAGAGAATAATAGAAGATTATGGTATAGAAGAAAAAGAAAATGAACATGTTAAAAAATAGATGTGGAAAGAGCTAAAATTAGGTTATTGGTAATCTTGAACTTGAATATTTTATTGCTAAAGGAAGGAAAGGGAAGAAACACCCCTTTAAAAAAATCTCCTCCTAAAACAAACTCTATAAAAAGCACCATCAAAGTTAAATGATCATTATGTCTAGGAATGAGAAGAGGTTATAATCTAGAACTCGTGTTTTAGGCATGTTTAATCACCTTCACAAATTTAAGTGAATAATTGTTGTTGGTTTGTTGGAGATTAAACTTATCGATAAAAAGTTGGAAAGATTTTGTAATTTACTACCAAGGCATTGGATGGATAAAAATGATAAAGATAAAGGAAACAAATATAGAATTTTAATTTCACGCCATAAGGATATGTGGAACATAGGTATTGATGAAAAATCTCCTCAACACTTTTCTACTACTACTATCAATAATGGAGATTATATTTTAAATTCTATATTTATTTAAGCTGGTAATAGTTATTGTGAATGAGGTAAGGCTTAGGGGTTAATTAAATTGGAGTCAACTGTGATTAATACACCTTTGATTATATTTAGGGATATCGATGATGAATTAAATGTATCTAATAAAAATAGTGGTAAATGCTTCCCTCTTACACAAATCCAAGGTTTAAATTGTTAGGGTTTTTGCTAGGATCGCTACACAATTAGATTTGAGAAGAGATAAGGAGTGAGAAAACAAAAGACAAAGAAATCCCTTCAAACAACCTTAATTAAATTCTCCAAAAAGATTACAAGAAAAAGCCTTAAAATTGAGAAGGAATCTCAATCATGAAACCCTAGAAAATTTACTTTTTACACACTTTACAATGATCATATACAAGTCTATTTATAACAAAAGATTACTTGGTGCTGAAATCCTCATTTATATTCTCTTTTATTATGATATGCATAGTCATATATCCAATATTATTTTAAGCAAATCCAAGTATTTTTTCCATTTATTATATTTATTTTTCTAAATGTGATTTTGTATCACAAATCACAACACTCTCTAACTTCACCTACAATCTCCATTTTGATATTAAATTTCCGTAAATGTCATTAAAACTCCACCTACAATCTCAAACTTCAAACAATCTTCAATACCACAATGGAAATAAATGTTCCATCCTCAAAAGGAAATTTTACCAACCTCCAAAGCACCTAAATATGCATGCCCCCACCTGAACATGCATATCTTTAATAACTCAGAACTTCATATAATACTACAAAGGCCTCTATGCGGTCTTTGCGGCTTCCCATTGCTGGCTCCACCTTGATTCTAAAAAAGTTCCCTCTCCAACACCACTTTGAGAAGTTTCTTCATTCTCCACTGTTTTCCCAAGAAATTGGTAAGCATTGTTTCTTTCCCTTTTAATACGTAGCACCTCCCTATGAACCTTTAAAATCATAGTGACTCCACCTCAAGTTGAAAAATTACAGTCTTTTCCTTCCAACTATACCACCGAAACAAGATTTTCTTAATTTTTGGGGCCAGCAAAACTCCCGTGAGTTTCATCACCCTTCCATCATACATCTCTAGCCCAACCGAACCTGTGCCCTTCACCTCGATATTTCGACCATTGCTAGACTCCATCTTGCTTTCTTGCTCCTTATAGTCAATGAATGCTTCATTTTGATTGCATATATGGAAACATGCACCCGAAACAAACACCCACTCATCTTCGTTTGGTCCATCAACATATATAATGTTATTACTAACACCAAAATTCACCTCATTTTTGCTGCCTTACTCAGGCTTGTCTTTACCTTCCTCCAATGCTTTCATTGTTTCTTTATCCTCTTTGAGC
This sequence comes from Allium fistulosum, assembly GCA_030737815.1. Taxonomy (NCBI): domain Eukaryota; kingdom Viridiplantae; phylum Streptophyta; class Magnoliopsida; order Asparagales; family Amaryllidaceae; genus Allium; species Allium fistulosum. The sequence goes on from CM060905.1 coordinate 901,569,620, forward strand.
TTGTTGCAAAATTTTAGGTGGTGATCAGGTTTTTAATAGTAATGGTAGATGAAATATCTTTCCATATTTGATGTGTTTAATCACCATTCCATATTGGTTGATTGCCCCTCCTTGCAAGATGGACCTCTTCAATTGGATTTCCACTTTCCATTTCCTCCTCATCGTTTCTTTCCATTAGGTTTATCCTATGCATCTCCTAACTAAGAATTCTACTAACCACTGATGCCATTGGAATAACTCCATACGAATTTGAGTTGTTTAATGCCACACATGTTTTCCATCTCCCAAGCAATGAACTCATCAACATCAAGGCTTATGTCTCATCATCCACCTTATAATTCATGACCACCAGTTCATTCGCAGTTGCTGGAAAATCATTAAGATGCTCTCCAATTGACCCACCTTCCTTAAGCTATAGATTTAACAATCTTATCATCAAAAGAGCCTTATTTGTCGTAGAATTTTTTTCATAGATTCCTTCCAATTTCTTTCAAATTCCAAAATTAGATGTTTCATTAGCAAAAATATGAAATATCATATTCTCCAAAAAAATACTAAATAGTACCATATCTTCTTAGCCAAAGTTTCCCATTTTGCTTCAAACATATTACTAGGTTTCTCCCTTTTATTCTCCAATGGTTGGTGAAAATCATTGAGATAAAAATTCTCCATCTTCGCCTTTCATAGTCCACAATTACTTCCATTAAATTTTTCCAACACTTATTTTCTTCATAAACAAACCCTCTTTAGAAAAATTTATGTATAAGGCTCTAATACCAACTGTTATGGGTTTTCCAAGGATTCCTACAAAATTAGATTTGTGAAAAGATAAGAAATGAAGAAAAACAAAAGACAAAGAAATTCCTCTAAATAGCCTCTATTAAACTCACCAAAAAGATTACAAAATAAAGCCTTAAAATCGAGAAGAAATCTCAATTGCCAAAAATATAGAAAAACAACCTTTTTTCCACACCTTACAATGATCCATATACAAGTCTATTTATAACAAGAGATTACTTGGTGCTCAAATTCTCATTTATATGGTAATGAATAAATTGTTGCATATAATTTAAAAAGGTAAAATCTTATCTTTTATTATGTTATACGTATTTATATATTGCATTAATCCTAACATAAATAGTTGTTCGTTAACATTAGGGTTAATGAAAACAAATTTATTGGGGTATAGGTATACATGAAGAAATAAGAGGATGGAAAATCCTTATTAATTGTGATGATCTCTTATAGCTCTCTAATATTGCCATCATTATTTTGTATACTAGTGACAATACTCCTCTTGAAAATAAACATTACAATTTTAATTTTATTAAAGCTATCCTCTTAGATAGTCACTAATATCTTTCTTTATGAAAGCTATTATAATTGTGTTGACAAAAGTTGGAGTTGTAACAAACCTGAATCCTATACAATATACAAATTTGTTTCAAGTTAAAATAGGTAATACTTAGCTAATAGCTTAGAACAAAACCAAAAATAAAAGAAACATGGATTTATGAGTGGCTAAGGCAAAATTGAAAGATATTTTATTAGTAGTAAATGGATACCCAAGCAATGCATAACTCTTTTATCAAATGGTTGTAGCGCAAAAAATATATAAAGAATTCTTGGGAATACATCAAAATAATTTGAGAGAAAATATTGAAGAGGATTGGCTTATTATGAGAGATAACAATTCAATTTTTTAATGCCAAGATGACCATGAAAAGGAACAACAATAATCTCTTTGCTCTTATTGATAGTAATCGTGAACTTGTTTTTGACGATGCAAAGATTGAAAAGAAAGATCTATACCACTTCATCGTGCTAATGCAAATAAAGAGTATTTAGCATTTCAATTGAAGAAAATTATTAATGAAGAAAGTTGTTATTTCTTGTCTATTTCCTCTACTATGGAAGAAGTTAGAAAAACAAAGGTATTAAGGATAATAAAAGCCTAAGTCCGGATGGTTGTACTGAAGATTATTAAAAATTAATTAGGAAAAAGTGAAAGAGTGGGTTTTTGAAGCTATTATTGGAGTTTTTATCATTAAAAAACTAGCTAAAGAACTCAATCAAAACATTTTGGGATTGATTCTTAAAGTTGAGAATCCTACTTCCATTGGAGGTTTTACACATACTGCATGTTGTAATATTTTATACAAAATCATTTCCATCATTATATGTAGTAAAATTAATCCATATTTATCATATCTTATTACAATAACCGATCACCTTTTCTTCTCGGGAGGACAAACCGTGTAAACACGGTGCTTGCACATGAATGATAAGGGATTTTGCAATAAAAAAATGTCTCTAAGATGTGTCTAAATGTGGACCTTCAAAATACATATGATAGAATAAGTAGAGAATTATTTGCTTTATGTTGGAGAAGATGGGATTTCCTGAAGGATTATTTGTGATTTATGAATGCATTAACACTCCTACATGCTTCGTTCTTGTTTAAATTTTTTTAAGGGGCTTTATTCATAGTATAAGAGGTATTAAGCAATATCATCAGTTGTCTCCTTTTTTGTACGATAATGGAATCATTTTTTATTTATTGGTTTGAGCATGAAAAATAAGGGAGACTTAAACCTATTTTTAAAACAGAACCACTAATTACTCATTGTTGTATGCGAATGACTAAATGATTTTTTTAAAAGTGGTTGTTGATGTAGCTAAGAATTTAAAAACAATTCTTCCTACTATTGAATAATGTGGTGTGGTTAAATGTGAATGACTAGAAATCCAGTATTCTTTTTAGTAAACAGTGTAAGAATAAAAAGGAGATTACAAACGTTCTTGGACTTGAGGACGGTACCTTACCAGTTACCTACTTAGGTATTCTTCTATTTTCATGTTCACTTAATTATGGTGATTGTAATTCTCTACCTAAAAAAATCAAAGATAAATTTAATGGTTAAGATTTAGTTTTATAGGGCATGGCTTAGGGTGTTGAACTTATGAATTTTGCAATTTCTTTCATGTACCATCGAGAAGTAGCAAAGTACATTTAATAACGGCACGAAGAAGAGGAAAATATTTGAAACCCTATGGGTTTCCATAATTAAACTAGTTATGTCGATATGTATTATTAGTGTAAAGTATTAGTTCATTTTTGCTATATGGATATTGGCCTGGGGCCAAATTTAGTAAAGTTTATTGTCAACTTTATCAAACCGAGTATTTACCCGTTCGAAAGAACATTTAATATTCCTATTGCAAAAATAAAATAAAACTTATTCTCTTTGTTCAAAGTTTTTGCAAGGAGGGAAAATGCATAAAATTACTTTGGAAACTTTGTGTTTATCAAAGGTGGCATAGAACCTAGAAATTTATTTGAATTAAAAGATAGTTTACATTAAACATTGATGGAATTAACTCAAAGGGGAAAGCTTGTAAGTGAAGTGAATACAAAATAGATATAAAAATATCATTTTTGGATAACAGATATAGATATTAATTATTCCTTTTATTGGCAAACTTTATTAAGGACTAGAGAAGTGGGGAAAAATGAATAAAAAGGGAAATGGTTGATGGTAAATTGACATCTTTATGGTTTATCCATTGGAATAACAATAATACTTGGGAGAAATTCTTGGTTAGGATGTTTTGAATTATATGGTGGCAAAGATTTATATGATAACACAATCATTAGAAATGGAGAATGAAAATGTACTTTTTTACCATTACTAAAGGTCTTCCCAGTATCATTGGTGTCATAAAAATGAATAAAGAAGGTGATAAAGACGTATGGATATGGAAACTATTCAATAAGAAGTTATCTTTGAAATTGAATTGGGAGGGAGTAAGAGCTCAATTTTAAAAAAGTTATGTGGTTAAAATAGTATGGGATCGAATCAGTTCCAAAAGGGTGTCATTGAATGCTTACAGAGCTATTATAAACGGATTGAAAACAAAAGATAGACTAAGTCAACAGGGTTCCCAAATTGGTCCTACTAATATTTTATGTAAATAGGAGATGGAGGATGGTAATATTTTTATGCTTGATACAGTTCATGCTAACTGATGTAAAATTTCAAATGGTAATGAAATTTATGAAATTCAAAAAAGAAAAGTCTTCAAAATTTATTTACACTCAAAGATTGGAATTCTACATAATACCTATTTTTGAGTTTGTGACCAAAAATACTACAAACAAGGTTTGTTCACTTTTCATAAATATTCAAGAAATTGAAAATTTGCAAATAAAAAATAAAAATATTCCATAAAATTACAATAGTAATAATATTAATTCTTCTTATAGCAACAATAAAAGCTATCAGTGGATCCTGTGCAGATATCATTTATAAATGGTAATTTAGTTTAAAGGACAAACTACCAAAGTATTTTAGCTCCTAGGGTAGCAACTTCAAAATTTTAGCACAATGATACCGCCTTCCCTATGCCACCGCATGCACCCCTATGCTGCCTTACACTTAAGCTTCTTCACATCTCAAAGTTGATGCCTTCTTAGTTGCCGCATCCTTAAAATTAACCTAACCCTAAAAAACAAAATGATGCATCTACTCATCGCCTGCCTTGCCGACTACATCTTCTAGCTTATAACAACATTGTTGCTCATGTCCTCTTTCTCAACAATCATTAATTAATGCAAAATAGCAAAATGTAAAAAACGATACCATACAATATCATTATATGAGAAAATGACGTAAAAAGAAATTTAACAAGTACAAAATGCTAACGAGTCATATCATTTAACCAAAAAATGATAACACAAGATGTTATCCAGCATTTTAACCGAGTGACTTCTTAAAGAATTCAATCTTCGAGATGAACACGAAATGGATCAGGACTTAAGGGGTTGCTTGGGATGATGGAATGATGGGCCACAAGTAGTTGGGGACAATTTGGAGAACACCAATTATGGTTGGTACTAACCACAATTATGGTCAGTATTGAGATGATTTTTGAAGAGGGACCCAATTCTGAACAGTTAGGTGAACCACTCATAGGACTCTGTGGAAAAGGATAAGTTCCATATAAGATAAATCATATCGGTACTCACATGAGTTGATGGAGCAAATTTGATAACTAAGTATTTGAAACTTGAAGATTGGGCAAGTACGAAGAATGACATTGAGCAATTGTGTTCGGTACCGACCCTATTGTGGTCAATACCGACATGATTTCGTTTATAGATATCACTCGGTCTTCTTTCCTATTTGCATGGATCTGAGTGTTTACTTGGTCATCTGTGTTCTAGCGACTATGGCGGATGATTTCAACTATAAATATAAGTGCTAGAGCAACCTGAAAATAGATTTTGGACTTTTGGCTCTGATTCATCACTCTCTTCTCTATACTTCCACCTTTGCCATGAATTGCTATCAAAGTCGAGATTGCATTATTTTATAGATTTAAAACCCTATATTTGGTTTATTCATGACAAATCTCAACAAATAAAATTAAAGTGGACGTAAACAGCGATTTGAGGCCGAAACACTATAAAATTCTTGTGTGTTTGTATTCTATTTCATTTTAATTTACTTCCTCTCGTTTTTTTATCGATTTTGGCTGTTGCACCACTTTGTGAGAATATTTTTGATGCTTTCACTAAGAAACGAGATTCTCAAGTAAAATCTAGCTTAGGACTTTGGATTTCGAGCATCCAAAAGTTAGATCTAGAAGTTTATCGTAGAAGATCTAAAGTTGCTTTGATTTGAAGAAGGAGCTAAACCAAATCCAAAGAATATGACCTAGGAGGACTTCCATGAGATCTGGAGTTCTTGTTGTTGAAGATCAAGCTTCTTAGCATAACGAAAAGACTACTCAGCCAGCCAATGCTTTGCCAGAACCTTCTTCCCCATAAGAGATGGTGACCAAAGATGAACTAGATAAGATGATGGCGGAGATGAATAAGAAAATACTTGGTAGGCAGAATGCCATCTTTGAAAAATGGGAGATTTTTTACTTTGTTGTCCTAGTAACCACAAAGGCATATGAAGAGCCTTAAGGATTCATTGTCTTCAAGTTATGAGGAAGAAAGTTCATCTTCATCAAATTGAACCAGGAGAGAAGGAAAGCAAAAGATGAAGGGAAAGGCTGCTGGAACATTGATGAAGCAAAGTGGAGAAGATAGAGTTCTTCTGGCCATGACCAACTTGGCCGATATTGACTACAATCAATTTGGCACAAACCATAATGGAGTGGGGGCAGTGGACACCCACCTAAAGTGTTGAACCTATCCGATAACAAAGGCATTTATAGGATGCTGGTGCCAATGAAAAGCAAGATACTCTAATGGTGTTCAAGAAAATGCCACAACACTTGTAAGGCATCTTAAAGGGTCTGGATGAACGATTCTCCTAGTGATAGGGTAGTCTAGACGTCATACAACTTACCGAGAGCATTTGCAGAGTCAAACACTCGGGGTTGTTCTTGACAATCGTCGTCCAGCTTCCAAAACTAGCAAGCAATATATAGAAAATATGGTGAGGAGACCATAGAATGAAAATCGGCATAGGAGTAATGACGAGTGGGGATAATCGCCTAACCGAACCTCATTCATCGATAACATTTCACGGGAGAGTTATCCAAGAAAGTTTATGATGCCAACGGTGCTATCTTACGATGGAACGACTAATTGGAGATATCATCTATTGAAGTATGGATTGCACATGAATGGACTCACAAAACTAGTGTGGTGAGCTAGAGCACATTCCAAATATTCCTAAATGGCATAGCTATGATGTGGCTCACTAGGCTCACTCTTAGGTCCATATCATCTTTTGACCAATTAGCAAAGAAGTTTATGGAGTAGTTCAGATCCCATGCTGCTTAACTGAAGGATGCGATATCCTTGTCAAATTTCCATTCGAGTTTCAAATAGACTTCGAAGTATTTCTTGAAATGATTCAATACTATAATGACTAAAGTTAGCAATCCTAAGGAAGGTTTTGTTTTGATGGCGTTGATTTGGTGGGTTTCACCTCGATATAGACTTCGGTAGATGGCTTAAAAGAAAGCAGCCACCTACCATAAGGGAGTTTTACCATAAGGCATCCCAATCTTTGTGCTTAGAAGAGCAGACCTGGCCACAAGACCAATTAGTGGTAGACTATCAAATGAGGTAGAGCAAAGCAATGTTGCTATCAAGTAAACTAGTGAGAGCGCTAGAAGCATGAGGTACGTGAGATTAGGAGATTACACTCCCTAGAATGATACCATTGAGAACATCTACCTTCCTATGCAAGGTACAAAGAATTATATGAAGCCACCTTATAAGGAGGCAATTGAATTAAAATAGAGAACTGGGAAGTGTTGTCACTTCCATGAGACTCATGGGCCTGAGTGTCGTAGTATAAGGGATATAATTGAGGATTTGATTATAAAAAGAAACTACAACAATGTGTGAGGAATTCGCAAGCTGGATGACAGATAAATGTTATATCCCAAGGGTAGAATTCTAAAGGGATCGGCCTGGGTCAAGTAGAGCGGGGACCGAGGCGGCCTGGAAGAAAGATTGTCATAAATTCCATATATGGAGGACCCCATCTGGTGGAGAAAAGCTGGAATGAAATGGAAAGGTATGGTAGTTCTTTGAAGCATGTGCTAAAGAAGACTTCTTTTATCATTGAATATGAAATTTCGGCGAAATATTAGAGAGCAATGAATGATGACATCGTTTTTTGAAACCGAGATGCTGATGGGAGCAAAGCGCCAACGCTTGATACCATGGTGATAACAGCCTTTGTTGGGCCAACAACAATGTATTGCTTGTTGATTGATTGTGGAATCTTAGTTAATATTCTATTTAAGAAAACCTTTGATCAGATGAAGATTGGTCTGAAGGATCTAAACCATGTAAATCTCATATCCAGAGATTTGCTGGAGAGGCTATAGAGCATGTGGATGTATTTACTTGTCTGCGAAGTTGGGATAGAACTTGCTTTGTGGTGTTTAATGATGAATTTCCCCATCAAGAAAGGAGTAGGAGTCATTCAAGGCAACCAAAGTACTGGTCGAGAATGTTATGCCGTGGGGCTTAGAGAAGCGAAGCAACACGAAAAGGAAAGGACGCAAAGAAGATTCTTTGCATCAAAGTTGCTGATGCATAGAAACTACCACCCAAGCCCTGGCTCGAGGCCAATAACAAGTTCTACCAACCAATGGACTCCAAAAAGAGATAGAGGATGCGAGGGCAGGACCGATAGAGCTAACAAATAACATCCTTATCGATGATGATGATCCCTTTCGGTTCTCATGATCGGATGTTTACTCAGCATACGGATGAAGAAGGATTCAGTCGGGTTTTGCTGGTAAAACCTAGATGTGTTTGCCTGGACGTATTTCGATATGTCTGGATCTTATTGGAGATAGTATATCATGCATTGGATACGGACCCAAGATGCCCTCCTGTAAAGTTGAAAAGACGTAGCATGGGACCGAAGTGATCCGCTACTCTAAAAGAACAGGTGGATAAGCTAAAGGTAAACGGTTTCATTCATGATGCACTGTACCTAGAATTGGTATCAACTCTTGTATTGGACAAAAAGTAGAACGGGAAGTGGCGGACATGTATCGACTATTTGGATTTGAATAAAATGTGCCCAAAAAGATACTTTCCTATTACTGAAGATAGACTAACTTATAGATTCTACGACTGGATGTGAACTACTATCCTTTATCATGGATTTGGGACTGTACAGTTATCGAGTTATGTCGTTCAGTTTGAAGAACAATGGAGCAACTGCCCAGCAATTAGTAAGATATTCATAGATTAAATTGGACGGACTATGTAGGTTTATGTTGACGATATGCTTTTGAAGTCACATCGATTGATGAATCACACGGATGACATTTCAGAGATGTTCGATGTTCTTGAAAGTATGAAATGAAGGTTAATCCACTGAAATGTTCTTTCATTGCCGCATCCGGTAAGTTTTTGAGTTTCATCATAAACTCAAGGGGCTTTGAAGCTAACCAGGAGAAGATCAAAGCATTGAGAGAGGTCATTGCCCCAAAGACAAGGAGGGAGATGCAGAGCTTGAATGGGAAGATCGCCACACTAGGTCGATTTATCTCGAAAGCTATGAACAAATGTTATAATTTTTTGATGCCCTCGAGAAGGAAAAGGAAAGTTTGTCTGGATAAACGAATGCTAGGATGCTTTTTAGAATTTACTAGAGTATATGGAAAGACCACTAGTTTTATCAAAGCCTTTAGAAGGAGAAAATCTATTAATTTACTTAGTGGTATTTGATCATGCACTAGCTGTAGTCTTAATACGTGAGGAGTCTAAAATCCAAAGGTATGTATACTAAATCAGTTAGCGGTTCAACAGAGTGCAAAAGAATTATCCAAACCTAAAGAAACCGGCATATTGCTTGCTAATTGCTTTGAGGAATTTGCAACCATACTTCTAGGCTCACCCGATCAAAGTATCGACTAATTAGCCGTTGAGGAAGTATTACATCGACCCGAGTCTTTAAGGAGATTGCTGAAGTGGAATATCAAGCCGAGCCAATATGATATAACCTGCCATCATGGGAAGGTGATACTAGGACAGGCATTGGCTGACTTCATTGCCGAATTCACAGTTCGAGATAGAGAAGTGGAAGAAGAAGCGGTCCAACTTACCAATGGAAATTGTATGTGGTTATAGCCTCCAATAAACGTGGTTTTAGGATAGGAGTGATTTTTATAAACCCAGAGGGAATGAGGATATGCTACGCTTTGAAGCTAGAGTTCCCGTTGACAAACAATGAAGCCGAATATGAAGCATTGATTGTGGGACTCAAGATAGCGAATGAACTGGGAGTCAAGACATTGTGTATATTCGGTAATACCAAGTTGGTGGTATGTTAGGTTAAAGGAGAATTTTAAGAGAATGGGACTTTCCCCTTATCCGATGAAGGTGCTAAAACTATTAAACGACATCGAGCACTATATGATAATGGATTTCACTAGAGAAAAGAATATGAAAACTAATTTGTTAGCTAAACTTGCCAGCTTTAGGGATGCGCAGCTTAAGGGACTCCTTCAAATAGAGATTTTGTCGACTCTAAGAATTGATCAGATGGATGTTGATTAGATCTTGGAGGCCGAGGAATATAAAGAGTCGTGGATGACTTTAATAAAAGATTATTTGCTGAAGGGAACTCTCCCAACTACAAGAAATAAACGACGAAAACTACGATATAAAGTACTAGAATTTGTAATGCAAGAAAGAGTACTATATAGGAGAGGATTCTCGATGCCCTTGTCGTGGTGTATAACTAAAGATAAAGCTAATAAAATCACTGTGGATGTGCATAAAGGAAGCTACGGTGATTACACTAGAGGGCGGACAATTGCAAAGAAGGTTCTACGCTATGGATACTTTTGGCAAATGATCAGTCTAGATGTCGCTGATTACGCCATACAATGTGACAGATTCCCAAGATTTACGAAGATACCAATGACCCCATCTACATAGCTTATACAATGGTCAGCCCATGGCCATATGCGGTTTAGGAAATTGGTATAATCATTGTGCTACCAATGTTGAAAGGTGGAGCGAAGTATGATATTGCAGTTGTGGACTATTTACTAAAGTGGGCTAATATGAAACCGCTAGCCACGATCACTACGAAGAAAGTGGTGAAATTTATGGTGAAGAACGTCTTATGCGAATTTGGAGTTCCATAAAAGATCATTATCAATAATGGAACTCAATTCAAGAGTTGTGAATTTGTAACCAATACTATATTAGGAAGAGTTTTTCCAACAGTAGCACACCCACAAGCGAATAGACAGTTGGAGGAGGTGAAAAAGATCATCAAATCCATCTTGAAGAAACAATTGATGAAAGCCAAGGGCAACTAAGTTAATGAGTTACCACTAGTATTGTGGGCGTATATGACGATCCACAAATCTGTGACTAGGCATACTCCATTTGTTATGGCGTACTAAACTGAGACCATGATTTTGAGAATGAGAAATCCCTTCTTACTAAAAAAAAGCATTATGATCCCAACATGAATGAGGAACTCTTGCTTGAGTCCCTCGACTTGGTCAATGAGAAACAAAAAGAGGATGAACTGTGGGTAGTTGCTCGCTAGAAAAGAGTAGCAAAACATTTTAACACCAAAGTTATAAACCATACCTTTAAGATAGGAGACCGCATTTTGAAATGGGTCTTTCCTGGTGTGAGGGCCCTTGGTTCAAATTAAGAAGGTCCCTATGTGATTGGATAGAAGTTTGGAGATGGAACTTTCAAGCTATCAACTGTTGATGGGATCCCAATTCCACGGGTGTGGAATAGCGAGCATCTACGATGCTATTTCCCTTAGATTTACTTATTTTCTACAAATCAAATATACTGATTGACGGGATAAGATATAGTAAGGTAGAGTCTGTCATTCCTTTGTTTATAAATAAAGCTAGCTTTTTAATTCAACAAAACCATATTCTTAAAAGTCAAACTTTGTGCCGAGTGATCAGAGGTAGATTCAAACATTCCATGTTTTGAAAAACAAGATGTCTATGTACTTGGAGATTGGTACTAGTGAACTCATTTGATCCATGATCGGGTTGAAGGAGTATAATCGTACTAGGTTCGATTGGATGATTGTCCTTACACATCTAATCTTTGTCTAGTGCCCGGATATTGGCTAGGTCAAGAATCGATGCCCAGAGATAGGCATAGAGGTACTGGATCTTAGAGATAGGAATGGGTGTAGAATTATATCTTTCAATAGGAACGACCAAGCTTACGGCCTAGTGAGTTGGTCGAGGATAAAAGAAGATGGTCGATGAATGCTTTCGATCAATGCCCAAAGGCAGATGAGATCGAGAATGGATTCTCAGGGATAGGCATATGAGACACTAATTCCTGGAGATATGAACTAGTATATAATTGAAAATTTTGCAGACACAACTGCGCTTAGCCTGGCGAGACATGCTCAAACGAAGATAAGCGAAGATAGTCAGAGAATGTTTTGGATCAATGCCTAAAGATTAGCAATTTCGAAGATGGGTGCTCAGAGATTGCATCTGTAACGTCAATTCTTAGAGATATGAGTTAGTTTATAATCGAACTTTTATTGGTACAACAATGTTTAAGCACAACGTGATATGTTCGGTTGATGATAAACGAGGAGACTGACGGGATATCCTTGATTATCACCCAAAACTAGGTGAAATTAAGGGTGGATGTCCAGAGATAGACGTCCAAACTTCTGTTTCCCGAAAATAGGAAATGCTCCGAGGTGTATAGTTTTTGTAAATACAGATTTGTTTACGACTAGCCGGAGTACATCCAATTGAAGATAAATAAGGTTTTCCACAGAATTGGCAAAAGTAATGTAGCTTTATTTATGGTTAAGCTAGATGCACTCAGCCAAAGATAAGTAGAGTTAGCCAATGAAATATAGTTATGTTTAGCTAAGAAAGAAATATACTAGCAACAATAAATAAAACTCGGTAATGAAATAACACTAAGAAAATGCAGAAGTTTATTTATATGTATAGAGTTATAGTAAATAATAGCATTGCATAGACACAGGTATATATAATGTGAATGTAACTGAATTATAGATGATTATATTATATATGCAAATAGTTATGTGACAAGCAGAACAAAAGATGCTGTGTGAACCAAAAATAGCACTAACACCCAATAGACCGACTAGAGAATTAAAAGTGAATAAAAGTAAATTAAAAGGAGCTAAAAATAGAACGCACAAGATTTATAGTGGTTTGGCATACTCCAGCCTACGTCCACTTTAACTTTCCTTTTTATTATCCTATTGTTTTTCAAGTACAGTTCTTACAGATCGGTACAAATCCGTTACAGATTGGTATAAATTTGTAGGTGATTATAAAAAATAAGCGTAAGAGAAAGCAAGAGCCAAAAGATCCTTAAAAATAAGCCATGCCTCTCTATTTATAGATGTAGGAAGCCTAAAATCTCAACTTTATAGTCTCCATATCGTAGACTATTTACCCAGAAAACATTGATGCCACCAAAGCAAAAATCACGGATCGATACCGATGCTTTCACTAAGAAAGCTAGCACTCAGGGATTCCGGATTGAAGATTTTGATTTTGAAAGCTTTGGAACTCGGGTTCTGGGAGGAACAATGGCAAAGAAATCGACGAGGAGACAAAGGACATAATGGAAATAATAATGGATGTTATGCAGGAAAGGACGCTAAAATGATAGGAGGAAATGATGCAGAACTTACTCCGGCGGATTGGACAAGCTGGAGCGCAAAACCAAGAAAGAGGAAGAAAGCAGGATGTTGGATGGAGCTATGGATTCTAGCATGGTTCAGAATTTGGATGCACGTTTTGAAGAGGATGATATGGGATTCCCCCGTGGACTCGGGGGTAGGATGGAAATGACAATTGGAGACCATTTATGGATGCTCGTCCAAAAAGGTAGGTTTTAGGATTCCCTCATGGACTTGGAGGCAATATGGATGATAGGAAACAACCTATGGATGTTGGAATAGCTGGAAGTTGGAACCCAGGACCTAGAACAGGAATTAATTGGCTTGGACATGGATTAGAACGATTGGGGGCAAGCCCCCAACGAAGGAAAATGGATGGGCACTACTCTCCCTATGGAACTGCGGACATGGATATCATTGGCTTTTTGAGTAATTGGATAGCGATGACGGAACAAGAGCGCCATCATCCACCGCAAATCGAAGCTAGCCCGGGTTAAAGGCACATGTGATTAACTAATCGGGATGGTATGGAATAAGTAGCAAAATTTGGGCAGACGGCCAAGTCACTTACTCACTTATGGGGACGGATATTGCCCTTAGGAATGCTCTGAGATGATGATAAACCGTTATGCTCTAGTTTGTGAACTTTTCCTTTTCTTTCTGATTTGGATATTTTCTTTTTCTAGTTTTGGATTTGGAGTTTGGTTTGCACTCCTGGTTTTTTTTGTTTTCTGATTTGGATTCTAGTTTGGATGTTTGCCTCTTGGTTTGGATTTTTTATATGGATTTCTGGTTTTCTGGTTTGAATCTAGATTTCGGATTGGATTTTGATTGACTTTTTATCTGGTTTTTGGCTAAAAGGTCATCGGGTATGGATTATGCCTTGCAAGGGGTAAGTCGCTTTGCCCGAGCATAGTGAGTCGGCTTATTTAGATCGTCCAGCGTGGACTATGTCGGCAAGGGTCCGGAGGGACCAGGATTTGGCCTTGTACCTAGGCCCCATATTATCTATCACTTGTTATTTCAGGTCGTCGAGCATGGACTATGCTCGACAAGGGTTCAGAGAGACCAGGATTCGGCCTAGGACTTAGGTCCCATATTATCTATCACTTGTTATTTTAGGTCGTCGAGCATGGACTATACTCGTCAAGGGTCCGGAGCGACCGGGATGCGGCTTAGGACTTAAGCCACAACATTATTCAACGTTCAGGGACACTAAACCGGGAACACCAAAGTGTTGCTTAACACAGGTGGTCGACTACAGGTTGCGCTTGGTAAGAACCCGGAGAGGTTACGGATTCAGATTTCGGCTTTGAATGGCTAAGGATTGGCCATGGTCCGGAGCGAACCCGGATTTGGACATCGATCCGAAGAGGTCATGAATTTGGTTATTGGTTATTGGATATAGATGGGTTATAACTCGGTTGTTGGGTTTGGATGGATATGGAATTGGATAAGGATTTGCTTACTAGATAGGGATCAGATATTGACTCAGAGCAGTCATGGATTTGGATAAGGATATGGCAATGGCACTTGGATATAATGGATTGGGTTATGGATCGGAGGGTATTTCTATGGATAACATATGGACTTTGGATGATGGATTAAAAGCTAATCAAAACACGCCTTCCTACCACAAGGCATGTTTTGGAGGGCAAATGCTAACCCGCCTTTTGGCAAGGCCATAGACAGGCGGATTTAACTAAATCGATCGCTCGGTTATCGAGGCTGAAATATGATAGGTTTGAGTTGACTGGATGGATAGACAATCAATCATGGATGATAAACATGATTATGAAGCCGGGATTCCGCGTAGTCATTGGGAAAAAGATGTAGGATACTCAAAATATGAGTTTTAAGAAATGTCGAGGTGATTCGAGATGTTGGGAGTTTACTTCGAGTCGCACTTGGGCTTGCTTCAGGTTTTTCAGAGAGCTGCTTCAGGTCAGGATAGGGTGCACTTCGAGTCAGCATGGGATCAGTGAGTTTTCCATAGGGTCGGTGTTACATTGGATCGGCATGGTAAAAGCTCCGGGTCGGCAGGAATTAAGGGTTCGACATGTTTTTGCTTCAAGGGCTCGGCACGCTTTCACTTGCTTCGGGTCGGTGATTCATGTACTCGGGGTCAGCAAGAAGGGGTCATGTCGGCACTTCAATGGATCGGCATTTATGCCAGCTCCAGGTCGGCTTCGGGTTAGCATATCAATCTAGGTTCGGCAAGCATTTGGAGATGGGTTCGGCATGGAAGGGAATGGATCGCATCGAGGAGTGCTCAGGGTCGGCAAGTATTTGGAGATAGGATCGGCATGGAAGGGAATGGATCGGGTCAGCATGCAATCTGGGATCGTTGCGTAGTTAGAATGGGTCGGCATATTTGGAGAGTTCGGTTACTTCGGGCCAGGGTGTAAGTTTCCTCGGGTCGGCTATGGAAACTTGGGATCGGTATATGGGAAATGGCATGGGTTCGGCAATATTTTGCTCTGAGTCATAACACAATTTGCTTCGGGTCATTTGAGCATATACTCCGAGTCATCCCTAGGGCAACATCTGGTCGGCATATTCAGGGGTCGGGGTCGGCAGCGATTAAGTATATGGGCTCGGCTATCTGTGGTGGGCCCATATCACTCAGGAAGCCCAATAACCTGGATTTTGCCTATAAATACAACAGGCGGGGCTTTAGAAAAGGGATCTTCATTCTATTTCCCTTCATCTTCTTCACTAAGGCTACTCTTCTATTATTATTTTAAAAACTCTGGATTGTAACTGTAATTGATTCTAACATCAATAAAAAGAAAATTTCTAGAGTGGACGTAGGCCAGAGTCAGCCGAACCACTATGAATCCTCTGTTATTACTGCTTTCTTTTTAATTTTGATTGTTCTTCATTTTTATACTCTCTACATACACTCTATCTGTTATCTATGACTGTGAATTGGTGCTTTAAACGGCGTTTGGGTGTTAGTGATCAATTTTGGTGCTAATAGATACTGATCCATAGGCTTGGATTGGCACTGGTCTATGAGATAGCTAAATTGGGTTTTGTGGATTCTTTGTTTAAGCTAGATTCTTGGTTATTTTTGTGATTCCACACTTGTTTTGCACCATTATTTGCTTGTTTTAAGTCCAAATGATGGATCTGTGGATGAATAAAGTTGCTGATTTTGAGTACTCATGGAGACTGATAGAGAATTGCATGGAATTAACAAAATAAGTTCTGAAACGGGCTTCTAGCATCAATTAGAGTAAGTAAAAGGAGTAGGCTTTATGATTGTTTGTACTTGAGTTTTAGACTTCGCAGCTATCTCCCCAGGAGTCTTGCCTTGATAACATTGAAGTTTGACTCGCCAAGTTTCTTTGTATACTGCCTGGTCAAAAGGCGGGATAACACTTACCCCCCAAAGCACGCCTTGTGAATGGAAGGTATGCTTTGCTCAAGAATAAATGCTGAAGTCGATGGGATATCAGTAATTGAATTTTTTGGTTATCAACCGATCAAGCTATTGTGAATCATATTGTTCCTTTGGATTCTCTTGTCAATTATGGGTCGTTCTGGACCTATCACAGGCTAAGACTCTAGACTTTGCTTAAGTGTTGTCTATACATCATCATTATTTTGATTTCATTCAAAGTTGTTACATCACAATCAAAATCATCCCATTTTCATCCGAGATTTGTCTATTTTGTTGTAATTTCAAGGCATTCAAATCCTTTCATTAAATCTACATCTATTATAAGGTTCGATCTCTCTGGATCATTTTATATTTTGTTTAATGTGAAATTCTCTAGATCGTTTCATGTTTAGGTTGAGGGGATGATCTCTCCAGATCATTAATCAATTCCGTAGCCCTTCATGGCACAGTTAAATCCACGATCTCTTCGGATCATTAATTGAATTCGTGGTCGTTTAGGGCCAATAATTAAATTCATGGTCTCTCCGCACCATTAATCAAAACCATGGCCGTTCAGGGCCGATAATCAAATCCATGGTCTCTCCGGACCGTTAATCAAATCCATTGTCATTCGGGGTCGATAATCAAATCTATGGTCTCTTCGGACCCTTTCTAAGCCCAATCTACTCTCTCTTCGATGAGGGGACTCAACGACAAGCAAGCACATCCACACATGCTTCGACGAGGTGACTTACTTCTTGCAATTCGGTCCCTGTTCTTCGGTTGGGACATAAAGCGATCAATATCGTACTCCATCCACTCGCTCTTCGACAAGGGAATTTGCACCTTGCACTCCGGTCCTGTCTCCCCAAACGAGACTTAAAGTGATCAATATTGTACAAGTCCATCTGCTTGCTCTTCGACGAGAGGACTTGAACCTTACACTTCGGTCCCATCCCTCCGGATGGGACTTAAAGCAATCAATATCAGTCGTCACGTTCAAGTGATTACAAAATCCTAATCAACTCCAAGGGGACATCAATCTCAGTTAGTCTTTCCTAATCAGTTTTGGTCATCACTCATGGGGTCTAAGTCGGGGCATCTAGCAGACATCTAATCCTATCAAGGTCACCTTCAGACTTCCAACTTAGAGCGTGCTTACGGGCTGATCAGGATGTCGTACACATGTTAGTGGTCCGAGGTTAATATTGTGCGAATATCCTAAAGAGCCATCTCGTGCATCCAACTTAAAGTGTGTCTAGGGACCGTTCGAGATCTCGTACAAATGTAAGTGGCTTGAGGTGATCTTGTAGCATTTATTGAGAATAAAATCCAAGATAAAGGATTCAAACTTGTTGATACATGGGTTTTGATTCATGACACAAGCTTCAGAGATCATAAGACGAACTACAAAGAGAATACTATACAAAGGCGACAAAAAGAGAATAAATATATATTATGCACTACAAAGGAGACAAGACTATAATCCAGAGATTAGTATGAATATTTTATTATATTGAGTCTTAGAATATTGTTAAAATCATTCCTCAAGTAGTCACACACACATACAAATAGTTATATATTGTTTTATACTTTAAAAAATGTGATCTGTGCACATAACATCAGGTCGGTCGACCGACCAGTAAGCTCGGCTGACCGAACCTGTGTTAGTGCACAAATATGCACTGTTTTGTGCACGATTTTAAACTCAACTGACCGGCCAGAATTTTCAATCAACCGACCTGGAAATAACGGCTAGTTTTCTAAAGAGTTACGATCGTTCGTGAAGAGGAATCACCTTCAATCCAAGAGATATGGTCACAACTTTTGATTGAAACTCTTCATGAAAGATTGTAACTATTCTACAACTATATAAACATGTTTAATTCACTTCTACAATCACCGATTCTTGTTTATAATTCTGAAATCTATTCTCTATTTATTTCTGCAAATAAAAGCATTCATTCTCATTTAATATCGCTAGAATCCCTGAAGTAATTCATATACTTCGATTCTACGCGATTATCCTCCATCTAAATCTTCACGCACACTATATATTCTTGAAGATTTGATTATAGGAGAATTGTACTATCAAAAGACAATCCGTGTTATTTAGAACACATTCGTCAACAAGTTATTTGTATTAAGTTGAAGTCCTCTTCGGCTGTTGAGGCGGAAAAATTCCTGTTCGGCTGCTCAGGTGTCGTATACCTATTCCTCTGAGTTAAGTGAAGGGTTTAGTTTAAATCCAGAGGGTATTCCGGGACTGGACGTAGAACGGGAAGTTCGAACCAGTATAAAAATTCCTATTGTGCTTACTTTAATTTTTATTTTACTGCTATTATCAGTTTCCGCATTTATATACCATATTACACGATCCTTAGTACTGCACGTACACTTTCATTTGGTATCAGAGCAAGGAAATCCTATAACCGTCACAAAGTTATTTGATATCTATTTCTAGTAATATGGCAATGACACAAACTAACGATTTTGACACTAACACTAATACTAGTTTCACAGAGGGTCAATCAACCTCACGACCTCCACTTTTTAATGGTATAAATTATAATTATTGGTCAACTAGAATGAGAATCTATATGCAATCTAGTGGATTCGATATCTGGAATTTTATACAAAGAGAGTACACAACTCCTACTGGAGAATACTCAACTTGGAGTAACATACAAAAACTAGATGCTACATCAAATGCAAAGGCTATGAATATTTTATTTTGTGCATTAGATAGAAATGAATTCAATAGAGTTAGCATGTGCACTTCTGGTTATGAAATTTGGAGAACACTTAAGATAACACATGAAAGAACAAACAAAGTTAAATTAAGCAAAATCTCTATGTTGAAAAATCAATTTGAAAATTTCAAAATGAGGCCAAATGAATCTATAAATGATATGTACTCTAGATTCCAGGATATTTATCATGCTCTACTATCATTAGAACAAAAATTTACTGATTTTGATATTTTCACAAAAATCTTAAATCCTTTAACGGACGAATGGGAAAGAAAAGTCCTAGCCATTGAAGAAGCAAGTGATTTGTCAACATTAAAACCAGAAGAATTGATAGGTAATTTAATGTCCTACGAAGTAAATTTTCAGGCAAAGAGAAATGGAGCACAAGAAAAGAAGAATGTGGCATTTCAAGTAAAAAAAGATGACTCCGACTCAGAGAATGAAGAAATGGCAATGATTGATAAAAATTTCAAAAAGTTTCTGAAATTCAAAAGAAATAAATTCAGGAAAAACAAAAATAATTCCAACAACAATACCAACAGTAGCAAACCATCATCTTCAGCAATGGAATGTTATGAATGTCACAAGAAATGTCACATGAAGAAGGATTGTCCAAAACGTAAAAAGAACAATTTTAAGAACGACAGAACCAAACGAAGAGCTTTTTCAGTCACTTGAGACGACACAGACTCATCATCCTCATCAGAGAGTGAAAGTGACAATGAAAATGAACAAGCAAATGTGTGCTTCATGGCTTCGTCAGACGATGTAAGTGATCTTAGTTTTGAAGATTTAATTGAAATTAATTCTGAATTAGTAGACTTAGCAAAGCAACTTAAAAAGAAAAATAAAGAGTTACAAAGAAAATTAGATAGGACAGTCTTAGAAGTAAATATGCTGAAAGATGAGAAAAACATATTAGAAGAAGAACTTGAAATTTCTCAGCAATCGAATTCTAACTTATCTTCTCAAATTTCTTCAATATCTGAAGAACTAGAAATTCAGAAAAATAAAAATGATGTTTTATCTTTGGAAAATAATAGTTTAAATTCTAAAATTAAAGATTTAGAAAAATCTAGTCTAAAGATAAAATTTGATGACATCTCTAAAAATGTCTCTAATTTCAATAAAGGAAGAGAGAATCTTTCTAAAATACTTGAAAATTCTCAATCCACTAACAATAAATATGGACTAGGATTTAAGAACCAAAATAATTTTGCTAAAAGTAGGATTAATAATAATATTAAAAAGGATATTAAGAAAACAGTTTGTTCAAACACTAAAACCATTAAGATATGGATTCCAAAATCAAATAATGTTTTGATAAGGAATAAACATATCAAAATGTTCATGGAAACTATTCAGAATAACAAAAACTATGTTTATAAAGGGAATTCTGAACCCGTATGGGTTTGGCTTCCTAAGATCTAACTCTTGGGACCCTAAAAAGAAATGGGTACCAACTTTTTATAAATTTTTGCAGGTACCACACAAAAGGAGAAGAAAATGGATTTTAGATAGCGGTTGCTCAAAACACATGACTGGAAACAAAGAAATGTTGTCAAATATTATCTACTCAAATGGAGGATCAGTCACTTTTGGAGATAACTCTAAAGGATATATCATCGGTAAAGGCGATGTCAGCAGCAACGGTATCACTAATTTACCTCTCATTACTGATGTTTTATTAGTTAAAAATTTAAAACATAATTTATTGAGTATTAGTCAGCTATGTGATAAAGGTTTTAATATAACTTTTTCAGAAAATAAATGTAATATTTTCGATAAAAATCATAACACTATTTTTGAAGGAATAAGAGATAAAAACATTTATATCTTAAATATGAATGTTAATAATGATTCAAATTTGTGTTTAGTAGCTAAGGAAAATGATTCCTGTCTTTGGCACAAAAGATTTTTTCACATCAATTTTAATACCATCAACAAATTAGCTAAAAATAAATTAGTTAAAGGATTACCTAACTTGAGATTCAAAACTAATATATTTTGTGATGCATGTAAGTTAGGAAAATTAACAAAATCTTCTTTTAAATCTAAAAAGGTAATTTCTACAAAACAACCACTTGAACTTTTACACATGGATCTTTTTGGTCCAACTCAAGTTCAGTCTATTAATCATAATAAATATGTGTTTGTTATTGTAGATGATTTTTCTAGATACACTTGGACTTTATTTTTGAAAAATAAAAGTGATACTTTTGATAATTTTAAAGTTTTTGTTAAAAGAAATCAAAATATTAAAAGTTTGAAAATTAAAAATATCAGAAATGATCATGGAGGAGAATTTGAAAATGAAGTTTTTGAACAATTTTGTAACAAGAAAGGTATTAACCATAATTTTTCATTTCCTAGAACACCACAACAAAATGGTATTGTAGAAAGAAAAAATAGAACGTTACAAGAATGTGCAAGAACTTTATTAAATGGAACCACTTTATCAAAACATTTTTGGGCAGAAGCTGTAGCTACTGCTTGTTATGTATTGAATCGTGTTTCCATTCGACCGTTAACTAAAAATACTCCATATGAACTTCTAAATGGAAGAAAACCAAATATTTCATATCTTAAAGTTTTTGGTTCTAAATGTTTTATTTTGAATAATAAAGATCAGCTAGGCAAATTCGAACCAAAATCCGATGAAGGAATATTCGTAGGATATTCGGAACGAATTAAAGATTATCGAATTTTTAATAAAAGAACTCAAATTATTGAAGAAAGTTTACATGTTTCATTTGACGAAAATTTTAAAAATATAAATCCAAATATTACTATCGATTTTGATGATGAAACTATTCAGAATAAAAACAGCAATACTAGTGAAAATTTTGATAATAATCATGAATTTACCGAAAATATAAACATTACTCCTAATATAATAAAATCTCCACCTAGAATTTTACGGGATCATCCTGTACAAAATATAATTGGAGAAGTAAATACGAATGTTAAAACCAGACATCAATTAAGTCAAGTTGGTCATGTAGCTTTTCTCTCTAACATAGAACCTAAGAATATAAAAGAAGCCTCAACTGATGACTATTGGATTCTTGCCATGCAAGAAGAACTAAATCAATTCGAACAAAATGAAGTTTGAGAACTTGTTCCTAGACCAAGTGATCAATCAGTCATTGGTACTAAATAGCTCTTCAAAAATAAAGCAGATGAACTAGGAAATATAACTAGGAATAAAGCTAGATTAGTTGCACAAGGATATAATCAAGAAGAGGGAATTGACTACGAAGAAACGTTTCCTCCAGTCGCCCGACTTGAAGCAATTCGAACCTTATTGGCGTTTGCATGTTTTCATAATTTTAAACTTTATCAATTTCATACTTTTTTATCCAAAAGAATGTCCTTTCGAATTAGTTTCCTATAGTGACGCTGATTTTGGAGGAAGTCGGACGGATAGAAAAAGTACTAGCGGAACTTGTCACTTCATTGGACGTTCCTTAGTCTCTTGGTTCAGTAAGAAACAAAACTGTTTCTCTTTATCGACATGTGAGGCGGAATATATATTTGCTGCTTTGGCATATGCACAAGTAATTTACAAGCAACAGAAACTTCAGGATTTTAATTGTCATCTTGAAAAGTCTATAATTTATTATGATAATACTAGTGCAATAAATCTTTCTAAAAATCTTGTCAATCACTCACGAACAAAACACATAGATATTCGTCATCATTTTCTTTGTGATTTTTTGGAAAAAGGATTGATAAATTTAGAGTTTATTAATACTGAAAATCATATTGCTGACATTTTTACTAAACCATTAAATGAAAATATTTTTATCAAACTTAGACGAGATTTAGGAATAATGTCTCTAAAAGAGTTATAAATAAAAACAAATATGCAAAATGTTTAAATAAAAAATTTGTAATCATCCATTTACAAACTGTTTTGCTATTAATTACCTGTGATGAGAATTAAATAATAATTCTTATCCACTTGTTTTTTTAGTAAACAAGTACTTTTATAAACTATGTTTAGTTTTCAAACAAATACTAAGAAAGTTTATATTCAAAATTATTTGAAAATGTCATCCAACAATGATTTTTACAATTCCGAAAACTCTCGTTTATCGTATACATCTCCGGACGATGATTCCGATCGTATTCCTGAAAACGTACCCTATCCTATTTTTCCCTTACCTAATCGTGTCCTTAACTTCTCTTCTTCCCCGGATAAAGACCCCCGACATGGCTGGAAACCATGGGAGGACACTCATACCGGTTATACACCGGAAAAGAAGAAATGCAAGAATGCTATGGTCATATCTCCTTCAACTAAACAGAAAATAGATGAGATACACCACTTTCAACAGCAACAAATGGATCTACAAAAAGGAGTTATACTATGAACAAAAAATTACGGCAAGATGTTTGAGCTTTCTAGAATGGATGGCCATAAAAATTTGTTCGTCGAAAAAGGAAGACATTGTTAAACCTACATCAAGACCCTCAACCTCCTCAAATCCTGCTCAATCTCCAGTAGCTCCTACGTGGTCACCTATAGAGAATGTTCCATCTCCAAATTCTTGGGAACGTCGATATTAACAACCGGTGGCTAAGCATTTTTTAATATATATATATATATATATATATATATATATATATGTTGCTGATTGTCTACAAGTTGTATTAATATCATGCAAAAATAATAAAATTTCTATTTATACAATTTTTTAACAGAATCAGCAAAACTTGGCAAAACAACAGGGTCGGTCGACCGAAATACTGAGTCGGTCAGCCGAATCCCTTCCCGAAAGTTTCATACGTTTCAGTTAACAAAGTCGGTCAGCCAAAAATACTGAGTCGGTCAGCCGGACCCTTTCCCGAAAGTTTCATATGTATTGGTTAACAAAGTCGGTCAGCCGACCAGACACTTCGGTCGACCCAACGACACTAAATCTGCTACTGCATATTCAAATATTTAACCTACCAATTCACTTTTTTCAACTACCTCTTCATTTTAACTTTCCCAAATTCAAATTTTTACCTCAAACTCCATTAAAATTTTCTCAAATCTTATATTTTTCCTCAAAATCAATGGCTCCTAGAAAGAAAACTAAAACTACCGCCGCTTCTTCATCAACTCCAGTGGATTCTCAAATAGCCTCATGGCTTGTGAGCGATAAAGCACTTGAAAGATGGATAAAGCTTCAAGATGCCAAGATCTTCGAGGAATCCTTCGTAAGTTACCCCGATTTCTCTTCTTATGGTATTGAACATGCCGCAGTTGAAAGTGGGCTTGACACTTTTCTTGACCATAGAAAGAACAATTTGGAAATTAACCACATTATGGTCAAATTATTTCTTGCTAACCTAAACCTTGTCAATCCACCTAGAAACACTGAAAATTGTGTTTGGACATCGGTATGTGGTACGGCAATTTTCCTTTCACTAGATAGAATAAATCATACTTTGAATGCTCGACCGGGTGGAATATCGTTACATGATGTGGATTGCAATGTAATGATACGCGACCAAATAAGCCATCTCTTTTTCGAAGATGATGCTATAGATTTAAGACAAACATCATCTCTTCGACCAAAAGCTAGACTTTTTCATCGATTCATGATGAAATCCATTGTTCCAAGAGGCGGCTCCTACCACTTAGTGTATCCTAAAAATTTTAAAGCATTATATGCTATATGTGGGAATGTTCGAGTCAATTGGGCACAATTACTTATGGATGAGTTTCTCTCATTTAACCAATGAAAGATGCTTCATATTTACTATGGAGAATATATAATGAGATTAATCAATGACTTAGTCGTACATGCTCCAGAATCCGAAACTACCAAAGTTCATCATTTTGATTCAAGGACCATTAAATTAATGAAGTTGCCAGATGCTCCACCAATATTTATAAATTTTGACCAATGGCATGCTACTCCAAGAGATCAACTATGCCGTAGCCATTCCACACCACAACCAACCACTCATTCTATGGAACGTTTAACTCGCCAGCCCACAGTTCAAAGACCAACTCCTGGACTTGGTATGGAAGCGGCTATTGATCTTTTGGCTCAAAATCAATTAGCTTTAGATGCCCGTCTACGGAAAATAGATGGAAGATTCAAGAAAATCAAAGGCTTCTTTGTTAATGTTTGGGATGCTTTGTCATGCACTTCTGAAGCCGGTGCCTCTCATCTTGCTCCCGGAAAAAGACCAGCACCTAATTTCTCTTGGTCAACTTCGGAGAATACAAGTTCCGGAACATCAGGAACTCATACTTCTCATACTCAGCGTCGTGGTAAAGAACATGCTCCTCCTGATGAAAATATTCGTCCAGAATATTGGGATACCGACGAGGGTGAAGGGTGATCTTGTTGTTTTTTTCTTGCTATTGGATTATTTCAAGTATTTTGTTTTTATTGTGAACAATATCTCTATTTTATGACCTTTTAAGTAATCGTATCATTAACATTTTATTTGGTTTCGGTATGTAAATTTAATTCTATGTTCCTAAATTTGATACATGTTTCATATTGTTTTTTACATTTTATGTATCATAAGTATTCCTTTTTGTCGATGACAAAGGAGGAGAAATATATGAAAGCTAACAAGTTTTTGTAGAAAAGTCGCCATATATTCAGAGGGAGAATTACAACATATATATATATACTACTTCGTCACATAAGTATTGTCATCAATCAAAAAGGGGGAGAATGTTGATTCATGGGTTTTGATTCATGACACAAGCTTCAGAGATCATAAGATGAACTACAAAGAGAATACTATACAAAGACGACAAAAAGAGAATGAATATATATTGTGCACTACAAAGGAGACAAGACTACAATCCAGAGATTAGTATGAATATTTTATTATATTGAGTCTTAGAATATTGTTAAAATCATTCCTCAAGTAGTCACACACGCATACAAATAGTTATATATTGTTTTATACTTTAAAAAATGTGATCTGTGCATATAACATCAGGTCGGTCGACCGACCAGTAAGCTCGGCTGACCGAACCTGTGTTAGTGCACAAATATGCATTGTTTTGTGCACGATTTTAAACTCAGCTGACTGGCCAGAATTTTCAGTCAACCGACCTGGAAATAACGGCTAGTTTTCTCAAGAGTTGCGATCGTTCGTGAAGAGGAATCACCTTCAATCCAAGAGATATGGTCACAACTTTTGATTGAAACTCTTCATGAAAGATTGTAACTATTCTACAACTATATAAACATGTTTAATTCACTTCTACAATCACTGATTCTTGTTTATAATTCTGAAATCTATTCTCTATTTATTTCTGCAAATAAAAACATTCATTCTCATTCAATATCGCTAGAATCCCTGAATTAATTCATATACTTCGATTCTACGCAATTATCCTCCTTCTAAATCTTCACACACACTATATATTCTTGAGGATTTGATTATAGGAGAATTGTACTGTCAAAAGACAATCCGTGTTATTCAGAACACATTCGTCAACAAGTTATTTGTATTAAGTTGAAGTCCTCTTCGGCTGTTGAGGCGGAAAAAATTCCTGTTCGGCTGCTCAGGTGTCGTATACCTATTCCTCCGGGTTAAGTGAGGGGTTTAGTTTAAATCCAGAGGGTATTCTGGGACTGGATGTAGAACGGGAAGTTCGAACCAGTATAAAAATTCCTGGTGTGCTTACTTTAATTTTTATTTTACTGCTATTATCAGTATCTGCATTTATATACTATATTACACGATCCTTAGTACTGCTGCACGTACACTTTCAAAACTGAACCCCAAGCCATTCGAAACTTGATGTTATCATCCAACCAAAGTCTTTGATTCATAAGTTCATCCTGCCCCCCGTTCCTACGAGGAAATTCTAGCAGTATTCCTTTGGCAGCGCGCTTCTACATTCTGATTCACATTTAAACGCTCCACATCATTCTCTAGATGTGCATTATTCTTACCTAAATCAACATTGGCCATTCCCCCATGTTCATATGGATTGGTATTGATCTGTAACCATGGATCACTACTGATCTGTGTGACTCATTCAAGGTTCTCTCCAGTTTGTCGAACTGGCTCCTAGGTGCATTCCTTCCAGCTTTTAGCTTTCGATTATGGCTTGTACCGACTCCGACCGTTCCTTGAAATCCTATCTTTTAGAGGGATTCGTTTAGCATTTCTCCTTATTAGGCTATCAATCTCTTTTGTGTTTCTGTTATCATCTTTACCGTCTCACCCATGGTTATGAAGATGAATGGGGGTTAAATCTTGGGTACGCCTCTTGGCTACCCCTTTATTGATTTCCTCTAATAATAGTCTATCTAGTTGATTGTCTTGTTATTTTGAATCCTTCTAAGTCTCAAATCAATGAATTCAAGTTTCTCAGTGAAAGCACCAAAATGTTTGAATCAAAAATGGCACAAACACCCAAAGATTGAGTAGAGAACAAAACGTAAAGAAAAACAAATTAAAAAAAGCTAAAAGTAGAGCACACGAGATTTATAGTAGTTCTGTGTATTTCGACCTATGTCCACTTCAAGTTTCCTTTTCCTTTTTATTATACTGTTGTTTTCCAAGTACAGTTCTTACGGATCGGTATAAATTCGTAGGTGGTTATAAGAAATAAGAGTAAGAGAAAGTAAATGCTAAAAGATCCTTAAAAATGAGCCCCGCCCCTCTATTTATATATGTAGGACGCCTAAAACATCGTCCCCATAATCTCCACATTGTTTTCCACGTAGTATACTATTTCTCTATAAAATATAGGGCCACCTCAGCAAAAATCACGGATCAGTACCGATCCATGGGCTTGGATCGGTATCGCTCCACAAGATAGCCAAATTGGTTGTTGTGGACTCTTTGTTTAAGCTCGAATCTTGGTTAGCTTCATGGTTCCATACTTATTTGCACCATTATTTGCTTGTTTCGAGTCCAAATAATGGACCTATAGAGGAATGAAGTTGATGATTTTGAGTACTCAAGGAGATCGATGGAGACTGCATGGAATCAACAAAATAACTTTTGAAACGGGCTTCTAGCATCATGTAGAGTAAGTAAGAGGAGTAGGGGCAACTTTGGATGAATAAAGTTGGATCGGTACCGATCCACCAGTTGGTGGATTTTTTTGAGTTTGGATTTTTGGAATGGATTTGTATTTGCTTTGTGATCTTGGTTGTACTTGAGTTCTGGGTTTTGCAGCCATCTCTTCATGTGTCTTGCCTTGATAACTTTGAAGTTTGACTCATCAAGTTTATTTATATACTGCCTGGTCAAAAGGCGGGATAACAGATGCGGTAATGTAAATATAAAAAAGATTGAACAAAAAATAGTCTTTTAATTTCATTGCTTTTGTACAAGTGTTTCGGAGGCCTCTCCTACATAATGACTGCCTATATAAAAGCAATACAAAATAAGAACCAAATATAGGAAATGCCAAAAGACAGTGTCTTTCAAAAACTATGATGATCGCTTACTTCCTTCTCCCTCGTTTACCGCTCTTGATAGCTAGCATGGCGAAGCATTTTTTCATGACCGCCTTTGTTTCTTCTTCCTCCTCCTCCTTCTCTATAGAACTTTTCTCAAATAGGGAAGCTTCCTCCTCGGTTATCCAATAGAGAGGGTCTCCGCGTTTTCCAGAGGCAGGATCAGAGGTCTTTGCAGCACCAACATCGTGACCTTAGGGTAGTTTGATATTCAGAGGGGGGCCTTAGGAGTAGGTTGGATTTTCCAGAACCGACTAGGGGCTTCATTGTTCCTGACTCCATCTTAACCTTGATCATAGTCATATCGAGTTCATACCTCCCTACCATGGACATAGATTCGGAATCCTTTTCGCAAATGATTGTCACCTCTTCTTTTAAAGAAGGATTTACATCCTCCATCCCTTCCAATGCCCCTATCTTTTCGGAGTCTATGCCGGGGCCAGAGCTAGAAGGAGGAACTAGAGTGATGAGTTCTGTGGTAATGGAGGCAGACATCATTGTGATGGCACTTGGGCCAAGGCTTGAAATTGGCGACGGAAGGGGCAACGACGGATGACCTAGAACTTGATGGATAGAGAGGTATATATTAATGACATCATTTGGTGAGAACTGAGGTTTCTCGAAGATCCAAGGGACCAAAGATATACCTTGGCCAGCAGGAGTGTCTTTCGATGAGAACTTGATAATTTCTCCATCCTTAGGATGGATCAGTTGAGAAGCCGGAGGAGTTATATATGGAGTATCAGCATTGGATGCAGCATGAATATGCATATCAATAATGGCGGCCTCAAAGGTGGTCAACATGGAGGTTACAATATCCGTTGAGAGCTCTTTTGTTGTCAAAGTGGAAGTTCCCACATGATCCGATGCCTTAGAACCAGTGGAAGTCTCAATAGTTGCCTTCCCTACAGCTGCTTCATGCTGCCAAGATTGATTTTCCCTTTTCTAGGGCCTCGAGATCATCTTCATCTAGAAAAATTGATTTCAGATAATCCTTGTCGACGGCTTCGCCAGATCTATCGGCCTTGCGTATTTCTTCCCAAGCATCGACCAAAGTTACTGAGTAGCTGTCTTTAAGCCATTTTTGAATTTTCTTTTCTATGACATTTGAAAAGAACTAAAGGAGAGTAGCTACCTTATCTTCTACAGTTTTAGCGGCCTTTGCTTTGAGCTCTATGATTTCTTCTATAGCACAGATGATCTCAACTTAAACTTGAATCTTCGATTCTGACTCGATCCTCAAGTCGGCTTTAAGCTTTTCAACTTCAACCTGAAGCATTGTAATTTGATCCTCTTTTGCATCCAGTTGTTCCTTAAGCTTAACATTTATAGCATGAGCAGTCTTCAACTAATCATTTATGACTACAGTCGCCTATGTGTGGACCCTAGATAGCTCGACTAATCTTTCTTTAGAGTCCTTGGAAAAAAATTCAACTTCTTCCTTTTTCTTTGTAATTTCCACCAATTCTTATTTGTAGCCTCCTACTATCTTGTCACGATTGAACCTCTCTGAGTCAAAATAACAAATAATCAACCGGTTAACCTAGTTGACGTCAGATAGGCCTTTCGATGTCATTCGAGCACCGGATTCACGATCTCTTTATGTTTACCAAGACCTTCATTAGCTTCTTTTCTTTGGATGCTCCTGACATTGCAATCAAACATTCCCTCTCTAGGTAATAGCTAGGTAAATCCGCCTACATTGTAATAGCTGAAGACTGGCCTACATGCGGAGGAGGAGTGGTATTGCCTTGAAGAAATTCCTTCGCCAACCCTATGAGAAAGAAATTAATGTGTAGGTCCAACTGTTTTAGGTTGATGGGAGGTGGAGACAGCAGTGGTTGGAGGTTGAGATTACAGAGGTTGTTGGTGAGAAGATCGAGAGAGCGAGCATAACTGATGAGGGTCGGAGTTGCGCCGGGAGTGTTCGCATAGACCCCATCGTTCATCCTTGCAGCACTATTTTCTTTCAGTGTCACATCATTTTTGATCGTCATGATAATGCTCCCTATCTTCTACATCTCCAAATTCCATTTCTCCTCCTCCTTTTGAAGTATGACTCTTGGTGAGAGCTTAGGCATAGATAATAAACCTTCAAGGTAAGGAACGATAACTGAGCGGAGATGGTTGAAACATTCCCTCCATATTGTACTTAAAAATAAGAAAGGATATATCGGCACTAAGATATTAGATTAATAACAAGTGCTAAGGGATTGTGTTTGTGATCCTAGAAGTATGTGAAGTGCTGGTTTTTCCCTAGGTGGTAGACCGTGTGCAAGGGGTCCTAGAGATGGAGTTTAGTCACCCTCAACAGCCGTAAGAATATCCCCCAAAGAAAAGCTAGATTTATTGGGGCTGGTGTTTAGAATGTTTCCAAAAGTTATTCCCCAGTGCCAAAAGATGATAAGTTTTCAAGATCACATAGGGAACCGAGATGTTCTTGGAGGAGCCTGTAGGAAGAGTTGTTTCTTTAATTGGTTCGAGGCTTGGTCTAAGTGCAAGTTGTGATGACTTGATGACTAATCGCTTTATACGGGTGAATGTTATGACTATGGTGTCGTCAGGAAATGTCTCTCCATACGACTCGTCATTGCCAAGACCATATTTCTCATCATCGATGTCCTCAACTTCCTCTTCATCCCTACTTTTTCGTCTCCTTCTTTCTATAATACTCCCTTCGTCTCTTTCCTCAACTACATTTTGTTCTTCTCTTCTCTCTTCTCCTCCAAGATTAGCCTTGCCTTTGTAACCCACTTCACCCCATTGATCTTCACCGTTAGAAACGCAGGCTGGGGCAAAGGGACCGGTGGTGGCTCGAGATCTTTTGGTGGGAGAGTCTGTTAGGAACAGTGAAGGAAATATTGGCAAAGCCGAGCGTTTGTAAGAAGATAAGAGTTGTACAAAGTACATAACGATCTCCTTTAAGAACTCCAAAGTGTTGGCATGTTCATCATTGACTTCTCGTTTGGGGAGATCTGTGAAGAATACAGGAAGGATGTTAGATGCTGAGGTGAAGATGACCCATGTATGGAGGGGACGCTGGATAAGATGACTTACAAACGAATAGCGAAAAGTGGTTGAAGCCTTTGGGAAAGGTAACAAAGAATATTCACTCTTGAAATAGATATGCTTGTTATGGCGCTCTTCGATGACCTTACAATAGTTGTATGCCTTGACTATTAGCAAAGAAGGTGAATCTTGCCTCTTCTTGAAGCTCGGAAGGAAAGTGAGTTCTTCGAATGTTGGGGGATGATTTAATTGCATCATGAAGAGAATGTATAAAAAATTGATCAAGGCGTAGCTGTTGGGAAGTACTTGTGTAAGGGCCAGCCTGATCTCTTGAAGAAAGAAATTGAAAACGTCGTTGAATGGTGGCATAGCTCCTAGTAAAAACATGTACATATTGCACGCCATATAGCCTGGAGGTAGGAGATGAGCCTATTGGTCGAGTATTGGAAAGAGAACCTCATCCTTAGGAATTCTATATTTAAGACATATTGAGTAGAGTGCCTCCGTAGTTAAATTGGATGGCGTCTGATTTCAGGGATTGTCCAAGACCATTAGAATAGGTCGTTAATCCATTGAAGGAGCTTGACCATGAGGTTGTGCGATTGGAAAGGCTTGAAGTCATAGTTCCCAAGTTAAAATGTCTCGCTCCGGATGGAGTGGCTTGAGCGGTAGAAGCGCCCACCTCCGAAGGGGTAGAAGGACTAGTGCTGACTTTAAGGTGAGTAGAACATCTGGTCATTTTGAAGTGAAAAGCTTGATGGCGAATGTGGTTGAGTACTTTTTACTTTAATGAATTGCTTTAATCAAACCCGTGTAGCTATATACAGAATCCAATGTATGTCGAAATGTGCTGACTAATCAGGTTCTGCACATTGACCAGGGCAGTGTGAATTGTCAATCTTTATAGTGTGTGTCCTATGTTCAGAGCGTTGAGAACATGAACACTCTATGTAGATATCATGCTCATGCTAGTAAATGAGCTCCATTGTGCTACAAAACTGTTTGTTGGATTTTACCCGTTATTGTAGTATATATGATAACAAAACATTGTCCGGAGCAACACAGAATTTTCTTAGCAAGAATGCATAATCATGATGTTCAACTTGAAGTGTTGACATCTAACATCCCCTATTTTGAGGCTCAAAACTAGATACTAGTGATACTGCAGTCATCCTTGGCATTATTTTCCAATGACAAAACAAGATCAGTTATTATATCATTAACATTTAGAGCACCAGAATTTACAATTTTTGATAAAACACTTTCATTCATTAATTTGCAAATTCACTGCATTTTAATCTCATAACCCCACAATTTCCGTATTCATATAACATATAGTAATTACAAATACAATTCTAAAAACGACACATGAAGATTCCCCTTGGTCGATCAGGGTCTTAACTACTTAGACGGTTATAATACCTATCATTACAATCATCCAACAACAACAATAAAAAGCAGTTAAACTACCGCACAACGGAAATAAACTTTAAATAGTATCTTTCCATGGCATGACTCGGAAAGCTATTCGTCAAAACCTAAAATACCATACTCTAAGCCTATCCAATTCCAAGTTGATACCCGAGAGTTTAAGGGGAAATCAAAGACTTCGGTCAGACAAAAAATCTAGTGTGAATAATTTTAGTCCATCTCAAACCAAAATATAGGTACCTAGCGAGGCAGCATCGCTACACGGAACGGGTTTTACCTCACTACATATCCAACAATATGTCATTCAAAACATATCTTACGTCCGAAAATGATTAGAACAAGATCATACCATCAATAACATATCATGCATGTATGGGTTAAAATTAATAGTCTATCATTCACAAAGGTCAAAGGGTTACACATACCCATGATTACCCAATCCCATAATATGGTTCATTCGGTGACATAGTTTTCCTAGGGTCACTATGAACCTAAAATAGTTTTCTCAAGCCAACTAAAAACCTATCAGGTTGACTCAGACCAAGATATACCAAATGATCGAATGGTCTTCTGGTCTACTTAGAAGAAGATAATAATGGTATCCTAAGATCAATATGAGAAAACATGCATAGCCTTATAAAAGCGGTAGGAGAAAACAACAACGGTCTCCAAAGAATGGTAGGAGAAAAACATAGGTTAGCAAACTGTTATGAGTTCCTATAGATGCGTAACTCTAAATTTAGTCTTAATTGGCAAAGCCCTACACATTGGAATCGTGGACCGGACCAATCGAGGGCTTAATGATTGAAGGATATGGAGCAACCCTACCCCAATCTTCGCTTAGAATCTGCTTTTGAAATATCCTTTGAGTCTTGTATTTTGATCAGTTGAGTGCATCTTAATAGAATTTGATCTTCCTAATCTCATGGATGCAATTCTACTTACTCGGGAGTTAAGTCTGACCATACCCACTATAGTAACAACCATAACTAGTCATCAGTTCCTAAATCCCCAAGGTCCAAATGTTGAGTGATAGAATTTAACACATAAGTGAGTATGTCAATAATTTCCTCATATGCAGACATAATTGATCACAGTGCAAATATGAGCATATAACGCATTAGGATTCATCCAAATTTGAAAAACAAGGCTTTCGAAAGTTGATAAAGCAATAGCTATCGTGGTTGAAAAATACATGTTGTTGCATGTTAAAAACAACAAGCTATCATCAGTTAAAAATGATGGCTTTTGTGGGTTGAACTAGCATTTCTGTAGTTCTTTTCACAACCGATTCTTTGCCTTTGGAAATATGAACTTTTACCAAACCAACATTATTTGTCAAAATCTCATTGGCCAACGTACATCTTTTCAGAATTCATGCATAATTTCAAAATAGAAAACTTATTTTTATTGTCCAAATGTAATTTTCCTAAAATTTATATCATTTATAATATTTTGCAAACAAGCCCTTTTTGTACAAAATAATTTATATTAAATTATAATCACTTGGAAAAAATCCACAAAAATTCCTCAAAACCCAATATTTACTTCCTTAATATCATATTAAAATTTTGGACTAAAATAATTATTTTTATATTTTAAATAATTAAATTTCAAAATCACCCATTTTTCTACTTGGAAAATTAAAAATAAATTCATAATAATCCCAAAAATTTTGAAATTAAAAATCCACCTCCAAAATAATATTTCAAATACATATCAAAATTTTAGAATGTTTGGAGATTAAAAATTTAGTTACTTACATCAAAACCCTTTTGGAACATTTCTCAAATTCCTAAATATTATCCATAAATCCACATTCATAATTATTAAATCCATATGCATGATATTTAACAATCAAAAATCAGAATCTACATCAAATTCAAACCAAACATATCAAAAAATAAAGAGATGAATGCATATTATTCACTTTGATTTGTCGAAATGATGAAATTTGCCTTAGCTTCTGTATTTCTTTAGTTTTTCTTCTTCTCCTTAGGTGGAAATGGTGGTCGGTCTTGTTTTGGTTTGGTTTTAGTTTAGAATGAAAGTGAAATGAACAAAGGAGAGAGGAGAAAGGGGTATAAGGTTTACTCTTCCATATTCACCCTTTTCTTCTTATATTCATTATAATTCCTTTTTTAAAACATCTTCTTCATTATATTATCTAAAGGCCAAGCCAATTAGTTGATATGGCAAGTCCCACATTTAAATGTTTAAACAATGTGAAATAAAAATAAGGGGTGTTACAGGCTATGCTCCCTAAAGAATTTGGTCCTTCAAACTGCGATAAGGAAAACAATAATAAGCACATCAATCCATACAAACATGTGCCTAAAGCACATAAAACAATAATACTAGTATAACTACCAGTCAAAATCTATACAAAAATATCGATCATACAATCAAAATAACTCAGGATAAGTCTCTTTAATCTTATTCTCGATCTCCCAAATACAATCTTTCTCATAGTCGCTCCATTGGAATTTTACTAAATTGGTTGTCTTATTTCATAACTCCTTCGTATCTCTATCATCTATATGAATAGGTCAATTAATGATAGTCATATAAGGCTCCACTACTAAGTCATCCAAAATCATTGGCTTTATAGTAGTCTCTAGATTATGCTTGTACTTCCTCAATTGAGATATGTGGAAAATATTATGGACACCTGCCAAAGTATTCGTTAACTCTACCCGATATGCAAGTTTCCCGATCCTCTATATAATAGGAAACAACCCAACATATCTTGGTGCTAACTTTCCCAACTTTCCAGATCATATAATAATTTCATCAATGATACTTTCATAAAAACATAGTCTCCAACCGAGAATTCTAAGTCCTTACGTCTTTTCTCTACGTAGCTTTTCTGCCTTGATTAAGATTCCTTCATCCTTGCTCGGATTAACTCAATCTTTTCAATCACTTCTTTCACCATATCGGGGCCAAATATTGGTCTATCTCCTGTCTCAAACCAACATGCAAGCAATCTGCATGGCCTTTCGTAAAGTGCTTCAAAAGGTGCCATTCCCATACCAGTGTAGTAACTATTACTATAGGAAAACTCGACTAAATGCAAATGGTCTTCCCATAACCCTCCAAAATTTAGTACAATAGCTCTTAATAAATCTTTGAGTGCCTTGTTAACCCTTTCCATTTTCCTATCTGTTTGCGGATGGTAAACGTTACTCATCTTCAGTTCCATACACAATTCATTGTGTAAATCCTTCCAGAATTCACTAGTAAACAAAGGATCTCTATCATTTACGATGCTACTGGTATTCCATGAAGTTTCACAACATTCTTCATGAATAACTTTGCTAAACTAGGTGTTGTCCTAGTCGATTTAACAGAGATAAAGTGCACACTATTGGTCAAATCTATCAACCACTGCCCAAAAGCTTTCATTTCCCTTATTTGACATAGACAGCCCATCTATAAAATCCATAGATATAAAATCTCATTTCAATATTAGGACTTCCAAAGGTTGAAGTAATTTACTTGGCTTTTGATGCTCGGCTTTTACTTACTAGCAATTCGTATATTACTTCACCGATAAACCTACATCCCTCTTCATCCCTTCCAAAAAGAAACTGTTCTTCATATCCTGGTACATCTTCGTACCTCCGGAATGGGTAGTAAACTTCGATTGATGACATTCTTAAAGGACTTCCTTTCTCAAATTATCCACATCTGAACACATAACCATCACTTCTTACTTGACTATCCAATTTGGCTAAGTACAAATCTTTTAAATAATCAATCTCACATTCCACTTCTAGTCTCTTAATTCAATTGACTAGTATTGGATCATCCTTTTGCTTTATTGCAATCCTTGCAATCAATACCGATTGAACTTATAGACAAGAAATCATTGTGATATTCTGACTAGAACTGGCCTTCGACCACATTCTAACTCTCCATGAAGCCAACGCGTCTAAATCATTCCATTCAAACAACATCGCCAATACCGCATTCTGATGTTTTCTACTAGTGCATCCGCCACTTTATTTCTTTCCCCTATGTGTACTCAATCCCAAAGTCATATGCTGCTAAGAAATCCAGCCATCTTTGCTGCCTCATATTCAATTCTTTTTGAGAGAATAAATACTTCAAGGACATATGATCTATAAGTAGCTCAAATCGTTCCCTCAATAAATAGTGTCTCTACAGATTCAGTGCAAAGATCACTACTGCCAACTCCAAATCATAAGCAGATTATCTGACCTCACGCAGTCGAAACTATTAAAGAAACAAAGGAAATAACTCTACCTCTTTACATCAATACAGCTCCTAGCCCAGATCCACATGCATCGGTATACACCACCAAATCTTGATTCCTATTTGGAATAACTACATTGGCGCATTGGTCAATAAATGCTTTGGCTTATGAAATGCTTCTTCACATTTATCGGTATAAACAAATTTTATGTTCTTCCTTGTTAGTTTAGTCATCCGTGGTGCTATATGAGAGAAATCCTTAATGAATCTTCGGTAGTATCCAACCAACCCCAAGAAACTTCTAATCTCGATAACGGGCTCACATCTCTTCCAACTATCAATACTTCGATCTTTGATGGATCCATAGATAACCCATTCCTCGAAACTACATGCCCAAGAAACTTCACTTCTCTTACCTAGAAATAACATTTTAAAAACTTTGCCTTTGGCTGCTGTTTCCTCTGTGTGTTTAATACTATTCTAGAATAAATTTCATGCTCTTGTTCATTCTTAAAATATATTAAAATGACATCGATTAACACCAACATGAATTTATACAAATGCTTTCGAAAGATCTGGTTCATCAATTCTATAAACAAAGCAAGCGTGTTGGTCAGTCCGAAGAGCATAACTAACCATTCATACAAACCATATCTTTTTTAAAATGTCATTAATGGTTCGCCTCAATTGCTTGTCTCTTTCCCTGAGCTCCACTCAAGTTTGCTTCAGCTATTTAAAGAGCTTGTTAAGCCTCTTGCAGATCAATGTCATTACTCATCTCCGCATTTTTCGGGCAAATGTTCCTTTTCGAAGGGTAGAATCAAAGTATAGTGTCGAACAAGTAGGTGTAACTGTTGAGACTTTCTAGTCAGATTGTTCCTGCGTTTCGGATATTCAGTCTCATTCGAAGCTTTAGACAAGGGTGCTATTGAGATATTGGGCCCTTATGAATTAAACCTATCAGCTTGATCAACCAAGTATGCAGATTTGAGCCAATTCCAATAGACTTATTGAACATTCCCATTGGCATGTATCCAGCAGGAATTGAACCTACGAATTTGCCAATTATGAGTTTGGCGCTTTAACTATTCAGCCATGGATGCTTAACAGGGCTTATTCTTCTTTTTCCTGAAACTAGGGTTCAAATACCCATGCTAGAATACTTGACGACCGGGCTTTATCTTCATTCAACCAATTCTTCGTCTACCATGCCTGATCTTCATTCGCCAGGTGACTTATTGGGCGCCCTCGAACCATCGACGGATTGGTGGGTTGAAAGTATAATTAATCTGCAGGGTCGTCTTCGATCCATATTGTCCTCTGCCACTCTTAATTGATGGAAACTCGTTGCTAAGTCCAATTGCGAAAACACCTTGGCTCCACTCAATTTGTTGAATGAATCATCTATTCTAGGCGAAGGATACCGATTCTTTATCGTCTTCTCATTTAGTTTTCTATAAACAATGTACATTCTCAACAATCCATCCAGTTTCTTCACGAATACCAATGTAGCTCCCTAAGGCGAACTACATGGTCTAATAAAATTCTTAACTTCTAGATCCACTGCTGCACCATTAACTTCTTTATCTCGGTAGGTGTCATTTTGCTAAGTGGTCTATTTATAAGTTCAGCTCCAGGTACGAGATCTATTTGAAACTCTATATCACGTTTCAGTGGTAGTCCCGTAAAAGCCTCGAAAATATCAACATACTCCCCTACTACGAAAACCTGATTGATATCATATTCCAGGCCTTCCATGGTACCCAACATTGCATAGACGTTATGACTCGACTCTTCAATGAGTATATAATTTGGTTACGACAATCTGGGTGTTTTAAGGATATTACCCTACGTTGATAAAATTTCCTATCATCATATCAGCTTAACCAATCCATACATAGAATTATCCCAAAGCGCACAAAATCAAACATACATAAATTGTAGGCAAACAAGTGACCTAACAAATCAAACTTCACATGGTCACATCTCATTCTAAGAGTTGCATAGCCGCCTATCAAATTTGCAACCCTCAGAGAAGTAAAAAGGTACGTGGGTTCTAGATTTAACTTATTTACTAAATATTTAGAGACAAAATAATGCAATGCTCCATTATCGAACAATACGATAGCAGGAATGGTATGAATAAGAAGTGTACCTCCTAACACATCCTTTCCCTTCTTCTTTACGATCGGTCCAGAAGCTGTAGGTTCCAAAGCAAAAGCCTTTCCCTTCTGAGCTTTGACCGGTTCAGGATACTTGTTCTTGAAATGACCCATCTTGTTGCAGTTATAACACCTCACATTTTTAATTCAACAACCTTCCTGCCCTCACCAGACGACACTCATTTCCAAAGTGCCTTATCTTATCACATTTGCAGCAAGTACTTTAGTTTTCCCCTTTTTGAAGTCCTGCTCTTCTATGCTCCCTTCCTGCCAAAGAACTTTCTCTTCTTGCCTTAGAAACTCATGGTGTCACAAACTTGTTCTTTCCCAACGATGCAAGTAAATCTTTCTTCCTCAAATCCATGTCCACCATGGCATTAAATGGATCTCTAAGATATGATATAGCCACCTTAGCAATTTCCGACTTCAGTCCTCATACGAACTTCTCATTCTTATTAAGCAGAGTTTTAATAATGGTTTATCCATGCCTAAACAACTCATCAGACTTCATAACATACTCCAACACAGTCGTCTTACCTTGTACAAACTCCAAGAACTTTCTAAACAAAGTCGTCTTAGCTACTTCAAATAGAAACTTCTCTTTAAGCCTCTCTCTAAAGTCAACCCAAGTAAGCATCTCTTTGGAACACCTATGGCAACATTATTTCACTAGTAGAGAGTAGATCCTTACAACTGCCTCGTCTTCTTTTTTGATCTTCGTTTAGCCCTAGATCGGTAAAAACTCTCTTACACTGAAGAAGCCAATCCTCCACCTAAATGACGTTCTCCATTCCAAAGAATGGTCTTCATCCCATACTAGTATAATCCCAGCTTAACACAACATAGTTGTTACGGGCAGCCACTTTTGGCCTGGCAGCTCTAGCATTACCAGTGTTACGTCTAGTCAATCCAATCGTTATTCCATCTTGCATCATATTAACAAAGAACAAATACATTGTTCCCTTATATCAACTGATGCAACTCCAGCATCCACATTAGCGTTAGCATTCACATTTGCATTGGTGATTCGGTTAGCATTCCTAGCATTGGCCCGAACATTTCCATTAGTTGTGGTTCTTCCGCCTCCCAAGTTTCGTCTTCCACTTTTGGCATCAATTTCTCATAATATGCATACGAGTCTTCATAAGGTACAAAAGAATGGTCTAAGATAGAAGGGAGAGTATAAATAGATAAACATACTTTTATATATATTTATAGTAAATAACAAGTACATTATTATATTGCTAACCCATACCCCCATTTTTTCGTTCTTTCTAACTTCATTTGGGTTATATTTTTCAAAATCTTACCAAGTTGTAACATACCCCATTTAGAGGCTCAAAAATAGATATCAGTTGGAGTCAAAATTAGCATTATTTTCCAGTGACAAACTGAGATCAGTTATTATATCATTAACATCAAGGGCGCCGGAATTTACAAATTTTCACAGAACATTTTCATACATTAATTTGCAAATTTGTTACATTTTAATCTCATTACCATACGATTACATTGTTCAGATAACATATAATAATTACAAATATAATTCCAAGAGTAACATATGAAGATGCCCTCTTGGTTGATCACAGTCTTAACTACTTAGACGATTATAGTACCCTTCATTGCAAACATCCGACAATAATAACAAGCAGTTAAATTGCTGCACAATGAAAATAAACTTTAAATATCAGCTTGCGAATGTACGTCTCCAAAAGCTTATTCATCAAAACCTGAAATACCTTACTCTTAGCCTATCTAATTCCAAATTGAGTATTCAAGAGTTTAGGGGGAAATCAAAAGGTTAGAAAAAATCTAGTGTGGATAATATTAGTCCATCTCAAACCAAAATATAGGTACCTAGTAAGACCATGCTGCTGAGCGGAACGGGTTTCACCTTACTACATATCAAATAATATGCCATCCATAACATATCCTACATCCGAAAATGATTAGAACATAATCATGACATCAATAAAATATCAGGCATATATGGGTTAAAATGAATAGTCTATCATTCACAAGGGTGAAAGGATTATACATTTCCATAATTACCCAATCCCATAAAATTGTTCATTCAATGGCATAGTTTTTCTAGGGTCACTATGAACGTATATTAGTTTTCTGAGGCTTACTAAAAATTTATCAGGCTTGCTCGGGCTAAGATATATCAGATGATCCAATGATCTTCTAGTCCGTTTAGAAGAAGATAATAACGGTCTTCTAAGATCTGTAGGATGCAATATTCAAGGCCTCCTAAGAATGGTAAGAGAAAATAACGACGGTCTCCTAAGAAATGTGGGGAAAAACTATGACGATCCAACTTTTCGACCCTCGAAAATCAACATCAATACGTTCACTGTATAGCATGTTGAACAATCGAGTGCCGGAAAGATAGATTGTTGGGAGAAAACAAAGAAGATAGAAGAAAAAGAAACTAAACAAATACAGAATCTCACAACGGACTGAATAATATATAATATTAACAGCTCTTTACACAAATCAAAACTATAATATACATAACTCAAATTAGGGTACACAAATCAAGGTTTTAAATATCGGATTTCGGTTACGTTTCGTCTCGGAATTTTTACACAAGTTATCTCGTATCGGGGGAGATCTCGGACAAGATGAGTATATATCGGGTGTACATCTCGGATTGACATCTCGGATCTTATAATGCATCTCGGGAATATCTCGGATGTACTTATGTATCTAAAATTGACGTGTCAAAAATTTATTTAACGGTTATAACTTTCTTAGTAAAAATAAAAATGCTAATATACTTGATTTACATGAAAAAAGTAATATTTTTAGAAGAGTACTAGCATGATTAGCTTAATTGATTTGGTAATGATTGAATAATATTCTTTTATTTGAACATAATAAAGAATTGAAACATTTCGCTATAAAAAGTAAAGAATATGTTCAAGAAGTTAGTAAATTATAATTGGATTGAGTAGTTTCTTTTGAATCAATGTGAAAATAAAAAATATTATGCAAAATAAGACAAATGCATAATTTCGGATGAGATCTCGAATTGAGATTTTGATCCATATATCGGGTGAGATTTGAATATCTCGGACGAGATGAGTGTCAAGGGAGATATGGAGGAGATTTGATGTCTCGTCTCGTTTAAGTGTGAAAAGGAGATCTCGGAGGAGATCTCGGGCGATATATAGGAGATTTAAAACCATGACACAAATCAATAATTACCAGCTTGAATAGCATGTCCTCACAATTGCTGATAATTTCAAACAAACACTGAGTGGAATAAACAAGTATGAGAATACGTCTCAGTCTCCAGCTCATCTCCTGAGCTCCAAAGCAATCCAAAGCTATATCTGTAATATGCTTTGTCTGACCCGAGCATTATTATAAAATAATAACACAAGGATCGATCTGGTAAACCAACGTGAGAAAAAACACTCAATTTGGTTTATTGCTGTTATCAAAATCCTTTGAAAAACAAAGGTATCTCGTAAGACCACGCCACACATAAATACAACGGGTTTTTACCTTACGATAACCAAAATATTTTTATAGAAAATCCAGTGCTATTATAATAATGTTTAAGGGTCAAAAATAATAATAATCAAGTAGTTGTGATGCTCGTGCTGTGTACATCACAACAATAATAGTATAAAATCAAAACTCGATAGCTCGTTCACTAATTGTGTAGGATTTCCATAGCGGTGTCCTCAGTACTTCGAGAACGGTCCTCCTGCACAATGACCTAAGTTATCCTTCTGAAGCATCATACCCATCTAGTTGGGATATTATAGGAAAAACATAATTGTTCTTGCTAAGACCGAGTGCATCGCTCCGGCATGCCAAAAACAACTAATAGTATCAGTATTGCTAGAAAAGGAGCCGATTACACCCTATGGCTTTGCCAACCCTACTGGTCATGCCTCCTATCTCTGGTTTTAGTCATTTCCGTGGATGAGCTACATTTGGCGCTCCATCTTACACACCGCTCCAAAATAGATAACGGAAACCCATATGGATTCCCACACCACACTAGCCTTGGAATCGTATATAGATTCCCACATCTCAAATAGATCTTGGAATCACACACGGATTCCCATACCCAACGATCTCGGAATCACACATGGATTTCAACATCTCAATATAACACGAAACTCCTCCATAGAATCGTATATGGTTTTGGAGTGGTAACGGTTCTGCGTCATCTCTTACGAGTACACTCTCCCGCTTCCGGGGCACTCCATAAACCATTCGTCAATTTTCCGGAATGCTCAAGGCCGGTTCTTTAGGAAATAATCTGACAATACATAAGAGCGGGGATCACCCCTAACCGTTTAAGTGGACGGAACTCCTTATCATTCATCCTAGAAGAACAACTAGTTTATATGTACATCATAGCACCTCAAATGGTACCTATACCATATAATTCCTGTGTTTCCCCTAGATATTTCCAATGTCAAAATCCCTTAGTCTTAAGTAGGAAATCATTTCCTGCCACTAAAATTAAGAAGGATTACATATTTGAGCCAAGATTTGACAG
Source organism: Allium fistulosum (assembly GCA_030737815.1). NCBI lineage: Eukaryota > Viridiplantae > Streptophyta > Magnoliopsida > Asparagales > Amaryllidaceae > Allium > Allium fistulosum. Next base: position 901,613,745 of record CM060905.1, read on the forward strand.
TTGGTTATTTAACTATCGAATAAACAAACATTCAATCATAGATCACATTTCCCACTGAAATTACTAAGCCTCATTTAATTTGAATTTGATAAATTTGAATTCCTCATTTAAAACAGGCATATACTTATTTCATCTAAATAAGTATATTCACAAACCCTTCCTTTCAAAAATACTTGAAAACTCATTAAAATAGATATCGTATCGACCATGGATCGCGGCTCAAAGGTTGCATCTCTATCCCAGAAAAACCAAACTTAACTTATGCAATCTCTGCCTCCCGATTTCCGCCATGCAATCAATCATAGATCGCAGTTTGCACAATGGTTACGTCATTATACCAGCGAAAACATCCTAAAGAATTACGCTATGAAAATATACCATTACTTCCCAAAAATTCCTTTATTTCATAAATATTTCCAAATCTATTTATAAAACTTCTTTATAAATTTCAAAGTTTAACTTTGAGAAATATTCTTTTACAATTTCAAACCATTTGTAAACTCCCCTTTTCAAATTTCAAACCACCTTGACATTTATAAACTCCTTTAACCAATCCTTCACATTAGGAATTTATTTTATAAATAATTTATTACATAATTATAATAAATAAGATTTTAAATGTCACAAAAAATATCTTAACCCTATTTGATAAATAAAAAAAATATTTTTTTAAAACATTTGTTAATGATATAATCATTTAACCTTTAACATTTTAAAACCTAATAAAATAAACTAAATCAACCTTTAAATAAAATTAATCAACTTTTGAATTGTATTTTACTGGAATTATTTTCTAGTTCTAAATAACTAATAATAATAAATAATTTACTATCTTTAAACAAAATCAATTAAATGATTAATTTTTAAACATAATTAACTTTACTAAATAAATGATTTTACAAAACATTTGCAAATAAAATTTTAAACAAAACAATTTGTATAATAATTATTAGATAAAATCTTCTACTTCAAATTATAAAATTTGAAGTTAAACATAAACCATAACCTTTCAAATTCAGAAAGAGGCTCAATGATCACAATGGTACCTAACAAGCTACCATTTAATTTCAATTTAACTTTACAAGTTAAATTACATGCATTTACATAATAACAGGCATATATGTAAACAATCCATAATTAACAATCAAATGTTAACACATCAATTATCCAGTGTAAGTCCATTGGCACTTAAATAAATGTCCAAATTAATCTAATAGCAGAATGAGAATTTATTCTGCTAACCAAGGTCATTCACAATAAAACTCCTCCATTTATTATTCAGCGGTGTTTATTTGGCCAAATAGATAACACCAATATATTCCAATTCAATTTACATTATAATTAAACAATGTAATTCAAAAACAATCCTTTTACCAGTTTCACACATATATGATTCAATACTGGAAATAACCTTAAAATAAACATAAACAGTTTAATAGCAATTCAAGATGTTATATCGTGACCCTAGATCCGGTTCAACCAATCTAATAGCATTTCAAGATGCTATATCATCATCCTAAATTAATTTCAACAATCACCAATTTCAACAACCCAAACAAGCATAAATAAATTTTATTTACCATAAAAATATACCGATTAACCAAATGATTGAGTTTAACTTACCTTGAGTTTTCAATTTTCCAAACGTTCCAATTTTAAATCAAACTGGACGACGTTCGATTTAACCTAAAATTTTAGCTATTTCCAATCATCTCCAAATCAATTCCATAATGTAATGCTCATAGCCATGATTCCATCGCCGCTTGTGTCGTCTTAATCAGACCTTGTATGTGAAAGATATGTATTTTTAAAGATATACAATTTATATAAATAGATTTACAAATTCCTTTTTTTATTATATTTTTTACCATCAGATCTAGGCCGTTGCTTTCAAGAAAACGGATCGTGATCATCCCTTTGTATCTTCTTCCAGATCGTGCTCGAACATGAAACCCACTCGTCGCCGACCATCCATCGATTTATGCTCCCTCATCTCGTCACTATAGCTCGATCAACCACTGCCTATCGAATGCCTTAGCTCCGCTGCAACAGCGCCTAGAGCCACATGAAGCTCGGCGCCCCACCTCTCTCGAAAAACACAAATGAACGGCGATCCTTCGTGGTCGATTTCTGCCCATCACGTCGAACTGCAGGCGATCTACACCGTTGGATGTGAAGAGGTCGAAGTGCTCTGCAACTTTCATGTAGAAGCCTAAGCGTATAAGTGCAAGGATCGTGTGAAATTGAGGGAGGAAGAAGATGAAGTTTCATCCATTGAAAGGGTGGAGGCAGCTGTTGATATATTTGTTAAGGTTTTGCCAATTTAGGATATATATATATATATATATATATATATATATATAATTTTACCATTTAAAAACTGTGTTCACGCTTGAATTTTTTCGATCTCCAGACGAAGCATGCCGCCTGGCGTTCCTAATGTTATGCCCCTATTCCGAACTCAATGGAACATGTTTCGGAAGCCAATTACAAAGTACACGGGAGTTACGGCTTTAAACGACTGATTTTAAATTAAATTCCTTAAATTAATTTCTACGCGTTTTCAACTCCCACGAGCAAACGATAAATCCGATTGCTACGAAATTTGAAAACCTACAATAATACAACATTACGGATCCAATGAAACTTGTTTCGTCCAATTCTGAGACTATGCCCCGAATAGCTTTTTTCACTGTTAAATTAACATAAAAATAGCCACAAGGACAAACTTAGAAAAAAAATAGGCTGAAGGACAACAAGTTTGTTTTTTAGACTAAAGGACAATGCTAGTTATAACTAGCATTTTGTATAGTGCAAAACTGAACATAATGCTTGATATAACTAGCATTTTGTATAGTGTAAGAGTTTAATATAATGCTAATTATAAGTAGCATTTGTCCTTCAGTCTGAAAATAAAACTTCTTGTCCTTCAATTTAATTTTTCTACAAAGTTTGTTCTTTTTCCTAATTCGTCCTTAAATTAATATATAAAATTTCAAATTTTAAATTTATCGACTTTTAATTCCATTCAAAAGTCTACTATCATCGCTCTAATTCAAATAGAGTTTAAATCAACTTTAGAAATCATTCCCATTCACATTTAACTCCAGATTCACATATTTACTCGATTTCAAATATTAAATTTACCATTCACCAAATCCATTTAATCGCTATATTTGAAATTTTAAACCATTTCACTAATTCAACCAAAATATCCATATTCAAAATCAAATAATATTTCAAATTCAACATTTAAAAATAAATTAAACGTTCAAAACCAAACGACCAAAATCCCGGGTCGTTACAAAAACGTGGGTGAGAAAACTACTGCGAGTTCCATCAGATGTACCTCCAAATTTTAATCTTAATTAGCAAAGCCCTTTACATTGGAATCGCATAACTAACTAACTGAAAGCTTGACGATTGGAGGATAGAGCACGACCCTACCCTAGTCTCCATCCAAAATCTGGTATTAAAATATCCTTTGAGTCGTGTCTTTTGATCAGTCTGTGGCATCTTAACACAATTTGATCTTCTAGAGATCTTGGGTGCAATTCTACTTGCTCAGGAGTTAAGTCTGACCATATGCACTATTGGATACTCATCGGTTCCTAAATCTCCAAGGTTAGGATGTTGGGTGACAACATTTAACACATAAGCGAGTATGTCAATAATTTACTCTTATGTAATCATAATTGATCAAAGTGCAAAGAAGAGCATATAACACATGAGCATTCATCCAAATATATGTTTAATGTGATGGCCAATCTATACACCTAATTACTGATACAAAATAATAATTTCCTATATTAATAACTTCATTAAAATGGGTCAAAATACTTTTCCTTTCCTTTGGAAATGCCATAAAATACTTAACAAAATCTTCCTTTTTGATAAAGTAAAACTTAGCCCACCATTGAGTTGAAAATTTTCCAAATGTTATAAAACAACAATATTTCCTTCCAAAACACTGTGCCATCGCACCTTTAATAATTCCAAGCTATTGCATGCTAAAAATATAGGCTATCGCACTAGGATTAATTTCAAGATATCGCATGCTAAAAATATAGGCTATCGCACCTTAATAAATTTCATGCTTTTAGGTGTAAAAATTATAGGCTTTCGAAGGTTAATTAAAATATAGTATTCATGAGTCGATAATACAAAGCTTTCGAAGGTTGATAAAACGATAATTGTCCTAAGTTGAAACAAATAACCATCGCATACTAATAAAAACAAAACCATCGTGAATTAAAGTAAATAGGTTAAAGTAAATAGCCATCACATGTTGATAAATCGTCGTGGGTTGATAAAAACAAGGCCACTGTGACTTGGTAAAATAGATAGCCATCGCGTGTTAACACAAGTAAAGCTATCGTGACTTGAAAAACCAGGCTTTTGATAGTTGATAAAGTAATAGCTATTATAGTTGAAAAATACATGTTGTTGCATGTTAAAAACAACTAACTATCGTGAGTTAAAAATGATAGCTTTCATGGGTCGAAATTTGACGTGTCATTTCTGTAGTTATTTTCAAAACCAGTTCTTGGCATTTAAAAGCATGTACTTTTTAACAAACCAACATTATTTGTTAAAATCTCATTAGCCAATATGGACCTTTTCAGAATTCATGCAGAATTTCAAAAAGGAAAACTTTCTTTTAATTTCCAAATGTAATATTCCTAAAATTTACATCTTCTATTACATTGCAAGCAAGCCCTTTTTTGCACAAAACAATTTATATTAAATTGTAAACACTTGGAAAAAATACATAAAAATCCTAAAAAACCAATATTTATTTCTTAACATCATATTAAAATTTTAAACCAAAAAAAACTATTTTTCATATTTCAAATAATTAAATTTCGAAATCATCAATTTTCTCACTTGGAAAATTCATAACAATCTCGAAATTTCGAAATTAAAATCTCTTCTCCAACATAATATTTCAAATACCATATCAAAATTATAAACCTAGTTTTTCACATCAGAACCCTTTAGAAAAAATTCTAAAAATCCTAAATAATATCCATAAATCCATATTCTTGATTATAAAATCAAATGCATGATATCTAAAAATAAAAAATTTAGATTACATTAAATCCAAACCAAACACATCAAAACATAAAGAGATGGATGTATATTATTCACCTTGATTTGTTGAAATGATGGAGTTCGCCTTAGCTTCTTTACCTCTTTGGATTTTCTTCTTCTCCTTAGGTGGAAATGTTGGTCGGTCTTGTTTTGGTTTGATTTTAGTTTAAGAATGAAAGTGAAATGAACAAATGAGAGGGGAGAAAATAGTATAAGGTTTGCTCCTCCATATTTACCCTTTTCTTCTTATATTCATTATAATTCCTTTATTTAAACATCCTCTTCGTTATATTATCATAAGGCCAAGCCAATTTGTTGATATGGAAACTCCTACGTTTCTTATTTCCCATTTAAATATTGCATAATTAAATATTTAAAAAATTTACAATAACAATTATGGATGTTACACAACATGTATGTTCTAGTTGGACGTTGGAGCGCATTTGAGTGAATGTTCCTCAAAACCGTCTTATCAGAATTGAGTTGTCAATCCCTATTTGACCAAAATTCAATTAAGCTTAGTTACAAAACTTCTATATATGGAGACTGATCACATGTTCAAATTCAAGGCCGACATGGAAAAACTTAGAAGGCAATGAGAACACGAAGCTAAGGCCAAATATAGATGAACAAAATAAACTTGGTGGCAAGCCAAGGAACGCTTGGTGTCAATCTCGCGTGACTCGAGTTCTTCCCAAACCCAAGTTTCAACTCGGTCTTGTTAAGTGGGGGCAAAGAATTATATTCAACTTTGGATCGACGGTGCAACCATGACATCGACCATGGCATGATAACAGCGGAAATGATGAGATGGTGATAGCAGTTGTGCCTCGAGGTCGAAAATCGTAAAACCCACCTAGGATTGGTCAAGATTTGGAAAAGATGAGGTGATTTGAACAAGTTGGTAATGATGGCTTGGTGGAAAAAATAAGCTGCGATGGCAGTCAAGATGGTAGCGACGATGACGAATTTCAAAGCAATGACGGGTGGAATGTTCACACAAGAAAGAAAATAAGAGACGCTTATAAATGAATCAAAGGTGAAGAAAAATTTACAAGTTTGGAATTTAAAACACTTCAGAAATCATGTCAGTACCGGCATGTTTTATTCCTACAAAAAAAGAATGGAGAAGAGATGAAGAGTAAGAGAAAGGAAGTCTACCTGATCGGGACACGACGTTGCTTCCAGAAAGTCAAGAACTTCAACTTTGCTATGGAAAAAGAATAGTGCGTTGGCTATTTAAAGTAATGAATGGACGCTCTAAAAATATATGCAATGCTTCAAAGATTATGATTGGTCGACTACTGAATCTTGTGCAGCTTGAACTAGATTGCTTGTATTGATCCAAAGCATGCTTTTTTTAACCAAAGCACACTATGGGAGGGCAAGTGTTATTCAACATCTGAACCGAGTGGCTTCTTAGTGAAGCTAGACTTTGAGAGATGGAATGGATCAAGAACTTAAGGGATTGCTTGAGATGATGGAATGATGAACCACAAGAAGTTGGGGTCAATTTGAAATACATCAACTATAGTCAGTACTGAGATGATTTTAGGAGGGGAACCTACTTCTAAACAGTTAGATGAACCACTCCAGTACTTTGTAAAAAAAGACAAGTTCCACACAAGACAAATCATGTCAGTATCGATATGATTTGATGGAGCAACTTTGATGACTAAGTTTGTACCCTTAAAGATATGGCCAGGTATGAAGAAGCAAGTATTTTGGCGATGAGCAATCGCACTCGGTACCAACCGTATTATAGTCAGTATCGACATGATTTCATTCACAGACGTCACTTGTTCTTCTTCCAATTTGCATGGACTAAGTGTTTACCTGGTCTCCGATGATCTAACGACGGATTTGACTATAAATATGAATGTTAGAGCAACATGTAAATGACTTCTAGACTTTTGGCACTAATTCATCACTCTCTTCTCAATGCTTCAACCTTTGCCACGAATTGCTGTCAAACTCGAGATTGCATTGTTTTATAGATCTAAAACCTTGTAATTCATTTGTATTTGTTTCAAATTTCAAGCAATAAAATTAAACTGGATGTAGGCAATGATTTAGGGATTAATCACTATAAAATTCTTATGTGTTAGTTATTCTATTTCGTTTTTGATATATTTTGTCTCTTTTTTCATCGATTTGGGCGTTGTGTCACTTTTTGACCAAACATGCAATATGGTGTACTATTACACTACAAAATTAAAATATAATTTTTGTGTTCTTTTTTAATTCGGTAAATAGAAAATTGATACTACATGGTAGCATTGTACAATAATTTATGAAAAATAGTATGATATATATATTCAAAAATTTAAATAAAAATGATACCACCTTTACAAAGCTATGTAATAGAATTATATACTAACTTATGAAAATAATATTACAAACTTTCAAATAAACGATGCCACCTTTATAAAAAATCATAAAATGATATTAGAAATAGAATTTACAAATATTACTTCAAAAATGTCGTTACAATTCATAAAACCTATCACAGATCAAGAAAATGTTGGTCTACTTCATAAATTGATACAATAATTCATAATGCTATCATAAAAAATTGTTGTGGGATACAATATATACATTATCTAAAAGAAACTATAATTATTTATAAACCATTACTAGAATTTTGAAAAAGCTACTATAATTAAGCAATTGCTGCTATAATTCATAAAATGCTACTATAGGATAACATTATGAATAGAAAGATATGTTACTATATTTATTTAAAAAAACAAATGATGCTACACGGAATCATTACTACATACATATAAAAATATATTACTATTATTTATAAACTACTACAAAATATTAAAAAAGTTACTACAATTTAGAAACTGCTACTATAAGTCATAAAATGCTATTATAAAATAGTATTATGACCGAAAACATACATAATTATATTTAGTGAACAAACAAAAAATGGCATTATATAATATCATTACAACACACATTTTCAAAAATGCTACAGTTGTTTATAAACTGCTACTGCAGTTTAAAGAAGCCAGGACAATTAAGAAATTGTTGCTATAATTTAGAAATTCTAATATAAAATAGCATTATGAACAGAAATATACATATTTATTTAAAAAACCAAAAATGATATTACACGGTCACACGTCAAAAAAGATGCTACAATTGCTTACAAATTGCTGCTACAATTTCAAAAAAGTTGCAATTATAATTTAGAAAGTGCTACTATAATATAGCACTAATAATATAAATGTACGTAGTTAATTTAGCAAAAAAAATGTACTACAAAGTAGCTGTTGCCCAATTTTCTAGTAAGTAGTTTATAGACCAATTAAAGGTAGCCTGGTCCAATCAAAGCCAATCCAATTGATCTGCCATCGGCCTGCAAAGGTTGGCACAAGGCCATGTTAATCTCAAACCAATCTTTCTACTCAACAAGGCGCCAAGAAAAGGCCCGATCGTCTCATCCCAATGCCACCTTCGCACTTAGGCAATATCAAGACCAGGTCCGGCTTGGTCCCGACCAGCTCCTATATCGAATTTCTTCCAACAACAGATAAAAGCCAACACAATTTGTCTGACATCACATCAGCTGACGACCAGCTTATATTCCAACCCTGCCCTAGCACACTACACATCAAGCAATAGTGGCTCAAGCATAGCTCGTTTATAGTATGGCTTAAGTACAACAAACTCCAACCAACGTTATGCCTCCCTCTTGGTTGCCTCATGCCTGATCATTAACAGTCTTTCCAGCATGGTCCTCAAAAAGATTCCAAATCTCTTCCATGTTGCCGATATTCTATCGTCCAGCTTAGCCAGCTCAGCCATGTCTACACTCAATCGAACAACAAAGTTGTCCATCCATCCATCCAAAGCACGTAGTTAGGTGGCTGAACTGATGTGCCTGACCACCACCGTTAAATACAAATTTAATGCAATCCCATGCCAAGTACAGAGAGGTAATGATTACATTCTTATCCTTCACACATCTTCTGACGCACTTTATAGCTATTGACCATCCACCTCTATAATCAGATCAACACGTCAAGCACTTTTCCTATTAGCTCTATATTGCGATCTCAACCGTCCACCATCCACTTTAGCTACTATAAATACTCCCTTTCATTGCAACTTTAAAGAGGTTGGAATATTCAAGAATTCTGAATACTATACATAATTTAGCGCTCTTAATGCCATATCAGTCCTTAAGATTATGCAGCTTTATTAGTCTTACATGCCGTACTTTTCTTATTATTCTTTTGTAATTCTCTATAGTTGTAAGAGCACTTCACGATGAATGTAGGCAGCTTTGCCGAATAACTCTATATCTTGTATTATTTTCCTTTCGTTTGTGTATTTAACTCTTCATTTTTTCTATTTTTAAGCCTAGTGATTAGCAAGTAACCTTTGCTTTTAACAACACACTCGTATCATTCTGAAGTTGGCTAGAAAACTAGTAAACATTTTGGCGCTAGAAGGAGGGCCTCCTCTTAAAAGCCCTCCCCTTTCCACATCTTCAAACTCCATAAGACTTGATCTAACTTACTACCATAGACAATCTTCTGCCCTTTGAAGGTAACAACTCTATTAAGCACCAAACCAAGGACAACACTCTCGTTGGTGCTACCCAGCCCAATCTTGGCTCCAACGAAGAAATATGATGTGCTGTACTACAATAGCTATCAAACATGGATTGGGTACCCCGCAAAATGAATGGCTTGAGGATGCAAATGGGTACTCAAGACATCGTAAACTTTGTCCCACCGGCTCCTCCGACAGTTAACCTGGTCGATCTGCCCACTTGTAGACAATGCCTCCCGGAGGTTATGATCTCCTAAATACTACCAACGCCTAGGAGAGAATGGTGCCAAAAACTTCATTGATGGACTTCCCAGTCCATTCTAAAAAGTACGTCGCTTGCATGCCTAGCCAAATTGATCTCTCTTCGTACATGGCTTCGCTTGCGGGACCAACGCATTGTCATTTGAAATGACCACTAGATCTTGATCGTCCACGAACTTCAACATTCGATATCTTAATGGTGGTCTTCTACCATTAACAGGTCTCCTATGGCTCCCTCGGCACACTTCCAATCCCATAGGGATATGTCCAGAAATAGGCAAAGTCGAGCGCAGGCCTTGCATTCCAGATCCCCCTCAGTGCATGGGGGAGATCTCTAGCTTGTCCTCATTATTCTCTATCTCGTCACTGATATCCTACTCTGTCCCGGCATAGGCTGAGCCCTCAGCTTATAGTTGGCTAGAACATCCCGCAACCGACTGGTACCGACCTAAAGAAAGAAATGCACGCCCTCCACCAATAGCTCAATAGAATGCAAGCCTGTAATGCTGGGGTAATGCATTCTTAGATGATGAGAATGAGGAATCGTTCTCCAATGAAATCCTAGAGACTTACGTCCATCAACGTTATGCCTTACCACCAATTGATAACTACGATTGGAATGTAGACTCATCTAACCATATCACGACATTCAACTCCATCGGTCATGCCGGACAAATTTCTAGCTTTGAAAAGGCTTACTCTTCCCCTCCACCCTTGCAGGACTAGCCTTCCACTGGTTCGTGCACTTACGATCGGGCAATATCCACTCCTAGGCTCAAGTGTGCATGGACTTCAAGGCTTATTTCTTTACATCGCATACCCATGTCATGTTGGCCAATGAGCTGGACAATGTAAAGCAAGGTACTTTTAAAAGCTTGAGGTCATACGTTAGTGCTTTAACAAAGAGCCCACCCGGGCTAGGGGTGTGGACATGAGCAGCTTGGTCATGGCACTATGCTTGGGGGTCAAGTGCATGTCTAGGATGTGGAGAGAGCTCCAAAAATAGCCAGCTTCATCCCTAACTTACTTCTATTAACGGGAGAACAACATGATGAGGATGAAAGGTGCAGATCTTTCAGATAGGGACAACGAAGAAAGGTGCCCCATCCAAATTGGCCTTCGCAACAATAACGATCATCGCATCAACGGTCGTCAAGCCAACGTCGGAAGGGGTCCAGAGGTTGGCCCTTCCTAAAAGCCTAGGTTCATATTTATCTATAATTGAATAGGGACATTGCCACCATATACCTCTACACCAAGAACCAAGTGCAATATCAAAGACCAACCACCATCAGAGATGGAAAGCATGAGGAACCTCGTTGTAATAGCAAGTACTAGGAGTTCCATCGAATTAACGACTATTCCAAAACAGACTACTATATGCTCAAGTATAAGATCAAAAGCCTTATCCAAGAAGTAGTACTCTTGGAATTTGTTCTGCATTAGGTTGAACAAAGGGCAAACCATGAAGAACGGTAGAATCAGTCACCTCAACCCAATAACGCGTATGTTCAATCCATCATCAAGGTCTTAACCATATGCGGGGGACCGCATGTGGTCAACATCGGTTGGGGGGTCTAGTCTCGGTATCAAAGACAAGTGAGCACTGCCAGCAGGTTTACACATTAGATTACCGGGTGCCAAGACGCCCTAATTGGAATCGGAGAGGCCGATCAACTTCACAGCCCAGTATAGGGAAGCAGTGTCCTACCACCATCATGATCGTTGCTCTTGTCTTGGCCAACTCCAATGTGCATCGAGCCTCCTTTAATGGGGGTGGGCGGTCAATGTCATGTTCAAGAACGTATTTGAAGCTCTCCATCTTCCTACCTCCAGCTCATCCTATGCGCCTTGCCTCTTTATGGATTTACGGTTGTGGCATTATTCCGATGGGCATAACCTAGCTTGTAACAACATTCAGCCAAGAGCCCCTTGCTCCATAAGTCCTCTTATAACCTATAAATAGGATAACTAATGCTTTCCAACTAGATGTCATCGTCTCCTACAACTGCTTCATCATGAAATTCCTCATCAAAGACGGGGTCGGCGAAATCATAGGAAACCGGCAAAAAGCAAAGGAATGTTATAGAACTCCCCTTTAGCAAGAAAAGAAGGGTGTTCTCATGTCATGACAAGAACATTCCACCATCAATAGTGGGTGTCTCAACGGATCCAACAGGCCGATCAATGCCCTGGTTCTTTCCAAGACCGCCCCCAACCTCAAAATACTAGCAGCAACCCCTACTCCCTCATAACCGGCTGCCTCATCTAAAAGCCATGGGCATCACAATCTTCAGTCAGACTCATCATTACAGATAAGTTCTCCTTCAAAGAAAACATAACATAAATACTTTTCCATCTATTTATTCCTTTTGAGTGGGCTACGTATAGACCGTCTCACCATCAAGTCCTTTTCAGCGGGCTGGGGATGGCCCACCTCAACATCATGCGACTCACTTACACTAGAGTGTCTGAGCTAAGAAAATGCACTCTAGTGCAATTTAGAATCTACGGTCGCCTCACGATAGGCGTCGTGTCACCCACGAGAACCCCATGGCCCCATGCGCTCGGGTTCAAGCCTGAGCTCATCCACCACTCTATGCTTGATCGCTTGCTGCCTAAGAGAACCCATGAGCAAATTTGCGTTTTAGCTCATGCCGGCTCAAACCGTCACTCTACATCCGATCACACTTGGCTACATTCATAGGTGTATCCAGTCCGCCTAATTATCACATTGATAACATAATTCTAAAAAGAAAAAAATTCTACAGAATAAATACAAATACTACTGGAGACTCATGGTATTTCGCTCAATTAGTCGCACTGATGATAAAGCAACACAACAAATTTCTCATATCATAGTTATATTTCATTCAGTGAAAAAGAGTGCGGACCACAATGTCCACCTTGCTAGGCTTACTATAATAATCATATCACTAGCTAGTTGTAAAAAAAGAGCAGAATAGAAGAAGTGGACCAAAGCTATTTTGAGTCATGCTAGCCCGCACTCATAACACCAACCAAAAAGCCCCTTGGCTTCATCGAAGTAGCACTTTAGATACTTCGACCGATCAAGAATTTGCTAAAGAAAGTGAGCATGCTCCCATCTTTGAAGCCTTCCACATCGGATCTTGTAAGAGACCCTGAAAAGCTCATAGATAACCTCGCCAAGAGCAAAGCAAGGCTTCAGCCAAAGTAGAAGAAACAGAGGATACAACCCCTACCCTTCCAAAGAAGCACGGAAGTGCCCTATTAGACAGATTTTGTTGTATAACTAACACCCTAAAGCTTTCGAAAGCTTGTTCCAAAAGGATATGAGAAAGTTAAATGGATACTGAGATTAAGCAGAAAATAAGTGCTAAAAGGTAAAAGAGACATGAGATTTATAGTGGTTTGGGACTAAGATCCCTACGTCCACTTTAAAGATTCTGCTTTTAAACTTTATTCCATAATTTGGTATAGAAGTACATCAATACCAAATCCACCATTAATGACCTTTTGATTAAAACTTTCTAAAAGGAGCCAGGAATATTGAATGATTGTAGAATTTTAGAAAATCTTCAGCCCCTTTTTCACTAGCGTGTAGTCCTCTATTTATAGCAAATTTAAGGTTCTCCCATTTGTGCAGATGCTTTCACTTGGATTGATGACCTAGCTTGCTATAGGCGACTTTGATTCAAACACTTGTCACCATTTGGTTGAAAGTATTTTGACGTGGATTGCTAACGTGGCGCTATTATATATAGCTTCTTGGATTCTTTTGTTTATCTTGACTGTTGATCTCGGTTTGGGCTATCTGAGCCATCGATTTTGAGACTTGTTGAGGCATCTTTGTTATTGGCGGTTGCTACTCTCGGTTAAACTTGTTGTTATAGTTGGACAATGGTCTTAATCTTAGTTGGTTCTTTTACTCAAGTTCTCGGAATACATGCTCTCGGATATTGAGCTCGATGCTTAAGCCCTTAAGGGGAAACTAAACAATAAGCCTCAGAATTACATGCCAAGAAATCTTCTAATTAAATGTCTGTAATTTATACTTTATGGAAATTATATTGTAACACATGCCCCCCAAAGTTCACCTCATACAATTGTTATGTCATGCACTTTGGAAAGAATGGTGTCATATCATGTTTAGTACTTGACTTGTTTGTTTAGTTCCCATCATTAAGTTGATCCTGAGCCTTTGGGCGAAGTAGTTATCCTGAGAATTCTCTAAAGTATCACTTTACCAAAACAACTTACGAAGATCTGACCTCATTTCGAAAACAATTTAAAATCTAATCTTGTCTAGAGGGTTTAGAAAATAATTTGAAATCTAACCTCATCTAGAGAGGTCTTAGAAAATAATTGAAATCTAACCTAGAGGGTTTTGGAAATAATTTGAAATGAGTGCCTAGAGGTGAAAATATTTCAACATTATGCTCTAGTCATCTAGGCTTGGTCTTACATAGGTATCGTTTTAAAAACTACTAGTAGCGGTATAATGCCTATAATATGCACGTTACTAACATGACTCACTATACATCACCATACATGGTACTTTTGACTATGGCTCACTCTTTGCATAACACGATCCGGCCATGGCTCACTCTTTTGCATAGCACTTCGTCATAGCTCACTAGGTGCGTTTGGCACAGTCGATTTCCCATGACTCACTCTTTGCACGACACAATCGGTCGTGGCTCACTATTACTAGGGATCTACCCATCACATGGTTTTTCTTGACCATGGCTCACTGTATTAGAAACCTACCCAAATTTCTAATCTTTTTGGGAATCTATCCAACTTTCTAATCACTTTGGGAATTTACCCAATGCATGGTACTACTTGAACATGGCACACTATATTAGTAATCTACCCAATTTTCTAAATTTTTTGGGAATCTACCTAATGCATGGTACTACTTGACCATGGCTCACTTTATTGGGAATCCATGCAATTTACTAAATTTTTGGGAATCTACCCAATGCATGGTACTACTTTACCATGGCTCATTATATTAGGAATCTACCTAATTGTCTAATCTTTGAACGTTGCTCGGTGGTGAAATTAAATAATTGTCGTGAGATGAAATCATTTACTTGGCGAAACCGAGTAATCTCCATGAGGTGAAATCATTTACTTGGAGAAACTAAGTAATTGTTGTGAAGTGAAATCATTTACTTAGCGAAACTAAGTAATAGCCATGAGGCAAAATCATTTAATTAGTGAAACTAAGCAATTTCCATGAGGCAAAATCATTTTCTTGCCTAGAGGTGAAAGCATGGCTTTGAAACTTGCATGATACTACATAATCAAAGTAGTATCATGACTAAAATATTTTGATGTACCTTTGAAAATTGTGTCATATTACTTGACCACGGCAAAAATCATGACTAAAACATTTAGATGCATTTTTTGGAGGTTGTGTGATATTGCTTAATCACGACAATAATCACGACTAAGACATTTGGATGCACTTTTTGGAAGTTGCAAGATATTCCTTGATTATGGCAATAATCACCACCAAAAATTTTTGATGCAATATTTAAAATGCTTAAGACTTAATAAGGCTAAAAGCCCGTATGATATACTTGAGTTACGGCTAAAAGAATGGTCACTGTCCTAAGCTTTCAATAAAACTTTTATTCAGGTAGCAACCTTGTGATGTGATGATATTTCAAATGCTCGGCTTTGCAAGTTCGAGTTATTATATTGCCATCTGGCCAATTTTAACCTATATGTTCCCGAAGGGATGACGTCATGAATTAATAGGGTTCTTCCCAATTAGGGCCGAGAGGTCCATCTACCAGATCTATGGTGTTTGGCATTATCTTTCGGAGAACGAGGTCTTTTTTCTCAAATTTTCTTGTTTGAACTTTCTGGTTGTAGTATCAGATCATCTTCTGAATATACTATGTTATTCTCACTGCAGCTTGGTCCCGGAGCTCGAGCAACTAGTCTAGCGACTCCTCTCGGAGCTCTACATTCTGTTGTGTATTATAATAATACCTTCGGTGAGAGGAAATGTCCAACTCAATTGGAAGCATGAATTTAAAGCCGTAAGTCAGAGAGAAAGGAGTTTGTCCTATCAAGGTTATGGAGCTTGTTCTATAAACCTATAAAATGAAAGGCAATTCATCTTCCTAGTTGCCTTTTGCATTGTTCAATCTTTTTTCAAACAAGCCTTGATAGTTTTGTTAGCTACCTCTACGGTCCCATTTTCTTGTGGTTCGGCCACTGAAGAAAAACCCTTAATGATACTGTGATCTAGGCAATATTCTGCAAACTCTCGGCTTCAAATTCAGTGTCATTATCGATATTAATCTTATGCGGAAGATCAAATCTGGATACTATATTTTTCATCACAAACTTTATCACTTGATGGAAAGTTATGGTAGCCAAGGGTTCAGCCTCGACCCAATTGCTACTATGGCATATCTCGCACCTCCTTTAGCAATTGGAAGGGGTCTAATAAGATTGATGCCCCAGATATCGAAGGGCCATGGACTCACCATTGGGGTGAGTTCACTAGGAGGATCTCTCGGCGCCTTTGCATAAAACTGGCACTTGTCATATAACTTTACATAGCCTAACACGCCTTGATTTAGTATCAGCCAATAGAAGCCTTGCCAGAGTATTTTCTTTGCCAACTTCTATCCTCAACAATGGTCCCTGCAAATTCTATCATGGGGCTTCTTTCAATATCGTTGTCCTTTCGAAGCTATTACACACCGCGTGTATGGGGATGAGAATCCCATTCTATATAGTATCCCGTCTATAATATTGAACCTTAGAGCATTATATTTGACTCGTCTTGCTTCAGTAGCATCCGAAGGTAGAGTACATTCAGTTAGATACCGGATATATGGTGACATACAATTTTCTTCGGTTGCTGCTGGTGTTGCTATCTAATTTCGGGTGGCTTGAGCTAGGGTTATAATTAATACTTTCGTTGGTATCTGTATGCTAGGTTTCTATAAGATCTCAATTGGGATGAAATTAACTCTCTCACATCCCTTGAGCTGGCATATTTTGCTAAAGTGTCAGCTTTATCATTTCGGTCCCTGAGAAAGCTTTCTATATGTTAACTCCCGAAAGCTTCAAGTGGCCGCCTTACCTGTTTAGCATAGAGAGAAAATCTCAAATCTTGGGCCTGGTAATGACCAAGAACTTGGTTAATGATTATCTGAGAATCACTGTATATCTGGATCTCCGAGACCTTGATAGAAATATCCATTCTTAACCCAACGATCAAGGGTTCATACTCGGCTGCATTATTGGTCACTAGAAGGTGAGCTTGATTACGCGGTAAATTTGATGATTATCCGGGGTCACCAAGGTATAACTGACACCCGCCCCTTTTTATTTGAGGCTTCATCTACATAAAGTTGCCGAGAGAGTTGTTTATCCTTGTCGTCTTCTTTTCCAGTTTCGGCTCCGATACTGATACATTCGATGATGAAGTCAGCTAGCACTTGTCCCTTGATTGTTGTCCTAGGCTCAAAGGTATCTCATACTGGCTGAGTTCTATCACCTATTTAATTAACCTCCCCGCAGTCTCAAATTTACTAAAAACTTGCCGAAGTTGTTGATATGTAAGGATTTAATAGAATGGGCCTGGAAAATATGGTCGAAGTTTCCTTGCTATGACCACTAAGATATAGGCCTTTTTTTAAGAACTGGGCAGTGCTTCTTGGGTGGACCAAGCCTTTTATTTACATAATATACTAGTCTCTAGATTCCATCATCATATCTTACTAAGGCTGAACTTATGGCTTGGTCCGAGGTGGCCAAATAAAGGGAAAGAGTTCCTCCATCTATAGGCTTTGACAATACTGGGAAAAACTAAAATGCTTTTGCAGGTCCTGAAATGCCTTTTGGAATTAGTATGTCCATTTGAAAGTAATTTGCTTCTTTAAGAGGTTGAAGAAGGGAACACACTTGTCGGATGATCCACTTATGAACCTATTCAAAGCAGCGGTCTTTCCATTTAAACTCATTAACTCCTTCCCATTAGTTGAAGCCTTTATATTGTTATAGCTATAATCTGATCTGAGTTTATTTCGATACCTCCAGCACTTACTATGAAGCCTTAGAATTTCTCGGATTGTATTTCGAACGTAAATTTCCAAGGGTTTAGCTTCATTTGGTACTTCCTAAGGACTTAGAACGTTACTACAAGATCCAGACCATGACTCTCTAACTGTTTAGATTTGACCAACATGTTATCAACATATACCTCCATATTTCGACCTATCTGCTTAGCAAACATTTGGTTATCTAACCTTTGATATGTTGTCCCTGCATTCTTAAGATCGAAGGGCATTACCTTGCAGCAAAACAATCCCATATTGGTGACGAAACTCATATGCTCTTCATCAGGCCTGAATATTGGGATTTGATTATATCTTGAGTAAGCATACATAAACAAAAGCAACTGATGCCCACTTGTGGCATCAACTAACTGGTTGATTCTCGACAGAGGGAAGTAATCCTTTGGGAAAGCTTTGTTTAAACCAGTAAAGTTAATGTAAGTTCTCCACTTCCCATTTGGTTTCTTTACTAATACCAGGTTAGTGATCCATTTCGGGTAATATACGTTTCAGATGAAGTTATTCTTTAGTAACCTATGGACCCCTTCTTGTAGAGCCATATATCGATTCTTGTCCAGGGGTCTCCTCTTTTGCCTTATAGGAGTAAACTTTGGATATATATTCAAGCAGTGGCAAATAACTAAAGGGTCGATTCCTACCATGTCATCATGAGTCCATGCGAATAGATCATGGTTATGCTTGAGGAAGGAACTAACTCTTCTCGGATAGATAGATGGAAATAATTCCTTATCTTAAGTGTCTTAGACTTGTTATTTTCATCGAGGCACACTTCTTCTAAGGTCTCAACTGCGGAAGCTATCTTGGTCTCTTGTCTTGGATCGAGATCAAGCTCAATTTCTTCTTCTCTCGGAATTTCCTGTACAACCTGAGTAATCTTTATCTTCCTCTTAGTAGGCTTACTACTTTGCTCCCGTTCCATCTCATTAAATCCTCCTCGATAACTTGATATGTAGATTAATTCCCCAACCATAAAATCTTCTTGCCTCAGAAAAATTCTTAAAGGTCTTCAACGGTTCTCTGTGGATTTAGAACTCAAGGTATTAACTGTTTCTCTAATTCTGAAAGGATTAGGTTGGTTAATTTTGATATTGTTCTCACAAGATAAAGTTTTTCCTTTATTGATTATGTTTATGCTTGCACAATACAGTTGCCTGGAGATCCACTGATCTCCCCTTACAAGCCCTTCTCCTATCTCAATGGGAAACTATAAAAGTAAATGCTTAATAGACACATACCCACCAATAATGTCGAGAGCTGGTCTTCTAAAGAAAGCGTTATACACCAAGGGGATGTCCATGATAAAAAAAGGTGGTTTTGAAGATCTTGTAATGGGGGTTACTTCCAATTTTGACCATCTGCTTATACTCTCCAAGAGGAATAGTCCCTTCATCGTTGAATCCATATATGGGAGCTTGACCAGGCTTGAGTATGCTCTCGGGTAATCCCATTTTATTGAAAGCGTGGTTGAAGATTATGTTGACGGAAGCTACCGTGTCCACCATTATCTTTGCTGCCTTTGAAAGTCCAATTTAGGTTGTAATTACAAGTGGGTCATTATGGGGGTGACAAACACCTTGCTTATCCGGGTCACCCAATGTAACTTCTGGCCAAATCTTCTGCTTTTTTCCAACTCTCTTCATCTCATACACCGAGATGCCTTCACTTTTAGCTTCATTAATATACCTCTTCCAGTTGCCACAACTTGCCCCCGCAATGTAGGGTCCTCCTAGAATGATGCCAACAAAGTTCCAAAGGGCTGGTAAAGACCTCAGAGCTTGTGCCTAAGATTGTGCACTTTCATTTCCTACCGGAATGGTGGCTTCCTGAGTATTATCATTATTTAGAAACTCATTTAATTGTCCTTCTCTAATAAGCCTGGTGATGAAGGACATCAAAACCCAATATTCTTTGGTGTTATGTTCATTCTATCAATGGTAGCTATAATATTTTCCTCCTCGGTTACTTTCTATTCCTTTCCACTTCTCGAAGGATATAGAATTCGGTCCTAAGTTATGGCATAGATTTGACCATATAAATGAGTTAAGGGATATACTTCAATTGCCTGGAGTTCCTTCTTAAATCTTTTGGCTAAAGTGAACTTCTTATTGTCACCACTCCATTCTTTATTCTTTCTAACAGTTCCCTCTAATTCCTCAATTCAAATTTCTCCATGAGCTCAAAAAGAGAACTCATTCAAAGATTTGCATTCCTTCCTCAATGGATTGCCCCAGATAGGGTATTCCTCCATAATCCTAAAGTGATAGAAATCAACCGGGTTTCATCTGTCATGCCCTTGCATCGGGACACCATGTCATTAAATCTTTTATAATAATCCTTTAAAGATTCTCCTCTTCCTTGCCTTAAGTAGGTGAGTAAACTTAGTCCTGTTCTAGTATCTTTTGAAGCAAAGAATTGTGTCAAGAATTCTATGGTTAGTTATTCCCAAGAACTAATAGAATTTGGTGTATAGCTTTGGAACCATTTCAAGGTGGGTCCATTGGAAAGTTGCGGGCAACAACTTGCATTTGATCTTGTCTGAAGCTCGGATTTCATGCATTTGAACTTCATATTAAGCGATGTGATCTTCGGGATTGGATGTTCCATCATAAGAAAGTTTCGGGATCCTGAACCCCGATGGCATAGGAGCTTTCTTGATTTCTTAGGAAAAAGGTTGAACCTTTTGGAGCTTCATTTCAGCATTAAGACTAGATCGATACTCGTGTAGCTTTTGTACCCGCTCTTATAATTTCATTAACAAGGCTTCCTTTGTATGGTCCCCACCGGGTCTTAGAGTTTTAGCTTTGGCATTTTGAGTTCGCGGCCTATTTGTTTCCTTCCTTTGAAGTTTACCTTTTCGGGACTTAGAATCAATGGCCTCTCGAAAGATCCCATTCTTGCCATCTTTGCAGTCTCGTCTTTCTTAGCCGCTTCCATGAATCCAACTTCTAGGGTCTCATTAGTCATGGTAACTTTTCATGGTTTCGGTTGAAAGTCAGAGGGTTCTCCACTTCCTCAAGCATAGCCAAAACCTTTTTCTCCAATTCAACAAAAGTGTTCTTGACTTCAGTCTGATAGTTATCTAAACATTATGCTATTTCAGAAATGAACTTCAGCATCATTTTTCTAAAACTCGCTTTCGGCAAGGGCTAGAGTAGTAGTTTCCTCATTAACAATTTGATTTATTTGGTCTGCTTGATTCCCTTCATTCAAATGGAACCGAATAGAGGTATCTTTCGAGAGGATGACTTTGACTTCTTGCTAGATTGAAAGGTTTGAGTTTGCTGGAATGGAACCGAATAGAGGTTCGGGTCCTCCTTCCAGCACCAAAAATATTAGAAATTTTTTTCGTATGACTAACACCCCAAAGCTTTCGAAATCTTGTTCTGAAATGATATGAGAAAGTTAAATGGCTACCGAGATTATGCAGAAAATAAGTATCGAAAGGTAAAAGAGACACAAGATTTATAGTGGTTCGGGACCGAGATCCTAATGTACACTTTGAAGATTTTGCTTCTAACTTTATTCCACAATTTGGTGTACAAGTACATCAATGACCAAATCCGCCATTAATGATCTTTTGATTAAAGCTTTCTAAAATGAGTCGGGAATATCGAATGATTGTAGAATGTCAGAAAATTTTCAGCCTCTTTTCAATAGCACATGATCCTCTATTTATAGCAAATTTAAGGTTCTCCCACTAGTGCAAATGCTTTCACTTGAATTGATGACCTGGCTTGCCTTAGGCGGCTTTGATTCAAACACTTGTCATCATCTAGTTGAAAGTATTTTGACGTGGATTGCTGAAGTGGCACTGTTATATATAGCTTCTTGGTTTCTTTTGTTTATCATTACCGTTGATCTCAGTTTGGGCTATCTGAGTTGTTGGTCGTTGAGACTTATTGAGATGACTTTGTTCTTGGTGGTTGCTGCTCTCGGCTAAACTTGTTGTCATAGCTGGACAATGGTCTCAATCTTAGTTGTTGCTTTTACTCAAGTTCTCAAAATACTTGCTCTCGGATATTGAGCCTGATGCTTAAGCCTTCAAAGGGAAACTAAATAATGGGTCTTGGAATTACAAGCCAAGGAATCTTCTTCTCAAATGTTTGTAATTTATACTTTATGGAAATTATGGTGTAACATACCCATACCGACCTAAGGTTGGAAGCGTCAGAGCCTCAAAGCAAGGAAGTGCCCTAGCTTCACTTGGATCATTAGTCTATAACCAGTGTCCGACCACCATTAGGATCTTGGTCGGTAGGCAAGTCCAATCCAAGCGGCAAGGCATTTGATTTGAACGAATTTTCTATCGATTAGAAAACCATCGAATTATATTGTAATAAAAACCGCAAGCGCACGGCATAAAATCATAGTACATATGTGAGTACAATCGATCCCACGAGGAAAGCACTAATTTCAAAATTACTCAATCAAATTATCCCAAGAGTTTGAAAATGTGTTAACTAAAGAGTGCAACAAATTAGAGAATGATTAGGATAAAACTATGAGATTAAAAGGCAATTTAGAGGTAAATCCACTTTCATATTCATATAAACCAACACAAAATAATTTATAATCTCTCTTTTCTATCACATGTATAATTAGTTGATTTATTTATTATATGTATGGTCTATTTGTGATATTAACTAACACAACTTAAACCATCAAACTTCAGTATATCATCCAAACCCACTTGTCAAATCTAATAAAAATGATTATGAAATTAAAAATAAAATCTAATTTAAGCATGACCAATTTACCTTTTTTTGATCAAGTAACATAGAAATTCAAATTTTGATTCTATTTTCACTTTCATTATCAAAATCAATCAGTTAGATGAAAATGTAACTTATGTTTATATTATATTAAGTATAGCTTATTTTTAACTAACGACTTAGGATATCAAATTCACTAATAAACAACAAACTTTCGTTAACATCAAAATTTATATTAAGCACCAAAGAAGAGATCATAAATGAAATCGTCATATTGATTTTACATGATTTTTGAGAGCTTCATTATCCCTAAATTGAAAGGGTTTAGCTTCTCATACTTGAATTTATTTCAACATAAATTGATTTCAACATTAAAAAGAAAATGAAAGGAAAAACTAATAAAAAGGAAAGTGAGCTGATTAAAAAGAATTGGAGAGTTAACTGATTGCATAAGATAAATCTAATATACAAACATGAAATAAAATAGCACAAAAAAAGAGCATGAAATAAGAGTGCATAAAATAAAATAGATGGCTAAGAAACCACTAAAGATAATAGAACTTTTATTTATATTTAGTGGCTACAACTATGCACAAAAGATGAGATCCATTATATGAAACATAAGAGGGTATTTATACAAGTTTAAAATCTTAATCTCTTTTTTGGAAGCTACCAAAAATGCTCTTGACTTTGTGTGGCCTCCAAGTCATCGTTAATGTTTAATTAATCTCCCACTAACATGTGCTTTTTCTTTTAAATATGGTCCATTAGCAAGTGGGTAAATCGGCTCCTCCATGTTGATTTAATTCCATCTTTTCTTCATTCTTTTGGCTTCCACCACTTATGCATGCATATATCCATGAATCCACTTCTTGCACTTAATTTCCTACAAAATAAAATTAAGTTGTGCAAATAAATTTTATCAAAATAAATGCACATACAAAATGACCATTTTGCCCAAATGTAGATGAGTGAATGATGATTTGAAAACACATTTATTTTTTGGTTAAAACATGTAAAAATACCATAATATGTCATCTATTTTAATAAAAGAAGATTAAGCATGGGAGTAAAAATATACATTTTTATACGCACATCAAATATCCATACACTTATCTTTTTACTTGTCCTCAAATAAACAAAAACTAAGATAAGTCCACTTTCGTAGGAAGCACGATTGCATAAAGAATATGCAACAAGTCATTAAACCTCTAGGTATCCATAGTAGGACGAGTGTTTTCTCGTGAGGGTTTTCAACGGATACTACCCACAAAATCCAAATGGATATGCAAAGTTCATAATTTACGTTTTATTAATATAGATACGAATGTAAGTTTTTATTTACAAAATGAAGAACTTACTTTTTAAATTACATGAATACAAGTCTCGGTCATCATCAAGAAATTTCAGTCTTTTACTAATCAAAACTTCCAACAAAAATTAAGTTATCATCACAATTGGACTCTAGCTTGTGTTTCGGTTGATAACATAGTGCAACTATATAATTAATTCTTTAATTGATTGTCAAAGTTTGCAAAGTAGTTTCTTCATTTCCTTTTGTAAGATAATGCTTGGGTTTCGGTTGCTTACTCTCTCTTTATTTCAAAAAAATTATCAACGTTATTATTATTTACATATACCTAACTCGGAAAACTGAGGTCTGTTATACCATCCATGCATTGCCTTACGGGTTTACATGAGAAGAGTACAAAGCATGACGAGTGCACACACTTATGTGTGAACACCTGGCTCTAAGTGTTTATTATTATTATTATTATTATTTATATATATATATACATAAACCTCACTCGAAAAATTAAGGCCAGATATACCGTTCATGCACTGCCTTCCAGGCTTATGTGAGAAGAGTATAGAGCATGGCGGGTGTACACACTTACACGTGTACACTGGCCCTAGGTGTTTTTGTTTTTGTTTTGAATTTTTTTTAAACAAAAAAGAGAGTTATGCAAAATTATCTTGGCACCACTTAACTTTAAAGATAAAAATTTTTAGCGCATGTACTTTAAATTAACCACTTTTTAAATGAAGACTGCAATTTAGAATACTTCATAATCATCACCTATGAATCTCCCTATATACTAGTTACACCATTGGTTCTTGTAATTTAAACTTTTCTTTTTATTATTCGTTTGAGTTAAATAATTTTCCAAAAATTTCAATCTCATGACCAAAACTGTATGCTTACTCTATCGTACCAATTCAAAAGTAAATTATGATGCAATTTATTTTGGAATTTTTTTAAGAAATTAAAATGCAATTTTTTGAGTTTTTTTAAAAAAGGAAAGAAAAACGCAAAATCAAAGCATGTAAAATCAAAATAAACATGAGACTCTCTCCACACTTAATTTTGACTGTGTCCCCACAGTCAATGCATTACATAATGAGTGTAAAGAAGAAAAATATATACATATTTACAAGAGAGGGTTAAAATTCCTTACTAGACATAGTGTGGCTCATGAAGAATCATGTGCTCCTCCTCTCGGTCACTTGCCAATTCCACGTATGGCATTAAACGATGACCTTAACCTTAAAAATTGATCCATCCCTAGGGTTTTTTGTTTCTATGGCACCGTGTGGAAAAATAGTACGTACCACGTATGGCCTTGTCCATCTCGATTTTAATTTTCCAAGGAATAAATGAAGTCAAGAGTCATACAAAAGAACTTTCTAATTTAGTGAAAACGTTTTTCTTAAAATTGACTTGTCACCAAAAACTTTTGTTTTCTCCTTGTAAATTTTTGCATTTTCATACGCATTATTTCTAGTCTCTTCTAATTCATTAAGTTGCAGTTTTCTATTTTTTCCAGCCTTTTCAAGATCAAAGTTTATGTTCTTTATTGCCCATAACGCTTTATGTTCAAGCTCGACGGGTAAGTGACACACTTTACCATACACTAATCAAAAAGGGGACATCCCAAGATTAGTATTAAAAGTGGTTCTATAAGCCCAAAGAGCATTGTTAATTTTTGAGACAAATTTTTCTGATTTTTTTAATATTTTTCTCCAAAATTTGTTTGATTTGTCGATTTAAAACTTCGACTTGACCACAAGTTTGAGAATGATAAGGGGTGGATAACTTTGGATTTTTGAGTATTTCTTTATTAATGATCAGAAAGATTGATTACAAAAAAGGTTTGGTTAGCACTTATTATCGTGCGAGGTGTGCCAAACTAGCAAAGATGTTTTCTTTTATGAATTCACAATTACTTTATGGTCATTTTTTCACACGAAACAGCTTCAACCCATTTAAAACGGAATCGACGGCAAGGGGAATGTAAAAGATAACCAAAAGAGTTAGGAAACGGTCCCATAAAGTTAATTTTCCAAACGTTAAAGATTTCAATCATAAGGATGGAGGTTAAAGGCATCATGTTCCATTTTGTGATTTTTCCTAACATTTCACAACGATCACATGTTTTACAAAACTCGAATGCATCTTTGAAAAGTGTAGGCCAATAAAAGCCATATTGAAGCACGTTTTCCGTGGTTTTCTTAGGACCGAAATTTTCACAGCACGCTTGGTCACGACAAAACAAAAGTACACTCTTGATTTCGCTATCCGGGACACATCGTCGATTGATTTGGTTAGAACAATACTTAAACAAGTATGGATCGTCCCGATAGAAGTATTTCACTTGCAAAAGAAATTTTTATCTATCTTGCTTGGACCAAAATGAAGGAGATTCTTTAATGACTAAATAGTTCACTATATCGGCAAACCATGGATCGATGGAAACTAAAAAGAGTTTTCCATCGAGAAAGTTCTCATTGATGGGTAAAGAAGATGGGGCATTTGGAAGACGAAACAAGTGATCGGCTATGACATTTGAAACACCCCATACCCCTTAGTATACCCAAAAAGGACACACTAAAGGATATGGTGCATTATAGGCTTAGCAACAGTTCTAGTATAAAAGAAAACAATGGAAAGATAAAACTGGAATAAAATATTGTTTAACTGTTTGCTTTGATTGTGATTGTTTGCACTTGTCTTAGACTGCTGTGATTAGGCTGAAACCCTAATCCTAATTTAATTAGGCTGAAATTCTAATTCTATCCGTTGATCGGTCTTCTATCTCTTTTGTGCCGCTGTGGGCTAGTCCCATCCTGTGGGTCCCACAGTAAAAGACACTTGTTTAGCACTTGGAACGCAGTAGCGACTTATCTACCTTAATCAATGCCACACGCTCAGTCA
Source organism: Allium fistulosum (assembly GCA_030737815.1). Lineage (NCBI taxonomy): Eukaryota > Viridiplantae > Streptophyta > Magnoliopsida > Asparagales > Amaryllidaceae > Allium > Allium fistulosum. The sequence goes on from CM060905.1 coordinate 901,640,696, forward strand.
TCGTCGGTACACGCTAACTGTCGCCCCCTCTTGTGACCTCTTATTTACCCTAATCACCATAAGCGTGCCCACCCTCTCCTAATCTGTTGTGAGACCATCAGTCCTAGTCTGAAAGGGTCCTGCCCAACCTCACCTAAGTATTTTGTGAGACCATCAGCCCTAGTCTGAAAGGGAATGTTGTTGGTACGGGTCCTAACAAACAAAATTTAGTTGCGCCCCTTCTCCAAATCCCCCGATTTGAGCTTCTATCTATTGGCCCTTTATTTACCCTAGTTAGCATAAGCGTGTCACAGCCTCACCTAACTATTGTGAAACCATCAATCCTAGTTAGAAAAGGTCTTGCCCAGCCTTACCTAACTATTGTGAGACCATCAGTCCTAGTTTGAAAGTGAATGATGTTGGTACGGGCCCTGTTTCTATCTTTGCTTATTAACTTAGTGTAAGTTTTAAAATAAGCCTCTTCTGTTATTTCTGCTCTATTTGCTTATTAACTTAACCTAAGTCTTAAAATAAGCCTTTTCTGTTATCCCTGCTATATGTGCTTATTAACTTAATTATAAGTTTTAAAATAAGCCTTTATTGTTCTTAATTATAACCTACGTTATAATTGTTATTCTTCTTTTTTATCTTTTTAGTTATAACCACTAGTTATAAACATGCTTGTAAATGACTCAAATTTGCCTATTTAAGTCTATCTTCTTTTTATTACAGTCTTTCTTATTTTACATCTAATTTCTGTAAATTTAGTGTTTTCTATTTTAATCCATATTTGCGAATTATTCTCTTTTTAATATTCTATTCACATAAAAAAGGAATAAAAAGAAACTAACATTTACAGGCTAAATTCTAATTTAAAACGGATGTAAATAAAATGTAAATAACTGTAAATAACTGAATAAAATAGCTAAATAAAAATAGCTGAATAAATAGACTGAAAAGAACTTTAAAAATCAACTGTAAGTAACTTATATAAAAATTGTCTCAAAGTTGTAGAAAAACTACAACTATTGAGAACCCTATTATTTTTAATTACTTAAAAATCTAAAATAATTACTAAACACTCATCTGTGGTCCTTAGCTCTATTCCTTGGTCTTCCTTGATCCACTTCTAGAGCGTAGAATATTTTTATCAAAAAGGTCTTCTCTTTAGAAAAATATTCTATTTAGGGTCCAGCCTCAGGCATTGAACCCAGATAGGAGAAAATCTAAATGAGAAAAATAGTTAGGCCTAGGGTCTTATTTATAATGTAGTTTAAGGATCTCAGACCATTGGATTTGAAGATTAAATCCGGTGCAACCACGTCATAGGCTCGCTTGGAACCATCAGATGGAAGCACGAACGCACAGGATTGTAAAAAATTGGAAAAACACATCATAGTTTCAACCTAGATGAATTCACGTTCACACAAGGGTGGGTCGACATGCAAGTCGACCTACATGTCGACCTAGGCCTTTGGGAGTCGACCCTAGGGTCGACCTGTCCTTGGTCTGGGTCGACCTGACCCTTGTTATTATTATTTTTTTCGTTTTCTTCGTTTCTTGTTTATTCATAACTTCTTCATTTTAACTTGGATTTTGACAAACTATATATGGAAATTGACCATAAAATTACCACAGACACAATGGTGCAACTCTTGTGGCTAAATTCTGATAATTTCACAAACTTATTTTATTATTTAATTAATTCATTAATTAATTATTATAGCTTAAATTTTGGGTTGTTACAACATTGTATGATCCCCTTTTATCTTTGATTGTAAGATCAAATTCTTGAAGTAATAGGATCCAATGTATTAAATGAGACTTAGCATCCTTTTTAGCAAAAAAGTACTTTAGAGCGGAATGGTCATTGTAGACTGTGATATGTGAGCCTATTAAATAAGGTCGAAACTTTTCTAGTGCAAAAACTACGCATAGATGTTCTTTTTCGATGGTTGTGTATTTGAGTTGAGCATCATTCAAAATCATACTAGCGTCGTAGATGACGTGGAGGATTTTGTTGATGTGTTATCCTAGGAAAATGCTAACGGTAAAGTTAGAAGCAACACACATTATTTCAAAATGAAGATCCCAATTGGGCAAGCAAATGATTGGAGCAGAAATGAGTTCATTTTTAAGACGTTCAAAAGAAGGGATACAATCTGAATTGAAATCGAAAGGAACATCTTTTCCTAAAAGAGTAGTTGAAGGTCGGGCAATTTTCCTAAAGTCTCTTACAAAGTGTCGATAAAAGCTAGCGTATCCTAGAAATGATCGAATGTCCTTAATGGATTTGGAAATGGGTAGATTTGAAATGACATTAACTTTTGATTTATCCACCTTAATTCCCTTATCTGAAATGACATTAGTTTTTTCTTTATCCACCTCAATGCCCTTATTTGAAATGACATGTCCAAGAACTATGCCTTTTTTGACTATAAAGTGACATTTTTCCAAATTCAAAGTTAAATGTTTCTCTTTAGATTGATTTGGAACCAGCTCGAGAAGATGTAAGCATTTGGAAAAAGAATTTCCAAAGGTAGAGAAATCGTCCAAGAAAAATTCTAGAAAGCGTTTGATCATGTCAGAATAGATGCCAACCATGCATCGTTGGAAAGTCATAGGAGCATTACAAAGTCCGAATGACATACGCCGATAAGAAAAGGTTTCGAAAGGACATGTGAAAGTCGTTTTTTCTTGGTCTTCAGAAATGATAGTTATAACTGGAATAACAATCAAGAAAACAATATAATTCATGACCAACTAATCGTTCAAGCATTTGGTCGATGAAAGGAAGAGGAAAATGATCTTTACGTTTTACAGAATTTAATTTTCAATAATCAATGCAAACACGCCAACCCGTTTGAGTATGGGTAGGAATAAGTTAGTTAGCGCCAATCGTAATAACGAAGAGTCCAGATTTTTGGGCACGACACGAACTGGGCTAACCCATGAACTATTGAAGATGGGATATATGATACCGTTATCAAGGAGTTTAAGAATTTCTTCTTAAACCACATCTTTCCTTTTGGGGTTAAGCCTTTGTTGCGCATTACGAGTAGGTTTGGCCTCGTCAATTAAATGAATGCGATGTTGAACAATTGCAGGGCTAATTCCCTCAATATCGGTGATGGACCACCCAATCGCATCTTTGTTTTTCGAAAGAATTGAAAAAGGAGATTCTTCTTGGTTAAGAGAAAGATCAGAAGAAATTATGACAAGAAACGTTTCATTTTCACTTAAGTATGCGTACTGGAAGGTGAGAAGGAAGAGACTTGAGCTCTAACCTAGGAGGTTTCTCAATCGAAGAAATTGGTTGAGTTTCAAACTCAACCGTGAGAGGTTCGAAAGGAAGCATGTCTTCAATCTCATTTAGCATGTCATGAAACAATTGTTCATACTCAACCTCATGTTCATCATTAAGGTCAATTGTTACATTTTCGAAGTTTTCTTTAATAGCGCTAGCTTCCAAAGTGCGGTCGAATGGTTCGTTCGATTGATTTTTTAAATTGAAGATGTTAAAATCTAAGGTCGTATTACTAAAGAAAATTTTCATCGAACCATTTTGATAATTGATCAAGGCATTAGAGGTAGCCAAGATAGGTCGTCCTAAAATCAAAGGAATTTGACTCGTATGATTGTTTACGGATTGTTTTTCAAGGACAACGAAATCGACTGGAAATATGAATTGCCTGACTTTAATGAGTACGTCCTCGATTTCTCCTATGGGTTCCTTTACAGAATGATCGACAAATTGAAGGGTAACTTTTGTCAGTTTAAGCTCACCTAAGCATAGTTGTTGATAAGCGGAGTATGGAATCAAGTTTACACTCGCACCTAATTCTAACAAGCATTTATCAATCGTCTTATCTCCTATCGTACATGAGATTATGGGGCAACCAGGATCTTTGTATTTCACATGAATGGACTGAGACAAGACTTTACTTAGATTGGCCGCTAAGACGATTTTTTTAGGTACTTAAGTGTGTCATTTTTCAGTGCACAAGTCCTTCAAAAATTTGGCATAGGTTGGGACTTGTTGAATTATGTCTAAAAGAGGAATATTGACCTTAACTTACTTTAAAATTTCTAACACCTTTTCTATTTGTTTTGAATGTTTCTTAGCATGAAGTATATGGGGAAATAGAGCCCGCAACTCGGCAGGTTGGTCTACTTAAGTTGGTGAAGGATGAGGTTAAGAATTGGATTCGATGTTCGGGTTGGACTCGGTCGAAGGTATTAGAGATTTGGAAGAAATTTTTAGTAAGTCATTAGGATTGACAATTTGGTTATCGATTTTATTACCAAATTGCAAAAGTGGTGATAGAGTTCATTTGATTCAAATTGTTATTTTGAATGACATGAGTGCTTGGTTTGATTTTGTGTTTTGATTCCTAGGGTTTGGAATAGGATAACTCTGGAACGTACCTTTTTCTCATTCACTCACAGAAGTGGCAAATTAACTCATTTGCATTTCGAGTTTAGCGATCGATTGACTCGTATTGCATGTACGAGGTAAACAAATTTTGCAAATTGTTGTTCGATTGAAAATTTTGATTGGTCGCTTTAGCTAAATTTTCCGAACTTTTTGGACTGATGTCATTCGTTTATCGTCTTGTGAAACGAAAGATTGTGGTGCTTGGATTTCAAAAGGTGGCACAAATTTTTATTGAAATTTATTTGGTTGAAAAGAAGAATTTGAAGCATTGTTCGAAAATGCTTGTAAAGATGGTTGAACAAAATTCTTTTTTGAATTGTTCTGGTTCCAAGCGAAGTTAGGATGATTTCTCAAACTGGGATTGTATGTTGGAGAGAACAGATCGTTTCTAACATTGTTAAAAGCGTCGATTTGTTCTAATGAGTGAGGACATTGATCGGCAACGTGATTTGGATCATTACATTTATAACATAAGATTTGAGAAGCTTTGTTCATTTGGTAAGATGAAAGAACGTTATCAAATTTGGTTATCATCGCATCAATTTTCGATTCTAAGGCTAATGATGATCCTATTGAATGTGCACTCAATCTTGAATAGACTGATTTCTCATTAGATCATTCCTATTGAGATGACTTTTCGACTAGGTTTTCAAGAAAGTGCCAAGCGGCATCGTGATGTTGTGCTAAAAAGTTTCCTTGGTACATTGATTCAAGCATCATTTTAGAGCTATTTTTAAGTCTTTCGTATAAAATTTGACAAAGAGTCTATTTTTCAAAATTGTGATGTGGATATTTTATTAAAAGTTCCTTAAATCTTTCAAAGTATTTTCCAAAAATATCACCCCCAAATTGATGAAAATTTACTATTTCATTTTGAATTTTGGTTGTATTTTCCAAGGAGTAAAATTTCTTTAAGAAAACTTTTACAAATTCATCCCACTTTTTAATGGAATTTGAAGGCAAGCTATACAACAATTTCTCGGCGTAATCGGTAAGTGTGAATGTGATTAACCTAAGTTTTATTCCATCGTCGCATAATTGTTGAAGTTTTATGTTGCACAAACTTGTTTAAATTTCGTTAAAAAGATATAAAGGTCGTCATTTTCAAAATTGCTAAATTTTGAAAGCGTTTTGACATGACTTAAATGGATTTCAAAGTGATTACCCGTTGGGGCGGGTAAGGTAATGCAAGAAGGGACGAAAACTCGATCAGAGAAAATTCTATCCATGATAGTACGAGAGGGATTTTCATTCGCCATTGTGGAAATATTGTTTATTCGAGTTAAATGGTTTATTGTCGTAACACGAGTCCAGACACTCATACACAAAGGAAAATATTAAGGAGAGAAAAAGGTGAAAAATAAGGATAAGAGAGTAAGAATGAAGTGAAGTTTTTCTTTACTAAAAAAATGTTTTTCTTTTACTTTTTTGGTTTTTTTAAACAAGGAAAATTTGTTTATTTGGATTTTTTTTTACTAAAATACTATGTTAAAAGGATTTTTTTTGTTTTTTTCATATATGCATGAAACTAATGCAACTAAATGAATGTAAGGACTAAATCAGAAATTTTCTGTCTTAGTATTTCCTAACCCAAAGTTGTATCATGGCACTTTGACTTAATTCAGTGAAACAATTCTTAGCTAGGTAACGGATATGATTTATTAGTGCACTACGAATCACCTTGCAGTGCAACTGAAGGTTTAAGTCCGTTCAGAGAAACAATCAATATAATATCTTACGAATCACCATAATAATTGTAATGATTGTTGCTCTGTCGTTTCCTTAGACACCAAGAAATAGTTTGTTAAAAGAAATCAACTTGTCAAAATACAATTTTGCCCTAGATGAGCCCGTGACACCCTTAAGAACAACATCTAATCTTTATATTTGTTCAATTTTATACAATGAAATGCAATTTATGGGTCAAGAAAAGGGTAATGAAATCCCCTCTTATGTGAAGTTGGATGAAATGATGCAAAACTAAAATTAAATATGTGTTACCAATGCAACTACAAATGAAAATTTTATTTTGTTTTTGTTTTTTTATAAACGCAAGCAAAAAATAATGCAAGAAAATAAAAACATAAAATAAGAACACGATTCTAGAGCATGCGGAATTATTAGCAAATTTATTTAAAAGCGGCACTTTCTTTTTAGTGCAAGCAAAGCAGAACAGTTTTTAACAAGCAATTTTTCTCCTTTTCTGCTTTTGCAACATGCACAAATGTACTTAGCCGGCAGTGATTGTAAATGAAATGTAATAGAAGATGCGTGTAAATGAAATGCAGTTTTGAGTTGTGCCAGTTCTTGTTGCATAAAACAGGGATGAAACAGAAAATAAATGCACAAAAAAATGAAAAACGGTTAGAATCAATGCACAGAAAACAGAACTATAAAATGTAATGCAACAAATTGAAAATGCAACGTGGATTTTTTTGAAAAACAACACAAAACAAAAAATATATAACAAATGTAAAAATAATTCGAAAACTAAATTAAAATTAAATTGCTATTCCTTAGCAACGACGCCAGAAAACTTGATTCGAACAGATTTTCTATCGATTAGAAAACCGCCGAATTATATTGCAATAAAAACCGTAAATGCACGGCGTACAATCGTAATACGTATGTGAGTATGGGTCGATCCAACGAGGAATGCACTAATTTCAAAATTACTCAATCAAATCATTCCGAGAGTTTAAAAATGTATTTACTAAAGAGTGTGAAAACCTAGAGAAAAATTGGTATAAAAACTATAAGATTAAAGGTAATTTAGAGGTAAATCCACTTTCATATAAATCAACATAAAATAAATTTATAATCTTTTTTTTATCACATGTATAGTTAGTTGATATATTTATTTTAAGTATGGTCTATCTGTGATATTAAGTAACACAACTTAAACTATCAAAGTTTAATACATAATCCAAACCCACTTGTCAAATATAATGAAAATAATTATGAAATTAAAAATAAAATCTAATTTAAGCATTATCTATTTACTTTTTTGATCAAATAACATAGAACATCAAATTTTGATTCTATTTTCACTTCTATTATCAAAATCAATTAATTAGATGAAAATGTAACTTTGTGTTTATATTTTAAGTGTAGCATATTTGTAATTAATAACATAGACTATCAAATTCACCAATAAACAACAAACTTCCATTAACATCAAAATTTTCATAAAGCACCAAAGAAGAGAACATAAATGAAATCATTTATGTTGATTTTACATGATTCATGAGAGCTTCATTACCCCAAAATTGAAGGGGTTTAGCTTCTCATACTTGAATTCATTTCAACATAAATTGGTTTTTAAATTAAAAAGAAAATGAACCGAAAAACTAATAAAAAGGAAAGAGAACTAATTAAAAAGAAGTAGAGAGTTAAGTAATTGCATAAAAATAAATTTACACTAACTGCATGAGATAAATCTAATCTACTAACATGAAATAAAAGAGACATGAAATAAAATAGCATTGAAAAAGAGCATGAAATAAGAGTATATAAAATAAAAAAGAAGACTAAAAAGCCATTAAAGATAAGAAATTTTTTTTATTTTTATTTGGTGGCTATAACTATGCATAAAAGATGAGATCCATTATATGAAACATAAGAAGGTATTTATACAAGTTTAAAACTAGAATCACTTTTTAGGAAGCTACCAAAAATGCTATTGACTTTGTGTGGCCTCCAAGTCATCTTTAATTTTAACTAATCTTTCACTAACATGTGTTTTTGCTTTTAAACGTGGTTTATTAGCAAGTGGGTAAATGTGCTCCTCCATGTTGATTTAATTTATTCTTTTAGCTTCCACTACTTGTGCATGCATATATCCATGAATCCACTTCTAATTTGCACTCAATTTCTTACAAAATAAAGTTAAATTGTGCAAATAAATTTTCTCAAAACAAATGCACACACAATGAGCATTTGGCCCAAATGTAGACGAGTGAATGATGATATGAAAACACTTTTGTCTTTTGGTTAAAACATGTAAAAATATGTTAATATGTCCTTTATTTTAGTAAAAGAGGATCAAGCATAAGAGTAAAAATATACATTTTTACATGCACATCAATGTTGTCCGTCCTGAGCGGAAGTTTCAGCCAATAGTTTGAACTGCGATCAAAAAGGGGTAGTTCAAACACTAAAGAGCATTCTCCTTTCTCAACATCATAGCTGAATTTGATAAAAAGACATGCGTGCAAAGACGTTTGAAAAGAAAATGAATGATGAAGCTAGCGGCTTTTTATCAGTAAAGAATTGCAAAAGATTCGCAAGCTTTGAAATTCTTTCATAAAGAACGATTTATGGACTCAGGGAAGAAGAAGGATATTTTTATACCCATGCCTTCAATCGTATGCGTTGAATTCCAAGGGCAAAAAGGATCCCATCATTCAAAAGAGATCAATACTAAGTCAAGTCTTGCACGTAGAAAGACATGACACACCTCTGCAACGTCTAAAAAACTATATGACCCAACTAATTGCACAAAGGCATATAGAAGTGCATTAAATACATTGTAGAGCCATGAGACGGAAAGATTTGTATGATTTTTCAAGCCCACACTCGCAAGCGGATACAGATTTATGAGGCAAATTCAATTTTCTTGCAAGTAGTTAGCATGCCAATTAAAGATGGTTTAGCCCAATCAAAGTCAGTACAATTGGTCTGGCATCGGCCCGCAAAAGCCGACCCAAGCTAGTGTTGGTCTCAAATCAACCTTTCTACTTGGTAAGGCGCCAAGATGAGGCCCGGTTGTCTCAACCCAAAGCAACCTTCACACTTAAGCAAGATCTGGACCAGATCACGCTCAGCCCCGACTAGCTCTCCTATATCGAACTTCTTCCAACAGCAGCTAAACCAACGCAATTCTTCCGGTGTTACATCGGCTGATTGGTCGACTTCTATCCAAGATTCCCCCAGGAGACATAACATCCGGCAAGAGTGGCCTAATCATGGCCCTCTTTAGTATTTCAACACAATCAACTCCAACTGACATCAGCCTCCCTCTCGGTCGCCTCACGCTCGGTTATTAACCGTTTTCCCGCATGGTCCTCAACAAAATTTCAAGTCTCTTCCGTACTGCAGACAATTGGCCGGCCAGCTTAGCCAGCTCAGCCATGTGGGCACTCAGGTGAATGACAAAGTTGTTCATCCATCCATCGAAGCATCGTAGTTGGACGGCTAAATCGATGTGGTTTACCATTAACATTAAATGCGAATTTAATGCAAGCTCACACCTGATACAGAGTCGCAATAAGTACATTCTCATTCGACACACGTCTTCTGACACATTTTACATCCGTCGACCATCCACTTTTATAGTTAGATTTAACAGTCAAGTAATTTTCCTACCAGCTCTATAGTGTGATCTCAATAGTTCACTATCCATTTCAGCTACTATAAAAATCCCTTGCAATACTACTTTAAAGAGGTTGGAACGTTAAAGAATTCTGAGTACTGCACACAATTGAACGTTCTTGATGTTGCATAAGTCCTTAAGATTACATAACTAATTAGTCTTAAGCATCTCATTTTTCTTTCTTTCTTGTAAGTCCTTGTAATTGTAATAAAAACTTCTTAGTGGACGTAGACAGCATTATTGAACCACTCTATATTTTGTGTTATTTACCTTTCAGCTATGTATTTAACTTCTCATTTATTCTATTTTTAAGTCTAGCAATCAATAAGTAATTTTTATTTTTCGCAACGCGTTCCGATATTGGCTAGAAGTTTGAAAATGTCCTTATTTGTCATTTACTTAAGACTAGATTTCTAAACCATGTGTATACAGCTAAGTTTTAAAATCGTGAATTCAAACCTTCCGTTGTTGTTTCAACATCAAAATAATTGCTTCACATTGGACGCTTAAGACTAGTTTCCTAGATGAAACAACAACTAGCCATCGTTGGTTGGTTTCTCCAGTTAAACCAACAACAATGAATTCAAACCCAATAGACATTGTATGTCCTATAAGTTTAAAAATGTTCGTATTTGAATGACGCTACGTAAATTTGGATTCATGATTTTAAAACATACGCCCGAGCGTTTTACGGACACCTTGCAGTGGTTTTTGAACGTAGAATTTACTTTCCAATCCTTTTTATTGGACAAAAAAAAAAATCCAAAACCACGTCGGTCTAGCATATAAATGAAAATAAGTCTGTTGTATTTGGAAAACCATATAAAACTAGTCTGAAGCCACCAATATAAATGCGAGAAAAGGACCGATCGTAAATAACATAAGAGTTTCCAAGCTTGAGGCGCACTCGACTTTTATGTGGGGACAGGTCAGTAGGTGTCAGTGTCCAAGGGTGGTTGAAGACGTCAACCTTTTCCGTTTCAAAATCAATATTCGCTCCTTGACGCAAATAATAATAGCAAATAAAGAGGAGGAGTAATTAAAAAGAGAGGAAGCTGAGCTGCTCGCTGTCTCTGTTGTTGACGGTCCCCTCAGACATTGCATGTGCCCCTTCTTTTCCTCTGTCGGCTCCTTGTCCCCCTTCCTCTTCCTCCCTTGCACGCGCTTTTACCTTCATCATCCATTTTATTATTATACTCCCTTTTCCTTTTTTTTATTGCGAACAAAAATCAACTTTTTACAGAGATCAACGCTGTTCTCAACGCAGCCACATTTTATCTTTTGCTTCGTTTCTACTTTCTACTTTTTATTTATTTACTTTTCATAAGATGAACAGATATATATTAAAGCATATGACTATATACATATAATGTAGTAAACAAATAAAAAGAAGGAAAGGGGAAAAGCAAGGGCAGGATGATGAGTGGTTGGTCACAAAAAGGCAATAAAAGTAGGAGAGAAGATCCGGGCGGGATATCTGTGATTAATTTATTAACTCCATGTCGGTTAAAGCCATTGCTTCATCATCATCGTCGTCTACGTTTATAATATGTGATTTATTAACTGCATTTGCTTGATTCAACCGGCATTAAAACTAGCTAGTTTACATCAATGGTCGACAGTTTGTCAAACTTTTCCGCTTTACGAGACGAGGATCCTTCTTGGAAACTGTAATTAGTCTTGCCAAATCCTAAACTATCATTGCACGTAGGCACTCCCAGTTAAATGTTTAGGCTTTTATTTGTACCTACTAAACCACGACACTCTTCACCATTTCACATAATATTTACAATCTTATTTCTGTCAGGTATAAAATACAAAGTTCTACTGTTATAAAACAAACATACGTCATACGTCCGAACTTATCTATTTACAGTGATTATAAGTAAAAGCAGCGTCGAAGGTAGAAGTTTATCTGTTTACCAAATAAAAACCTATATATTATGAAACCCTACACTCAAATGAAGCAATTTACAATTTTACTTTTGCATAAAGCAAAATTCGACAGATTGATTTGTTTTTGTTAACGAAAGGCAATTCTTTTGTGAAGGAAAGGAAATTTCTTTTATATACCCAGCAATTTTATAAAAGAGAGTAAATCTTAGACTTATTTTACATTGAAGGACGAAAATTTTCAAATTGTTTCGAAGGATACTGAATGTTATATCAATATAACTTTAGATAACAGTCATTTTCATAGTTCATATTCCATTTGTTTAATTTGAATGTTATATTAATATAACATTCAGTGTTTTTTAGATTAAATTTTAAACTTTATCTTTCATTCAAAAATGAACCTAAAATTTTTCCTACTATATATTTTTCTTTTTTCACAAAAAATGAAAAAAATACTCCCGTTGTCCTTCAGTTTTGAAGCCACTTTAACAATGTCCATTTTATAAAGGGTTGACGTTGTGGTTTAGGATGTTATTGTTATATAAATCAATCTGTGTTATGTTATCTTTTTTATTGTTAAATAAACAAGCAGAAAATTTTAAATTATTAACGTTCTAATCAATTAGAGTGATGCTAAAATCACTGTATTACAGTGTTTAAAATATTCAGTTTTATTCGGCAGTATACTATCAACTGAAATCTAGTTAAAAAGAGGAAAGTATTTATTTTATTCGGCAGTATGACATCAAACTACTTCACATTCACTCGATGATACGGTTGAATGAATTTTCAGGATGAAATGGAGTACCTAGTAAGATGCATTCAACGCCACCCAAATCAATCAATTAATAATTTAGATTTATTGTCGTATTAAATAGTGTTAGATAAATAATTATTCTAAATTTTCAAAGGTTTTTCTTTTCTTATTAAACTGCATAGTGATAATACAAAAGGAGTATTCTTTTATTTATTTATCTTCTGAATTGGTGCTTAGAAAACGATAGTATCTAATGGTATCTCATTTTAGTTAACATATACGTATTACAACGAGTATAAATATGTAGTCTTAACCAATGGGATGCATGTGCTTTGGATAATTAAAAGGCTACTTGAACCTTTCATATCTTTTTTTGTTGTTTATAATTAAATTTATGGAACAATAGATAGTATTCTCATCAACATTTGCGTGACTAGTGATTGTGACAACAATTTAACCGTATAAGAATCCAAAAAAATTAAATCGATTAACACCTGATTCAAGACGTACAACAAATTGTAGGTGCAACTTCACTTTGTTTCCCATTCAAATTCAATCAAATCAGAACGCTGGTTTCAACCAAACACGAGTTGTAGCCAGGAAATATTTGATCGGCACAACGACTTTTGATAAACACTAAATTAGGTTATTGTACTCTTTTTTCTGCATATATACAACTTCAAAGCACGGGTTCCAATTGTCCTTGTGCATGTCTCTGTCCATCTTTGTGTGCTTTTATTCATGATGGAGCCCAGGTGCCTACTCTCTTTTTTTGTAAATTTTTAAATAAATAGATATTTTCGCGTTTAAATTACGGGATGGTGATGAATATAGAATATTAGAACGGAACATAGTCACTTTTTTGGATATTTATATGGATACGAACGGATATCCTACTCCTCTCATAATTAATAAAAATATAAAATATAAAAGATAAAAAAAAGTATGAAGATAAGAACGACAAATATTTATTTATACATGAATAATGTGAACTATTAACTTAATAAAACGGTAAATCTCAATATTTCATACAATAAAATATGTAAAAGTCGAATAATTTTCTCAACGTGGATCCGTATTCTTTTTGGATTATTCATGGGTCATGGGGGGTATATTCATAACAACAACAGAACAACAATAAACTAAGCCATTATTTCCAAACAAATTGGGGTCGGCTAGAGATGGAACCCAAAACTAAATGGAAAAAAAAATCAATTTAAAAGTTATAATAATAACAATAGCAATAATAACATAAAATAAAATAACTAAATTAATAATATTAGCTAAGTAAAGTAAAATAAAATAAAAATATATATGTATGTATATATATATATAAGGAATGATAATAATAATACTAATAGCGATAATGATACTAATAGTAATATTAGTCAAAGACCAAACCTACGTCTTAGGCTCGTGTTTCCTAGTTCTATAATCTAAAACTTATAAAACTCAACGCTAATGATTCTGGTACGTGAATCGCTAACTTTCACTCGCTCCGATCCATCACCAGCTCTTCGGATATACCTCAATCCTTCAAAAAAAATTTTACTACTTCCTTCCATGTCAATCTTGGTCGATCTCTATCTCTTTTTGGGCATTCAACACGGTCTATAATTCCAACATGTACAAGTGTCTCGGACGGCCTTCGTTGAAGATGTCCAAACCATCTTAAGCGATGTTGAATTAGTTTCTCCTCAATTGGTGCTACTTCAAGTTTATCACGTATACATCAGTTGGTATTCATAAGCCAAAAATATTCAGTTGGTATTCAATTCTACGAAAACTTGTTCCAACGTTTATTAGATTGAAAATTCGTCATCTTTGTTGAAATCGTACTCGTATCTGACGCATAATTTATGTGTTCTATATTTATTTTTAAGTGGCACGAAGTCCGAGTTTAGAAGTCATGAACATATCATTCTGTTTTCGAACTTCATTGAAAAGAAATAAAGCAGTAACACTGATTTGAGCAACATGATGCTCGATTATACGATCAGTTCTTTGATACTTTATTTGTAAAACTTATCTGCAAATAAATCTTACACTTTTAATGTTACCTGCTACCGTCTTCGTTTGCCGGTTTATTCGGAGCATCTGAATATCATAAACCAACTGGTTTACTAAGCACGTAACGTTTAAATATTTATATTAGTTAGTTAAAGCAATTAAATAAGTGGTCAGGGCCACAAATTTCAACTTGAACGGATTATACACGCTTTTTTTTTCTTTTATAATTTACGAATCAAACCGGATTATAGTTGATGTGAACTGCATAATTACACATGACATGAGCTACTTGATTATAGCATAACCTAGATCGTTTAATTATGATATTGAACTATAATACTAGTAAACGTGACGATATGCAAGTTTAATTAATAGAATGTTCTACAATAACCCGACAGACAGAGACTAGTTTAGAAGATTTGGTTAGACAAGCAATCAAATTATTAATTGCTAGTCTATGGTATTCTTAACTGATATAAGCCTATAATTTGAGTTGGACGAATATTATGTATCCGCGTCAACGCAGTGTTCCTAGACTGCTATATGTGAACAAACTAGTAATCATGATAGGCAGCATTGTACAGAAACGTATCTTGGATTGTTCCTTTAGTAAATGTAAAAATGATATTTTACTCGTACGTCCGAAATATATAACTGTTCACTATGTCATGAACAAAGTAATTGTTCACGTCGACAGCAAAATATCATATTGTTTCAAGCTGGCCTTGTGGGCAGCCCACGGACAGAGATTACCCGCCTGGATCAGGGCAAAATGTAAAAAACAATATATTTGTATATATATTATTTTGATTATAAAGATCATGTCCGTTGAAAATAAACAACACAAGTTTGTCCAATTGTTTAGCATAAGTTGGAAAGTAAACAAGGGCTTGAGAGTTTATTTCATTCCATTATGAGTTTTATAGGTAAAAGGAAAAGTGAAACCCAACGCACGAACCTTTCGCACGATAGTGGATTTTGAAAAGATCAATAATGTATGCAACATTATGAGTTTTATAGTTATATTCTAATAAATATTTCAATGAAGAATCTGATTTTGATTTCTATAAATATTGTTACATTACTAAAACAATAATTTAACATAGTATTACATTGTTTTTGTCGATTGATATGGAATTTGTGGACTTTGATGAAATGTTATCATACGCTCTTAGGACACATATTAAGATTGTAAATTTACACAAATAGCCTCTTTGAATTTCACATATCTACTTTTGTATGAACATAAAATAAGTATTTAATTTTTTATTTTTTGTCTTTTAGCCCGAAATAAATAACAAAGTTACAAAACCCTATTCTTTAAACCCACTACATGTAACACAGTAATCGTTAACATCGACAGTAAAATATCACATTGTTTCAAGCTGGCTTTGTGGGCAGCCCACGGAGCCCACGGGCAGACGTAACCCGCCTAGATCGCGGCAAAATGTAGAAAGTAATATATTTGTATATATATTATTTTGATGAGATATTTTGGCACATGCAATGTAACACCTCATCTTTTTAGTAACATAATTTAAAATATTTAATTAGTTAAATAAAATAAAATAATGTAAGATGATTAATGGATTGAGATTTGTGATTAAATAAGGGGTAGTCGTGTCATGTTATACAAGTAAACAAAAAAAAGGTAAGGAAATATGCTAGGGCAAAATAGCAACAAGGCATATCCTTATGCCCTAAACCTCCTTAGGAATTCATTCTACACGTTCATTCTATTTTCACAAACAAAAAAAGCTAAGGCCGACCACCATTAGGAAGAGCAAAGAAGAATTCAAGAGGAAAAATCAAATCACTTAATCAAGAACAAATCTCACATCCTTAATCAAAAAACTAAGGTGAATAATGACTACATCTCAATTTTAATGGTTTTCGGTTTTTGAAATGAAATCCGAATTATTTGCAAATTTTTTGTCATGTTTTGGATGATAAAATGTATATCTATATGTTGTTGATGGTTTATGCCAATTCACATAGATTTTGTGATATGTTTTGATATGAAAACCTTATTATATGACATCCAATTACCTTATGAATTTGAATTTAAATTTAAATTGGAAACAATAATTTAGAAATGGGTTTCAATTTTCATAATTTTCTGAATTAATGTGGATTTTATATGAATTTTCTAGTGAAAAAAAATGCTAATTTGGATTAAAAATTAATTACGGCCAAATTATTTTGGCTTAGGGTCTGAAAATTATATATGTTAGAAAACATATTAAAAATGATTTTCTAGAATTTTTGTAAAATTTTCCTAAGTGTTTTAATGGATATATAAAATTAGTTAAGATATGGGAATTAAATGTTTTATATACTTATAAAAGGAGAAGGGGTATTTTGTACACAATCCAAATTCTTATCTCTAAAAATTGGCAGTACTTTTAGAAAAGAAATTTTTTACAATCAATTATAATTTGACAAACTATAACGACCCAGAATTTATGTCATTTGAAATTCGTATATTTAATTAATTTTAAATATTAATAAGTAAGATTTGGGAGTCGAATTTATTTAATTTCGATATAGTGATTTAATTGGACGATTAAATTATTAATTTAATACCTGAAATTGGGTAGATAATTGGGATCTGGATTTAAATGTGATTAAAAATGATTTATAAAGTTATAATAAATCATATTGGAGTTATAACGATGTTATAGAACTTTTAAAATCGAATTAAAAGTTAATTTGTGAAAATTGAATATTTTAATATTTAATTGACGAGTGAAATTAGCCATTTTTCAAACAGTCTCGGAATTCGACGAAACCAGTTTCATCGGATCCGTAATGTGAAATTATTGTAAGATTTCAAATTTCGTGTCGATCGGATGTTCGGTTTGTCCGGGTTAAGCCAAAACGCATCGAAATCGGTTTAAATCGATTTGATTTTAAATTGATCGTTTAATTCCGTAACTCTCACATACGATCGAATTAGCTTCCGAAACATGTTCCATTGAGTTCGAAATGCGGGGTAAACCTTAGAGACGCCAGCTGGCACGCTTGATTTCGAGTTCGGAAATTTTTCGATAAATAGTAATTTGAGAATTTTCTATAAAAGGACTTCATATTCTTCATTTGCACTCAAGCCCTAACAGACCTAGGTCTGGCCGCCACTCTTTTGTTCAATGGCCAGAAAACATTCTTGTTCTTCCTCATTTTTCCTCAAATCTATGCATCGATTCGAGAAGTCTTCACCTAAAACTTTGTAGAGCTCAACGAGGGCTACGAAACCAACGGCTGTGATCGAAAAATTCGAAGTGGATCAACGGCAATTGGTGATCAATGGGCGTGCGTTCGTGCACGTTTTCTGAGGTGCATGAGCGGCCGGAATATAAGGCGTTTGGGGCGGTGGCACGTTGTGGCGGTGGCGTTCAAACGGCACTAGCTGATCGACATTTCGTCGACGTACATGGTCGCGATAATTCCTTGAGAGAGGCGGCAATGGGTTCACGTACGCATACCTGGGAACGAACACGTGAGGGAGGGAGGGAGAGCAGTCGCGGCCTTGATTTCATCACTTGGAACGTGCCGCCGTGATTTCGTGTAGGGTTTGAAATAAAAAGAAAATGTAAATTTATTTTATTTAAATTCGTATAATGTTTAAAATAGTGTAACTTGTTCATGCGAGGTCGAAAAATTACGAAACAAGTTGCGTTGGAATCGTTTTGTCGAGCACTACGTATTGGAGCTGGTTTGGAGTCAATCGGAGCTAGTGAAAATTTTGAGTAAAATTAAACGGTTGTTTAATTTTATTTGAAATAAAATATTGCAACCGTTATTGAAAGCAAGGTGAGAACTCCTCACTCAATCGAATATTGTGTTTCGATTTAAATTTTAAATAGTTGAGATTTAAAATTGTTGATAGTGTTAATTCTGTGAATTGAATGATGATTGCTATTTATTGTGTTAAATAGACCATATACGCCGTATATTAAACGGAGGTTATTTATTAAAAACATATACCGCGGTAATTCCATCGTGAAGTGGAATTGGTATTATATATGTATTTGGAGTTGATTTCCCGCATTATATAACGGATGCGACC
Source organism: Allium fistulosum (assembly GCA_030737815.1). Classification (NCBI taxonomy): domain Eukaryota; kingdom Viridiplantae; phylum Streptophyta; class Magnoliopsida; order Asparagales; family Amaryllidaceae; genus Allium; species Allium fistulosum. Next base: position 901,659,219 of record CM060905.1, read on the forward strand.
CTATTGCGCCGCATAATAGCGGATAGTATTTTATAAATCCCATATACCACGGTAATTCCATCGTGAAGTGGAATTGGTATTGTGCTAACATCTGTGGATGCAGGGAAACATGTTGGAGGGATCCAACTGGATTCCTCATATTGTATGAATTTGTTTCATATGTTGTGTGATGAATTATTTATAATCTGTGAATGATTATATCTGTGATTGAATTTGTTGAAGGCTATAATTTAGCCGAATGTATTTTGGTATCGTTGGATACCAGAAATGAATGAAATTTGATTTTTGAAATTAAAGTATGAAATTTTAAGTAAATTCTTTTGAAAGAATTGGTTGAATTTAAAAGAAAGGATTTTAAAGTATAAAGTTGAATTTTGAAATTTTATCGAATTATTTCTAAATATGGTAAAAGATCTTTATAAATAAATTTTGAATAGTATTATTTGAAAGTCGAAGAATTTATTTAAAATGGAATTTTTAATGGTTTGGAAGAGATAAATGAATTTATTTTAAAAGGTGACTAATTTCTAGAAATCAATTTATAATTGATTTGGTATTTGAAAATAAATCTTTGGGAAATCGATATGAAAATTTATTTGATGTTGAATGAGGAAATTGATTTGTGTTGAAATGAATTTTGAAATCAATTTGTAATTGATTTGGTGTTGAAGTAAATTTTGAAATCAATTTGTAATTGATTTGGTGTTGAAGTAAATTTTGAAATCAATCTGGAATTTGATTAGGTGTTTGAAATAAATATTTGGAAAATCAATTTGGTGATTGAAATAAATTTGGAAATCAATTTAAAAATTGATTTGGAATTGAAGGTGAATATTTGAGAAATCGATTTGAAAAACGTATTAAAAATGAATATTTGGGAATGTAAATTCAAATGGAATTTGTAAAGGAAAGGGAAATTTGTTTTAAAAATAAACATTGATTTATTTTTGAAGTGTGGAAAATATGATTTGAAATTGGTTTTCAAATGTGAAGTGTGAAAATGTGATTTGAAATTGGTTTTCAAATGTGAAGTGTGAAAATGTGATTTGAAATTGGTTTTCAAATGTGAAGTGTGGAAAATATATATCTTGTGAAGATATTTTGAAAATAAATAATTTGGGAAAAATTATTTAAATCTGATGTTTGTTGTGAATGTTGTTTGATAGTTAAATAACCAACTATCAATATTTGCCTTTGAAATGACACTTGATTTGTTTTTAAAACAAACGCTCACTATTCGGGTTAGCCGGGAAAAGACCTTTGGGTCATATAACCCATTCTGAATTAGTGATACGACGATATGGATCGTATTGAAGACCGGTGGTGAAGACCGGATATTTTCGAAAATGAAAGGACAACCTGTCGAATGTCTCTGAACCGAGTTGCTCCGGTATAGAGATTTATATCACTCTTTTTGTGATGGGAAGTCCGGACGTGATTAGTGAATATCCAGATTGCAAGGGCTTCTTTGGAAGTGCCTTCGGTTCCGTTCGATTCCGGAACGGACTTGTATGGATGTGTGTCTGACGTTACACTTTGAGATGTAAAGCTGGTTTCTATCAAATACATTTCTGTTGGTGGCGGAGAATTTATTCTCTTAGCTTAACACCCTTCTCTGAGACATACGAGCTCAGAGGTTATGTAGTTGATGGTTACTAGTGATACATTCCCAATTTGGTAATGTGGCACACGAAGTGCTGTTGATCATTTGTTGATCAAAGCGTGGCTTTGTGAAAAAGCGTGGCTTTGTGGACGAGACTTCGTCGAGCCTCACAACACGGTAATGGTCGAAACAGGAATGTTGCGGCAAAGGTTTGTAGGGGTAGCGCCCCTAGGGTATGTCATTTCCTTCTGGATAAAAGGTGATATCATGGTATGGAGCCCAGATATTTTACCTATGTTGATTATACTTTGTGGTTGTTGCTTTGTGATTGAGGATCCTCGTATAAAGGTCGGTGACGACCGGGGGATGACATAGCTCGTGTGTTAGTTACCTAGTTAGAGCTTGGTTAAAGCGTGAGGTAGCGTCGACCTTGTGTTTGCAGAGATCCGGTTAGGATCCGGGGCGTCTTTCCAGAGGCGTTTTCTATTTCGGTGTAAGGAAGTTCCTTAGCCTGACCATTTGTTGGAAATCCAAAGAAACAATACGAACCTTGTACGGTTTTAGTTGTATTACCTGCTATGGAATGTGGTGGTAACCTGCTATTGAACATGGTAGCTATAGTAGGCATACAATAATGGTTGTATGCTGGCTAAGATTAATATTATATTTTCGAAATGGTTTTCGACACTATGCACTAATGATAATAATATCGAATGATTTTGTGTAGTAAGCATTTTTGACTATCATAAGAAGAAATCTCCTCCAATTCTGCGTTTGCATTGTGTGTGTGGCGGGAGGTCTTATGGTAGTTTCATTTTCCAAAAGCATGGCGAAATTGTTTTATTTCTTTGTGAAGATAACTGTTTTAGTTCTCACACCAGTCACCATGACTGACCTGGAGTTTATTGTTTCCTTCCTAAACTCTGGGTGCCCACCAATTTCCACACGGGCAGTCTAGAGTCAGGTTATCAGGTCATTCTGGATTCAGGAGATGCTGTGGAGCTCGGTGGCGAGCTGGATGGCGAGACGTATTACTTGTATATGATATTATTTATTCCGCTGTGTATTCTGTATGAGGACAAGTTTATATAATTGTCCAGTTGTATTGTATATTGTTGCTGTAAACTCTGATGATGATGTAATGTATAAAATGATATAGTTCTTGTAACGACCCGATATTTTCAACCATTCGCATCCATTATAAGTGTATAGGTAGACACTCATGCCGGAGTTGAATTGCTCAAAATACCGCGTTGTAAATAAAATTTGGAAAATCTCAGAATATACAGTAAATAAATATAATCACAGATCACAGACACAGAGTAAAATAATGCAGCGGAAGTAAAAGAAATAGTAGTTCATGAAGCTACTATATAAATATAAACAGGTTACATAAGATACAACAGAAGAGATAGAGTACAACAGAAGTCTAAATACAATAACCAAGTACAAGCTGAGTAGAACAACAGAACTGAAATAGATAGGACAAGACAAGCAGATAATCTCCAGCGATTCAAATCTCCAGAAAGTGGAATCCGAATCTGTGAATAACTCAGGCTGACCCGAGCGTAAAGCAAAACACAAAACACTCGAGTCAGGACAATATATACTTATATAATGTAAACCAACTCAAGCGAACTGTAATAAGGGTACAAGTAACTTAGAAGATGCTTGGGACCGCCCATCCTCTAAGGATCCGTTAAACTATCTACTATGTAGTAATATACGCTATATACAGTAGTGTCTAATCAGTAAAGTATAATCATATAGAAAATAGCGTTAAGGGGATGGAGAACCTTAACGCGGTCGGATCTTAAAATCATAATCGTAGTAAAGCTCGATATGGTAGGTGACACGGCACAACTAGGCAATGCCAGGGTAGATATACCAATAAAGCATCCGGACTGGTGGTGACGCATAGCAGCCACTACCGCCCACCTCGAACAACACTCCCAAATCAAGGGTGTGCACCAAATCAATCACAAGTAATAGAATGGTATCGAAGAAGTGTGTCCGATCAGAGGTGCTACCTCATTGGTCCGTCAATCGCTCCTGTTTTAGCCACCTTATGCCAACTCACGGGAGTTGGGTCCACATATATACCTTAGGATCGTCGCCACCATCCTACTTCATTCTGGAAACTCCACCGCGTACACAGTTGTTAAAGTGGTTTTCGGTATCGACAGAGAGTATGTCCATATCCGATCCCGGTCTCTTTAACAACCAATCGTTATTATAACCCGTGGTTATAATTTAAAAAACAGTATTTTATACTTCAAAATAGAATATCATTTCAAATCCAAATCTTTATCAAAATAAAGGTTAAATCAATTCCAAACCATTTCAATATATTTAAAATATCATATTATTTCAAAACTTTATTTCAAATTATTTCAATATATCAGAATATCATATCTTTCCAAAACTTCATTCCAAATCATTTTAATATATCAAAATATCATATCCTTTCAAAACTTTATTTCAAATCATTTTAATATACCAAAATATAATTTTGAGTTCAAACCTAAATATTCAACTTTAAATACTTTTTAAATTTAAAGATATCATTCATTTATTATCATTTCAAGTCACCTTTTAAATAGTTTATATTTCAATCAAAATAATTCATTTAAAACATTTAAAAGTGAATTTATTATACTTTCAAATCAAGTATTAAAATTTCCAAAGTTTCAATTCAATTCAATCATTTACTTCAATTAAATTTCCATAGACCATTTCAAATCTTATAAATTTCAAATATAGATTTAATCCACAAAATAACTATTCAAATTATAAAATAAATTCCAAAGCTTTATTATCCTATATTTCATAAGTACAATATCTTTTAAATAGGTTCAAATTACAAGTAAACCAAATATTTTTCATACTAATATACACTTTAATTATTCATTCCAAGATTTAATATCATTTCAAATTCATTTCAAAATATCAAAATATCATTCATTTTAATTCATTTAAAATACCATTTAATCCATTAATTTTATTAAATTTAAATACCATTTTAAACTCACATTAAAATCAAATTCTTCCATTTAAAACCATTTAAATGTCTCTTCATTATCTTTAGAAATTTAACATTTAATTTCCAAAGTTATATCATTTTCCAAAGATTAATTTTCATTAAAATATATTAAAACAACAAAATATAGTTTTCGTAGCACTTATAAAATGCTACGTAAAGTTATAGTTTAAAACAGTTATTTAACAAAAGACAACGCTTAAGTGCTGTAATATGTTTCTTTTATTTTCGACTAAACTTTAGTTATCTTTATCAACTATAGCACTTACAAAGTACTATAATAGCTTTTAGTTTAAATTAACCCCTTTAGTTCATTTTAAACAATTACATTTCAAAAATGCAGTCAAATCAAATTCAGAGTTAAATTACAATTTCACAAACAATTAACTTTTAATATAAATCATTTTTAACTTATAAAATCATATAATTTCACACTTAAAAACAATCATTTAAATACCATTTATTCTTATGATTTTATAAAGTCAAATTTCCATACAAAATCAAATTAAATAACAATTTACTTATTTAAATTCAATTATTAAATTTCCATTTCTTTAATTAAATTCTTAACTTAACCAATAAGTTTAAATTCCCAAAATATAGCTTATTTCCCTTTTATTTTACTTAAATAAAACTTCACTTTTAACAAAGATTCAAAATTTCCAATTTTAAGCTATATTTCAAAATTTACTTAAACATTCATTTATTTAACATTTTAACTTATTCAAAAATCATTATGATTTTATAAAATCATTTAAATTACATTTTTAAATCAAAATATTATATTTTCTTACTTCATAAAATTTCCCTTTTAAAACAAAACATAAATTCCAAAATTTACTTATAGTTCAAATTCTACTTTATCATTTACTTAATTCATTATTCAATTTATAGAAAATCACTAATATTTCTATAAAATAATTTTTTACTTAAATTTATATCAAAATATCATAATATTTATAATTTTAAAATATTTTATAAGTTTTAGAAAAATATATAAACCACGGGTCTGTATATAATTTTCTAGCCTAGGTCAAGTGATACGGATGTCTATCATTTCAATCCGCAGTTTACAAAGAAAAACCGGGTTTTATCATTTCAAACCCGCAATCCCAAGTTATATAAAATAAATAAAAAGTCGCTTAGGCTTATCATTTCAGCCCATAACGATCTTTCCCTATTCTAAAGTCCGTTCGGGTATGTATCATTTCAACCCATAGTGATTTCTAATCTACAGGGAACTTGCAGTGTGATAAACTGATAAAATGAACTGAATAACATGATATAACAGTAACATAAGAGATAACAGGTGTATAAGCATGTGTGAACATCATATGACAATAATATAAATAGATATAGCATGATGATATACTTTACAGATTCAAATTGTGTCGGTTTATCAGTTATATAAGTACATATTATCTGGTGAGAATAACTCACCTTTTTGGTGCTGGAGACTGCAATACAATTGACACAACGGATTCCAGAAGGCACGATGACACAACAATAGGTTTAAGTGGGAAGAGATCCAAGCTTATAACTTGTGTTACAACCCAAAACAAAACAAAATATAACACATGAATTTCTAATACAAAACAACATTAGAACAGATTGAAATAAAAGCAAAAATGAACAAGATGATTTTACCATGCCTCAATCACTTCAATGCTTAGCCTAAGGGACTCTTTAGCTTGGCCATAATGATGCTTTGGCTCAGGTATGGCATCATATAGGTCAGGTTTGGACTCGGAAAGGCATGGCTACAATGGAAATGAGAAGGGGTATGGTAAGTTATAAGGCAAAGAATGTTAAAGGTCAAGGCAAAGTGGTTTTGGTACAACATAGGCTCGACCTATGGTCATGTTTGGGTTCGGCCATCATTGCTACAGGTCTGGTCATGTAAGGTACAGATCTGAAACTGATGTCAGAGGTGATGTGATGGCTGGAGGTGGTGGCTAAGGGGTGGCCAAAGTGATGTATGGAGGGTAGGTGAATATATGTGGCTTGGCTTGCATGTTTTGTGGAGTTTTGTGGTGATGGCTTCATCCAATGGTCACGGCCTGATCTGAAGGAGGGGATAGGTGGTGGTTGCTGCTGTAGATGATGGTGGTGATGGTCAGAGGAGATGATGGTGTAGTGGCCTAGCAAAGCACAAGAGGAAACAAGGTGAAAATCAATGTAAAATAGGAAGAAAAAGTGAAAAAGAAGGAGCCATAACTTACCATTTTTTTTCTCAAGTTGAAATGTCGTGAGTTTAAGTGAAGATGGATATTTTCTCACGTGAATGAAGTGAAAAATGATCAGCTGAAAGAAAGAAAGGGGTCGGCCAAAAGAATTGAATGTAGGAGTTAAGAAAATGAAGAGACGGGAAAACAAAAGGACAAAAGCAACTAAAGAGACACAAACCTTTCAAATTTCTTTTATATATATTTGTAATTTATAAATACATATAAAAACTGAGGAATAAAAATAACAACTCAGAAATAAAATAAATATATAAAATAAATAATTAAATTTTTGAATAAATATAATTTAAATTAAGAAAATGGCTTAAAAATGCAAACTAGGCTTTAAAAATTAGAAATAACTTCAGTACACTTTGGAAAAATCTATTTTAATTTAAATACATGTAGAATGCATATAAATAAAGTAAAAACAGCAAATAAAAGTGAAGGCATAAAATAATTAAATAAATTTTAATTATATATAATTAAATTAAGAAAATAGTAAAGAAAATGGAAACTAGGTTTCATAAATTGAAATAAATTCAAGTAAACTTTAGAAAAATTATATTATCGTTTTAAAAATATTAAAAGACATTAAATAACCTATTAACACATATTAAAACAAAATATGACAATAAAAATATAATTTATATGATTTAAAATAAATAATATTGCAAAATAAACAGTTTATACACAAAATTGAAAATTACATAACTTCTACAATTTAACTCCGTTTCCAACGAAACAAAAAGCTGTATTCAAGTTATTAAATCTATTTTCATAATAAAAGATAAAATTTATAATTTCAAACTATTTAAAATTTAAATTTAAAAGTCAAAGTTTGACTATTTGACCAAAATTCACATTTTCTGGAAATATTAAATTTAGTCATATTTGGAATTCAAATCCACATCAAAATCAAAGTTTGTACTTAAAATAACAAAATTTATTCTTTTTCATAAATAAAGCTTTTGAATCTGGAAAAATCAATTTAAAAATATTTGAAAAATACAGGGTTGTTACACTCTCCCCCACTCAAAACTTTTCATCCCCGAAAAGGAACGAGGTACGGGAAAGCACAGAAAAAGATAGAATGAAATAGAATTAAGACAAGATGATAAGAAGATTGGAATTACACCTGATAACTATTGTTATAGGTAAGTTTAACAAGATGGAGTTGATCAAATCAAGAATATAAGCACGAAAAAGATCCTCTAGAGTCTGAATCTCCCTTTTCACTTGACCGACGGTCTATGAATGGAAAAACAGTGTTCAGATCCAGATGAGTAACAAAGATTATCAAAGATTACAGAAAGATTTCTAAATAGACTGGTATAAGCAATAGCCTTCCCATTCTGTAACAAGATAAGAGAAATAAGGACAACCAAAAGATAGTTTGGAAAAACAAAACAAGATAATAAATTTAAAACCATAATGCTTTGAAATCATAACAATTTAGGGATGTTTATCATTTGGAAATCACACTACTAAAATCATAACACTTTGGAAAAGTTATTCTTTTAAAAAAAAACATAATACTTAGAAAATCATAACACCCTAAAAAAATCTTCATTTAAACCATTTTAATTCAAGGTCAAATAATATTCATTTTAAAGTTGTAACATTTCTAAGTTCATTTAATTATTAAAATTTTCAAAACATTGTCTTTTCATAATAGCAGCACTTATAAAATGCTACAGTAGATATATTAGTATTTCAAATCAGTTCAATTTCAAAAATATTCATTTGGATATCATTTAACTTATGACTTATTAAAACAAACTTTTATAAATAGAATATCTAAATTAAACTATACTTCGTTTATTAAGTCAAAATTTCACTATTTTACTTAACTCTTAATTTAACACATAGCCTAACTCTTTATTTAAAATACCCATTTCATAAATAGATATTCCTTTAATAAGTTACACTTATTATTCCATTTGGAAACCAAATTCTCAATTATCAAATTTTTAGTGATGTTAAAATACATTTTAACTCTTTAAATCATAATTACTCATTTTTCAAGACATATCTATTTCATAAATAAAATATTTATATAGCAAATATAACAATCAAATTTCTTTACACATTTATTCATTTAGACATCAATTAAACTATGAATTCAAGTTAAATAACTTTATTACAAAATGTCTAATTCAAATGTATTTTATTTTATCTATTCAAAGATACATTATTTATTATACAACATATTCATTTCAGGAAATAATCTTTATTAAAATTTCTAGGTTAGACTTAAGGTTCCATATTAAATCAATTTGATTATTAAGTTATTTAAATAAAATCTCTTTAGATTCCTTTTTCAATATTTACCTCTGTTAATCTTTTATAACTAAAATTTAAGTGTATAACATTTATTATAACCACTCAAATTTTATTTATAAAAATCCTTTCTATATTGTATATTATCCAATTTCATATTCAACTTCTGTGTAATTTAGGTAAGTTATATTGGAATTAAATTGTGTGTTATACAAGTAAAACTTTCCAATTCAATTATCTCAAGTTTGAATCATTTATTCAAATTTTTATTTTCTTCTTATAACTGAAATTATTCTTTAAGATAAAATGTAAGAATTAAATTTCCGATTCCCTTCAAACCACTAAGAGATAAATAAATATATGTATATAATATGTCAAATCAAATTTAAATCATATATCTATATATATTATAATCCAGTCATATTTAGAAATTCAAATCAATTAGATTTTCCAAAACAAAGCTGTAGCAAGACTACAGAACAGTCTCTTCACTTCGAAACTCGAAAATGAACGTCGATGATGCTGCAGTCATCACCGAAATTATTTTCCAGCGACAAAGAGAAGAGCACTTAATTTTTAAACTTTAAAATCCTTTAGAGACAAATTTTTATTCAAAATACTTTAAATAATATCCTTTTAAAAATTTAAACACAAGGTTTGAAACCATTGGAAATTAAATTCTTTAAATTTCTTGTTTTTAAATTCATTTCAGTTCCCAAATAAATTTATAAACAACTATTTATAAATTCATTTGTAGAACAATAAATGATAAATCAAGTATTATCATTTCAAATTATCAATTTTAATCAATTTATTAAGTTCCATAAAATTATATATCCAAATTTATTTCATTAACCAAATTTTAAAATAATATTGTGTCAGTTTGTTCTGTCAAAGTGTTTTAGAAATCCTATCGATAGCGTTGATCAGACGAATCGATCGGAAACCCAAATCAACATCAACAACCCAAACAACACAACATATAAAACAAAACATAGATTTTCAAGTACGATTCAAAATGTTTGGAGACAATTTAGAAACAAAAGGCAAGATGGTTAAACAGAGTAGAGAGATGGGTAAGCTTAGATAAATCGCGGACAACCTTAACCGGGTCAACCGTGACTCAATGGATAAGATCAAATGTGGATTTTCTGGGGTAAATCTACCTTCAATCTCGAGAGATAGAGTTTGGAATAATAAAAGATATTAGCATCTAAACCAAGGATAAATATAAATCTCTGGTGAATCGATGCTGATTATAAAGAATTTTCACCCTTTTACAAGAAAATTAGAATATTGGCGAGACCGCCAATTCACTATAAAGATCATTGGAAGTGGAGTCATGGGATACTCCAGAATCAAAAGATGATGAATAGTGAGGGACACGAATGAATTTCAGAACCGCAGGGAACGTTCCAAAATTCAAAGGAAAACGAATCAAAGGAAGAGATTCAAACTCGAACGAAAGTGATTCTGTAAATAAATTTACCATACATTCTAAGTTTTGCCTCAAAGCCAAAGCTCTGATACCAACTGTAACGACCCGATATTTTCAACCATTCGCATCCATTATAAGTGTATAGGTAGACACTCATGCCGGAGTTGAATTGCTCAAAATACCGCGTTGTAAATAAAATTTGGAAAATCTCAGAATATACAGTAAATAAATATAATCACAGATCACAGAGTAAAATAATGCAGCGGAAGTAAAAGAAATAGTAGTTCATGAAGCTACTATATAAATATAAACAGGTTACATAAGATACAACAGAAGAGATAGAGTACAACAGAAGTCTAAATACAATAACCAAGTACAAGCTGAGTAGAACAACAGAACTGAAATAGATAGGACAAGACAAGCAGATAATCTCCAGCGATTCAAATCTCCAGAAAGTGGAATCCGAATCTGTGAATAACTCAGGCTGACCCGAGCGTAAAGCAAAACACAAAACACTCGAGTCAGGACAATATATACTTATATAATGTAAACCAACTCAAGCGAACTGTAATAAGGGTACAAGTAACTTAGAAGATGCTTGGGACCGCCCATCCTCTAAGGATCCGTTAAACTATCTACTATGTAGTAATATACGCTATATACAGTAGTGTCTAATCAGTAAAGTATAATCATATAGAAAATAGCGTTAAGGGGATGGAGAACCTTAACGCGGTCGGATCTTAAAATCATAATCGTAGTAAAGCTCGATATGGTAGGTGACACGGCACAACTAGGCAATGCCAGGGTAGATATACCAATTACGCATCCGGACTGGTGGTGACGCATAGCAGCCACTACCGCCCACCTCGAACAACACTCCCAAATCAAGGGTGTGCACCAAATCAATCACAAGTAATAGAATGGTATCGAAGAAGTGTGTCCGATCAGAGGTGCTACCTCATTGGTCCGTCAATCGCTCCTGTTTTAGCCACCTTATGCCAACTCACGGGAGTTGGGTCCACATATATACCTTAGGATCGTCGCCACCATCCTACTTCATTCTGGAAACTCCACCGCGTACACAGTTGTTAAAGTGGTTTTCGGTATCGACAGAGAGTATGTCCATATCCGATCCCGGTCTCTTTAACAACCAATCGTTATTATAACCCGTGGTTATAATTTAAAAAACAGTATTTTATACTTCAAAATAGAATATCATTTCAAATCCAAATCTTTATCAAAATAAAGGTTAAATCAATTCCAAACCATTTCAATATATTTAAAATATCATATTATTTCAAAACTTTATTTCAAATTATTTCAATATATCAGAATATCATATCTTTCCAAAACTTCATTCCAAATCATTTTAATATATCAAAATATCATATCCTTTCAAAACTTTATTTCAAATCATTTTAATATACCAAAATATAATTTTGAGTTCAAACCTAAATATTCAACTTTAAATACTTTTTAAATTTAAAGATATCATTCATTTATTATCATTTCAAGTCACCTTTTAAATAGTTTATATTTCAATCAAAATAATTCATTTAAAACATTTAAAAGTGAATTTATTATACTTTCAAATCAAGTATTAAAATTTCCAAAGTTTCAATTCAATTCAATCATTTACTTCAATTAAATTTCCATAGACCATTTCAAATCTTATAAATTTCAAATATAGATTTAATCCACAAAATAACTATTCAAATTATAAAATAAATTCCAAAGCTTTATTATCCTATATTTCATAAGTACAATATCTTTTAAATAGGTTCAAATTACAAGTAAACCAAATATTTTTCATACTAATATACACTTTAATTATTCATTCCAAGATTTAATATCATTTCAAATTCATTTCAAAATATCAAAATATCATTCATTTTAATTCATTTAAAATACCATTTAATCCATTAATTTTATTAAATTTAAATACCATTTTAAACTCACATTAAAATCAAATTCTTCCATTTAAAACCATTTAAATGTCTCTTCATTATCTTTAGAAATTTAACATTTAATTTCCAAAGTTATATCATTTTCCAAAGATTAATTTTCATTAAAATATATTAAAACAACAAAATATAGTTTTCGTAGCACTTATAAAATGCTACGTAAAGTTATAGTTTAAAACAGTTATTTAACAAAAGACAACGCTTAAGTGCTGTAATATGTTTCTTTTATTTTCGACTAAACTTTAGTTATCTTTATCAACTATAGCACTTACAAAGTACTATAATAGCTTTTAGTTTAAATTAACCCCTTTAGTTCATTTTAAACAATTACATTTCAAAAATGCAGTCAAATCAAATTCAGAGTTAAATTACAATTTCACAAACAATTAACTTTTAATATAAATCATTTTTAACTTATAAAATCATATAATTTCACACTTAAAAACAATCATTTAAATACCATTTATTCTTATGATTTTATAAAGTCAAATTTCCATACAAAATCAAATTAAATAACAATTTACTTATTTAAATTCAATTATTAAATTTCCATTTCTTTAATTAAATTCTTAACTTAACCAATAAGTTTAAATTCCCAAAATATAGCTTATTTCCCTTTTATTTTACTTAAATAAAACTTCACTTTTAACAAAGATTCAAAATTTCCAATTTTAAGCTATATTTCAAAATTTACTTAAACATTCATTTATTTAACATTTTAACTTATTCAAAAATCATTATGATTTTATAAAATCATTTAAATTACATTTTTAAATCAAAATATTATATTTTCTTACTTCATAAAATTTCCCTTTTAAAACAAAACATAAATTCCAAAATTTACTTATAGTTCAAATTCTACTTTATCATTTACTTAATTCATTATTCAATTTATAGAAAATCACTAATATTTCTATAAAATAATTTTTTACTTAAATTTATATCAAAATATCATAATATTTATAATTTTAAAATATTTTATAAGTTTTAGAAAAATATATAAACCACGGGTCTGTATATAATTTTCTAGCCTAGGTCAAGTGATACGGATGTCTATCATTTCAATCCGCAGTTTACAAAGAAAAACCGGGTTTTATCATTTCAAACCCGCAATCCCAAGTTATATAAAATAAATAAAAAGTCGCTTAGGCTTATCATTTCAGCCCATAACGATCTTTCCCTATTCTAAAGTCCGTTCGGGTATGTATCATTTCAACCCATAGTGATTTCTAATCTACAGGGAACTTGCAGTGTGATAAACTGATAAAATGAACAGAATAACATGATATAACAGTAACATAAGAGATAACAGGTGTATAAGCATGTGTGAACATCATATGACAATAATATAAATAGATATAGCATGATGATATACTTTACAGATTCAAATTGTGTCGGTTTATCAGTTATATAAGTACATATTATCTGGTGAGAATAACTCACCTTTTTGGTGCTGGAGACTGCAATACAATTGACACAACGGATTCCAGAAGGCATGATGACACAACAATAGGTTTAAGTGGGAAGAGATCCAAGCTTATAACTTGTGTTACAACCCAAAAAAAAACAAAATATAACACATGAATTTCTAATACAAAACAACATTAGAACAGATTGAAATAAAAGCAAAAATGAACAAGATGATTTTACCATGCCTCAATCACTTCAATGCTTAGCCTAAGGGACTCTTTAGCTTGGCCATAATGATGCTTTGGCTCAGGTATGGCATCATATAGGTCAGGTTTGGACTCGGAAAGGCATGGCTACAATGGAAATGAGAAGGGGTATGGTAAGTTATAAGGCAAAGAATGTTAAAGGTCAAGGCAAAGTGGTTTTGGTACAACATAGGCTCGACCTATGGTCATGTTTGGGTTCGGCCATCATTGCTACAGGTCTGGTCATGTAAGGTACAGGTCTGGAACTGATGTCAGAGGTGATGTGATGGCTGGAGGTGGTGGCTAAGGGGTGGCCAAAGTGATGTATGGAGGGTAGGTGAATATATGTGGCTTGGCTTGCATGTTTTGTGGAGTTTTGTGGTGATGGCTTCATCCAATGGTCACGGCCTGATCTGAAGGAGGGGATAGGTGGTGGTTGCTGCTGTAGATGATGGTGGTGATGGTCAGAGGAGATGATGGTGTAGTGGCCTAGCAAAGCACAAGAGGAAACAAGGTGAAAATCAATGTAAAATAGGAAGAAAAAGTGAAAAAGAAGGAGCCATAACTTACCATTTTTTTTCTCAAGTTGAAATGTCGTGAGTTTAAGTGAAGATGGATATTTTCTCACGTGAATGAAGTGAAAAATGATCAGCTGAAAGAAAGAAAGGGGTCGGCCAAAAGAATTGAATGTAGGAGTTAAGAAAATGAAGAGACGGGAAAACAAAAGGACAAAAGCAACTAAAGAGACACAAACCTTTCAAATTTCTTTTATATATATTTGTAATTTATAAATACATATAAAAACCGAGGAATAAAAATAACAACTCAGAAATAAAATAAATATATAAAATAAATAATTAAATTTTTGAATAAATATAATTTATATTAAGAAAATGGCTTAAAAATGCAAACTAGGCTTTAAAAATTAGAAATAACTTCAGTACACTTTGGAAAAATCTATTTTAATTTAAATACATGTAGAATGCATATAAATAAAGTAAAAACAGCAAATAAAAGTGAAGGCATAAAATAATTAAATAAATTTTAATTATATATAATTAAATTAAGAAAATAGTAAAGAAAATGGAAACTAGGTTTCATAAATTGAAATAAATTCAAGTAAACTTTAGAAAAATTATATTATCATTTTAAAAATATTAAAAGACATTAAATAACCTATTAACACATATTAAAACAAAATATGACAATAAAAATATAATTTATATGATTTAAAATAAATAATATTGCAAAATAAACAGTTTATACACAAAATTGAAAATTACATAACTTCTACAATTTAACTCCGTTTCCAACGAAACAAAAAGCTGTATTCAAGTTATTAAATCTATTTTCATAATAAAAGATAAAATTTATAATTTCAAACTATTTAAAATTTAAATTTAAAAGTCAAAGTTTGACTATTTGACCAAAATTCACATTTTCTGGAAATATTAAATTTAGTCATATTTGGAATTCAAATCCACATCAAAATCAAAGTTTGTACTTAAAATAACAAAATTTATTCTTTTTCATAAATAAAGCTTTTGAATCTGGAAAAATCAATTTAAAAATATTTGAAAAATACAGGGTTGTTACAGTTCTTTGATTTAAAGATTATTCATTTATCTATTATATGTTGTTCCGCTGCGAATGTGAGATTCTGATATCGTTCTGTGTTTTTCTGTTGTTTCTTCTTTCTTTTTCTTCTATCTTCTTCTACCTCTTCTTTTTCTCCATAACAATTCGGTTTTCCGACATTCGATTGCTCGGCAGTTGATACAGTGGACGTATTAATGTCGACTTTCGAGCGTCGAAAAAGTCGAGTCGTTACATTTGGTATCAAAGCATATGGTTAAGCGATGACCATGGCTCTGTTGGGAATTACTCATTAGAGATAGAGTCAGTAGTACTCTAGAATGAGTGTGAGTGTAATAATAGATACGAGTGCGTATTTGTTAGTGAATATAAAAATGTTTTATATTGTGTTTGCTTATCCGTTGAGCTATTTATGAATTTTGGTCGGTATGTGGGATGCCATATTATCGATAGGGGTTTCTAAACACTTAAACGAGGCAAGTCGACATAGTATCATTTTAAATTGGGTAAATGAAATGATTTTACCTCGATTATATTTTGTATATAAAGGAAATAATTTTTCAGAAATTGTTAAAGTGTATATAAATTGATTGTTTGGTTGTTGAAAATGTGAATATATATATGAGTTAATAAAAGTTGTTTGAATAAATTTTATATAAGCAAATGAATTATAAGTATGGAATTATAATTGAAATGATTTGCAATGGTGAAATAATCTTGTATAAGTAAAGTAAAATAGTGAAATTATACAAGAAAGGATTTATAAATGTGATTTATAAATGAAAGGAAAATTTTGAAAGAATTTAAGCACTGAATTCACTAGTGTTGCTGGGAAATAATAAGGGTGATGACTGCAGCATCATCAGTATCATTTTCGAGTTTCTGTGTGATGGATTTGCTACCATAATAAATTGAAAATTGAAATTTGTTATGATAAACAAATTTGAAATTAAAATTCAAGTTGTAATTGATAATTCTAAGTGAAATGAGTTTTATACTTATAATATCATTTGGAAGTTAAATGAATAAGCTGTGTAACTTATAAAATGAATGAATATAAGTGAAACCAATTGTAAAAGAAATGGTTAAACAATTTTGTTAAGGAAAAACAAAATCTGAATTGGATTTATAAGTGGAAGTTTAAGTCAAGTTAAACAAATGATGTTTAATTGGAATATAATTTAAGTAATGTTGGATGAATTTGATTTTGATACCGAAGTAAATTAATAAAGTGAATAAAATGAATTTGAACTTGAGTTATATAAATAAAATTCAACTTTATTTGTTAAATGAATTAGCAATTGAATTGAACTAATGTAAATCAATCGAATGTAAGTAAATTGATATAGAATAATGAATATAAGTGTTAATTCATTAAAAGCTAATAGATTGGAAATTGAATGGAAGTCAATTTAATATAAAACCAATTGGAATTAAAAATGTTGAACCAAATTGAATGTGAAGTAAAGTAAATTGAATAAATTTGGTTGTGTTGAATGACATTGGTTGTTATATGATTGTTGGTTGATTGTATATAGTATAATTCATTAAGTGTTAATGAAATTGAATTGATAAATGAAAGCTATGTAATTGAATTTGAATTGAAAGTGAACTAATATGAATGTAAATTAGTGAATGTGAACTAAATGAAAATGAATACATGAATGGTTTGAAAATTTTGTTGGAAGCATTCGAATTTGTTTTGAAACCATATAAATTGCTTATGAGAATTATTTGATTGCATTGCTTATGGAAACTTTGTATTCGTTATTGAAAATTAATGAAATGTTAATAATTTCCTATATATGTCACTTACATGTTTAAATTGAGTAAGTACAGGTGTCGTGGCTGCCGTTCGGCTGATTTGGTCGTGCTAAAATGCTTAATAAATAACAGCTTTGCTTAAAAATTCTAAAAAGGTACGCCTACGCAATAAAAATAGGAAATATGAACAATTTTTCTGCTTTTCCGACCGGGTGGGTCGATGTATATATATTTATGTCTATTGTGATTCTACTACGATCGAACCGCGCAAAGGAGACGCTGGCGAATTTTTCTGAAAATTTAAGGCGTTAGAAAATTTTGGAAAATTTTTGTTAATGAAAAGTCAATTTCCAAATTGAAATGAAAACGTAGGAATTGAACTAGAAAATGAAAACCATTGTTTTGGTTGAAGTTAAAGGTTTTGGAAAAAGGTGAATATAAAATTTTCACTAAGTGGATTTTTGAAAAGTTAATGAATTTGGGGCATTTTTCTTACTTGGAAATTTCGAGAACGAAATTCTTTTAAGGGGGAAGTTTGTAATGACCCAGAATTTCTGTCATTTTAAATTCGTATATTTAATTAATTTTAAATATTAATAAGTAAGATTTGGGAGTCGAATTTATTTAATTTCGATATAGTGATTTAATTGGACGATTAAATTATTAATTTAATACCCGAAATTGGGTAGATAATTGGGATCTGGATTTAAATGTGATTAAAAATGATT
This sequence comes from Allium fistulosum, assembly GCA_030737815.1. Lineage (NCBI taxonomy): Eukaryota > Viridiplantae > Streptophyta > Magnoliopsida > Asparagales > Amaryllidaceae > Allium > Allium fistulosum. The sequence continues at coordinate 901,677,515 of CM060905.1, forward strand.
TATAAAGTTATAATAAATCATTTTGGAGTTATAACAATGTTATAGAACTTTTAAAATCGAATTAAAAGTTAATTTGTGAAAATAGAATATTTTAATATTTAATTGACGAGTGAAATTAGCCATTTTTCAAACAGTCTAGGATTTTGACGAAACCAGTTTCATCGGATCTGTAATGTGAAATTATTGTATGATTTCAAATTTCGTGTCGATCAGATGTACGGTTTGTCCGGGGCAAGCCAAAACGCATCGAAATCGGTTTAAATCGATTTGATTTTAAATTGATCGTTTAATTCCGTAACTCTCACATACGATCGAATTAGCTTCCGAAACACGTTCCATTGCGATCGGAACGCGGGGTAAACCTTAAAGACACCAGCCGGCACGCTTGATTTCGAGTTCGGAAATTTTTCGATGAATAGTAATTTGAGAATTTTCTATAAAAGGACTTCATATTCTTCATTTGCACTCAAGCCCTAACAGACCTAGGTCTGGCCGCCACTCTTTTGTTCAATGGCCAGAAAACATTCTCGTTCTTCCTCGTTTTTCTTCAAATCTATGCATCGATTCGAGAAGTCTTCACCTACAACTTTGTAGAGCTCAACGAGGGCTACGAAACCAACGGCTGTGGTTGGAAAATTCGAAGTGGATCAACGGCAATTGGTGATCAATGGGTGTGCGTTCATGCACGTTTTCTGAGGCGTGTGAGCGACCGGAATATAAGGCGTTTGGGGCGGTGGCACGTTGTGGCGGTGGCGTTCAAACGGCACTAGCTGATCGAAATTTCGTCGACGTACGTGGTCGCGATAATTCCTTGAGAGAGGCGGCAATGGGTTCATGTACGCATACCTGGGAACGAACGCGTGAGGGAGGAAGAGAGAGCAGTCGCGGCCTTGATTTCATCACTTGGAACGTGCGGCCGTGATTTCGTGTAGGGTTTGAAATAAAAAGAAAATGTAAATTTATTTTATTTAAATTCGTATAATGTTTAAAATAGTTTAATTTGTTCATGCGAGGTCGAAATTTACGAAACAAGTTGCGTTGGAATCGTTTTGTCAAGCACTACGCATTGGTGCTAGTTTGGAGTCAATCGGAGCTAGTGAAAATTTTGAGTAAAATTAAACGGCTGTTTAATTTTATTTGAAATAAAATATTGCAACCATTATTGAAAGCAAGGTGAGAACTCCTCAGTCAATCGAATATTGTATTTCGATTTAAATTTTAAATAGTTGAGATTTAAAATTGTTGATAGTGTTAATTGTGTGAATTGAATGATGATTGCTATATATTGTGTTAAATAGACCCTATACGCCGTATATTAAACGGAAGTTATTTATTAAAAACATATACCGCGGTAATTCCATCGTGAAGTGGAATTGGTATTATATATGTATTTGGAGTTGATTTCCCGCATTATATAGCGGATGAGACCCTATTGCGCCGCATAATAGCGGATAGTATTTTATAAATCCCATATACCGCGGTAATTCCATCGTGAAGTGGAATTGGTATTGTGCTAACATCTGTGGATGCAGGGAAACAGGTTGGAGGGATCCAACTGGATTCCTCAAATTGTATGAATTTGTTTCATATGTTGTATGAATTTGTTTCATATGTTGTGTGATGAATTATTTATAATATGTGAATGATTATATCTGTGATTTAATTTGTTGAAGGCTATAGTTTAGCCGAATGTATTTTTGGTATTGTTGGATACTAGAAATGAATGAAATTTGATTTTTGAAATTAAAGTATGAAATTTTAAGTAAATTCTTTTGAAAGAATTGGTTGAATTTAAAAGAAAGGATTTTAAAGTATAAAGTTGAATTTTGAAATTTTATCGAATTATTTATAAATATGGTAAAAGATCTTTATAAATAGATTTTGAATAGTATTATTTGAAAGTCAAAGAATTTATTTAAAATGGAATTTTAAATGGTTTGGAAGAGATAAATGAATTTATTTTAAAAGGTGACTAATTTCTAGAAATCAATTTATAATTGATTTGGTATTTGAAAATAAATCTTTGGGAAATCGATATGAAAATTTATTTGATGTTGAATGAGGAAATTGATTTGTGTTGAAATGAATTTTGAAATCAATTTGTAATTGATTTGGTGTTGAAGTAAATTTTGAAATCAATCTGGAATTTAATTAGGTGTTTGAAATAAATGTTTGGAAAATCAATTTGGTGATTGAAATAAATTTGGAAATCAATTTAAAAATTGATTTGGAATTGAAGGTGAATATTTAAGAAATCGATTTGAAAATCGTATTAAAAATGAATATTTGGGAATGTAAATTCAAATGGAATTTTAAAGGAAAGGGAAATTTGTTTTAAAAATAAACATTGATTTATTTTTGAAGTGTGGAAAATATAATTTGAAATTGGTTTTCAAATGTTAAGTGCGAAAATGTGATTTGAAATTGGTTTTCAAATATTGTTTGCACAAAAAATGGACAAACACCTCTAAGTCGTATGGTTTAATTGATTTTATGTTGTTCTTAGTGATGTGGGTGATTTATGCAAATATATGAAAAGCAGGGACTAAACTGTAAAAGACACGCAGATTTATAGTGGTTCGGCCAGAATGTGCCTACGTCCACTTTATATGTTATTCTCCTTTTCTATTCAAATTACAAGTACAAAGCTTTGATACAAGTATATGAAAGTTGTTTGAAAGTTCTATCCGTGCTTGAGCTCTCAAACTTGTCCCCCATTGTTGTACCCCTTCCCCTCTATTTATAGAGTGAGGCTGGGGGTAGGGGTCTTGGATGTATATAGCTGTTGGTGGGCCTGGGCTGATACAATCTGGCCTGGCAAAGTGGGTCCGGAACGTCTTGGTCCGGTGGGATTTGGTCCGGTGCAACTTGGTCCGGTGATGGTTTTGATTCGGTAATAGGTGGAGCGGTAGAGGCTGGTTCGGTAGGCAGTGGAGTAGGTTGGTTCGGTAGGCAGTGGAGTAGGTTGGTTCGGTAGTGATTTCCCCCGCTTCTTGGTTCGGCAGTGGATGGAGGTAGTTGGTCCGGCTGTTGGTGGAAGTAGTTGGTCCGGCTGTTCGTGGAAGCAGAGTTGGTTCGGCTGTACAGGGGAAGGAGTTGGTCCGGCTGTACAGGGGAAGGAGTTGGTCCGGCTGTTGGTGGAAGCAGAGTTGGTTCGGTTGTAGGCTTCCCTTATCTTTTTTTTGGTGATACCGGTCTAGTGAAAACATACCCAACATTTGCCCCCCAAAGCGGGGCATATGCCTGTATATGCCGCGTTTTGTTTTAGCTTGGACACTCTCATCCGGTCATATGTGCCGAACTAGTTGGTCCGGTCGTCTCTATTTGCCTATAAGTATGGGCATTACCTTCTCGCTATTCCCTACCAAGTGAGATAGCCGAATCATAATTTTCTGCCGAATCAATCATCTTGCCGGATCAAACTTGACTACTGAATCAGGTAATTTCCGAATGAATTTGATGTTTTGAACCAACCGAATGAATCCATGGAGTATGAGTGCCGGTTGAACTTGAGCCTTGAGCTACCGGATGAATATGAATGCCGGATGAACTTGCAAGCCGGATGAACTTGAGTGCCGAACGAACTTGAGTGCTGGATGAACTTGAGTGCCGGATGAACTTGAGTGCCGGATGAACTTTAGTGCCGGATGAACTTGAGTGTCGGATGAACTTTAGCCTCGAATTAACGATCGGGTTTTTATGTGAATGATATTCCATGCCGTATGTACTTGCTTGTTTATATCTCTATACCCTTCGTTTTAACGATGTATTCTTTTGTGTTGCAGATAATGTCTCATAAAGTTGAAACCCGATCAGAAAAGAAGAAATCCCAAGACAAAGAAGATCCTTCCGTAGTGCCCCCAGCTCAGTAAGAGCCGGGACGTCATGGACCCACCCCGAGGTCACTAGTAGATGGGTACGGCCCTCAGGAGCTTCTGAACTCACCTCCTGATTGTTTCCCAAGCTCTCTCAAAGGCGAGCAGCTTGATGTTATCTCCCGCTCCTTTGGGATTGACAGAGCGCGCATGGTGTTGCCGGGGGAGGAAGTGATGCCATATAATCCCCCCGAAGGGTATTTCGCCTATAGTCGGTACCATTGCATGTGTGGGGCCATTCCCCCGATCAATGCTTAGATAATCAGCTTTATCACCTACTTGAAGGTAGCTCCGTTTCAGCTTCAGCCTAACTCCTACGCCATCCTGGTGAGCATGTTTGTCATTTTCCAAAGGAGATACGGGCGTCCTCCCTCCAACCGGGAGATCCGGTACTTGTACAATTTGAGAGGCTATAAGAAGGGGTCTCCATACATCAGCTTGGAATCAGCCGTATCTTTCAAGCCTGTCCTGGACTTATATTCGAAGTTCAGTATGTTTAAGAAAGAATGGTTTTTTTTCAAGGATGACTCTGTTTCCATCCGTCGCTTCACCTCCGGCTGTAAGTGTGAAGCTTTATTTATAATTTCCGTTATAACTGCAATGCCTCTTCTTATGTGTTTTTATTTCTTGCTAGCGACAGGTGGCTTTGCGGTCGTGGAGAATGATCGCCTGGTTCAGATGGCTGTGGAAATAGAAGCCATTACGGGAAGGGACAGGTCGGCTTCTTACTTGATTAGGAATGCTACACTTCTGGGGTACAACCTGATCCTTCCACATCAGTCCGTGGTTAAGCAGAGAGACACGGCGGAGGAGAGAGCTGCCAAAGTTATAGGAGGGGCCACGGCGAAAAGCAGCAAAAGGAGACCCTTCTCGATGCATCCAGTCGCTGGGGGAAAGAAACTCAAGAAGTCCGATGGACCCTCTCCCAGCACACATCCAGATGCTTAGGAGGAGGAAAAAGGTGAGGACGAAGGAGGTGAGGCGGAGAGCGGAAGTGGTAGAGAAGGTGACGGTGATCGTCATGGTGATGATGGTGGCGAAGGACAGGGCGGTGATGGCACCAGGGCTTTGCCTCCCAGGTAGGCGGGTGTGATTCAAGAGTGGACAGATGACGCTCTCCGCCAAGCCTTCGAAGAGTTGGAGGAAACGGAGAAGTCCAAGAAAGCTGGTAAGGTCGGGACCGACGCCGATTTATCTTCCGGGAGCGCTTCTACTGAGGCAACTTCTGCGATTCCAGGCGAATTTCTCTTTATTCTTTTTAATTCTTGAATGATGGCTCAATACATGCTTGTGACACTTGGTTTTCATTCCAGGAGTGGGCAAAATGTCCAAGACCTCAGATCTTCGGCACAGGCTTGAACAATACAAACTCCTCAAAGCTTCCACCAAGTCGAAGCCTCCTACTAACCGTCCTGGAGACGTAGTCGGCTATCGTCCTCTTCTTGGAGTTATTGAAGAAGATATACAAAAGAGGAAGAGGAGCCGATCTACGTTTGAATCTCTTCCTGGTCCTCCGACCCCACTCCAGCCTATTCACGATATTACGGAGGATGATACTGAGTTTATGCCTTCCCCACATCCGTCTGAGAATCCAACCTTCACCCCGATAGATCACCCTGGCTTGGTTCATAACCTGTTTGCGGGCCATCCAGACCTGGACCCGGCCTCTCATGACATCTCCTTCGATGAGGTTACTGGTGAGCATCTTCTCCCTCGTAATCCTATGGTACGGGTGCTTGACGAAGCTAAGTCCCTGGACCTTGATTTGCTTACTACCCGGGTTTTAAATCTGGGGGATGAAGCTAAGGAAAATATTGATCCAGTTGCTGAGGAGACCAGGAAATTGATGGGGCATCATGCCCGACTAGTCAAGGTCGGGGAGGAAATTGGGAGTGCCAACATTCGACTACGGTTAATGGTCTCCGACCAGGCTAAGAAGCTTGCCGATCAAGCCATCCAAATTTCTCAGCACGAGGCCGCATCCAGGCAACTGAAGAAGACTATGGAAGAGGCCAGCAGGACAGAGTTGCGAAAAATGGAGGCCGCCTGCAAGGAGCGAATTGACATGGCCATCACGACGGTGGATGAGGTTCGACAAGCGAACCTCGAGCGGGCGCAGGAATTATCGGGAAGACTTGAGGCCCCGGAGCTCGCTCAGTCCAGGTTGAAGGAGGAGATGGAATCGATGAGGATATCCCTTCAAGCTGACCGCTCACGATACCGATCGGAGAGGGATGCTGCCGTCGCTAAGCTACGTGCTTCTGAGGCCCGAATGAGGGAGCTTGAGGAAAATGAGGGGATGATGGATGAGATGCTCCAGGATATGTATTTCCGCACTTGGAAGCAGGGTAATTTATACTAGATGGATGATTACCCCCGAGTTATGGCCAGGATTTATCTCCGGGCCCTGGAGGAGGCTAGGGCTGATGCGGATAAAGAGGGTGGCGCGGTCTTCAGAATGGATGTGGTCACTGCCCAGTTTACCAAGGAGGAGAAGGTGGCGGTGAAGGAGGGTATGCGGCTGCTTGCTGCTGAGGAGGCAGGTGTGCAAGTAGAGGATGATGACCAGGATGGTCAGGAAGCAGGTGCGGGTAAGTCTTCCTTTCTAGTCTTTCCATTAACTTGGTTGCTTATCACTAATGAATTCTTTCTTTGACCGGGCAGGTGGGAAACAGGACAAGGATGAAACTCCGACGCAGCCGGCTCCTTGATTTGACCTGGATTTCTTTTTGTGGACTTGACATTGTTGTATATGTTAGTCTCAAGACAGTAACGTAACTTTTAGGTTGTAATTATGCTACTTGTAATAAACAATATATTTCTTGACGTGTAATTTTTTAACTTAAGCTGACTCTGTCGTTTTTGAACGTTTTTGTTATTTTGTCATGTTGTATGAGAAATATAGCTATGCATATGCTTGTAATTCAATTGTGTTTGATGTCAAGTTCTTGCTTAAAACATAATTTCATGCCTTGCAATGTTAGTGTGACGTGTGAATAAATTATAGCCACATGTTTATACATGAAAGAAGAAAATACTGCCCTTCATATTTTACTTGTAGATGGCAGCTTTTAATGTCTCGTGCGACTGAGTGTGGAATGCGGTCAGTGTCCTGCTGTGAGTATCCGCTTCTATTAGCGAATGTCTCCTATTCTGTGTCCTGTACTTTAGGGATTGTTACAGAGGATAGGAGAAAAGTTTTTTAAATAAAATTGAAATATGAGAAAAAGTAAAACTTCCAATTATGGAAGGCCTTCGATGTGCTTAAGTTCATGGAAAACGGGCTTTGTAATCACTTTCCCTAGCTGTGGGTCTTGGAGACTTTTGTCACCCATCTTACGCCTCCGCGGGGAGTTAATCTTTTTTACCACAGCCGTACTTAAGACACATCGGAGCCAAGATCGCGCACAGTAACTACCCGGGCCATTATGGCCCGTAATCGTGGGTATTATTCGATTTACTGTGGTCGGCTAGCGTGGGTGCCGATCGTCAACCGTGAACTGCCCCTGGCTGGCCACACTTTATGTTGGGGCTTAAAGTAGGTTCACAGTTGCCGGCGAGCCGAACGCCGTAATGAGCTGCCTTGGCTATAGTCGGCCTTCTTGGTGGCTTATAATCGGCTCATTACAGTTGACTTTGAGGGCCGTCGCGAGCAATGAGTTAACCCGCAGCAGAGGGATGCCGGAGCAAAAGTGTCTCATTGGCGAGGGCATAGATTCGTATAGTACCTGTTAGGTCTTGTCCAGGAGAAGTCGCGTTGTGGAGCGCCTTGAATGGAAATGCTATATGCCAGCCAAGATATAAAGGAACAAGTTAAAAAGGAGACAAGGTTTTTAAAGTGGTTCGGCACGAAAATGCCTACGTCCACTGATTCTCTTTGTTAATTCACTTCATATGGGCAGTTCAAGTTAAGAAAAGTATCGACGGAGGTGTTGGATGTTCCATGCCCTTTGGAACACCTCTCCGTCCACTGTTGACAAAATATAAGCTCCATTGTGGAGATCTTTATGAATTACATATGGTCCATCCCAGATTGGATCTAGTGCTCCGGGGCGAGGGAAGATTCGCTTGAGGACAAGATCTCCTTCTTGTAAGGTACGATGCTTGACTTTGGAGTTGTAGTGTGCTGCCACTTTTTGCTTGTGGGCTGCTGCTTTGAGGGTTGCATCATTTCTTCTCTCCTCAATTAGATCCAAAGACATGTGAAGGAGTTCTTCGTTCTCTTCTGGGTTATAGTGGATCCTATGGTGGGAAGGCACGATGGTTTCAAGTGGGAGCATAGCCTCCGATCCGTATGCCAAAGAGAAAGGGGTATGCCCTATTGATGTTCTGAAAGATGTGCGATAGGCCCACAGTGCCATAGGGAGTTCATCCACCCAAGCGCCCTTTGACTTTTCGATCTTCTTTTTGATTAGTGTTTTCAGAATTTTGTTGACGGCTTTGACTTGTCCGTTTGCCTGGGGATAAGCTACGGATGAGAAGCTCTTGTGAATTCCATGCTCTTGGCACCAGTTGGCGAACTCCTCGCTGTCAAACTGAAGTCCATTGTCCGATATAATTTTGAATGGGACTCCGTACCTGCATAGAACATTTTTTATCAAGAAGTTAATAACTTTCACCGATGATACTTTATTTAGGGGTTCTGCTTCCACCCATTTGGTGAAATAGTCGACTGCCACTATAGCATATTTGGCCCCGCCTCGGCCCATTGGCAGTTCGTCGATTAAGTCAATTCCCCATACTGCAAAGGGCCAAGGACTGGTCATTTGAGTAATCTCAGTGATTGGTAGCCGTGGAATCTTAGCAAACTTCTAGCATCTGTCACATTTTCTGACGAAATCTAAGGCGTCCTTGCTTAAGGTGGGCCAGAAATATCCATATCGGAGTATCTTTTTTGCCAAAGTCTGCCCTCCAGTGTGATCTCCGCAGCTTCCTTGATGAATGTTGGATAAGATTTCCTTGGCTTCCCTTCCAGCGACACACCTTAATAAGGGGTTAGAGAAGCCGCGCCGGTAGAGGGTGTCCTCTTGTATTGTGTAGCGGGAAGCTTTCCTCAAGATTTTCTTGACTTCGTTACGCCCGTCGGGTAGTGTGCCACTTTGTAAGTAGTCTCGGATGGGAGTCATCCAAGTTGCTTCTTCGGTTGCAGCTATCAGATTCACTTGCTCAAAACTTGGGGTCAGTTGCTTTGAGATGGCTACTGCTCCAGAAATAGCACCGTCTCTCATGCTGGTTTGCTTTGCCAATTCGTCGGCCTCTTGGTTCTCTTCCCGAGGGATGTGTTTGACTAAGTAGTGGTCCAATCGACTGAGAAGTAACTTGGTCTTCTTTAGATATGCTATGAGTCGTTCTTCTCGAGCCTGGAATTCTCCTAGTATTTGATTAACAATAAGTTGAGAATCGCTATGAAGACACAAAGAATTGGCTCCGATTTCTAAGGCAAGTTCTAATCCAGCTATCACTGCTTCATACTCTGCATCGTTGTTGGTGACAGCGAATTCCAACCTTATAGCATGGTGCAGCTTATTTCCCCTGGGAGTAATTATTACCACACCTGCCCCCGAGCCTTGTTCCTTTGATGCACCATCCACAAAGAGGTTCCACTTGATGTCTTATGCTATTTCTGATTGCTCCTCACCTTCGCTGGTAGTGAATTCGGCAATGAAATCGGTCATGGCTTGCCCCTTGATGGCGGTGTGAGGATGGTAGGTAATATCATATTGACTTAGTTCAATGCACCATTTAAGTAGTCACCCAGAAGTGTCGGGACGATGGAGTACCTGCCTCAGCGGTTGATCGGTCAGAACTCTGATGGAATGGGATTGAAAATAGTGTCGCAGTTTTCGTGATGCGATTAGTAGACAGTATGCTAGCTTCTCAAGTTTAGGATATCTGACTTCTGCCCCTGTAAACCTCTTACTTACAAAGTATACTGGCCGCTGCGTGCGGTTGTCTTCTCTTACTAAAGCAGCGCTTAAAGCATGAGATGATACAGCAAGGTATAGGTATAGCTCTTCGCCTTCTTTTGGAGTCGAGAGTACCGGCGGTTTCTGGAGGTGTTCGATTAAGTTAAGGAAAGCGGTTAAGCATTCGTCAGTCCATTCGAACTTTCCTTTGTCTTTCTTTAGAGCTTCGAAGAAGGGGATGCACTTGTCCGTTGCTTTGGAGATGAATCGGCTTAGGGCGGCCACTTTCCCATTCAGGCTTTGCATTTCCTTTCGAGTGGAAGGTATTTTGATATCTTTTAGAGCTCGGACTTGTTCAGGGTTTGCTTCAATCCCTCTGGCATGGACGATGAATCCCAAGAACTTTCCTGATGATACTCCGAAGGATCATTTTAGAGGATTAAGTTTCATTCCATACTAGCGAAGTACTTGAAACATCTCTCCCAGGTGGCTTACGTGATCGTCGGCTTTCCTTGACTTTACCAGCATGTCATCCATATACACTTCCATAGTTTGTCCTATTAGCCCTGCAAACATCTTGTTGACGAGGCGCTGGTAGGTGGCTCCTGCGTTTTTAAGTCCGAAAGGCATTACCTTGTAGCAGTACAAACCCCGGTCAGTGATGAAACTAGTGTGGTCTTGATCGGGAGCATGCATAGAAATTTGGTTATATCCTGAGTATGCGTCCATAAAGGATAAGAGTTCGTGCCCGGCTGTGCTGTCTACAAGTTGATTGATTCGGGGAAGTGGGAAGCAATCCTTCGGGCAGGCGTCATTTAAGTTGGAGAAGTCAATGCATGTTCGCCACTTCCCATTAGCCTTCTTTACCAGTACCGGGTTGGCGATCCACTCTAGGTAGATGGCTTCTCGTATGAAGTCATTGGCAAGTAGATTCTTTACTTCTTCATCGAGGGCTGCTGATCGTTCTGCCCCCATACTTCTCTTTCTTTGTTTTATGGACGCCTTGGTAGGATCAATGTTTAGTACGTGGCATGCTATGTCAGGGAGATTCCGGTCATGTCAGCATGTGACCATGCAAATACATCCAAGTTGTGGCGGAGAAAGTCAGTGAGTTGTTCCTTCAACCCTGCTTTTAGTTGGGACCCGATTTTCAATAGTCTACTCGAGTTATGTTTGTCTACAGATACAAATTCCATAGCCTCTGCAGGCTCAGCGGTGGCCTCCTCCTCTTTGTCCCTGGGGTCTAATTCATTGAAAGGGTCGCTAGTATATCGAAGAGGAGGGGCTTTCTTTAGTTGCTATGCTTCCAAACTTTTTGTGCAGAGGGCAACCTCTACACTCTTCCCTTTATCCTTCCTGTGGTTGTTGCGAAGTTCAGTTACATAGCAGTCTCGAGCAACGTCCTGGTCTCCCTCTACTTCCCCTACTCCATTGTCCGTTGGAAATTTCATCTTTAGGCACCATGGGGCCAGGACGATTTGGAAGTCAGACAAGGTTGGCCTTCCTAAGAAGGCGTTGTAGGCCGAGTGGTTTTTTATCAGCACAAATGTTTGTTTCCGTACAACGGAGCGGGGATGACTTCCAATTTCAACAAAGAGGTCCAGTTGCCCGAGGGGCATCTTCGCATCTCCAGTGAAACCGTGTAGTGGTTTATTGCAAGGAAAAACGTCGTTTATTGATAGTTTCATTTTGTCGAATGCATGCTTGAATAAGATATTTACTGAGCTTCCAGTGTCTATTAGAATTCGGAAAACTTCGGCTGGACCGAGCCGGGCAGAGATAACCATGGGATCCATGTGAGGGTACTGCCTTCCCTCTAGGTCACGCCTACTGAATGTGATGTCATCACTCTCTTTCCGCTTTGGGTGGCGTTCTCCTATAACAGAATTAACACGGTCTTCATTGTTTCTAAGCGACTTTCCATATCTTTCCATCTCTGCCCAGCTTCTGTCGGCGATGTGCGGTCCTCCCGAGATGGTATGGACCACTATCTTCTCACTGGAGCCGCTAGTGTTGCGATTTCCTCTGCCTATCTCTGGTGAGGGTAGCCTTGGGTTCTCATTGGCAAGAGCTGGAGTCCTGTTCTGACCTTTTACATAGCGTTCCAGTCTCTTCCTTCTGATGTGTTCTTCAATCAAGTCCCGGAGATGATGGCATTCATTGGTATCATGCCCGTGAGATTCGTGGAAGCGGCAGAATTTTCCAGATTTCTGCATGTTATCTGATTCCTTCTTATATGGTGGGCGTTTGTATCTAACATCGTCTTGGGTGGCAAGGAAGATGTTTTCGATGGTTTCATTCAAAGGAGTGTAAGTGTCGAATCTCGGTCCTGGCCAATATAGGCGCTTTTCTCCCTTATTGCCCCCAGCATTGTCTCTAGAATCATTTCTTCGAACGTCCTTCGCTACAGCGGGTGTGTTGCCATGAGCTGCCTTATTTTGTTGCCCCGACTGCCTCTCAGTGCCAGCATCTTCAAGCCTCATATATTTCCCGGCTTCATGGAAGAAATCGGGTAAAGTAGCTGGTTTTTCTTTTGTCAATCTTCTAGCAAATTTAGTATCCGGATGCACACCACTACAGAGGGCCATTAAGACAAGCTTTTCATCGGCATCTTGGACTGCGGCCGCTGCGGCATTGAATCGGGTTAAATATTGCTGCAGCTTCTCTCCAGGTTTCTGTTTGATACTGGATAAGGAATAAGCGTCCTTGGGTTGTTCCACATGAATGCGGAACTGGCTGATAAACTTTTCTTTCAACATCTCCCATGAGCTGATGGATCCTTGGGGTAGATGGCAGAACCAGGAGGTAGCTAGATTTGCTAAGAATAGTGGAAAGCATTTGCACAGTACTCCTTCTGTTGCCCCACTCATGAGCATATGCTGTGTGTATCTCTGCAAGTGTACAACGGGGTCAGAGGTTCCTTTGTAAGGTTCCATTGTTGGCATTTTCCATTCTCGGGGGGTGATAGCAATTTCAATATTGTGGGCGAAAGGGCTGGTTACCCTAGCGCCTATCCCTCGATCTCTTTGATCCCGTTGGACGCACTCTCTGAACAAGCGTGCCATCCTTTCATCAGAATTTGGAGCAGATAGAAATGAGTTCGGTTCTGTGGGATTGATTCCGTCCAGATGACCGGTAGGGATGGTATCGTCTATCATTCCTAATATTTTCCAGTGGCTGCCTTTGGTCTTCTGGGAGCATGTTAGGGTCAGCTACAGTTGGCCCTTGCCTTGATCTTCCCCTGCTGGGTTCTGATCTAAGCACTTCCTCGGTCCAACTTCGGGCTGGACTCTAGCTCGGCCTCGCTCATTGGTGTTTTCGTGGTTAGGCAGTACGACAGGCTCAGCCATAGTTGACATCCGTTCGGTACCTCCCCCGTTGGGTTCGGTTCCAAGCGTTTCCTCAGGACTAACATCGGGCTGTGCTCGGTCTCGGCTCCTACCATGGCCGCTTCTGTCGTTAGCTCCTTCGAAGAAGGAAGATCTTTGTTGTCTCTAAGATCCCCCAGACTGGGACTCACCCCATGATTCAGTGTTGCGGTTGGACTCTTCAACATCCCTTAAGCGTGACATGAGATGGTCCACCAAGGCTTCCTGCTGGGATGTGAAGCGACTAGTCACTTCAGCCACAACCCTGTCTAGATCTGCCCTAGTAATTGCTGCAGGCTGTTCTGTGGCAGGAGTTGTTGGATTTGCCTGACCTTCATTTGGTACTGCTGTTGGAAGGGGACGACTTACTTGATCTGTGACCACTGGATCTGCAAGACTGCTGGTTGCGATGTTCTTTCCTTTGTTAACATCTTTCTTCTGCTAGGGAGGCATGTTTTCAAAGCAATGAACGACGCTGTCAGGAAGAAGGTTAAGTGGGAGAAGCTGAAGCTTCGAGCTTCTTGTTCTCAGTGAAAGCACCAAAAATGTTTGCACAAAAAATGGACAAACACCTCCAAGTCGTATGGTTTAATTGATTTTATGTTGTTCTTAGTGATGTGGGTGATTTATGCAAATATATGAAAAGCGGGGACTAAACTATAAAAGACACGCAGATTTATAGTGGTTCGGCCAGAATGTGCCTACGTCCACTTTATATGTTATTCTTCTTTTCTATTCAAATTACAAGTACAAAGCTTTGATACAAGTATATGAAAGTTGTTTGAAAGTTCTATCCGTGCTTGAGCTCTCAAACTTGTCCCCCATTGTTGTACCCCTGCCCCTCTATTTATAGAGTGAGGCTGGGGGTAGGGGTCTTGGATGTATATAACTGTTGGTGGGCCTGGGCTGATACAATCTGGCCTGGCAAAGTGGGTCCGGAACGTCTTGGTCCGGTGGGATTTGGTCCGGTGCAACTTGGTCCGATGATGGTTTTGATTCGGTAATAGGTGGAGGGGTAGAGGCTGGTTCGGTAGGCAGTGGAGTAGGTTGGTTCGGTAGGCAGTGGAGTAGGTTGGTTCGGTAGTGATCTCCCCCGCTTCTTGGTTCGGCAGTGGATGGAGGTAGTTGGTCCGGCTGTTGGTGGAAGTAGTTGGTCCGACTGTTGGTGGAAGCAGAGTTGGTTCGGCTGTACAGGGGAAGGAGTTGGTCCGGCTGTATAGGGGAAGGAGTTGGTCCGGCTGTTGGTGGAAGCAGAGTTGGTTCGGTTGTAGGCTTCCCTTATCTTTTTTTTTTGGTGATACCGGTCTAGTGAAAACATACCCAACAAATGTGAAGTGTGAAAATGTGATTTGAAATTGGTTTTCAAATGTGAAGTGTGGAAAATATATATCTTGTGAAGATATTTTGAAAATAAATAATTTGGGAAAAATTATTTAAATCTGATGTTTGTTGTGAATGTTGTTTGATAGTTAAATAACCAACTATCAATATTTTCCTTTGAAATGGCACTTGATTTGTTTTTAAAACAAACGCTCACTATTAGGGTTAGCCGGGAAAAGACCTTTGGGTCATATAACCCATTCCGAATTAGTGATACGACGATATGGATCGTATGAAGACCGGTGGTGAAGACCGGATATTTTCGAAAATGAAAGGACAACCTGTCGAATGTCTCTGCACCGAGTTGCTCCGGTATAGAGATTTATATCACTCTTTTTGTGATGGGAAGTCCGGACGTGATTAGTGAATATCCGGATTGCAAGGGCTTCTTTGGAAGTGCCTTCAGTTCCGTTCGATCCCGGAACGGACTTGTATGGATGTGTGTCTGACGTTACACTTTGAGATGTAAAGCTGGTTTCTATCAAATACATTTCTGTTGGTGGCGGAGAATTTATTCTCTTAGCTTAACACCCTTCTCTGAGACGTACGAGCTCAGAGGTTATGTAGTTGATGGTTACTAGTGATACATTCCCAAATTGGTAATGTGGCACACAAAGTGCTGTTGATCACTTGTTGATCAAAGCGTGGCTTTGTGAAAAAGCGTGGCTTTGTGGACGAGACTTCGTCGAGCCTCACAACCCGGTAATGGTCAAAACAGGAATGTTGCGGCAAAGGTTTGTAGGGGTAGCGCCCCTAGGGTATGTCATTTCCTTCTGGATAAAAGGTGATATCATGGTATGGAGCCCAGATATTTTACCTATGTTGATTATACTTTGTGGTTGTTGCTTTGTGATTGAGGATCCTCGTATAAAGGTCGATGACGACCGGGGGATGACATAGCTCGTGTGTTAGTTACCTAGTTACAGCTGGGTTAAAGCGTGAGGTAGCGTCGGCCTTGTGTTTGCAGAGATCCGGTTAGGATCCGGGGCGTCTTTCCAGAGGCGTTTTCTATTTCGGTGTAAGGAAGTTCCTTAGCCTGACCATTTGTTGGAAATCCAAAGAAACAATACGAACCTTTTACGGTTTTAGTTGTATTACCTGCTATGGAATGTGGCGGTAACCTGCTATTGAACATGGTAGCTATAGTAGGAATACAATAATGGTTGTATGCTGGCTAAGATTAATATATATTTTCGAAATGGTTTTCGACACTATGCACTAATGATAATAACATCAAATGATTTTGCATAGTAAGCATTTTTGACTATCATAAGAAGAAAACTCCTCCAATTCTGCGTTTGTATTGTGTGTGTGGCGGGAGGTCTTACGGTAGTTTCATTTTCCAAAAGCATGGCGAAATTGTTTTATTTCTTTGTGAAGATAACTGTTTTAGTTCTCACACCAGTCACCATGACTGACCTAGAGTTTATTATTTCCTTCCTAAACTCTGGGTGCTCACCAATTTCCACACGGGCAGTCTAGAGTCAGGTTATCAGGTCATTCTGGATTCAGGAGATGCTGTGGAGCTCAGTGGCGAGCTGGATGGCGAGATGTATTACTTGTTTATGATATTATTTATTCCGCTGTGTATTTTGTATGAGGACAAGTTTATATAACTGTCCAGTTGTATTGTATATTGTTTGCTGTAAACTCTGATGATGATGTAATGTATAAAATGATATAGTTCTTTGATTTAAAGATTATTCATTTATCTATTATATGTTGTTCCGCTGCGAATGTGAGATTCTGATATCATTCTGTGTTTTTCTGTTGTTTCTTCTTTCTTTTTCTTCTATCTTCTTCTACCTCTTCTTTTTTTCCATAACAATTCGGTTTTCCGGCATTCGATTGCTCGGCAGTTGATACAGTGGACGTATTAATGTCGACTTTCGAGCGTCGAAAAAGTCGAGTCGTTACATTAACAAGGCAAGTTAGGTACAAAGAAATAGTTTAAAAAGTCATATCCACATGCTTTTTCCTGTTTCTATGCTTTCGGCACCAGGCTTCCGACTCCTTACCTCCGCCTTCGACTCCAGTAAAACCAATGCACATGGTATCAGATACCTGGTACGTAGTGAATTAGATATAGGCAGAAGGTATTAGGTCGAAACCAGGGGTTCCGAAGGGGTTGAAGCACTACTTTGATTTTAAATGAAAACTCACCTGCTTTGCTTTCGACTTGGTCTGTTTTTGACTGGGTTAATGACTTTAAAAGGAATGGTTTTAAGAGGTTGCGCCTTTGTTTTTAAGTAACTGCTTTCGACTTGGTTGAAATCCCTGACTGCCGCATTTTACCTTTCGACCCAGATTGGTTTTGAAAGAATTTTCTTGTTTTTAAAAATCAAGCCGCTTCTCCAATGCTTTCGAAGGGATGGTTTGGACATCATCATTTCTTTACTTTGGATTGCTTTCGATTTAAATATTTCAATGACCCTTTCGCTATATAAATGGTAAAACCTAAATGATTTCGAAAGAGATGGTTTTAAAGGTTTCGAAGGTGTTTCCACATGTTATAAAATTGAACCCAAATGCTTTCGAAAGGTTTTAAAGAAAGGTCTCTAAGGGGAGGTTCTCCAATGGTTTCGAAATGTTTAAAAGGAAAGGTTTTCCAATGGTTTCGAAAGGCAATGTTTAAGTGTTTTAAAGAGGATGTCTAAGGTTTTAAAGCTTTCAAAGGAGGTATTTTTAATGCTTTCGAAAGGATAAATATAAATGGTTTCGAAAGATATGTTTTGGCCTTTGACCTAAGGTTTTATTCGTATTGAAAGGGATACTTTTAAAGGATTCGAAAGGGGTACTTCCAAAAGTTTAAACGTTTTCATCAATTAGGTTTTGTTTAAAGAATAAGTAGCATGGTAAGGTGATTTGAGTAAAGCAACGAGTATATATAAATAATTTGCTTGTTTAAAAAATGATTTAAAGGTTTAAATCAATTTGAAAGAAAAGGTTTGCAAGGAAAATTTTATGGGTAGTTAACCCTAAGAAAATGACTTGGATTAGAAGACCAAATGGGACCGGTGTAGGGTCGCGCCCTATACTCATTATCTATTAGCCCCTAGCTAATTTAGTCCAAAATTCCAATGTATAGGGCTTTGTCACAAGTAAGACTAAAATTATGTTACACACAAAAAGAAATCTAAAAAGGAAAGACAAGTTATTGGTAAGCCCGCAAAACCATTAGGACTAGTTAGACCTGGAGAAGTAAGTAAGGATAGACCGTCCGGAAGAGAAGTATCTAACAGATGTTAGATTTTTATGTTTTCTGGTAGGCCCGAGTCAGCCAAGGGTTAGTAGTTGGCCAAACAAAACTACAGTGTATGGACGGATAGTCCATATGATAACTGATTTATACATATACATGATATTGCTTTACAGATTTAACCAGTTTTTGTTATAGGATTATAATTTGCAAAAGATATGTTTTAAAAAGGATATTAGCGAGGGGAAATCTGTTCCACTAAGCGGTGTGGTCTAACTTAATATCAGATAACCGAGATGTATAGTATTATTCACACCAGGCTTTATATCTGACTCGAAGTTTATTTTCCTTAAACTCTCGGGTGCTCAAAATTGATTTGAGTAGGCTGAGGGTAGAGGTTTACAAGTTTTAGTAGGTTGGCGAATAAGGCTTCCGGTGACGAGCAGGTGGCTGACAGATAACTAATTAGGAGTTGTTGTTATATTTTGGATTGATTCCGCTATATTGTATATATAGTACTATGGTCAACCAAGGGGCAATCGTCACATGTCGCTCTTGGCGTAATATTGTAATAACTATATTTTATCTGAACATGGGAAAGCGATGGGATTATGTTATTTGAATATGGAACATGTTTTGGGAAATGTAATCAAAGATATTGTTTTTGGAATTTGTGATTTTGTTTCATATTCCTGCGCTTCTGATATTATGAATACCATTAACATAGCCGTATTTAGTCGCCGAAAGTTAATACTATGGGTGACTACAGCATCTGTAGTGCTTAGATTTAGGCCTCTAGATAGGGGACGTTACAAATTGGTATCGGAGCGAGGTTTATGAAATAATTTAACTAAAAAGATGACTTTGAAAGACATAATCCAAAGGAATTAGCGATAACATTGGGTTAAGGGATAACGTTATAGTAACGTACTTGTATTTGTTATATATAAGTATGCGCTTTATCTCTAGTCTCCTATCTCTATTAGGTTATTTTTCTGTATTTCACGAAGGTTCGAATGCAGATATGGATTCTCGAAGAGATAATGTTAGAGGAGGAAGCACCGCTGTAGATGGAAATGCCAGGCTTAAAACTAAAAGGAACCTAGGTCAGACACAAGCTGGAAATATTGGTGTTGAAGTCCCGAAAGTTGACATGGGAGCCATGTATCAGTTTTTCTCGAAAATGATGCAAGCAGGGGTTGTTACTGGAGTAGTTGGGGGAGGAGCCCAGAAAGCTCCAGCAGTCAACAATTATGCTGCTTTGAGTAGGGACTATGCCGGGTTGGGAGGAAAACCATTCGTTGGGATTGAAGACACCATAGAAGTAGGGAAATGATTGTTGCATTGTGAGTGGATTTTCACAGATCTAGGGCTCAATGATGAGCAGAAAAGTTGGCTCGCTTCGAGGCTGCTTCAAGGAGCAGCTTTATACTGGTGGAATAGTGTGACGGCCGGAGTGGATGAAGGAACGATGACATGGGCTGAGTTTAAGAGGAGGTTCGAGGAGAGATTCTTGTCTGTGATGGAAAATTTTACCTTACTCTAGAAGTTTGCCGAGTTAGAGCAAGGAGAGATGACTGTGTTAGAGTATGCTACAAGGTTTGAGGAGTTGGTGAGATATGGTCATGCCACTGTGGATACCATAATTAAGAGAAACGAGAAGTTCATTATAGGGTTTAAACCTGAATCGGCCAGGGCTATATTACCTCATATCAGGGATCCTTGTGATGTTGTAGTAGAGATGGCTCTAAGACACGAGGAAATTATTGCTTCTGTGGAGAAGAATAAGGCGAAGGAGGTCCAGGATGGGCAGAGTTAGAAAATGAAGTTCTTTTCTAAGAAGGGAGCCCAGAAGGGTGAGCCGTGAAGAAGAAGTTGTCTGTTTTAAGTGCGACAAGAAACGACACTTTGCGAATGAATGTTGTTCTGGAGAGACAAAGAAAGTGACTGGGAAGAAGAATATCAAATGCTTCAACTGCGATCAGATAGGTCATTACAAGAGCCAATGCAAGGAGTTTTCTAAGGATGGAAAGGGCAAAGTATATGCATTGGAGCCAACTACCTCGAGACCCACAGTAGGGGAACAAAGGGAAAGCAGTGTTGGGAGGTACGCTTATGATTCTTGGTATGGCAGTTAGTGTTTTTTTTATACTGGTGCATCGCATTCTTTTATATCTCGTTGTTTGGTAGATAAGCTTAACCTAGAACCCTCATACTTAGTTACTTCCTTATGGGTTGCAAATCCGATAGGAGGGTATGCAACACTTGAGATAAGATGTGACCACCTAAAGTTTGACTTGTTAGGTCATACTTTTGTTTGCAGTTTGCATGTGTTTGATTTCGTAAGATTCGAAATTATTTTGGGTATGGATTGGTTAAGTAAGTACAATGCTAAGATATTTTGCCATGATGGGAAAATATCGCTTAGACATCTAGACTGTAGGGAGCAGATTGTATATACCGTAGAAAACCGTAGCTGTGAGGTGAATACTTTGTTGGGTGTTGTGAAGATAGAAGACGAGCTGAATTGAGTTTTTGTGGTTAGAAAATTCACGGATATTTTTGAACTTGTAGTAGGATTGCCCCCGAAATGGGCCATTGAGTTCAGATAGATTTCGTGCCTGGAGTAGAACCAGTTAGTAGACCGCCAAGCAGGATGACACCTACCGAAATGAGGGAGCTCAAGGTGCAGTTGGTGGATTTGGAAGGAAACAATTTTATCAGACCTAGTAGTTCACCTTGGGAGCAGCCGCGGTGTTTGCTAAGAAGCCGGACGGATCGTTAAGGTATGTATCGATTATCGTAAGTTGAATGAGAAAATGATAAAGAATCGATATCCATTGCCTAGGATTGACGATTTGTTCAATCAGTTGAGTAGAGCCAAGATATTTTTGCAGTTGGATTTAGCGACTGGTTTCCATTAGCTTAGAGTGGCAGATGATAGTATTCCTTTTACGGCGTTTAGAACCATATATGGATCATACGATTGGTTAGTGATGCCGTTCAGACTGACTAATGCGCCAGCATTCTTTGTAGATTTGATGAATTGGATTTTTCCGAGGGAACCTGGATAGGTTCGTATTGGTTTTCATAGATGATATTTTGGTGTACTCTAAGGATGAAAGAGAGCATGAAGTTCATCTTAGAGTAGTGCTTGAAATGCTGAGGCGGCATAGCTAAAGGTGAAGTTCACGAAATGTCATTTCTGGAAAAAGAAAGTGAAGTTTCTTGGCCATGTAGTTTCATAGAATGGGTTATCAGTGGATCCAGCTAAGATCGAGGCCATGAATAGTTGGGAGACACCAGAAACGGTGACTGAGATAAGAAGTATGCTGGGGTTGACTGGTTACTATCAAAGGTTTATAAAGGATTTTTCACGGATAGCGGCACCAATGACTAAGCTAACTCGAAAAGATGTGAAGTTCGTTTGGACTGATAAGTGTGAAGAGGCATTCCAGAAACTGAAACACTTAGTGACTAATGCACCTGTGTTAGTTGTTCCAGAGGGGAATTAGGATTTGGTGGTGTACACGAATGCATGCGAGACTGGGTTAGGAGCTAAGTTGATGCAGAGAGGTAGAGTAATTGCCTATACTTCTCGACAGCTTAGACCGCATGAAGTCAGATATCCAACCCATGATTTAGAGATTTCTGTGGTAATTTTTGTGCTGAAGGTGTGGAGACATTATATTTTGGGAGAAAGATTTGAGTTCTATACGGATCATAAGTCGTTGAAGTACTTATTCTCTCATAAGGAGCTGAACATGAGACAACAGAGGTGGTTAGAGTTCATAGCTGCTTATGATTTCGGTATTGAGTACACACTAGGAAAAGGCAATAAGGTTGCAGATGCACTTAGCAGAAAACATCAGAATGCGGTGTTAGCGATGATAGTGGAGTGGAATGATTTGGAAGCGTTAGCGAATTGTAGGGTATAGTGGAGAACTAAGAATAATTCAAGTACAGAAAATGCTTTGTTATCATGTTTGGAAGTTCGACCAGTTGTGATTGAAAAGGTTGCTTCTAAACAGCTAGTGGATCCTATGTTAGCTGAACGGACCAAAAAGTTGAGAAATGGAACAGAGAACGATGACTTAAAGGATTTTAGTCTTGACCAGAATGGGTGGTTGAGAAAGAAAGGAAGATTGTGTGTTCCGAATGTGGGAGACACTAGGAAGGAAGTTTTGGAGGAATGCCATCGTTCGAAGTTCACTATTCATCCGGGAGGAACTAAGATGTATCAGGATATGAAGAGAAGTTTCTTCTGGGAAGGTATGAAGAGGGATGTAGGCTTATGGGTGAAGCAGTGTCTGAACTGCCAATGGGTAAAAGCTGAACATCATAAGCCAAATGGGTTGCTTCAGCCTTTGGACATTCCAGTGTGGAAGTGGGATTCTATTTCTATGAATTTCATTGATGGGTTGCCAAGGTCTAATAGAGGAAATGAAAGCATATGGGTCATTGTGGACAGGTTGACCAAGAGTGCTCATTTCATTCCAATTAAGTCAACTAGAACGGCGCCTGTGTTAGCGAAGTTGCTTATGAAGAATGCAGTTAGACTGCATGGAATTCCTAGTAGCATAATGAGTGATATAGATTCTTTATTCACTAGCGAGTTCTGAAAGAGTCTATAGGATACCTTAGGTACCAACCTCAAGATGAGTACCGCTTACCAACCACAGACTGATGGGAAAACGGAGAGAGTTAACAAAGTCTTGGAGGACTTGTTACGAGCTTGTGTGCTAGATTTTGGGGGATCATGGGAAGACCATCTATATCTAGTGGAGTTTTAGTATAACAACAGTTATCAGACTAGTATAGGTATGGCGCCGTTTGAAGCTTTGTATTTAAGGCCATGCAGATCTCTAGTTTGTTTGTTAAAGATCGGGGATACAGTAGAGTTACCAAGCAGTTTGGCAGGAGTCCACGATGTTTTCCATGTTTTTCATTATTAGCCATAAAGTCTACTCAATAGCGGGAGTATGAAAGAAGGCTAATAAGAGTGAGGTTCCAATGAAGTAACAAGCATAGGTTTCGCAAGGGTCATAAGAAGATGTTTCGAAAGCTTTAAGAAGGTTTCGAGTGGTTCGAGGGCACCGGCTTCTTATACTGAATGAAAGCTTTCGACTCAGATGGAAACATGCATACCCTTCCGCCACAACCCTTCGACAAAGATGAACAAGTAAGGATAGCTTCAGAACCCCTTTCGAAAGCAATTGATGGTAATCTCTCGCTTATGCGCCAAAACTTTCGGAACTAGAGATTTTTCCCCTATCATAACCCTTTCGAAAGCATATACAAACCTTTCGAACCGGTCAAGGCCAATAATATTAAGGAGAGGTTCTGCTTCAGTTCTCAGGTATGCATTTAAAGGCTACTCAACATCGTCGAAACCAATGGTACTTAAATCTCTTCGAAACCAATATAGACAATCAATCGATGGAGTCGGAAGCTTCAATCTTAACAGTAAGACAACATGAAGGAGAAGGCGCATTTGGAAGCCTTTCGACAATGTCGAAAGGTGTTTTGAAGAAAGCAGTACACAAGGGTCAACAAAGGCTAAAGGTTGATAAAGGACCCTTTCGACTCAGTCGAAAGGTCTGAGGAAAGATAAAGGAAGCGAAAGAGTAAATAAGAAAGAACAAGAAGAAGCCTTTTGACAACATCAAAAGGTTTCATGGCCTTTCGATCTAGTCGAAAGGCTTAAGGCGGCATATAAAGAGGGGTCCTTTCAACCAAGTCAAAAGCACAGGCGCGAAAGGGGGCCGATCTGCATCTATAAATAACACCTAAGGGGATAGGTTTTGGGGACCGAACTCTAAAATCCTAAATTCATTTCTTCTAGTCTACTCCCTTAATTGCAATTAAGTCTGATAAAATCCCTAAATCAAATTGGGGGGGGGAAAGCTCTAATTCTTGTAACTCATTTTGGTTTATTAATAAAAAGCGGTGGCTTATTCAACAAGGAGTCTGATGATGAGGAAGATCATTTAGATCATTAGCTAGCCTAATGATCAATTTCACATGATTTTAACCTTTTCTCTTAATCTCTTTTTGTCTATGCAATGCATAGGATCGACTTGAGAATCTCTAGTCGAAACACATCTTTATCGGAACCTACATTGATACCAGAAATAAGAATAATGATGGGGTTTTGACCATGATGAATTATGAAACTGGGAACAGCCAGATCGATCTTATACAAAGAAATTGGAGTGAATATTAGACAATTATAAGCTAGAAACATTTCGAAATAGTGGAACCCCTTTCGACACAGTCAAAAGGAGAGCTTCGAAGGGAATTCCAGTTAACGATTGACTAACAATTATTAGAGAGGAACTCGTTCGAAAGGGTTTATCCGTAAAAACATGAGCAACGCTTTCGAAAGGGTTCTAAATCAAAAGTAGTGAAACCATGAATTCGAAAGCAACTGTGACTTATTAATGAAATATGCATCTCTTTTGACATAATCGAAAGGACCAGAAAGGTATCTTTCGACATGGTCGAAAGGAATGAAAAGTTAAAAGGATCAATTTCTTTTGATCTACTCAAATGAAAGGGATCAAGCAGATGCTGTCTCTCTAGATTAATTCCACGAAACCTATCGACTAAGTCAATCCAGTCAAAAGGTGAAGTTAGTTTTTTAGACCCTTTCGATCAAGCCAACCAGGTCGAAAGGATGTACAATCTTCTCAAACCCATTCGACTATGACAATCTGGTCAAAAGGAATGCTTCAAAAGAAGATATCCTCCCATCAACATGGATTTGTTAGAGTTCAATTACCTTTCACATAGAATCAGAGATGTTGACAAGTTTTCTTGTTAACATTTTTGGCGCTAGAAGGAGAGCTTGAACCTCCGACCTTGTCACTGTATTACTGACTAATTGTGGCTCATTTGTCTTACGTAGGAAAAATGAGATCAAAACGGCTAAGTGGAATTGAGGAGGAAGTTGTTCACACTACTACTTTGAAGGATAATATAGTTCCATCTTTTAACCTTGATGGGGCTGTTCCCGGCAAACTTCATGACCAACACCATAAGACGAGAATACAGCTAAAATCAAGCGCTTGGAACAACAACTACAGGAGATGCAAGAGCTACTAAAAATGGCTCTATCTCAAAAATCTTCAAAGACTCCAAAACCAACGCAAGGGGAAGAGATGGTCTCCCCCAGAAGGAATCTAAAAGCTAATTCCAATGAGTATAAAGGCAAAGTGGATCTGACGTCCTCGAAGAAGAAAGAACTCCCCCAATCGAAAGCCAACCATCAGGGAAGGGTTCTCCACAAATCACTTGAACAATCTAGGAGTTCAACATTAAAAGAATATTGCCCAAATCAGAAAAATTATTGCAATGTCGAAGCTTACCTAAAAGATGCCACCGAGAAGGCGATAAAAGATGCTATGAATTCAAAAGGGAAGAGAACCATGGATGAGAATGTTAATGAAAACGAAAGAGTGCCTCCCTTCATCGATGAGATAATGGCCACAGTTATCCCACCATATGTGAAGATCCCATCAATGAAATATCACGGGATTACAGACCCGGATGATCACCTGATGGTTTTTGATAGCCAAATAGACTTGTATAATGCATCTGGAGTTGTCAGATGCGGACTGTTCCCAGTCACTCTCCAAGGAGAAGCAGCAAAATGGTACATGCAGTACCAGGAAAAAACTATATACTCATGGAAGCAGTTTTCTTATGAGTTTTCTGCCCAATTATGTATCTGCAAAGATCCCATGATCGACTACATGGTTTTGGCAAATGTAAAACAAAGGCAGGGAGAGTCCTTGGGAGATTACTTGGGGAGGTTTAATGCTAAAGCTTAAAAGGCCAAGGACATGAACGATTGAGATAAGCTTATAGCCATTCATTCTGGCTTAATTGAAAACACCCCCTTCTAGAAGCAACTCTTTGTTAACGGCTACAAAGACTTGAAAGATTTCCATTTCCAAGCAGACAAGTTCATCAGGATGGATGGAATTTACTATGCCAAGAAGAAAACTGTCCTAAAGAAGGATGGGTAGATTTGGCCAAGACCATGACCATAAAAGAGCGATATGGGAAGAACCAATAGCTAATGCGGTTGCTTTAAACAAGCCGCTGTCTTATGTGTATGCAGTAGCCAAGGAAAGAGTCAACTTTCCGGTCTCCTTTAAGGCTAAGACTAACCCTGAATAGAAAAAGGGAGGAGACTATTGTGCTTATCACAAAGCCAATGGTCACAAAACCGATGAATGCAGGGTTTTGGCTGGAATTATTTGGAAGCTGATTTAGGAAGGTCATTTGAAGGAGCCTGTTCAAGATCCGCAGAAAATCCAACAAATGGAAAATGGTCCACAAAAATGTCCAAGCAATGCTGTAAATGTGTTAGAAGATGAGGACCCCCTAAGCTTGAGCCCGCCAATCAATAGAATTAATGTAATCCATGGTGGGCCTCATCCAATAGGAAATGGCAAGGGGGCCCAAAGCAGGTACATTAAAGAAGCCAAAGAAGGGATCCACTCTATCCAGGAGAAGCCCCCAATAAAAAACCCACGCCTTAACATTCAGATGCCTAATCTAGTTGTCACTTCACAAGAACTAAGAAAGGGGGTTCATCATCCTCATAATGATCCTCTGATGATTGCTGCACAGATCGGGTTATCTATTGTCTCTAAAATTTTGGTCGACGCGGGCAGTGTAGTCAATGTAATCTTCAAACACGCCTTCGATCAGAAGAACATTCCAGGACACAAGCTAGAGCCAAGCACAGAGCCCAAATTTGGATTTAATAACAAAGGATCAACTCCAGTAGGACATATAAGGCTGCTCGTACGAATGGGAGTGCCGCCAACCTGCAGGACATTTGAAACTATTTTTGAGATAATCGATCAACCCTCCTACTACAACGCCTTCTTTGGCAGGCCTGCTCTTGATGAGATCGATGCTTTTGTCTCCCCGAAATATCTCATGTTAAAATTCTTGACAAAGCGAGGCTGGAGGAATATTCAAGGAGAGCAGTTTAGCTCTCGGAAAATGTATTTTTCCGCTCTTGATCAATATAAAAGGGAGTATTCTGCGTACCTTGATTCTTCTACTATTTTACAGCCTTCAGATGATGGACTTTCGCATCCAACATTCGAACAAATATTAAAGTTAAATCTAACAAACGTATGTATCAAAGGTACATTCCCTTTGGAGGCAAGAGGAAGAGAATTGATGTAAACTCAGCGGAAGAAGGCCCAATAGTCATAGAATTTGATTGCCGAGGAGAAACGGAGAGGATAAAACCCATAGAGGATCTTGAGGAAGCGTACATTGACTCAGATGATGCTACCAAAGTGGTTAAGGTGGGAAAGAATCTTAATGGTGACTTAAAAAAGGATTTGATATAATTTCTCAAAGTCAACAAAGATGTCTTTGCTTGGTCACATTCCGATATGGTGGGAAGTGATCCAACTGTTATGTGTCATGCCCTCAACATTAATCCAGGAGCAACTCCTGTAATGCATAGAAAGAGAAAAATGGACAAAGTTCGGTCAGAAGCTTTGAAAGAAGAGGTTAACAGACTCCTTGAAAATGGATTTATCGGAAAGTATACTACCCAAAATGGTTAGCCAATCTACTTGTAAAGAAATCAAATGGGAAATGGAGGACTTGCATCGATTACACGGGCTTGAACAAAGCATGCCCAAAAGATTATTTCCTAATTTCCACAAATAGATCAATTAGTAGGCACCACAAGCGGACACAAGTTGTTATCACTCATGGATGCCTATTCAGGGTATAACCAAATACCAATGTTTAAAACAGATGAGGAGCACACTAGCTTCATAACTGAGTGAGGGATTTATTGTTATAAAGCAATGCCCATTGGATTGAAAAATGCAGAAGCAACATATCAAAGGTTGGTCAACCGAATGTTTAAGGAGCAAATCGGTCGGAACATGGAAGTTTATGTGGATGATATGCCGGTAAAGTCTGGTGAGCCCGAAAATCATTTTAAAGATTTGGAAGAGATGTTCAAGGTATTGCGCAAATATCAAATGAAACTAAACCCACAAAAGTATTCATTTGGAGTTCATTTCGAAAAGTTTCTAGAATACCTTGTAAGTGCCCAAGGAATTGAGGCCAGTCCAGATCAAATTCAAGCCATTAAGGACATGGCTGAACCAAAAAACAACAAGGAAGTGATGAGTTTGAATGGAAGGGTGGCTGCCTTAAGCAGATTTATTTTTAAGGCTACTGATAAGTGTATACCCTTCTTTGATGTAATTAAGAAAAGAAAGAATTTTGAATGGGGGAAAGATTGTAGAAAAGCCTTTCAGGAACTAAAAAGCCACTTGGAAAAGCCTCCAATACTTTCAAGTCCCGAGAATGGGGAAAAGTTATACCTATATATGGCAGTTTTAGAGCACGCAGTTAGTTCGTGTTGATTAGAGAAGGGAATGAAGCACAACTTTCTGTATATTATGTAAGTAGGCGGTTAAAGGATACAGAGATTTGATACCCAGTTATAGAAAAGTTAGCCTATTGCTTAATTCTCACAGCTCGAAAGCTTAGAGCATACTTTTAGGCGCATCCGATAAGGGCACTGACCAATTTCTCTCTAAAGCAAGTCTTTAGTAAACCAAAGACTTCAAGTAAAATGGGGGACCGAGCTCAGTCAGTATGACATAGAGTTTCAACCACGAGCCACAATCAAGGGATAAGCATTAACAGATTTTGTTAATTAGTGCACAAGCTTTATTAAGGAGCAATCAGAGAAGGAGAAAGATCAGAAGCCTATGTAGCAATTGTTTATTGATGGTGCATTGAATGAACAAGAGGCTGGTGCATGATATGTAATCATAACACCAGATGGACATCGTTTGCATTATGCCATGAAATTGGGATTCCCCGCAACAAATAATGTGGCATAATATGAATCTATGGTAGCGGGATTACCTTGGCATTGGAACTCAAAATTTCAGGAATTCAGATCTTTAGTGATTCTCAACTAATGGTAAACCAAGTGAAATAGGAATATCAAACAAAGGATCCCAAGTTATCCTTATACGTAAAAAAGATACTGAGAATGCTTGCTTTGTTCGAAGACTTTTCAATACACCAAGTCTCAAGGGCAGAAAACTCACAAGCAGACTCTCTAGCAAAACTGGCAAGCTCTAGGGAGCCCGGAGACACATATTGTTCCAGTAGGATATCAAGAAATTCCAAGTATTGAAGAGAAGGTATCTGAATGAGGGAAAGAATTATTAGTTCCGACAAGGTATCTGCATCTATAAATAAGACAAAAGGGGTCAGGTTTTGGGGACTGAATTTTGAAATCCTGAATTCATTTCTTCTACTCTACTCTCTTAATTGCAATTAAGTCTGATAAAATCCCTAAATCAAATTGGGGGGAAAAGCTCTAATTCTTGTAACTCATTTTGGTTTATTAATAAAAGAGTGATGGCTTATTCAATAAGGAGTCTGATGATGAGGAAGATCATTTAGATCATTAGCTAGCCTAATGATCAATTGCACATGATTTTAACCTTTTCTCTTAATCTCTTTTTGTCTATGCAATGTATAGGATCGACTTGGGAATCTCTAGTCGAAACACATCATTATTGGAACCTACATTGATGCCAATTTACGAATAATGATGGGGTTTCGACCATGATGAATTATGAAACTAGGAACACCCAAGTCGATCTTATACAAGGAAATTGGAGTGAATATTAGACAGTTATAAGCTAGAACCATTTCGAAAGAGTGGAAACCTTTTAACACAGTCGAAAAGAGAGCATCGAAGGGAATTCCAGTTTACGATTAACTAATAATTATTGGAGAGGAACTCATTCGAAAGGGTCTATCCAAATTGAAATCACTAAATGGTTGTTTGAGGTGTTCTCGCGTATTTATGAAATACTGGAGAATTGTTTATAGAAACATCGAACTCGTTATGATGGAACGTTTGGACATAAACTTTTATAAGTGATATTGAGTATAACATGTCAATGATAAAATTCAAGTTAAAATCTTTGATTTGAAAATGTTTCAAAATAAAGGTGATTGTGGTCGATTCAACGAAATGTTGAGAACATTAACTTGAATAGCGCTATAATAAACCAATGTAAATAGATATAAATGCACAAACTTATAATTGAGCCAAAGGTGATTCCAAATGGTGAGAATCCCATAATATTGTTATAAGATAACAATGTCATGAAATTGGTCATGATAGAACTTAAAGCTCACTAGAAGTCGAAAGACATACTCTAAATCGTTCCACATGATAAAGGCAGTTTATCAGTGTCAGAGAGAGTGAATCGACAAAGTAGATAATTAAAACCTAATAGCATACCCATTCACTAAGGGACTGATCTAGTAAGTTTTGAGAAAACTGATTGGAGAAGTAGGAATTAGATTCCATAATTGACCCCAAGTGCAAGTGGGAGATTGATAGAGCTAGGGGTATGCCCTAGGGGCAATTATGTAATTTGTTACATATATCTAACTCGTTGACCAATCTTGTTCGAAATAAATGGTATTTTCTTCCTATTATATACTTGATATAATGTGATTATATTAATTAATTAACTTAATTAAAAGTATATTTAATAGAAAAATTCATAAATGGTATATTTTGTGATAGTAGTTACAAAGTGTTGTAACCGTGAGTAATTTATCACAACGAAACAAATATACCATTTTAAATGTTCCTAGTCAAGATGCATCGAGATTGGATATCGATGTATCCGTTGAGACTGGAGTATGTAACGCACTCCAAATGTTGGGCAGTGTATTACTTATGACCGCTGGGGGGCACCTAGGGGTTACGTACTAATAGTTATTGGATAACCATGGAACGACTCACTCGATAGTTTTCTGTTGGTTAATATAACTAAGGTCAACCAGAAAATATCGATGTGACTGATTTACACAGTTCTCTCGACTTGAGAATACTGTGGATCTTTAATATGAAAGCTTCGCTTTCATTATAGTCAAATCATGGCATGGCGTCTATCAAGGGACTATAGTTGGGTCGAGTGGAAGTATTGGAAGTGAAGCACTATTCAAGAGAGGATTCGTCTCCTCAATTATATGTGGGTTGTGTCACGGTTAACTCAAGTCAACTCAAAGTCAAAGTCTCTGGCCAGAGCATTTCGGTTAATAATAATTGTTATTATTGAACCAAGGACTTTGTATTTGGACTATAAAGTTGAATGTGGACGAGGTTGGAATTTTGACCATTACCAAATTCCATAAGTCCAAAGTGATATAGTTTTGACGAAGAAAATTGGTGTAAACAAATGTCACAACCGGGTAACGCTTATTAAACTAAAATTGGATTTTACCGAAAATGAGTAAGCGATAAATTTGGCCATAATTTCACACCACTTGCTAAGTGACGTGTGAACATTAACATTAGAATAGTTCGATGTTAATCGCTGACCAAATTTACACCCAAGAGTTACACGGCTGGAATGATGAATTCCCTTAAGACCGAACGATTTAATTAATTTATAATTGTTATAAATTAATTAACATTTATGAAATATGAATTATAAAATTTGAATATGATTTGAGAAATAAATAATGTTATGTATATTTATAACAGTTATAAATATATTGATCGATATACAATATCGACAAGCGAATAAATTAGATTTAATTGCATAGTATTTTGGCTTGGGCTTAGATGGTTTAAGGCCCATCATTAGGGCTGCAAAATTTCGGTTTTGGGAAGGTCTGGGGGTGGCTAAAATATAGGGAATTGGCCTTGAGATAATGGGTTGAGATCAAGTGAGAATGGGTAAAAAGGTTTTCCTCGTTTCTCTCTAATACAACCCTATATATGTATGTATGTATGTATGTATGTATGTTGTATGTATATGTATATATATCTCTAAAATAATTACTAACCTTTTTTTGGCAGCCATTACCTTCCAAATCGCTGGTTAAAGCATAGCTCTCAATCCACTCCAAAATTCTCAAATATATTTCAAATTAAAACAATACTATTCGATAGTTAGAGGTCGGTGATTCCGGACTTGCAATCTGACGAATCAAGAACAGTAAAAGGAAGGGAAGTCATTGCTTCAACGTGGGTTCAAAAGCATCATTAAATTGGTAATTTTAATTCAAATTACAGTAATTAAATTATATTCTATGATCCTATAATGAGCAATTTCATATCTGTTAAAATATATTGCTACTATATGTTTAGTTAGATGAGATTTTGTAAGCAGATGTAGTTGTCACAATCAGTTTGGTTATGTGCATAATTTGTTTATTATACTATTTTGTTTATGTATAGACAAATGTAGTTTACCGTACAAAATCAATTTTTTCGTTAATAAATTTTTTATATATATTTATTAATAAATTCATATATATATATATTAGTGTATATTTCTCTCTCATAATAGCATATATGCATATATAAGATATATATATGATTTAAAAATTTTAGTACGCTTATTTATATTTAACATGAATTTACAAATTCGAAATAATTTTCATACGTATATTCATATTTTTTAAATTAACATTCATTGAATTTTGAATTGTGTATTATATATAAAATAATTATTACATTAAAAATTCAATTTTATATTTTTTAAAATATTATATCATTCCAGAAACGTACAGAAAAAATTTCGGATTTTTTCAATAAAGTTTATTATTTTTAATAATTAATATTATTTTGGAAAAACTGTTTATAATTTATTAAAAATAATAATTTAATTGCAAAATTCTTCAAAAATTTTCATATCCTTTCATTCATGTTCCTAGAATTTTCGAAATTTTAAAATTTGAATTTTTAATAATATATTATTTTATATTAAATAATTATTGCCGAAATCAATGTATTTGTTATTAAAAAAAATATTTCAACTTTGAAAAATCTCCAGATTTTTTCTAAGCTCTATTTTTATTATCCTAGATTTATGAAAAATTTTAATTTTGAATTTTCACAATAGATTATTTTATGTTAATTATTTATGGATGAAAACATTATTTTATTCGTAATATATACAAATTAAAATACTAAAATTATTATGTTTGCAAAACTAAGTTCATTTTGAATTATAAATAATTTTTAATAATTATTCTATCTCTTTATATATATATTTATCTATATATAAATGTTTTATGTTCATATATGATATATAATATATTTATACATACATGTGTGTGTATTGTAACACATGTACATGCTCATATTTGGGCGATATACATGACATACAAAATGAGCTAATATGTCTGTTACGATGTAAATCCCACATCTATATATGGGCATATTATATCTTTCGCGGATTATTATGTTACACATGCACTCACACATACATGTATATGATACATTTATGCGTAAACTAAATCAAATAAAATTAATTTCATATCTTAATATATTTAAATTTAAATAAAATAAATGATTTTATTTAGATGAAATTTAGAAATGTTCTAATTTAGTTAGACTTCATAGGCCCATTAAAAGATCCAATAGGGTAAAAATTTTGAAATTCACCCATAACTTCTGCTGCGGGCTAGTCCTGTTCCAACAATGGTATCAGAGCCCAATAGCCTATGCGGTCTAATTTAGTCATATTAGGACTAACTAATTAAGCTTGCCCACTTAGTACGGTATCTAGAAAGGTAATGTCTAGGATTGGAATTGGGTAATCAAGTACCCTGTACTACCTGGTTACCGGCCTGGCCCGAAAGGTGAAGTGAGCCCAAAGGTTGCTCCAAATAGAAAAGGCCCAACTTAATTTGGGCCTTGGGCTAATTTTCAAAATCATTTTGAAAATTAATGTTAAAGATTTTAAATTTAAAATAAAACATGTTTATTATAAAATTATAATACTACATAAGTTTTCAAAATGTTTGAAAGGATAATGATATTTTCAAAATATTTGAGAATATTTATATAATAATTTTAAATTTTAAATTTCTTAATAAGATTAATAAAATAAATTAATGAAATATGTTAATTAATTAATGTATATATGCATGTATTATAAGTTGATATATGTTATGTTATTTTAAAATGTTTAAGATAACATAAGTATACATGTATGTATACAAGATAAATTTTGAAATTAATAAATTTTAATACAAATTCTTTAATTGAATTAATTAAATAAATAAAATACACATACATGTGATATATGTGTGTTACAATATAAAGGTTATAGTATACACTATAAATGTTATAGTAGATATGTCCAATATAAAAGTTATATTGGAATACTAATTTAAAATTAATTAAAGAGTTAATTGATTAAAATTAATTAGATAAGATTTAATTAATGATATATTATACGTAAGACTATCATATATGTAATGTGAAATATAAAAGTTATATAACAATAAAAACTTATATGATATGTGTATAAACTAAATGTGGAACATTAAAGAAACCCAAATAGACTTGAGAAATAAATACATATATAAATGTACATATACTGTGATTTCTGATATGTCTGACACTTGAATCGCTGGGTATTTCAAAAGAAATATATTATTATATAAGTAGATATTACTCAATATATACATATATATATATATATATTAAAGATTATGAATCTTCAATATAATGTTGTTCTCTACCATATATATATATTAATAAATTACTTACATACTCCTTAGTTGTTGAGCAAACTCAAGCTAGGGATGTTATTGGCAGTATTACTAATATATTGAACAGATGAGGTAAGATAACTATATGTATTTGTTGAGCAAACTCAAGATACATATACTATACTTAGGCCATCATGATATGGTGGGTATGAGTGAAAAATCTCTTTCGATTTGTTGAGCAAACTCAAGGTCGAAATGAGATTAGAACAAGAAATAATGGGTTAGGAGTTGTATGTGATACAACCGATAAGGAGTTATCCATCGTTTGTGGGGCTATGATTTGTTGAGCAAACTCAAGATCAGAATACCAAAACAAACGAGTCCTAACACCCACTAGTGAAGTTGTAAAACTTCTATGTTTCATCTCAGGGTTTGGAGAAACATAAAAGACCAGTGGGAGCCTTATTAGAAAAATGAAATGGTAACATTCAACCTTTCTAATATTGTAAGAACATATGCTATGTAATGTTATAATTATCTACAATGATAAATTTGTCCATTTAATATGATTGATAAAACGTTTGTCAATTAACATATATAAACAAACTAAATTGAAAGTTGACAAATAGAAATATAATATATACTTACTAATAATTCTATTTGCATATTATATAATGTTTCTATACCCATGCAAGTGCCTAATTTCAACTACTTAATACATTCGTAAGTTGGTCACTTATATGTTTATTTGGTTTAGACCGTATATTGCATTTTATGAGTTTTTGAACTCTAAATGCAATTCAAGACTATGGATATTTGATCCATGTACTTTCACATATAAATGTTATATGGTGAACAATCATAGTTTGTGTGGTACAATATTTCGATGAAGTTAGTTCGTTTGAAGTAAGCCAATAAACAGTATTTTAAGATCATGTATTCAAGTTGAATGATTTCAAAAGGATCATATTATGTTAATATAATATAAGACCATAAACTACGAGATACATCTAAGAACTCGATCGTTGAAATGTCATCTTGATCGGTTTACATAAATTGCAACATATTTGATGTCTTAAATGTTAAGAATAATCAAATGTGCTTTTGTAAAAAGTTTGTTATGATATTGTAGTAAGGTTTTCTTTTGAATAGTTTGACCATTTGAAAGAAAAACGAATGTATAAGAATAGATGTAATTTAAGGTAAAGTTGGAATGAAGAGAATGAATAGTCACTTCTGCTTCATAGAGAAATATTGGAAACAATAATTGTAATAATAATTGATACTTAATATTGGAATATGAAATATGATTTTTATTCCGAAATGTATTTACATAAATTGTTTTCTATAACATTTATTTCTTTGAGTTCAAGATATTTGATCAAAGAACTCTCCACTGTAAACTAGTTGTAGCATATGAAATAAGTAAACAATATTAACAATATTAAGTGAATGGTGGACCTCTAAAATTAGTACGCTATTATAGCAATGGTGGAAATAGTGGGAGCATGCTATATAGCACCTAATGATTGCATCAAATTATGAAAATTGTTTTCGTAAAATGTACCGAACATTATTTGTGAAACAATGTTTATTTTTGGTATTGAATGAAAAATAGATATAACTATATTTTAATATGAATATTATGAATATTCATTGTGAAATAGAACTATATTATGGAATTTGTTTTCATAGTAAAATGATGCAAAAAAAATACATATGTGTCAAATATTATTTACAGTTGTTTTGGAATTATAGACTAAGCCGTAGTTTTGAGAAATAATTTTACTATATGATTATGAATCATATGATACAGTTTAATTATATCTCAAACAATTAATGGCTATGCACCTATTCAGTGGGAGCATCATAAGAGTTGATAAACTCTTTGAATTAATACATATTGATGTATGCAATCACAAGTCTATTAATACCAAAAGGGTTCCACATACTTTGTTATATTAATCGATGGTTTATTACCAACATGAACATGTGTATTAGATACACATGTAGTAAGTTTATGATAAAATCATAGAATATAAAAGAAAAGTAAATAAAATAACATGCAATAGAATAAAATGATTTGATTTGGTCGAATAAGCGAGTATGTTGGAAAGAGTTCCAAATGTACCTAAAAATGAATATAGATTCAATCTTATAAGTCACTCCTCCATGTGATACATAATGATGCATCAATAAGAAGTAATCAGACATTGTTGGACAATTTACGATTAATTGTGAGTGAATTTGAGTTAGTTATTTCTATAAGGTCATGTACTTAAGAGTAGTACACAAGGTTGATATTATTTCATCTAAACAACAGTTTACAAAATCATATAAGATAAAGGTTTGTAAGAAATCCCAACATATCCTAGGCCAAGGAGTTGGCAGGTTGTGCGAGTCGAAAGATTGCACGTAATAATTGTTCATGAGGGATCTTGTATGAATCTCCAAATTTTTTTTTGGAAAGGTCTGTCATCAAATGACATAATTATGTTTTAAACATAATTTTTGTAAACTAAAATCAATTTTATAAATAAAAAGGTTCATAAAGCGTTTATGAATCCCTATTCTATTTGCACTAAGAAACTATTGTTGTTTCAAGATATATCAACTTCATTGTGAAGGAATTTCTTTGAGAAATTTTTGGTAGTTAAATTTTTGGTAGTCATATTAGGACTAACTAATTAAGCTTGCCCACTTAATACGGTATCTAGAAAGTTAATGTCTAGGATTGGAATTGGGTAATCAAGTACCCTGTACTACCTGGTTACCGGCCTGGCCCGAAAGGTGAAGTGAGCCCACAGGTTGCTCCTAATAGAAAAGGCCCAACTTAATTTGGGCCTTGGGCTTATTTTCAAAATCATTTTGAAAATTAATGTTAAAGATTTTAAATTTAAAATAAAACATGTTTATTATAAAATTATAATACTACATAAATTTTCAAAATGTTTGAAAGGATAATGATATTTTCAAAATATTTGAGAATATTTATATAATAATTTTAAATTTCTTAATAAGATTAATAACATAAATTAATGAAATATGTTAATTAATTAATGTATATATGCATGTATTATAAGTTGATATATGTTATGTTATTTTAAAATGTTTAAGATAACATAAGTATACATGTATGTATACAAGATAAATTTTCAAATTAATAAATTTTAATAAAAATTGTTTAATTGAATTAATTAATTAAATAAAATACACATACATGTGATATATGTGTGTTACAATATAAAGGTTATAGTATACACTGTAAATGTTATAGTAGATATGTCCAATATAAAAGTTATATTGGAATACTAATTTAAAATTAATTAAAGAGTTAATTGATTAAAATTAATTAAATAAGATTTAATTAATGATATATTATACGTAAGACTATCATATATGTAATGTGAAATATAAAAGTTATATAACAATAAAAACTTATATGATATGTGTATAAACTAAATGTGGAACATTAAAGAAACCCAAATAGACTTGAGAAATAAATACATATATAAATGTACATATACTGTGATTTCTGATGTGTCTGACACTTGAATCGCTGGGGTATTTCACAAGAAATATATTATTATATAAGTGGATATTACTCAATATATATATATATTAAAGATTATGAATCTTCAATATAATGTTGATCTCTACCATATATATATTAATAAATTACTTACATACTCCTTAGTTGTTGAGCAAACTCAAGCTAGGGATGTTATGCGTAGTATTACTAATATATTGAACAGATGAGGTAAGATAACTATATGTATTTGTTGAGCAAACTCAAGATACATATACTATACTTAGGCCATCACGATATGGTGGGTATGAGTGAATAATCTCTTTCGATTTGTTGAGCAAACTCAAGGTCGAAATGAGAAATGTATATATGCATGTATAATAAGTTGATATATGTTATGTTATTTTAAAATGTTTAAGATAACATAAGTATACATGTATGTATACAAGATAAATTTTGAAATTAATAAATTTTAATAAAAATTGTTTAATTCAATAAATTAATTAAATAAAATACACATACATGTGATATATGTGTGTTACAATATAAAGGTTATAGTATACACTATAAATGTTATAGTAGATATGTCCAATATAAAAGTTATATTGGAATACTAATTTAAAATTAATTAAAGAGTTAATTGATTAAAATTAATTAGATAAGATTTAATTAATGATATATTATACGTAAGACTATCATATATGTAATGTGAAATATAAAAGTTATATAAAAATAAAAACTTATATGGTATGTGTATAAACTAAATGTGGAACATTAAAGAAACCCAAATAGACTTGAGAAATAAATACATATATAAATGTACATATACTGTGATTTCTGATGTGTCTGACACTTGAATCGCTGGGGTATTTCACAAGAAATATATTATTATATAAGTGGATATTACTCAATATATATATATATATATTACAGATTATGAATCTTCAATATAATATTGTTCTCTACCATATATATATTAATAAATTACTTACATACTCCTTAGTTGTTGAGCAAACTCAAGCTAGGGATGTTA
Organism: Allium fistulosum; assembly: GCA_030737815.1. Taxonomy (NCBI): domain Eukaryota; kingdom Viridiplantae; phylum Streptophyta; class Magnoliopsida; order Asparagales; family Amaryllidaceae; genus Allium; species Allium fistulosum. The sequence continues at coordinate 901,716,365 of CM060905.1, forward strand.
TGCGTAGTATTACTAATATATTGAACATATGAGGTAAGATAACTATATGTATTTGTTGAGCAAACTCAAGATACATATACTATACTTAGGCCATCACGATATGGTGGGTATGAGTGAATAATCTCTTTCGTTTTGTTGAGCAAACTCAAGGTCGAAATGAGAAATGTATATATGCATGTATTATAAGTTGATATATGTTATGTTATTTTAAAATGTTTAAGATAACATAAGTATACATGTATGTATACAAGATAAATTTTGAAATTAATAAATTTTAATAAAAATTGTTTAATTGAATAAATTAATTAAATAAAATACACATACATGTGATATATTTGTGTTACAATATAAAGGTTATAGTATACACTATAAATGTTATAGTAGATATGTCCAATATAAAAGTTATATTGGAATACTAATTTAAAATTAATTAAAGAGTTAATTGATTAAAATTAATTAGATAAGATTTAATTAATGATCTATTATACGTAAGACTATCATATATGTAATGTGAAATATAAAAGTTATATAACAATAAAAACTTATATGATATGTGTATAAACTAAATGTGGAACATTAAAGAAACCCAAATAGACTTGAGAAATAAATACATATATAAATGTACATATACTGTGATTTCTGATGTGTCTGACACTTGAATCGCTGGGGTATTTCACAAGAAATATATTATTATATAAGTGGATATTACTCAATATATATATATATATATATATATATTAAAGATTATGAATCTTCAATATAATGTTGTTCTCTACCATATATATATTAATATTACTTACATACTCCTTAGTTGTTGAGCAAACTCAAGCTAGGGATGTTATGCGTAGTATTACTAATATATTGAACAGATGAGGTAAGATAACTATATGTATTTGTTGAGCAAACTCAAGATACATATACTATACTTAGGCCATAACGATATCACTACAAGAAAATCCTTCTTTAATTGCAAGAAGGCATGGCATTAGAAGCAAATTGCTATTTTTTATTGTTCGCATGTTAAATAAACACGGTAGACACGCTATAAGATTATACCCCAACCTTAACAAAATGAAAAAGAGACACTTAAGCGGCAAATTATTTTCATTCCCTCCCATTTGATATATTCCACGTTTAACATCAAAACCCCCTTTTCCCACGAACTTCGCTCTATAAACCCTAGTTTTCTCCCTTCTTCACCGATCCAACCTCTAAATTATTTGGATTGAACTATCTTTGCCGAAGTGATTCCCTTGCAGGTAACTGTTCTTTATTTTACATGATTTATTTTGTTCAAATTTTGGGTTTTTGTGTGATTTATTATCATCGGTAATCCCATAGTTCTAGAAAGTAATGACCGCTACGCTTTTGTTACTGTTTTATTAGCATAAGTTTGGATCTATAGTTTTGATTTATTCATCTATGTCTCAATAGTTCATGATTCCTCTAGGATATGTGTGGTTAACTCTGTAAATTGAGGTGTTTTTCATGTTGTTAAGTGAAATATTGCTTTTATCTCATCTAATTTTATTTTTATACAAATAATTGGGTTTTCTAAAATAGAAGATTATGCTTATTCATGTGACTTTGGTGCGTGGAATTTCTCTAACTTACATTTGTTGTTGATTTTTACCATAATCTGAAGAATTTTGTAAACTAACAAGTAACATATAAATTTGTTTTTCATATTGTTTTGTTAATTTTAACTTGGTAAACAATCAACGGATGTGAGATCCTACAACTGCATATGGTTTTCAATGACGTCTCGTATCACAGACATATGCATTTTTGTTTCAGTCATCTATTTTTTGTTTTTAGGCCTTAAGTATTTGTATCAATTAAGTTAAAATGTAATGGCATTTCATTATTCTTTTAATGAAAAGCTTATTTTGTAGGTAATAGAACACATCGTACATCTCGCGACGAAGGTCATGGTTCAATGGGTACATTTAGAGACGTGCCTATTCAAATATGCTTGATGTGCATTATTTACTAGGTGGACACAAGTAAAAGTTCCCTCATAGAAACATTAAGGCGTACAAAACTATAATTTAACTTGAACATAATCCCTAAACATAACAAATATGTGCTTTAGCCAAATAAATAAATATATTGTTGCTAGTAATACATTTCTTAATATGAAATAATTAATAATAATATTTAAGTACGATGCATTACAGTTTATTAATTTTTTTAAAGTAAAGTCGACTGACCGGGGGAAAATCATCACTTGTGATCATATGTTGGGAAACCCACATGCCGTATCACTTATTTTATTAATAACTAAAAAAATATTTACATAGAGATACATAGTCATACAGACACTCTCATACAAGCACGCATTATTAAATTAGGTATGAAATATTAATAGTTAATGGACGGAATGCCTGAAATAAAACAGAAGTTGAGCCACCAAATGAAGTAGGTGATAGGAAATATCTTTAATGGGTGGGAATGCATAACCGGACTTAAAAAACAATTCCTGTAAAACATTAATATACAACATTCAGCTGGTAAATAGTCTTTGAGCAGCTTTGATTTGATGAGAATGGTGGAAATCAAAGTGATGCTGCAAAGTTTTGTACAATAACTAACAAGTTCGAGCACATGCCCTATACATAGCAGGCCTATATATACTTGCCTTTCTCACTGAAGATAGTTCACATAGGTTATTAGGTTATTATATGTAAACAATCAATAATTGCATATCTAAAGAAAAAGGAAAAAAAAGAAACAAATTCATCTATTACTTTTCTGTATGACATAATACACTCAAAAAATACATTTTAAGCCACAAATGCAACTTTACGGTGTTTAATTACTAGCATGCATCGGTCTATTAAAAAATTAACTACTGCTCATTCATTCTTGCATCTGTTGAATAAAGCAGTACAGGTACATGGCTAACTTCAAGCATAAACATATTATTCATTGGAAACTAGTTTCCCCAATCAATGATTTTCTTTGTAGACTCTACATAATCAAATTGTTTTACCTTATCCATTTCGATAATCCTTATGTAATGTCATTTTATATTTGCTTATTGAAAGAAATTGTCTAGTGATGTCTTTTTTTTGCTTTGTTTTATTTTCTTAGGCTCGGATAAGATTTGCAGTTGGTCAAAAGCGTGCAGACACAAAAAAACAGTAAAAGACTTCCTTCTCTATGGAAAAACATCTAAACTTTGCTACCTGGTTTCTCTCTCACACAGAATCATTTTATGCAACTGTAGAGATTTAATTATGTGTTTTTTATATTACAAATTAACCTTACATATCACATTGCTTTAACTGTATATTATCCAAAACTTGACACTTGTTGTAGGATCAAAATTTCAATCGACATGGGAATGAAACAAACAAGAGAAAAGGAAAAGCTCAAGATCCCGGAAAAGGTTGTAGAGATTACAAATCTCAACCAAGCTTTGAGAAAGGTCAACGATATGGTAAGTTATATGTTGGCCTCTCTCATATGAGACAATTATACTAGCATTTTTCAGCAATTCATTTTTTTTCATAGCTCGGCGTAGGCATAGATTTTATGACACAGATGATGAAGGTCCGGAAAAAAATTTCAATGCTACATTTGGTGGACAGAAGTGTTAAACTTGGTCGTTTACATGGACCGAGAACTTAGGTTTCAGTAATACAAGATCTGGATTTAATTATGAAAGTGAATCATCGAAAAAAGAAAAAGCTCGTGAAAAGTTTTGGCGAGAAAGTGACGATGAGGAGGAATTAACCAATGTATATAGTGTAGGCAGCTGCTCTCATAGGATAACTCTCGGCTTACCACCAACTGGACCTTTAAAGTTGGAAGATATTAAAATTGCGTAAGTTATGCCTTGGGTTAATGTAGGTATTAATATTTTTTGACATGGATTTTCGATAGTTTGATTTACATTTTCTTCTACACAGTTATAGGGAATCTGCTTTGAAGTGGCATCCTGATAAGCACCGAGGTGCCTCACAGGTGACTTTGTTGTTTGAATTGTGATATGTAGAAGCGATATGCACTGAATGTGCCTAATATTTACTCCTTTCTTGACCATGCATCAACTAATGCTTGTGTTATTTTCAATGCAACAAAGTTTTGAATTATTGGTACCTGAATAATAATCATCTGTACAAAAAAAAGGGGTTATAAAACATCATTCCTCAGAAATTTGGTGTTCTTTTTAGGGGAAAAGTAATAATATATCAAATGCACATAATTTCATATGAAATGTACATCAACTGAATTTGGCATCACTGCCTCTTGCTGCTAATATGGACAGAATTCAATTATATCTTACACACAATAGACTAACATATGCAATACTGAAATGACCATCTGAGTCAGATAGTGAAAAGGATTATGTGCTTTTACCAAAACAGATGTTTGAAAAATGTAGTCAATTTTTTGAAGGATTGTTTGCAAAACAAATCTTTAAAAATCTTTTTGTTTCTTATGGCAAATTATCTTTCGGCATAATAGGTGCTATATCATTTGTGTGTGTGTGTATAATTCTACTTGATATTTATGCTTGATACAACTTCTAATAATGTATGTACAGAATCTATCTCTCGGGTTCATTGTGTTTCAGTATACATATACCACGTACGTACCTTTTACAACAAATTTTGTGATAATAAAAGGCTTACACATATAAATGAGTCCACAATCATGCTAATTCAAAAACTATTGTAAATACCACAACAACTGCCTGAGCATTGGTTCCATCCTAGCTAGCGATTAAATACATCAGTCGAGTGAGCCACATTGTGTACTTGAATTTTATTATTGTTAATAATAATAAAATTTAAAATCAATTTTATGGCAAAAGTGGTCAAATCAATTTATTATTGTTTAATGTTTGTTTCCTAGTATTAGAACAAACAGATTAATGGGTATGGAGGGTCGACTCATATTATTGTCGTGGTTGGAATAATTTATGACGAGGAGGTCGCATAAGGTTATTAGTGATATTATAGATATACCGAGGAGACACAAGGCATTAAGTGGACAATTAGAGCTCATATATGACCAAGTATGTTAAAATGCACTCCTATTTTTTTATATAAATTACTTGTTGACTTTTTTGATTTTGATTTTAAACTGAAATTAAAGGGGGAAACAACATGCTAGTTTCCAATCTTTGTTGACTCGACCACCTTGTGTTACCCAGTTCTCTACATCCCACAAGATTGATTAAAGGGTAATCGGTTGGGACTTTGGGTATAGGATGCCTATTGATGATTCAACGTTTTGAAATACTCCGGTCGTTGTATTATCTACCTAAAAGCTGCATGAATGTTTCTGTAAGTATTGGCTTCATCTTTTATTTGATGTTCTCACATCTATGCATGCCTAGTTTGTTTTTTAAGAGTGCAACCACTAATATATTTAAAAATTCAAAAGTGCGTTAGTTAAATACTTTACATTATTTGGTGTGGTTCCATAATATTGAGTATTTTATGGAGATTTACTCTAGGATCCAACCACAAATAAAATTGCTTCTCCCTATCCCCTTTCCCTTGTAAGAAAACATTAGCATGCAAAGTGTAAGATTGGCCATTGACATTTCCTAAGAATTCAAAGTCTATCTTGTCACTATATTTGCCTTATGATGACAACCGCAAGATATATAAAATAAAATAAAAACTGTAACTGCGAACGTTCAAATATGCATGAGCGAAAAAGGTTTTAAATTTATTTCCGACATTTTAGTGTGAGCAAAAAATTAATTTCTATGACTATTTTCTAACAATAAAATGAAAGAAAATATTTAATTGGGAATAGTGCAAGCTTGCTGTTGCAAGCTTGCCGGAGAGCAAGCTTGCATATGGTGCAAGCTTGCTGGAGCGCAAGCCTACAACAGAGCAAGCTTGCTAGTGCATTTATGATTATGGTCCATCTGCTTGTAAAGCTTTGAGCTTTTTTCGATTTTTCGATGGATTTATTGATGAGGTTTTGAGCTGTGGCTAATGCTTGCTTGATAGATTTGAACTCTTCTGCCATTGATGATGAGTCTGAATTATTTCTGATAAGCATAAAGCAGTAAAGATTAAAATGAAATAAATGATGTTAATATATCTTTTCACCATGTTTTCTCAATAATATTGAAAGTGCCTTCTCACTATGTTTTCTCATAAACAAAAATTAAACTTTCCCTTTAAAAAAATATCAGACTTTCTCACAAACAGTATTAGAGCTTTTTGTTTAAAAATCTTCAAATTAATGCAAATAAGCGACTAAAACTGAGATTTATTCATTCTTTATAAATATTTTGTATGCATAATAGTAAATAATGAAAAGAGATTCTACTCAAGCAAATGATGAAAATAAAGAAATATCATACTTTCTCACAAACAGTATTAGAGCTAAAGATGAAAAAATTCATTACAAACAAAATGCTGGCCAAGAAAAATGAAAAGTCTGTATCTGATAATAAGGATAAGGGAGATGAGCATTGTAGTAATGTGAAACATGAGGAATCATTTAACTCAAGTGCTAACCAGCAAGAAGATACGTCAATGAACATATCTTAAAATGAAAATTTTGTCCCTTGTTTAAATTCATTTTCGGCTTTGACCTGCACAGAAAAGCCTATTAGTAAATTAGTCTTTGGTGATGCATCTTTTGTACTTATACATACTTGTATATATTGACTAACATATGTATGTTTGTGTTTCTTCTTCACAGGTGTTGTATAATGCTTTTGAGGTTGATACATGATGTCGCACTCTTTCTCCTTTAAATCGGTCATGCTTATCGACGGTCATTAAAATATTTAGTATGTATCGTTTTGGTATGCTACACTCAATTTGTATACTTATGTTTAATTTTTATCACAAATATTTATGTTTAATTCTTCATGTATGAAATATTATGGATATATATGTATATTTTGTGATTTGACTTATGACTCAATTTGTGTACTTATGTTAATGTGATGAATGTGGTTTTTTGAGTTATAATATTTAAGTAGAATTGACAATGGTAAGCTTTGAATGTTACGGCAGCAAAAAATGTGCAATAGAATTTTTTTATAGCGTTCTAACTATGCAATAAAAAGAAAAATTGTTCAGCTTTGTTATACTATAGCATCATGTTAGTGCTATACAAAATATTTTGCAAAGAGTAAATAGTTTTCATAGCAATAAGATGGTGCTATAATAGATAGTAATGAATTTTCTATAGCATTTCAATGTGTCATAAAAGGTTGACACGATGATTCCATAGCGCGTTCAAATGCTATAATAATATAGCATGTCGACATATTTATAGCAACTAAAATGCGTCATAAAAAGTTCTATAGCACATTTCATAATGCTATAGAAAAGTAGTTGCACCAATATGGCCTATTTTAGATGGCAAGAAAAATACGTTTTCCATTGCAAGTATGATACGCTATAGTATCTACCAGACTTTTTACAACATGTTGATCAATGGCGATTATAGAATCGCTATAGAAAGTTTTTATAGCGGTTTTTACACGCTATAAAAAGTCCTTTTTGTTGTAGTGTATGGTGGGTATGAGTGAATAATCTCTTTCGATTTGTTGAGCAAACTCAAGGTCGAAATGAGATTAGAACAAGAAAAAATGGGTTAGGAGTTGTATGTGATACAACCGATAAGGAGTTATCCATCGTTTGTGGGGCTATGATTTGTTGAGCAAACTCAAGATCAGAATACAAAAACAAACGAGTCCTAACACCCACTAGTGAAGTTGTAAGACTTCTAAGTTTCATCTCAGGGTTTGGAGAAACATAAAAGACCAGTGGGAGCCTTATTAGAAAAATGAAATGGTAACATTCAACCTTTCTAATATTGTAAGAACATATGCTATGTAATGTTATAATTATCTACAATGATAAATTTGTCCATTTAATATGATTGATAAAACGTTTGTCAATTAACATATACAAACAAACTAAATTGAAAGTTGACAAATAGAAATATAATATATACTTACTAATAATTCTATTTGCATGTTATATAATGTTTCTATACCCATGCAAGTGCCTAATTTAAACTACTTAATACATTCGTAAGTTGGTCACTTATATGTTTATTTGGTTTAGGCCGTGTATTGCATTTTATGAGTTTTTGGACTCTAAATGCAATTCAAGACTATGGATATTTGATCCACGTACTTTCACATATAAATGTTATATGGTGAACAATCATAGTTTGTGTGGTACAATATTTCGATGAAGTTAGTTCGTTTGAAGTAAGCCAATAAACAGTATTTTAAGATCATGTATTCAAGTTGAATGATTTCAAAAGGATCATATTATGTTGATATAACATAAGACCATAAACTACGAGATACATCTAAGAACTCGATCGTTGAAATGTCATCTTGATCGGTTTACATAAATTGCAACATATTTGATGTCTTAAATGTTAAGAATAATCGAATGTGCTTTTGTAAAAAGTTTGTTATGATATTGTACTAAGGTTTTCTTTTAAATAGTTTGACCATTTGAAAGAAAAACGAATGTATAAGAATAGATGTAATTTAAGGTAAAGTTGGAATGAAGAGAATGAATAGTCACTTCTGCTTCATAGAGAAACATTGGAAACAATAATTGTAATAATAATTGATACTTAATATTGGAATATGAAATATGATTTTTATTCTGAAATGTATTTACATAAATTGTTTTCTATAACATTTGTTTCTATGAGTTCAAGATATTTGATCAAAGAACTCTCCATTGTAAACTAGTTGCAGCATATGAAATAAGTAAACAATATTAACAATATTAAGTGAATGGTGGACCTCTAAAATTAGTACGCTATTATAGCAATGGCGGAAATAGTGGGAGCATGCTATATAGCACCTAATGATTGCATCAAATTACGAAAATTGTTTTCGTAAAATGTACCGAACATTATTTGTGAAACAATGTTTATTTTTGGTATTGAATGAAAAATAAATATAACTATATTTTAATATGAATATTATGAATATTCATTGTGAAATAGAACTATATTATGGAATTTGTTTTCATAGTAAAATGATGCAACAAAAATACATATGTGTCAAATATTATTTACAGTTGTTTTGGAATTATAGACTAAGCCGTAGTTTTGAGAAATAATTTTACTATATGATTATGAATCATATGATACAGGTTAATTATATCTCAAACAATTAATGGCTATGCGCCTATTCAGTGGGAGCATCATAAGAGTTGATAAACTCTTTGAATTAATACATATTGATGTATGCAATCACAAGTCTATTAATACCAAAAGGGTTCCACATACTTTGTTATATTAATCGATGGTTTATTACCAACATGAACATGTGTATTAGATACACATTTAGTAAGTTTATGATAAAATCATAGAATATAAAAGAAAAGTAAATAAAATAACATGCAATAGAATAAAATGATTTGATTTGGTCGAATAAGCGAGTATGTTGGAAAGAGTTCCAAATGTACCTAAAAATGAATATAGATTCAATCTTATAAGTCACTCCTCCATGTGATACACAATGATGCATCAATAAGAAGTAATCAGACATTGTTGGACAATTTACGATTAATTGTGAGTGAATTTGAGTTAGTTTCATTCTATAAGGTCATGTACTTAAGAGTAGTACACACGGTTGATATTATTTCATCTAAACAACAGTTTACAAAATCATATAAGATAAAGGTTTGTAAGAAATCCCAACATATCCTAGGCCAAAGAGTTGGCAGGTTGTGCGAGTCGAAAGATTGCACGTAATAATTGTTCGTGAGGGATCTTGTATGAATCTCCAAAAATTTTTTTGGAAAGGTCTGTCATCAAATGACATAATTATGTTTTAAACATAATTTTTGTAAACTAAAATCAATTTTATAAATAAAAAGGTTCATAAAGCGTTTATGAATCCCTATTCTATTTGCACTAAGAAACTATTGTTGTTTCAAGATATATCAACTTCATTGTGAAGGAATTTCTTTGAGAAATTTTTGGTAGTTAAATGGAATTGGATCCGATCCAAAGATAGAAATGATTATATGAGATGAAGTGAAATTGACTAATCTAAATGAACACATAGCACTAGAATGTCTAATAAGTATTCTCTTACATCGAAGAGAAATTATGAATTTCTTATTAATGTTGAAAATATACATTACCCTCGATTGTTCAATTAAACTATTAAGATTGTTGACCCTATATGGTATGATGCGCAAATCTGAAAGAATTCCAAGTACGCTATCAAAATATGATTTTGGTGGTCGTAACCAAATAGATGTGACCCATCGGCCGAGATTGTGTCTTTATTGGAAAGACTAACGTGGTTGGAATTAAATGAGCAACGTTGATAAGAATAATATCGCAAATTTCAATCATTGAAATTAGCATAACAGATTTGGTATTCAACATGCTCAAGTTAATTCAGATTTACTCACAAAATTAGCGCTCGATAAGACTTAGTGTTTGGTACTTATGTATTGAAACAGAAAGTGTAACGTATCGGGTTTTGCCCGCTCGAAAATCAACATCCGTACTTCACATTGTACTAGAATGCCGCAGATTCGACCGTTCAAATCCGATTCGTCGGAGCTATAACACAATTAAGTAAATAACACAGCGGAAGAAAAGAATAATACATTGATATATAATATTTGATACAACAGAGTGATACAATGAATATCAATATACATCAGAGATATGATACAAGAAATAGCAGCGGAAAAGAAAAGATAACAACAGCAGCGGAACAATATCAATAGAAATGATAACTCCAAAATGATCTTCAGACAAGAATGAATCCACAACTCCAAGATAAGCAACTCCGATGAATGAACTAGCTCCAGATAATCTACTAAACCTGAATATCTGAAAAGAAACCCAACTCTAGACTGCTAGTGTGGAAAATTATGAGCACCCAGAGTTTAGGAAGGGAACAATAAACTCTGGATCAGTCATGGGACTGGTGTGAGCAACAAAAACAGTTTATCTTTAAACAAACACAAAAGGTTTTAAACATTGAAATCCGCAATGCTTTTGGAAAATGAAACTACCATAAGACCTCCCGCCACACACACAATGCAAACGCAGAATTGGAGGAGATTTCTTCTTATGATAGTCAAACATGCTTACTACGCAAATCATTGGATATTATCATTAGTGCATAGTGTAGAAAAACATTTCGAAAGTATAATATTAATCTTAGCCAACATACGACCAGTATCGTATGCCTACTATAGCTACCATCTAAACAGTGGTGACCACCGTACGTAAATGGCAGGTTCTACAACTAAAACCGTACAAGTTCCGTATTGGGAAATGGATTTCCAACAAATGGTCAGGCTAAGGAACTTCCTTTCCGCCGCATGGGATCGCCTCTGGCGGGACGTCCCGAGAGACAAACTGCTCTCTGCAAACACAAGGTCGAGTTACCCCTGTAACAGGTAACTCACGAATATGCCACCTCCCGGTCCTTTGGGACCTTTATCCGAGGCGCCTCTAAACCAACATCACACATAATAAAGTGTATCCACATGAGTAAGTATTTAGGCTCCATACCATGATACCACCCCTTTCCAGAAGGAAATGACATACCCTAAAGGGCGCAACCCTCATAACCTTGCCGCAACATTCCTGTTTCGACCATTTCCGGGTTGTGAGGCCCTAACGAAGTCTCGTCCACAAAGCTACGCTTTTTCAAAAAGCCACGCTTTGGGTCAACAGATGATCAACCTATGATCACAAAGATAAATGATCAAACAAATGATCATATCACAAATGATCAAACACTGATCATCACACAGCAACACTCAGCATGCCACATTACCAGATTGGGAGTATATCGCTGATAACCTTCAACTACATAACCTCTGAGCTCGTACGTCTCAGAGAAGGGTGTTAAGCTAAGAGAATAAATTCTCTGCCACCAAACAGATATGTATTTGAAAGAAATCAGCTTTATATCTCAAAGTGTAATGTCAGACATACAATCCATACAAGTCTGTTACGGGTTCGAACAGAACCGAAGGCACTTCTCACGAAGCCCTTGCAATTCCGGATAATTTCCAATCACGTCCGGACTTCCCGTCACTAAGGATGATAAAACCTCTATACCGGGGATCAGCCGATGCAGAGTAACTCGACGGTAATCCTTCCATTTTCAAAAATATCTGGTCTTCAACACCGGTCATCAAATGCTATCCATATACGACGTATCACATATTCGGAATGGGTTATACGACCCAAAGGTCCTCTCCCGGCTAAACCGAATAGTGAGCGAAATATTTAAAAACATATGGATATGAGATTTCAATTAAGTCACAACTTATTACCCAAAACTTCTCTTTTCAAATGGTTAAAACAAATTACCATTTAAATCTTTTAAACAAAAAGATTTACTTTAAACAACCTTCAACGGTTTAAACAATTTCCACATTTAAATCTTTTAAATAAAAGATTTATTCACAGATTTTCTAAATCAATTTCCATTTCAGTTTAACTCGTTAAATCTCTAAATCAAAGATTTAACTTATAGCTTTCAAAACAATTTCATTTAGAATGGTTTAAATAAAAAATCATTTTAAATCTGTTAAAAATAAACAGATTCAATTCATAGCTTTCAAAAACAAGAATTCATTCATAACTTGGAAAACCATTTTTCAATTCAATCTTGAAATTCCTTTAATTAAACTGGAATTTCATTGCTTATCTAAAAGCTTTTATCTTTTGAAAACAAATAGTTTCATTTCAGAAAATTTGATTTATTCATACGAGTTAAAGTCTTTGGGTTAAATCCAAATTCTCAAAATTTCACTTTTAAATGGTTTAGATTCATACAAACACATTTATAACATTTTCAATCCCTAGTTTCAAATCATAGGATTCAATTTCAAACTTGAATTCAAATTTAAATCAAATTATTTAAATTTTCATAACTCGATTAAGTTATTCAAAATAACTTTTATCTTTGAAATTCTATTTCAATTGCTTTTCACTTTAAACCCAAATTTCAAATTTCAAAATCAATTGAAATTAAAATTTCAATTTCAAAAACATCAAATTTAAATCATATGTGACTTAACCGATTTCCACATGAAATCCATATTTGTGTGTGTAAAAGTGTAGTCCAAGGGTTTCACACAGTAGTGCAACACAATGAATCATCACATATCAGAATACAGAAATATAATTCGATAAGCGGTATAAGAACAACGCTTATCGTTCATTCACAGATCATAGATATATAAAGGTCACAGATAAGTAAACTACATATCACAACATAAATCAGGATGTATCACAAAGCATCATATATCAGGGATATCAAACAATTTAACATTCAATGGAATCTAAACATTCACAAGTGAATTTATTAATCAACTGATTAATTTAAATCAGATGTATCAATTTAATAATCCGGGTTAATTATCGTAATTTAATTACAAATTATTTGAAAATATTTCTTTCAAATTTATTGGTTAACCCTTAATTATTAACTAAGCATTCTTAAATCAATGAATCAATTAATCTTAATTATTAAATTAATCTTAATTAATTGCCATTATTAATTAATCCTTTGATAATTCACATTTTAAATTATCATTTAATTAATTACATTCAGTAATTATTTATTCATTACTTCTCTAAGTAATTTTTATTTTCCAAATCGTCAAGTGATTATTAATTTAAACTTTAGTTAATACATTTAAACTTATAATTACAAATTATCAATACCAATTATCAATTATCATTCTAATTTTCCTAATGGTTAATGAATTTAAACCTTGAACCTTCATTTACTTAGAGTAAATTCATTTCCCATTATTATTTAAATTTCACTTCATTATGTTGAAAACATTTATTTCACTCTCCCTTTTGAACTTTCATTTTAAATTCAGAGTTTTAAAACGGGTACTAATTTAACTTTAAACCAATTTATAACTAACCTTAAAAATCTTTAAATTACAAATTAAAATAATGCTTAGTTATAAAGGAATTTTAAATCAAATCCACTTAAGTTCAAAAATTGAAACTTATTCGAAGTATTTAAATTTATAAACTTTCTCTTCATTTCAAAACTGGAATTAAATATTCCTTAGACTCAGATTAACTTTGATTTAAATTTTAAAACCCAAACTTTTAAAACTGAAAATCAAGTTACAGGCTAAAAACTGGAAGACAAACAAATACCCGAGTTCACCCTTATTTTACTTCGAGTTACCCCGAGAAAATCATGAGCCTGCTTCGAGCAAAACATATATCAACCCATGCTCTTCCCTTCCAAACCCAGAGCAAAGAAACCAGACCCAAAACTAATCATGCTCATGCACGTGCACCGCGGCGACGAACTTCGCCGATCATCTCCGATGATCTTCCTGAACCACCCATCGCCCAAACATCCCTACTCGAGCAACCACCCACCATCATCGATTCGAAATCGAAATTCAAACGTACGAGCCAACCTGGAACCAGTAACCCAACCTCAAACCAAAACCTGTCATCACCGATTGCTCCATGCTCCGACCACCAGCGGCTACCCAACTCCGGCCGTGAACTCGTCTACCTCCCTTGTATCCAACCCCAGAAGCTCGAAACACTCGATCGTTTCATGGCTTCGAACGAGACGAAACATCACAGCACTCAAAAACTAGGTCACCAGATTTTAAACGCTTCTCGCCGCCACCACGTTGACCTGCCGACCAGTCCACTATTTTTCCCAAGTTCCCCCATCGCTCCTCTACCTCTCGACCAAACCACGATGTCTCCAGTCGACGAGTTAACCCACGGCACCCCAAAAAGCTCAAAACAGTGAAACGAAAACTGCTCTTCAACCCAAGCTCTAAAAATTCTAAATCTTGCTTTAAAAATCCTATTTTAGTATGTATTTTCACTCTACACTCCTGAATACTTAAACAAGAAATTTTGTTTAAACATATTTAAAGTTATACTTAGTTTTCTTGAGTTACCAGAGGTAATTATAGGTTGTTTTAGCTTTAACATATTTTTAACACTTAGATGACAACCAAACCAATAGTTTTTATTTACATCTTAAGTTCAAACAGAGGTTAGATCATGAGATGGAGGTTTGTTTCATATCTACAAAAACATAACACAGATACAGGGTATCACAGAAACAGATACACATAGACTTGGCACAACATACATATATACAAAATATATATCATCACAGAGGAAAACATGCTTTATCTAAACTTAGGTTATATTTAAAAAAATATGTTACTCACCTGTCTTCCAGAGAAGAAAGAATAACAAAGTATGTTGTTTTGATTTTTCTTTGAAATAGGCTTTGCATTTGAAAACTGATCCTTGCTTTGAGTTGCTCTGCCCTTTTGATTTTATGATTTGTTTTGAAGTTGTATTGTTGTTTTATTGTTTGAGTTTTAAAGTTTAAGTTTTGAAGAATATTTACTTCAGATTTTTCATAGCTTGGAATGGACGAGAATAAAATGTAGAAGGCTGATATAAATGAATTGGGTTTAGTGGTGATAGAACTTGTACAGGTAATATTGTTTTGTACAAAAGAAATCAGAGATTTTTCTTAGTTTACTGATATGGTTTCAACATATTTTCGGCTGAGAAGATTGTTTTGTGCTTGGGTATTAAATGCTTGTCCTTTATGTTTCATGTACATACTTATTTATTTTGTGTAAGTGTACTTTATGTTCCTACTTATGATATTTGTGCTTTCTTTTGCTTTGCATTTCCAATTGTTCACATATAAAGTTCTACTTGTCTGGTTTTGGTTTCATACTTTTGCTTTGTTTTATTTTTTTCTTGCTTATATACTTGAGTATATTTTTCTTTGCTTTGGCCTTATTACCTTGAAATACAAATGAATTTCCCCAAAATAAATATGTTTGTGAAATATTAGTTAATATGTTTGCTTACTCTCTTATTGTCTTGTATTTTCTCTATACACATATTTGTTTCTATTACTTTGTATTTGATTTGCCTAGCTTGCTTTATTTTCCTTTCTAATATTTATTATTATCATTTATTATTAAACAATTTATTTACTATTTAAATTCAAACCAAAACATATATATATATATATATCTACATATATATATACAACATTTTAAATTTAAATGATTTAACGCATTTTTATTCGATTTCGGGGAAACTCGCATCCATTTAAAATCAATTTTACAATTTTTATTCAAAAAATCATTTAATTATCAATTTAAAATAGATTAAAATTCGGGGTCGTTACAGACTTCCCCCCTTAAAAGAATTTCGTCCTCGAAATTGCCAAGGAGACACAAAGATAGATGAAGAATATTTCATCAACTGAACATCTATTCTGCATTTGGCTTACCAAATCAGAATATCAATAACAGATACAAGGACGAATCTGTTGAATTCTTTCACACGATACTCGGGTTATCCAGATCTACGAAATATGCAGTGGCATAGGTTAGTTCAAAGGATAACTAACCATTCGTAGAATATATCTGAACCCAAAGAATAGATAGATATATGGATACGATTTCAAAAATTTTAGTTTAGAAACTAAATTATATCTACCAACCATATCAAACAATGCAACCGATTCATCCAAACAAACAATTTTGGTCCATCCGGAGTTTATGTCCCATATTAATATATCGAATTTCCTTTCTGGATCTACCATAAATCATCGAAGAATAGAGAAGAGATGCTGAACAAAAGAGATTGATAAAGAAAATTTGTTTCCATGTTGTTATAGAGTATTGACCATTTCTAGTTGTATTCCCATGTCCCCTATCTCATCCTCTTCTTGCACTCATACTCACTATTAGTGGATAGCAAGAGAATTTACTTAGGCGTACGGATGGATATCTGAGAATACTCATTCTAGAGTTTACTTCACTCTATCTCTAATGAGCTACTTAATGTGTTATACTCCTGAGCTAAAGTTCAACCTTAGCTCTGATACCACATGTAACGTATCGGGTTTTGCCCGCTCGAAAATCAACATCCGTACTTCACATTGTACTAGAATGCCACAGATTCGACCGTTCAAATCCGATTCGTCGGAGCTATAACACAATTAAGTAAATAACACAGCGAAAGAAAAGAATAATACATTGATATATAATATCTGATACAACAGAGTGATACAATGAATATCAATATACATCAGAGATATGATACAAGAAATAGCAGCGGAAAAGAAAAGATAACAACAGCAGCGGAACAATATCAATAGAAATGATAACTCCAAAATGATCTTCAGACAAGAATGAATCCACAACTCCAAGATAAGCAACTCCGATGAATGAACTAGCTCCAGATAATCAACTAAACCTGAATATCTGAAAAGAAACCCAACTCTAGACTGCTCGTGTGGAAAATTATGAGCACCTAGAGTTTAGGAAGGGAACAATAAACTCCGGATCAGTCATGGGACTGGTGTGAGCAACAAAAACAGTTTATCTTTAAACAAACACAAAAGGTTTTAAACATTGAAATCCGCAATGCTTTTGGAAAATGAAACTACCATAAGACCTCCCGCCACACACACAATGCAAACGCAGAATTGGAGGAGATTTCTTCTTATGATAGTCAAACATGCTTACTACGCAAATCATTGGATATTATCATTAGTGCATAGTGTAGAAAAACATTTCGAAAGTATAATATTAATCTTAGCCAACATACGACCAGTATCGTATGCCTACTATAGCTACCATCTAAACAGTGGTGACCACCGTACGTAAATGGCAGGTTCTACAACTAAAACCGTACAAGTTCCGTATTGGGAAATGGATTTCCAACAAATGGTCAGGCTAAGGAACTTCCTTTCCACCGCATGGGATCACCTTTGGCGGGACGTCCCGAGAGACAAACTGCTCTATGCAAACACAAGGTCGGGTTACCCCTGTAACAGGTAACTCACGAATATGCCACCTCCCGGTCCTTTGGGACCTTTATCCGAGGCGCCTCTAAACTAACATCACACATAATAAAGTGTATCCACATGAGTAAGTATCTGGGCTCCATACCATGATACCACCCCTTTCCAGAAGGAAATGACTTACCCTAAAGGGCGCGACCCTCATAACCTTGCCGCAACATTCCTGTTTCGACCATTTCCGGGTTGTGAGGCCCTGACGAAGTCTCGTCCACAAAGCTACGCTTTTTTCAAAAAGCCACGCTTTGGGTCAACAGATGATCAACCTATGATCACAAAGATAAATGATCAAACAAATGATCATATCACAAATGATCAAACACTGATCATCACACAGCAACACTAAACATGCCACATTACCAAATTGGGAGTATATCGCTGATAACCTTCAACTACATAACCTCTGAGCTCGTACGTCTCAGAGAAGGGTGTTAAGCTAAGAGAATAAATTCTCCGCCACCAAAAAGATATGTATTTGAAAGAAATCAGCTTTATATCTCAAAGTGTAATGTCAGACATACAATCCATACAAGTCTGTTCCGGGTTCAAACAGAACCGAAGGCACTTCTCACGAAGCCCTTGCAATTCTGGATAATTTCCAATCACGTCCGGACTTCCCGTCACTAAGGATGATAAAACCTCTATACCGGGGATCAGCCGATGCAGAGTAACTCGACGGTAATCCTTCCATTTTCAAAAATATCCGGTCTTCAACACCGGTCTTCAAATGCTATCCATATACGACGTATCACATATTCGGAATGGGTTATACGACCCAAAGGTCCTCTCCCGGCTAAACCGAATAGTGAGCGAAATATTTAAAAACATATGGATATGAGATTTCAATTAAGTCACAACTTATTACCCAAAACTTCTCTTTTCAAATGGTTAAAACAAATTACCATTTAAATCTTTTAAACAAAAAGATTTACTTTAAACAACCTTCAACGGTTTAAACAATTTCCACATTTAAATCTTTTAAATAAAAGATTTATTCACAGATTTTCTAAATTAATTTCCATTTCAGTTTAACTCATTAAATCTCTAAATCAAAGATTTAACTTATAGCTTTCAAAACAATTTCATTTCGAATGGTTTAAATAAAACATCATTTTAAATCTGTTAAATATAAACAGATTCAATTCATAGCTTTCAAAAACAAGAATTCATTCATAACTTGGAAAACCATTTTTCAATTCAATCTTGAAATTCCTTTAATTAAACTGGAATTTCATTGCTTATCTGAAAGCTTTTATCTTTTGAAAACAAATAGTTTCATTTCAGAAAATTTGATTTATTCATACGAGTTAAAGTCTTTGGGTTAAATCCAAATTCTCAAAATTTCACTTTTAAATGGTTTAGATTCATACAAACACATTTATAACATTTTCAATCCCTAGTTTCAAATCATAGGATTCAATTTCAAACTTGAATTCAAATTTAAATCAAATTATTTAAATTTTCATAACTCGATTAAGTTATTCAAAATAACTTTTATCTTTGAAATTCTATTTCAATTGCTTTTCACTTTAAACCCAAATTTCAAATTTCAAAATCAATTGAAATTAAAATTTCAATTTCAAAAACATCAAATTTAAATCATACGTGACTTAACCGATTTCCACGTGAAATCCATATTTGTGTGTGTAAAAGTGTAGTCCAAGGGTTTCACACAGTAGTGCAACACAATGAATCATCACATATCAGAATACATAAATATAATTCGATAAGCGGTATAAGAACAACGCTTATCGTTCATTCACAGATCATAGATATATAAAGGTCACAGATAAGTAAACTACAGATCACAACATAAATCAGGATGTATCACAAAGCATCATATATCAGGGATATCAAACAATTTAACATTCAATGGAATCTAAACATTCACAAGTGAATTTATTAATCAACTGATTAATTTAAATCAGATGTATCAATTTAATAATCCGGGTTAATTATCGTAATTTAATTACAAATTATTTGAAAATCTTTCTTTCAAATTTATTGGTTAACCCTTAATTATTAACTAAGCATTCTTAAATCAATGAATCAATTAATCTTAATTATTAAATTAATCTTAATTAATTGCCATTATTAATTAATCCTTTGATAATTCACATTTTAAATTATCATTTAATTAATTACATTCAGTAATTATTTATTCATTACTTCTCTAAGTAATTTTTATTTTCCAAATCGTCAAGTGATTATTAATTTAAACTTTAGTTAATACATTTAAACTTATAATTACAAATTATCAATACCAATTATCAATTATCATTCTAATTTTCCTAATGGTTAATGAATTTAAATCTTGAATCTTCATTTACTTAGAGTAAATTCATTTCCCATTATTATTTAAATTTCACTTCATTATGTTGAAAACATTTATTTCACTCTCCCTTTTGAACTTTCATTTTAAATTCAGAGTTTTAAAACGGGTACTAATTTAACTTTAAACCAATTTATAACTAACCTTAAAAATCTTTAAATTACAAATTAAAATAATGCTTAGTTATAAAGGAATTTTAAATCAAATCCACTTAAGTTCAAAAATTGAAACTTATTCGAAGTATTTAAATTTATAAACTTTCTCTTCATTTCAAAACTGGAATTAAATATTCCTTAGACTCAGATTAACTTTGATTTAAATTTTAAAACCCAAACTTTTAAAACTGAAAATCAAGTTTCAGGCTAAAAACTGGAAGACAAACAAATACCCGAGTTCACCCTTATTTTACTTCGAGTTACCCCGAGAAAATCATGAGCCTACTTCGAGCAAAACATATATCAACCCGTGCTCTTCCCTTCCAAACCCAGAGCAAAGAAACCAGACCCAAAACTAATCATGCTCATGCACGTGCACCGCGGCGATGAACTTCGCCGATCATCTCCGATGATCTTCCTGAACCACCCATCGCCCAAACATCCCTACTCGAGCAACCACCCACCATCATCGATTCGAAATCGAAATTCGAACGTACGAGCCAACCTGGAACCAGTAACCCAACCTCAAACCAAAACCTGTCATCACCGATTGCTCCACGCTCCGACCACCAGTGGCTACCCAATTCCGGCCGTGAACTCGTCTACCTCCCCTGTATCCAACCCCAGAAGCTCGAAACACTCGATCGTTTCATGGCTTCGAACGAGACGAAACATCACAGCACTCAAAAACTAGGTCACCAGATTTTAAATGCTTCTCGCCGCCACCACATTGACCTGCCGACCAGTCCACTATTTTTCCCAAGTTCCCCCATCGCTCTTCTACCTCTCGACCAAACCACGACGTCTCCAGTCGACGAGTTAACCCACGGCACCCCAAAAAGCTCAAAACAGTGAAACGAAAACTGCTCTTCAACCCAAGCTCTAAAAATTCTAAATCTTGCTTTAAAAATCCTATTTTAGTATGTATTTTCACTCTACAATCCTGAATACTTAAACAAGAAATTTTGTTTAAACATATTTAAAGTTATACTTAGTTTTCTTGAGTTACCAGAGGTAATTATAGGTTGTTTTAGCTTTAACATATTTTTAACACTTAGATGACAACCAAACCAATAGTTTTTATTTACATCTTAAGTTCAAACAGAGGTTAGATCATGAGATGGAGGTTTGTTTCATATCTACAAAAACATAACACAGATACAGGGTATCACAGAAACAGATACACATAGACTTGGCACAACATACATATATACAAAATATATATCATCACAGAGGAAAACATGCTTTATCTAAACTTAGGTTATATTTAAAAAAATATGTTACTCACCTGTCTTCCAGAGAAGAAAGAATAACAAAGTATGTTGTTTTGATTTTTCTTTGAAACAGGCTTTGCATTTGAAAACTGATCCTTGCTTTGAGTTTCTCTGCCCTTTTGATTTTCTGATTTGTTTTGAAGTTGTATTGTTGTTTTATTGTTTGAGTTTTAAAGTTTAAGTTTTGAAGAATATTTACTTCAGATTTTTCATAGCTTGGAATGGACGAGAATAAAATGTAGAAGGCTGATATAAATGAATTGGGTTTAGTGGTGATAGAACTTGTACAGGTAATATTGTTTTGTACAAAAGAAATCAGAGATTTTTCTTAGTTTACTGATATGGTTTCAACATATTTTCGGCTGAGAAGATTGTTTTGTGCTTGGGTATTAAATGCTTGTCCTTTATGTTTCATGTACATACTTATTTATTTTGTGTAAGTGTACTTTATGTTCCTACTTATGATATTTGTGCTTTCTTTTGCTTTGCATTTCCAATTGTTCACATATAAAGTTCTACTTGTCTGGTTTTGGTTTCATACTTTTGCTTTGTTTTATTTTTTTCTTGCTTATATACTTGAGTATATTTTTCTTTGCTTTGGCCTTATTACCTTGAAATACAAATGAATTTCCCCAAAATAAATATGTTTGTGAAATATTAGTTAATATGTTTGCTTACTCTCTTATTGTCTTGTATTTTCTCTATACACATATTTGTTTCTATTACTTTGTATTTGATTTGCCTAGCTTGCTTTATTTTCCTTTCTAATATTTATTATTATCATTTATTATTAAACAATTTATTTACTATTTAAATTCAAACCAAAACATATATATATATATATATATCTACATATATATATACAACATTTTAAATTTAAATGATTTAACGCATTTTTATTCGATTTCGGGGAAACTCGCATCCATTTAAAATCAATTTTACAATTTTTATTCAAAAAATCATTTAATTATCAATTTAAAATAGATTAAAATTCGGGGTCGTTACAGAAAGTTCTAAATAATGATTTAGAGTAAGCCGTTTACACATATTAACCAAAATTGCCTCGAAGTCAGTGGGAGCGATATTGGGTTTGTGATTCTTTGGATATGATCCAAAAATGATACGAATGTATCATTTTATAAGCATCAAGATTGAATAATTATTTGGTAGAAATATCAAATAGTTTGATTTTCAATCAAAGTGCAAAGGAAGCGTGTGTTCATAAGAAATAACATTAAAAGGTACATTGATATTCCTAAACTATAAGTAAACAACACGTTATTTTAGTACTCAAATTTGGATTGTAAATGATGTCTTTTATGGTGAGTATAAAAGATATAGGGATTGTCCCAAAACGATATACATGAGCACCCTATTAAAAAGAGAACATGTAAGTTGGATTCCTTATGCATTAGCAATAGGAATTATCATACAGGTTATGTTGTGTATGATATTGTGTTTTGTTTATGTATTCGATATATGGAGCAAATATAAAATCCAAACTGATATCACTAAATGGTTGTTTGAGGTGTTCTCATGTATTTATGAAATATTGGAGAATTGTTTATAGAAACAACGAACTCGTTATGATGGAACGTTTGGACACAAACTTTTATAAGTGATATTGAGTATAACATGTCAATGATAAAATTCAAGTTAAAATCTTTAATTTGAAAATGTTTCAAAATAAAGGTGATTGTGGTCGATTCAACGAAATGTTGAGAACATTAACTTGAATAGCGCTACAATAAACCAATGTATATAGATATAAATGCACAAATTTATAATTGAGCTAAAGGTGATTCCAAATATTGAGAATCCCATAATATTGTCATAAGATAACAATGTCATGAAATTGGTCATGATAGAACTTAAAGCTCACTAGAAGTTGAAAGACATACTTCGAACCGTTCCACATGATAAAGGCAGTTTATCAGTGTCAGAGAGAGTTAATCGAAAAAGTAGATAATTAAAACATAATAGCATACCCATTCACTAAGAGACTGACCTAATTGGTTTTGAGAAAACTGATTGGAGAAGTTGGAATTAGATTCCATAATTGACCCCAAGTGCAAGTGGGAGATTGATAGAGCTAGGGGTATGCCCTAGGGGAAATTATGTAATTTGTTACATATATCTAACTCGTTGACCAATCTTGTTCGAAAAAAGTTATTTTCTTCCTATTATATACTTGATATAACGTGATTATATTAATTAATTAACTTAATTAAAAGTATATTTAATAGAAAAATCCATAAATGGTATATTTTGTGATAGTAGTTACAAAGTGTTGTAACCGTGTGTAATTTATCACAACGAAACAAATATACCATTTTAAATGTTTCTGGTCAAGATGCACCGAGATTGGATATCAATGTATCTGTTGAGACTGGAGTACGTAACGCTCTCCAAATGTTGGTAGTGTATTACTCATGACTGCTGGGGGCACCTAGGGTTTACGTACTAATAGTTATTGGATAACTATGGAACGACTCACTCGATAGTTTTCTGTTGGTTAATATAACTAAGGTTAAACAGAAAATATCGATGTGATTGATTTACACAGTTCTCCCGACTTGAGAATACTGTGGATCTTCAATATGAAAGCTCTGCTTTTATTATAGCCAAATCATGGCAAGGCGTCCATCGAGTGACTATAGTTCGGCCGAGTGGAAGTATTGAAAGCGAAGCACTATTCAAAAGAGGATTCATCTCCACAGTTATATGCGGTTCGTATCATGGTCAACTCAAAGTCAAAGTCTCTTGCTAGAGCATTATTGTTAATAATAATTGTTATTATTGAACCAAGGACTTTGTATTTGGACTATAAAGTTGAATGTGGATGAGGTTGGAATTTTGACCATTACCAAATTCCATAAGTCCAAAGTGATATAGTTTTGACGAAGAGAATTGGTGTAAACAAATGTCACAACCGGGTAATGCTTATTAAACTAAAATTGGATTTTACTGAAAATGAGTAAGCGATAAATTTGGCCATAATGTCACACCACATGCTAAGTGACATGTGAACGTTAACATTAGAATAGTTCGATGTTAATCGCTGACCAAATTTACACCCAAGAGTTATACAGCCGAAATGATGAATCCCCTTAAGACTGAACGATTTAATTAATTTATAATTATTATAAATTAATTAGTATTTATGAGATATTAATTATAAAATTTGAATATGATTTGAGAAATAAATAATGTTATATATATTTATAGCAATTATAAATATATCGATCGATATACAATATCGACAAGCGATTAAATTAGATTTAATTGCATAGTATTTTGGCTTGGGCTTAGATGGGTTTAAGGCCCATCATTAGTGCTGCAAAATTTCTGTTTTGGGAAGGATTAGGGGTGTCTAAAACATAGGGAATTGGCTTGGAGATAATGGGTTGACATCAAGTGAGAATGGGTAAAAAGGTTTTCCTAGTTTCTCTCTAATACAACCCTATATATATGTATATGTATCTCTAAAATAATTACTTACCTTTTTTTGGCCGCCATTACCTTCTACATTGCTGGTTAAAACATGGCTCTCAATCCACTCCAAAATTCTCAAATATATTTCAAATTAAAATAATACCATTCGATAGTTAGAGGTCGGTGATTCCGGACTTGCAATCTAACGAATCAAGAACAGTAAATGGAAGGGAAGTCATTGTTTCAACATGGATTCAAAGGAATCATTAAATTGGTAATTTTAATTCGTATTACAATAATTAAATTATATTCTATTATCCTATAATGAGCAATTTCATATCTGTTTAAATATATTGCTACTATATGTTTAGTTATTAGAGATTCTGTAAGTAGATGTAGTTGTCACAAATCAGTTTGGTTATGAGCATAATTTGTTTATTATACTATTTGATTTATGTATAGACAAATGTAGTTTACTGTACAAAATCAAAAAATTTCATTAATAATTGTTTTATATATATTTATTAATAAATTCATATATATATATATATATATATATATATATTAGTGTATATTTCTCTCTCATAATAGCATATATGCATATATAAGATATATGTATATATATATGATTTAAAAAATTTAGTACACTTATTTCATGTTTGTTTTAAAAGAAAAAGGGGTTTCAAAGGTGTTCCTTTAATTATAAATCAATGCTTTCGTAAGAAGGGGTTCCGACCTAGTCAAAGCCCTACCATCGATTCTTGTGCCTTTCGAGTGTATTGAAGTCATCAATACTGTCGAAAGGTATTGTTTGTTTTAAAGCTATATTAAGCCACTTTCTAAATGCTTTCGAAAGGGTTATGGGTTTCGAAGGCAACGTTTTCGAAGCTATCCTTCAACATTTTAAATGAATGTTTTCGACTCTGTCGAAAGAGATGGTATCAACGCCATCATAAATTCCCAAACTTTTTTATGTAGTAAAGAATGATTTAGAAAGAGAAACTTCCATTTATATTTGCTTTGACCCAAATGATATTGTAAAAGGGTAAATCCAATGATGTCGATAGGGAGACTTTCAATGCTTTAGGAAGAGATACTTCCAATTTTTTCGAAGCCATGATTCTAAAAATTAATAAGTAACACTTTATTATAGTCGAAAGGTTTCGAAAGAAGGATTTTAAAGTGTTTTTAAAGGCAGAAGCCTAATGTTTTGAAAATAGATATATGCTTTCGAAGGAGGCTATCCAGTGAGGTCGAAAGCAAGGTTTCGAAGGTTTCGAAAGTATAGTTTTCAAAACAATTATCCCAATCTTATTTAAAAGCAAAACCTTAGCATATTAATAAACAAAGTATTTTGAAATGGAACTTATGAAGAAGTCTAAGTGGGTTAAAGGAATTAACCAAGTTATATTGTTTGCTTCTTCATACGTATTTATTCACTTTATAATGAATCCAAAAACCGTATTTTGGAAAAAGGTAGAATAACTAGTTGGGTTGACCTAGTACTGAATAAATAAAAGATATTGGCAGGGCCAATAGGTTAACAGTAAGCCCATAAAAACTGTGTAGGGGAAAAGATATTGGCAGGGGCCAATAGGTTCATATTTTGGATGAGCAGGTGGCTGACGGATAGCTAATTAGGAGTTACTGTTATATTTTGGATTGATTCCACTATATTGTATATATAGTACTCTAGTCAACCAATGGGGCATCGTCATATGTCGCTCTTGGCATAATATTGTAATAATTATATTTTATCTGAACCTCGGAAAGCGATGGGATTATGTAGTTTGAATATGGAACATGTTTTGGGAAATGTGATCAAAAATATTGTTTTTGGAATCTGTGATTTTGTTTCATACTCATGCGCTTCTGATATTATAAATACCATTAACATAACCGTATTTAGTCGCCGGAAGTTAATACTATGAATGACTGCAGAATCTGTAGCGCTTAACTTTGGACCTCTAGATAGGGGATGTTACATGCAACGCACGTGCATATAACCCCTTTATTAAATTATTAAATTTGAAAGTTCCATGTAGTTTGTTAAAAATGAACTTAAAAATGTAATTTTTTGCTGGTATAAGATTTGAACTTATAACCTTGTTTGTGTTTTAAAATTTCCATTTAAAGATAGATGTTTATTTTTGTTCAACTGAGATTCAAATTCATGACCTCTTGTTTGCATGGAAGGACATTTTTGAAATTTCACGGTCGGACCAAAAATTGTGTTTTTATTTCCACTATTAATAATAATTAATAAAGATTTATAGATTGGTTGATTTATCTAGAAAGATCTTGCATTACCTATTCTGATGCAGCTATATATATTTGACTCGCTCTTTGGAGTCTAATTATAATTACATTTGAACAATTATATTCCATGAATAATTAAAATCCACATCTATTAATTGTAGGGAGATTTTATCTCCTAATTTATTGAGGAGATCATAGGAAATAACAAATTAATATTTAAAAGGTTATATATAGGGGTATTTTGGGAAGTTCACAGTCGAACCAAAAGATTGTTTTTCTATTACAAATATTAATAAAGATATTAAATTTGAAAGTTCCATGTACGTTGATAAATATAAACTTAAAAATATAAAGAAAAATGTAATTTTTTGCTGTATAGAGTTTGAACTTGTAACCTTGCTTGTGTTTTAAAATTTCCATTTAAACATAGATGTTAATTTTTGTTCATGGTGAGATTCGAATTCATGACCTCTTTTTTGCATGGAAGGACATTTTTGAAATTTATGGTTGGACCAAAAAATTGTGTTCTTATTTCAACTATTAATAAAGATTTATAGATTGGTTGATTTATCTAGACAGATCTTGCATTACCTATTCTAGTTCAGCCATATATATTTGATTCAGTCTTTGAAGTCTAACGTAACACCCTTAATTTTAAATAACATTATTCATGATATTTAATTAGATAAATAAAATAGAATAATGTAAATGTTAAGTGATAAGGGGATTGTGATTTGAATAAATTTAAGTGACCATGCTTATTATTTTAATTGGGCTAAAGAATGGTTTATAGACTAATTAAATTATGTAAGGGTATAATGGGATTTAACTACACCTAACCTCGCCATTATATATATATATATATATGTTAACCCTTAAGCCATTCACACTCATACTCATTTTCTCACAAAAATAAAAACATAAGATAAGAAGTTAAGGTTGGCCATTAACAGTAAAAGAAGAAAATGAAATTCAAAGAAAAGAAAAAAAGTTAAAGAAAGGGGAATTAAACTCATCTCAATCCACTTTCCTTATCAAAGATTAAGGTGAATGATAATTTCCATCTGTATTTGTTAAATATATGTTTCGGATTTAAGTTTAAATTCGTATATATGATGTTTGATGATGATATGCTTGAATTATGGTTTATTTAAATTTAAACAAGATTGTTTAAATAATGGTCTATATAGTTTTAGATCAAAACCGTGGGATGTTGATGTTTAAATGCCATTAAAAAAATTAAATGTTATGCAAATTATTATTTTAGAGTTGGGTTTTAAGTTTGATAATTTTCCAAGGTTGGGAAAGATTATTATGAATTTTTAAATGAAAATATAGCATGTTGGGTTTTAATTTATTTCAAAAAATATATTAAGAATTTGGATTTGAAATTTTGATATGTTAGATAACATGATCAAAGTAAATTTCTATGAATTTTGGGGATTTTGCATAAGTGATTTGATATACAAGTTATTTTGAGAAGAGGTTCAAAATGATTTACATATAAATAAAGAGGAAGGTTTTATTTGCAAAAGTTTAAGTTTGATACTTATCCAAAATAAAAAGGCGGTTAGTTTGAAAAGCATAGGAAAAGTCAAGGCAACCAATAAGAAATGAACACGTAGGCAAGTAAGTTTATATAAGTTACTTAATTTAGTATTTAACCCAGAAAAAAAGATTTCGCCTCTAATCAGAGTACCTTTTGCTCCTTTCCTTTTGCCTTCGATCATGTCGAAACCCCATTAAGTTAAATTTAATACACATGGTATCATCTAGATGATACGTAGTGGATTGGAGAAAGGCAAAAGGTATGGTGTCGAAAGCATAGCTTCCGATGGGCTCGTTACCTCAGTTTGTTTTGAAAAGATAAGCGACTGCCTTTGTTTTACTAAGCTCTCTACTTAGTCGATACGTATGTTATTAAAAGAAGTTTTATAATGGCTTCCGAAGGGGTTTTCATGTTTGTTTTAAAAGAAAAAGGGGTTTCAAAGGTGTTCCTTTAATTATAAATCAATGCTTTCGTAAGAAGGGGTTCCGACCTAGTCAAAGCCCTACCATCGATTCTCGTGCCTTTCGAGTGTATTGAAGTCATCAATACTGTCGAAAGGTATTGTTTGTTTTAAAGCTATATTAAGCCACTTTCTAAATGCTTTCGAAAGGGTTATGGATTTCGAAGGCAACGTTTTCGAAGCTATCCTTCAACATTTTAAATGAATGTTTTCGACTCTGTCGAAAGAGATGGTATCAACGCCATCATAAATTCCCAAACTTTTTTATGTAGTAAAGAATGATTTAGAAAGAGAAACTTCCATTTATATTTTCTTTGACCAAAATGATATTGTAAAAGGGTAAATCCAATGATGTCGATAGGGAGACTTTCAATGCTTTAGGAAGAGATACTTCCAATTTTTTCGAAGCCATGATTCTAAAAATTAATAAGTAACACTTTATTATAGTCGAAAGGTTTCGAAAGAAGGATTTTAAAGTGTTTTTAAAGGCAGAAGCCTAATGTTTTGAAAATAGATATATGCTTTCGAAGGAGGCTATCCAGTGAGGTCGAAAGCAAGGTTTCGAAGGTTTCGAAAGTATAGTTTTCAAAACAATTATCCCAATCTTATTTAAAAGCAAAACCTTAGCATATTAATAAACAAAGTATTTTGAAATGGAACTTATGAAGAAGTCTAAGTGGGTTAAAGGAATTAACCAAGTTATATTGTTTGCTTCTTCATACGTATTTATTCACTTTATAATGAATCCAAAAACCGTATTTTGGAAAAAGGTAGAATAACTAGTTGGGTTGACCTAGTACTGAATAAATAAAAGATATTGGCAGGGCCAATAGGTTAACAGTAAGCCCATAAAAACTGTGTAGGGGAAAAGATATTGGCAGGGGCCAATAGGTTCATAGTAAGCCCATGAAAACTATGTATAATTAAAGATGTCAGTTAGACAGGTTCATAGTAATCCCATGAAAAACTATAACATGATAAGAAAATGAAATATTGACAGATAGTCAATAGGTTCCTCGCTAGCCCATGAACACTAGGGTAACAGAAAGATATTGACATTTAGTCAATAGTTTCCTAGTCAGACCATGAAAACTAGGATAAAAGAAATGATATTGGAGTTACCAATAGGTTCATAATAATCCCATGAAAACTATATAATTGGACACGGAGTCCTTAAAAGTTTAACCGGTTATTAATGAGCCCATGAAAACTTTTAGGTTAATAGTAATCCTAGAAACTATAATTATGACAGATTGTCAAAATGAATTGGGGATGAGTAATTCAAAATTGATTTAATTGTTTTGCATATCATCACAAAATAATGTTTGAATTGAAGTAACCATTATGGATGCAGGGGCACAGAAAATGGTTTATAAAGGTTTTAAGATACTAGTGAGGGGAAACCCGTACCGCTAAGCAGCATGGTCTCACTAGATATCTAAATGATTGGATTATGTCTCACTCGAAGTTTATATTTCCCCCTTAAACTCTCGGGTATTCAATTGATTTTGAATAGTTCGAGATTTGAGGTTTTCAGGTACCTCTAAAGATGAAAAAAAAGCTTCCGGAGTCATGCGGAAAACATGTAGTTATTTAAGTTCTTTCTCATGTGATTCTGCTGTGTTGTTTTGTTAAGGCAAATTGTTTATTACCTATTATACGCTCTGATCACCAAGGGGGCATCTTCATTTGTCGCTCTTGGAGTATATTGTAATAGTTATATTTTTTTGAATGTGGTTAACGTTGTGCAATTATGTAAAGAATGTTGAAATGGTTTTGGAATGGAATGCGAAAGTTACTGTTATATTTTAAACCTTTTCCATATCCATGTGTTTCTGCTATATCAATTTACGTAACATTGCCGTATTTGGTTGCCGAGGATTAATAAATATGGATGACTGCAGCATCCGTAGCCGTTAGTTTTGGGCCTCTAAGTGGAGGATGTTACAAGTTGGTATCGGAGAATAGGTTTATGAAAATATAAGTTATTAAAACCTAAAAGATTTTCAGAACATAATCCAATGAATCAAAATTTACATCGGGGTTTGGGTTAATGCGATTGTAACATACTTCTAATTGATATACATGTAGGTATATATATAAGTACGTAATTCCCCATTCTCTTAGACCATTCTTCTGTATCTTACTAAGGCTCGTATACAAATTTATAAGAAAGAAGATATGGAATCAGGAAACGGAAGAGGAAATCTAGGTGGAGGAAGCACCACAACTGATGGAAATGCTCGTCCTAACATCGGGAGGAACCAAGGTCGATAGGCTAATGCTATTCAAAATGCGGAAGCCAATGTGAGTGCTAGGAATCCGCCAGTAGATGCGGGGATGATGTATCAGCTCCTTGCTAATTTAATGCAAGCAGAAACTGCTGGAGTGGCTGGAAATATTGGAGGAGCAAATCCTATGATTCCCGTTGGGAATAATTATGCCAAGCTAAACTGAGACTACACCAGTTTGGGTGGAAAGCCATTTATGGGAACGGAAGATGCTATAGAAGTGGAGAATTGGTTGTTACACTATGAAAGAATTTTCTTTGATTTGGGTTTAGAAGATGAGCAGAAGAGAAGGTTGGCCTCTAGGTAGTTGCAAGGGTCAGCACTACATTGGGGGAATGGTGTGACCACTGGAGTTCCGGAGGAAGAGTTAACTTGGGCTGATTTTCGAAGGAGATTCGAACAGAGGTTTTTTTATGAAGTTTCCAAGTCAGCATTGATGAGAAAAATTATGGATTTAGCTCAGGGAGACATGTCAGTTGTCGAGTATTCAAATAGATTTGATGAGCTATTTCGATATGGATACGCTATTATAGGCACCGACATCAGAAGGAATGAAAGTTTCATTCGAGGACTGAGGCCTGATCTTGCTAGGCGACCCTGACTCATATCCATGATCCCTGTAATGTGGTGGTGGAGATGGCCATACGCCATGAGGAGATGCTTGCTATTTGTGCTAGAGAGAAACCTATTGAATCCCAGAGTTCTCAGGGAAAGAAGAGAAAGTTCTTCAAAAATAAAGGAACCAAGATGGGAGATTCAACTAAGAAGTCCAAAGATGATTTAGTCTGCTACAAATGTGACAAGAAGGGTCATTTTTCAAATGAGTGCCGGTCAGGCGGGGGGAGAAGAAGGCTACGGATAAGAAGCATATTAAGTGTTACAACTACGATCAAGTTGGGCATTACAAGAACCAGTGTCTAGAGCCAGTTAGGGCAGAAAACGGGAAGGTTTTTTCTATTGGACCACCGTCTTCTTCCAAATCAACTGCGGTAGATAAGGGAAAGACTGTGATGGAAAGTAAATTTTTGATTCAAAGTATTCCAGTTAGAATACTATTTGATACTGGTGCATCACACTCATTTATATCCTAGGATTTAGTTAATTAGTTATGCTTATAACCCACTTACCCTATTTCTTCCTTATGGGTTGCGAATCCAATAGGAGGGTATGCAACTCTAGGGATGAGATGTGACCAGTTATAACTTGATTTGTTAGGTCATATGTTTACATGCAGTTTGTATGTTTATGATTTCGTAGATTTCGGGATCATTTTGGGTATGGATTGGTTGGGTAGATATGAGGCTAGGATATTTTGCCAGGATAGGGAAATATCAGTAAGGCACCCAGATAGTCAAAACCAGATCATTTTCTTAGTAGAGAATTCCGACCGAAGTGTTTATGCTGCGTTAAGTACCTTGGAAGCAACGAAGGAGCTGAGTCAGGTTCGAGTTGCAAGAGAGTTTGCAAATATATTTGAGCCGATTACAGGACTACCATCGAAACAAGCTACTGAGTTTCAGATAGATCTTATACCAGGAGCTGAATCTGTCAGTAGACCACCCAACAGAATGACATCGACTGAGATGAAAGAGTTGAAGGGGAAGCTAGTGGATCTAGAAGGAAGAAATTTTATTAGACCAAGCAGTTCGCCTTGGGGAGCGGCCGTGATTTTTGTAAATAAGTCAGATGGGTCATTGCGGATGTGCATCGACTACCGTAAGCTGAATGAAAGGACAATCAGGAATATATATCCTTTGCCGTGAATTGATGATCTGGTCGATCAGTTGAGTGGAGCTAGAGAGTTTTCCCAATTAGATTTGGCGACCAGTTTTCATCAGTTGAGAGTGGCAGAGGACAGTATTCCTTTGACAACATTTCGAACTATGTATGTTTCGTATGAATGGTTAGTGATTCCATTCGGGTTGACGAATGCACATGCTTTCTTCATGGACTTGAACCGAGATTTTCGAGAAAACTTGGATAGATTCGTGTTAGTATTCATAGATGACATTTTGGTGTACTTAAAGGATGAGAGAGAGCATGAGAATCATCCGAGAGTAGTGCTTGAAATGCTAAGGCATCATCAGCTAAAGGCGAAGTTTTCTAAATGTCATTTTTGGAAGAAGGAGGTCAAATTTCTTGGTCATGTAATTTCAAAGGAAGGTTTGGCAGTAGATCCAATTAAGGTCGAAGCTGTTAATAATTGGAGGAGACTAGAGACGGTAACCGAAATCAGAAGTTTTCTCGGACTTGCTGGCTATTACTGGAGATTTATCAAAGATTTTTCGTGGATAGCAGCACCTTTGACTAAGTTGACCAGGAAGGATGTGAATTTCATTAGGTCCGAGAAATATGAGGAAGGGTTCCTTAAGTGAAAACATTTGTTGACAACCGCGCCAGTGTTAGTTGTTCCAGATGGAAACCAAGGGTTGGTGGTGTACACTTATGCATGTGGAACAGGATTGAGAGCTGTATTGATGCAGAATGGTAAAGTCGTTGCCTACGCTTCTCGACAGCTTAGACCACACAAAGTAAGATATCCTACTCATGATTTGGGGTTGACTGCGATGATCTTCGCATTGAAGATTTGGAGACATTATCTCTTAGGGGAGAGATTTTAACTATACACTGATCATAAGTCCTTAAGATATTTATTCTCTCAAAAAGAGTTGAATATTCGACAGCAGAGGTGGCTAGAGTTTTTGGCTGCTTATGATTTTGGTATAAAATATACTCCTGGAAAAGGGAACAAGGTAGCGGATTCCCTTAGCAAGAAACATCATAATATGGTGTTAGCTATGTTGGCAGAATGGAAGGATTTACAAGTTTTGGCTACATGTAGTATAAAGTCGAGATCGACTGCTGATTCTAGTCAGGGTATTGCTATGTTGGCCTGTTTAGAGGTTCAACCAGTGCTGATCGAGAGATTAGCTTCTAAACAGAAAGAGGATACAAAAATAGCCGAGAAAATTAGAAGACTCGAGGTGGGATCCGAGATCGATAATCTTAAAGATTTTGACATTGACCAGAAAGGATGGTTAAGGAAAAAGGAACGATTATGTGTTTCGAATGTAGAGAGTTTGAGAAGAGAAGTTCTAGATGAATGTCATCGATTCAAATTTATGATTCATTCTGGGGGAACCAAGATGTATCATTATATGAAGAGAAGCTTCTATTGGGAAGGCATGAAGAGAGATTTGGGCTTATGGGTTAGACAGTGTGCTAACTATCAACTAGTGAAAGTCGAACACCAGAAGCCGAGCGGGTTACTTCAACCTTTAGAGATTCCAGTTTGGAAGTGGGATTCTATATCCATGGATTTTATTGACGGGTTGCTAAGGTCGAACAAGGAAAAATGAAAGCATATGGGTCATAGTGGACAGATTGACCAAGAGCACCCATTTCATTCCAGTCAAATCAACCAGAACAGCACCTGTTTTGGCGAAATTGTTCGTGAAGAACAAAGTTAGACTGCTTGGAATTCCTAGTGGCATAGTCAGTGATAGAGATGCATTATTTACTAGCGAGTTTTTAAGAAGTCTACAGAAAGTATTAAGTATCAAGCTCAAGATGAGTACAACATATCATCCATAAACGGATGGGCAGACTGAGAGAGTCAATAAGGCACTCGAAGATTTATTGAGGGCTTGTGTACTAGACTTTGATGGATCTTGGGAAGATCACCTGCATTTGATTAAGTTTTCCTATAATAATAGTTTTCAGACTAGTATAGGAATGGCGCCTTTTGAATATTTGTATGGAAGGCCATGTAAATCACCCGCATGTTGGTTAGAGACTGGAGACGAATTAGTCTTAGGTCCAGATATAGTTAGAGAGGCGTCAGAGAAAACCGAGTTGATCCGAGATCAGATGAAGGAAGCTCGGTCCAAACAGAAAAGTACGCAGATAAAAGGCGTAAGACCTACAGTTCCCGGTTTGAGACAAAGTTTTTATTAAGATATCACCGATGAAGGGAGTGATATGATTCGGAAATTCAGGAAAGTTGGCACCGAAATATCATTCCAGATTATAGAAAGGATTGGAAAGCTCGCATACAGAGTAGAATTGCCGAGAAACATGGTAGGTGTCCATAATGTATTTCACGTGTCTCATCTTCGCAAGTATATGCATGATCCAGAGACTACTATTCCTCCAACTAGATTGGATGAGTTGGTAGTAGAGCCTAATTTGACAATTGTAAGACAACCAGTTTAAGTTGTAGTGAGAGATGAGAAAAGATTAAGGTCCAAGGCAGTCAAGTTGGTGAAAGTTCAGTGGAGCGATAACGAGAAGGACTGTACTTGGGAGACAGAAGACATGATTCGAGTTACATATCCTGATCTGTTTTAAATGGTATGTCTATATTAGATTTATATAAATGATCGCAAGTCAGATAAACTAGTATTGTTGTTAGGAGTGGTTACAAATGATTGTTATGATTAGTATTTAGTCCTCACTGAATTTCGAGGACGAAATTCTTTAAGGAGGGAAGCCTATAACACCACTAATTTTAAATAATATTATTCAAGATATTTAATTAGATAAATTAAATAGAATAATATAAATTTTAAGTGATAAGGGGATTGAGATTTGAATAAATTTCAGTGGCCGTGCTTATTACTTTAATTGGGCTAAAGAATGGTTTATAGACTAATTAAATTATGTAAGAGGATAATGGGATTTAACTACACCTAACCTCACCTTTATATATATATATATATATTGAAAATGATTATATATATATATATGTGTGTTTACCCTTAAGCCATTCACACTCATGCTCATTTTCTCTCAAAAATAAAAACGTAAGAAAAGAAGTTAAGGCCGACCATTAAGAATAAAAGAAGAAAAGGAAATTTAAAGAAAAGAAAAAAAATTAAAGAAAGGGGAATCAAACTCATCTTAATCCACTTTCCCTATCAAAGATTAAGGTGAATGATAATTTCCTTCTCTATTTGTTAAATATATGTTTCAGATTTAAGTTTAAATTCATATATATGATGTTTGATGATGATATGCTTGAATTATGGTTTACTTAAATTCAAACAAGATTGTTTAAATAGTGTTTATACGGTTTTAGATCAAAACCATGGGATATTGATGTTTAAATGCATGAAAAAAATATGTTATGCAAAACATGATGTTAGAGTTGGGTTTTAAGTTTAATAATTTTCCAAGCTTGGGAAAGATTATTATGAATTTTTAAATGAAAATATAGCATGTTGGGTTTAATAATTTATTTTAGAACATATATTGAGAATTTGGATTTGAAATTTTGATATGTTAGATAACACGATCAAAGTAAATTTCTGCGAAT
Organism: Allium fistulosum; assembly: GCA_030737815.1. NCBI lineage: Eukaryota > Viridiplantae > Streptophyta > Magnoliopsida > Asparagales > Amaryllidaceae > Allium > Allium fistulosum. The sequence continues at coordinate 901,753,312 of CM060905.1, forward strand.
TTTAGGGATTTTGCATAAGTGATTTGACATACAAAATAAATTATTTTGAGAAGAGAATCAAAATGATTTACGTATAAATAAAGAGGAAGGTTTTATGTGCAAAAGTTTAAGTTTGATACTTATCCAAAATAAAAAGTCGGTTAGTTTTGAAAAGCATGGGAAAAGTTAAGGCAACCAGTAAGAAAAATAGGTTTCGCCTCTAATCAGAGTACCTTTCGCTCTTTCCTTTCGCCTTCGACCATGTCAAAACCCCATTAAGTTAAATTAAATACACATGGTATCGTCTAGATGATACATAGTGGATTGGAGAAAGGCGAAAGGTATGGTGTCGAAAGCATAGCTTTTGATGGGGTCGTTACCTTAGTTTGTTTTGAAAAGATAAGAGCCTGCCTTTGTTTTACTAAGCTTTCGACTTAGTCGATACGTATATTTTTAAAAGAAGTTTTATAATGGCTTTCGAAGGGGTTGCCATGTTTGTTATATAAGAAAAAAGGGGTTTCGAAGGTGTTCCTTTAATTATAAACCAATGCTTTCGAAATAAGGTGTTCCGACCTAGTCGAAGCCCTACCGCCGATTCTTGTGCCTTTCGAGTGTATTGAAGTCACCAATACTGTCATAAGGTATTATTTGTTTTAAACCTATATTAAGCCACTTTCTACATGCTTTTGAAAGAGTCATGGGTTTCAAAGTCAATGGTTTCGAAAGGGGTTTTGAAGCTATCCTTCAACATTTTAAATGCATGCTTTCGACTTTGTCGAAAGAGATGGTATCGACGCCATCATAAATTCCCCAATATTTTTATATAGTGAAAAATGGTTTCGAAAGAGATACTACCATTTATATTTGATTTTACCCAAATGATATTTTAAAAAGGTAAAGCCAATGATGTCGAAAGGGAGACTTTCAATGCTTTAGGAAGAGATACTTCCAGTGGTTTCGAAGTTATGCTTCTTATAATTAATGAGTAACACTTTATTATAGTCAAAAAGTTTCGAAAGAAGGATTTTAAAGTGTTTTTAAAGGCAGAAGCCTAAGTTTTGAAAAGAGATATATGCTTTCGAAGAAGGCTATCCAGTGAGGTCGAAAGCAAGATTTCGAAGGTTTCGAAAGTATAGTTTTCAAAACAATTAACCCAATCTTATTTAAAAGCAAAACCTTGGCATATTAATAAACAAAGTATTTTGAAATTGAACTTATGAAGAAGTCTAAATGGGTTAAAGGAATTAACCAAGTTATATTGTTTGCTTCTTCATATATGTATATATTCACTTTATAGTGAATCCAAAAACCGTATTTTAACAAAAGGTAGAATAACCAGTTTGGTTGACTTAGTAGTGAATAAATAAAAGATATTTGCAGGGGCTAATAGGTTAACATTAAGCCCATGAAAACCGTGTAAGGGAAAAGATATTGGCAGGGGCCAATAGATTCATAATTAGCCCATGAAAACTATGTATAATTAAATATTTCAGTTAGACATGTTTATAGTAAGCCTATGAAAACTATATCCAGATAAGAAAATGAAATATTGGCTGATAGTCAATAAGTTCCTAGTTAGCCCATGAAAACTAGGGTAAAAGAAAGATATTGACTGTTAGTCAATAGGTTCATAGTCATCCCATGAAAACTAGGATAAAAGAAATGATATTGGAGTTAGCAATAGGTTCATAGTAATCCTATGAAAACTATATAATTGGACAGGGATTCCTTAAAAGTTTAACCGGTTATTAGTAAGCCCATGAAAACTATTAGGTTAATAGTAATCCTAAAAACTATAATTATGACAGATTGTCAAATTGAGTTGGGGATTGGTAATTCAAAATTGATTCAATTGTTTTGCATATCATCACATAATAATGTTTGAATTGAATTAAGCATTGTGGATGCAGGGGCACAGAAAATGGTTTATAAAGGTTTTAAGATACCAGTGAGGGGAAACCCGTTCCGCTAAGCTGCGTGGTCTCACTACATATCTAAATGATTGAGATGGTATATTATCATTCATACGAGACTTTATGTCTGACTCGAAGTTTATGTTTTCCCCTTAAAATCTGGGTACTCAATTGATTTTGAGTAGTTTGAGATTTGAGGTTTTCAGGTACCTCTTAAGATGAAAAAAAAGCTTCTCGAGTCGTGCGTAAGGCCTGTAGTTATTTATGTTCTCGCTCATGTGATTCCGCTATGTTGTTTTGTTAAGGCAAAGTTGTTTATTGCCTATTATACACTCTGATCACCAAGGGGGCATCTTCATATATCGCTCTTGGAGTATTTTTTAATAATTATAATTTTTTGAACGTGGTTAACGTTGTGCGATTATGTAAAGAATGTTGAAATGGTTTTGGAATGAATGTGTTTCTGGTATATCAATTTATCTAACGTTGCCGTATTTGGTCGCCGAGGATTAATAACTATGGATGACTGCAACATCCGTAGCTGTTAGTTTTGGGCGTCCAAGTAGGGGATGCTACATCTAATTATAATTACATTCGAACAATTCTATTCTATGAATAATTGAAATCAACATCTAGATTTGAATATGTCTAAATTAATTGTAAGGAGATTTTATCTCCTAATTTATTTGGGAGATCATAGGAAATTACAAATTAATATTTAAAAAGTTATATATAAGGGTATTTTGAAAAGTTCACGATCGAACTAAAAGATTGTGTTTCTATTCCAACTATTAATAAAAGTTATAAAGATCATGTACGTTGAAAATAAACAACACAAATTTGTCCCATTGTTTAGTATAAATTGGAAAGTAAACAAGGGCTTAAGAGTTTGTTTCATTCCATTATGAGTTTTATACTTAAATGGAAAGGTGGAACCCAATGCATGAGGTTTTCGTACGATAGTGGGCTCTCGGGAGGTCGATAATGTACGCAGCATTATGAATTTTATAGTTATATTCTAATAAATATTTCAATGGAGAATTTGATTTTGATTCCTATAAATACTGTTACATTACTAAAACAACGATTTAACATGGTATTATATTGTTTTTCTTAATTTTTATGGAATTTGTAGACTTTGATGAAATATTCTTTAAACCCACTACATGTACTTTGGTTATTCACAAGGACATAAATGTTCACAATGCATATTTTAATTATAAAATTATCCAAAAATTTCTATATATTATACGTTATGAAAATTTAAAGTGAAAAGTGCATATATCTACCTTTCTAAGCGAAATTTAAAAAAATGCAACAAAGAAAAGGTTATTTAAAAAAGTTAAAATACATCATAAAATTATATACTTGAAAATTGAAAATCATATCCTATAAATATCGTTACATAACTAAAAGGATGATAATTTAGCATTATATTATTATATTTTGTTTTCAATCTTATGAAGTCTCTACCAAGAAAAATGTAAATGATCAATCGTTTCCACTTTATGTTTTAAATAATTAATAAAATGTCACTATAGATCCTATTCTATTTTCTTTCAATAATTTAATTATTGGCTTATGAAAAAATCTATCGAACGAGGAAATCTATCAAAATCAACATCAAGTATTATGTTTTCTTACAAATTATTTTTCTAGAATTCAAACACTGAAATGTATAAAAGGAAAAATAGTGTAAAACATATACATACACACACATATGAATTTTATTTTATATAAACTAATTTAAGCTTTTAGTGGGAAAAAAATTAAAGCAACAAAGTTCGGTTGGCCTAGGATACCCACTCTTTTGGTCGGAGCCACCGTTCACGTCGTGCCAAACATTCTAACTTTTCAACCAGTCAACTTACTTTCTTTTTATTCACACCAGTGTAGCAAAATTTTATTCTAACTACGCCGGACTATATACGAGTCATTAAATAGAAAATAAATGGTCCTTCAAAGGGCCTTTGTTTTAGTTGTTACAGCAAACTGTATATCTGATTACCTAATCAGTTTCATTTCCCTCTCATCTAAATGTTGACTTAGTTGAAGAAAGTTTGATAGACATGTATACATGATGCATCCATATATTGTGCTTTATTCTTTTTTCTTCTTTTTAGGTGGTAACCGAATAGCGGTTGACTAAACCAATCAGTCTCTAATTTTTTTTATAAAAAAATATATGTTTTTATCTATGTTTGTTTAACTCTAATTAGTTTATGTGTACTTAACCACGTTCCAAATCAGAGAAAACACTTAAACAGCAGTGTATCACTACTACTTACGTTAGATGTAAAAGATTTACGTTAAATATAAATATTTACATCCATGCAAGTTCGCCTATTATATTAATGGGATGAGACGATATTTATTGAGAGGAGGTACATCAAATATTACTATTTCATTTTTAAACAATCATGCCTATTTTGATTATTTGAGTGGGAATATATTTTTTGTATGTCAGGTTGATGTTCAAGTTATCCAGCTGAGGCATACTCGTGCATTCACTTCAGATAACATTGAGCGTCCAGAACTGTTACTAATATTGAGTTAACTGCCTGAAGTCAATTGGTAAAAACACCTATCAGGATAATTATTTTTGTGTTACTTAAGACTTCATGTTGTGTATGTATATCTTCTAACATCTTCTATTTTGATATAGGTTTCTTATGGACTCGAGCGGATCAAGTGCGGCGAATGAATTAGGACAAACTCAATCTGATTCACAAAGTCGGACTGAGATTCATCACAAAAAACCTTTAAGGCAACCTAAGTCGATAGTATGGGATCACATGACAAAGATTGTCAGAAAGAAAGACAATGGGGAAATGGAGAAGATTGCACTATGCAAGTATTGCAAAATGGAGTGCCCAGCTGAGTCGAAGCAAGGGACAACTGGTTTACGGTATCATCTTTTCTATTTATGTCCAGAATCTCCTATATATAAGAAAAAAGACAGACAAGAGTCAACCTCAAGATGGATTAGGTGGATCTTTGGTTCCACATTCTTTTAATCAAAATAGATGTACGTTAGCACTGTCTAAATTAATTATTAAAAATGAGATATCATTTAGGATGGTAGAGAGCGAAGGGTTTAGAGAATTATTTGCTGAAATTCAACCCAGATTCGTTGTACCTGATAGAAAGAAATGTGCCTTGGCTATTTGGGATTTATTTACAATAGAAAAGACTAAATTAAAAAGTGTGATAGGGGATCAAAGGGTTAGTATTACCACCGATACATGGACTTCAGTTCAAAATATTAATTACATGGTAATTACCGCACATTTTATGGATAACGACTGGAAATTACACAAAAGAATCATAGCATTTACAAAAATCAATAGTCATAAAGGTGATGAAATTGGAAGAGTATTAGAGAATTGTTTGAATGAATGAGGGATAGATAAAAAATTTACCATCACCGTTGACAATGCTAGTGCTAATGATACTGCAATTGGTTACATAAAGAGAAGATTAGAATATTCTAATTCTTTATTGCTTAATGGAAAATATTTACATTTGAGATGTGTTTATCATTTCTTAAATTTAATAGTTAAGGATGGACTAAAATTTTATTGTGAAGCCGTCGAAGGCATTAGAAACTTAGTCAAGTACATTCACTCATCTCCTTCTAGGTTAGGCGGATTTAGATATTACTCCAACTTGATGAAAAAAGATAAAATGGCTATCGTTCTACTTGATTGTCCTACAAGATGGAATGCAACATTTAAAATGCTTGATGGTGCTCACAAGTTTAGAAAAGTGTTTGATAGGATGTGTATAGAAGATGAATCGATTAAAGCTTACTTTAATGAGATGGTCAAAGATAAGAAGGAAATTTTGGTAAAAAGAACAGGACCTCTGAAGTAAGAGGATTGGGAAAGAAGTCGTATTTTAACTGAGTTTTTTAATGGATTTTATGAAACTACAATGAAACTTAGTGCAAGTAAGAATGTCACTTCTTCATTAATTTTTGATGAGGTTATATTGATTCAAGAAGCGATTGAACAAGCTAGTGAAAATATTCATGATTCTAATTTGCAAAGCGTAGCAAAATTGATGAAGGTTAAGTTTGAAAAATATTGGGGTAGCATCGAAGTAATTAATAAAGTTATTTTCATAGCGCATATTTTGGATCCAAGGTATAAATTTCAATCTTTGAAAATCAGTTTTCTTGATATAGGTTGGAGTGATGGTAAAATAAATGAGTTTATCAATGTTATAAAACATGCTTTAAATGAGTTATACGATGAATATAGGAAGAGCATGAACATTCCCAATATAATTGGATCTAATTTGGTGGTAAGAATTGAAGAAGTCGATGAACAAATTGATGATAATGTTAGAAGTAAAAAGTTAAAAAGACTTCAACAAACAAGAAGAGAAGAACAATCGCTTGAGATAACTAATGAGGTTGATCGATATTTAAACGATCCATTTGAAAATCTTATGAGTAGAGATTTCAATTTATTAGATTGGTGGAAAGGCAATCAAACAAAATATCCAATACTTTCTAAAATAGCTAAAGATATTCTAGCAATTCCTAGTTCAACCGTTGCTAGTGAAAGTGCGTTTAGTCTAGGTCGGAGAGTCATTAATCCTTTTAGGGCTTCATTGGCTCCTAGAATGGTTGAAGCATTGGTATGTCTTAATGATTGGTTGAAAGCGGAGAACTTTAATTTTCATCAAATGCAATTTGAAGGAGACCTTGAATTATTCATGGATACAGAAGCGATATATGAAGGTAAATAATTTTTAGTTGGTATTGATATGTTATAGGCACTCATCTTAATCAACTCATCTCCGGTTTCTTAACCACCTCGTAAACTATTCTTTAGATTCTGCATCATCGTGCAATCAATGTTAGTGATTTTAGCCTGATTTATTTTTGTACTAGTTTTAGTTTCCCTTTTTAGCATTTTGCAAATATGAATTATATTCTTTTTTTTGGTTACTAATAAAGTAATAAAGAATTGAAGTAGATTGAAAGGAGTTTAAAGCCTTTTGTTGAAATTATTCATGTTTCAGATTACACATTAATGCTAGTATGTAAATGCTAATTAATATTTTGTATATGGACTTCTTCTTTATCCTTGGGAGCATCATCATCATCACAACAAAATGAAGCAGAATGAAGAACCGTTGGCAAGAATTTATGAAGACAACAAAATGATTTATGAAGAAACTGTTCAGATCTTGTGGTGTTTCTTAATTATGAATAAATTATTTGAATTGAATAGTACATGTAGTTCTATATTTCCTTTTTGTTAATTGTGATTGTTCGGAACACATTTTGCTTGATCAATTCTGTTACATGCTTGATCAATTCATGTATTAAATAGTCTGTTATGCAAATAGTGTGGTACATGCATGAACACATTTTGCAAATAGTCTGTTACATGCTTGATCAATTAATCATTTGCTGGTCAGTTTTATCCTATATATTAAATTTCATATTGGTTATTCGTAAATAGTCTGTTATGCATGATCAAGTACCTGCAAGTAGTCTTTTATGTAAATAGTCTGTTACATTAAATTTCTGTTCAGAACACATTTTGATTACAAATTCTGCATTTCAAAATCTTAGGTGTCGGAAAAATAGAATTCCATATTTTCTTCCTTTTCTTCCGTTTTCCATCTATTGGAATTCCGTGGTTAACGGTACAGAATACGAAACATGTTATAACATTCCGTCGATAATTGGAAGAAATGGAAAATTTCCCGATTGGTACAGAAATTTTCCATTCCCACCCCTAAGAGGAAGTACACTGGCTCGGTCGTAATCTAGATTGGTGGGGATATTGCGTTTGGCAATCACGATCAAATGAAAAGTATAAATATTTAAATCGAATACAAACCTTTTACATCCGACATAAATATTGTTTAGAGAGAATTAGGAAAAATAACAAAGTTTGAAAAAAAATTAGACTAAAGGATATGAAAATTTATTTTTAGAGTGAAGGACAAATCCTATTTATATTTAGCATTATATTCAACTTTTACACTGTTATCCCGCCTTTTGGTAAGGCCGTTACTCCAAGAACTTGATTAGAAACCAAGGACTGTTCGTCCTGAAGATCGTACATAGGTTCACTATGCATACTGGTAAATTTTGCCCAAGTCCGGATCGAGCCACAATTAACATGACACGACAAGCAAACCTATGAGAGTCAACGTTCCAAATTTCAAGTCAATCGAAGTTCATATGCTCAAGATATCGATCGACCAAAGTCAAAAGCAAAGCCTTAGTTCATATCCATTAAGCGATGCGAACAGAAGCGATGCGAACTCAACAGCCTTCAACAAATTCAAACTTGCATCGATCATAACTCAAAATGTACAAGTCCAAATGCTATGAAATTTTCATAGAAGCTTCCTGATGCACCAAAGAAGGTTCATGATCGATCCCATCTTGATTGGACTATTTTGGGATCGATACGAATTACACTTGGATCGATCCCAAATCACTCTGGATCGGTCATGTGGGCCCACATGCGCATGAGAAGAGGTATTCCAGGTTTTTGGGAAGGTATTTTCGGATCTACACATATAAATAGCAGTCCTATAGCAACTAAAAAGGGAATTTCTTCTTCTCTCCTAGGCGAAACTCTGCCATTTTTGCTATTGATTTTCAAAGGCTTGTAACTGTAATTATAGTATAAAGGAATGAAAGGATTGATTCAAAATGGACGTAGCCCGGAGATAGCCGAACCACTATAAATCTTGTGTTCTTTCTTACATTCTGACATTTTTAACTTTGCTATTTCTTCATTTTTGTTCTCTACTTAATCTGGATCTAAGATCTGTGTGTGGATATTGAGGATCTGCGTATATACACTGGTGCTTTCACTACTTTTGGGGTTTGTGACCAATTTTGGCACAAACACTTTGATGCTTTCACTGAGAGTTGAACTCAGGTTTGGAATTCAGATTTGGGAAGCTAAAGGATCATATCTAAAAGGAACCATGGTTAGACAATTAGCTAGAAAGACATTACCAGAAAAAAGCCATCAAGAGGGGAGTCAAGAGGCTTCCTCAGGAGCTAATCAGGCCTCAGTTTTCATCACCAGGGACGAGATGGGTTGATGATGGGAGCTATGCAGGAAGAATTGCTGAAAAGGCAGGAGGACATGATGCAGAACCTTCTCAGACAGTTTGGGCAGGCAGGAACAGGTGGAGCTTCAGGATTTCAGATCCACGGAGCTGGAACAAAAGGACCCAACAAGCAATCGGATGGAGCAGCTCAACAGGGCGCAGCCCCCAATCAACACACAGTTGCCAATTTGGATAGATCCAGACTCGGGGGCACACCACCATGCAATGATAGACTAATTCTGTGGCACCCCACCCTGAGATCCACATTAATAAAGAGTATTACTGGGTAATACTGTCTTCTAATGCAGAGAATAGGGCTGGATAGAAGTGACCATCTATAGCCTTGTCTTAAATATTTATTGAATACGTTGACAAATGCCATATTTTTTTTCAAGTCGATCGACATATCCAATAAATACTTAATACAAAGCCATAGGTGGCTATAGGATCTATCAGAACAAAATACAATAACTCGAATGCAGAACACATCACAGAACAGTAGATCATCACATAGATATACATATACATATACAGATACATCACAGAGTACACAAAATGATACATGTCAAGTGGTATAGCAACCACAACATACAAGCGAGTCAAAAGAATACACATATCATAGTAGCAACCAAAAAGGACTACACAAAAAGCTATAACAAAAAGAGCTAGCAGAATAGTCCATGCGGAAGCAGAATAGGCTAAGTCCAAATGTACCTAACCTGAAACACCTCGGTCTGACCCGATATAAAATACACGGGTCAGTCTAGCTAAACAAATCAGTTTACAAGGATAAGCGATAATATGAGTATAAGGATAATGTGTTAATATTCCCGAATGGGAAGGAACAATCTAAAGTGTATGATTACATCAAGTGATAATATGGTATCACTACACAAACATATAATCTCAAAAGAGACAAAATAACCCATAAAACGCTAAAAGTAGCGATCCTCGTATCATCGGCATTCATAAAACATCAAATATGGTTTAGGGGAAAACCTAAACCCATCATCTTGGCAAACCCAAAACATGCATAAAGAGATCTCATCTCAAACACGCCATAAGGGAAATATATCTCCAAAAAGGAGAATAAAATCTCAAGTAAACGCCAAAAGGCAAATCTCATATAACGCCAGTGTAGGCAATTCAAATCTCAAAAATAGAACTTCCAAGAGTTTAACTTCCCGTAAGGTAATCGTCACAAATATATATCGAATGGTTCAAAGGACCAATTCCGAAAAAGGGCGATACACTAGGGAAATTACAAATATCAATGAAATCATCTCAAAGATATACCACGTGCTTATGGCCGAAGCTCACCAAGTACTGTTCTCCTAAAATAAGGCGCTACGTCTCTTAGACAAACGTCCCAAAGGACAGTAAATACGTCTCTTAGAAAAACATTCCAAGGACAACATCCCAAAGGAAAAATACGGCGCAATGACAAACGTCTCTTAGACAAACATCCCGAAGGACAAATGACCCAAAGCTCCAGTACTGGCAAATACGTCTCTTAGAAAAATGTGTCACAAACTCTCGGATAAGAACCTGAAAAGTGTTAACGTGTGTCCCATACCACACGTTCGCTAGTAAATTTCACACTCAAAGCAGTAAAAAGTTTACCTCATCTCATCAGTAAACTTGACCCGAAGGTCAAAACGATCAAACAGACAAGTCGGGAATTAACCGATAAGATAAACGCACGTGTCCCATACCACGTGTTTTACCAAACCGTTTAATTCTCCTTCTCATTCGCTCGAATAGTGCAAAAACGTGTATTTTATATATAAAATAATTTACTTGATAAAACAAGCTTTTAATACCAATTTTGAAAGCCATATTTGAAAATTCCCTTATTATCAAGAATAAATAGATTCTATATTTGAAAATACTTTAAAAATATCATATAATAATAATTTAAAATGCCCATTTATTTTAAAAAAAATTTGGAAAAATCCATGCTCGAAAACGAATAAAAACCCAAGAAATCACTCAGATCGATATTTGAATTAAATTCAAATTTAATCCAAAATTTGAATTTCGAAATCTCCAAAATTTGGCTATTCTACTGATAAACATCATGGCCTCAAAACATTTCAAAAATATCACAAAAACATGAAGTAAAAGTCAAAATTCGGACGGAAAAAGAACATAATGCATCGGCAACACAATACCCAGGTCCGAAATCTTCTCTGGGTTCAAGTTTCGGACATGAAACAGGTGGTCAAACGACCTTTGATTGAACTAAAAATTGGTGTGCACAAAGTAGAAAACTTCGGCATTCAAAGAAAAAAAGAATCGATGAATTCCGACTGGAAATGAAATGTTACGCTGTGTCAAATATGGACTCAGGCCATGTTTGCAACAGTTCAAAAACAAAAATATGCCCAGGCCTGAAAACCATCTTGAGTCCAACTTAAAAGCATGAAACAGAGGACTAAACAACCTCCTATTGAGATGAACGTAAGTAAGCACATAGTAGAAAACTTCATCTTTCAAACAAAAAAAGAATCAATGATTTCCGAATGGAAATGAAAAGGTTACACTGTCTCAAACATGTACTCAAGCAAAAAATGACTTGATTTCATAAACAGATTTTACGAATCAAGAAAATGGCGGACTCCTCTCCGGTTACTGTTCCTCCCCTTCCTCCCCATCCTCCTCCTCTTCCTCCCTTTCCTCCACATCCTCCTCCTCTTCCTCCCTCACCTCTGTTTCTTCCACCACATTCTTATCGTCCATCTTCTCAATCTCTTTCACATCGAAGTTCTTCTTCTCATACTCCTCCTCCATCACTCCTGTTTCAACAAACTGCACCTTCTCATCGATCATCTTTTTCGCCATCACTTACAGCTGCTAAACCTTTTGATCAATCATGTCAAGCTTCAATGAGTCAATCCACTATTTTCTCAGATTTGCAATCTTTTCCACCTCTATCTGACAATGTTGATCGAAGTTTGAAAAATAATATTGGGCAAGAATCAAGGAAGGATGAAAAAGATAAAAGTTAGTCGTCTTTATTCAAGAAAAAGCCAAGAAATGCTGGAGTCTTTATTCCTATAAAATTTGAAAATTAAAAAAGATGGAAACCGAAACCATTGCCTGAAGAAGTTAAAAGAGAAGGAATTAAGAACTGGAGTGATCATTTGGTAGGTTTTTTCTTGAATGGATCTTTGTCATATCTTACTGTTACAAATCATTTAAGAAGAGTTTGGAGATTGAAAGGTGAAGTAGATATTAAGTCTGATAATGAAAACTTTTATTTTAATTTCTCGAATGATCAAGATAGAATGAATATTTTACAATCTGACCCTATTTTTATCAAAGGAAAAATGTTCATCATAACAACATGGAATCCTTCTTATGGATATGTACAAGAGCAAATTAAAAAAGTTCCAATATGGGTTCATTTTTATAGAATACCACTCATTGCTTGGACTTTAATGGGAATTAATTGGTTATCATGTCATATTGGGAATTTGATCTGTCTTGATGAAAGTACAGAAAAGTTAACAAGATTTAAGTATGCAAAAGCTTTGATTGAGGTAACTCCTGATCAGGATCTACCTGATTTTATTGCAATTGATGAACTAGGTGAAAGCTGTCCACATGTTAAGGTTGTCTATGATTGGAAACCTAAGATTTGTTGTAGCTGCAAAGTGTTTGGGCATGAAACTAGTAGTTGTGCTGGAAAAAACAAGTTTGAGCAATTAGGTATGAATACTAAAAGTGATAATGTAGAAATAGATTGTTGTGAATATGTTAATCAGGAAATCTCTCAGGAAAAGGAAATGAAGACTCAATATATAGGAAAATACAATAAAAAGACCTTGAAAGTCTGGATAAAGAAGGATAAAGAACAAGAACCTATGAAAGGGGGCAGTAATGGAAATGAGGAAACTGATATTATTCTACAAGGAAATGGGAAGGAAAATATGGATCAAAATAAAGAAATTCAAGAAGAAACAGAGTCTAATTTTGTAAATGAAGTAACAAGTATGAGTAATGAGGAAAGAAATTTAGATGGAAAGGACATAGCTGGAAGCATTATTACTACAAATGCATTCAAGGCATTATCAGATTTAAGTGAAGAGCCATTTTATAATGTAATAAATCATAAAACTGGAAAGTCTCAGGATTCTGATGATGGTACTATGATTAGTGATAGCTCAGTTATAAAAGATTCAAACTTTTCAACTGAGAACTTACAGCATGATGAGAATTTAAAGGAGAAATCAGATGAAAATGAGCAATATCTTGCATGCAAGAAACAAAATGTTTACTCACGGAATGGTACAACTTTGGACAGCATGAAAGGGATGGATGAAAGGTCTCACATAAGTAGGAAAGAATCACATATACAGCTAGAGCAACAAAATCCAACAAATTCAAACTTATATAGTGGAAGTGATGAAGATAATATTACAGATCCTTTGATTCAGTGCAACTCAAATATGGAACCAAACAATATTGAAGAAAATCAGCATATTGATAAATCTGAGCAATCAATTTCTCCATATATCAATTTAACCCCACCTGCATATCTAATTCTACCTCCTCCACCTTGTAATTCAAAGGAAGCATCTGTAGTGCATACTTTATCTAATAACAAAAAAGGAAAAAAAGGAAAAAAAGGAAAAAAGAAAGTTTCTTTTAGTAATACAATAGATGATCTCAATAATGGTAATAGTTTTAGTATTGATGAAATTCAACCAAAAAATAATAAAGAGTCTCCAATGTCGAGCAAAGGAACATTGAATCAAACAAGTGGAAATAGACATACAAGAATGCATCCAACTCCTCTTTTACCAACTAATTTGATATGATAATGAACAGCAATATTACATACTGGAATATAAGAGGAGGACATTTATCCTCAAAGCAATCTGAAGTAAGGAAATTGATTAAAGATGAAAAGATTCAACTTATTGCCTTAAGTGAAACAAAGTTAAACAAGACACTGACTGAAAAAGCTTGCAAGTATATTGCTCTAAATTGGTCGTATGAAGATAATCTGCAGAGTGCACCATATGGAAGAATATTAGTACTCTAGAATTCAGCAGTTTTTAAACTCACAAAATTAATGGAAAATGATCAAATCATCCATTTTACTGCCATATCCTTACATTCAAACTCATCTTTCTTAATCTCTTTTGTTTATGCTCAAAATAATTTAGACAGAAGACTCCCTTTTCTCTCTAACCTCTCTTCACTTGTTCAGCCTAATCTTCCTTGGATTATTCTTAGTGATTTTAATTGTATGTTCTCTTCTGATCAGAAAGCTGGAGGTATTCCACTTTCTATAAGAGAAATAACCCCTTTGAAGCAAGCCCTTATCCATTGATAATTGAACAAGTACATTCCAAGAAACTGGAGCTACATCCAAAATGCAAGAATCCACTGATAACTCATTTGCTATTTGCTGATGACCTAGTAATTTTTACCAAGCCAACAATTAAAAACATTACCACAATACTTGAGATACTGAAGCAATTCCATGATATAACTGGTTTGAAGATTAATTTTAAGAAATCTCATATATTAATTACAGGTCTAAGTGATGGTCTGAAAGCAGAAATTATAGCTCACTCAGGGCTAAATGAGATGCATAATTACTGAATGGTTTAAGATAATTAATTTGTGAAATTAATTAAGTATTAATTACTTAAAGTAATTAAAGGGTAATTAATCAGGAATGATTAATTTAGATGGATATTTAGAGTAATGATTAATTAATTGGTTTAATTAATAATTAAGTAAGCAGGATTTATAGAATGAAGTAATTAGTTTAATTCACTTTAAATTAATTAGATGATATAAATCATTGCTTAAGGATGGATGAATGAGATTGAATGTATTTCATTGTTTGATATCTCTGATGAGATATGATTGATATATGATATATGTTTGCATGTGATGATATTGGCTGGTATTGAAGTTTTTAATTTGAATTTATATGAATTGGTATAAATATGTGTGTGAGCCTGTCTGTTTACATATAAAAACCTATCCTCTGTTATTTATCAAGTGAGTAACTTACATTTTTAAAACTTAAGTATATGATACTATGTAATATTTATGTGATATAATATATTTTGTTCGTTTCCGCTGTGAGTATTTGTGTTTGTTTCTCTTCTCTTCTTCTTCTTTTCTCTTTTCTCACCCCTTTCTTTCTTATTAGCGATACGACTTTCTATGGAGAGAAAGTCGTGGTCGTTACAGTGGTTTGCCACTTATCACTGCAAGAATTACAAAATCTGATTGTCTACCACTATATGAAAGGATCACTGAAAGACTTTCCATCTGGCCAAATACTAAGTTAACTCAGGCTAGTAGATTGGTTATTATTCAAAGTATTGCAAATGCAATGACAAATTACTGGATGAGACATTATATTCTTCCAAACAAATTGATATCAATGATTAAAAGTGCTCTTAATAGATTTCTTTTGGCATGGTGATCCTTTTTCCAAAAAGCTCATACCAATATCTTTTGAGAAGATTCAGTTGCCTAAGAATAAAGGGGGTCTAGGTATAACAAATTTAAAACTATGGAATATTGCTGCTATCTCAGTCTATTTTGACAAAATACTATCAAATAAAGAAGACCTATGGACACAGTGGGTAACAAAAAATCTTATAAAAGGTAAAGACTTTTGGACAATGAATATTCCCAATGTTGTTAGCTGGAGTTGGCGAAATATACTTCATCTCAGAAAGACTTTCCTACCATTGATACAGTGTAATCCTTTAGAGAATAGTGATCTATTATTCTAGACAACGCCTTGGGCAAAAACTGGTATAATCTTACAAGAACTCTTACCATACTCTCTAAAAATGCAGACTGGAATTCCTTTAAAGGCAAAAGTTTCTTCTTATATTGCTGAAGGATCAATAAACCTTCCTTATTGTAGTTCTAATCATGTTAGAAAGTTATGGAAATCCTTATGTACTCAGCCACTACCTACTGCAGAGCTTAAAGTACTCTGGACAAATAAAGGAAAGAAGCATACAATCTCTCTGGTTTACAAAGCTCTTTTGGACATTAAAAATGATGAAATCTATCCATGGGCTTCAAGAATATGGATGGATAATTCTCCTGCGAAGGAAAATATGCTACTGTGGAAAATAATGGCAAATGCAATTAATACAAAGCAGAAATTAATGAGCTTGGGAGTATTAAATAATGAAGACTGTGTATTATGTAGCAATCACCCTAAAACAAATACACACTTATTCTTTGAGTGTAATTATACATATGGAATCTGGTGCAAACTTTTAGCAAATGGAAATTATCACAAGCCAAGAAAAAGTTCAAGAATTGAGTGGTTTAATATATACAAGGCAACAAGATGGAGGACACCGAAAGCAATAATTCTCTTGATAATATTGAAGACTTTTGCTTACGAGATATGGAAAGAAAGAAATAGCAGAATTTTTGAATCGAAGAAGGAAACTGCAGCAACTTTATATAGCAAAATAAACAATAAAATATTAACATGAATAAGAAGGCTGAGATGACTTATGAGATGAATTTGATTTCAAGAATCTTGATATAAAGTTGAGAGAATGATTATTATGAAATAGAGTATTGTATTCATGATGAAATATTATTTGTATTTGAAACTGGTTTGTAACTGTTGTTTGGAATGAAAATGGGCAGGGCTCCCTTAGCCCATTGCATTTCAAAATTAAAACATGTACTCAGGCCATGTTTGCAACAGTTCAAAAAAAAACCAAAATGTACAGACCTGAAACCATCTCGGATTCAACTTCCAGGCATGAAACAAAGGACCATATTACATCGGATTGAGCTGAAAATTGGTATGCATATAATAGAACACTTTATCTTTCAAAAAAAATCACGCAATTTGGACAAAGTACGAGAAAGTTATGAAGTTTCAAAGTTGAACCCAGGCAGTGTTTTCACTGTAAGAATCTAGGTAAAAACATGCTCCGAATCAAAGTTCGGCAGCATATTTCTATAAGCTATATAGGTCGAAATGACTTGAAATTTGGTATGCTTAATCTACAAAACCCGATCTACAAAGAAAAAAAAATCCGGTAGCATTTCGTTGCCGAAATAGAAAGATAATTACATGCAAAGTGACACCCAAACACAGTTTTCACAGAAACAGAAACATCAACAGAAATCAATATATTGAAGCTATTTTGCAAATATTTTTGGTATTTGAAGCTTTGCTTCAGCTAGCATTTATGAGTAGTTAACTCATCTTGCAATTGAAGAACAAATACTTGGATTACAGCTGAAAGATAGAAGTTTTGAGCAAGAGATGGCTTTAACAACCTGTAACATAGAAGAACAAAGACATGCAAAGGAGAAAAAACAAAGCTTAGACCAATCCAAAACCTCAAAATCAAAACTTGATGATATAATTTATGTTTTGGAGTTGATTACCTGTGGAATAGAGCTTTAATTTGATAATTTTCAGTAAAAGATTGATTTAATTTGCAGATTGAAGCTTTGAAATTTGAAAATTGGAGAGGTGGGTTTTTTTCCTATTCTCTGGTTTGAGAAGGAAGAAGGTAATGTAAATGAACGTACTGATAATTGTTTTCCTCTTTTTCTCATTAACAGGTTAAGTCTAATGGGCCAATGGATCCAAAATTAAAAGAAAATAAAATGGCTAAGGTTAAATAATTCACACTTATAACAAAATGGCTTCATATTTACATTATACACAAAACCAAAATGCATTTTCGTTTTTTTACACAAGAAAAATATGAAAACTTGTACACTTATGAAATAAAACATTTTACATCACATAAAAAGATTATTTTATATTTTTAAAACATTTTTATTATTAAAACCCTTTAATTTACAAAAACACACTATTTACTCAAATAAATGAATAAAACCTTGTTTTTAACTTCTAAAATTCACCAAAAATACTTTTCTTACTTAGAAAAATATTTCAAACTATTTCCAAACATAATTTATGACCAAAACTCATTTTTAAACCAAATTTCACCTTTTTATTTAAATAAACAACCTTTAAAAATCAAATACTTCCTTTAAAAATTATTAAAAGAAGTAATTGGCAATAATTAATAAAATTATTGCATTTTCTCTAAATAAAAATTATATTCCATTCATTATTAACCCAAACAAATAAAATAAAGCTTTTAAACTTTATTTTCACATTTTATTTCCCAAAATTCATTATTTATTCCAAATAAGAAATTTAAAATCTCCAATTTTATTTTAGTTCACAATATTAAATCATAACTACCGTTATAATTTAATATTTACATGTAATCTCCAAAACCAGGGTTGTTACAAATTCATGGAGGGATTCCAGGTGACACCGCACAACAGGATGTTGGCAGGAGCATAAGAGTACGTGATGAAGAGTATGTACCAAAATTCCCTCGGAGACTCGGGGGGGCAACCCTTGGTGGGCAACACTAGATTAGTTGAGATTATTAGGCGAAATATGCGCGGAGGCTTAGAAAACAAAGATTTGGAAGGAGTAAACAGGAGTCCGTTTACCCGCGACATCAGGATGGCTCGGAATCCACCAGAGTTCAAGTTGCCTACTCTGGAGGTATACAACGGCAAGGCTGATCCTACCGGTCACCTAATGAGGTACACAAGACACATGGAAGTGCTGGGGGCATCGAAGGAAGTTATAGCCCGGTGTTTCCCTCTGCACTTGACGGATATAGCTGCTATGTGATTCCGACAGTTGGAAGATGGTTCTATCAAGACATGGATGGAATTGGTGGACAGGTTTTTGAAGCAGTTTCGAGTTCATATCAAAAGGCCGAAGAATGTAATGATACTAACGTCGGTGAAGCAAAGGACAGGAGAATCGCTCAGGGTTTTCTTGACTCGGTTCAATGCAGCAGTTGCTTCGGTGGATCGGCCGGATCCATCGTTGGTTTTGATGGCGGGAGTGTCAGGAGTCAGGGATAACTCGGATTTTAAGGTATCGTTGATACGAGATCCACCAATGGATCTTGGGGAGTTCTTTCACGAGGCCGAAAGATTTCTTTGACAGGAAGATGCATGTTCGGATATGAAGTTAAAGGAAGTGAACGCGGTTGAGGGTGGAGAACCATTCGGCGAAAGCTCGGGTAAGGATAAGAATAAAGGAAAGAGGAAGTTTGATGACAACTCTGGCAAGGCAAGGAAACGTTGAGGAGAGCCTAAATTCTCCACTTACACAAGATTGAATGAAACTTTGGAGCAGATATTCAGGGAGACTCGAGATCGCCTTCCTTACCGAAGGCCGGCAAGGAGTGAACCCTCAGAACGCGAGAGGGCATCCGGAAAGCACTGTCTCTTTCATGACCTGGACGGGCATGATACCAACAGCTGTAGGCATCTAAAGGATATAATCGAGGTGCATGTAAGGAATGGTCAACTGCGGCAATATGTCGGGACTCGGAATGCGGCGGTGGAACAGGAGCAGCCACCATCTACTTCAAATGACGATGACACGAGGCCCAGGAATGATGGTCGATTGGTTATCAACTAACAGGGACGATATGGAATAAGTAGCAAACTTTAGGCAAACGGTTAAGTCACTTACTCATGTACGGGGACGGAGATAGCCCCTAGGCATGCTCTGAGATGATGATAAACTATGACGCTCTAGTTTATGAAATCTGCTTTTTCTTTTTCGGTTTGTACATTTTCTTTTTTCTGGTTTGGATTCGGAGTTTGGTTTGAATTCCTGGTTTTGTTTGTTTTCTGGTTTGGACTTTGGTTTGGATGCTTGTTTTTTGGTTTGGATATTGGTTTGGATTTCTGGTATGGATTTTTGGTTTTTTGATTTAATCTGGATTTCAGATTGGATTTTGATTGGATTTTTATCTGGTTTTTGGTAAATGGTCGTCGGGTATGGAATATGCTTGGCAAGGAGTAAGTCGCCTCGTCCGAACGTGGCGAATCGGCTTATTCAGGTCGTCAAGGATGGACTATGCTCGGCAAGGGTCCGGAACGATCAAGATTCGACCTAGGACTTACGCCGTGGCATTACTCAGCGTTCAGGGACACTAAACCAGGTCGTCGACTGTGGGTTGCGCTTAGCAAGAACCCAGAGAGGTTATGAATTCTGATATTGGTTATAAACAGCTAAGGATTCGGCAAAGGGCCCAGAGTGGTCTCAGATTTGGATATCGACCCGGAGAAGTCTTGGATTCGAATATTGGTCATTGGATACTGACGGATTACGACTTGGTTGACGAGGTCGGATAACTATGGAATTGGCTAAGGATTTGGTTATTGGAATCTGAATCGGACGTCGACTCGGCACAGTCGCGGACTTGGATATGGCTATGGCACTTGGATATGATGGCTTGGTAATAGTTTGGATTATGAATCGGATGATATGGCTATGGATGGAATATGGACTTTGGATGTTGGATTCGGAGCTATTCAAAACACACTTTCTTACCACAAGGCATATTTTGGGGGGAAAATGTTATCCCGCCTTTTGGTAAGGCCGTGACACCAAGAACTTGATTAGAAACCAAGGACTGTTCGTCCTGGAGATCGGTTATACATAGGTTCACTATGCATACCGGTAAATTTTGCCCGAGTCCGGATCGTGCCATAATTAACATGACACGACATGCAAAGCTATGAGAGTCAGCGTTGCAAATTTCAAGTCAATCGGAGTTCGTATGCTCAAGATATTTATCGATCAAAGTCAAAAGCAAAGCCCTTAGTTCGTATCCATCAAGCGATGCGAACAGAAGCGATGCGAACTCGACAACCTTCAACAAATTCAAACTTGCATCGATCATAACTCAAAATGTACAAGTCCAAATGCTATGAAATTTTCGTAGAAGCTTCCTGATGCACCAAAGAATGTTCATGATCGATCCCAGCTTGATTGGACTATTTTGGGATCGATACGAATTACACTTGGATCGATCCCAAATCACTCTGGATCGGTCATGTGGGCCCACCTGCTCATGAGAAGAGGTATTCCAGGTTTTAGGGAAGGTATTTTCGGATCTACACATATAAATAGCAGTCCTATGGAAACTAAAAAGAGATCTTCTTCTTCTCTCCTAGGCGAAACTCCCATTTTTGCTATTGATATTTAAAGGCGCTTGTAATTGTAATTATAATATAAAAGGAATAAAAGGATTGATTCAAAGTGGACGTAGTCCGGAGATAGCCGAACCACTATAAATCTTGTGTTCTTTATTGCTTTCTGACATTTTTAACTTTGCTATTTCTTCATTTTTGTTCTCTACTTAATCTGGATCTGAGATCTGTGTGTGGATATTGAGGATCCATGTATATACACTGATGTCTTCACTACTTTTGGGGTTTGTGGCCAATTTTGACGCAAACATACACTATACAAAATGCTAGTTAAAACTAGCATTATATTCAATTTTACACTATACAAAATGTTAGTTATAACTGATATTGTCCTTCAGCCAAAAAAATAAACTTATGTCCTTCAGTCTATTTTTTTTTTTAAGTTTGTCCTTATGATTATTTTTCTGTATTGTTTATTTTACCTATTAAACATCAATTATTAAATATTAATTACTATTTATTAAATTTTAAATATTGAATATTAGTTAGTAATTATTTATGATTACTTATTAATCATTAACTATTATTTATTATTTATCCAATAACAAAAAAAAACACTTTATTTCCGATCAACCTTCAACCAGTATCAAAAATGTGTTCAAAAATACCCTCCCATGACGAAATATAACAATAAAAAGATATCTAACCAAAGCTCAGTAAAAGGAGCGACTTTAACTAATCAACTGTCAAATTGCTAAGTGTTGGCACCACTGTGTGCAAACGCTTGCATAACCAGTGGAGAGTAAGCATTCCTATACTAGAGTCCTAATTTAACATATGCATGATATTGACAACATTTTATCAAAAGAAAATACCTCAGTTGTTTCTAATATCTTGCAATGTGTGGCTAATTTACATTCAACGCCCATACTCTCGTTCAATGCGAGTTATATCTAACAATTTGCATCTTAATGCTTCAGCATTGCTTCAAACCAACCTAGACTTATATTAGGTTCTCCCATTTAATGTGGGTTCTCCACCCAGTTGGTTCAAATTACTTGTACTAGATGCTCTTTAACAGTTCGGTACGAATGTTCCAATTGAACGCAGACATTGGAAGTTGAGATAATTAATCAAAATTGACCTTACGAGCTATAAATTAAAAGCACAAGCACAAATGCTCTGAATTTTTGAATCCTGCATGTGTGTGTATCAGTATTACCTGTGGCCTGTGGGATACCGCAGAACTTACAATTCCTGCGCTGCAACAATTGCATATTTCTTCTCAACCTCCACTGTAAATGAATCAGCGTCCACGCTAGGGCTGTTATGGTAACGGTAAATTTACCATTACCGTATTATTATCAGTCAATCGGTTATCATTTTAAAGTAAAGTCGGTATACCAGCATAATCGGTACGGTAACTGTAAATTTACCATTTTTTACTGTAAAACATCGGTAATATTTTTTTGGAAACCAACGGTAACGGTAATTTACCAGTCCATTCATAATACATTGACATTCATGTAAGATGTTGTATTATGGGCATTCAGAAGCAAGAAAACAGTTCAATTTATTTCATTAATTCAACTCAAATGATTGATAAATACACTTCTTTTCTATGTCGTTTATTAATTGACCCAATAAGATACCTAATGAATCACCATTCAGTGTAAAAATATATTAACTTATTATCTTTCTAGACAAACGGTAATTTATCATTACTAGTGTAACAGTTACCAATTTATCGGTATACCGATCAATCGGTAACGGTAAACAATTTTAGTTTATCAGTAAAAACAGTACGGTAATGGTTTTTAAAAAATAGTAACAGTAACTATTACCATAACAACCCAAGTGCACACACATGTGTGTACACACGTATACACACGTGTGTGTGCATATGTGTGTGTCATTCCATTGTAGGCTGCATCTCTTAGTACTAAATCTGTCAATGAATATCTGAAAAATCCGTAATCCGTCCACATCCATATCCCCAAAACGGATAATTATCCAATATTCAAAAAAAATACGGATGTGGATACGAAAGCGTCTGCATCTAAAAATTATCCATTCTATTTTTATTAAAATTATAGTTTATATTACATGTAATTTACTACAATAAAAAATATGTATTTATTATTTTGTTTGACTAGTTTATATCATATGCATATTAATCGCTCAAAACTATTTATCATCATTGTTGATTTTGCACGCTTTTATAATCAATGAGATTGAAGAGAAAAAAAATTATGTTAAATCAAAAATTTTCATTTGTAATTCTTGATTTATCGATCATTAATGGATAGAATATATCCAACATCTATCTTTATCCATGAACGATATTCGAAAGTAATCTCAAATACGGATGCAGATATGACACTATCCGTATTCGAAAATATAGGTCTAATTAGTACAATCTTAGGATATAACAATGTAAGATAAACAATCTCACATAACAAATGAATCCAAAACATTCTCACCGGGTTATATTTTGTCCAACTAAGACCAACCCATCATAAAAATCACGATAAATTGGTTCAAATTCAAATATCATCCAAAAACATATAACAATCCACATCACAATAAGAGCAAAACAATAAACTCTACAAGTAATTTTGTTTAATCATTAAAAGTACAAACATAAAGCCAAGGGAAAACATTTGAACATCGGTGGTTACAATTTTCAACATATGCATTGCCTCTGGCCTTGTCCTAACCCGATGGCTGGCTGGCTAGCTACCCTGAAGTAAAATTGATATGTGTTAGAATTAACTAGTTATTGCATGCACAGACCGAGGTTTCTTTCACAAAATATATTACAAAGATACATACATTGACACTAGCTATTACATCACTTAAAACAAATATATCTCGTCTGTATTCCAAACAAAGTTGTTTCACCATCAACAACAAACATTTGTGCATCTGAGTTGAAGCGTACGTGTACTACAATATGACAGATTTAATATCTTATTTATACTTGCACTAAGCCTGACACGTTTTCATGTAGCTGCCATGCTCGTAGCACAAAGCATCCAGCCCTGATATGAATTATGTATTTACAATTTATTTATCACATTCAATTTATTTACAAGGATTTATTGATAAAATTTGATGAAAAATATTCCATGTTCTCTATGTTACAAAATCCGTAATCATCCCTAATCAAAACAAAAAATAACATATTGATTATCCATCAAAAACACACAGCAACGGTATACCATTGTTGCTTGTAGTTTGAAATATGAAATTACAAAGCTAATTTGTTTTCAAATAAAGGAAAATCTCTATATGATTACAGCTGCAGTCGGATAGACAGGCCAGGTTTAAGTTTTGTATGAAGTTGTGTAAATAGTCTAACATTGATCACATAATTTCCTTTCCCAGCGGGGCACACAGGGCACACACCAGCGGGGGTGGGGGGGTCATGAGAAGATAAATATCAAAAGTGGAATGCTGAGGGCAAAAACTTGCACTCATTCACTTAACTATTTATATACTTCGTAAATTTACTTGTTATGAATTTAAATTATAATCATATTGAATTTCTTCGAAAAAAAAAGAAATTCATTGTTTTTTGAATAGAATTGATTTTTTGATCTGATTTTGCTTTGATCCATATGTTTGAACAAAAACATCAAAGTTTCAAACCTTGCATCTATTTTTGTGTAGACGAGGATGTTGGCGAGGAGATTACCCATGCTCATAGTAAGCAGCTGAACAGGTTGAGCATCACAATTGGTTCTTAAAAATACATCAAATTGGTTGCTAATAATACATAGATAATATTTGATTGTTTTGAAACTTCCAACTCTTAAAACATTCAAAAGTATCCGATTTTTTTTTAGATGATTTCAATAGCAAATAAATTACATCTACAAATCTAATTTCATTTCAATATTTTTTGTGACAAAAAACCAAAAAGAAAAAAGATGAGGGCTACAAAGAGATGTTATGAATTCCTCTCTCTGTACACACGCGCGTGTACATGGATAGAGAGAGACACCCGTGTGTGACAATTATTTCATATTGTAGCTCGTTTTATGCTGTTGGACATGGTGTTATTGGATATATACACAATATAACTCGTTTTACGCTCTTGGACAAGGCGTTATTGGATACTAAATATAATAGTTTCTCTTACTGTTGATAATATGTGCTACCACATATATCTCTTCCATTTTTTTGTTGAGCATATAGCTGAACAGGTTGGAAATCACAATTGGTTGCTAATAATACATACATTATATTTGATTATTTCGAAACTTCTAACTCTTAAGCGTTGAAGTTTCAAAATTTTATTTTATTATTTTGAAACTTTTAACTCTTAAGTGTTAAAGTTTCAAAATTATCCAATGTTTTGTGTAGATAATATCAATAGCAAATAAAGTTCTATCTACAAAATTTAATTTAATTTCAATTTTGTTTGGAAACACTTAAACCAAACAACATCTCGATAGATCTGGACTTCGAGATAATGAAGAAATGGATCGAGAAACTTAGGAAGTGTCTCGAATGATTAAAAAAAATGAAACACAAAAAGTTCGACAAAAATTTGCTGACAAATCAAGTCAGTACCGACATGTTTGGTGATGTGGGACCTACATTAAACCATGGATGAAGTTGCCTTGTACTATGAATAAAAAGACAAAAATTCAAATATGACAAACCATATCAGTACTGACATGATTTGAAGAAGCAATTTTGTCAACAAAAGTTAAAAGCTTGAAGACTTGAACAAATAGAAGAAGAGTCAAAGATGCAAGTTCAAAAATTATGTCAGCATCGACATGATCATGTCGGTACCGACCTGTTGTGGTTGCCTAATTTTACTCGTAATTTGTGCCTAAAAGTGTGAATCTGACTTTTTCTATCTGTACTTCCTTGAGCTAGCTACTCTGAATGACAAATTCGACCATAGATATCCATCGTTTGGCAACGAAACAAGTACTTTTTTAGACTTCTTCCATCTCTTTAGACCTTACACCAAATTACGGTCATTTTTGCTATAAACTAGTGTTTGAACTATACTTGTTTTTTGATAATAGCGGTAATAATTGCAAAGATCATCTGAAATAAACCAACAGCGAATGTAGACAATCGATTCAAGGCCAACCCACTTTAAAAATCTCATTTTCTACTTTTTAATTTTGTTTGTCATTTCAATCGTCTCGTTTTTACTTGATTTGATGTGTTGTCATTTTTTAACGCGACATTTTTGGTGTTTTCGTTGACAACAAAAAATCTTAGGTGTACATATGTGCTTTAACTTTGAATTTGAAGAATCTAAAAGCTAGATCTAAAGCTTTTTGTTGAAAATTTGTTGTTACTTGATTCAGAGAGAATCTACTATCAAAGAGAATCTACTATCAAAGAGAATCTACTATCAGATCTTTAAGGACAAGGACAAGGAGAGATCCACTAGATCTAGAGCAATCGTTGAAGGTGATGCTGAAGGAGATCGTCATGCTGAAGATAAGGCAACTCATTCTTTGACTGCTCTAGCAGGATCATCCTTTCAGCCAACTGAAGTTGTGAGTTGTGACATGGGCTAAAATGGAGAAGATGGTGTTGGACAAGAACGCAAAGATGCTTGAACAGCAAAGATCTCAGATGGAACCGATGAAAAATATATAGGAGCAATTGATAGCATTGGCCCAACCCCGACAAGGGATTGAATCGCAAAGGTGACAGAGAGGTAAAAGGGAATCGTCATCTTTTGATTCCAATGTAGAAAGTTTGTCTTCGATGGAACGAACCAGAAAGATGGCACACAACCGATATAGAGAGCGACAGTGACAGTACAAAGGGAAATTATGAAAGATGTAGCAAATCTGACAACATCAAAACAGGTCGGTACCGACATGTTTGCTAAAGCACTAAATTTGTCTGATAGTAAAAGAGATTTACAAAATGTTGACGTCAATGAAGGACAAGCTATTGGTGCTTAGACTGGCGGTGTTCAAACAGTTGGTGTTCACACAAATAGCGTTGGTGTTCGCACAAATACCACAGAACCGGCTAGGAGAGAACGTAGTCCAACAAGACGTTGACATAGTAGGTCAGGACGAATGGTTCCTCCAGAAACTGGAAAACCTACATGTCATACAACTAACCGAGAGGGTTTGCAGGGTCAAACGCTTCGAATGATCCCGACAGTCGTCATCCAACCGCCCAAAATAGGAAAGAATATATCGCTGATATGGTGAAAAGATTATTGAGTGAGAACCAACATATACGGGATGAGAAGTGGGGTTCATCATCGAATTGATCCCGTTCACCGAAAACATACTTGAAGCAAAATATCCGAAGAAATTCATGATGCCGACAGTTTCAATCTACAATGGAACGGCTGATACAAGACAACATATGTTGAATACGAATGACACAGGGACGGTGCTCAAGCAACGAACACTGTCAATGTAGGCGTTCTCCGATACCCCTGGATGTGGTAGCAACGATGTGGTTCGCTCAGCTCGTGCCAAAATCCATATCATCATTTGATCAGCTGGCTAAAAGTTTTATGGAGCAGTGCCAAATCCATACAATACAACGAAGATATGATGTCAATATCTAACGTGCAGAGTTCCAGAAAGACACCAAAGACCTTTTTGAAGAGGTTTGATGTTGCGATTACTAAGGTGACAACCCCAGAGAGAAGATTGTATTGATGGTATTAATCGGTGGGGTTCACCCAAGGACAAACTTTGGTAGATTGCTCAAAAGAAATCAACCGTCTACTATGGAAGAGTTTTACCAAAGGCATCTCGATTTCTATGCTTAAAAGAGGGACCGAGAAGTGTGATACAAAACAACTTTGTTGTCAAGCAGAGTGGCGACAACACTGGAGACTTTGCGGTGAATGTTGCAAATGATAATAGTAATAGGAAAAACTGAGGCGCTGGTGGTGTGAAGCAAGACAACAAGAAACGCACGAGGTACACCAGACCGGGAGATCATACTCCATTGACTGATATAATTATACTTATCTAATTATGCAAGGGACTGAGCACTATAAGAAACCGCCTCCGAGGGAGGCAACTGAGGAAGAGAGACGTTCGAAGAAATATTATCGCTTCCATAAGACTCATGGATACAATATGAACGAGTATAAACATATGAGAGATGTCATTGAAGATCTGATACGTACGAAAAAGTTGCGGCAGTAAGTCTGAAACCCGCTAGCTGGTTGGCAGATGAACAATAGACTCCAAGGGCAGCCTGCCCAAGGGAACGAGGTTGAAGACCCTGGATCTAGTGGGAAGGGTTCGAGACAGAGTGCAAGAGGAATTGTGATCAATACCATCTCTTGAGGTCATCATTTTGTAAAGAAAAGCTGAAATGTGATAGAGCGTTATGGTAGCCCGTTGAGGCCAGAAACGTGCTTTGCCATATAGGATGGAACTCCAACAAAGCAACAGAAAACTGTTAATGATGATATTGTATTCTTGAACCGAGATGCTGACAGGAGGTTGAAGCGCCAACGCTTGACCCCATGGTGCTTACGAGCGTGATTGGAATAGCTACAGTGCATCGAGTCCTTATTGATTGTGGGATCACAGCGAATATCTTGTTCAAAGAATTTTTTTGATCAAATGTGGCTCGGCGAGAAGAATCCGAAGCCTCCCGTATTCAAGGATTTACCGAAGAGGCCAAGGAACATGTTCAAGAGCATAAAACGAACCTCAATATAGTAACAAAATTATTTGATTCATGCTTCAAAATTCCAATCAAAATTCCAAAATTCTGGTCCAATTTAGGTGGTTGTTGTAACAGAAGTCCAACCAAAATTTTGATCTCAATCGAAATTCTAATACTTTTCCAAATTCCGATTTGATGCTCCTATGCCAAAAAATACAACAAAATACATATTAAAATGCAGCAACCAAGTCAAACAACTAAGAAGTAACAAACTTCCCAATACAACAAAAAAAATTGCACAAAAAACCAATAGTTTCAAAAATTGTCAGACTTATGTCAACTTCCATGAATCTCGATACATGAAGAAAAAAAAAGCCAATAATTGAATCAACTTTTTAAAGTACAATACATATTCTATTTTTTAAATACAAGTATGCACTATCTATTGAATCATTTTTATAGAAGATGGTACCAAAGTTCGAACAGGAATTATAATGACATATTCGAAAGTAAACGGGTTTCGAAAATCTTGAATGAACAAATTGGAAACGGGAACTGAAATTTTGAACCTTAATTTGACATTTACTTGACTATTTGCAATAAAGTGGTTGAACTAATTGAACAATTACTAATTAGGATTCAAGAGTCTTGATCTTTATTAACAAGATTTTAGATGTGTTGTGATAATTCTTAATGATTTAACTATCGCATATGTGCACATTAGTCCGTATTTGATCGGCTCATAATGCTACTTCATTAACAGAATGAGATCCTAGTTCTAGTCAGGTGACTCTGTCTCAGGTGGAGATGGATCCACTAAATTGGCAATGTCAATCTTTACAATAACCATGTAGACATGTCAACTAAGTCAGGTGACTGTCTCATGTGGAAATGGATCCATTAAATTGCAGTTCACCTTAGTATAGCAAAACCAACAGACTACAGACTCCTTTTGACAAAGTGTCAAGAGATGTTACTAGATTTCATTCGTCAGCATGCAAACTTAATATTTGTAATCAACTGAATGCTTTCTTTTGGTCGTGAAATAGATAATTTGGGTATCTTTTCGTGTAATCCTGGCTCATCATTTACTGGACTTTTAGCCAATCTATCTATTTAACAGGGCTGGTTTATAGACTCTATAACCCATATACAACCTATAACTATATAAATCAAGTCAGGGAGAGATTATTTTTCTTGTTTTTCCATGTTAACCAGAGTACGTAGTAAGGAAATTGCACCAGTCCCTGGTTTTAATATCCATGTAAACTTCTTTATTTCTAATCCTCGATCAGGAGGTTAAGTGGTTAACCATGAGTTATTGGTAATATTCGATCACATCTGGATAGCACACAAATTAAATTGCCAAATTCATGTCACGGACAAGTTTAGAACTGTGTTTTATTTACTAACATGTATGAGCATAAACCTGATCTGAAAAGAATATGTTCATCAGGCAGAATAACAATCACAGTATCAGAATCCTATTACTCATATAAACTCTAACATTGTTGTATCTATCATCTGATATAGTGTGGAAAAATAAATAAAACAGGAACGAACAAATTGTTACATGAGATAAGAAGAGCTTGTGCTGCCACATTGAATTTTCAAACACCAAGTGCATATACAGCAATAGATCCTTGGAGATCGCGATCCACTTTAAAATGAGCATGAAAGAATCTCTTCACCTACAACAAGAAGACAAGAAAATAACAAAAGAAAGCAATGTCACACGAAGGGGCTAACAGAAAGTTAAAAGAACTGTTGATAATCTAAGTTCAATTAGTTGTCATTGCAGATAAATCTAAGCTTATTGACAAGAGAGACGTGTCTAAAATCTTAATCAAAAATAGCAGCAATCATTTCATGTACATATGCCACAGCCATTACCTCTTTAAAGGAATATGATTCAAGAAGTTCATGTAGATGTCTTTCTTCGGCATCAAACAATACTATGTGACTTGGCAGTGGTAACTCTTTTAATATGTCAGATGCAAAATTAAGAGGGTTCATCAGGAAACAGTCTGATTCATTCAGTACTCCATTAACTTCACTGGAAATCAACACAGTATACCAAATCAGTTCTGCTTCACTTTTAAACAAGTAACAAAAGGGGGGAAACGAACATCACCTTGGCGAGCAGTCTAGAAAGCGCATTGACAAGTTTCTGTGTAAAGTAGAGTAATAAGGAGTTGCATGACAAGGCATTAAGAACAAAATACTCTCAACTTTATCATTTCTGGCTTCTTTGGCTAGATAGTACATGACATCTTCACTTCCCCTCTGGCTGCCAAATATGAATGTAAGAATCACAATACACAACATTTCACCACTTAAATGCTAAATAATTTTTTTCAGGTATTTCCATCGATCGCTGCATTTATTTACACATACCAATATTTGACTACATTCCTACCCGACTCACGGCATTACGATTGATTAACCTTTTTCACTTTATAGTGGTTGCACGAAACATTTTTCTTGCCTCTCTTTCCTCTATCATATTTTAACCTAATATCCATTTGCATTTAAGGTTCACCCAACGAAAAATAGGTCAAAAAGGGAAGGAATTCTACCATAGAGGTATCTGGGATGAAAATAGTTGAAGGGTGGTCATGTAGCATAATGTGAGCATAATAGTACAGCGGGTGTCTAAAAATATAACCGTGCCACAGTTAGTAAAAATTAGCAAGTAAATCTTAAATGAGATAAAATAACATGTCGGGTCGATATGTACGGTGGGTCTATAAGTCATTTTATATATTGTAAGTAAAATTTTCCTACAAATTTATTATTATAATTATTATTATTTTAGTAAGAGTAGCATTTTGGTTAAAAATATTAACACGTATAAATGGAAACTGTAGCAGTTCACGTTATTTAAACTTCTAAAAGTAGATTAAAATGCTAGGGACATTTGACTAAGTTTTGTGATAGGGAAAAAACAAAATGTCTAACCTGATGAACTAAACTCATATACAACGCCATTGTAACATTAGTTAGAAGGAGAAAGAAAATAGTCAGCTGTAATTTCGGAGGCCATCCGGCAGACATGCCAGGTTTTTTCCTTGTAGTTTCAGAAAGATCAGACTTCACCATCTCAGCTAATAAGTACCCAGAGAACATCAATGATACTGGAAGCACAGGCAGTACAAACCTAATATAAGAGTACACATCATTACTCAAAGAGTAAAACATGAAAAAATAAAAATACCCCCTTCATTTTTGTTAAATGTTCATTTAAAGCAAAGGTTAATTAAATAATGTTGTTATCTAATCATGTCAGCAGCTTCATGATTTAGAAAAGTTTGTACACAAGTCAAAAAATATAATTTTGGTTTGATAATTGAAGAATTGTGCGCTAATAAATGAAGCCAGGGGTAATTAAGATTAAGTTGGATTCTCATTGATTAGGTTTCTCAAAATTTAAGGAAAATATACTAAAACAAAAAATAAATTGAAAACTAAACAAAAACGGAGAGAGCAACTGTCAAAATTTCACTATATTTACCAGCATCTATAGGTGTAATTATGTATGATGCATGTATCTGGAAAATGATAAGTCATCATCAAATTAGAGAGTATATTCATGTTGACATACAATATGCAAGTATGCTATCCATGTTAGTAATACATACCAAACTGTAAATTCATGCTTCATGTAAGGTGTCCTATACCTTAGGTTCACTATTGCCGTGTATACCAACTAAAAGAAACTATTAAAGAACAACTTACATTGCCTTAAAAACAACAAATTTGGATACTAGTTTCAGTTGAATAATATGTAATTAAAAAATCAAGGGGAAAATAAACGGATGCATAAATGAGAAAATAAACTACATCAAGGGGTATATTTATATTCATGACAGTATAAGGAAATTTATGAATCAAATGAAATATATAATTAAAAGAAAAACATTTTGAAAGGTATATGAAAGTAAAACAAAGAAACCTGAATTCTTTGTGGCCGAGAAAGCTATAGATTCCAAGAACCCAAACAATTAGCCCAGAGAGCCACCATTTCTTTGACTTGTATATGCCAATAACTGAAAAGGGCAAGAAGCTGAAAAGCATGACAGTAAATCCTTGCGTGAAGTACCAATGCCATGGATGGGTTCCATAATAATCGCCTCCAGAGGAAAAAAGGTTAAATTTAAGGAAATTAATAGGCACAAAGACCAAAGAATTATACATCCACCAATCCAAAATAGAGGTCAGCCCAAGTACAAGAGATCTGAATTAAATTGATCCAAAAAATAAGAAGACAACACAATTAAGGAAAAACATGATAAATTAGCTGGCAGGTGATAGGAGTATAGGACACAATTTCTCAAGTATATGCAAACAAATGAACATACAGGGAACTTGCAAACTAATGAGTTTTGGCATGTTGATTCTTTGGAAAGTCAGAAACAAATATGAAGTTGTCAATCATTTTTAAATAATCGTAATAAACGCACCATATCAAAAATCAGATGTTAAGAGGAAAGAAATACGATGAATTCACATACTATAGTATAAATTGAACATAATACATAAAACAGTTATGAGCTTGTACAAAACAAAGTGATTTCCTATATGTGAACAGCAATATGCAGAATAACCAAGCATCACTTGACAAGTTCACGAAGATAAGGTAGAATACAATGTAAGCACTACCTATGATAATGTACTATCTTCTCAAGTGAAATATTACTATAATCTAGCCACACCCCAACAAAATAGTTTGTTGAGAACCAAACAAATAAATACACATTGGTTTAAAATCTAACGATTAACAAAGTCATTTAGTCAACGGCCTATGCCACACATACTTTCATATACTTTAAAATATTATTTCAGTAAATATGCAATTCTTTTTAGCGATTACATACCCTATAGGAACAACCTCAAGAAATAGATATCTCAATAAGTCTTCCGCTCGAAATAACTCCATGACTCCAATATAGACCCAACTGATTGCACTTGTTGGACGAATGCAACAAGCTAATGCAGCTATAAACAGAGCTAGCATTCTTGAAGAGAAACAAGACTTCTTTGTAGATCGATCATAAGAAATCCAATAGTACAATCCAACAATTGTCAAAACCGCTTCTAAACTATTTGAAAATGTCCTTGTGATGCAATAAAACATAAACCAATTCGAAAGTTGGCAAAATAGCTATAGAACACAATCAAGGATCAAAAGTTTAACATCGCTAAAAAGAATTACAGCAGAAACACTTTACCGCTTTGCACTGAAATACAACAATAAAAAAATTGTAATGCATATTTTAAGCTTTTAAGAGTATCTCCAACAATGATTTCATACCCACCTCTATATTTGCAGATTGAGAAACAAATTAAAATTTTCTCCCACTCGTTATGTAGTTTGCCAAAATGGATAATCAATCAATGATGATTCTCCATTTTGGCAAATGATACTCCCCTTTTCTTTAAAATGGAGTCTAAATATTTATTTTTAACAAAATGGAAAAACGAACAGGGACTAATTTTAATATGACTTTATTTATTTGAAAATGGAGTTTAATTGTAGACTACAGTTGGAGATACTCCAATGCCTAAACCATCGCAAATTTTGTTTCTATTCGATGTAGCTTATTTTACAAATTGACAGAATCAATGTGCAAAATATTAACAATATACATGTGCCAAATTAGTAAGACATCAAGGTATCAATCTGTGATAAATGTGTGTGTGCGTGTGCGTGCACACGTGGGCCAAAATAGTAAAATAATAGGGTATCAATCTATGATTAACCCCAGATATGCTATATTTCAAAAGGATACAGTCCACTGAGCAACATGCTTATCAAACACAAGTAGTGAAAGTTTGTACAAATACAAATCTCCGATCGAGGCAAGAACAGACTGCAAGAGCCGCGGAGCCCTAGTCTAAGAAAGAGATATAGAATAATGAAACTAAAATCATAAACCAACTTTAGATAATAATAACGATAGCAGTACGTCAACATGGTTGGCTCAGTTGGTTGATCGTTTAGGCTGCGAGACCAAAGGTCACGAGTTCGAATCCCGAAACTAACACATGTTGGTACTAATTAACCATGTTCAAAAAAAAGTACAAGTGTATTACATTAAATACCATAAACTTTCGGTTGTATCAATAATATGCCTGAAAAATATACATTCCATGAATGCCAAGATTTTGCAACTTAACACACTACACTTGTTTTCATAAAAACAATCAGACTAAAACAGTAAATGTTGGAATGCCTTGCATGCTTGAAAATGTAGCTAGTTTGTAATGAATGATTCCAAAGTTCAAGGTTGCTAATGTCTTCTATAATAACCACACTTTTCAATCTCGACGGTCGATGAAACTTCATTGATCAATAAAACTGCAACTTTGAAATTACTCTTCCCTAAACTTCTCAATATCAATTTCCAATGATAGTTGTTACTTCAACGTTTTAGGTTTTATTTTTTGGTAAAATATTTAACATGCATAATTATAATCTCTTTGGTTTTATAATTTTTTTATATAAACACAAACATGTGGCCATCGTGTAGCACAATTTATTAACATAATCATGTAGGGGTGCAAGAGAAAGAAAAGCAAATACATGGCCTAGGTTATAATGTCCTCTTGCTGGAACAGGGAGGTTCCATCTGGTGTGTCTTTTCGTGTGTTGCACCATAGGAACAAAGGACATATTGCCACACTATGATGTGCATATGGGTTGAACGGGCTTTTTTTGGACCCTTTCACAACTATGTATACGTGTGTGTGCATATGGGTTGAACGGGCTTTTTTTTATTTATCGTTTGTTGGGTTTTTTTTGGAGGGGAGGGGGGGTGGGGGGGGGGGGGTTTGTTTGTTGGGTGGGTTGTTATGTATATGTATGTGTGTGCGGACACGGACACAGACACAATGCAAGCATTGTTTCTAAATTCATTATTTTGAGGACGCATACGGCAAAGCATGAATGGTGGCCTATAGTACACAATGGTATGCCAGTTAAAATGAACAAAAACAAAAAACAAATCAGCAATTGGTCTGTGCAGCTCACAAAAACCAAAAAAAGATCTAAGTTGTTTACCATAACCCAAGGGGAATCAAGTTTTAAAATACCCAAAACTTTGTAAAGAAACACGAAAATCATAGGATGTAAATAGCTCCGTATGCCCTTCTTCCATTCCCAAGTCAAATGCCCATATCTGCCAAATTCAAAAAATAAATAAATAAAAATAAAAGAATCATTGTTAAGTAAACAGATTCGGATATATATCTTAAAAAGGGCAACGAAAAGTACCCAAAAGCAACGCGATGAGCGACCTCGAGGGACTGCCAATGCTCATCGGGATTGAAGTAGGTTTGGATTAATAGAGAGTTTATTGACCTAAAAATTAAGCAGAAGAGCCATATTTTATGGGTTGAGGAGAAGAAGTTGGACAGAAAGTTTGGTTTCGGCTGGATTTTGGAATTGGATTCACTTTTAGAATATGAGATTTGGGTTTTCCTTTGACGAAGGCTCATTTTTCTTTGTAAAAACTATCTATTCGAGGGCCTGCTTGCATTTTTACCTTACCGTACCTCGCTAACAGTAGCAATGTCAAAGTGCTATATAGCTGCAAGCAACTGATGGAGGATGTAGCAACTGATGATGCAGCTAGCGATCGCGTCCTTCATTCTATTCGCACCCCCACGGACCTCGATCTACGCCCTCCTTTTTTTATAACTATCATATTTTGCCTTTTGGGGTTGTTGATCAAATTACCTACGGTTCAACCCAGAATTAAAAACATCAATCACCCTTCCTTTCGTGTATGTGCATCTGTGAAGGATAACAAAACTCTCATCGGTCATCGACGAGAGTGCTTTCTTTACAGAAATCCCACTATGATCAAACGAGGGTACTATGAAACACACGGTATTTATCGTGGTGTTTATTGATACCGACGTCTCTCGGGTGTGGGTGTTGTTATGACCCAAATTCCCGTCAAGCTTAATGGAAAAGAAATTTTAAAAAAATAAAAAAAATAAGAGGATAAAATGGTGGTGTGTGATATGGGATGTAAAATTTTAGAAGTTTTACCGGGGTATGATAGTAGAATCTTGAAGTGTTGTTATGGGTGTTTTCACCCATAAAATGATAGTTGCAAAGTAGTTAAGTCAGAGTAAGAGTAGTTGAGATGTGTGCCTTAAGGGTACGGTACATCTAAGCAACTTTAAGTGAAGAGGCAAAAAACCTCTGGAATTAGTGCAAAAGAAGATATGGAAGAAGGCGGAAAAATTACCACACATGCCTGTCCAATAGAAGCGTTACTGGACAGAAATTCTTGTCCAGTTACCGAACATAAATTCTTATTCGGTAGTGGGATCACTGACAAAGATTTCTTGTCCAGTAGTGAAACCACTGGAAAAAATGCTTGCTCGGCACATGAGGGATTGACGAACCAAGGAAGTGTGAAGTCTGGGCATGGCCAGGAAAATGTTTGGATCCACCTACCGAACCAACCACCTACTAGACCACGTAACTAATACCAAACCGGGTAGACCCTATAAGGAAAGGCAATCTTGAATACATAGAAGTTCCACATCGTATCTTTTATATATGAAAGTAACCGAATCGAGCATGTTATACACAAAAACTGCCTATTTTATCGGCATGACCTCCGTATACTTTCACTTCTATAAATACCCAAGCTTCCAACAACAATGGGGACAGCTTTGGGAACTACAACTATTATTGAACAGGATATACCGAACGGAAAACTTGGAGGTTGTAAATCATTGTAAAATTGATCTATAAGAAAGGAAATGAATATGAACAATGGATGTAGACACGTTCTGATCGAACCACTATATATATATATATATATATATATATGTATGTATGTATGTATGTATGTATGTATGTATGTATGTATATATCTTACTTTACTGCCTTTTTACTTCTTTATTATTATATAGGTTTGTTATACATTCAGTACACGCAGCTCTATATCTAATCAATTTGAGGCGTTTATCCATTTTATGTGCAAACATTTTAGGTGCTTTCACCGAGAATTTCTCAGTATACGGCCAAAATTGAAAGCTAGAGTTGGTACCACCAGTGAGAGTGTTAACCAGACAATTACCAATTAGGATAACCATTCATCCAGCACCCCGGAACTAGACATATCACCGGAGGCAACTTGGATATAATTATGGCAGAACTCAATACCCTTCGCTGCCCAACAGCAAGCTATTGTGGACTAGATCATGTCGCACTTAGGGCAGACGTAGACTAATGGACATAACGCTGCAGCGTGAGGACGATTCCAGTCTAGGGGGTCCAGAACGCGAAGGAGGTCATATTCTGGTAGCGGATATGATTAGAAGAACCAAAGAACGAGGAGAAAAAATACTGAGGAAGTGGGACGAGTAAGGATTCAGCTCGAAGCTACGATCATGGAACAGTTAGGTGTTGAACCAACTGGGAGAGGCACTGAGCCATACCAGCTATGGCTTACCCCTCACACTCCAAGCGACGCTCCTCTGCCTTAGCTGCAAGGGCAGTAGATGAAAGACAACCCGTCTACCGAGAAAGGTCCCAAAGTCGGGATCGAGATTAAGATCACAGATTAATTCATTATATAAGAAGCGAGAGGCCCTTCACCTCAAAGAGAGAGGTCAACCAATCTCCACTCGTTGCTTAAACCAGAAGAAGGAATGGCACTGATCATTGGAGAGTGTGTTCGACGTGAACAAGTAAATGTGGCATTGAGGTTGGTAGTCCTTTCTCCATGGAGATAGAAACTTCGTAAGACCCTAAGAACTTCCGGATGCCTACTATGGTTCCTACCAAGGTCTAACTGACCTCGTAGTACATCAGCAACGGTACACCAGTATATGCTAATGATCGAAGAAACAGAGGAAGTCTTGTGCAAGTGATTTCCCTTATTCCAGGCAAACCTAGCAACGATGTGGTTTTGTCGTCTACCTCCCTGCTCAATCCACTCACAAACAATGCTAAAGGAAAATTTTTATCAGTCAGTTTTGAGTGCACGTGGAACAACCTAAGGACCTGTATTGTAACGACTGAAAATTTAACGCTATTAATATTAAAGTAATTAAAAATGAATCTTTAATAGAAGAGCGAACTAGGTTTCGTATTTATAACTATTATGAAGGTATTTTTGTGACGATCAATTTGATATATAATTTTGAAATATTTAGAGTTACGGTTTGTAAAATATAGGCGCTATAGTGTTTAAACAGTGCGCGTAATTGTTTGGGTCAAACTAGATACACAACCCATAACCCATCATAATAACTATATAAATAGGATTACAAAACCTTAGTTGTTACCTTTATCTTCAGTTTTCTTCTTTAATCTCAAATTTTCTCTAATCACCTGCTAATGGCAGATGATTATCTCTAAGTACAAATTGTTTTAAAAATCAAACTGTCTAAATCCCTACATATTATATATTATTGTGAAGCTCTCAATGAATGAAATTGATAGGTGGTGTACTTGTCTTAAATATGCCCGAATCAATCAAAATTGAAGTCAAACTTCGTAGTCGGCAAAACCCTATATCCAATTAGGTGTTTTTTATTTAGGCAAAATTATACGACGGGGCTGACAAAATTGGATCACTACACCATATTGTCCATTTTGCCACGCCCACACGCGGAAATTTGCCACGGCCTTGAGCCATGGCAATTTTGCCACGGCCATTGACCGTTGCAAAATAAATGACAACGGTTATGGCCCATGGTAATTTTGCATTGCAAAATTTCACTATTTTTGGTTGACCCCTTGGTACGTGTATATCCCTGCTCAAATTAGAATGCCCCGTGCCTAAATAATACGCTCGCAGTTAATTTATTTCCTAAAAAATATCGACCATGCCCTAATCCCGCCTCATCTCTCTCTCTCTCTCTCTCTCTCGTAAGTTCCGCCCCCTCTCTCGCAAGTTCCGCCCACTTTTTCTCTATCGCTCGCAGTTTGGCGGACATCTCAGGATCTATTCTATCGATTTTTGCAAATAGGTATCGATTTGATTTTTATGTATACATATGTATTAATTTGTTTTTTTCAATGGATGTCAATTTGATTTTTACGTATAAATATTTACCGATTTGATTTTGCATACGAGTATTTTTAGTTAAAGTATGAATTCGTTGAATTTAAAATTCGTGATCTAATTCAGTTTCGAAATTGAATATAATTTTATGATCTTCGATTTGAGTTACATTTTGAAAACCTATATTTTTTGTTTATCATTTACAAGCTGATAATTGTGATGATGCTAAAGTTATAAATGCATTTGTTGAAGCAAATGAAACTGGACAGAGTTATACAGCTAGCTAGCATTTTATACTGCATATGCATTGCATATGAAACCAAAAAATAAACTTAAAAGAGCCGATGATATTTTTAATCTTGGCATAGCTAGGTAAGCTTCTTCTTTAACTTCAACTGTAAATTATGTCTAATGTTGACAATATTTACTCGGCGAAATAGGAGAGCGAAACCACTGGAAAAATTAGAAGCTGCATACATGAAGTTTCTTGTAAGATCGACTAGGAAGAAGGAACTCACTAAAGTAAGTTTTTTTAATCAATGGTTTGATTTAATAAAATTTGTTAAATACATTCACTGAAGCATTATTTTTTTATCCGATGTGTAATACATAAACTTATAAATGTTTAAAGGATTCGAAAACTAAGGTATTATTTGTTTTTCAACAAGTTACATTAAAAACTGTGCTCTTTTTTAATAAGCCCATTATTTGGGA
This sequence comes from Allium fistulosum, assembly GCA_030737815.1. Lineage (NCBI taxonomy): Eukaryota > Viridiplantae > Streptophyta > Magnoliopsida > Asparagales > Amaryllidaceae > Allium > Allium fistulosum. Next base: position 901,793,729 of record CM060905.1, read on the forward strand.
TATTATCCAGAAAATTGCAATCGAGCTCCCTTATCGAATCTCAATTGTGAGATCACTGGCAAACAAGTTGTGCAAATCTTTTACAATAAGTTCTTTGTTAAGAATTTGGAGCATTAAAATTTATTACTTAGTTGGAGTTCATTTCCTGAGGTAGTGTGTAGTAAACTATATGCAGGTTGCTAGTGGTAATAGTTTTAAACCAGTAACATATTGGAGATGTTGTAGTTATATTGGTAGATGAATGTTGTTTGGCTTGCTTCTGTCCACTGCACAAGAAATGTGTTGCTTCTCTTTGAGCCAGTTAATTATGTATTTATCTTTAAGCTGCATTACAAGCTGCACTTCCTTGCTATGTAATAGGCCTGCTTGTTAAATCATGTAGAAACAAGTGACCGGATAAGCAAATCATAAAATGGGAACCATTTACCAGTTCTTTATAGTTTCGATCCCTCGGCTGATTACCAGTCAACCTATTTAGATGAACACATATAATATCAAACTTACTCCTTTTTTGATAGGATAAAAGACTAAATGCATTAGGGAATTTATATCCTTCATTTTTTATTTCACTTTTAAATAGAAGCACATGCTTTTTCCACCAAAAGTACGCTTACTTGTATTTTCTATTTGCTCATTCTCCACAAAAAATGCTTTATCTTTTCGTCCGTAAATCGAAATAACTAGTCGTCGGCGCCATTGGGACCGTATCGTCTGGACCTAGTTAACTTTGTTTCGAGCCATTTCCGACTCCATTTAGGGGGTCAAAATCGACTTCAGAGTGCAACATACTTCGAAAAAATGATAATGAGAGAGATACACAACTTCTGCATTACATTTCACCATAGTGCAAAATGCTTCCTACCTCTTATTATAGTTAGATTTCTACATCAATAAACCTATATATGAGTGATAAACGATAGAGAGTTGTAATGTATAGTTTTGTGGAATTATTTCCGATACTTGAAACACTAAATTCACACCATTATTTAATTTAAATTAATAGTGTACAATGTATACATCATTGATTAGATAGTAAAGCTACAAATTGATAGAATATGATATGCTTGATTTGTTTCCAGCTGTTTTTCCCTTCTAGAAAGTAATGGGGAATGAGATGAGTTTTATTTGTTTGAATTGGATGATTTTGAGATGATTCTTCTTCTGATCATCATTAATAATGAGATGATATTTCATAACAAAATAGTCCATATTTTTACGTTATTACGGAAATTATTATGTCCATGTTACCGACTTAAAACAAAATAGTCCATATTTTTCTTCTTATGTTGTTGACTTTCATCCTTTATGTATAAACTGATGTTTCTATTTTTTTAGTAATTAAATCTAGTATTTCATGAAAAAATTATGTGCAACGAAACAGAAAATGTAATAGCATGGACAAAATGTTGAATGCAAGGCCACTAACTAATTGAATAATGAATCTTAATTATTGTTAGGATCATAGTTATAAAATGATAATGAGAGAGATACAGACTGATCAATGTGGTTTGACAAAGTGGTGTGCGTACATGAGAATAATTTGTAATATTGATACAATTAGAATCTGTTAAAATCAAGCAACAGTATATTTGAGGTGGACAAAGCAAGAAGACCAACTTGGAATAGTAGGTCAGTTAATGAGGAGGTGCAGTCTGGTAATTCAGTTTGTCTCATTTTAGTTAATTTGTGATTTAAGTCAAATTAAACTAAATTAATAACACCTGCACATACACATAAATGTCTATATTAAGATTTCAATTATGTCAAGCTTTAAAGTCTATGAACTCAAAGGAGATGTTTGATTGAACATCTTTTCTCCTCCAACCTGTGAGCTTTATATTGTTTTATGATGATTATATATCTTGCCTTTCTGTTGTTTTCTGCCTTGTACAGATACCACATTTATAATCAATTTCCTTTTAAGTTTTACTATCTGTTTTCTTTACTTGCATTAATTTTTTGCCTTTTAAGTTCTTCTTTACCTAACTGCGTTGAATCATTACCAAATCAAAATTCTTCTTCACCTAACCTACCTAACCTTTTGCTCAAAATACCAACAATGAACAAAATGAGGCCTCTTTTCAGTGCACCATTCATATTTATTGAAGAACAACTACCTTTATTCTAATTATTCTATGAAAATCCGTTCAGAGTAGAAACAAAACATACTAGCATAATAGCATACGTGAGCGTGCAAATGTATGAACATATATATCATTTTCTTTTTCTTTTTTTGATAATTGTTATGTAAAAAGTCCCAAGCCTCATAGTGTTTGGGATTACATAACTGTACCTGAAACACTTACAATATGATATTGCTTTCAATTCAAACGTCCATTAAAATGATACCAAAAGAGTCGATTATTAATGCAATAAAATTAAAGTATCTTCACCAGAAACACTTATTACATGATATTGCTTTCAGTTTACAAAACAAATAATTACAATAACCTACAACACCAAGATCGTACACTAACCCTAGCCTTACTGCCTTCGTAGGACTTATAAAACCATCACTAGATGCATAGAAATTTGCATTAACATGTTGCCCATCCAATATTCTACCATTCTTTCCGTATCCATAATAACATGAAGTACTTTAGACTGAAATTTCGTAGGCACCTCATTTTTTCATCTTCTATCTCTTCTCATCCATAGTCGCTAAGAAAGTTACTTTTGGCTGTTCTAGATTATTAGACCGGCCAAACCTTTGTATTTGTGACTGAAATCCATAATCAATAACAATATAGTAGACGTAGGCCTTAAATTTGCTGAACCACTTTAAAAGTCTCTGTTTTATTTACTATTTCTGCTAGACCTCTTACTTTCAATTCATTTTTGGGTGGTGTGCCATTTTTTGGCTCAAAATTTTGGTACTTTTACCAAGAGAGACGATTATCAGGTGTAGATCTAGCTTTCTATTATGGATTGGAGTGTCCAAAGGTTAGATCTAGAAGGTTTTCATCAAAGGATCTGAAGGATTTTCATATTGGAATCGATGGCACCATCAAGGAAGTCAGTAGATCTGGAGCAATAACTAGTGCGTATGAATAAGCTTCTTATTATACTAAAGTTAGCAATCAGTTGATAATAGCATTAGCAAGACAATCTGCTCCTCATGAGATGGTCATAAGAGTGGAGTTTGATAAGATGATGGAAGAGTTGGTTCAGAAGATGGTAGACAATCAGAAGTCTCTATTAGAAAAGATGCACGTTAGCATAGTTTTGCTAACCCAATAGTCATAGAGAACTAGGAAGAGCAGGAGGGAGACTTCACATGCTAGATATGAAGAAGAGAACTTATCTGCTTCTAGTCAGAATAGAAGAGAAGGAAAATAGAAGTAGAAGGAAACAACTACTGAAGCAGCATGGATGGTTGCTGGAGAAAGTAGGAGAGCTCCCTCTAAGGGGATTCAAATCAGTATCAACTATAATTAAGTCGATACCGAGATGAATCTAAGACCCTTAAAGGGGTAGGGAGCTGAGGCAGTTGACCTACTTGATTATGAGCAACATGATGGTGATGATAATTCATTGTATATTAGAGTTTGGGATGTTAGAGCTTAGACAACCACTACGGAATTAGCTGGACGTCAAAGAAGAGCCAGATGAGTGGTTCTCTTAAAGGTTGGATAACCTACATGTCAACGAGCAAACTGAGACTGTTCGTAGTGCTAAACACTCGACATAGCTCTTGACAATCAACCTTCAAAGTACCAAGCTAGTAAGGAGCATGTAGCAGGCATGATTAAGCGGTTGTTGGAAGAGAATAAGTGAAGGAAGAATGAGGACTAGGGTTCTGCATCGAGCAGAACTCTATTCACGGAGAATATTCTGAGGGAAGAGTATCTTAGGAAGTTTATGATGCTAATGATGCTACCATATAATGGGACTACCGACCCAAGCAGCACTTGTTTCAATATGAATGGCATATGGATAGTGCCAGAGCAATAGATGCAGTTCAGTATAGGTGCTTCTTTAAATTTCTGGATGGTGTGGCGTCAATGTGGTTTACTCGGCTCATGCTGAAATCCATACCGAATTTCGATGAGTTGGCGAAGAAGTTTCTGGAGTAGTTTAGGCTCCATACTGCTAGATCTATGTACGTGATATCCTTGTCGAACCTTTCTTAAGGACCTCAAGAGTCATTAAATGGGTTCTTGAATATATTGCAGTAATGGAGGTTAATAATCCAAAGTAATACTTAGTGTTTAAGGCCTTGGTCTAGGTCAAACATCCGGACATGGACTTTGGAAAATGGTTGAAGATGAAGCAGCCGACGATAATGGAGGAATTCCACTGAAAAGCTAATTATTTCTTGTGTCTGAAAGAAGCATGTAAACCTACCGGAAAGAATAATGGTTGACAGTCAAAGGAGGTGATTTAAATAATGTGGTAATCAAGCACACCAGTGAGAGTTCTAGTAAAGTGGCAGTAAATGTTGGTAATTCTATTAACCATAAAAAGAGAAACCAAGGCTCTAGAGGCAGGTAGAGCGAAGCCCAGAAGCTCATGAGGAATATGAGATCGGATGAGCATATGCCTCTGAACAATACATTGGATAACATATACATTGCTATGCAAAGCATGGAAAGGTATAAAAAGTCGCTTAGGATGGAGGCGATTGAGGAAAAGCGATGCTCAAGCAAGTACCGTCGTTTCCATGAAACTCATGGACACAACACAAATGAGCGTTGGCATCTTAGGGAATTTATCAAGGAGTTGATAAGAAAGAAAAAATCACAACGGTATGTGAGAAAGCCAAAGGATGATGGATAAAATACGAGACCTCAAAGGCGAGATACCCAAGGAAACCAACCTGAACCTAGTGGAGAAGGGCCCAGGCATACTGACGAAAGAATAGTCATAAATACTATAACTAGAGGACCTTATCCAATAGAGAAAAGCTAGAGAGAAATAGAGCGATATGTGAGTTCGTTGAGGCACGTACCATAAGGGAGCTGCTTTGCCATCAAGGATGGAGCTTCGGTTAAGCAATAAAGGATGGTAACTGATGATATGATGTTCAAGAATAGAGTTTCTAATGGGGTAGAAGCACCAATCTTTGATCTCATGGTGATTACGATGGTCATTGATCCGGCAACAGTACACTGAGTCTTGGTAGATGTGGAAGTTATGTAAATATTCTATTTAAAGGGACGTGCGATCAGTTGAGGATCGGTATGAAGGACGGTAAGCCTTGTAAATCCAAGATCCAAGGATGTACCGGTGAGATGAAACAATCGGTTGGGACAATTGATTTGTTTGTATAATTGGGTGATGGAAACCTTAAGGTGGTGCGAATTTAGAACTTTGCTATAGTGGATGAATATTCAACATATAATGCCTTTTTGGGTCGACCAACCTTGACTATTTCAGGATAGCATAGGCTCCTTAATGCTAAATGATGAAGTTCCCCATGGAGAATGGGGTCTGACCAATTATTGGAGACCAGAAGGCAGGTAGAGAATGTTATGCCATTGAGCTAATAAAGCAATGCAATGGGAGAAATGCAAGAATGTGGAGAAAACTCTATGCATTAAAAATTTAGCAAAAACCAAAGCCATGACTCGAGAACCATTGGAAACACCACGGTTTCTATCCAAACCATTGGATGGAGAGGACTTATTTGTCCATCTAGTAGTGTTTGCTCATGCACTGATTGCAACATTGGTACGTGAGGAGGCGAGAATTCAAAGGTTGGTTTATTATATCAACAAGCGGTTTACTGAAGTTGAAAATTTTACCCAACGTTGGAAAAACTTGCCCATTTCTTACTAATTGCGTCAAGGAAGCTGTAATAATATTTTCAGGCTCCCGATTAAGGTGTTTATGGATCAACCCTTAAATCAGGTATTGTACTGACCCGAGACTTCGGGAAGGTTATTAAAGTGGAACATCAAACTGAGCCAGTATGGCATCACTTACCATCCAAGGAGAAGCGATAAACGGCCAGGCATTGACAGATTCCATCGTAGAGTTTACTATGTGGGATAGTGAAGAGGAAATGATATGACCACACTATCTTAATGGAAACTGTTTGTGGATGGAGCTATGAACGAACGTAGTTCAGGTGCAGGAGTAGTGCTTGTGACTCCGAAAGGACAATTAATTTATTATGCATTGAAATTGGAATTTTCCACAACCAACAACGATGTTGAGTATGAGGCATTGATAGTGGGGCTAAGGATAGCAAAAGAGCTGGGAATAAGTATGCTGCATATATTCAGTGATTCCCGGTTGGTAGATTATCAAGTGAAGAAGGAATATCAGGCTAAAGGTGAGAGATTTGCTCCTCAGGCACAAGAACTGTTGGATGATATAGAGCATTACATGATTACCACATCCTCGGAGAGGAGAATACGAAGGCCGATTCATTGGCTAAGCTAGCTAGTTCCAGGGAAGTACAGATGACGAGTTTGCTTCCAGTGGAAGTTTTGATGGCTCCAGGTATCGACCAAATGGATATTGAATGGATGTTAGAGACGGTGGAAGAAGAGGAGTTGTGGATGACTCTAATCAAGGATTATTTACTCAAGAGAATTCTCCCGAGAGAAAGGAATGCACAGAAGAAACTCCTTCGAAAAGCACCATGGTTTATGATGCAAGAAGGAGTGCATTATAGGAGAGGATTTTCTACCCCTTTTCTTAGTTGTGTAACAAAGATGAAGCTAGGAAAATCTTCATGGAAATCCATGAGGGTAAATGTGGTGATCACACTAGGGAGGATAGACTTTAGCAAAAAAGTCCTTCGGTACAGATATTTCTGGCTAATGGTAAATTGAGACGCAGCTGGTTACACCAAATGATGTAACCGTTGCTAGAGATTTGCAAAAGTTCTGATATCCCCATCAATAGAACTTACGCAAATGGTTAACTCATGGCCATTTGTGGTTTGGGAAATTGATATAATTGGCATGCTACCAATGGCAAAAGTTGGAGCTAAGTATGCTGTAGATGCAGTGGATTACTTCATTAAGTGGGCCGAAGCATTACTGTTTGCCATGATCACAGTGAAAAAGGTGATCAAATTTGTGACAAATAACATCATCTATAGGTTCATAGTACCTCAGAAAATTATAACGGATAATGTAACTCAATTCAAAAAGTATCGACTTCAAGGATTTCTGCAGCTGGTACAAGATTAAGAAAAGCTTTTCAACAATAGCACACCCATAGCTGAACGGACAAGTGGAAGCAGTGACCATCTTGAAGAAATGGTTAACTAAAGCTAAGGCAACTGGGTCAATAAGCTTCCACTGGCATTATAGGCTTATAGGACGACTCATAAGTCTATGATTAGATATACACCATTCACTTTGGCCTACGGATCAGAGGTCATGATCCCGATAGAATTAGAAGTCCATTCTCATCGTAAAAGGTATTACAATCCAAAGGTAAATGAGGAACTCTTACTTGAGTCCCTCGATTTGATTGATGAGAAGAGAGTAGAGGCAGAATTAAGGGTAGCTGCTCACCAGAAAAGAGTAGCACAACACTTTGACACCAAAGTCTGGAGTCATACCTTTGAGGTATGGGATATCATTTTAAAATGAGTTCTCCCGGATTTTGGGGTACTTCGTCCAAATTAGGAAGGTCCATTTGCAATTAAACAAAAGCTTGGAGATAGAACGTTCAAGCTGGCTACTGTTGACGAAATCTCGATTCTGTGGGCATGGAATAGCGATCTGTTACGATGCTATTTCATTTAGTTTTATTTAAATTATTTTTTGCAAACAAGTCGCCCAAGGATTCTGGAGGCAATGTAATAAGGCATGACTTGTTGCGTTTTTCGTTTGTAAATAAAATCAGCTTCTTGAACCAATGGAACTTTGTTCTTATAAGCAAAACCTGTACTGCAGGATCAGCAGTACATCCATGTACCTAAAATACATACCAACTCATTTAGTCTAGGATTAGGACAAAGGAGTATAACCACAAGGGTCGATCAGATAATTAATCCCTGTCCTTCTGGTATTGATCATTACCTAGAAATAGGCAAGGTCAGTAAGGAGTATCCAAAATCAGGTAGCAAAAGGTCCAATTTCTGGAGATAGAAATGGGTGCACGGATGGAAATTTTATCACCACGCTTGCTGCTGGCACGATACGCTGGGCGAGGATAAGCAAGGATGGTCAATAGACACTCTCGGTCATGGCCAAGGAATAGGTGTAGCTGAGAGCAGACGCCCGGAGATAGGCATCTGAGCCACTGGTTCCCAGAGATAGAAACTAGTAACTGGATAGGACTTCCACGACTGCACTTGCAGCCTAGCAAGACATGCTCAGCCGAGGATAAGCAAGGATAGTAGTTGAAGGTGGAAAACAGGTACTATAAAACTCCTTGGTCTTGGATTAAGATCGATAGAGTGTAATCAGACTGGGGGAAATTGGATAATTTGCTCCATGTGGTTAATCCCTAACTAATGCTCAAAAATCGGCAAGGTCAAAGAATAATGCCCTGATTCTAGCATTTGGACTAGTCCCATAAATAGGACACGGTATGTCGTGGAGTCACCTTAAAAGTATAGTTTCACTCACGACCTAGTAGGACTCGCTTTGCAAAGGTTAGGTAGTGAAAATCTATAGATTACATCGATCACTCCCGGTTATTGAAGAGATCATAGACATTAGGAAATAGATGATCAAACATGTTAGACCAAAAATTGGTATAACACCCATGATGCCAAGTACGTTAAGTCAGAACTTGATTTCCAACACTTTTGATGACACGACTAAGCATGACTTAGTTGGTGTTGACCAAATGGTGCTAAAGAATCAAGAACAAATTTAGCATTTAAGGCTAAGTACAAGATGATATTATCAAGAAATGGTTCCATGATGCCCATGGACTTTTGGAACAAGAAATCCAAAAGCCCATATAATCTTTTGGAATAAGATATTTGAAAGCTTATATGTTCTTTTGGAATTAGGTATTTGAAAGCCCATGATACATGATCAAAGGATAGGAAGAATAGGCCATAAATGTGCATAGTAGTCCATTAAGCATGTTAATGAACTAGGCAGCCATTCCTTATGTTCATAGTCCGACGTCCATACGTAACAGGGTAAGATGAGGACTATGCATATAAACACTTGTTTATACTGAAGTTCATGTGATTCTAACTGTATCACAATTGCTTTGGGTCCAAAGAGCTTCATTATATGCATATTCATGTCTAATAATGTCTAAAGTGTACAATGAAGGTAGTAGGCATGTTTAAGTCCTTATTTATATAAGTCGAGTATGGTTACAATCAAATCAGAGATTTCCCCAAAATCATAATTTGAGAGTAGAGAAAAGAAATGATCGCCCTCCTCTTCATGCCCCTTGGTCCGTATTTATAGGAGCTGAGGGATGCGGCATGGCGGCCATGTGTCCATACGGTATGCTTAACCCCTGGCTTTATCCATGTTGATGGCGCATGGCGTCATACTTCAGTATCCACTTGCTCAAAGGTGAACTTCGGCGCTTAGCATCCATCCCGCCTTGATAGTCTTCATTGATGACGTCTAATATCAACATTGTATTGGGGATATGTGTCCTCCTATGAAGGTTGATGAAGTGCGGCTTTACTATGGCACGACATCAATAAGAGAGGACATTGATAAGTGGCGATATTGGCAATGGCTGGAATTGATAACAAGTGGCGTTGATAAAAAGCGATATTGACAACAAGCAACATTGATAATTGGTGGTATTGATGATAAGCGGCATTGATTTTTCTTGCTATATGGAAGAAGTGCTCTATTGATGGAATTCGTCATTAATGTGATGCGGCATCAATGCTATATCATGCTGTTAAAATATTGATGGCTTTTGGCATAAATCTTTCTACTATCGTTACTCTCTTACTAACATGCGGCATTATCTCCAATTTCTTTGGCTTTATATCATTCATCCAGCCTTATAAGCGATATGCAGCATTAATGGCATCCAGTATTGCCGGCTTCATTGATGACCTGTGATATTGCCTTTTATTCTTTATTGATGAAGGGCGATATTGTTTCTTATCATATCCTTCGATATTACAGCCTTTCGACATTACTTTTCCTTATTAGTTTGTATAGGGCCTATTGTCATATCGACGATTCACGACATGATGTTCTTCGACATTATCAATTACCTTATTGCTCTTTAATTTTGACATAAATGATTTTTGCTCTTATCCTTTGAAATTACGTGGATAACATTTGCCCCATCTTTGTATAATAGAAGCTTTTTACATGTTATTGCAAAACCAAGAATTCCTTTGTATTGTCGGTTCCATATAAGATTTTCTTTATACTCCTATTTTTCTGAATCATACGAGGGAAGACTAGCAACTCATTTTGGCCATAATATGAGTATCCCGAATAGAAGATCGGAAAATTGTTTGGAAATAATAGTAATTCAGAAAATTCTTCTGATAATAACAGAAGATCTAAAAATCTTTCTTATAATAATAGAAGATCAGAAATCTATTTGAGAACGATAAGAAAAGACTAGAAAATCTATCTAACAATAATGGCAGAAGAGCAGAAAGTCCATTTAGTAATAAGAATAGAAGACCAAAAAATCTATCTGGCAATAGAAGACTAGAAAATCCATCTGGCAATAAGAATAGAAGACCAGAAAATCTATCTGATAATTAAAATAGAAGACAAAAAATCTATCTGGCAATAGAAGACCAAAAAATCCATCTGGCAATAGGAATTAAAGACCAAAAAATCCATCTGGAGATAGAAGACCAGAAAATCCATCTAGCAATAAGAATAGAAGACCAGAAAATCTATCTGACAATAATAATAGAAGACCAAAAAATCCATTTGGAGATAGAAGACCGGAAAATCCATCTGACAATAAGAGAAGACCAGAAAATATATCTTGCAATAATGCTTCCTTTTGGAAAAATCCAGTTTTAAATTAAGGGGAAACCATATTTGGTATTTCTTCCGCTAGAAGATTGTTTGACTTTGTTTTGTGACGCAAATGGCTTGCTTTGTCAGATCTTCCTCTAAAAAATTGCTTTTATTTTGGAGCATAGGCTGATGGATCTTCCTCTAGAATTTTTTTTGACTTTATCTTAGGTGATGATCTCAACTTGGATCAAACCCGTTATCACCATTTTAGGTGATGGTTTAGGTTACCGTCTGGTACATTTGGTTTAGGAGGCGCTTCAGTCAAGCCTTGTAGGTGGTACTAAAGGCTAGTTCGATGCTTTGACCTGGCCATTTTAGGGGGTGTCAAAGGCTTGATCCATCCTCCCTCTAGGAGGTGCTTAAGTTAAGCCTAATAGGCAATACTGATGGCGGGTCGGTGCTTTGACCTGGCCGTCTTAGGCGATGTCAAAGGCTTACGCCGTCATCCCTCTAGGAGGTGCTTCAATTAGGCTTTATAGGTGGTACTGAAGGCGAGGCTATGCTTTGACCTGGCCATCTTAGGCGGTGTCAAAGGCTTACTCCATCTACCCTCTAGGAGGTGCCTTGGCCAGGCCACGTAGGCAGGACCAAGGGCTTGTAGACGCTTTGATTAGGCCTTTTCAGACAGTACCAAAGGCTTACTCCGACCTTCCTCTAGGAGGCACTTTGATCAAGCCATCTTTGCAGGGACAAAGGCTTCTTCCACTATCCAAGGAGTGTCTTCCTCCTTTCCATGATTGATCCGATAGTTACTCCTGCCTTAACCTCTTTATTCATCCATTGTCGGAAAATATGGCCACAAATGTTTGGCATTCCATGTTCTCGCTATTACATTGCCATCAGGTCGACATAGTCTATAGGTCCCAGATAGTATTGCTTTGTGTATGATTAGGGGTCCTTCCTAATTTGGTCTGAGTGATCCATCCACTGAATTCTTATTATTTTCCATGACTCTTCGAAGCAATAAATCTCCTTTCTAAAACGATCTCTCTCTTACTTTAGAGTTGTAATATTTGGATATTCTTTGTTGATATTTCATATGGCTGCTTCATTTCATAACTCATTGATTAAGTCCAAGGATTCTTTCTTTATTTCTTGATTTGGACCAAATACATACGCAATCCTTCGATGAGAAGGTACTTCAACCTTAATTGGGAGCATGGCTTCGCATCTATACATTAAGGAATATGGGATATATACTGTTGTAATTTTAGTGGAAGTTCTATATGCCCAAAGTACAAGAGGTAGTTCATCTACCCAATTTCTTTAGCCTTGTCTAATTGTTTTTTGAGAATAGTCTTAATAAACTTATTAACAACTTCATTAGCTTTGGTGTGCACTATTGATGAAAAGTTCTTGATGATTCCATTTCTATTACATAAATGTGTAAATTCTTGGCTTTCAAATTGAGTTCCGTCATTACATATTATCTTATGTGGAATTCCAAATTTGGTAATGATAATTTTGACTACAAACTTGAGAACTTTCCCCGATATGATATTTGGAAGCGGTTCTGCTTCTACCCATTTTGTGAAATAGTCAATGACCATCATTTCGTATTTAGCTCCTCCTTTGGATATAATTTGTGATCCGATTAGGTCAATTCCCCATACATCAAAAGGCCATGGGCCTGAGATCGATGTCAATTCGCTAGGTGGCAAATGTGAGATCTCAGAGAACTTTTGGCACTTTTCACATCTTTTCACATAATTGATGACATGACTAGTCATTTGAGGCCAATAGAAGCCTTGTCTCATAACCTTCTTGGCTAACTTTGTGCTATTAGAATAGTCTCTATGAAACCTTTTGTGGCTTCTCTTAGCAATTTCGCTCCCATTTCTGGATCAACACATCTTAAGTAAGGGAGTGGATATCCTTTCTTAAAGAGTTTTTCATTCATTATGACAAAAGTTAGAGCTTGGTGATTTATTCTTCTTGTTTCTTTTTTCTCTATTGGCAATTTTTTGTTTATTAGATATTTAACATTGGGCGTCATCCAATTGTTCTTATACTGGTCATTCGTCTCTGGATGAGAAAATTTCTCTTGGAGGGGTTCGCTTCCATTTTTTGACTCCTCTTCCGCATGCATTAAGGCTAGGAATCTAGTCAATACCATGGATTCATTTCTTGATTCAAGTGCCTTATCTTTTATACTAGGGTTTGGTTGGTAGCCTACTGGTATAATTCGTGTTTCTGTTGCTCTTCGTGAGCTGGCTAATTTATTCAAAGAATCGGCTTGAGAATTATTTCCACTCGATATTTGGTGTATGGAGAAATCTTTAAATTGCATTACCATTTTTAACACATTTTTGACATATAGGACCAACTTGGCATCCTTTGTCTGATATGGTTGATTCAATTGATTTACCATTAGTTGGGAATCACTAAAAATTTCAATTCGGGGGTAATAATCACATATCCTGCTCCAACACCTTGTTCGTTTGAAGCTCCATCCATGAACAATTACCATTTAGGCTTTAGATTCTTCTCCTTTTCTGATTGTTCCTTAAGGAACTTCGTACATTCATTAACAAAATCGGTTAGGGCTTGTCCATTGATTGCCACTCGGGGTAGAAATTCAATATCATATTGGCTGAGTTCTACTCCCCATTTTACTAGTCTCTCTAAAGTTTTGAGTTTGCTGAAAACTTGCTTGAGCGAGAAGTTGGTTAAGGCCTTAATCGGATATGCTTGAAAGTAGGCTCTTAGTTTCCGTGCAGTTAGCATCATGTAGTATGCTAATTTCTCTATAACAGGATATCTAGTTACTGCATTTTTGAGCCTCCTACTTGTATAATATACTGGAAGAGTTCTTTTTTCTTCTCTTACCAGAACAAAACTAATGTCATGTTCAGATAATGTCATATAGAGGTAAAGGTTCTCCCCATCCATGGGACTGGACAAGATTGGTGGCCTCTCAAGATGGTCTTTCAATTCCTTGAAGGCTCTTTGACAATCTATCCCCCATTCAAAGTTTCGCTTCTTCTTAATGACATCAAAGAATGGAATGCATTTGTCGATGGCCTTAGAGATAAATTTATTCAACGTTGCTTCCATCCTATTTAAGCTTATTACATCTTTGCTTATCTTGGGTTTTTCCATATCCTTAACGGCCTGAATTTGGTTGGTGTTGGCTTTGATTCCCCTAGCACTGCTTATATATCCCAAGAACTTGCTAGACTGACTTCCAAAAGAGCATTTTTATGGGTTGGGAATTATCCGATGTTTCTGTAATACCCCTAACATTTCCTCAAGATCCTTCAGATGGTTGCTCTAGTCTTAAGATTTAACTAGCATATCGTCCGCGTATACCTCCATGTTTCAGCCAATCTGTTCTCTGAACATCCCGTTAACCAATCTTTGCTGTGTTTCCTCAGCATACCTCAACCAAAAAGGCATTACTTTGTAATAATATGTTCCCCAATCTGTTATGAAACTAGTGATTTCCTTATCTGGTTTGAACATTGGAATTTGGCTATATCCAAAATAAGCATCCATAAAAGATAAAAGTTGGTGTCCACTTTCGCATTGACTAATTGGTATATTCTTGGAACGGGGTAGTAGTCCTTCGAGCATGCCTTTTTCAAATCAGTATAATAGACACACATCCTCCACTTCCCATTAGATTTTTTGACCATTACTGGATTGGCTAACCATTTCGGGTAGAGTACTTCTCTGACGAATCTATTTTCGAGCAATCTCTTGACCTCTTCTTTTAAGATATTAGATCAAACTTCATCAAATTGTCTTTTCTTCTACCGAATAGTTGTGATACTTGGGTCTGTATTCAAAGCATGACACATAACGGTTAGATCTACTCTAATCATATCCGAATGGCTCTGGCGAGCACATCTTCGCTGAATTGCAGAATTTGAATTATTTCTCCTCTAAGTTTGTTATCCAACTCTTTTCTAAATTTTATAGTCTTTTTTAGATCAACATGATCCAAACATATCTCCTCAAGGTCCTTTATAGGCTTCATTCTTTCCTGTTTAGCTCAACAATCTAATTCAGTGATGATCTGCTCGCCTTCTACTAGGTTTGTTTATTTTCTCTTCCTTTTCTTTTTAGAGAAATCGAATTTTCTTAACACATGCTTAGTTTTCTCAATATTTTTTTTGCTTTTGATGACTGACTTGAAAACCCTCATCCAAAGGCTTTACAATATCATCTTTAACTAATTAAATTTTCCCCGAGTCATAGCAAGAAAGGTTGTCTTGTTTATGTTGCTCAAGAGTGGCAAAGTACATTTCATGAGAGCTAAATTGTTCTCCCCTTATGGTTCCCCAACTGCTTTTGGTTAAGAACTTCACCATCAAGTATTTTAGTGAAACAACAGCATCAACTTCATCTAGAGCTGGTTTTCCAATAAAGGCATTGTAGTAGAAAGGTTGATCCATGATGGTAAAGAGAGTTTCGAAGATCCTAGAGTGCGATAGAATTTCCATCTGCACTAGAATCTTTATCTGTCCTATGGGGGTTGATCCTTTGTTGTTGAACCCGAGATGGGTTCAAAGCTCGACTTTAGCTTCTCCTTTAGAATTCCCATTTGACCAAAGGCGTGCTTAAATATTACATTGACGGCACTTCCAGTATCGATAAGAATTTTGTAACCATGGAGAGCCCAATTTGAGCATTCATCATATGTTGACCATTGTGGGGATGATGGACTTCTCTTAGATCCTATAGGGTGATGGTTAAGTTGTGCATCTAAATTTGGTATACGGGATTCTTAAGCAGTGGCTCTTCTTGAATAGAGAAAACCTTATCTCTTGCTTCACTAATATAGCGATTTCTGCCTCTTTTGCTGCTTCCAGCCAATTGTGGTCCTCCATGGATTACATCGATTCCACTAAGGGGTGGAATGAAATATGGTTGACTATCACCTTCAACTAAATTCACAGCATCATTTGAGAGCTTTTGGTGGTCGTCTTCAGAATAAGCAATTTTGTCCATCCTTGATGAATTCCTTCAAATGTCCAGCACAAATCAAACTTTGGATAACACTTGCTAACACACGACATTCGTCTATTTTATGTCCATTTACTTTATGGTAAGCACATCAGTCGCCTCCTTTCCTTGGCTTGGGATTGGTTTTATGTAATGCCCTATCCCGAGACCAACACCAATAAAGGGTATTACTGGGTAATACTGTCTGTTAGTGCAGAGAATATGGCCGGTTGGGAGCAACCATCTGTAAAATTGCTTTGGGCGAGTATCGAATACATCAAATAATGTAACTATATTTTTCTTTTCTTTTCTTACAAGTGGTAATTCGACATATCCGATCCAGGCACAAAATAATATACAGGTTCAATCTAATTCAGAACAATAATAACATAATATACAACACATAATCAGACTCTGCAATGGAAATAATATACATCAATATCTTCTCAAAAGTATGAGTCTATAAAAGGAAATACTAGTCTCACATTTATATACATATACATAAATAAACATCGACGGATCTCAATACACATGACTACAAAAGTCTACCACATATACAAATATAGATTAAGCATATAAAGTAGACAGAAATGGTACATCAAAAATGTAAACAACGTCAAAATAGACTTCTCAAGCTAGCTCACATCCAAGGTCGCTGGGTCCCTGTACCCGTCAAGTCTCGGTCTGACCCAAGCATTAAAATAACACTTGGGTTAGACTATATCTAATTATCACAAAAGGTGAGATACTGATAATAATAAACTTGCATAAATGTCAATGATAAATATCCATAAATTATACTTCACCAACCATATAATACTTCATTTAATGTTTCTTGGTTTATAGTTAAGTTTCATGCCTATTTACAACATTCATCAAAGTCAAAGCAACCACTATACGAAGAGCACAGATAATCACATCCATACATGCAAGCAATAGTCATGCACTTTGCAAGTCAATTCAAGAGATACACACTTCGCGCGCCAACACAAAAGATTACACTTCGCAAGTCAATTCAAGAGATACGCACTTCGCGTGCCAACACAAAAGATTGCACTTCGCAAGTTATATCTCGCTTGAAAGTGAGTAATCACAAGATGGGCCTAAAAACCCATTAATGCGCCTAAACAGATTGCCTAAAAACAAGTTTGAAAACTCGTTATATATGTGCCATTCACTTTCGGTTAGTAATTATAGGAGTGTCGACTAATGTCCCATAACAATGCTCGAATATTTACTAAAAGCTAGTAAATTCAACTTATGCAAATAAATATTCATTCAAACAAGTCCTAGAATTAACCGGTGAAGTAAACACAAGCGTTCAATACCACTTATTTTACTAGACTGATTAATTCAATTCCTTATGTAAGTGAGATTGTGAATTTGTATAATAAAATAGTTTTGCTAAGCAATTATTAGTAATATTAATTTAAAGAGGTCTAATATATATATATGTATATATGTATATATATATATATATATTAAAAACACGATTTAATTCTAAACTATATTTATAAAACTTTCTTTGAAATCACTTTGTGATTAAAGTTGTATACATATAAAGTTCCAAATTTACTTCCACTTAAAACATATATACATATATAGGTATAAAACAATTTGCTTTCAAGGAATTTCCCCCTTGCAAGAAACTTTGTAAATCATTGCAATGAAATAGTGTATTAGGCAAAACAACATAGAGCCTTCTCTCTATGGAAACAAGAGTATCCAAGTGAGGATTTAAACATCTAGAAATGGTCAAGTAAATTATTACCAAATAAGCCTTAAATCATGCAAGTACATCAACCAAAACATTAAAGCAAGGCAACAAAGCAATCAAGGAAATAAGTGGGCGAATAAATAGTCGAACGGGATAATCAGGAAGCAAACAAACACAACTTGGGGCTCTGCCCAGGTTGTGACCGGTGCACTGGTCATATATGACTGGTCCACCGATGGAACTGTTTGGGCCGAGCCCCAAGCAGTGTTCGTCGCTTCACGGTAGTCCGTCGATGGTGAATTTCAGGCTATAATTGGTTTTGACTAAAAGGATATTGATTTTGATGCCATGCAAACACATATTCAACTACAATTTGATGATTCAAGTGGTCATATGATAAGGGTTTTTAGCAAACAGAAAATAAGGTTTTATATGGTAATAGATTGAACACAAAATTGAGATCAATTCAAGAACTATCCAAACAACAAATTTAGTAACTTAAAATCAAAATAGAGATAGTTGTGTGTGATTAACTTACCTTTCTTCTTTAATTAGCTTGCTACAACTCATTCATATCAACCTTGCACTTAGATTTCAATAAACCCTAATGATTGTCTTAAAAGAAAAGAAGAACACAAGTGTTATAACCTATAAAAACTAAAATTGATTGAACTAGAAGATAGATAAGAGTTCACTTAACATGCCTTGATTTTGTCCAAATTTTTGGAATTTTATTTTGATTTTAAAACTTGATTTTTGCTTGCAACAGAAAGGAGAAGCCAACCATGGTTTTATTTTCTTTTTTTAGTTGTGAATGTATAGGATTTTCGAAAGTGAGAAGAATGAGAAGTGTGCTTCTCTTATTTGTTTAGAAATGGGTATGGGTTTCGTTTAAACCCATTTAAATAAATACAAATCCTTATTTTATTAAAACAAGCATTAACTTCCAATGCTAATTTATCAAATCACAATTTATTTCTCAACACCCACCAAAGCCCACATATCCAAATTTATAGATTATTCACAATACTTTATTTCATAAAATTTTAAGATCTAAAATTATAAAACAGTTAATTCCCATTAATAATAAAATCCTTTAAAAATATTTATTTACAAAATGATCATTTCATAACATTATATTCATAACAATGAAAAGATTTACTAAATAAAATATAATCTCTATATTCTCTTCAAAATAGATTTATATATTCAAAGAATACCAAATTCAAACCAAACAATATTCTTGTCTCAACTCTAATTTCAATTATCTTCAAGTAAAATAATTAACATTCTAATTTCTCCAACTTTAATACTTAAGAAACCCAAATTCACATTTAAATTACAATTCAAATCTTTATTTAAGCAATACTGAAAAATCAGGGTTGTTACAAACTTCCCTCCTTTAATAGATTGCATTATCGCAATTTCTAATTTAGAGAAAAGTCTACAATTAATAGAAATATATTACTGCATTAGTATTTCCTTTTTTCAAAATATACACTTGCACTAAAACAATCAAACACCCAAGCAACAAAGTAATCAAGCAATATACAAGAAGATTCTTATATTTACACTCAAATAAAATCTTTTGACTTATTTTTCAAAAGATTAAAACATCCAATTATATTTTCATCCAAGTCATTTCCAAGAGTTTGATTTCTTCAATCAATTTCTAATTTTAATAACTTCTTTTTATAAAAATTCCCTTCTTTTAAATCAATATCTCAAATAGTCTTTGCTTAATGTTTTCAAAAATTGATTACTCCAAAAATTAATTTCTTCAAAAAATTTGTGCTTCACAAAATGCTCCATTTTTAAAGCAAAGATTAATTTTTCTAAAAATGTGCACTTCAAAAATTGTATTTTCGATTTGTACTTCAATTTAAAACATTCTTATGGATTTATTTTAACTTAAAATCACACCATGATCACAATCAACATCCGTCATACTCAAGCTAACAATCAACTTTTATCATCACAAATAAATAGCATGAAAGCAAGTTATAAATCCAACATATCAATAATGTCTTGCACTTCGCAAGCCAGCACAAAAGGCAGCACTTCGCTTGTTGAATATTTACAGGCAAGCACCTCACTTGTCACAAAAATGATTGCACCTCGCAAGTCTAGGTCCAAGGTCTATCACAAATGACTGCTCTTTGCAAATCTACCTACACTTCGCAAGTCTAACATAGATGACTACACTTTGCAAGTACATGCATATCACAAGTCTAACATAGATAACTGCACTTCGCAAGTCTAGAACCAAGGCCTATCAGAATTGACTATTCTTCGCAAGTCTAAGACATGCACTTCACACATCGTCATAAAAGTTTCAAATACCTTCTAATAACAATCATTCGAGTAACTCCATGTGTCTCATAACCACTCGGGTTTACTTGAAAATTTACTATAAGTCAGTAAGCTCCACTTACTCAAATATTCTATACAACAAGTCATATAATTAATCGATACTGTGATCTAGAATGTCCCATAACCACTTGGGATCATCAAATCATTTAATTATAGTTCTTATTCCATAGAAGTAATAACTTGCAACCAAATATCATCACAAGGAATTATTTTGCATAACATGAAAATCATAAGTATTCGACCATTACACACATTTTTTTTCATTCAATTCAAATTTCTTCAATTTAAGGTTTATAAACTGGAATATTAACTTCTAATAAGAAGTTACATATAATAATTAAATCAAAAGAATTTATTTTTATTTTTATTTTACACTTTGAAGTCTTCCTTTAATAATTATAAAATGTTTAGTTCGGTATAATTTATATCATTATACTGGAAAACCTGAACTATATTCCCTTAAGGATCTATTAGTCCCACCGAACACCAAAAGAGAATACAACCCAAAACTGTTAAATACTTCTAATAGTAATCACAAGAATTTAACCAAGGCATCCCAACTACCTAGTGAAATTCGATTATTCACTAATGGGCTATTAAGTACCACTCAAACATTCTATTCAATGAGTTGTACAATATGCGATGAAACGTTACTCGAGAGCATTTAAACTAACCGGTAACACTAAGTCGATTATTAGTACTCCCCATATTATGGAACAAGGCTCTCAAAATATTTATCTTATAAATGTTTATAATTTAAAACTCCAAACTTCCTTTTAAATTTTAAATGATTTGATTTCGGATAAATCTCTTCTTCAAAATAATTTTCTAACTTTAGATTCCTTAAATAATTTACTAGCTTCTTATGGTATTTATTTATACTAATTCCTATTAAAAGATTTATCCTCTTAATTTTCCAAATAATCAATTTTAAAATTTAAAATTCTTCTTCAAATAATCTATTACTTCGAAATTCCAAAATTTATTTATACAATTACTTATATATTTAGTTTTAACTTCTTATAGATTCAGACTCGGAATTTTTCATCCATCTAAACCATAAAATGATAAACACAACAAAGCACAAGTATCACACAAAATTTCTTCTTAGCACATAATAAAATGAACATCCACAATTTAACATTTATCAAAAATAATATAACGACGTTGCTTTGCCATTTATTTATAGAAAACCGCTTTGTCAGATTGCTGCGATGTTGATCGTGAAATCAACATTGCCTCGCCATTGATCTTTTCTATTGGAAATGCTCGGTGGCTACAACCATAGTCAAAATTACTACATATAAAACATCTTTATAGTTTTCAATAAAAATTTCTAAATCGCTAAAATTTATTAACCATATATGTTTATATATAAATTTCTCTTCTTAAATGTCTTTTCACAAAAATGTGCTAATATTAGTAAAAATTCATGTAATATATCCTTTTCCAAAATAAACATAAAGCTCATGATATTTCTTTTGAAAATATTGTTTACCTTCAAAATACTTTCTTTTAAAGTTAACACTTTTTCCAAAATATATATTTCCAAAATTATTACATATGCACACAATTATAGTTTCTAAAACATTTATCCCATTTCAAAAGCATATTTAACTCAATTAAAACTTTAGCTTCTTTCTAATTATTATTTATAACGTTTATTAAACCTTTATAAAACATTAAAACTCAAGTACTATGTTGTCTCGTCGAAGTGTTTAGGAATCCCTATCGATAATATTGATCAGGCGCATCAATCAAAATTCTTAAAGCACTCAACATGCAATTTAACGCAATGCTAATTTCAAAATATTTCTTTATCATTCTATTATATATATTCATATAATTGAAAATATATTAGTAGTAAGTTAAAAACACAACCATTCATCCATGCATGCATCATGGAATCAAAAATAAATAATTAATTAATTATTATGCTCAGCAGTAACATTCTACCAACTTTCACTGTGCAACTCTGATCACTAACGGATCAGGACTCCACTGCACAATACTTAATTTGTAAAATCATCTTATAAAAACAATTTATAAAGTAATTCAAAATTTTCACAATTACGTCCCAATGATTATTCTCAATAATCATTTATACTCATATCTAAATAGGAAATAAACCCTAAACTCTACGTTACACACCCAAGGGATGGGACCCTAAGTCTATCTAGGCTAAGGTTCATGTTCCTTATATTCTGTATTGTTCTGAACCTTTGCTCTAATACCAACTGTAACGCCCCACTCCGAGACCCATACTAACAAAGAGTATTACTGGGTAATACTATCTATTAGTGCAGAGAATAAGGCTGGTCAGTAGCGACCATCTGTAAAATTGCTTTGGGCGAGTATTGCATACATCGAATAATGTGACTATATTTTTCTTTTCTTACAAGTGATGGTTCGACATATCCGATCCAGGTGCAAAACACTAATACAATGGTTTAATCTAATTCAGAATAATACATAACATAATATACAACACAGAATTAGACGTTGCAACGGGAATAATACACATCAATAGTTTCTCAAAAGTATGAATCTACAAAAGGAAATACTAATCTCACATTTATATACATATACATAAACAAACACCGATAGATCTCAATACACATGACTACAAAAGTCTACCATATATACAAATATAGATCAAGCATATAGGCTAGAATCAAATGGTACATCGAAAATGTAAGGAACATCAAATAGACTTCTTAAGCTAGCTCACATCTAAGGTCGCTGAGTCCCTGTACCTGTCAAGCCTCAGTCTGACCTAAGCATTAAAATAACATTTAGGTCAGACTATCTCTAATTATCACAAAAGATAAGATACTGATAATAACAAACTTGCATAAATGTCAAGGATAGATATCTATAAATTATACTTCACCAACCACATAAGACTTCATTTAATGATTCTCGGTTTACAGTTAAGATTCATGCTCATTTACAACATTCATCAAAGTCAAAGCAACCACCATAATAAGAGCATAAATAATCGCATCCATATATGTAAGCAATAGTCATGCACTTCGCAAGTCAATTCAAGAGATACACACTTCACGCTCCAACACAAAAGATTGCACTTCGCAATTTATATCTCGCTTGAAAATCAATAATCATAAGATGGGCTTGGAAACCCATTTCTAAATAGATCATCCAAAAGCGAGTATGAAAACTCATTAAATAAGTGTGATCCACTTTCGACTAGTAACTATAAGAGTGTCGATTAATGTCCCATAACCACTTGACGACCTCGAATGTTTACTGAAAGCTAGTAAATTCCACTCGTGCAAATAAATGTTCATTTGAACAAGTCCTAGATTAAATGGTGGCGTAAGCGTTTCATACCACTTGTTTTACTAGACCGTTTAATTCAATTTTTTTATCCAAGTGAGAATAATTTTGCTAAGAAATTTATTAGTAATATTAATTTAAAGAGGTCTAATATATATATATATATTTATGATATCGAAAAAAAAAAATTTATATATATAGACACACACACATACTAAAAACACGATTTAATTCTAAACTATATTTATAAAACTTGCTTTGAAATCGTTTTGTAATTAAAGCTATATACATATGAAGTTCCAAATTTACTTCCTCTTAAAACATATGCACATATATAGGTATAAAACAATTGGCTTTCTAAGAATTCCCCCTTGTAAGAAACTTTGTAAATCGGTGCAATGAAATAGTGTATTAAGCAAAGCAACATAAAGCCTTCTCTTTATGGAAATAAGAATATCCAAGTGAGGATTTAAACATCCAAAAATAGTCAAGTAAATTATCACCAAACAAGCCTTAAACCATGCAAGTACATCAAACAAAACATCAAAGCAAGGCAACAAAGAAACCAAGGAAACAAGCGGGCGAATAAATAGTTGAATGGGACAATCGGGAAGCAAACAGGCAGAACTCGGGGCTCTGCCCAGGTCATGATTGATGCACCTGTCATGTATGATCGATCCACCAGCAGCACTGCCTGGGCAGAGTCCCAGGTAGTGTTCTCGCTTTCCGCTGCTCAGTCGATGGTGAATTTTAGGCTACAATTGGTTTTGACTTCAAGGATATTGATTTTGATGCCATGCAAACACATATTCAACTACACTTTTATGATTCAAGTGATTATATGATAAGAGGTTTTTAGCAAACAGAAAATAAGATTTCATATGATTATAGAGAACACAAAATTGAGATCAGTTTAACGACTCATCCAATCAAAAAATTCAGTGACTTGAAATCAAAATAGAGATAGTTATGTGTGATTAACTCACCTTTCTTCTTTAATTAGCTTGCTACAACTCAACCTTGCACTCAGATTTCAATAAACCCTAACAATTGTCTCAACAGAAAAAAAGAACACAAATATTACAACCTGTAAAAACTGAAATTGATTGAACTAAAGGAAAGATAAGAGTTTAATTAACATACCTTTAGTTTATCAAAATTTCTATAATTTTATTTTGATTTTAAAAATTGATTTTTGATTTCAATAGAAAGGAGAAGCTAACCCTAGATTTATTTTCTTCCTTTAGTTGTGAAAGATTTTTGAAAATGAGAAGAATGAGAAGGGTACTTCTCTTATTTGTTTAGAAATGGGTATGGTTTTAGTTTAAGTCCATTCAAATAAAATACAAATCCTTATTTTATTAAAATAAGCATTAACTTCCAATGCTAATTTATCAAATCATAATTAATTTCTCAACACTTACCAATGCCCACATCCAAATTTATAGATTATTCACAATACTTTATTTCATTAAATTTTAGATCTAAAATTATAAAACAGTTAATTCCCATTAATAATAAAATCCTTTAAAATGTTTATTTACGAAATGGTCACTTCGTAACACTATTTTCATAATAATGAAAAGATTTACTAAACAAAATATAATCCATGCATTCTCTTCAAAATAGATTTATATATTCAAAGAATACCAAATTCAAACCAAACAATATTCTTATCTCAACTTTAATTTCAATTATCTTCAAGTAAAACAATTAAGATTCTAATTTCTCCAACTTTAATACTCATGAAACTCAAATTCATATTTAAATTACAATTCAAATCTTTGTTTAAGCAACACTGAAAAATCAGGTTTGTTGCATTTTAGCTTATAGGAAACCGGAAAGTTAACTTTCTTTTTCGTTATTGCGTAAATGTAGGATATTGGCTTGTTTCAAAGTGGCATATTAGAGTTTGGGGAATCTTCCCATCTCGACTTCTTATTATGGCGGTTAAAGTTGGCTTTTCCCATTTCTCTTTTCATCCAAGCTTTCTTCTTTGCTTAATACATTTCATCCATACAGATGAATTTATTGGCTTGGAAATGGAAATCTTGTAAATCTCTATAGCCATGAATATAGAGTTCTCGCCAGAACAGAGTTTGCTCAGTCAGCCCTGAGCGCACTACCACAAACTTATCCCTATCAGTCATATTCTTCGCCTTTAATGCCTCTGCGTTAAACTTCCTAAGATAATCACCCAATAACTCTCCCGACTTCTATTTAGTATTAGCTAGTATGTTATAGTCGATTGTTGGATCTTTGCAAATACAAAATTGTGCTTATAACTCGTAACAAAATTGTTTTGGGGAGTAGATAATTTTTTCACGATAATGTCTATACCACTTGGCCGCCACATGCTGAAAGATAGTAAGCGAAATTTGCAACACACTACTCCGGATGCGTTGTAAAGGTCCATCTGACTTTTGGATGCCATTAAGTGATCATGGGGGAAATGGTACCATTATATCTTAAGGATCGAATTTTGATGTGGGATGGGATCCTGGTAGACATGATTTCATTTGTGAAGAGAGCTTCTCGATGGTTATTATTGACCCTCTCATCAAGAGTTCCTTTTCTTTTAAGATTAAGCATGTTTTTTGCCATTTTCTCGACCATATCTCTTAGATAAGCTTCGTTGTTGTGGTAATTGCTCCTGACAGGTTTGTATCCTTCAGATGTTGAACTTCCATATTTCTCCTTGGATTTCTGCACTAATCTTCCTTGGTAATCTGCTTTAACTTTGTTATCCGCCAACGATCTTGGAGAGTGCTCGGTTACTTCAGCCTGTTGGTCACCTTTTCTCTTTTGTAGAGTTATAACTAGTTTGATTTGTTTTTTTTAAGAAGAGAAACATATAGATTTCTTCTTAGAGATTCAACTTCGACCCCTTTAGTGAACTTTGAAGTTTTGGAAGATTGTTGTGCAAGGATCTTCTCTAGCAAATCTTGCATCATTGCTACTTGATGTGTTAGATCTTAATCTGAGATTCGCTATGGGTAGGCTTTGCCGGTTCTGATGGCTGCCCAGGTTCTATGCTTCCTAAGTTGAAGTTACTAAAAACATTTTCTTCTAATGTTTTCCTTTGTATGACTTCTTCATTTAGGGCATTAACTCTCCATGATTTTCCCATTTTCCTGAAACAAAAGAAACTTCATGTAATTAGTTTAGAAAAAGAGTTATAGGAAAACATAGGTTCGACCCTTCCTTCTAGCACCAAAAATGTTAGAACAAAAGTTGATATAACACCCATGACGCCAAGTATGTTAAGTCAGAACTTGATTTTCAACACTTTTGATGACACGATTAAGCATGACTTAGTTGGTGCTGACCAAATGGTGTTAAAGAATCAAGAACAAATTTAGCATTCAAGGATAAGTACAAGATGATACTGTCAAGAAATGATTCCATGATGCCCATGGGCTTTTGGAATAAAAAAATCTAAAAACCCATATAGTCTTTCGGAATAACATATTTGAAAGCTTATATTTTCTTTTGGAATTAGGTATTTGAAAGCCCATGATACACGATCAAATGATAGGAGGAATAGGCCATAAACGTGCATAGTAGTTTATTAAGCATGCTAATGAACTAGGTAGGCAGTCCTTACGTTCATACTCCAACGTCCATATGTAATAGGCAAGATGAAGACTATGCATACAAACATTTGTTTAGACCGAAGTTCATGTAATTCTAATTGTATCACAATTGCTTTAGGTCCAAAGAGCTTTATTATATGCATATTGATGTCTAATAAAGTTCAAAGTGCACAATCAAGGTAATATGCATGTCCAAGTCCTTATTCATATAAATCGAGTATGGTTACAATTAAATTAGAGTTTTCCCCAGATTAATTTAGGGTTATACGAGTTTAATTTGAGAGTAGAGAAAAGAAATGATTGCCCCCTCTTCATGTTTATTGGTCTGTATTTATAGGAGCTGAGGGATGCGGCATGGCTGTGTCTATGCAGTATGCTTAACCCTCGGCATTATCCATGTTGATGGCACATGTCATTATACTTCGGCATCCACTGGCTTAATTGTGAACTTCGGCACTTAACATCCATCATACCTTGATAGTCTTCATTGATGAAGTCCAATATCAACATTGTATTGGGGATATGCAGCCTCTGAATGTTGATGAAGTGCGGCATTATTATGGCACGACATCAATAAGCGGCGATATTGATAAGTGGCGATATTAGCATTGATTGTCATTGATAACAAACGACATTGATAACAAACGGTATTAACAACAGACAACATTGATAACCGATAGCATTGATAATAGGCGGTATTGATGATAAGCGGCATTGATAACAAGCGACATACTTTGAAGGGTGACATTAGAATAAGGCAACATTAGAGAGATGCGGTATTAATCTGGAGCGGCATTGATTCTTTTGGCTATATGGAAGAAGTTCTCCATTGATGGAATTCATGATTAATGTGATGCAGCATCAATGCTATATCATGTTGTTGTAATATTAATGGCTTTTGGCAGTGCTTTCCAATGTCATTACTCTCTTACTAACATGCAACATTATTTCCAATTTCTTTGGCACTATATCATTCATCCAACCTTATAAGCGGCATGCGGTATTGATGGCATCCGGTATTGCCAGCTTTATTTATACCTGCGACATTGCTTATTATTCTTTATTGATGAAGAGTTGCATTGTTTCTTATCATAGCCTTTGACATAGCGGCCTTTCGACGTTACTTTTACCTTGTTAGTTTATATGGAGCTGTTGTCATATTGACGATTCACGTCATGCTATTCTTTGGCATTATCATTTACCTTATCACTCTTTAATTTTGACATAAATGTCTTTGCTCTTATCTTTTGGAAATTATGTGGATAACAAAACCCTTGTTCCCTGCAGATAGGAAATAGCATGGAACTTGGGTTATTTAAAACTCTTTAATGGTCAAAGGAAACTTGACCTGAAATAAACATGAATAACCATGAAGTTGGTTAGATAATAGTTCTGTTTAGCCAAATGAAAACACTTTAGCAATGGCAAAATAATACTAAGTAATAGAATATGACCAAAGTAATTGCAGGAATTTATTTATATGCACAAAGTTGCAGTAAATAAAAGCATTGCAAGGACACAAGCATGCATAATATGGATAAATTGCAGCACAAGCGGTTATATTATAAATGCAGGCCGTTGTGTATAGGTAGGAATAGAGTATAAAGTAGGGAAATCTAAATGGAACAAAGATTGAAACAGAAAAAGTGGTATTTCATTTTATTCAACCTTTATACATAATGGATGTCGAGGCTGGTCTAACACAGATGCGACCTATGTACAATGAATTGGAAAAACAAAAAACTGCAACCCAAAAGGAGACAAATAAAGTCGTCTCGTAGTCATTGAACAATGGCCGAAGAGCCTATTTTTTGTGACCCTACTTCTTTTTTCCTACCTTGCTTCCTGAGCCATCGAGAGACCTCTTCTGGCCCTTCTCATCCCTTGGTGTGTGCCTTCAGAAGGAGTTATATTTCCTTCAATGGTAATGGTGGCATGATTTTCATGGAAATAGATGAGAGGCTCAAAGGTCTCCATGGTAATAGTTGTACTGCCGCCCTTCGAGGCTTTGATAGTAATGGAAGGATTTGAAGAGAAGGCTTCGATTCCTTTACACTAGCATTATTTTCAAGATGAGGCTCGATCTTGATTCTGACTTTGAAAATATCAAGCTTTAACTTCTCCGACATGGAAATGGATCCGGTCAGCCCTGAGCGCTGGTGACGGTGATATCCTCCTCCAGGGAGTGGGAAGTGTTATCCAACCCCTCTAAAGCGGCGATTCTTTCCAAATCAGGATAGGAATGGAACTGGAGGGGAGGCTTAGAGCAACCAGTTCTACGGTCATTGAGGTTGGCTTGATGGCAGCTGTAGCAGGGGCCGAGCCTTGAGTAATTGGCGGCGGAGGAGCTGGAGAGAAGGATGACCTACAAGGTTACAAACATAGCCGTAAAGGTTAGTAATGGACTTAGGTAAGAATTGTAGTTTTGAAAACCGGAGAGACTAACGATATACTTATATTGGATGGTATCTCCTTAGTAGGAGACATAACAATCTCACCCTCTTTTAGAGCCGATTGGAAGAGTTGAGAGATGGACATTGGAATGTATGGCTCATCAAGAATAATAGCTGCTAGAGCTGGAACAACTTTGGTGGCCTCAGAGCCCGCCCCCTCAGATATTATAATAGCTGTTATATGCTCTTGGGACTTAGGAATTGATGATTCTACCTAACCCAATGCACTTATGTCAGCAGGAGCTTCAGCGACAACATCTTCTATAGCCTGGATAAATTTTCCTTCTTTGAGTTTTGCTATATCATCAGCGTCGAGGTACTTTGCTTTCAGTTCATTGTCAGTAAGGCCTTCACCAGCTATTTTCGAATGACATAATATCTCCTCCTAGGCATTAGTGAGGGTAATGATGTATGTACCTCCTAACCGCTTCAAGTTCTTGTAATGGATGATGTTAGCAAAGAATGATTAAAGAGTGATGTTTAATTCTTCTCTCTCATTGGTTGTCTACTCCTTAAGCTCGTCCAGGTTATGCACAACTACAATGTGATCAACTTGGGCCTGCAGTTTCTCTATTTTTATCAAGAGCAATTTAGATTCAAGCCTCTCCTTTTTGGCATGGAGCTCTTAGATTTCAACTGCCCGGTCCTCGATAATTTATCCTTCACTAGGATAGTATTGTCCTTCGCATGGAGGGCCAATTTCTTGTCAGCAAGTCATGTCTTAAGTGCATCATTATCTTTTTGAAGGGTCTTTAACAGATCTTACATCATGATCTCGGCCTCCTTGTGAGCCTTTGTCATCTCCACAACCAATTCTTTAGCCTTTCTTTTAGATTCTAGAGCCGAGTCTCTATCCTTTTCCATCTTCTCCAAATCCCTCTTGTACCCCTCTATGGGGCTAACATAAGGTTTTCCTTTTGGATTTAAACGATTGGATGTTCGTTTAGTTGATTCAATTGACATTGGAGAGGGCATAACAAAGCTTCTTCCACTCGTATCCTTGGTTGATCAGCTCTTTTACCCATCCAACCTTGCAATCCCCTCTTCCTTAGGCATATTTTTGATTTTGTGTTCAAATAAGACACCAAATAAGCAGAGGTCGGGAAAGGAGACCTGCATGCGGCTGGACAGAGATAAAGAAGGAGTTGGATAAGTGATGATTCCTTTGGATTGCGGGGGAGGAGGAATGGTAGTACCAAGTGAAAGTGAAACTGAAGTTTGTTGCTACGAAGGGATGCTAGAGGAGGAAATGTGGCGATTATGTGAATCTTAATGCTACTTTCCATTATTACAAGGTCGCCTCTCTTCGGCCTACCTCTTCTTTTGATCCCTCTCGACCTGGCGGTCATTTTCTGCCTCTCGCTTTCTATACTTTCATCGAGATCTCTCCTCATCCATTTCTCACTCACTACAATAGTTAGAGTGAGGTAGATAGGTATCGGGAGTGTGTTTTCTTTCTTTTAAAATATCATACCGGAGATTACTAAATTGACCTCTGCCCATTGTACCTGAAAGGAAATAAATGATCATATCAGTTTGATTATTGGAATGCATGTGAATGCAATGGGTGTGTGATCATGATCCTAGATGTGTGTAGAGTGTTGGTGTCCCCTTAAGTACTCCGTTG
Organism: Allium fistulosum; assembly: GCA_030737815.1. Lineage (NCBI taxonomy): Eukaryota > Viridiplantae > Streptophyta > Magnoliopsida > Asparagales > Amaryllidaceae > Allium > Allium fistulosum. The sequence continues at coordinate 901,824,646 of CM060905.1, forward strand.
ATCGTGTCCAGAAGAAATTATGATGGAGTTTCGCCTCTTTTGGCTAGGGTGCCCTCTGAGGAAAAGTTAAAGCCCAGAGAACCCTCTTTAAGAAGGCTAGCTATTGGAGTGTCAAAATTGCTCAACAACCAAAGATGTCTTCTAAAGAACCAACTGTAGGAGTCACCTCGGCTAATAACATCGTGCTTTGTCCTGCAGTTTGTTTTGAAGTTTTGATGACTATGCCCTTTGGATGCGGCGGGGCATGAAATTTGATGCCTTCGGGAGATGTTTCTCCATACGAATCATCTCCCACTTGGCCGAGGTCGTCATCACCATCGCTTCCTTCATCACTACTTTCTTCTTCTTTATCATTATCTTCTTCTTTTCCTTCTTCCCTACCCCATTATTCTCGAATCATTTCCATCTCGACTCTCTTTGTCTTCTATCGGTACTTCACTGGCAATGTACTCATCTATGGCAATATCAACTAGTTCATCAACATTAGCTATGCCAGATGAGCCTTCAATGTCCCCTTGGATTTCATTGCTAGAACTCTGAGTGGGGAAAGAAGACCCAGTTAACATTATGGAGCTACTCGGTGGAGTTTCGAGGGAATGATGAAATAATCAAGATGTAAAATATTGCACCAATGAAGATTCTCATTCATTAAAAGATAGGTGGTGAAGCGATATTAGATAGGGATTCTTTTGAAGGGCTTTACAGTATCGGAATGCTCTACGCTCATGTCTCAAGTAGGAATATCTGAGAAGAAAAGGGATAATAAGTTAAACACTTAAGGGATGATAATCAAAGCAAGAAGAAGAATGGAAGGGAAAGGATCGTACTACCAGAAAGCTGGAGCCTGTTGAATCCATATGGAAAATGGATGAAGAAATATTCATTCTTAAAGTATGAGTGTTTATTATAGAGTGCTACAATGTCTTTGCAGCGACACCAGGCCTCAATGATCATATAGGAAGGTGACTCCCTCCATTGTTTAGAACGTAGGACATGTGTTAGCTCTTTAAAGGTAGGAGATCTGTAACACCCCTAATTTTGACTAACATTATTCAAGAGATTTAATTAGAAAAATTAAATAGAATTATGTGAAGTGTGGTAAGATAAAGGGGATGGGATTTGATAAATAACAAGGTCAAGCCTTAACTAATTAATTGTTAAGATTGTTTTAGAACTTAACACATAAAAGAATGTATGAGAGGGGCAAAGTAGGAATAAATATACATATTATCCCTTAAGCCTTCACCCATCATTCATTCTCATTTTTTCGAAATCCCATTAAGTAAGAACCAAGAACAAGGCCGGGCATTAGCAAGCCAGAGAAGAGGAAATCTAAAGGGGATTTAGGAGGCAAAGCTAAGGAAAAGATTCTCCATCAAATCTCAACTCTGTCATCTAATCTAAGGTGAATAATAATAGACCATCTCATTTTTATACTTGCTGATTTTGAATCTTAATGGATTTTGATTCATGATGATGCTATGGTGTGCCATGTTTGATTTATCATTGTTTAGATAGAATAATTATTTATTGGAATTTTATGAAATTATTTTAATAGGTTTTAAGAGTAAAACCTAAGTTTTTAATCTCCAAACAATTTGATTTTTTTATATGCTGTGTAAAACATCATTTTTTAGATGATTTTTTAATTTCATAATTTTCCAAATTAATATGAATATTTTACGAATTTCCTAAGAGAGAAAGGGCATTTATTTTAGTTTTTAATTATTAAAAATAATTAAATAATGATTTTGGCCCTGAAATTTTATATGTTAAAAACATGCTAATTTTGATTTTTGGTGAATTTTGGGGATTTTTCCCATAAGATTATGATTTTATATGAATTTATTAAGCTAGAAAAGCTTATACATAACTATAAAAGAATTAATATTATTTAAAGTGTGCAAAAATTATTTTGGGAAGGAAAATGGAGTTGCAGCAGATTTCTAAAAAGAATTTGGGAAAGTATGTTTTCAACCAATAGAAAATTGATAAATAATAAGAGTTGATGAAAAGAGATTTCTTTCTATAGAAAATAAACAGTGTTATGGTAATTGCAGTATTGCCATGCCGCATATATCAATATCGATGCCCTGATAATGCTGTAGCTATGAGTGTAGACATTGACATGGAAGGAAGCATATGATAACTATTCAAGTAGTTATGTAATGATTCAGTCCATGTTGAAGTGACCGATGTTGACATCCTATCAATGTCGACATAGTAATCTCATAATATACCAGGGCAATGCCGACTGCCCTTATTTCCTTGTTTTGATAATATACGGCATTGATGCCACATTTAAGTAATGTCGCAACCCTTTAGTTTTGTTATTAAACTATGTACGGCGTTGTTGTCACTATCTTTTGGGCGTCGCTATGATGCTGCATGTCATCTATTTTAATAACTATAGTTTTAAGGCGGTGATGCCACCAACCTTACTTTCAATATTGATTGTTTTACGACAACGACGCTGCTACATCATCATTTCGATCATCCTAATTACGGTATTAGCCACTTAATAGCACCTAATATCAATGTTTTATGATATTGATGCCGCATGTTATCAAAGTCGGCTTCAAGGTATATTCATATATAAAAGGCTATATTCAATAGGTTCAGCAACCTATAAATTTTTATATTGCTACAACATTTACTTCGTCATTATAGCCTTATGTTTTTATAAAATCGAATTTTTTTAAAGGCTTTGATATGGAGGGATGTGACGTCCTATGATGGCTATATTGCCGCTAGTTTTTGAAAATGAACATATTCTAATTTATGGCGTTAAATCCTATAATGAAGAGGTGCAACATCCTCTTATTATTTCCAAACGTATGATGAAAATATTAAAATGGTTTATAAAGTGCCATGAGAAATTGGTAAAGTAAGGGGCTATGTTTTCCTTATTCTAAATATGAATTAAATGGATTAATTATATATAATGATAAATGTTTTCAAGGAATAAATTATTGTTTAGTCTAAGTTTCTATATGAAATTACCAAAAAGGGTAATTACTTAAGGTTAAGTAATTATAAGATGTCAATTGATTGAACATATTTGAATAATGGATGCTATATGTTCTTATTTTTCTTTGGTCAGTTATTTTGCATGATTGTTATTGTCATACTCACATTACCATAACCCATAGCTGCATTTTAGGATATAAAAGTGCAGAATAACCATTTAAGTTGACCCATTAGTGAGTATAACCGGATTCAACTTCCAAGTCAGTAGAATTTCATCCTAAAAATCAGATAGATCAAAAGAATTAGGATGCCTAGAACTGATCAAAAGAGTATGACATGAGATATGGTATTGGAAGGGTTAAATAGGTTCATAGTGATCCCATAAAAACTATGGCTTGAGTAGTATTATTGGAGGATATCCAATAGGTTCCTAGTGATCCTATGAAAACTATGGTATGAGATATGGTATTGGAGAGTTCCAATAGGTTCATAGTGATCCTATGAAAACTATGATTGCAAAGTATTATTAGTAGAAACCAATAGGTTCTTAGTGATCCCATGAAAACTATGATTCATGATAGGTAGTCCTTAAGAACTGAGATAGGTATTAGTTAGCACACGAAAACTAATAGGTCCATAGTGCCTTAGGAAAACTATGGATTGAGACAAATAGTCAGTTTTGTAAAAAAGGGTCAACTTAGGGTAGATATAACCCTATGTTGACAGATGATTCAGACATAACCACATTGCATATTGGCCTATGATTATGTTATCTGTTTGTACCAAAAATGGGCACAACACTCTTCGGAAGTTTTTGAAGAGATAAAAGTGAAGAATGAAAATTAAAACTGTGGATTATCTAACAAAAACTCCAAATAACAGAAAGTAAATTGCAAAGACAAGCGATTTAGAGTGGTTCGGTGTTTTTGCCTACGTCCACTATGAAGTTTGATGATTTTATTGCTCGATTACTTGAAGATTACAGTAGTTAATAATGTAATACAACTGAATTTAAATGCTAAGTGTCAATCTAAAGCAGCGGCGGTGTTATGGAGTAGATCTGGCAGAATCTGGGCGCTCTTCAGTACTTAGAATTCTTCGACCCCTTTTCTGAATGACCAGGGGCTCTATTTATAGGTGTAGGAGGCTGATATTTTGCCTAAAATGAGGGAAGACCAGTTCTGGTACGTCAGGGGGCCCACATGGCCGAAATCTGGAGATCCGGGCCCACTTTGGGATCGATTCGACCCTTGGTTCGAATCGATCAAGAAATCATCCAATCGAGCTGAAATTTGGTGTGAACATTCTTCATCATGTGTTTAAGCTTCTGTGAAAATTTCATGGCATTTGGACTTGTAGAACTTGAGATATGATCGATTCAAGTTGAAGATTTTCGTTTTCTGGAGTTGCTCGAATCGATTCGTTCGAATCGATTCGTTCGAATCGACTCTCCTTCATGTGAAGACAACGGCGTGGCGTGCATGCTTCGGGTCATCCCTCTTTTTTCTCCGAGTTTTACTGAGTCGTACCCGGGGTTTTAGCTGTGCTTGCTTGGTGGATTCGAAGTTACCGATTCGAAGAGGTGGTTCCTTCGAATCGATCGAATTCGCGCTCTTTCGTATCGATCATGGAAGGTCATGGCTGATCGATACGAAGTACCCTCTGTCTTTTGGGATTTGAAGACAATCGTGGTGTGGAGTCAAAGTTCCTTCAACTGTATGGAGTCGAAAGACTCTCGTTCGGTGGATTCGAAGACGATGGAATCGAAGCGAGTAGCCTTTGCGGATTCGAAGGAAGGGATGCTCAATGGATTCGAACTATCGGGTTCGCGTGATGGAGTCGAAGCAATTCTCCCTTGATTGATTCGCCCTTTTTCTCATGGATTCGAGGTAACGCTTGTCTGATGGATTCGAACATAGGCTTCGCCTATGGATTCGAACTAAGGCTGGTCTACTCCATCTTTCGTCGACAATATCTTGAGCATACGAACTCGGATTGACTTGAAACTTGGATCGTTGGTCCCCACGGCTTTGCTTGACGTGCCTTATCAGTTGTAGCCCGATCCGGACTCGAACAAATTTCATCGATATCCGTAGCGATCCTTACGTGTAACCGACTTCCGAGATGATCTGTCACCGGTATCTAGTCAAATCCTTGGTGTCACGGCCTTGCCAAAAGGCGAGATAACATTTGCCCCCCAAAGTACGTCTTGTGTAAACATGACGTGCTTTGAAAAGCTACAGTCCCTTATTGAACAACGATCACATGCTTTGTCGAAAATTGTCCTCTTTGCTGTTGTAATCAATCGTTGTATGATCATGATTGGCTGTTAGGCTCTTGAGTCATGACGAGATGAACACCTGATTTCTCTGGGGTTCGAATCGGTGAAGCCATTCTGTCAGCTTCGAATCGATGAATGCTTTTTAGTGATCGATTCGAAGATACTCGTTCGAATCGATAGGCTGGAGCCGTTTTCACCGGTTGCATCTGACCGGGATGCGAATCGTCTCGTAACCCCCTATATATACCGGGATCTTTTCCACTTTCATTTTTTACTTTCTTACTGTTGCGAGAGCTCTTTCTTCGAATCGATCTTTCAAAGTTCTGCGTTTTGCACGAGTTGATCAAATTCCTTCAAGTCTTCATCTGTAATCGAATTCAACCAGGTAACCAAGGGATCGATTCGAACAATGAAAGATAAAACTGGAACCTTTATCACTAATCTCGACTCCTCTCGAAAATTATGAGGAATAGTGCGGTCGTGAGTGGGTCGACTCGATGGATCTGAGGAACGAGTCCGTTCGCGTCGCATAGATTTTGAGTGCTAATATGGAGGAGCGTCGTTGCTTCGTATCGATCCAGGAGTGCCCAGTTTGAATCGATCTTGAGGGCAAGGCTTTGGATCGATGACTTGTAATGGCTGGGCATCGAATTGATCGATTCAAAGTAATGTTATCCTGATCGATTCGAAGGAATTGACTACTGATCGATTCGAAGCTACGCGGAGCTTATGGATTCGAAGCGCTCTTCCATCTTAAGGCTTCACCGAGTCGACCTTAATGGAGTCGAGGCGTATGGATTCGAACATCATCGATTCGACTTATGTCGATTCGAATCGATCGATTCGAATGTTCTAACACTTGTTCTTCTGATTTGCTCCAACATCTGAGCTATGACCAATCTCAAGTTGAACCTTGACGAACATAATGGATTTTAGCATACTTGACTCCGACGAGCTTCGGCCTTGCATAATCGAACTTGACAGTAAAGCTTGACCTCCTTTTTGAAGCTCGTCGATGGAACTGTGACTTAACTAAAATCTCAACAAACTTAAACTTGCATTGGTTGATAGCACTTGGATGGTGTGGAAGTGACGGTCAGCGATGACGGTCGTTTTCATTCTCAAATTCCCAAGATATGTTGTACGAACATCTTGCTTTATTCTGTTAAATTTGTTTAAGTGATGCACAACACTTGCACTGCATGACACGTTTACACACACTATACTGGGGCATGCACGGACTGGTTATGAACTTAACGTTGCTTTCTGATGAGTTAGCTAATTATGGAATCTTCGAGCTCCCAACAACAAGAGGTGCAGAGCTCGACTCCTCCTGTGCTTGAGATTCCTGAAATCCCTGCCGATGTAATCGATCCAGCTCCAGACGAATTGTCAGAGGCTATATTTATTGAGGACCCTGTCGATTCAGTTCAGTCTAACATCTCTGAATCCTTATTGGGACGAATATGCCTAAAGCATAACATATCTCTAGGTGATGTATTATTGCCCAGTGCCACTGATAGACCGCACAATCCGCCTGAAGGATATACAGCATTCTACCGTCATGCTTGTGCGGCTGGAACTCTTCCTCCTTTCAACCAATATATCAGAGGGATGCTATCATATTTAGGAATCGCTCCTTCACAACTTCATCCCAACGGGCACGCGTTGCTGAACAGTGCCTTTGTAATATTTATGGACTGTCTCTTTCGCCCGCCGAGGCCTTCCGAGATCAGACACATATTTAACTTCAAGAGTAGGGGTGATAGCCCGTCTTTTACATTTTTGGAGGCAGTTAGGAATTGCCAAGTTGTAGTTGGAGCTTGGACTCGACTGAGCTACTTCAAGAACGAGTGGTTCTACGTTCGGTGCCCTCCGGGTTTCGCTAGGCGATGGTTGTCTAGACGTAAGCGCCTTAACCTGTTTCCTTGACCAATAGCTCTTTGGTGTTAAAATTGACATTCCATTCCTTTTACAGCTATTATTTCTAGGCCCGATGGAGGGCGTTTCAAGGGTACCGTCCGGAGTCTTCAAGAAGTCCCAAGCGAGCTGAGGCATATTGACTCGGTGCTGAATGATTACAACTTAAGAGTTCTTGGCTTGATCGACATCAATCAAAGCATAATTGTCGAGGGCTTTGCAAAGTCTGCCTCCAAGAAGGGAGATAAGAAGAAGACCAAGAAGAAAAAAGTGAAGAAGTCACTCGGAATCAGAATAATTGAGGCGGGTGACGAAGAAAGAACCCACACAGATTCAGAGCCGATGGCTGATCTCTCGGGAAACTTTGAAGAATCGGGAGAAAAACGGAAAGGCAAGGCCGCCGTTTCCAAAAAACTTAAGTCCAAGGGGGGAAAATCCGTAGATGTGTTTCTTCCCGCTTCCGGGGTCATGATTTCTGAGGCCGCCCCTTCTCATTCGAGAGATTCTTTCAAAGGGCTAGACGATATTCCTATCCCAGATTATATATCGATTTCTCATAATCATGGGTTGGAGGAATTTCAAGATGTTCTAAACATGAACGAGCCCTTTCCTTTAAGTGCGGTCAACACTTCCGGTCGGTTCTGGGGGTTTACACATTTACACACACTTCCACGACACTTCATGACTTTTGCATAGTAAACATTGCTTTATGGGATTTTAATCTGTAACTCTTTCTTATCGCAGGTGAGATGTCAGGACGTGGCTCTACTCTAGATAGGCTTCGGAATGTGCGCCAATCTTCTCCATTTTACGATTCCCGTAGGAGAGAGACAGATAGGGATCATGGGCGAGGCTATTCGAGTCAAGAACGTTATGATAGAGACAGAGATTACTCGCGTAGCCATTCTGGCTATGATTACTCTGACAGAGACCGGGGATACCAGTACCGACCCCGATCTCGCTCTCCTCCGCCTCCCAGGGCTCCAGTAGACCTCCCAGGGCCATCTCATCAGCAACAGTTGCCTTCTCAATCTTCTCGGCCTGATGTTCAACGGCCAAGAGTGGAACCGACGGCAGCCGCTATAATTGAACAAGCTCCGGCTGAGTTGACAAGCGAGGGAGCTGCTAAACTCGCCCAAATGAAAAATGACTACCCTGAAATTTGCATGGATGGCTATATCTTTCCTCCTAACTTTAAAAGAATTCCTCCGGAAGCTGAGACCACCGCTCATAGTTATATCCACGACTTCTATGCTTAGTATAAGGAGTGGTACAAGGCAGCCGTGAAGGCTTCTAGAGTGGCTTTTGACAGGGCGAAGATTATTGCTGAACGTGATGTTGAAATTGCTAAACAGAAACGCATCATTGAAGTTCTTCAATCTGAAATGGAGACGTCCCGGAATTCTGAACTTCAAGCTCTCCAGAAACACGAGGACGCCGTGGCCAAAATGGCTAGGATGCAACAGGAACATTGCGCCACGGTAGAAGAGATGGGCCACCGCAACACCACCATTGCAGCTGAGCGAGACTTAGCCGTTAAAGAGCTGAATGAGCTCAAGGCCAAATTCACTGAAATGGCGAAGGAGAAGGATGATGCGAACGCCACTGCTCAAGAGGCTTGCAACCAAGCAGTATCTCTCAGGGCCGAACTTGCTGCGGTGGCGGTCAAATCCAAGTCTGCGGAAGCAGAAATCCAAGAAAAGATTTTTGAGGAGAGGTCCAGGCTGGACGCTGAGTTTGACGATCTTCTTGTCACGTACAACGCTAATGTGCTGGAACACAGAAATTTAGCGTAGCTGGGAGATGACTCCATGATTTTGTACAATGCCTGGACCCGGCTGGTAAATGAGAAGAGGGCAGCGCATCCAGATGAATCGCTTGATGACTTTGAGCTGGAGATGCGTTTGCTCACCGAAGATGAGAGGAAGGTCCTTCACGAGGCGGCGATTTCTATGGCAAAAGAAAAGCTTGGCATTCAATCTCTAGAGACAGGCGAAGGTTCGGGGACCGCGCATCACGAGGCAAGTGTTGGAGCTGTAATCCCAACATTGCCCGAAACCACTGGTGCGGTAGGTCCTCAATCTGTTCCTGCATATAACCCTGACCAACCGTTATTATCTTACGTCGATGATTCCACCCACGTTTCGGTCCAGACTAAGGAAGGTATTTGAGCGCTTCTCGTAGTTTAGTTATGGAGAACTTTAAGCAACACACTTGGCTAACAATCTTCGTTTTGCCGCATTTCAGTGACTGAAGTCGTCGTTTCTGCGCCTCTTGCTCTATCAGTTCCACATCAAACACAAGGGGTTGTTTTTACTGAAGCCATCACGACTTCTACCTTGATCGGCGAAGAGGGAGATGCAAATATGTTTTCTTTCAGCGCTCAAATGATTGAGGAGCTTCTCAATGAACCCATCGATCCCTCTGTCAACCCGTCTGATGCTGTGAGTGGGGCTGTTCCGGCCGTTAGTTCATCCATGCCAGCTATTGGCACATCCGATGCGGCCCAAGTATCCCGTGAGGACGACGTTATGGCTGAGATTGATGCCGAGATGGCAGCAGGGAATGCTGGTGTGAATCCGCCCGGGCCTGCCCCGTTAATGGTGATTTCACCGGGCGGTACCGTAGTGATTGAAACTACTCCTGTCCCTCCTCCTGCTACTACTCCTATGCCTCCAGCTCGACCTCCTAGAAGAACTTCCGTCGCCTCCAGTTCTGAGGAAGACGTTGACATCGTATCGCTGCTGGAGGGCAAGCCTGAAAAGAGTAAGCGATTGAGGAAAAAATCAGGCAGTGGATCTGGTGGGGCTACCCCGAAGAAGAAGATAAGGAAGAAGAAAGATTGAATTCTTTCTTTAAATCTCTGTTGCGTAGGGTAGCATTTTGTTAATTTTTCTATAGCCGTGTATAGATGTGGATTCGGCTCCCACTAGTAGCAATTTCTTGAACCATTTTGTAATCAGATTCTTTTTGTTGATAGTGGAAATGAGAATGTATTCCCTTTTGTCTCCAACTTGTTATGTGTTATGGTTCTGCCCCCAGTATTGGGGATTAGTGTGGAGTTGATGTATGTTTATACTCCGCCTTGCGTACTGGGAGTACGGAGTTAGTTAATGTTTATACTCCAGTTCGCGCTCTCGGAAGCTGGAGTTTGTTTATGTTTATACTCCGGTTCGTGCTCTCGGAATCCGGAGTTAGTTAATGTTTATACTCCAGTTCGCGTTCTCGGAAGCTGGAGTTTGTTGGTATTTATACCCAGCTCGCGCTCTCGGAGTACTCTGGGGTTTTAGGAAAATGTTTATACTCCGCCTCGCACTCTGGGAGTACGAAGTTAGTTAAAAAGTTTGTACCCAGCTCGCGCTCTCGGAGTACTCTGGGATTTAGGAAAAATGTTTATACTCCGCCTCGCACTCTGGGAGTACGGAGTTAAGTAAAAAGTTTTGTACCCAGCTCGCGCTCTCGGAGTTCTCTGGGATTTTGTAAATGTTTATACTCCGCCTCGCACTCTGGGAGTACGGAGTTAGTTAATGTTTATACTCCAGTTCGCGCTCTCGGAAGCTGGAGTTTGTTGGTATTTATACCCAGCTCGCGCTCTCGGAGTACTCTGGGGTTTTAGGAAAATGTTTATACTCCGCCTCGCACTCTGGGAGTACGGAGTTGAATGAATGTTTATACTACGCCTCGCACTTTGGGAGTACGGAGTTAAGGAAAAGGTTGTCGTGTATCAACCCATTTCTGGCCTAATGTGATGGCTTGCCCCCGAGCTCGGGTTTCATTTGGTGAGTGGTTGATTGCTCCATAGCCACTCCCTACTTGAATAAATCCCATTGTGCGATGGAATTTAGCTCTTCGTGCATCGTGATGTTGTACATTGTATTTAATGAATCACAGCTCTGGCTCAATGAGATGGCATTTTATTGCTGAAATAAGAAAACATGGCAAAGTCAGTTGCCTTATTACAAATTCTAATTTCTAAATGCAGAAACAAATTCTAAAACAGAATTTAAACTAAATAGATAAACATAGCCTGTTATGTGTGATAGCGACGAAGTCTTTCGCTATCCAAGGCCTTTGGTGAAGCTAGACCATCGGCGGTCGTCATCTCATATACATCATCCCCGAGCTCTTGCTTAATTTCATGTGATCCCTTCCATGTTGGTTTCATGTGTAGTAGTGCTGGGTATTCTTTTTTAATGACAATCTCATTGCGTTCAAAAGTTTTAAGTCGGTCCTCGGCATTGCGTAATCGGGCGACTCGTTTTCGGCGTATGACTGTTCTCAAGTCAACCTGATCGCCCTGGACGACTCCAACTCCGTTGATGGTAGGGAACTTTAAGGTCAAGCACCACGGGGCAATTACGGCTCTGAATTTAGTAAGGGCAGGTCGTCCTAAGAAAGCGTTGTATGGCGAGACTATGTTCAACACAGTGAACTGTAATGTTCGAACTCTCCTATGTTCCTTAGATCCCAACCTAACTGGTAACTTCACCACCCCAATAGGTACGGTAGAGCTACCGTTGAATCCATGGAGGTGAGTTTGGCAAGGTTCCAAATCCCTGGGATTCATCCTCATTTGATTATAAGCATGTATAAAAAGGATATTCACAGAGCTCCCGCAGTCAATTAGTATCCTCTTCATCCAAGCTGGACCTACTTGTGCCGATATCACGAGTGGGTCAGTAGTCGGGCTTCCGACATAATCAGTATTGTTGTCTGGGAAAGTGATGTCGTTAATTGTCGCTCTCTTTCGTTTGGTCGAAGGTTTATTGTCCAAGTTATCATCGTACTCAAAGTCTGTTCGTCTAGCCAAGTTGTTATATGATTTCATTTCTCCCCAGCTTCGCTTCGCTGTACGAGGACTATCACTTACAACATTAATTACCAGTCTTCCTCCGACACGACCTGGTTCTTCCTGTATTTCTGGATTTCGTACATGATTTTGATTTGAGGGGCCCGCCCCTTCAGACTGTGGTGCCCGCACAAACTGATCTAACTTCCTCTCTCTGATCAACTTCTCAATGAGGTCCTACAAGTGCCGACATTCATTGGTGTTGTGGCCATAACTTTCGTGGAATCTACAGAACTTCCCTGTTTGAATCTGCCTCTCCGACGATTGCTTCGGAGCCGGCTTCTTGTATTGCATAGTATTGCAAGTCTGTAGGTACACATTTTCCAATGATGTATTCAATGGTGTGTAATTATCGAACATTGGAGCCTCACGTCGTGGACCCCGATTTGGATCTCTTTTCTTATTCTGACCATTGTTACCTCTTGGCTGCGTTTGCTTGTTCTGTATGTTCAACTGAACTTTTCCGGAATTGTCACCGGACTGTTTTACTGCTACATTGCTCTGTATTCCTTCGCTCCTGGGTTCCTCATCGTCCTTCTTCCTAGACTGTTTCATGTCCTCTTGCCGTAAGAATTGTGCGGCTTTGGAGTAGAAACGGTCCAACGATGCGGGTGGTTTTCCCGCTAACCAGTTTCCAAATTCAGAATCAGGGTCAATTCCCTTTGTTAATGCCATTAAGATTGAGTTATCGTTGGGATTACTAATCTCCACACATGCCGCATGGAATCTCTCTAAGTAACGCCTTAGCGTTTCCCCACGAGCTTGGGTAACACTGGATAAGGTGTTGACATCTTTGGGTCTAGCGACATGCATGCGAAATTGTTCAACAAATTTCTTAGCCAATTGATCAAATGAAGAGATAGACCTAGGTGGCAATCTCGTGAACCACATCGTTGCAATTCCACCTAGAGAGATGGGGAAACTTCGGCATTTTACTGCATCATCAGCCCTTGCGGCGCTCATCGACCATTCGTATTTCAAGATGTGTTGATTGGGATCAGAATTTCCTTCGTACATAGGAAGGGTTGGCATTCTGAATCGCCGAGGAGGTTCAGCATTCAGTATCTCGTCTGTGAAGGGAGTATGACTACGGGAAAGTCCCCAGTCATCGTTGGTAAGGCCTTGGCTTTCGCGGATCATCTGACGTATCATAGTTGAGATGTCTGGCATTGCTACATTTTGAGCTTGCCGAGCTAAGGTGTGGTCGGGTTCCACAGCGCGAGTTCGGACCGGGCGCTGTCGACGGTCCAAATTTTGCCTCCTTGGCTCAGCGTCCTCTAGGACGTACGGTTCAGGAGTACGCCCACGTTGCCGATTATTTGGCTTTGAAAGATTTCGGGTATCAACCCTTGTTTCGATTGTGGCAGCTGTGGCATGATTGTCCGCGGTATGCTGTGTAGTAGGGCCTCCTTGTGTGGAGGGCCCGACCTGAAAGCTAGTCGACGGTCCTGCCCTCAACTGTCCAACAGTCAAAGCGGGTTGATATCCGGTCGTTTGTGCATGACCCCCGTCTAATCGAGGACGGGTAGATCTGTGATAGTAGTCTGATGAAGCAGAACTTTCAGTGGATGAGCGGGAAACATCATCCCTTCTGGACCTCCTACGTCCCTGGCGGTTCAGTTGGTTTGTCAATTCGATATTGGCACGCAACTGTTCGGCTAATTGCTGCCGACTCTGAGTCAGCTCTTGAAGCAATACTTGGAATTCTTGTCTAGTGACTGCCCCAGACGGATCTGAGTGGGCAGTGTTGTCTTGGTTGGATGGCTGCTGTTGAGCAGGATTCTGTTCATCCCTACCTTCTTGTCCAGCAGCTGTAGAAGTGGTTCTCGTGCTAACCATTTTGAATGATGAATCCTTTTCCTAGATTTTATGCAAATCTGAGTAGAATGGAAGGACTGTGAATCGAAGATCTGGATCTTCTACTTGGATTTGTGCAATCCGGTATCGATGGTAGACCCAAGGAGCAGGAGAAAAAAGCTGGTTTTCTCTCAGTGAAAGCACCAAAGTGTTTGTACCAAAAATGGGCACAACACTCTTCGGAAGTTTTTGAAGAGATAAAAGTGAAGAATGAAAATTAAAACTGTGGATTATCTAACAAAAACTCCAAATAACAGAAAGTAAATTGCAAAGACAAAGCGATTTAGAGTGGTTCGGCGTTTTTGCCTACGTCCACTATGAAGTTTGATGATTTTATTGCTCGATTACTTGAAGATTACAGTAGTTAATAATGTAATACAACTGAATTCAAATGCTAAGTGTCAATCTAAAGCAGCGGCGGTGTTATGGAGTAGATCTGGCAGAATCTGGGCGCTCTTCAGTACTTAGAATTCTTCGACCCCTTTTCTGAATGACCAGGGGCTCTATTTATAGGTGTAGGAGGCTGATATTTCGCCTAAAATGAGGGAAGACCAGTTCTGGTACGTCAGGGGGCCCACATGGCCGAAATCTGGAGATCCGGGCCCACTTTGGGATCGATTCGACCCTTGGTTCGAATCGATCAAGAAATCATCCAATCGAGCTGAAATTTGGTGTGAACATTCTTCATCATGTGTTTAAGCTTCTGTGAAAATTTCATGGCATTTGGACTTGTAGAACTTGAGATATGATCGATTCAAGTTGAAGATTTTCGTTTTCTGGAGTTGCTCGAATCGATTCGTTCGAATCGACTCTCCTTCATGTGAAGACAACGGCGTGGCGTGCATGCTTCGGGTCATCCCTCTTTTTTCTCCGAGTTTTACTGAGTCGTACCCGGGGTTTTAGCTGTGCTTGCTTGGTGGATTCGAAGTTACCGATTCGAAGAGGTGGTTCCTTCGAATCGATCGAATTCGCGCTCTTTCGTATCGATCATGGAAGGTCATGGCTGATCGATACGAAGTACCCTCTGTCTTTTGGGATTTGAAGACAATCGTGGTGTGGAGTCGAAGTTCCTTCAACTGTATGGAGTCGAAAGACTCTCGTTCGGTGGATTCGAAGACGATGGAATCGAAGCGAGTAGCCTTTACGGATTCGAAGGAAGGGATGCTCAATGGATTCGAACTATCGGGTTCGCGTGATGGAGTCGAAGCAATTCTCCCTTGATTGATTCGCCCTTTTTCTCATGGATTCGAGGTAACGCTTGTCTGATGGATTCGAACATAGGCTTCGCCTATGGATTCGAACTAAGGCTGGTCTACTCCATCTTTCGTCGACAATATCTTGAGCATACGAACTCGGATTGACTTGAAACTTGGATCGTTGGTCCCCACGGCTTTGCTTGACGTGCCTTATCAGTTGTAGCCCGATCCGGACTCGAACAAATTTCATCGATATCCGTAGCGATCCTTACGTGTAACCGACTTCCGAGACGATCTGTCACCGGTATCTAGTCAAATCCTTGGTGTCACGGCCTTGCCAAAAGGCGGGATAACATTATCATATTTTAACCATTATGGATATATGAGCACATTATATGGTTGAATATGTTGGTTAAGATACCAGTGAGGGGAAAACCCGTTCTGTTCAGTGGCGTGGTCTCATTAGGTATCTATTTGATTCGAGATGGTAGGCTATTATTCACACAAGACTTTTTGTCTAACCCAAAGTTTTTATTTTTCCCCTTAAACTCTCGGTTACTCATCTAAGTAGGTCAGAAGTAAGGGTTTTCAGGTTTCTAGTAAGACGAATAAGCTTTCGGAGACGTCCAGGAGGCAATTTAGCTATTTAGGAGTTCTTATCTAATCCGCTATGTTGTTTGATTTTGTCTATATGCATGTAATGAGAAGTTATATAATTGTCGAATATTTGACTTTGATTAACCAAAAGGCATCTTCAAATGTCACTCTTGAAGTAATTTGTAATAATTATAATTTCTCTGAACGTGGGTTTGCGAATAGGATTATGTAATGAATATGAAATGTTATTTATGAAATGAAATGTGAAAATTTACTGTTGAATTGTGTTTAAATTTCTTTTGTATTCTTGTGCTTTTAATGTAACTGTTTTGATTAACATAGCCACATTTTTCATGGGAAATTAATACTATGGATGACCGTAGCATACGTAGCGCTTAGTATCGAGTCTCAAAATGGGGATGCTACAATTTGGTATCAAAGCATAGCTTTATGTAAAACTTAAAAGATTAAAAGATTTTTGAAAACATAGTCCTAATGAATTAGAGAATAAGATTGGGGCATGAGATAATGCTATAGTAACATACTTGTATTTGCTATATATAAGTATGTATTCTCTACTCTCTCTTAGACCATTCTTCTATACATTATTAAGGCTCGTTTGCAGATTACGAGAAAGCAAGATATAAAAGCAGGAAATGGAAGAGTGAATCTTGGTGGACGAAGCATTACAACTAATGGAAATGTTCGATCCAATAACAGAAGGAACCAATGTCGACATGCAAATGCTAATCAAAATGCAAATGCTAGTGCAGGTGTTGGAACCCTAGCAGTAGTTATGGAATCTATTCTTTGTCAACATTATGCAAGCTGGAGCAGCTGCTGGTTTGGTTGGAGGGAATGTTGCTAATGCAGGAGGAGTTAATCTTGCCGGTTGGTAATAACTATGCTAAGATGAACCGAGATTATACTAGCCTTGGAGGAAAGCCTTTTCTTGGAACTGAAGATGCTGTTGAAGTGGAAAATTGGCTATTGCACTGCGAAAGAATTTTTATTGACTTAGGATTGAATGATGATCAGAAGAGGAGGTTGGCATCGAGGCAGTTGCAAGAAGCTGCTTTGTACTGGTGGAACAGAGTGACTGTTAGAGTGCCAGAAGTGGTATTGACTTGGGCCAAATTTTGAAGGGGATTCGAAGAGAGAATCTTATCTGAAGTAGCCAAGTCAACCATGCTTAGGAAAATTTTGGAATTGGAGCAAGGGAAAATGTCGGTGTTAGAATATGCTACAAAGTTTGATGAGCTGTCTAGGTATGGATATGCTACCGTCGACACAGTGATTAAGCAAAATGAGAAGTTTATCCGGGGTTTGAAGTCGGAGATTGCTAAAGCGACCATGCCACATCTTCAACATCCGAGTAATGTAATAGTGAATATGGCTATAAGGAATGAGGATATGCTTGCGACTTTCGAGAAAGTGATGTCAGTAGATACTCAAGGTTTTCAAAGTAAAAAGAGGAAGTTCTTCAAGAAGAAGGAAACTCAGAAGGGTGGAGCTGCTAAGAAAGGGAAAATTGATGTTGTTTGCTTCAAATGTGATAAGAAAGGTCATTTTGCTCATGAGTGTCGAATCGGTATGGGAAAGAAGGTTGTGGAAAAGAAAGGCGTGGAGTGTTTCAACTGCGATCAGATGGGCACTATAAAAATTAATGTAGAAAGCTGTTTGTACCAAAATTGGGCACAACACTCTTCGGAAGTCTTTGAAGAGATAAAGTGAAGAAATTAAATGAAAAAAGAGGAATTATCTAACAAAAACTCCAAATTTCAGAAATGAGAATAATTAGAGTGCAAGGAGACACAAGAATTTAGAGTGGTTCGGCATATAGCCTACGTCCACTATGAAGTAGTTTGCTTTATTGATCTTTCTTTTGCGTTTACAAGTGCATTCAATGATTTACAGTAGTGAATTTCGTTTGTGGCAGCAGCAATTGAGTTCAGATCTGGATCTGGCGGAGTCCGGGCGTTGGAGATCTCAAAGAGGAAGAAGAACCCCTTTTTTGTTGGCTTTGGGGGTCTATTTATAGATGTAGGAGGCTGGTATTTCGCTCAGATCTTGGGAGGCCCTCTCTGGCACGTGACCAGGCCTGCATGCCCAAGCCCATGAAGTTTCGGTCCGATCTGTGATCGACACGAACAGATTTCGACTCGATCAAGATTTCATCCAATGGAGTCGAAATTTGGCGTGGACATTCTTTAGCATGCACGTAGTCTTCTGTGAAAATTTCATAGCATTTGGACTTGTAGATTGGGAGATATGATCGATACGAAATGGAGTTTTCGGTAGGCTGTTTCCTTCGACTCGCTCCTGTTTCGACTCGCTTCCGTTCGACTCGATGATGTGGCACTTGATTCTTACTCTGTCCTGGATGTTGCTTCGAGCGAGTCGAACTGTTCACTGATTGAGCGAGTCGAAGTGTGCCCAGATCAAGCGAGTCGAAGAAAGCACTTGGTCGAGCGAGTCGAAGCAAGCACTGGTCGAGCGAGTCGAAATGGGGCGTCCTGGGAGGTTTGAGCAGTGGAGTCGAAGTTGATGGAGTCGAACAGTTGTTTGAGCGGAGCGAGTCAAAGTATGCACTTTCGATGGTTTCAAACTGGAGCGAGTCGAAGAGAGCAGCTCTGAGGGACGTGGAGCGAGTCGAAGAGAGCAGCTCTGAGGGACGTGGAGCGAGTCGAAGTTGGCTTCTGCTGAGTGTTGCGAAGCGAGTCGAAGGAGCGAGTCGACCGGCAATTGATTTTCATCCAATCTTGTATCATTCATAACTCGAGCATACGAACTCGGATTGACTTGAGATTTGAAACGTTGGCTCTCATGGCTTAGCTTGTCATGTCCTACAAATTTTGGCTCGATCCGGACTCGGACAAAATTCATCGATATCCGTAGTGAGCCCGTATATAATTGATCTCTGGGAGGGGCCGTCACTGGTTACTAGTCAATTCCTTGGTGTTACGGCCTTGCCAAAAGGCGGGATAACATTTGCCCCCCAATGTACGTCTTGTGAAAACATGATGTGCTTTGAAGTGCTGCAGTCTTTACTCTGAATAGTTATCGTCTTTTCGATGAAAGTTGTAACCTTTGACCGTTCTTCTTGATAATGTAAACTGTTGATTGTCGACTGCTGTACTCTGTATTGTTGCAACTGATTGCTGTATGCTAGTGGTTACCCGTTTGCTGTTGTAATCGTTATTGGATGAGTTTTTGATTCCTGAAAATGTTATTGTCTTTTCGAAGATGATTTTTCATTGGATTTATGGATGCGAAGTAGACATGTCGAGTTGATGGAGTTGGCCTCTGGAAGCCATGGTTCGATGGATACGAAGTGCTCGTTCGACTCGATGATGGACGTGAACTGAGCGAGTCAAAATGGAGCGAGTCGAAATGCGCTTCCCTGATGGATTCGAAATGCTTGTTTCGCTGCACCGGAAAGGGAGTCGAAGGAAGCGATATGAAGGAGAGCTTCGTTTTGACGCATTGGAGAGGGAGTCGAAACGTACGTTCGAATCCATCGGGATACGAAGCGTTTATTCCCTTTGTTTCCAAATCCATATAAATACGTTGTACTTAGCCATTTTTTCACTTTTTACCTTTCATCTTAATCTGCCTTCGTAACGCTCAGAAACTCGAGCAGAAAGAACAAACATCCTTGCCTTCGAATCGATTCATACCTTCGATTATTCGAACCAGTTGACAGATTTAGGTAATCCCTTAAGCGAAAACATCGCGTAACGGAGGAGACTCGATTCTTAACACCAAATCAAATAGAGTCGTGGTCGATCGAAAATCCCTTGGTCTTAGCTTCGTGTCGATCTGGAGTAGGGGTTTCGAGATGATGAGTTGGAGGCCTTCGTATCGATCGATGGTGGAGCTTCGCATTGAGTCGAACGCTTTGATTCTGTTGATCGATATGAAGGGGCTGTGTCTGATCGATTCGAAACGGTGGCTTTCGATCGAGTCGAAGTGGATGGCCTTGGGTTGAGTCGAAGCGCGTGGCTCTGGATTGAGTCGAAGCGCGTGGCTCTGGATTGAGTCGAAGTGGCTGCTTCAGATCGAGTCGAAACGCGTGACTTCGGATCGAGTCGAAGTGGTTGCTTCAGATCGAGTCGAAATGCGTGACTTCGAGGCAAGTCGAAGTGGTTGCTTCGGATCGAGTCGAAATGTGTAGCTTTTGGATTGAGTTGAAGTAAATGGCTCTGGAATGAGTCGAACTCGCACTCTATCCTTCTGACCGAGTCTAACTCAAACGCACATGACTATAATTCATCGATGCGAACATGGCTCTCATGAGCAATACAAATTTGATCATCAAAAAATTTGAAACCTCTCACACACTCGAACAACTGCCTCCGACGAGCTTCAAATTGGCATACTTGGACTTAACCGTTTCACTGCATATCTGACTTCCTATCGAAGCTCGTCGATGAAACTGCAACTTATAAAAATGACACCAAACTTCGATTTGGAGTGATAGTTAATAACTGGATGGCACGGTTGTGACGGTCAGCGATGACGGTCCTTCTGACTAAATTCCGAAGTCTCGTCGTTTACATGCTTTCCTTAATCCGGTTGATCACCTCAAATAATATACAGTACTGCATTGCACAACACACTCACACACTTTATACTGGGGGATGCACGGGTGTTATTTGTCAGTTTAACAATGATTTTTTATAAGCTAGCTAGTCATGGACCCTTCAAGTTCTCAACAGCCGGAACTCCCAAGTTCTAATCCATCCATAGAGATACTGGTTATCGAAGCCGAAGTTATAGAGCCAGCTCCGGACGATCGTCCGGATGCTCGGTTTATTTGTAATCCAACAGATTCTGTGCCGTTGGGTATCTCTGAAGATACGCTAGGACGGATTTGCTTAAGGCATGGTTTGTCGCTTAACGATGTGCTACTTCATGGGCCAACTGACAGGCCACACAATCCCCCGAAGGGGTATACTGCTTTCAACTGTCACGCTTGCACAGCGGGGACACTTCCTCCCTTCAATGACTATGTAAGGGAGATGTTATCGTTTCTTGGCATAGCTCCATCTCAGCTACATCCCAACGGGTATGCCTTATTGAACAACACCTTTGTTCTCTTTATGGAGATCCTCTTTCGACCGCCGAAGCCGATCGAGATCCGATATTTATTCAATGTCAAGAGCCGTGGAGACAGCCCCTCTTTCACCTTCTTGGAAGTGGTCAGGAGCTGCCACATTATACTGGGCTCCTGAGGAAGGCTAAGTTATTATAAAACCGAATGGTTCTATGTTCGGTGCTCTCCTGGATTTGCTGGGCGATGGTTGGATAGACGTAAGTGTTGCCATTTCTCTCGTGAATCATTGAGATGCCAGTAACCGACTTCAAAACTGACATATTTTTCCTTTCTTATAGCCGCAATCTCTCGTCCTGATGGTGCGTACTTCAGAGAGCTTGTTCAGATTCTTCAAGCGTTTCCGAGCGAAGAGAGGCACATAGACTTAGTCCTAACCGACAGGAATTTGAGGACTGTCGGGTTGATAGAGCGAAGACAGAGCATACATCTGGAAGTGATACATAGAGTGGTCCCAAAGAAACGTGTAAAGCGCAAGGCGCCCGCAGTCGTGATCACCGAAGAAGTTGATCCAGAAAGAACGCCCACCGATACAGAGCTCCCGGCCGGGCCTCTTTCCGATGTTCAGGATTCCGGAGGAAGAAGAAAAGGCAAGGCCGCTGCTCACAAACGCCCAAAATCTGAGAGATTTAAATCAATGGTCGTGTCTTTACCTTTCCAGGGGATTAGGATTTCGGAGGCTCCTCCCCCGCAAGTAGAGAGTCCTTTCGCAGGGCTTGATGATGTTCCGATCCTGGATTTTGTGTCGTCTCCATATGGCGCCGGGACGGAGGGGCTTGATAGTGCTTTTGAACCGAGCGGGTCGCTTGCTACAAGTGCGGCCAACATTTCCGGTTGGTCGGGGGGGTTGCACATGCATACACTTCACTACACTACATGATTCACAACTGTAAATTGATCAACTTAAGAAGTCACTAACTCTTTCCTTGTTTCTCATTTTCAGGTACTATGTCCGGTAGAGGATCTATGCTCGGGAACCTTCGTTCGGCCCAAAAGGCTTCTGGTTACTATGATTCCCGCAGGAGGGATTCAAACAGGGATCGCGATCGCGAGTATTCTAATCAGGATAGATACGGGCGTGACAGGGATAGAGAATACCGACATCGGTCTAGATCACGCTCTCCTCCTCCTAGACTTCCATCTCCTCCGCCTGTTTAAATTTCAAATCCACCAGAGCCTCCTCGTCACAGGCCGTCTTCTCACGTTTCCAGGTCCGAAAATCATCTTCAGAGAGTCGAGACCACGACCTCTATGATTACTGAGCAGGTCCCTACTGAACCCATAAGGGAAGGAGCTCTTAAGTTGGCTTAGATGAGGAAGGACTTTCCGAACATCTGTTTCGACGGTTATGTCTTCCCATCACACTTAAAGAGAATCCCATCAGGGGTGGAAAACACGGTGCACGACTTCGTTCACGACATATATACCCAGTACCTGGAGTAGGCAAAGGCTGCCGAGAAAGCTTCCAAAGTGGCCTTTGAGTGGGCCAAAGCACTCGAGAAGATGGAGACCGAGCTCGCAAAAAGGGATCAGATTATTCAGGTACTCTCCACTGAGTCCGAGTCTTCTCGGAAATCTGAGATTGAGGCCGTCAAAAGGGCTGACGAGGCGAAGGCGGAGATGGAGAGGTTGGGACAGACTTATGTTGCCCTGGTGGAGGAGATGGGCCTCCGAAACACTAAAGTCATCGCTGAGCGGGACGCGGCGGTCAAGGAGCTTAATGAACTCAAGGCCAAATTTGCTAAGTTAGCCAAGGAGAAAGACGACGCGAACAACGCAGCCCAGGAGGCGTGCGAACAAGCTGTCTTGCTCAGGGATGAACGGGATGCGGCGGTGGCTAAAGTCCAGAAGGTGGAGACTGAGGTCGAGGAGAGGGTGAAGCTGGCCGAGTCCAGGCTAGAGGCCGACATCGAAGACCTCCTTGTTGTTTACAATGCTAATGTGCTGAGGCACAGAGGCCTAGCCTGGCTCGATGACTTTTTGACTCATCTCGACAATGCTTGGGGCCGACTGGCTGAGGAAGAGAAAGAGGCGCATCAGGGCGAGTCCGTAGATGAATTCGAACTCGAGAACCGCATTCTGACTGATGATGAAAAGAAGGTTCTCCACGAGTCGATGATTCTGCGTGAGAAGGAAAAACTTGGCGCTCAGCATTTTGAAGTGGGAGAGGGTTATGGAGTTGACCATCATGAAGCAAGTTTCGAAGTTCCCGTGTCAACCCAGCCCGAATCCTCGTTTGCGGTCGATCCCCAGGCTGTTCCTGCTTACAATCCGGATCAGCCGTAGATATCTCTGGCTGCTGCACAAGTCACTGATGCCACCCTGCCGCCTACAAATCGAACTGAGGAAGGTATTCTGAACATTCCACTTCTCCTAAATCGGAATCTTTGATCGAGTTAAGTCCTAACAGTTCTTTTATTCTTTGTCCAGTGATCGATGCCGCACCGGCCATGCCTCCTGTCACTCAAGAACCATATCAAATGCAGGAGGCTATCATGACCGAGGCAACCACCATGAGTACAGTTGCCCCGCTTGACGATCTGCAGGGAGGTACGATCGCGTTCGACGAGCAGCTAATGGATGAACTCTTCCGCCGCCACGGCGATCCTCTTGCTGACTTGTCATCTGTTATGAGCGGAACTGATCCTGCTGCAAGCTCTTCGATGCCGACTACTGATGCCCCCAGCGGGGCTCAAGCAGTAACCGAAGAGGAGATGTTTGCTCAGATTGACGCTGAACTGGCAGCAGCGGGTTATGGTGGCAGCTTTGGAGGTGGGATGGCCGCATCGGGACCTGCCCCGCTCGGAATGATGTCTCCGAGTGGTACTGTCTTCCTCACTAGCCTGCCCATTCCACCTTCTGTAATTGATCCCGTTCCTCCGACTCCGCCCGTAGGGAGCATTCTTATTCACACGAGTTCGGAGGAGGACGTCGACATAATGCCCTCGCCTGAAGACCAACCACCGAAAAGCAAAGGATCGAAGAGGAAGACTGGCGATGGCTCCAGTGGGTCCACACCGAGGAGGAAGCTAAGGAAGAAGAAAGATTAGGCATGCCCTCCCAGTGTATTTTGATTTGCATTTTGTTAGCCGTGTATAGATGCGGGTTCGGCCCCTGCTAGTAGGAATTTTTCGGAAACTTATACACGAACTTCGTCTATAATCAATAGAAATGAAACTTTTCTTTTTTGACTTCTTTTTTGTCATTGTGTATTTGTCTAAGTGCTTCAGTGTCTGGACTGCACTTGTGAAGTTTCAGTTTCCGAATGAAGTTTGTTTCTGTTCGCCAAGTTCGGGTATTGCGGACATGGTTTGCGACCGGGAAACGAGTCAAATTTTGACGTCGCATTGCTTCAGTCGATG
Organism: Allium fistulosum; assembly: GCA_030737815.1. Classification (NCBI taxonomy): domain Eukaryota; kingdom Viridiplantae; phylum Streptophyta; class Magnoliopsida; order Asparagales; family Amaryllidaceae; genus Allium; species Allium fistulosum. The sequence goes on from CM060905.1 coordinate 901,848,794, forward strand.
GTTGATGCTTAAGTCTTGCCCCCCTGTATTGGTGGCATGTTGTAAAACATCAGTCATCGATTGCCCTTTTCTCCTAGCATGCCGAGTCTAGTGTCGTTGGATGGGCGTTTAAGGCAAACGGGGATTGAGCGGTTTATTCGCGCTTGTCCGATCGTTGATGATCATATCCATACTCCGGGGATCCTCATTTGTTTACTGGCGGTTGGTCACGCTGGCTTGAGTTTCAATCATATGCCCGCTGTTTGGAGACTTGGAATTGGCATTTGTACTCCGACTCGCGCTCTGGGAGTTCGGAGTTGAATGTTTATACTCCGCTTCGCACTCTAGGAATACGGAGTTGGATGTTTATACTCCGACTCGCGCTCTGGGAGTTTGGAGTTGAATGTCTACACTTCGCTTCGCACTCTGGGAATACGGAGTTGAATGTTTATACTCCGCTTCGCACTCTGGGAATACGGAGTTGAATGTTTATACTCCGACTCGCGCTCTGGGAGTTCGGAGTTGAATGTTTATACTCCGCTTCGCACTTTGGGAATACGGAGTTGAATGTTTATATTCCGACTCACGCTCTGGGAGTTTGGAGTTGAATGTTTATACTCCGCTTCGCACTCTGGGAATACAGGGTTGAATGTTTATACTCCACTTCGCACTCTGGGAATACAGAGTTGAATGTTTATACTCCAACTCGCGCTCTGGGAGTTCGGAGTTGAATGTTTATACTCCGCTACACACTCTGGGAATACGGAGTTGAATGTTTACACTCCGCTTTGCACTCTGGGAATACGGAGTTGAATGTTTATACTCCGACTCGCGCTCTGGGAGTTCGGAGTTGAATGTTTATACTCCGCTTCGCACTCTGGGAATACGGAGTTGAATGTTTATACTCCGACTCGCGCTCTGGGAGTTCGGAGTTGAATGTTTATACTCTGCTTCGCACTCTGGGAATACATAGTTGAATGTTTATACTCCGACTCGCGCTCTGGGAGTTCGGAGTTGAATGTTTATACTCCGCTTCGCACTCTGGGAATACAGAGTTGATGAAGGATTGTCGTGTATCAATCCCTTTTTCGACTTTGATGTGATGGCTTGCCCTCGAGCTCGGGTTTCACTTAGGGAGTGATTGGTTGCATCGCAGCCACTCTCTATTTAAATAAAACCCACCGTATGATGAGACTTAGCTCTCCGTGCATAGTGATGGCCATATGAAGTATTTCAAGTAAATCACAACTCTGGCTCGAAGAGGTTGCATTTTATTGCTGAAATAAGAAAGTATGGCAAAGTCAGTTGCCTTATTACAAGTTCTAATTTCGAAATGCATAAACAAATTGCAGAAAAGGAGAGTAAACTAAATGGATAAAGATAGCCTGTCAGGTGTAATAGCGGCGAAGGCTCTCGCTATTCCAAGCTCTTGGCAGGGTAAGACCGTCGACGGTCGATAACTTGAATGTGCCATCTCCGAGCCTTCGTTCAATAACATACGGTCCTTCCCATGTCGGTTTCATATGTGAAGGAATCAGATAGATTCTTTTTAAGACGAGATCGCCTAGTTCGAAGGTTCGTGGACGGACCTTGGCGTTGTACAATCGGGCGACTCGACTTCGATGCGCAGTTGCCCTCAAATCATCCTCTTCACGCTTCTCATCCAGTAGATCAAGAGATTCAGCAAGTAATATAGCATTTGTCTTTGGATCATAGTATGTCACACGATGAAAAGGTACTTCTAGCTTGACTGGGATAACGGCCTCTGAACCGTAAGAAAGAGAGAACGGAGTGTGGTCGGTCGCGGTCTTGTGGGTTGTTCGGTAAGCCCATAGAGCCATAGAAAGTTCATCGACCCACTTGCCCCCGACCTTTTCTAGTCGTTTCTTCAGGATGGACTTTATGACCTTATCAACTGCTTCGACCTGTCCATTTGCTTGAGGGTGTGCAACTGCAGAGAATTTCTTTTGGATGTGAAATCATTTGCAGAAATCTTTGAATTCGGCACTGTCGAATTGGGTTCCGTTGTCCGTAATAATGGTGTGTGGAAGACTGAATCGACAGATGATGTTACGAACCACAAAGTTGATTACTTTCTTCGTTGTAATGGTAGCGAGAGCTTCGGCTTCAGCCCACTTCGTAAAGTAATCAACCGCGACGATGGCGTACTTCGCACCACGTTTTGCCAGAGGTAGAGCACCGATGGTGTCGATGCCCCAGGCCATGGGCTGACCATTTGCGTTATCTCAGTAGGAGGAGCCCTAGGGATTCGGGCATATTTCTGGCACCTATCACATTTCTTTGCATAGTACAACGCATCGCGATTCACGGTAGGCCAGTAATATCCATAGCGAAGTATTTTCTTGGCAAGTGCTTGCCCCCTAGTGTGATCGCCACATTCTCCCTCATGCACATCGCGTAACACTTGTTTAATTTCATCGTGAGCGATACATCGGAGTAGGGGAACTGAGTACCCCCTTCTGTACATGAGTCCATTCTGGATGGTAAATCTTGAGGCCTTTCGAAGGACCTGTCTTTTTTCACTCCTGCGCTCCGGCAGGGTTCCATGCTTAATGTAATTTCTGAGTGGAGTCATCCATGAATCCTTTTCGGGGACGGTTTCGCATACCCGGTTTATTTCCGCCCGGCCGATACTTGGGGAAGATAACATTTCTACGGGAACGAGTCCCATTTGTTGAGCTTCGCCTGTGCTGGCTAGCTTCGCCAACGAATCGACCTTTTGGTTGCGTTCTCGAGGTATACTGTAGATGGCGTAGTAATCTAAATGGTCTAGTACTTCCTTAACTCGAGCTAAGTAAGCAGCCAACCTTCGATTTCTTGTTTGATACTCTCCTCGTACCTGACACACAACTAATTGTGAATCACAATAAATTTCCACTGCGATAATTCTCAAATCTCTAGCAAGTTTCAAACCATCTAGGAGGGCTTCATATTCAACTTCATTATTAGTCGCATGGAAATCGAACTTTAAGGCATAACATATGGATCGACCCTCGGGAGTTTCAAGCACGATACCAGCGCCTGAACACCGGTCGTTTGATGCTCCGTCGGTATAAAGTTTCCAAACGTATTCGGGGGATCCACTGGCTTTGGGCAAGTCCTCTGGGATGGTAAATTCAGCTATAAAATTGGCTAGGAATTGTCCTTGTATGGCCCGTCTCGAAGCGTAAGTAAGGTCAAACTGGCTCAGTTCGATGTTCCACTTGAGTAACCTACCAGACGTCTCAGGCCGTGAAAGGACCTGTCGTAACGGCTGGTCGGTGTAAACAACAATGGAATGTGCCTGGAAGTATGGTCGGAGTTTTCTTGATGCAATGACAAGGCAGTAGGCCAACTTTTCCAGCTTCGGATAATTTCTCTCAGCACCAGTCAATCGTTTGCTGACGTAGTACACTGGCTTCTGTATCCCGTCTTCTTCTCGAACCAAGGCAGTGCTGATTGCGTTTTCTGATATCGCCAAGTATGCATACAACTTCTCATGATCAATAGGCATTGACAGTATCGGTGGTGTGGACAGATGTTGGACTAGTGCTTGGAAAGCGCCCTCGCATTCTGTGGTCCATTCAAAGTTTCGTTTCCCTTTTCGAATCAGATCGAAGAAGGGAATGCATTTGTCAGTGGACTTTGAAATGAACCTACTCAATACTGCTACCTTTCCATTGCGAATCTGGACTTGCTTTATAGTTTTGGGAGTTTCAAGATTTCTGATTGCCCAAATCTTTTCGGGATTGGCTTCGATTCCCCGGGCGTTAACGATGAACCCAAGGAACTTTCCGGATGCAACTCCAAAGTGACATTTCAGTGGGTTGAGCTTCATCTTTTACTCCTGAAGTATGTTGAACATAGTTTCCAGGTCCTTTACATGGTCGATGGAGAGTCGTGACTTCACAAGCATGTCATCTACATATACTTCCATTGTCTTCCCGATTTGATTAGCGAACATTCGATTGACCAACCGTTGGTAAGTTGCTTCGGCGTTCTTGAGTCCGAACGACATAACCTTATAACAGTAAAGTCCCATATTGGTTACGAAGCTGGTGTGTTCTTGGTCGGGTAAATGCATCGGTATCTGATTGTAGCCTGAATACGCATCCATGAAGGATAAGAGTTCATGTCCAGCCGTCGAATCCACTACCTGATCAATTCTAGGAAGCGGGAAACTGTCTTTGGGGCATGCTTTATTCAGATCGGAATAGTCGACACATGTTCTCCACTTCCCGTTTGGCTTTCGGACGAGCACGGGATTTGACACCCATTCAGGATATAGCGCATCTCGAATGAATCCGTTCGCTTCAAGCTTTTCTACTTCCTCTTTAAGGGCGGCAGATCTCTCTGGATCCATACCGCGCCTTTTTTGTTTGACCGGGACATGCCGGGGGTCAATGTTCAGAGTGTGGCTCGCGATGTCCGGCGAGATCCCACACATATCAGAATGTGTCCAGGAAAATACGTCAAGATTTGCCCGTAGAAATTCAACCAATTCCTCTTGAGTTTGCTGGCTTAGCTGAGATCCAATCTTTATTATTTTTGAATCATCGTTATTGTCAATTGGGACATCAATCGTCAGTTCGGCTGGGGATGCTTGACTTTCTTTTGATTCTCCTTCGTCTTCAGTTTCTCTTGGGTCAAGATCCTTGAGGAATTGGCTGGGGTGCCCGGGCCTGGGCCCGGGCGTTAATTGTCAATTATCGGCAAAACGGACGCAGAGAGATTCCTCTATGCCCTTTCCCTTCTCCTATCGCTGTGCCTCCCGCAGCTCAGCAACATAAAAGGCTCTGGCAGTGGCCTTATCTCCCTGAACGATTCCTATTCCATGATCAGTGGGAAATTTTAAGGTCAAACACCATGGGGCAATGGCTATTCTGAATTCAGCGAGGGTCGATCGGCCCAAGAAAGCATTGTAAGGGGAGTCTATGTCCAAAACGATGAACTGCAACATCCGTACTCTCCGACGTTCTCCAACTCCCAACTCTACTGGCAGTTCCACCATCCCAGTGGGGATTGTGGCACTTCCGTTGAAACCATGGACTCGAGATTGACAAGGCTTCAAGTCTGCGGCTTCCATCTTCATTTGATCATAAGCTCGCTTGAACAAAATATTCACAGAGCTTCCACTGTCAACTAAGATCCTTTTTATCCAAGCGGGGCCTACTTGTGTTGAGATGACTAGTGGATCGATAGTGGGAGCTTTGATTTTATCTGCGTCTCTGCTCTTGAACACGATGTCATCCGTCATCGTTTTCTGTTGCTTGGCCAGAGCCCCCTCATCAAAACTACTACAACACTCGAAGTCCGCATGCCTGATAGAACTGGCATACGACTCCATTTCCTTCCAGCTTCGATCTGCTGGGTGAGGACCACCACTTATTGTATTGATGACCAACCTCCCGTCTGCACGAGTGGGTTCCTCCTGTCTTTCCTGATTTGGCTCACGATTCTGATTTGATGGGCTCACACCACCGGATTGCAGCGCCCGTACATACTGATCCAGCTTCCGCTCACGTATCAGTTTTTCAATGAGGTCTTGTAGGTGACGACACTCATTGGTGTTGTGGCCATAACTCTCATGGAATCTATAGAATTTTCCTGTTTGGATTTGTCTTTCAGTTGGTGGTTTCGGGGCAGGTTTCTTATACTGCATGGTATTGCAGGTCTGCAAATACACATTTTCCAATGATGTGTTCAATGGAGTGTAATTATCGTACATGGAAGCTCTACGCCGTGGTCCACGATCCTGATCGCGTTTTTTGTTCTGGTTTCTATTGTTCCTCTGTTGATTTTGTTTATTTTGGACGTTTAATTGAACTTTTCCAGAACTATACCCGGATTGTTTAACAGCGACGTTACTCTGGATACCTTCGATGTTGGGCCCTGCGTCATCCTGCTTCCTAGACTGTTTCGCATCCTCCCTTCTCAGGAATTGAGCTGCCTTGGAGTAGAAACGGTCCAATGACGTAGGTGGTTTCCCAGCTAACCAACTTCCGAACTCAGAATCAGCATCAATCCCCTTAGTCAGAGCCATCGGGATAGAGTTATCGTTGGGATTGCTTATTTCTGCACACGCAGCATGGAATCGCTCCAAGTAACGTCCAAGCGTCTCTCCGAGAGCTTGCATAACACTAGACAGAGTGTTAACGTCCTTTGGCCTCGCCACGTGCATACGGAATTGTTCGACAAACTTGGTGGCCATCTGGTCAAAGTTAGAGATGGATCGTGGTGGCAAACAAGTGAACCACATGGTAGCGATGCCCCCTAGGGAAATGGGGAAACTACGGCACTTTACTGCGTCATCCGCTCTAGCAGCATTCATCAGCCATTCGTATTTCAAGACGTGTTGATTGGGATCAAAACTCCCTTTATAAACTGGCAAAGCTGGCATCCTGAAGTACCGAGGTGATTCGGCATATAAAACATCATCGGTGAAAGGGGTATGACTTCGGAGATTCCCCAGTCATCATTAGAGAGACCCTGACTTTCACGGATCATTTGGCGGATCATTGCTGGTATATCTGGTGTTCGGACACTTGGAGCATGTTGTGCCAAGGTGTGGTCGGATTCCACAACGCGAGTCTGGATCGGACGTGGTCGACGGTCCGTGCCTCGCCTCCTTGGTTCAACATCCTCAGGGACATAAGGTTTATGAGTCTGCTCTCGTTGGCTATGTTAAGGACCAGCTTGGTTTCTAGCATCACCACCCCGTCCGGCAGTGGTGGTAGTAGCAATGTTGCCGGTAACATGATAAGGAGCAGCTCCTCCCCGAGTTGAAGGTTCTGTGCGGAGGCTAACGGATGGTCCAGCTCTAGGTTGCCCAAGGTTCGAAGCAGGTTGGTGTCCCGTGGCCTGGGTGTAGCTTCCACCTAACCGTGGACGTGTGGTTCTAGTCTAGCCGTCGGAGGAGGCTGAACTTTCTATGGAGGAGTGAGAACCTTGGTCTCTTCTAGATCTTCTTCGCCTTTGGCGATTTAGCTGGTTAGCCAACTCCGTGTTGGCGCGTAGTTGTTCCGCTAGCTGCTGTCGACTTTGGGTCAACTCTTGAAGCAATGTCTGGAATTCTTGTCTAGTGATTGGACCTGATGGATCTGAAGGTCCTGCAGCATTTTGGTTGGATTGAGGTGATTGCACGGGATTTTGTTGGTCCCGTGCTCCTTGATCAGCAGCTGTAGAGGTGGTACGTGTGCTCACCATAATGAATTGACGAATTCCTTTCCTAGATTTGATTGCAAATCTGAATAGAATGGAAGGGCTTCAAAGTCCTAGATCTGGATCTTCTTCTTAGATTTATGCAATCCAATATAGATAGGAGATCCAAAGAGCGGGAGAAAAATTGGGTTTTTCTCAGTGAAAGCACACAAAGTGTTTGTACCAAAATTGGGCACAACACTCTTCGGAAGTCTTTGAAGAGATAAAGTGAAGAAATTAAATGAAAAAAGAGGAATTATCTAACAAAAACTCCAAATTTCAGAAATGAGAATAATTAGAGTGTAAGGAGACACAAGAATTTAGAGTGGTTCGGCGTATAGCCTACGTCCACTATGAATTAGTTTGCTTTATTGATCTTTCTTTTGCATTTACAAGTGAATTCAATGATTTACAGCAGTCAATTGTGATTTGCAGCAGTGAATTTCATTTGTGGCAGCAGCAATTGAGTTCAGATCTAGATCTGGCGGAGTTCGGGCGTTGGAGATCTCAAAGAGGAAGAAGAACCCCTTTTTTGTTGGCTTTGGGGGTCTATTTATAGATGTAGGAGGCTGGTATTTCGCTCAGATCTTGGGAGGCCCTCTTTGGCACGTGACCAGGCCCGCATGCCCAAGCCCGTGAAGTTTCGGTCCGATTCGTGATCAACACGAACAAATTTCGACTCGATCAAGATTTCATCCAATGGAGTCGAAATTTGGCGTGGACATTCTTTAGCATGCACGTAGTCTTCTGTGAAAATTTCATAGCATTTGGACTTGTATATTGGGAGATATGATCGATACGAAATGGAGTTTACGGTAGGCTGTTTCCTTCAACTCGCTCTTGTTTCGACTCGCTTCCGTTCGACTCGATGACGTGGCACTTGATTCTTACTCTATCCTGGATGTTGCTTCGAGCGAGTCGAACTGTTCACTAATTGAGCGAGTCGAAGTGTGCCCAGATCGAGCGAGTCGAAGAAAGCACTTGGTCGAGCGAGTCGAAGCAAGCACTGGTCGAGCGAGTCAAAATGGGGCGTCCTGGGAGGTTTGAGCAGTGGAGTCGAAGTTGATGGAGTCGAACAGTTGTTTGAGCGGAGCGAGTCGAAGTACGCACTTTCGATGGTTTCAAACTGGAGCGAGTCGAAGAGAGTAGCTCTGAGGGACGTGGAGCAAGTCGAAGAGAGCAGCTCTGAGGGACGTGGAGCGAGTCGAAGTTGGCTTCTCCCGAGTGTTGCGAAGCGAGTCGAAGAAGCGAGTCGACCGGCAATTGATTTTCATCCAATCTTGTATCGCTCATAACTCGAGCATACGAACTCGGATTGACTTGAGATTTGAAACGTTGGCTCTCATGGCTTAGCTTGTCATGTCCTACCAATTTTGGCTCGATCCGGACTCGGACAAAATTCATCGATATCCGTAGTGAGTTCGTATATAACTGATCTCTGGGATGGGCCGTCACTGGTTACTAGCCAATTCCTTGGTTTTACGGCCTTGCCAAAAGGCGGTATAACAAAAGCTAACCATAGCTGACAAAGGAAAGGTCTTTTCTTTAGAACCATTATCTTCCAGACAGATTACTGCTGAGAAAGAAAGGCTGTGATGGAAGGTACGCTTTTGTTTCATAGCATACCAGTTAGACTATTATTTGATATGGGTGCATCATAATTTTTTTTATCTCTCATTGCTTGGTAGATAAGTTAGATCTAAAACCATCATACCTTATTACTACCTTAAGGGTGGCTAATCTAGCAGGAGGCTATGCAACTCTGGGGATGAGATGTAACCATCTAGAATTTGAGTTGTTAGGTTATACTTTTTCCTGTAGTTTATTTGTGTTTGATTTTTGTGAGTTTCGGGATTATTTTGAATATGGATTGCTTGACCAGATATGGTGGTAGGATATTTTTCCAGGATAGAAAAATACCATTGAGACACCCAGATAGTAGTGACTGAATCATATACTCAATTGAGAATTCAAGTTCAAATGTTTAGGCTTTATTGGGTGCCACAACAGTGGAAGATGAGCTAAATTGGGTTTTGTGTTGTAAATGAATTTGCCGGTGTTTTTGAGCCTGTTATAGGATTGCTACTAAAATGAGCTGTTTAGTTTTAAACAGATCTTGTACCGGAAGCTGAACCCATGATTTGAGCACCTAGCTGAGTGACACCTACCGAGATGAAGGAGTTAAAGGTGCAACTAGTGGACTTAGAAGGAAAGAATTTTACTAGACCAAGCATTTCGCCTTGGGAAGCAGCCAGGGTGTTCGTGAAGAAGACCGGATTGGTCGTTGAGATCATGTATAGATTATTGTAAGCTGAACGAGAAGATGACAAGAATAGATACCCTTTGCCAAAAATTGATGATTTATTTCATTAGTAGAGTGGAGACAAAGTAATTTTCTAGTTGGATTTGACGACCGAGTTCCATCAATTGAGGATGGCAGAGGATAGTATCCCTTTAATGACATTTCAAACGAGATATGGTTCGTACGAGTGGTTGCGATGCCATTCGGATTGACTAATGCGCCTACTTTCTTTGTGGACTTTATGAGCTGGATTTTCTATGAGCACTTTGATAGGTTTATGTTGGTGTTGATTGATGACATTTTGATATATTCTAAGAATGAGAGAGATTATAAGATTCATCTTATAATAGCGCTTGAGATGTTAAGGTAACATCAACTAATAGCGAAGTTTTCGTAGTGTCATTTCTGGAAAAGCGAAGCGAAGTTTCTTGGTGACGTAGTTTCAGAAGAAGGGTTGTTTATGGATCCAGCTAAGATTGAAGCTGTAAATAATTGAAAAAGACCCGAGACGATGACTGAGATAAGGAGTTTTCTTAGATTAGTTGGCTATTATCAGAGATTCATTAAGGATTTCTCTTGGATAGCAGTACCTCTGACTAAACTAATAGGAAGGATGTAAGTTTATTTAGTCCGATAAATGTGAGAAAGCATTCTTTAAGTTAAAGCATTTATTGACCAATGCACCCATGTTAATTGTACCAGATGGTAATCAAGATTTGGTGGGGTATGCAGATGCATGTGGAATAGGATAGGAGCCGCGTTGATGCAAAGGGGTAAACTTCTCGATAACTCATACCATATGAAGTTAGATATTCGACTAATGATTTATAGTTGGTAGCAGTAATCTTTGCTTTGAAAGTATGGAGACACTATCTTTTGGGAGAACGGTTCGAGTTGTGTACAGATCATAAGCCCTTGCGGTATTTATTCTCTCAGAAGAAGTTGAATACGAGGCAACAAAGATGGTTGTAGATTTTGGCGACTTATGATTTTGGTACCAAGTATACTCTAGGGAAAGGAAACAAAATGGCGGATGCGCTTAGTGTAATGACCGGGATTTTCAACCCTCAAAAATCGATACTAATACATCCTTGTGTCGCAAATCCAAGTGCCGGAAAGTCCGATTGTTAGGGGAAAAAGAAAATAAAGATAGAACAAAATCTCACACGAATGGAATTACCAAAGTCTAATCTGGATTTACTCTAGACGGTTATAAACCCTCTGTCCTTACAAATGCTGAAACGTAAAAAAATGTAATATATGCAGCGGATAATAGAATATGTCCATATGTAGATGAAGATCTCCAGCTCTCCTTTGGAAACTCCAAGCGTCTTCAACTAAACCTGAAACTACTAGGATCTGACCCGAGTATTGAAAATAGCCGAATCAGGCTTGATAAACTAGCGTGAGATACTCGAAATTTTAAATGTATAGATCATGCCGATGTCAACCAAACCTTTGAAAAGCAACACTTTGATATTATCTTTAATGACATTGGTTTTGAAAACGGACGGGTTTTTACCTTATGTTAACCTAAATACTTTATACTGAAAACACTTTGATATTATCTTTAATGACAATGGTTTTGAAAACATTTTTCAAGTAAATATATATAAACCAAATCAATACCCGGACTAAGTCTATGGTAATATATTTGGACTAGTTCAAACGGAATATGCCTGGACGGAATATATGATATAAAAGGGGTAGCTGAAATATTTGCAAAGCATTACAGCTATTTTGGGACTACAATCAAAACCGTAATGCTCATATTAAAATTGGATTTCCAACATGATAGGGAACTAGTGGCCTTTTCCTTCGATCCACGCATAACACATAGTTTTTGCATAGCTTTACATGATCTCCTTTAGCCTCCGAACTATGCTATTATACTACTATGGAATAGAGTATTACTCAGCGGCTTTACATGATCTTTGTCAGCCTCCAATATCGGCCCATTATATCATCTTAAGGCAACAGATGCCTTTCATTTCTCATAACTGATAGCCCGAAATATGTCCTGCAGACCACATAATGACCCATGTTGTAACATCCCGTATCTAAAGGCCAAAAGCTAAGCACTATAGTGTAGGATCTAGATTAACCCTAGAGGGGGGGTGAATAGGGTTAAAGCAAATTTTCTCGAATTAAACACAAAAACAGACTGCAGAGAAGTAAATATGCTGAAAAGTAAATCACACACAAAATTTACCCAGCTTCGGCAACCCCTGCCTACTGCTGCATTCCCAAATTTCTATTAGGATTAAACAGTATCCTGCTTACAAACACTCTAACAGACTCGCACACCCTGCTACCGCCTATAGAGTTTCGTAAACTCGCACACCCTGCTCACTGAACTAACCCTAACTAGACAATCTGACACTACCTAAACCCTAGGTGGTGATTTACCCTGTTTTGATTCAAAAAGTACAAACTTAAAACTAAAACCTAAAAAAAACAAGGACAAAGATTAAATTGTAAATTAAAACAATTTTGCCCTTAAATAAACCCGGCCCAAATTAATAAAAGAGAATTAAAACTAAAGCCTTAAAATTTTAATAAGGCCGGCCCGCTTTGATTATCTTTCGATCCCCCCTTTCTTTTATTTGTTGGCCCGCTTTCTTTTATCTGATGAAAAATGACGATTAGAAACTAGGGCTTCGGCTTCGTTCTTTGTGACTAGCGATTCTAGACTTCGGCTCCTTGAATCTCTGTTGCTCTGGCGAATCTAGAATTGAGGCTTCGGCTCCTCTTTGCTTGATTCTAGAATTAGGGCTTTGCCCTGTTGTGATTTTGGGATTAGAGCTTCAGCTTTCTCTGGCGATTCTCTGTTAAACTAGGGCTTTGCCCTGTTGTTTATGACTTCGGCCTCTCGATGATTTGTTGCTCTGAATTAGGGCTTCGGCTCTTAGTTGTTTGGGGATTCTGGTTGATGTTCATTGCTGTAGCTCTGTTGCTTCGAGATGATTGATTTGCTTGCTTGTTGGCTTCGGTATGTAATTTCTGCTTCGTTGCTTTCCTAAATTATTTTTGACTTTGACTATTTCGATTTGTTAACGTGATTAAAATATACGACTTTGACTTTATCACTTTGTAAACGTGATTAAAACATATAGCTTTGATTTTTTTTTGGTTCTGGTCATCTTGTCTTCGACTTGTTGTGATAATGTTCACTTGAAGCATATACATTTTGATTTCACTGGTCTAATATGCATACTGCCTATACATGCTTGGTTCTTGATTTCTGGATTGGTGATATATTGTGTAGTCTTATTGAGTTCATCCTGGCTCCTGTGTCTGGTCATGTACATTTGGATTGAGAACTTTTGTATTGCCACATTTTTGTTAATTTTGACTGACTACTTCTCGACCTGCTCTGCTTCCACTGTTTCAACTTGAGTCTTTGTGTATTTTGTTGTAGTCTGTACCTGTACATTTCTTACATACATGTGTATACTTATATGCATTGTTTGGTTCATGTTGTTGTTGGTCTTCACTGCACTTGAATGTGTAGTATTGTTCACTGGTCGAGTTCATTTGAGGCTGTTGTTCCATGATTTGTAGATTGCCATTTTCGCCATGTGATTGCAGTTGAAACTTTGAGTTGTTTATGTGTATAAGTCTGTTGAGCCTTGTTGCAGTTTATGTCTGCACTCTTTTATTTGATAGTTGGTTGGTTGGTTGGTTTCACTGTATTGAGTGGCACCAGTCTTCGTTCATGTATTTGCCTTTGAGCATTTCACTGTGGCTTTGGTTCTTCTTTGGTCATGACTGTCTGGAGTACATGTGAGTTGCATTTGTGATATTGTTGTCTGTAGTTTATCATGTTGCTCTGTCCAGTTTTGGTTTGTGAGTTGCATTTGCTAGTTTGGGTTCTGTTGTGCTGACCTGAATTTGCAGTCTTGTATTGACTTGTAGCATTCTTTGAGACAGTTTGCATTACTTTGCATTGAACTGTAGCTTGACTTGATGCACTTGTGCTTGAAACTGTTTTGTACTTCTGGTCTGCTGTTGTATTATTTGTGTTCATCCTCATTTGCATTGTTGCGGTTGCTATTCTTTATACCTGAACTGGTCTTGTTGTACTTGATGTGCATGTGTGGGCTGCCTTTGTGTATCACCATACATGTGTGTCATAGTTGCAGTCTTTAACTTGTACCATTCGAGGCAGTTTGCTTATTTGTTGTGCACTGGCTTCACTTTGACATTTGAACATGTGACTTGAGACTTGATTAACCTGTATTCAGTTACATTGCACTGTCCATGCATGATGATCATCACTTTTGCATTTTGAATTGTTACAGGACAAACACTGGAACTGGACAATGCAGATAGATGCAGATATGCAGAAGACTGAGTGTATGAGTGTGTAATGTAAATCAGTGTAATGTAAATGTGAAATGTATGAAATCATGAAATGTATGAACTCAGTGTATGAGCTGAAAACATTGTACTGTATAAAATATTATATTGAAATAAAAATACTGTTTGAATTTGTTAAATTCTGTGCAATAGTATTATTACTTCAACATGAATATTTATTCCTGTATCTGCAAACACATCTATAATTCGATATATATTTTGTTATCATCAAACACTAAACACACATCAAACAATCTCCCCTTTTTGATGATGACAAACATATATATTAAAGATTTTGAAATTCTAGTAAATGTGTTTGAGCATGAAATTTTTTAGCTCCCCCTATATGAATGATCCCCCTACACGAATACTCCCCCTACAACTGAGACCACTCCCTATTTAGAAGATTTAGGAAATTACAGAAGAATAAAAGAACTATAGAAAAATTAACTAACAACTTTTAACAAATTTGGTAAAATATTCCAGAAATACTTATTTCCTTATCAAAATCTCGTTTTTCTCCCCCTTTTGTTATCATCAAAAGACTGACAAAAAAATAACGGAACAGTAGGGGAAAAACAAATGTAAACCCAAGAAAAACCATAATATATCATAACAAGATAACAATTTCCACATTTTAGAGAATGGATTGATGATTTGGTTTTTATATAATGAGAAGAGAGATGTTTTATTTTATTTTTTTCTTTAAAAATAGTTTGAACATTTAAGCACAAAAATAAGCACTTACTAACCACACATAACCATAAGGACTTTTAAATGGGATTAGCAGTTACTCATTAGCTATCAAGCTCCATCCATGCATAACCATAAAGACTTTTAAATGAGAATGGAGTGATGATAAACTAAAATTCACATGATCCATCCATACATAACCATAAGGACTTTTAAATGAGAATGGATGCATGAGAAATATTTTAAAATAAAATTCTTTATTTTTCTTTTTAATTTAAAAAGTAATTCACTCTTCTCATTTTTCAAAACCATTATGAATGATAGAAAGATGGTAGAAATAGAAATGGTCGTGGAATAAGTTACCAAATTAATCATATTATGAAATTTCTTAAGATAGAACAAATATATTTCCACTGCTGAATACCATATTTGAATCAATCTTTGAATGATATTCAAAACAGGTTTGAATCCTAGAAATTGAAGTTGAAAATAAATATCCAAGAATATTTCAACCAAAAATTGAAAAATGATTAGTCAATTTCCATAATCCCCAAATCCAAACGTAATCTGGAAAATCTGTCTTCGGGGAGGGGTTTTGTGAAAATATCAGCAAGTTGATCCTCAGTTGAAATGAATTCAATGCAAAAGTCTTCCCTAGTAATATGATCTCTAAGAAAGTGGTGTCTCACATCAATGTGTTTTGTGCGTGAATGATGAACATGATTATTAGACTAGTCTATTGCACTTTTACTATCACATTTTAATAGAACTAGTTTATAAACTAAGCCAAAATCAGAAAGAGTTTGCATCATCCATAAAATTTGAGCACAATAACTTCCTAATGCAATATATTCTGCTTCAGTGGTGGATAATGCAACACAATTTTTTTTCGACTTAACCATGAAACTAATGAATGTCCTAGCATGAAACATGTCCCACTAGTGCTTTTCCTGTCTACCAATGAGCCCGCATAATCAGCATCAGAATAACCAACTAAATCAAAATTTTCACAAGAAGGATACCATAGTCCAAATTTGTGTGTGTGTGAAAGATATCTTAAAATTCGTTTAGTGGCTTTCAAATGAGATTCTTTGGGGTTAGATTGAAAACGTGCACACAAACACACAGAAAACATAATATCAGGTCGAGAAGCAGTAAGATAGAGAAGTGAACCGATTATCCCTCGATATTTCTTCTGATCAACAGCAACTCCTTTCTCGTCTTTATCCAACTTTGTTGATGGGCTCATAGGAGTCTTCATTGGTTTGAAGTTCTCAACTCCAAATTTCTTCAGCAGTTCCAACACTTACTTGGATTGTGAAATGAAAATACCATCACTGCTTTGCTTGATTTGAAATCCAAGAAAATATTTCAATTCTTCAACCAAGGTCATCTCGAATTTAGCCTGCATGACTTATTCAGATTTCTCGCACAAGAATTTATTAGCAGCATCATAAATGATATCATCCACATAAATCTGAACAATCAAAAATTCACTTCCTTTACGTACTAGAAACAGTGGCATATCAGCACTACCCTTTTTAAAACCATTTTCCAAAAGATATGTACAAAGACAGTCATACCAAGCTCTAGGAGCTTGCTTAAGACCATATAATGCTTTTTCTAGTTTATACACATGATTTGGAAAATCGTGATTTTTCAAACCAGGGGGTTGTTCAACAAAAACTTCTTCTTTCAAATCACCATTTAGAAATACACTCTTTATATCCATTTGTTTGAAGTTTGAAACCTTTATAACATGCGAAACTTAGTAAAATCCTAATGGCTTCTAACCTAGCAATTGGAGCAAATGTTTTATCAAAATCTATGCCTTTCGTAGGATCACTAATAACCAATTCAGGAGGATGATTGGTCTTTAACTTCAATCTATCAGCATCAACAGTCCTGTTTTCAGTTTTCTCACTAGATGTTCAAAGCCTTCATGATCACTTCTCAAAGTTTTAACAATTTCTAAAAATCCCTTTTATAGCATGAGTACTCAATAATCAATCAACCTCATAATTTGACCAAACAGATTAAGTTCAATGGAAAAAGATTGTTGGTCAATTTTCAAGCACAAATCAAAGTCATAGATAAGACCAAGTCATATTAAGTAAGTTAGAATCTGTCAATCACCATAATTACTTCGAGTAATTCTATTTAAAGATGAACAATCAAAATAAAAAATTTCACATAATTGGCTGATTTAATTCAGATTATGGTGCAGATTTTCAAACTTTATTTATCGTTTGAAAATAAATACAATTACCTATCTTACCTGTACGATAATCTTTCGTTGTTTGTCCATTGTGAATCTGTCACCTTTATACTAGGCTAAGGAACGTTGATTTGTCGCCCGTTGTGTGTCTGGAACAGCCATAATCCAGATACCACTAATGTTGTTCCTTAGCCTGCCACCACACCTACACGGTAAAAAAATTTTGTGACCTATTTGTTTTTATAGGTCCATGGTTGTTAGTGGCAGAATAATTTGATAAATATATTTGAGTAGACTCAAAACTATTAATATATATTTCTTTTGGCACCCAAACTTGTTTTGTCCTTTTATTCTTGTTCCAATAGATATGAAATTTGTTTGTAGAATTTTTAGGAACCCAAACTTGTATAAATTTCGTGTTCTTGTTCCTATGACTACAATTTTCAACACGATGTACAACTATTTCACATCCAGTAAAGACACTCTTACCTTTTGCACTATCATCAGCTTGTGTTTTCCCAAAACCTAGTCCTTTTCTATTGTTGGCAAACAGTTGATTTCCCAATAACATGTTGAATGATTTTTCTCCTCTTGAAAAATTATTCAGTGATTTCTCAAGATCTTGGACTTTGGTTTTCAGTGTTGTGTTTTCAGTCACAAGTGAAGTGCACCTATTTATAAAATCCTTTTTCCTAGTGTCAATGGTTTCCTTAAGATTCAAGTTTTCTTTTTCAAGATTCTCGAAGCTATTCTTCAGTTTTGATAATTTTGATTCTAAAATTTTACAGTTTTTACATTCTAGGTTTTGAATATTTTCAAGTTCAGTTTCTAACCTAAAATTTTCATGTGCAAGTTTTCTTCTATCAGATTTCAGTTTTTCAATTTTAGAATCAAGAGCATCAACTGTTTTAGTAAGATCAAGGTACATAAAAACAAGTTCTTTGTATGAATAGTTACATACCTCACTAGATTCCTCTGAGCTTGCTTCTGAATCTGATTTTCCCATAAGACACAAGTTAGCCTCCTCCGAGCTATCACTCGAAACTTCCTCTCCTTCTTCATCATCCCAAGTTGCCGCGAAGGCCTTTTTCTTCTTTTTCTTTTCTTTGGTGTTTTTGAGAAGTGGGCAATTTTGTTTGAGGTGACCAGGCTTGTTGCAGTTATAGCAGGTTAATTCATTTTCGGAATTGTCAGAATCTTTTGACCTATTACCACTCGTTTTCTTCTTGCGTGGCCTGAATCTCGACAATTTTCTAAGATTATTGACAGCCATTGCAAGTTCTTCAATTGGATCTTCTACATCATCATCGCTCTCTTCTTTGCTCTTTAAGGCAATCGTCTTCTTCTTTGATTCGGAGTTGTTGCGTTCCTCATTTGCTTTTAGCTCAAGCTCATATGTCATCAGGTTACCGATCAAATCCTCCATGCTGAGTTTACTCAGATCTTTTGATTCTTGTATTGCCGTGACTTTTGCCTCAAAGTTCATCGGTAAGACTCGTAGTATTTTCCTCACCAGCTCTACCTCGGAGAATACCTTTCCAAGCGCTCTAGCATTGTACACTAAGGTTGAGAAGCGTCCAAACATGTCCTTTATGCTCTCTCCTTTGTCCATCACGAAGTTCTCGTATTCATTGCTGAACAAGGCTAGACGAGACTCCTTGACTTGAGAAGTTCCTTCGTGTGTCACCTCCAAGGTATGCCAAATTTCCTGTGCTGTTTTACAATGAGAAATTCTATTAAATTCAATCTTATCAAGAGCACAGATCAAAGCATTCATAGCTTTAGCATTTGTAGTTTTTAATTTCTTATCGTTAGCATCCCACCTATCCTTTGGTTTAAGAATTTCAGTATCACCAACAGTTATAGTGGGAGATTTATAGCCAGATTCAATAATATCCCAAACATCATAATCAACAGAACTAAGATAAATACCCATCCTCACTTTCCAGTAAGCATAATCATTCCCGTTAATCATTGGTGGCTAGCAATAGATTGCCCCTCAGAAAAAGCATTATTTGATGGATTCATGACTCTAGAGTTAAAGAAAAAAATTATCTCGCTCCGATACCACTTGTAGGATCTAGATTAACCCTAGAGGGGGGGGGGGGTGAATAGGGTTATAGCAAAATTTTCTCGAATTAAACACAAAAACAGACTGCAGAGAAGTAAATATGCTGAAAAGTAAATCACACACAAAATTTATCCAGCTTCGGAAACCCCTGCCTACTACTGCATTCCCAGATTTCTATTAGGATTAAACAGTATCCCGCTTACAAACACTCTAACAAACTCGCACACCCTGCTACCGCCTATAGAGTTTCGTAAATTCGCACACCCTGCTCACTGAACTAACCCTAACTAGACAATATGACATTACCTAAACCCTAGGTGGTGATTTACCCTGTTTTGATTCAAAAAGTACAAACTTAAAACTAAAATCTAAAAAAAAACAAGGGCAAAAATTAAATTGTAAATTAAAACAATTTTGCCCTTAAATAAACCCGGCCCAAATTAATAAAAGAGAATTAAAACTAAAGCCTTAAAATTTTAATAAGGCCGGCCCGCTTTGATTATCTTTCGATCCCCTCTTTCTTTTATTTGTTGGCCCGCTTTCTTTTATCTGATGAAAAATGGCGATTAGAAACTAGGGCTTCGGCTTCGTTCTTTGTGACTGGCGATTCTGGACTTCGGCTCCTTGAATCTCTGTTGCTCTGGCGAATCTAGAATTGAGGCTTCGGCTCCTCTTTGCTTGATTCTGGAATTAGGGCTTTGCCCTGTTGTGATTTTGGGATTAGAGCTTCAGCTTTCTCTGGCGATTCTCTGTTAAACTAGGGCTTTGCCCTGTTGTTTATGACTTCGGCCTCTCGATGATTTGTTGCTCTGAATTAGGGCTTCGGCTCTTAGTTGTTTGGGGATTCTGGTTGATGTTCGTTGCTGTAGCTCTGTTGCTTCGAGATGATTGATTTGCTTGCTTGTTGGCTTCGGTATGTAATTTCTGCTTCGTTGCTTTTCTCTAATTTATGCTTGAACTTGATTGTTCTCTGTTGCTCTGCACTTTTCTTCCCACTTTTGATGATGAATTTGGGTCTTCTATTTATACACATCTGATTTGATTTTCGTGGCTTCCAAGTTGTTGATTCTTTCCCTTAATATGTTTTGATATTTTGGGAAACTTCTTTGTACCCACGGTATTGGTTTTTGAACGTTCGATCCTTTCTTTGATTATCACTCCAGAAACTTTCCTAAATTATTTTTGACTTTGACTATTTCGATTTGTTAACGTGATTAAAATATACGACTTTGACTTTATCACTTTGTAAATGTGATTAAAACATATAGCTTTGATTTTTTTTTGGTTCTGGTCATCTTGTCTTCGACTTGTTGTGATAATGTTCACTTGAATCATATACATTTTGATTTCACTGGTCTAATATGCATACTGCCTATACATGCTTGGTTCTTGATTTCTGGATTGGTGATACATTGTGTAGTCTTGTTGAGTTCATCTTGGCTCCTGTGTCTGGTCATGTACATTTGGATTGAGAACTTTTGTATTGCTACATTTTTTTTAATTTTGACTGACTACTTCTCGACCTGCTGTTTTGCACTCTGCTTCCACTGTTTCAACTTGAGTCTTTGTGTACTTTGTTGTAGTCTGTACCTGTACATTTCTTACATACATGTGTATACTTATATGCATTGTTTGGTTCATGTTGCTGTTGGTCTTCACTGCACTTGAATGTGTAGTCTTGTTCACTGGTCGAGTTCATTTGAGGCTGTTGTTCCATGATTTGTAGATTGCCATTTTCGCCATGTGATTGCAGTTGAAACTTTGAGTTGTTTATGTAGATAAGTCTGTTGAGCCTTGTTGCAGTTTGTGTCTGCACTCTTTTATTTGATAGTTGGTTGGTTGGTTGGTTTCACTTATGGTTTCACTGTATTGAGTGGCACCAGTCTTCGTTCATGTATTTGCCTTTGAGCAATTCACTGTGGCTTTGGTTCTTCTTTGGTCATGACTGTCTGGAGTACATGTGAGTTGCATTTGTGATATTGTTGTCTGTAGTTTATCATGTTGCTCTGTCCAGTTTTGGTTTGTGAGTTGCATTTGCTAGTTTGGGTTCTGTTGTGCTGACCTGAATTTGCAATCTTGTATTGACTTGTAGCATTCTTTGAGACAGTTTGCATTACTTTGCATTGAACTGTAGCTTGACTTGATGCACTTGTGCTTGAAACTGTTTTGTACTTCTGGTCTGCTGTTGTATTATTTGTGTTCATCCTCATTTGCGTTGTTGCAATTGCTATTCTTTATACCTGAACTGGTCTTGTTGTACTTGATGTGCATGTGTGGGCTGCCTTTGTGTATCACCATACATGTGTGTCATAGTTGCAGTCTTTAACTTGTACCATTCGAGGCAGTTTTCTTATTTGTTGTGCACTGGCTTCACTTTGACATTTGAACATGTGACTTGAAACTTGATTAACTTGTATTCAGTTACATTGCACTGTCCATGCATGATGATCATCACTTTTGCATTTTGAATTGTTACAGGACAAACACTGGAACTGGACAATGCAGATAGATGCAGATATGCATAAGACTGAGTGTATGAGTGTGTAATGTAAATCAGTGTAATGTAAATGTGAAATGTATGAAATCATGAAATGTATGAACTCAGTGTATGAGCTGAAAACATTGTACTGTATAAAATATTATATTGAAATAAATATACTGTTTGAATTTGTTAAATTCTGTGCAATAGTATTATTACTTCAACATGAATATTTATTCCTGTATCTCCAAACACATCTATAATTCGATATATATTTTGTTATCATCAAACACTAAACACACATCAAACATATAGATGCTACAGTCATCTATAGTATTAACTAATGGTGACAAAATACGGTAATGCTAACGGTATCCATAATATCAGAAGCAGTTGAATATGAATAAATTACATATTTCAAAAAACAACATTTTACCGATTACATTTCAAAATAATAATTCATATCCAAGTTACATAATCCCTTAACATTTCCTAGGCAATGATCAATTATATTAATTACAAAATACGCCAAGAGCGACATATGACGATGCCCCCTTGGTTGACCAGAGTCAATATAGTCATATTTGACTTAATACACACAGCGGAATCTAACAGAATAAACTGTAACTCCTTATTAGCTATCTTTCAGCCACCTGCTCGTCTCCAGAAGCTTTATTCGCCAAAACAACAAAAACCTAAAAACCTCAACCCTTAGCCTACTCAAATCAATTTTGAGCACTCGAAAGTTTAAGGGGAAAACAAAAACTTCGAGTCAGACATAAAGCCTGGTGTGAATAATACTATACATCTCGGTATTTTATGTTAAGTGGGACCTTAGCGAAACGGGTTTCCCCTCACTGACATCCTTTTAAAACATATCTTTTGCAAATCTTTTCCTGCAACCAAACTAGTTAAAACCTGTAAAGCATCATTATGTAAACATACATATCAGGTAATAAATGAACCATCTGTTCAAACACTATAGTTTTGTTTGGCTAACTATCAACCTTTGGCTGACTCGGGCCTACCAGACAATATATCAAAATTTATCTAACATCTATTAGACACTCTTCCTCTGGACAATCTGTCCTTAACTATCAGTTAAATACTTCTTTTCTGGACGATCTTCCCCTAACTTAACATCTCCCAGGGTCACCTTTCTAATGGTTTTGCGGGCTCACCAATAACCTAAATGTATACAAACTTATATTCCTTTCTGTGTGTAATCATAATTTTAGTCTAACCTGTGACAAAGCCCTACACACTGGAATTTTGGACAAAATTAACTAGGGCTAATGCTAATGTATAGGGCGCGACCCTATACCAGTCCCATCTGGCATTCTAATGTCTGAGTCATTTTACATAGGGATCCCTTCCTATAATTTTCCTTGAAACCTTTTCAAAATGATTTAAAACCCTATAAATCAAACTCAACCAAGGAAAATCTATATATATTCTATGCTTTACTCAAACCATGTTATATATGTATATATATACTTTACTCAAATCTTAGTTGATGAAAACATTTAAACCTTTGAAAGTCCCCCTTTCGAATCTGTTGAAAGTACCCCTTTCGAAACCATTGAAAGAACCTCTTTCTAAACCAAGTAAAACCCTTTATCTAATCTAGGCCGAAAGGCCAAAACCTTTCTTTCGAAACCATTCTCAAGACCCATTCGAAACCATTGGAAATCCTTCCTTTCGAAAGCTTTAAAAAAACTTTAGACATCTTTCATTTAAAACCTTTAAACATTGCCCTTCGAAACCTTAGGAAAACCATTCCTTTTAATCCTTTCGAAACAACCAGAAAACCTACCCTTTCAGCTCCTTCAAAACCATTGGAAACCTTTCTTCAAAACCTTTCAAAATCATTAGGGAACCACCCCTTCGAAACCTTCATTTAACACCCTTTCGAAAGCATTAAAATGCTAAATCTTTTAAAAGCCTTTGGGTTCAATTTAAAACATGTGGAAACCTTTCGAAACTATTCAAAATTTACTCCTTCGAAACCAATTGGATTTTGAATTCAAGTAGAGGAAAAGGACGAGAAACCCATTAAAGTCGAAAGCATTCCTTTCATAATCATTCCTAGGTAAAGAAGTGATGGTTTCGAAACCATCCCTTCGAAAGCATTGGAGAAGTGGTCAAGTTTAAAAAGCAAAACAAAGCAAAACAACCCTTTCAAAACCCATCTGAGTCAAAAGGTAGAAAACGGCAGGCTAAAGGTTTCGTCTTAGTCGAAAGCAGTCATTTAAAACAAAAGTGCAACCCAATCGAAACAATTTCCTTTAAAACCATTTGACTCGGTCGAAAGCCAACTTAGTCAAAAGCTACTCAGTCGAAAGAAAACAAGCACATTTTCTTTTAAAAGTAAAGTAATGTCTCATCCCCTTCAGAATCCCTGGTTTCGACCCTATACCTTCCACCTACATCTAATTCACTACGTACCAGTTCCCTGATACCATGCGCATTGGTTTCGACAGTGTCTAAGGTGAAGGTAAGGAGGCGGAACTTGGTGGCGAAAGCATCGAAACAGTGAAAAACATGTAGATTAGTTCTTTTTAAACTATTTCTTTCCAACTAACCTGCCTTGTTTGTCATATTGTGATTAGTTACAAGTTCCTCTTTTCCAAAAAATACTGTCGACTTTCTAGAAATAACAATTTGAATTTATTTACAAAAAGCCCCTTCTCATTTTATAAATATTAAACATTTAAGTCCTATACCTTAAATAATTTTATATATCCATTAAAACACTTAGATTTTCTACAAAAATTCCAGAAAATTACTTTTTATATGTTTTCTAACATATATAAATTTCAGACACTAACCATTAATTATTTAACCGTAAATAATTTATAACCCAAAATAACATTTTCTTCACTAGAAAATTTATATAAATTCCACATAAATTCGGAAAATTAAGAAAATTGAAACCCATTTCCAAAATATTATTTCTTGTCTATATAAAAATTCGCAAAGCATTTGGATGTCATTTAATAGGGTTTTCATACCAAAACATGGCATAAAATTTGTGTGAACAACCATAAATCATCAACAAGTATATAAAATCATTCCATCATTCGAAAATATGGCAAATCAAAGCAAAATATTTAGGATTTCATCTTAAAACTGAAAAAAAAGAAATATGAGATGTAAAAATTATTTACCTTAGGTTTAGGGATTAAAGAGATTGAGATGTGAATGGATTTGATTTGCTTAAGCTTCTTCCTTAGCTTTTCTTTGTCTTTTTTTCCTTGCTCTTGTTAGTGGTGGCTGGGCTCAAAATAAAATTTTCAAATGAAATGAACGTGTATGGAGATACACGGCCAAGTTTTAGGCTATAAGAAGGGCCTCTATCCTATTTTACCCCTCCTCTATTTCATTTTTAACTCTTATTTTAATTTTTTGTTTAAATGGCACGGCTGCCCCTTAATTAAACCAAATCTCAATCGCCCAATCAACACACTATTTTATTTAATTTAGCTTATTAAATATCCAAAATAATGTTACCAAAAATATAGGGTGTTCCAGACTCTCCTCCTCGTCCTCGAAATTACGATAAGGTACTCAACATATCAATCAAAGAGGTAAAACATACCATCAAATAAGTCAGGATAAGTCTCTCTAATCCTGCTTTCAGTCTCCTAAGTACAGACTCTCTCATCGTCACTCCACTGGACCTTCACTAGTCTGACTGTCTTGTTCCTAAGCCTCTTCTCATCTCTTGCAACAATACGAATCGGCTTTCTCACTATAGTCAAGTCCGGTTCTACCACTAAATCGTCTAGCACAGTTGGTGCAATAGTAGTCTCCGGGTCTCTAACACACTTTCTGAGATGAGAAATATGGAAAACATTGTGGACTCCTGTCAAACTGCTCGGTAACTCGACTTTATATGCGAGTTTCCCGATCCTCTTAATAATAGCAAAGGTCCAATGAATCTCGGCGCTAACTTTCTTGATTCCCAAATCTAATCACACCCTTTAGCGGTGATACTTTAACGAAAACCTGATTTCCAACCGAGAACTCTAAATCTTTCCGTCTTCTATCTACTTAGCTCTTCCGCCTAAACTGAGCCTCCTTCATTCTAGCTCGAATGACCTCAATCTTTTCTGCAGCTTCCCTAACCAAATCTGGACCAAGAACCAACCTATCCTCGGTCTCTAACAAACATACGGGAGATTTGCATGGCCTTCCATACAAAGCTTCAAACGGTGCCATTCAAATATTAGTCTGATAACCGTTGTTATACGAAAACTCGACTAAATGCAGATGGTCCTCCCATGATCCTCCGAAATCTAGTACACAAGCTCTTAACAAATCTTCTAAGATTTTGTTAACTCTTTCCATTTACCCATCTGTTTGCAGATGGTAAGCGGTACTCATCTTAAGCTTGGTTCCTAAAATTTTCTACAGTCTAACTACATTCTTCATAAACAACTTTGCTAAAACAGGTGTCGTCCTAGTTGACTTAACTGGAATGAAATGGGCACTCTTGGTCAATCTGTCCACTATAACCCATATACTTTCATTTCCCCTATTCAACCTTGGCAACTCGTCAATAAAATCTATGGAAATAGAATCCCATTTCCATACCGGAATATCTAATGGCTGAAGCAATCCACTTGGCTTCTGGTGTTCGGCCTTTGCCTGCTGGCAGTTAAAACACCGCTTCACCCAAAAGCCCACATCTCGCTTCACACCTTCCCAGAAAAAACTTCTCTTCATATCATGATACATCTTAGTTTCTCCCGGATGAATAGTGAACTTCGAATGATGGCATTCCTCCAAAACTTCTTTCCTTATGTTTCCAACATTCGGAACACATAATCTTCTTTTCTTTCTCAACTACTCATTCTTGTCAAGACTAATATCCTTTAAGTCATCGCTCTTGGTTCCATCTCTTTACTTTCTGATCCGTTCAGCTAACATTGGATCCTCCTCTTGTTTAGAAGCAATCTTTTCGATCATTATTGGTCAAACTTCCAAATAAGATAGTACAACAGTCTCTCCACTAGACCCAGCCTCGGATCTCCACTACACTGCAATCTGCCAATGCTTCCAAATCTTTCCACTCAGCAATCATCGCTAACACTGCATTATTATGCTCCCTGCTAAGTGCATCTGCAACCTTGTTGCCTTTCCTTGGTGTGTACTCAATCCCAAAATCATAAGCGACAATAAATTCTAACCACCTCTGTTATCTCATGTTCAACTCCTTCTGAAAGAACAAATACTTCAACGACTTATGATCCGTATATAACTCAAACCTTTCTCCTAAAAGGTAATGTCTTCACACCTTCAATGCAAAAATCACCGCAGTCATTTCCAAATCATGCGTCGGATACCTGACCTCATGCGGTCTAAGCTTTCTAGAAGCATAAGCAATCACTTTACCCCTCTACATCAGCATAGCTCCTAATCCTGTTCCATACGCATATGTATAAACCACCAAATCCCGATTCCCTTCCAGAACAACCAATACAGGTGCATGGGTCAATAAGTGTTTCAAACTCTAGAATGCTTCCTCACACTTATCGGTCCACACAAACTTCACATCCTTTCTTGTTAGCTTGGTCATCAGTGCCATTATCTACGAAAAATCCTTAATGGACCTCCGATAATAACCAGCTAATCCAAGGAAACTCTTTATCTCAGTCACTGTCTCGTGTCTCTTCCAACTATTCAACGCTTCAATCTTAGTCGGATCTACTGACAACCCTTTCTTTGAGACTACATAACCCAGAGACTTCACTTTCTTCTTCCAGAAATGACATTTTGAAAACTTCGCCTTTAGCTGATGCTGCCTCAGCGTCTCAAGCACTACTCTAAGATGAACTTCATGCTCTCTTTCATCCTTAGAGTATATCAAGATATCATCTATGAAAACCAATATGAACCTATCCAAGTGCTCTCGGAAAACCCAGTTTATCAAATACATAAAGAATGCTAGTGCATTAGTCAGTCCGAACGGCATAACTAGCCATTCGTACGATCCATACCTTGTCCTAAACGCCGTCAAAGATATACTATACTCTGCTACTCCGAGCTGATGGAAACTCATTGCCAAATCTAACTGAGAAAATACCTTGGCTCCACTCAACTGGTCAAATAAATCGTCAATTCTGGGCAATGGATATCAATTCTTTATCATTCTCTCATTCAACTTACGATGATCGATACATAGCCTCAACGATACGTCCGGCTTCTTAGCAAACACTACGACTGCCCCCAAGGTGAACTACTTGGCTTGATAAAACTCTTGCCTTTTAAATCCACCAACTGTACCTTTAAATCCCTCATCTCTGTAAGGGTCATCCTGCTAGGCGGCCTACTCACTAGTTCTACTCCTGGAACTAAATCTATCCGAAACTCAATGGCTTGTTTCGATGGCAATCCAACTAAAGGTCAAAAACATTCGCAAATTCTCTTACCATGAAAAATCGATTTAGTTCATCATCCATCTCCATAACACCCAACAAAGCATTCACCTCACCGCTAGAACCTTCTATGGTATAAACAATTCTGTCGCTACAATCAGGGTGCCTAAATGATATTTTCCTATCATGGCAAAATATCATAGCATCGTACTCACTTAACTAATCCATCCCAAGAATAACCCCGAACCCCACAAAACCAAACACATGTAAACTGGAAACAAAAGCATGACCTAACAACTTAAACTCTAATAGGTCATACCTCAACCCTAGAGTTGCATACCCTCCTATAGGATTCGCAACTCGTAAGGAAGTAACTAAATAAGTGGGTTCTAGGTTAAGCTTATTTATCAAACATCTAGATATAAAAGAATGCGATGCACCAGTATCAAATAGAACGCTAACAGACATACCATGAATCTGAAGCATACCTCCCAAAACTACCTTTCCCTTCTCCTAAGTTGTTGGCTTTGAAGCACCAAGCTCCAATGTATACACCTTGCCCTTTCCATCCTTATCGGCCTATCAGATCGCAGTTGAAGTATCTGATGTTCTTCTTTCCGATCACCTCCTTTGCCTTTCCAGTACGACACTCATTGGCGAAATGGCCCTTCTTGTCGCACTTGGAACAGACCACCTCAGACTTTCCCTTCTTGGCCGCTCCACCCTTCTGAGCACCCTTCTTGTGAAAGAACTTCCTCTTCTGACCTTGCCCAACCTTGACTTCTTTTACCTTATTCTTCTCCTGACAAGCAAGCATCTCTTTATGTCTCAATGCCATTTCCACAACCACGTCACAAGGATCTCTAATGTGCGGTAAGGTAGCCCTGGCCAAATCGGGCTTCAATCCCCCGATAAACTTCTCATTCCTTTTCATCACTGTGTCCACGGCAGCATAACCATATTTGGCTAACTCTTCAAACCTACTAGCATACTCCAGAATAGTCATCTCTCCCTATTCTAGCTCATCAAACTTTCAGATCAAAACAGACTGCGCCATCACTGGCATGAACCTCTCTTGGAACCTCGTTTTAAACTCTGCCCATGTCATGGTCTCCTCATCCACTGCCACAACCACACTATTCCACCAAAATAAAGCAGCTCCCTAAAGCTGTCTTGATACCAACCTCCTCTTCTACTCATCATTGAGCCTCAAGTCTGCAAATATTCTCTCGCACTGCAACAACCAATTTTCCACCTCGATAGCATCCTCAGTGCCAATAAATGGCTTCCCTCCAAGCTTAATATAATCTCCTCTCAACATAGCATAATCATTGACAACTGGAGCTTCCTAAACTCCTCCTCCCATTACTCTAACAACAACACCCACTTGCATCATATTCATAAAAACTGATACATAGCTTCCATTCCAACTTGCTAGACTCCAGCACCCACATTCTCTGCTTGTGCTTGACCTTAGGTCCTCCTTGCATTAGATCTGGCATTCCCATCGGTGCCCTCCCCACCTGGGTTATCTCTTCCTCTTCTACTGTCTATATATGTATTCAAACCTCATGAGATACAGAAAAATAACCTAACAAAGATGGGAAACTAGAGATAAAGCGTATACTTATATATAGCAAATACAAGTATGTTACTATAGAGTTATCCCATACCCCAAATCTTACTCTAATTCCTTAGGATTATGTTTTTAAACCATTTTTAGTTTAAAGTTTTTCATAAACCTATGCTCTGATACCAAGTTGTAACATCCCGTATCCGAAGGCCAAAAGCTAAGCGCTACATATGCTGCGGTCATCTATAGTATTAAATTCTAGTGACAAAATACGGTAATGCTAATGGTATCCATAATATCAGAAGCACTTGAATACAAACAAATCGCATATTTCAAAAAACAACATTTTACTGATTACATTTCAAAACAATAATTCATATCCAAGTTACATAATCCCTTAACGTTTTCGAGGCAATGATCAATTATATTAATTACAAAATACACCAAGTGCGACATATGACCATCCCCCCTTGGTTAACCAGAGTCAATATATTCATATTTGACTTAATACATACAACGAAAACTAACAGAATAAATTGTAACTCCTTATTAGCTATCCGCCAGCCACCTGCTCGTCTCCGAAAGCTTTATTCACCAAAACAATAAAAACCTGAAAATCCCAACCCTCAGCCTACTCAAATCAATTTTGAGCACATGAGAGTTTGAGGGGAAAACAAAAACTTCAAGCCAGACATAAAGCCCAATGTGAATAATACTATACATCTCAGTTATTTTATGTTAAGTGAGACGCCGCTTAGCAGAACAGGTTTCCCCTCACTGACATCCTTTTAAAACATATCTTTGCAAATCTTTTCCTGCAACCAAAACTGGTTAAAACCTGTAAACATCATTATGTAAACATACGTACAAGGTAATAAATGAACTATCGGTTTGAACATTATAGTTTTGTTTGGTTAACCATTAACCTTTGGCTGACTCGGGCCTCCCAGACAATATATCAAAATTTATCTAACATTAGACACTCCTCTTCTAGATGGTCTGTCCTTAACTATCTGTTAAATATTTCTCTTCTTGACGATCTGTCCCTAACTTAACATCTCCCAGGGTCACCTGATCCTAATGGTTTTGCGGGCTCACTAATAACCTATCCAAATACAAACATATATTCCTTTCTGTGTGTAATCATAATTTTAGTCTTACCTGTGACAAAGCCCTACACATTGAAATTTTGGACAAAATTAGATGGGGCTAATAGCTAATATATAAGGCGCGAACCTATACTAGTCCTATCGGGTATTCTAATGTCTGAGTCATTTTACTTAGGGATCCCTTCCCAAAATTATTCTTGAAAACCTTTTCAAAATGATTTGAAACCTTTTAAATCAATCTCAACCAAGGAAAATCTATATATATTCTATGTTTTATTTAAAATAACCTTGCCAAGTTATATATATACACTTTACACAAATATTAGTTGATGAAAACATTTAAACCTTTGAAAGTCCCCCTCTCGACTCTATTGAAAGTACCCCTTTCAAAACCAATGAAAGAACTTCTTTCTAAACCAAGTAAAACCTTTTATCTAATCTAGGCTGAAAGGCCAAAACCTTCCCTTCAAAACTATTCTCAAAACCCCTTCCGAAACCATTGAAAATCCTTCCTTTCGAAATCTTTAAAAAAACTTAAGACATCTTTCATTAAAAACCTTTAAACATTGCCCTTCGAAACCTTAGGAAAACCTTTCCTTTTAATCCTTTCGAAATAACCAGAAAATATACCCTTTCGACTCCTTCGAAACCATTGGAAACCTTTCTTTAAAACCTTTCGAAATCATTGGGGAACCACCCCTTTGAAATGTTCATTTAAAACCCTTTCAAAAGTATTAAAACGCTAAAGCTTTCGAAATCCTTTGGGTTCAATTTAAAACATGTGGAAACCTTTTGAAACCATTCAAAATTTACTCCTTCGAAACCTTTAAAAACCGTTTCGGTCGAAACCATTTGGATTATGCTTACAAGTAGAGCAAAAGGATCAGAAACCCATTAATGTAGAAAGCATTCCTTTCATAATCATTCCTAAGTAAAGAAGTGATGGTGTCGAAATCATCCCTTCGAAAGCATTGGAGAAGTGGTCAAGTTTAAAAAGCAAAACAAAGCAAAAACCCTTTTGAAACCCATCTGAGTCGAAAGGTAGAAAGTGGTAGCCAAAAGGTTTTGTCTTAGTCAAAAGCAGTCACTTAAAACAAAAGTGCAATCCAATCGAAACCATTTCCTTTAAAACCATTTGACCTGGTCGAAAGCTACTCAGTCGAAAGCTACTCAATCGAAAGCAAACAGGTTCATTTTCTTTTAAAAGCAAAGTAATGTCTCAACCCCTTCAGAACTCCTAGTTTCGACCCTATACCTTCCACCTACATCCAATTCACTACGTACCAGTTCCCTAATACCATGCGCATTGGTTTCGAC
The DNA here is from genome assembly GCA_030737815.1 of Allium fistulosum. Lineage (NCBI taxonomy): Eukaryota > Viridiplantae > Streptophyta > Magnoliopsida > Asparagales > Amaryllidaceae > Allium > Allium fistulosum. The sequence continues at coordinate 901,880,480 of CM060905.1, forward strand.
AGTGTCGAAGGCGAAGGTAAAGAGGCGGAACTTGATGCCAAAAGCATCGAAATAGTGAAAAACATGTAGATTACTCCTTTTTAAACTATTTCTTTGTACCTAACCTGCTTTATTTGTCAAATTATGATTGGGTGCTAGTTTTTCTTTTCTAAAAGTACTGCCGACTTTCCAGAAATAATAATTTGAATTTATTTACAAAAAACCCCTTCTCCTTCTATAAATATATTAAACATTTAAGTCCCATACCTTAAATAATTTTATATATCCATTAAAACACTTACGAAAATTCTACAAAAATTCCAGAAAATCACTTTGTATATGTTATCTAACATATATAAATTTCAGACCCAAACCATTAATTATTTCACCGTAAATAATTTATAACCCAAAATAACATTATCTTCACTAGAAAATTTATATAAATTCCATATAAATTCAGAAAATTATGAAAATAGAAACCCATCTCCAAAATATCATTTCTAGTCTATATAAACTTTCGCAAGGCATTTGGATGTCATTAATAGGGTTTTCATACCAAAACATGTTATAAAATCTATAGGAACAACCATAAATCATCAACTAGTATATATAATCATTCCATCATTCAAAAACATGGCAAATTAATGCAAAATATTTTGGATTTCATCTTAAAACCAAAAAAAAGAAATATGAGATGTAAACATTATTCACCTTAGCTTTAGAGATTAAAGAGATTGAGATGTGAATGGATTTGATTTGCTTAAGTTTCTTCCTTAGATTTTCTTTATCTTTTTTTCCCTTTCTCTTGTTATTGGTGGCCGGCCTCAAAATAAAATTTTCAAAATGAAATAAACGTGTATGGAGATACATGACCAAGGGTTTAGGATATAAGAAGAGCCTCTTTCCTATTTTACACCCTCCTCTATTTCATTTTTAACTCTTATTTTAATTCTTTGTTTATTCATCAATTACGGGGGCTTGCTGATAAAACAAGAAAATGGCATCTTCTTCATACTCGTATCCGCAATTTCTTAATTTGCTTGCTCTTTCTCGTAGCCAATCATGATATGATTGTTCTTCTTCTCTTAAGGATCGTGTTCCTCATCCATCGCGTTCTTAAGCTCAGATTGTTAAAAGTTCGACTGTCTCTTCTACTCCAATTCTTCCTCGGTTTCAAAACGTTAAAAAATGGACCGATTCAAGAAAGGGGAGAAAACATTGCTTCGTTGTGTTGATTATTCTCATATGGCTTTTGAATCTAGAGATCCTATTATATGCTTTGAATGTGGTTTCTTCGAGCATAAAAGATTTGAGTGTTCGAGTAAACTTTTTAACAGGAATCACGGCCTTTCAATTGTCGATCATGGATTTCAATTCGTATTGAAATGTATGAAGCTAAAGAGGATTTTGTTAGATCATTTATGGGTACAGCGGAAGGAGGGAATTGGCTTCTTGGAGGAACTTTTTATCATTTTGATGCTATTAACGAAATTAATATCGGCAGGAATTATAATGAGAAATTTGGTGATCCCAAGGAATATTTCGGTGATCATGCTACTTCAGGGAATGATGGTATCTCGGTTGTGAATGAGATTTCTGAATCATATGATTACAATGGCGTTCTGTTTAATTCTAACGACTTTAAGGTTATATCTGATTCCTCTATAGATGTTTGTAGAGATGATTTTTCCGACCCAATGTCATTAGATCCAGATGTTAATCACTGTAAACTGAATGCATCTTCATTTGAAATTAAGGATTCTGTTCATGGCGGCAATTTTAAGAGTTCTGATTCTTCAATTCTAAAGAGTAGCCTGAATAATGGTTATGTCCAAGTTCATAATAAAAAGCCCAGATCAGGTTCTTTTGTAATATATAGATTTAAGATAGTCAATTCGAATAGATTTGATTGTCTTAATTCGTTGGAGTTTACTGATATGAAATCTGCAGTGGTTGATGTTAATAATAATGATATGTCATCAGCAGATTTAGTGATACTAGAAGACAATGTTGATCAGAGAATGTATACCGATGAAAGGAAAATGGCAGAGTTTAAAGATTATCTGGCAGAGTATCGAGCAGAGATAGGTGATAAAGTTCTATATGCAGTAAATGGAGTAGTTAGATCTGATTTGGTTATTTCTTCTGAGGTTGTAAGTGAATGCAATGAAGGGGTTGATGACATACACAAGATGGGTGGTGTACACATAAGCATGTATACGGGAAAGGGTATTAACTTAAATAGTCTTGAATCTATTGCTAGAACATATTTACAAGAACGGGCACTTTTGGTTGGAGAGGGAAGTGCTTCGGTGGTTGATGATGTTTGTATTGATGGGGATAGTGATTTTTTGCTCAATTATGTTGCTGTTACATTTATTAATGGAGCTGATATGAGTCTGGTGGTTCATGTACCAGAAATGGTCAATAATTCTAATGAGTCTAACTGTCAAAAGGAGGTTGATATGCATAATAATTTGATTGCAACGATGGATAGTGATAAAGTGCTATTGGTTGGAGATAGAAGTGATATGTTAATAAATGGTGTTTGTTCAGATGTGGATGTAGTTGCAATGCCTACTGTCAATGGTGGTTCTGATCTGAGTTTAGTTGCTCATATCCCTGACAAGGCATTGGGTTGTGATAATAAAATGGCTGTTGATAAAAGTAGTATCATATATGAGGTTGCTGCAAATTTAGATGCTGAAGTTAAGTATTCATTTATAAGTGATTTGGCTGAATATAAAGATGATTTGGAAAAGTATAAAGATGGTACTGTTATTAATACAAAGATGTGTGATAACCTTTACATCTCTCATAATGATTGTGCGTCTTAGTGTGCACATAGTAATCTACGTGCACATGCTACTGATAGTTGTGATGGTGTTTGTTCTCACAGGGATGGAGTTGCACTGCCAATTGATTGTGGTGATCTTAGTTTAGATGTTCATAATCCAGAAATGGTCTTGTGTTGTGATAATAAGATGGCTGCTGTTAAACACAACAACTTATATGTTGATGATGCGTTTTTAGACGCTGGAGTTATAAATTCTTCTATGAGTAACAGGGTAGAATATGAAGATGATATGGCAGTGTAATAAGTTGGTATTGATAATCGTATAGAGATGGGGGATGTTATTTATATTTCTCAAATGGGTTGCGTGCCTCAGCATGCACATGGTGTTCAACGTGCATATGCTATTGGCAATTTACAATGTGCAGAAAAAGGGGTTGATGAGTCTGATTTGGTTAATTGCTCTGAGACTGTGAATAAGTGTAATGAAGCAGTTGATTTTCAAGATAATGTTTCAGCAAATGTTGAGGAGTGTTTTTCTCACAAGAAGGCCTCTCTTAATTCTTCTTCGTCAAGGAGAGGTAGACGTAAGAGGTCGGTTCCCGTAAGTGGGTTTATTCATCATAGCGCCAGGATCAGCGGTAGCTATTCTCCATTTTTGGGTGAATTAGCTGTTTCGAGTGCCATTAGTGGCACTACAAATACAGGCTCAGGTATTTCTTCTGTTTTAGGTAGTACGTATTCTACTTATGCTTTTAGTAGTTTGTCTTCATCTAAGTTATGCCAGTTAGTTAGGGATACCGTTTTTTTCTTCTGATGTTGAGTTAGATACTGCGTTCATTAGAAGTAGGAAGATTGAAAGGGCTAGATCTGTTGGTTTATGAGGATTATTAGTTGGAATATCAAAGGTTTGCATGATTTAAATAAGTGTGATAAAATCAGAGCTTTCTTTAAAGACTATTTTATTGATATTGCATTTTTACAGGAAACTAAAATCGAATGTCCTGATATTTGTTTTTATAGAAGATTAGATGGTTATCATTTTAGGAAATTGGCTTATTTACCTTTTGTTGGTGCTTCTGGGGGTTTACTTATTGGGTGGCTGGATAATTCATTTAAATCGCTCCAGTGTATTTCTAAGTAACACTCACTTCATATTATTCTCATTAACCTTAGTGATAATTCTATTTTAAACGTTTCTAATGTTTATGGGCCAAACTCAAAAATTGGCCGTCGGGTTCTTTGGAATGAATGTCTAGAATTTTGATCTTTAGCTTCTGATTTTTAGATTTTGAGGGGTGATTTCAATGTTACGTGTTTTTTGGGAGAGCGATCTCCACGGGAAGGGGATTTCTTTGCTATGAAGGAATTTGACCAATTTATTATTAATTCTAATTTGATTGAAATTCCTTTTTCTAATAGAGAATTTACATTGAGTAATACTAGAGAGTCCCCTTCTATGGCTCTTCTTGATAGGCTTTTCATCAGTGATGAAATAGAGGATAAATTTCCTACTTGTAGAGTTTCTGATTTGCCTTACACTTATTCTGACCATTGTCCTATCATCCTTACGTGTGATCATCATAGAGTTGTTAATAGATCTTTTAAATTCTAAAAAATATGGTTATTAGAATCCAATTTTATGAATTTAATTAAAAATAAATGGATTTTAATGAACTTTTATAATTTTAGAAATATGGATAATTCTACAAAAAAATTTGTATTAAAACTTAGGGGTCTTAGGAATTTTCTTAAAAATTGGAGTAAGAATGTGTTTGGTAGTATTAAAATTAAAAAAGACAACATTCTTTTCGAAATGCTTAAAATAAACAAAATAGAAGAAACTAGACAACTTAATCTAGGTGAGCGTTACGTTCTTGCTAATCTAAAAGAAGAGCTTAATTCAATTTTAGAAAAAGAAGTATATGTGAAAACAGAGATCTAGATTTCAATGGATTAATGAAGGTGATAATAATACTAATTTTTTTCACAATATGGCTAATGGTAGGAAAACGTAGCAATACGATAATTCTATTTTTGTGAATAACGTGGAGCTGGTTGATCAAAGAGATTTTAATAAGGCTTTAACAGACTATTATAGAGATATTTTCGGTAATAAAAATAAATATAGAATTAGCGCTAGATGGAATGATCTTTATCCTTCTGATTCTAGAATTGACCATTCTAAGTTTGATAATCTTTTTTCTGAAAAGGAAATTTTGAAAGCTATAAATGACATGCATAGTGGTAAATCACTGGGTCCTGATGGGTTCCCTATTTTCTTTTACAAAATATTTTGGGATGTTTTAAAATTCGATTTAATTAGCATGTTTAACGGATTTTATAATGGAAAATTGTAATTAGGAAGATTTAATTTTGCAAATGTTAATTTATTGCATAAAAAATAGGTACTGATAATTTAAAAGATTTTAGACCTATTCCTTAATTAATTGTTCCATTAAAATTATTTCAAAAGTTTTAGCTAATAGACTTAGTAAAAGAATGAATGATCTAATTGACTGTTCACACACTGCTTTCATTAAGGGGAGAAATATCACTGATGGTGTGGCTGTTGTTCAAGAATACATTAATCACTGTTGTAAGAATAATATTGCTTGTGCGATTTTAAAATTGCACCTTGCGAAAGCTTTTGATTCGGTGGATTGAGATTTTCTGGTTGATATGTTACATGCTAGAGGTTTCAGTCATAGATGGATTAGCTGGATAATGACTTTACTTAAAACTGGTAATTCCAGTATAATGGTTAATGGTATTCTAGGTAATAAAATTCAATCTAAACGAGATTTAAGGCAAGGTGATCCTTTATCGCCTCTTTTGTTTAACTTAGCCGTAGATGTTTTCTCTAAGATAATCAAAAAAGCGGTTGATATTGGATCTTTGGGGAGTGTTGGTGGTGAAATCTCGCGTAATGGTTTGTCTATCCTTCAATTTGCGGATGGTACCTTGCTATTTATCTCTCATTTGCCTAATCATGTTATTACCCTTAAATTTATTTTATATAGTTTTGAATTTCTTTTAGGTTTAAAAATAAATTTTGATAAAAGTTTGGTTTTAGTTTTAAATGATTTTGAAAGATTGAAAATTTAGTTGCTAATACGCTTAATTATAAAACTATGGATTTTTCTTTTGATTATCTTGGTTTTTCGATTAGATCAACTAAACTTAAACATGATGATTGGCTTATTATCATAGATAAAATAAAAAATAGGATTTCTAATTGGAATGAGAGATTTTTATCTAGAGCGGGTAGAGTAGTTCTTATAAACTCTGTTTTATCAGCTCTTCCAATCTATTGGATGTTTATGCATCCTTTTCCAGATTGGGTGATTAACAAAATTGATAAAATAAGAAGGGACTTCTTATGGAGTGGGGACAACTCTAACAGTAGTAATAAATGTTTAGGAAATTGGGAAACTGTTTGTAAATCCAAAAAGGAAGGTGGTTTAGGAGTCATTAATTTGCGTAACATGAATTTGTCTTTGTTAGGGAAATGGTTATGGAAATTTAAGGATATTAATGATAATCTTATTTGGGAAGAAATCATTTCTAAATATTACTATAATGGTAGTAATAATTTACATTAAATTACTCCTACAATTATAAATAAACTGCCTTATTTTTTGAAATCAATTTTAAAATGTCATGAGATTTTTAACCTAGGTACTAATACAATAGTTCATTTAGGAAATAGTACTTCTTTTTGGTATGACCGTTGGATTTCTGTTATCCCTCTTAGGATAGAATTTAAAGAGCTTTATGAAATTTGTAACTTTAAGAATGCTTTAATTATAGATGATTTTTCTCTTGAAAATGACCCCCCTTGGAATTTTAGTTTTAATAGAATTTTAGTAGGTATAACTTTTAGGCAACTTTCTTTGCTTTATGCTAGATTGAATTTATATAATATTGATGATGATAATTGTTAGTCCCTGTGGAGTTGGTTTTGATGACAACAACCTTAGAATAGATTATAAAATATAAATACTAACATTACAAGTTTAGATATATATGTATATATAGGATCTAACCATGCAGGTATCAAGAATGAAGACTGTACAGTATAGAGATTCAAGATATAGAGATAGAAGACTCATGAGTATCAAGATTTCAAGAGTTCAAGTTTCCAAGATAAGTTATATAGTTAGGCATATTGTTAAAACTCATAGAAAGGCACTGACATCTTAAAATCTATTTTATTCGTGAAATGGAATCCACTTCGAGCCCGTTAAAGGGATGGAACCCTAAGTAGGATGGAACCTACGAAAATCTAGTGGGACATTGTTTTGTATCCACTAATTTTAATTCAAATGATTTTACAAAATTATCTTGTTTTCAAAATGATTTCAAAACTTTTCTTTTAAAAGATTCAAAACTCTCTATCCTGATTTTAAATAATTTTAGCCTCAAAAACATCTTTAATTTCAAAGTCAAATTACTTCTGATTTTAAACTATCTTCAAATAATATATTTAACTTTTAAATATTTATACTTAGATTTAAATATAAAATTATAGTTAAATTATGCATATATTGTTCTTTATATTTACTTATGTATTTTAACTATAGTTAAGTATATTTATAAAGTTTAAAATAATTTTAATATAAGATAGAGGTTATTTTCAATGAAAATCAAAACACCAAAAATCCCTTTGGGATGTCGACATGCCCAAGTACCCCATGTCGACATAGTGTCAGTTGGTTTCAAAATTCAAATTTCAAAAGAAGTGTCTATTCGCCATAACTCTCCATGAATGGTCATGGCTGTTGTTCTTCTATAAATAGGGGTCAGTTTCAACGAATTTTTAATCACTTTTTTATGGTTTTCACTCCTCTTCTTCTTCCACATTTCTTAATACAAAATCATACCATTACTCTACCGAAATCAACATCGAATCATACTTGATTACTTCTAGTGTGATTCTCCATCACTATCTCTACAAGATCCAAGTGCTAATCTGAGTTATAGACTTTTTGTAATCAATCGAACGAGAGAAGGTGTGATTGTAGCCCTGAAAATCAATTGGGTGAACTTGTTGCCCCAGAAATCAAGTATCTCTACCCAGAGGATTGTTATTCTGGAGGGTGTACCTCGTAGCCTTGAAACCGAGGGTTGTAATTGTTGAATTGAGTTTGAAAGAAAATCCGTACTTAGTTGTGCGGGACTAGATGTAGGGTAACTCCGAACCAGTATAAAATCCGGTGTGTTCTTTCCTTTACTGCTTTTACTTTATATTTGCATCTGTGTTTGATTCTGTGTTCATATCTGTGTCTAATTAGTGTATACCTTGTTATCAAATTAAGATAAACTCAAAAAGATTAACAAATTTCTTAAAACACTATTCAACACCCCTCTAGTGTTAATTCTAGCCTTAAGATCCTTAATCCGCATTTCTCACATTTGGTATCAGAGCCTTGTTTTCAAAAGTTTCATTATCTGAATTTTGAAAAATTTCAAAATGGCTACTAACACTAGTACTGCTATTTCCACCAACACTAGTTCATTTGTAGAAGGTCAGTCTACTGCCAGACCACCACTTTTTAATGGTAGTAACTATGCATATTGGGCATGTAGGATGAAAATATATTTACAATCTGTAGGATTAGATACTTGGAATATCACACAAACTGAATATTCGGAACCCACAACTAATTTTGCACAGTGGACCACTGAGCAAAAGAATGTTGCACAAAATAATTCTAAAGCAATGAATATTCTGTATTGTTCACTTGAAAGAAATGAATTCAATAGAGTGTCAGTTTGTAAGTCTGCATATGAAATCTGGAAAACTTTGCAAGTAACTCACGAAGGAACAAGCAAAGTTAAACATACCAAAATTTCCATACTCACAAATCAGTTTCAGTTATTTAAAATGAATACTAATGAGTCTATTTCAGATATGTATAGTCGATTTCAAGATATTGTGCATTCTTTAATATCTTTGGGAAAGGAATTTTCGGAAGAAGATCAAGTCAGAAAAATTTTAAATTCTCTCACTCCAGAATGGGATCAAAAGACACTTGCAATTGAAGAGGCAAATGACATCAGTACTTTAAAGATAGAAGAATTGATTGGAAATCTAATGTCGTTTGAAGTTCAAATGATCGGGAGAAGAGAAAGCAAAGCATCTGAAAAGAAATCAATGACATTCAATGCATTAATCGACGGATCAGACTCAAACAGTGATAATGATGAAGAGATAGCATTTATGACCAGGAATTTTCAGAAATTCCTGAAGTACAGAAAATTGAATAGTTCCAAGAGAAACAACTTTAAGAATTCCGGTAATCAGACTACAGTACCAAACTTTATCAAATGCTTCAATTGTGACGAACCAGGTCACATCAAAAGAGACTGTCCGCATCCAGATAAGAAAAACTCTCCTACAAACAATGATTCTGCAAAGAAATGGAAACGTGCATTCACTGCTACTCTAGATGACTCTGACTCATCCTCCAGCGACGATGAACAGAAGAAAGATAATTCAAACGAGTGTATATGCACGTCCATTTGGACCTGCATCTAGTTATTTGAAATTTCTTTGAATAATAAGACCGGTACTTTTATTCAAGCAGGGCACTCATCATTTGATGTCTTGGAGGTTCGAAACCATAATCTCAACTTATAGCGCTATACCGCATCCACTTGAGCTAGTGGTCGACGGTTACTTGAATATCTGAACTTTATATATTTCATTATACATGTACTATCTTTTTCAATGAACACATTCTTCCTTTAATTACAACCTATTGATTTTTACCATATCCGATACAGAGGACCTCCAAAAGGGATGGTGGATCGATCAACTCTAATGGAGGATTAAATTGTATCTATCCACTTCAACTCATGGCACCTATATATTTATGAATTAGTTTCTTGCTTCTATACTTATTCAATATATGTAAAAATCGATGTGTGACCTCTTCATGCTTATTATATCATGTTTATACTCTTTATACTTATTTACTCAATATGTATCCAAAAAACCGACTGATGTTATATCAATTGAATGAGGTGATCGTCTTGATTTCATGTCATGGTTTTGCATAACTTATCAAGCATCATAAATACATGCCTAAATTACATCACCAAGAAGATTAGTTAGACATTCAATAAAATATGAGATTGTTAAGCAGGAAAAGAAATAAAGAGAGAGAGAGATAAATACTTCTATACATAGCTTTCAAGACACACTATACAGAAGTATGGATAAATGAATACGCATGAAACAGTTATGTTCAGCACATAAACCTATAGTTAAGATCTTCACTTAAGTTAACAAATCAATTAATTGTCTTATATCAAACTGCAAGTTTATGAATAATCATTGTTCAACCGGTGCTGCATAAATTTTAAGAGCTTTATTTTGTTGCTACTTTAATATTCTGGTTACTATTTACTTTTAGCTAACCATATTTTTCGATTTCATTCGATTTATTTTTGGAAATTTTCATCAACTTAAAAAGCTAATTTTCTAGATAAACATTTCATAAAATATTAAATGCGTATCAACCATATCCTTCAACAAAGACACAAAAGATTATTTCACTTATCAATATATTACTAACACAAAACATATATAGTAGAATTATTTATAGTTCACCAATCAATCACCAACTAAAAAATAACTAAAAAACACGTGGATAAAAATGATTACAAAAAGTATAACTGTTTCACATTTATCTTGGATCCGCCTCTAGCATAGCAAGTTTTGTCAAAACAATTGATCAACATAAATGAAAAAAGCCATGCTTTCAACTGGCTTCAGGAATTTCTTTTTTCATTTCAGCGATGGACTAAGGATCATTATCTAATAATCCTTTCAAGAACTTATCAACGTTGATAATGGACAGATCAATCTCCTCAAAGGACAATGGGCAGATCGAGCTCCTCAAAGGAATAAGGGGTTTATAAAAACTACATCAAAATTTGAAGACAACTGCAAACATGCAGTAGTGATAATTTGCAATATTTAAGTCAAATAACATGAAAAACATATAAAATACATGCCATTAGTATTGCTCCTTAATTCATATACACATAGGCCTGTGTTCAAGCCATAACATTTACATTGCAATAGGCTTCTACTTGTATTGATTATCATTTTTCACCAATTAAGGTGATGGAAAAATGTTAGAACTACTGAATATCAAATAACTGAACACCGAGAAATCTAAACAAAGGAGTCAATGCTATAAAAAAAGGAAGCAAAACAAATACAACATTATCAAATGTGCTACATTATGAAACTGAAATACTAAAAATTAGCACCATTGCCTTGCATACTTGGATACGAAAATGTAGGTAAAACAATAAAACTTGGTTATAAATTATATTTATTTTGTTTGAAGGCCAAGATAGTTAAAAATAATTTGCTTGGATTCATGAAGTAAATCCACTAAGGAAAAACAGTAAATTTTATAATGCAAAACAAAACTATATAAAAATTAACCATGATCATATTTTTCCTTGCACATGGAATTATATATTTCAGTTGCTCATGGAGTCATATTTTTTCTAGTTTACACTACATCTCGTGATCATGCAACATCGATCTTCACTCCAGCCTACTGATATTGCATTTAGCCAGCCCAGGAACCCATTGAATTTCATAAACTCTTCACCATACTACCCTTCAAACCCAACCCAACGTTACATAGCCCAAACTCGTAACAACAGTCCTCACTTCCTTGCAACAAATTGAGCTTATCTGCAGGTAATCTTCCAAAAGTCTAATGCTCACTAACCCCGTGGCCCAAAGTATGTCCAGAATGTTGAAGCACTCTTCACGCTCCGGCAGAAGATCCCCCATTACGAAAGATTTACTCCCCCACATTGGCCTTTTCCCAATCTCTTCTGTCCAAGACGACAGCCCTAAAAGTCGACGTCGGTCCTCCTTTGACAGTAGTTGCATCTCTGTCTCCAATGCATTTGAAGTGCCTCAAGATGAGCTATAGTTTGGAATGATGGATCCTCGATTTCATCGGTCAAATGCAAGCTTTAGGGTCAATCCGTTAAACCTAGTCGACTATTGAGATAATGGAGACGATCTATTGGATGATGAACCTCCCGATGAGAATCAATTAATATAGTTCACCCATCATACAAAATAACTTGGTTATACATTTGAACAGTATAAGAACAACTCAATTCTTATGTTCATCTGCATCAAAAGTCACGAATTTAGTGATGAGACTCGTCACCAAATAGTGCTAGTATTATGAATCAAAGTAACATGATAGTTTGAACTTTTAATATGTGATATACACATGCTAATATGATTTTTGCATATCAAATAAAAAAGGCAAACATGTTTCAAATGAGTTTTATGTGTATGAAACATAAAATGTGGTAAGTATGAATATTTGAAGTATTAAAGCAGTAGTAGATATGTAAGTAAACCAATTTTGGGAATCTCCAAAATTAATTTTTAAAATATGGCATAAAAATTGCCAAAATATTTAATAAGCATATGGATGAAAATTTAACTTGAATGTAGGATGACATGCTAAGTTTTATGCACTTAAGAAAACATTATTTGATAACCATTGGACCCTTTTATAGTTTACAGATTTTAAAATGAATCTATACTGAAACATAATGTACATCATGGCTAAGGTGTGAATATGATCCAAAACACTAACAAATTTATGAATTTCAGTAAAACAACATTACTTAGCATTTTCACAAACATATACTTCAACATCATACATAACACAAAAGCATACATTACAGGTCCAAGTACATGTCATTGCACCAACAATATCGTATTTCCTTTACCGAGGCAACAACTACAACAATTATGATCTATGTACAAAAAGAAATTTAGTCGTAAAAATCAATACGACCGTAGCCTATCAAAATAAAAAATAAATAGAGCAGTGAAGCGAATAATTTCAAAAAAAAATAAGAGTAAAAAGTTCACAAACCATGTAAAAGAACAAAACAACTATACCGTTAATTTAGTTTGGGAAAAGTATGTGTAAACTGAATGGGAAACTAACTTTCGAAAGCAATATTTTTCATTTGCAAAATGTCCTAAAAATCTTAGAAGTCAAAATAGAAGATGATAGCTTGAAACAATATTTTGTAGAATTCATTTCTACCAAAATATACCTAATTTGTTTCCTATTTCGCTACTATTTTATTTGATAAAATCTATAAAGTCTAATTATGGTATTGATTCCTATGAACTTATGGTAATAAATAAATTATTATGGTAGCTTTTGTACCATTTCAAGAAAACACAAATTGTTTGCTTACACCATAGGTAGTAAAGCTCTGCTCATGCTTATCAGGTTATTTGTAAACTAACTACTTATTGAACCTAAACATATCAAATATTCATATTCATGCATGCCCATGAGGACTTGCAACCACATACTTGGATATTTGGACTTAACATATATCATTTATACTATTGTTTATAATGGGCGTTGCTTTTTTCCTTTTGTTATGATCTATTCGATGATTGCAATATTCTCCAAACTTGTCTCTACATAGCATGTTTTGGCTTCACTAAAGTATACTCCCTTTATCGAACAAAATAATATGGAATGAACAGTTCCAATTTCCACCATGATGAATACTCAGTGATTCTGCAAATTTCTTCACTATGGTATGTCTAATAATTGGTACTTTTAAGGAAAGAACAAAAAAACATTGACTGGTTAATACCCAATAGATCATAAAATTTATTGGGCTCGGTTTATAGATAACCAACCTACTGTACTTCATATATCATGCCTAACCAAACATGACGATGGAATGTTTCTCATGGTAGCATTACTTCCACCACATTCAAACTATTTGAGGAAAAGTCCCGAACCTCCAATATTTTGTAAATCTATTTGTAGGCTACATTTTTCTTTCCTCTCATAACTATATTTTAATATCTATCAATTTAACACGCTTCTGGTTATGGTTGAAACTACTGCTAACGGCTTATAGGGCATATGTAATCATTTAAATGGATTAGACAGAAATCTATGATGATTTAGTTATATTTCCATCAATATAATGTGGTTTTTGGATAATAATAAAAAACATTTTCCTCATGCATATTGTTTCAGACTTGTTGTGGGTCAATTTGATACGTATCAATACTTGGTCCTGAACCTCTTAATTTACTCCTTCTGACTCTTTCTTACACCATGTCTTGAGCTCTTAGTTCTACCTTCAGGACCTAACTATCAGTCACAATTTCAAGTAGGATTATAATAAATTATTGTGCTTATCTTGATTATAATGAAATGTAAGTTTCGGTTGTTCTCAAAGGTCTTTGGTTCAACTCCTTAGATATCCAATAGAGTCAATTTTGAAAAAATAAAATAAAATAGTATATGATGTTCATCTTCTCAAACTTCACATTTGATGCCTCTCAATGATACATTTATTTGCACTTAATCTTTCCAATTACATCTTTTCTTAAGACACAATAAAATACAACTAACATAATATAAAGTCGCACACTCCTAGACTTTGTTCAACTCCTTAGATATCCAATAGAGTCAATTTTAATATCTATCAATTTCCCCTCATGTATTAGGCTTAGTTTTAGCTATAATTTAAAAGTATTCCAGTTTGTATTTATTGATCCATCAAATAATATAGAGTACTGAAATTGCCACAGTCACTATCTTATATCCATGCAAATGCAAGTATGTAACCTAAAAAGAAAAATAAGATCTCAATACTCGGGCAGCCTATACACATGCACATGTAAGTAAAGGAGATGAAATATCTCAAAGCAGGCAACTATTTTATCTGCTGAGTGAATCTATTTCACCTAAAAAATGTAGCAACACTTAGAGAAATGAAAACAAAATATAATTACAGAAGTTATCCATTGAGATAACTCTAGAAAAATCAATAAAAAAGCCAAAGTTGTCATTCAATATCAAAAGAGATTGATATCAGCAAAATAGGAAATAAAATTAACCTTGAATTTAATTATAAAAGATAAACTGTTAAGGAACCCAAATACTACTCCAAATTTGAAGGAAATAATGAAAATAAACAATACTTACCTTAGATTGAAAGTTAATAATGTTGAATAAAGGATGACCGAGTTTAATTCTATATCAACGTTGAATCAGAAAATCCAACTTAATTACGTGCTCAGTCCATAATCGAAGTTTGAGAAGATGTTATATCAAAAACCGAAGTTTAACGGATTATCCTTACTCGATAATTGATCGATCAATCGATGATCAATGATCGAATGGAAGGTGGAGAGGATGTTAGATCTAGAAATTCGGTGAGCTAACCCTAGTTTCTGATTGTGGAACTGCAAAAAGATGAAATCAATAGCGATGAGGTTTTTTAGTTTTGGGAAAGCTGGAAAAGCCGATCGAAGAGAGATGCGGTGAAATAAACGTAGAAAGGGCATAATGGGTATTTTAGAAAGACACGGTTGATTTCAATTCATTGAATTCTTATTATTAGTAGTAAAGATCTGTGTTTCACAACAATTCTCGATTTAGTCAATACCAAAGACACGGACTCTGAAAAAGGTACACGTTTACAATACATTGGCTGAAATTGCATGCTTGAATTGATTGATTGATTGGTTGTTTTTAATTGATTGATTGATCGATTTTGAATTGATATGTTGTTTGAATTTTAAAATTTATTTTCTATTTTTTTACTATTATTTTATTATTATTTTTATTATTTTTAACACATTCTGAAATATATTATAAGTACAATAATATTTCAGAAATATAGACATTAATAATAATATTTATATGTATATTAAATAACTTAGGAAAAATCATGTCATGAAAATTCAAAGCCACATGTCGACATGGCCCCTACCATGATGTCGACATGCCTACCTGAATTTGAATTTCAAATTTTGAATTCAAATGTTTGAATTTCCCTCCACCTTTTCACTTCATTTATTTCTCTGAAAAGATACCTTTTGACCAGAGAATATGTCCTTTGAAAGTCTATTTATTCACTATCTGTTATCATATCTTTTCACTTTCATTTTCAAATTCAAACTCTCTCTTCATACCTTCAAGATCTCTACTCTCTACTCTAATGGCTTCTTCAAGCAACCCCTCAACCATGAGAATTTCCAGAAAAATCAAAGAGCAATTATTCAATGATCCGGAGGCAATTAAAGCATACATCAATTATGCTAATTATGCCAAAGTCCATCCCGGAAAATTTGCTATTTTTTAAGATTTTTCTTCTTATGAAATTGACTCTCTTTTTGCAAACAATGGTGTTTTAAGTCTTATTGACTCTTCTCAAAATGATTTTGTTTGCTATCCTAATCTTGTCAAAATCTTCTATGCTAATTTAAACCGTGGTTTTTATATTGGAAATGAGAATGAAATTTGGAGTAATATCAAAGGCACTCAAATTGTTTTGAATTGTGACCTTTTGGGTACCATTCTCAATTGCAAAAGCACGGGAATGGATCTTTCTAGTTTTCAAATCGATGAACATGATCGTGAGACATTTCATCATATTTTTGAAGGAGATGAAAACTTTGAATTTAAGAATCGAAACTTTCGTCCTAAAGCAAGAATTGTCAATCTTCTTTTACAACATACTTTGACCCCAAGATCGGGAAATTTCAACAATCCTACTTCAAAAGTGTGTAAAGCACTTTTTTCTATTTTCGGAAATTATGATATCAATTGGGCGCAAGTTATTTTGGATGAACTTCGTCCTAAAAATTTTAAAATGGGAGAAAACACTTTATATCATGGAATTTACCTTACTCGGATTTTCAACTATTTTGGAGTAAATTTCAAAGGAATAGAATTTATTTCAAGAAAAGTTTTTAATATCTCAAACATTTCTCTCATGAAAATCCCATATGTTTTTCAACCTTATGAAACCCTTACCGAAAAGGAAGAGCGTTTGGCTCATGAGGAAATGGAGGAAGAGGAAGAGGAAGAGGAAGAAAGAGAAGAAGGGATGAAATGGAAATTGAAGAAGAAGAAGAAGGTGAAATGTAACGACCCGACTTCCTATGCCCAGAAAGTCGCATCATTATGAAGAAAGAAAGGGGTAGAAAATAGAAAAGAAGAGAAGAAAGAAAGAAACAACAACAACGATCTCACAGCGGAACGAATAAATTATATTAATAACATAAACTATTACATAGTATACAACACTTATCAGAGTTTACACAACTATATAACACATACTAGACAGTTATAAAACATCTGTCTAGATATTACAACTCAAATACAATACAAGACTCTAACACAGATATCAACACAGTGGAATACTATATCTACGAACGCCGAAGCCTCCTGCTCCGTTGCTCCTCCACAATTCGTCAAAGCTAAACCTGAATCCCTTGGCTACTCGTAAAAATTTGAGTACCCAAGAGTTTATAAAACAGAAATAAACACTTGGGTCAGACATGGGTCTGGTGTGAGTAAACGGGTTAAAATTGTTTAACTTCAAAACCTTTTGAAAATAAAGGTATCACGTAAGACTTCCCACACATAAACATGGAAAAGTTTTTACCTTACGCTAACCAAAACATTTGATAGGAAATCTGATTGTATTATAATAGGGTCTAGGGTTTTCAAGTAAAATACAGAAATAGCTGAAATGCTTACATCTCACATTCCAACATAGTTGGGCACAACTAATACGTACGGCACTTATTGGAGTTTGGATTCCATACAATGGCAGGGCTACTGGGGTACCGCCCGTCACAGTACGTGGCCTAGATCACCGTACCGAGGAGTACGCCCGCTCCCCTGCAACACAAAGCCGGAACCATCCCTTACTGGATAATCCCGAACAAGATAACCCCGTAGTTGGCGCGACCAACCACACACTAAGCCGAGTAAAAGAAAAGGGACCTCTAGACAGGGATCTATCTTGCTCTTAGTGGGTGCTACCCACGAAGCCTTGCTGCACCTCCCCTGTTTTAGCCATTCCCGGTTGATGAGGCTTGAGGTTACGATTACCTTTAATCAGAACATATCACTTAGAATGCTCATCGTCCGCCTGACGATGTGCTGAAAGCATTCAATCCATACAAGTTCGTTCCGGGTTCGAACGAAACCGAAGGCATTATCTCGTTACACTCGTTTTGGAATCACCCTCAGAGTTAACGACAATAACCCTTGCACTCTGAATCTTCATCTTCACTTGAGATTCACGACCTATCGTAAATTTGGATCGATGTGGTATTCGGGTCTCCAGACCTGGAATATCGGTATACGGAAACCCGATCCCGGTCTCATCGAAATCCAAAACGTATCTTTTAAGGCCAAGTTGTTTTAAAGTTAAAACAGTTCAATTCTATTATCTATATACAAATAGATAGATAATTCACAGTATCACAGTAGATAATTCATATTATCATCATAAACAGATAATTTCACATTATCATCATACTTCAACCAAAGCATTTATATCACACAACATCACTTATCTCATATTTGAGATCTCAAACCATTCAAGGCAATTAATATCATCCATTCATATATAAGCAATGATCTATACCATCTCTAATTAATTTAAAGTGAATTAAATTAATTATTTCATTTCTAATTAATTTAAAATAAATTAAATTAATTACTTCATCATTATAAATCTTACTTATATAATCATTAATTAATTACAAATAAATTAATTAATCATTCTCTAATTATCCACTTTAATTAATCACCTTAATTAATTATTCTTTAATTACATTTAAGTAATTATCTTTAATTAATTTCACAAATTAATTATTCTTAACCAATTACAGTAATTAACCTTTAATTACTTCATTAATTAATTAATTATAATCAATTACTTTAATCCTTAATTAATTACAATTAATTAGTTATTCTATAATTACTTTAATTAATCTTAATTAATTAATCCTTAATTACATCATTAATTAATTATAAACTAATGATCCCTAATTACATCTTAGTTATTTATTCTATTTAAATTAATTACATTAAGTAATTAACCTTAATTAAACCACAATTATTAATCACCTTTGATTAATCTTATCTAGTAATTAACTTCCCTTAATTACTTCCATAATTAATTACTTTTTAATTAATTACCTTAACAAATAATTAATTACCTTATTAATTAACCTTAATTCTTTAATTAACTTTATTAAATAAATTATTTAATTAATAATACTAGGTGATTAACCCTTAATCACTTTTATTTAAATACTTCCATAAAATAGTTATCCTCTAATTACTTTATTAAATAATTTCCCTTTATTAAATTACATCCAGTAATTTTAATTATTCCTTAATTACTTTATCAAGTAATTATACTTAATTAATTTATAAGTGACTATCTCTAATTAATCACTAATTAATTCTTTAGTTAATTATTTAACTAATTATTTAAATTTAATTAAATAATTTCTTAACTATTTATACTTAAAGATCTTAATTAAGAGAAATCATTTATCTTAATTTAATTATTATCTACTCTTAAATCATTTTCAATAATTGAATTACCCTTATTAATTGCACATTTTACATATCTTTAATTAAATCAAAATCTCTTAATTACTTTAAAGATAACTCCTTATTACACTTGATTTACTAACCTTATCATTAAACTTTATTTAAAATAAAATACTTTAGAAATCAATAATAATTTATACATCTAATTTAACTTCTAAAATCTTTTGAAACTTTAAAAGTTTATTAAATAAATTTTAATACAAAATTATATTGAAAATCTATGTTTCTATCTTTTAAAAACTTATCTTATTAAATATATAAAACTTGTTAAAATATTTATTCTTTGAAAACAATTTATTTTCATAACATAAAACTTGTTTATCTTTGGTAACAACTTGAATTATTTACAAAATAAATCTTCTTTGTTTTAAAACTTTAAACATTGCCAGTTCCATTTTAAAGTTTGAACAACTTAAACCTGCTCCTACCAAACCCGAGTAAAACCCTAAGAAACTCGAAGTAAAACACGAGACAACCCACAACCCTCCTGCTTCGAGTAAAACTCGATTATTCACGAACAAGCACCCGAGCAAAAGCTTTCTTCCCCAAACTCGAAATTCAGATGCACGCAAACGTGCACGTACACCTACACTGATGAACCACGACACTCCGACCATCGACGTCCATCCCTACATCTCACCGGTGATCCTTGCGATCAAACACGACCATCCAAATCTCTCAATTCGATCGAGAAACGGAAACGACCAAAATCCCACAACCTGGAAACGAACATCACCAGAATCCACTCGTCTCCGATGATCTATGCCACGAGAAGTTCTTCCACCTTCGCCGTAGCTACGTTTCGACCTCCAGCTCCTATCGCAGGCCTCGCGATCCCCTCCGATCGTCTCTCGACGTCTCGAAACCCATATGAATATCAATGTCAAAACCAGGGTATTAAACCCTAGTTCGACAATCTCTGGCCATCTTGGTCCATGAAAAATCCTCTCACCAATTTTCCTGTCCTCGTCGACAACTCAACCACCTCCAGCCCAAAAATCAAGTCTCCCCTCGCCGCCGATCGATGGCAATTTATCAATTTGTCCAAAACGAACAACTCGAGAATACACACAAATTTTCAAATTAAAAATCATGATATACATATTAAAAATCATGATTTTCTATCACTAATTCAATCATGTAATCCAAACTTAAAATCTAATCTATCCATTTTTGACTCAAACATATATTTTACTGTTATTTATAAGATTTCGAGTCAACTATTTAATATAAATTTCAAGGATGAATTTTAGTAGTGATGTTTCACGATTTCAAACATTTTTCATTTGCAACCCAATAACTAACAGTGATTCAAAAATGAGATATTGGATTAAATAGAGAAATTAAAACTGTTAAAAACAACAGAGTCCATATTTTAAGTCTACACAGGCATTCAATATTCATACATACACATGCATCCATTTCAATCCAAATATTAAGGCTAACACATGATTTTTATTCACATACCAAAGTGAAATCAAGATTTAAAACTGTTTTTAAAATCTAATATTTACTCACCAGAAACTTTGAACAGAGACAGAGGACAGATTTTGTATATATACAGACATACATACATTTCAGATATTTAAGCATGCATTCATATCATATACTAAGTAACACACTTTACACAAAACATCCATCACATGCATCCATCATAACAGATTTTTAAAACTGTTTTTAAGTTTAAAGTTTACTCACCAATTTCAGATGAACGGAGCTTTGAAAGAAAAACTGGAATTTGGACTTTGAAAACTTTGCTTTGATTCCTTTAAAAGATTTTATTACCAATTTTAAAATAAAATTATATAGGATAATTATCAGTCCAATTAAATTATCAATACAGATTATTAAATTTATATTACCCAAAAACCCGGGATATCACATTCCTTCCCCCTTAAAATAATTTCGTCCCCGAAATTAAAAGCAAAGATAATTTAATAATCCAGCAAAGATTTCAATCTCAAACAGCAAATCATACCTATCATCCAGTTACTAACAACCAAAGCAACCAATTCATCCAATCAAACAATTCTAATTATCCAAACAAAATTCTGAATACAATCTCCTCGAGTTTCCCCAAGTATAAATATACCGGGATACTCACTCTACAAAATCCAAACAATCAACAATACTAAGCTATAGAGTTCTTACTCATCTAGATCTATAGAACTAAACAAGATATCAGACTACAGACGAGTCTGACTCAACAACTAAATCTTCCAGAACTGCTGGTTCCAAAACCAGAGATAGATCAAACACGTACTTCCTCAGAGATACGTAAAATACATTGACTTCCAGTTATCTAAACTGACAATTCAATCTAGTAAATCAAAGTACTTATCCAAATTAGATCACAGAAGAGATCCAAAATAACTCGGAGCTAACTTCCCAGACTTACCAAATCTTATAGCTCCCTTTAACCAGAGAAAAACTTCAACAACAACGAAGTCTCCAACTTCGAATTCCAAACTCTGACTCATATCTGCATAGCTCACTAGACGATCCCGAGCTACCTCATCTCTTCCTGATCAGCTCAACCTTTGCTGATGCTTTTTGAAACAATTATGAACCAAGCACAAAATGATCTTCAAATCTGCTGAAATCCACAAACTCTTCTCCACAAGAAATAGAAGACTGAACTTCCTTCTCCCAGATTCCAGAAAATTCTATACCCACTTAGAAATTCACATAAACTTCTTGTAGAAATCTGAGGTTACTTCCTTTCTTGCACAGCTACTACCTTTGCTTTCGCTGCACAACTCTGATTTTGAAATAGATGAGAATGTCGATGAACTCGAGCACAAACTAGATCCACAAACAAGCGGAAACATTGGTTATCTTAAAGACATAACCAACTTCTCAAAGAATAGACGAGTCCTCGGTCAAGGGTATTGTCTTCAGCTATCCTTATCTAGAGGAAACTCGAAACTAGAAACAGAAGAGAAAACACAGATACTCCATAAAATTCTAAGATGCTTCACCAATCCTTCTCTAGGAACAAATCGATATAAACTAAATCTTTACCTACGGGCAACCTTTGACCTCTTCGATAACTTTTACTTTCTCTTGAGATGCCTCAACTCCATACAAAAGATTACTCAAGACGAACTCTCAAACTAATCGCAAGTCACTTTTGCGATCCTACCTAGTTCGGATTCCAAAGATACTGTTCTCTCTTTACCAATTAAAACAGCCTTAAACTTTTTCAAACAAGGTTAACCCTTCAAGAAAAACTTCACCACCTACTCGGACTGCTGATAGAAGAACTACAAAGATTCCGGGACCATCGAAGAAACGAACCACACTGCTGCTTTCAAACTCTATCTCGACAGCACACTGAACACTCCGAGCTGCACTGCTATCACAGCTAATCAAGAACTTCTAATCCAAAGGATTCTCAAAACTAAAACCATCAACAAACCTCTCAACGAATCTCCGAGATGGCAGACATCCAAAAGAAACTCGGGCTCCAAACCAATCGCCAATAACTTACTCTTCTTAAGGGAACAATGAGACCATGTCCGAAGAACAACTAATCGACCTTAGTCCCATACTTCAAAATAGACAAAACTCTCTTACTTGATATCAGAGAATTCCTATACAGTCGAGTCTTTCCTGCGGTAGACATCAACTGTTCCTCCAATACCTTCTTAATCTTGTTCCAAAAAGAAAATCTCCTTCGGGAACATCCATAGATACTGCGTCTTATCACACAACTGCTTCTTCTTGAAGTCGCCAAGCTACCATCACTTACTTCTGCACAACTGATAGATTCAACTCTAGAAAATCTACTCACCCGAGCACAAACAAGCTTACACTTCAATAATGGACTCCGAATCTTGAAAAAGATTTCCTTCAGAGATCCGAGACATCCTTACTCCATACTGCCAACTTACTCGAGACGATATTGGGTTTACAGTCTCGATATATACTTCCAACCTCAAACATTCAAACTCCAACTATTGGTAATTGTGTTACACACACTACCACCTTATCTACCTTTATAACTTATATTGGAAAACCCGAACAGGTAACCCAATAAATAGGTAGAAATACATAAATATATATATATTTAAAATGATATATTTTTTTTTTATATAGAAATTATTTCTAGGTAAAATTATTTCATCTACCTCTTTAAAACAATATTGTGTCCGTTGGCCTGGTTCAAGTGTTTAGAGATCCCTATCAATAACGTTAGCTACTCGTATTGACCAGAATCCATATACCACTCAACCGATCAATTAACACAATATAAAACCATTTTTATATAACTAACAATTACGCGCTCTCGTATATATATACTTAGACTCAACAGGTTGCTACAGATCCTATCTCTAATGAACAATCCTTCCGAACCTAGGTATTCACTCAACCTAGTGTTCTGATATTCACTTAACCAAAAGTTTAGGCATTCGCTCAACCTATGCTCTGATACCATATGTAACGACCCGACTTCCTATGCCCAGAAAGTCGCATCATTATGAAGAAAGAAAGGGGTAGAAAATAGAAAAGAAGAGAAGAAAGAAAGAAACAACAACAACGATCTCACAGCGGAACGAATAAATTATATTAATAACATAAACTATTACATAGTATACAACACTTATCAGAGTTTACACAACTATATAACACATACTAGACAGTTATAAAACATCTGTCTAGATATTACAACTCAAATACAATACAAGACTCTAACACAGATATCAACACAGTGGAATACTATATCTACGAACGCCGAAGCCTCCTGCTCCGTTGCTCCTCCATAATTCGTCAAAGCTAAACCTGAATCCCTTGGCTACTCGTAAAAATTTGAGTACCCAAGAGTTTATAAAACAGAAATAAACACTTGGGTCAGACATGGGTCTGGTGTGAGTAAACGGGTTAAAATTGTTTAACTTCAAAACCTTTTGAAAACAAAGGTATCACGTAAGACTTCCCACACATAAACATGGAAAAGTTTTTACCTTACGCTAACCAAAACATTTGATAGGAAATCTGATTGTATTATAATAGGGTCTAGGGTTTTCAAGTAAAATACAGAAATAGCTGAAATGCTTACATCTCACATTCCAACATAGTTGGGCACAACTAATACGTACGGCACTTATTGGAGTTTGGATTCCATACAATGGCAGGGCTACTGGGGTACCGCCCGTCACAGTACGTGGCCTAGATCACCGTACCGAGGAGTACGCCCGCTCCCCTGCAACACAAAGCCGGAACCATCCCTTACTGGATAATCCCGAACAAGATAACCCCGTAGTTGGCGCGACCAACCACACACTAAGCCGAGTAAAAGAAAAGGGACCTCTAGACAGGGATCTATCTTGCTCTCAGTGGGTGCTACCCACGAAGCCTTGCTGCACCTCCCCTGTTTTAGCCATTCCCGGTTGATGAGGCTTGAGGTTACGATTACCTTTAATTAGAACATATCACTTAGAATGCTCATCGTCCGCCTGACGATGTGCTGAAAGCATTCAATCCATACAAGTTCGTTCCGGGTTCGAACGAAACCGAAGGCATTATCTCGTTACACTCGTTTTGGAATCACCCTCAGAGTTAACGACAATAACCCTTGCACTCTGAATCTTCATCTTCACTTGAGATTCACGACCTATCGTAAATTTGGATCGATGTGGTATTCGGGTCTCCAGACCTGGAATACCGGTATACGGAAACCCGATCCCGGTCTCATCGAAATCCAAAACGTATCTTTTAAGGCCAAGTTGTTTTAAAGTTAAAACAGTTCAATTCTATTATCTATATACAAATAGATAGATAATTCACAGTATCACAGTAGATAATTCATATTATCATCATAAACAGATAATTTCACATTATCATCATACTTCAACCAAAGCATTTATATCACACAACATCACTTATCTCATATTTGAGATCTCAAACCATTCAAGGCAATTAATATCATCCATTCATATATAAGCAATGATCTATACCATCTCTAATTAATTTAAAGTGAATTAAATTAATTATTTCATTTCTAATTAATTTAAAATAAATTAAATTAATTACTTCATCATTATAAATCTTACTTATATAATCATTAATTAATTACAAATAAATTAATTAATCATTCTCTAATTATCCACTTTAATTAATCACCTTAATTAATTATTCTTTAATTACATTTAAGTAATTATCTTTAATTAATTTCACAAATTAATTATTCTTAACCAATTACAGTAATTAACCTTTAATTACTTCATTAATTAATTAATTATAATCAATTACTTTAATCCTTAATTAATTACAATTAATTAGTTATTCTATAATTACTTTAATTAATCTTAATTAATTAATCCTTAATTACATCATTAATTAATTATAAACTAATGATCCCTAATTACATCTTAGTTATTTATTCTATTTAAATTAATTACATTAAGTAATTAACCTTAATTAAACCACAATTATTAATCACCTTTGATTAATCTTATCTAGTAATTAACTTCCCTTAATTACTTCCATAATTAATTACTTTTTAATTAATTACCTTAACAAATAATTAATTACCTTATTAATTAACCTTAATTCTTTAATTAACTTTATTAAATAAATTATTTAATTAATAATACTAGGTGATTAACCCTTAATCACTTTTATTTAAATACTTCCATAAAATAGTTATCCTCTAATTACTTTATTAAATAATTTCCCTTTATTAAATTACATCCAGTAATTTTAATTATTCCTTAATTACTTTATCAAGTAATTATACTTAATTAATTTATAAGTGACTATCTCTAATTAATCACTAATTAATTCTTTAGTTAATTATTTAACTAATTATTTAAATTTAATTAAATAATTTCTTAACTATTTATACTTAAAGATCTTAATTAAGAGAAATCATTTATCTTAATTTAATTATTATCTACTCTTAAATCATTTTCAATAATTGAATTACCCTTATTAATTGCACATTTTACATATCTTTAATTAAATCAAAATCTCTTAATTACTTTAAAGATAACTCCTTATTACACTTGATTTACTAACCTTATCATTAAACTTTATTTAAAATAAAATACTTTAGAAATCAATAATAATTTATACATCTAATTTAACTTCTAAAATCTTTTGAAACTTTAAAAGTTTATTAAATAAATTTTAATACAAAATTATATTGAAAATCTATGTTTCTATCTTTTAAAAACTTATCTTATTAAATATATAAAACTTGTTAAAATATTTATTCTTTGAAAACAATTTATTTTCATAACATAAAACTTGTTTATCTTTGGTAACAACTTGAATTATTTACAAAATAAATCTTCTTTGTTTTAAAACTTTAAACATTGCCAGTTCCATTTTAAAGTTTGAACAACTTAAACCTGCTCCTACCAAACCCGAGTAAAACCCTAAGAAACTCGAAGTAAAACACGAGACAACCCACAACCCTCCTGCTTCGAGTAAAACTCGATTATTCACGAACAAGCACCCGAGCAAAAGCTTTCTTCCCCAAACTCGAAATTCAGATGCACGCAAACGTGCACGTACACCTACACTGATGAACCACGGCACTCCGACCATCGACGTCCATCCCTACATCTCACCGGTGATCCTTGCGATCAAACACGACCATCCAAATCTCTCAATTCGATCGAGAAACGGAAACGACCAAAATCCCACAACCTGGAAACGAACATCACCAGAATCCACTCGTCTCCGATGATCTATGCCACGAGAAGTTCTTCCACCTTCGCCGTAGCTACGTTTCGACCTCCAGCTCCTATCGCAAGCCTCGCGATCCCCTCCGATCGTCTCTCGACGTCTCGAAACCCATATGAATATCAATGTCAAAACCAGGGTATTAAACCCTAGTTCGACAATCTCTGGCCATCTTGGTCCATGAAAAATCCTCTCACCAATTTTCTTGTCCTCGTCGACAACTCAACCACCTCCAGCCCAAAAATCAAGTCTCCCCTCGCCGCCGATCGATGGCAATTTATCAATTTGTCCAAAACGAACAACTCGAGAATACACACAAATTTTCAAATTAAAAATCATGATATACATATTAAAAATCATGATTTTCTATCACTAATTCAATCATGTAATCCAAACTTAAAATCTAATCTATCCATTTTTGACTCAAACATATATTTTACTGTTATTTATAAGATTTCGAGTCAACTATTTAATATAAATTTCAAGGATGAATTTTAGTAGTGATGTTTCACGATTTCAAACATTTTTCATTTGCAACCCAATAACTAACAGTGATTCAAAAATGAGATATTGGATTAAATAGAGAAATTAAAACTGTTAAAAACAACAGAGTCCATATTTTAAGTCTACACAGGCATTCAATATTCATACATACACATGCATCCATTTCAATCCAAATATTAAGGCTAACACATGATTTTTATTCACATACCAAAGTGAAATCAAGATTTAAAACTGTTTTTAAAATCTAATGTTTACTCACCAGAAACTTTGAACAGAGACAGAGGACAGATTTTGTATATATACAGACATACATACATTTCAGATATTTAAGCATGCATTCATATCATATACTAAGTAACACACTTTACACAAAACATCCATCACATGCATCCATCATAACAGATTTTTAAAACTGTTTTTAAGTTTAAAGTTTACTCACCAATTTCAGATGAACGGAGCTTTGAAAGAAAAACTGGAATTTGGACTTTGAAAACTTTGCTTTGATTCCTTTAAAAGATTTTATTACCAATTTTAAAATAAAATTATATAGGATAATTATCAGTCCAATTAAATTATCAATACAGATTATTAAATTTATATTACCCAAAAACCCGGGATATAACATGAAACCTCTTTGGAAAGTATTGAATATCCTTCCAATCCTTCCAACAAAACCCTTCTCAAAAACCAAAAGATAATTGTGGAGAATCAAAGGATTTTAAAACGATCCGTTAGTAAGAAGCTGGATAACATTTCTTCGAAGATGAACAAGTTCTTTTCAAAAGTCAGCATGAAAATTGGACTATCTTCATCATCTTCATCTTCTAACTAGTTTTATCTTTTAGTATCTTATTGTATTTGTCTTAGTTTGTTTTTCTTTCGAATGTTCGTGTAGTTCATTATGCTTAATCTTTGTATTATCGTAATGAAATTGAATTTCCTTTCTGTTGTCTAGCTTATCTTATCTTCTGAATAAATGTTAGTATATTATATAAATTTGTATATATCCACAATTATTCACAAAATCAAAATTTTCATAAATTTTCACTAACCCATGTCGACATCCCCTAGAAGACCATGTCGACATGTACTGGTCAGAAGTGATTATTGATTTTGAATTTGAAAATTGAATAACTACCAAATGTCTATTCATTTCAAATGAATTTCTACACCTATATATACCTTTTTCTTCCAGAAATCTTCACTGAAATTTATTTCTCATTATCTATATCCTTCATTTCTTTCTCTATGTCAATTATGGAAAATCCTATTCACAATCTATCTGAAAATCTTGAAGAAACACTCAATTCATTCAAGAACATTCTCTCTTTTATTCTACGAAACCAGCGTCACTTAGAGTTAAGTCAAATGCAGATGATCAAGGAGGAAGAAAGGCATTTCGATGCAATATGATGGATGATCTCCGCTCTACACAAGGATGATAATGAAGCACATCCTCCTGTCTCTCTCACCAATGACAATGAGAATTAGGGTGCAATTAAAGCAGACCCTATATTTGGAGAAGATGGATGGGTAGATGTTCCCCGAAACGTTTAATTTTCTTTCTTTGTTTGATTTGTTTGAATTAATTTGTTTGATTTGGTTTGATTTAATACTTTGTGTGGATTGATTTTATTTGAAGTTTGGTGTGTGAAACATATATATATATATACACTGAAATGAATATAGTCTTTAATTGAGTTATTATGTGTTATCCCGCCTTTTGGCAAGGCCGTGACACCAAGGGCTTAGCTAGAAACCGGTGACAGATCGTCTCGAAGACCAGCTACGCGCAAGGATCGCTATGGATATCGATGAAATTTGTCCGAGTCTGGATCGGGCTACAATTGATAAGGCACGCCAAGCAAAGCCATGGGAACCAACGATCCAAGTTTCAAGTCAATCCGAGGTCGTATGCTCAAGATATCATCGACAAAAGATGGAGTAGACCGGTCTTAGTTCGAATCCATCAGACGTATACTACTTCGAATCCAGGAAATCCAACCTCGGTTCGAATCCATAGAGAGAAAGTGCCTCGAGTCCAGGGAACATAACCTTGCTTCGAATCCAGGAGAAGTAGCTTAGCTTCGACCTCATCAAGCGTGCTCTCTGTTCAAATCCATAAAGGTAGAAGACCTTCGAATCCATACATTTAAGGGTTGCTCCGACTCCATTGCCTTCGAATCCCCGTGATAAAACAACTTCGAATCAATCTACAGTAGCGCGTCTAGATCGATTCGAACAAGTACCGTCTCCATCGATTCGAAGAGAGTGAGTCTTCGAGTCCAACATCTCGAGTCCACCAGATAAACGCGGCTAAAACCAAGGGATTCGAACCAGTCAACCCGGAGTGAAAAGCGGATCGATGCGAGAAGCACGCGCGCCACGTCACAGCAAGCATCGATTCGACCCAATCGAGTCGAAGGTTCGATTCGAAGTGTCCAAATTCACTAGAAATGAAATCTTGGATCGATCATAACTCGAGTTCTACAAGTCCAAATGCCATGAAATTTTCACAGAAGCTTAAGCACATGATGAAGAATGTTCACACCAAATTTCAGCTCGATTGGATGATTTCTTGATCGATTCGAACCAAGGGTCGAATCGATCCCAAAGTGGGCCCGGATCTCCAGATTTCGGCCATGTGAGCCCCGTGACGTACCAGAATTGGTCTCCCCTCATTTTAGGCGAAATATCAGCCTCCTACACCTATAAATAGAGCCCCTAGTCATTCAGAAAAAGGGTCGGATAATTCTAAGTACTGAAGAGCGCCCAGATTCTGCCAAATTTACTCCAGAACACCGCCGCTGCTTTAGATTGAGACTTAGCATATAAATTCAGTTGTATTACAGTATAAAGAATTGTAATCTTCAAGTATCGAGCAATAAAATCATCAAACTTCATAGTGGACGTAGGCAAAACGCCGAACCACTCTAAATCGCTTGTCTTTGCAATTTAATTTCTGTTATTTGGAGTTTTTGTTAGATAATCCACAGTTTTAATTTTCATTCTTCACTTTTATCTCTTCAAAAACTTCCGAAGAGTGTTGTGCCCATTTTTGGTACAAACACTTTGGTGCTTTCACTGAGAAAAAACCAGCTTTTTTCTCCTGCTCCTTGGATCTACCGTCGATACCGGATTGCATAAATCCAAGAGGAAGATCCAGATCTCTAATTCATCGTCCTTCCATTCTATTCAGATTTGCATAAAGTCTAGGAAAAGGATTCATCATTAAAAATGGTTAGCACAAGAACCACTTCTACAGCTGCTGGACAGGAAGGTAGGGATGGACAGAATCCTGCTCAACAGCAGCCATCCAACCAAGACAACACTGCCCATTCAGATCCGTCTGGGGCAGTCACTAGACAAGAATTCCATGTGTTGCTTCAAGAGTTGACTCAGAGTCGGCAACAATTGGCCGAACAGTTGCGTGCTAATATTGAATTGACAAACCAACTGAACCGCCAGGGCCGTAGGAGGTCCAGAAGGGATGATGTTTCCCGCACATCCACTGAAAGTTCTGCCTCATCTGACTATCATCATAGATCTACCCGTCCCCGATTGGACGGAAGTCATGCTCAAGCTGCTGGATATCAACCCGCCCTGACTGTCGGACAGTTGAGGGTAGGACCGTCAACCAGCTTCCAGGCTGGGCCATCAGCACGAGGTGGTCGTACTCCACAATATACTACGGACAATCATGTCACAGCTGCCACAGTAGAAACAAGGGTTGATACCCGACATCTTCCAGATTCAAGCAATCAATAGCAGGGACGTACTTCTGAACCATACGGCCCGGAAGATGCTGAGCCAAGGAGGCGAAACTTGGACCGTCTACAGCGCCCGGTCCAAACTCGCACTGTGGAACCCAACCACACCTTAGCTCAGCATGCTCAAAATGTAGCAATGCCAGACATCTCGACTATGATACGTCATATGATCCGCGAAAGCCAAGGTCTTACCAACGACGATTGGGGGATTTCTTGGAGTCATACTCCTTTCACTGACGAGATACTATACGCTGAACCTCCTCGGCGATTCAGAATGCCAACTCTCCCTATGTACGAAGGAAATTCTGATCCCAATCAGCACATATTGAAATATGAATGGTCAATGAGCGCCGCAAGGGCCGACGATGCAGTGAAATGTCGAAGTTTCCCCATCTCACTGGGAGGAATTGCAACAATGTGGTTTACAAGATTACCTTCAAGATCTATCTCTTCATTTGACCAATTGGCTAAGAAATTTGTTGAACAATTTCGCATGCATGTCGCTAGACCCAAAGATGTTAACACCCTGTCTAGTGTTACCCAAGCTCGTGGGGAAACACTAAGGCGTTACTTGGAGAGATTCCATGCGGCATGTGTGGAAATTAGTAATCCCAACGATAACTCGATTTTAATGGCATTGACAAAGGGAATTGATCCTGATTCCGAATTTGGAAACTGGTTAGCCAGAAAACCACCCGCATCGTTGGACCGTTTCTACTCCAAAGCCGCTCAATTCTTACGGCAAGAGGATGCGAAACAGTCTAGGAAGCAGGACGATGCGAAGCCCGGAAATGAGGGAATACAGAGCAATGTAGCAGTTAAATAGTCCGGTGACAATTCTGGAAAAGTTCAGTTAAACATACAGAACAAACAAACTCAGCCAAGAGGTAGCAATGGTCAAAATAAGAAGAGAGATCCGAATCCAGGCCCACGGCGTAGGGCTTCGATGTTCGAAAGTTATACACCATTAAACACATCGCTGGAAAATGTGTACCTACAAACTTGCAACATTGAACAGTATAAGAAACCCGCTCCGAAGCGGTCATCAGAGAGGCAGATTCAGACAGGAAAGTTTTGTAGGTTTCATGAGAGTTATGGCCATAATACTAATGACTGTCGTCATTTGCAGGATCTCATAGAAAAGTTGATCAGGGAGAGAAAGTTAGATCAATTCGTGCGGGCACCGCAGTCTGGTGGTGCGGGCCCATCAAACCCAAACCGTGGGCAAGACCAAGAAAGACAAGAGGAACCCGCTCGTACATGCGGGAGGCTAGTTATCAATACCATAAGTGGTGGTCCTCATCCAGCGGACAGGAGCTGGAGGGAAATGGAGTCGTATGCTAGCTCTATCAGGCATGCGAGCTTCGAATGCTGCAGTAATTGTGAGGATGGAACCCCGGCTAAGCAACAAAAGACGATGTCTGACGATATCATATTTAGAAGCAGAGATGCTGACAAAATCGAAGCCCCGACAATTGACCCACTGGTCATATCTGCCCAGGTTGGTCCTGCTTGGATGAAGAGGATCCTGGTTGATAGTGGAAGTTCTGTAAACATTCTATTCAAACGAGCTTATGATTTAATGAAGATGGAAGCAAAAGACTTGAAACCCTGCCAATCTCGAGTTCACGGCTTCAATGGGAGTGCAACAATACCCACTGGGATAGTGGAACTACCAGTG
Organism: Allium fistulosum; assembly: GCA_030737815.1. Taxonomy (NCBI): domain Eukaryota; kingdom Viridiplantae; phylum Streptophyta; class Magnoliopsida; order Asparagales; family Amaryllidaceae; genus Allium; species Allium fistulosum. The sequence goes on from CM060905.1 coordinate 901,913,393, forward strand.
GAACTGGGGATTGGAGAACGCAGGAGAGTCCGACTACTGCAATTCGTTGTTCTTGACATCGCTTCACCGTACAATGCATTCCTGGGTCGACCAGCCCTTGCTGAATTCAAGGCAGCCATTGCCCCGTGGTGTTTGACTTTAAAATTCCCAACTGACCATGGTATAGGAATCGTTCAAGAAGATCAGGCAGCAGGAAGAGCCTGTTATGTTGCTGAGTTGCGTGAATCACAGAAGAAGGAGAAAGGAAAGGGCGTAGGGGAATCTCTCTACGTCCGTTTTACTGATAATTGACAACTAGCGCCCGGGCCTCGGCCCGGGCACCACTACCAATTCCTTAAAGATCTTGACCCTAGAGATAACGAAGATAAAAATGAAGTCAAAGAGAATCAAGCGTCTCCAGCCGAACTGACTGTGGACGTCCCAGTCAGTGAAGATGACGACTCAAAAGTACTAAAAGTCGGATCTCAACTGGGAAAACAGATACAACAGGAATTGGTTGAATTTCTTCAAGCGAATCTCGATGTCTTTGCCTGGAAGCACTCTGACATGTGCGGAATCTCACCGAACATTGCAAGTCACTCCTTGAATATTGATCCGCGACATGTTCCGGTCAAGCAAAAGAGGCGTGGTATGGATCTAGAGAGATCTGCCGCCCTTAAAGAAGAAATTGACAAGTTGCAATCAAATGGTTTCATCCGAGATGCTCTATACCCGGAGTGGGTGTCAAATCCGGTAATGGTTCGAAAGCCGAATGGGAAATGGAGAACTTGTGTCGACTACTCCGACTTAAACAAAGCTTGTCCAAAAGATAGTTTTCCACTTCCTCGAATTGACCAACTCGTAGACTCAACTGTAGGCCATGAATTGTTATCCTTTATGGATGCTTATTCCGGTTATAATCAAATACCTATGCATCTACCCAATCAAGAACATACCAGTTTCGTGACCGATCTGGGACTCTACTGTTACAGAGTCATGCCTTTTGGTTTAAAGAATGCCGGAGCAACTTACCAACGCTTGGTTAATCGAATGTTCGCTGACCAGATCGGGAAGACCATGGAAGTTTATGTGGACGACATGTTAGTTAAGTCCCGATTTTCCACAGATCACGTCAGGGATTTAGATTCAATGTTCCGCATCCTACGTGAATATGGAATGAAGCTTAACTCGTTGAAGTGCCACTTTGGCGTTGCATCCGGAAAGTTCCTCGGTTTCATCGTCAACGCTCGTGGGATAGAAGCAAATCCCGAAAAGATCGGGGCAATAAGGAATTTGCAAACTCCAAGGACCATAAAGCAAGTCCAGAGTCTCAACGGGAAGGTAGCAGCGCTAAGCAGGTTCATTTCAAAATCCACTGATAAATGCATTCCTTTCTTTGATCTAATCCGGAAGGGAAAACGAAACTTTGAATGGACCATGGAATGTGAAGGCGCATTCCGATCGCTGGTTCAGCATCTCTCTACACCACCGATCTTGTCAAAACCGATTGATCACGAGCAATTATACCTTTATCTGGCAGTATCAGAGCATGCGATCAGTGCTGCTCTGGTCCGAGAAGAGGATCGAGTGCAGAAACCGGTCTATTATGTCAGTAAACGATTGACCGGAGCTGAAAGAAATTACCCTAGGTTGGAGAAACTGGCTTATTGCTTGGTCATTGCCTCAAGAAAGCTTCGTCCTTATTTCCAAGCTCATCCGCTTACTGTGTATACCGATCAGCCGTTACGACAGGTCCTCACGCGGCCTGAGACGTCTGGAAGGTTACTCAAGTGGAATATCGAACTGAGTCAATTTGACATTACCTATGCTCCGCGGAGAGCCATTCAAGGGCAAGTCCTGGCTGACTTCATAGCTGAATTTACTGTTCCAGACGACTTACCCGAAACCAGCGAATCTCCTGAATATGTCTGGAAACTTTATACAGACGGTGCATCAAACGATCGGTGTTCGTGCGCTGGTGTTGTACTAGAAACCCCCGAAGGTCGATCCATATGCTATGCTTTGAAGTTTGATTTTCACGCAACCAACAATGAAGCCGAATATGAAGCTCTATTGACTGGGTTAAAGCTTGCCAGAGATCTGAGAATTATCGCTATAGAAATTTATTGTGATTCACAGTTGGTTGTGTGCCAGGTACGGGGAGAATACCAAGCGAGAGACCGGAGGTTAGCTGCTTACTTGGTTCGAGTTCTAGAAATACTGGATCAATTTGATTATTACGCCATTTACTATATACCTCGAGATCACAATCAAAAGGCCGACTCCTTGGCAAAGCTGGCCAGCACAGGTGAAGCACAGCAAATGGGACTTGTCTCGGTCGAAACTTTGTCCTTCCCAAGCATCGATCAAATAAAAACGAATGATGTGTTGGAAACCTCTCCCAGCAGAGAATCATGGATGACTCCGTATCGAAATTATATTGAGAATGGGATATTGCCTGAGCACCAAAATGAGAAAAGGCAAGTTCTACGAAAAGCTTCGCGGTTCATCATTCAGGACGGGATCATGTATAGAAAAGGTTATTCTATTCCACTCCTCCGGTGTATCGCTCACGACGAAGTCAAACGAGTGTTACATGACGTGCACGAAGGAGAATGTGGCGATCACACCGGTGGACAAGCGCTTGCTAAGAAAATACTCCGATATGGATATTACTGGCCGATAGTGAACTGAGATGCAGCCAATTATGCCAAAAAGTGCGACACGTGCCAGAAACACGCTCGAATTCCAAGAGCCCCACCTACCGAGATAACTCAAATGGTCAGTCCCTGGCCGTTCGCTATGTGGGGTATCGATATCATCGGCGCTTTACCTCTGGCAAGAGGTGGTGCGAAGTATGTCATCGTCGCAGTTGACTACTTCACGAAATGGGCCGAGGCCGAAGCTCTCGCAACGATTACGTCGAAGAAAGTAATAAACTTTGTAGTCCGCAATATCATTTGTCGATTTGGACTCCCGCATACCATCATCACCGATAATGGGACCCAATTCGAAAGTTCGGAGTTCAAGAATTTCTGCCAACGATTTCATATTCATAAAAAGTTCTCTGTAGTCGCACATCCACAAGCAAACGGTCAGGTCGAAGCTGTTAACAAAGTTATCAAATCCATCTTAAAGAAACGACTGGAAAAGGCTGGGGGCAAATGGGTCGATGAACTTCCTATGGCATTATGGGCTTATCGAACAACTCACAAGACCGCAACTGGACACACCCCATTTTCCTTATCCTATGGCTCGGAGGCCGTTATTCCAGTTGAGACAGAAGTATTTTCTCACCGCGTAACTTATTACGATCCAAAAACAAATGCTATATTACTCGCTGAATCTTTGGATCTGTTGGACGAGAAACGGGAAGAAGCTGATTTGAGAGCGGCCGCATACCGAAGTCGGGTCGCCCGGTTATATAACACCAAAGTTCGACCCCGAACCTTTGAACTCGGTGATCTTGTCCTCAAGAGAATCTACCCGGTTCCTTCACACATGAAACCAAATTGGGAAGGACCGTACGTGATTACACAAAGACTTGGGGATGGCACATTCAAACTATCAACCGTGGACGGTCTAGTTTTACCAAGGGCCTGGAACAGCGAGAGTCTCCATCGCTACTACATATGACAGGCCTTATTTATTTCATTATGTTTTTTATTCAGCAATTTACTTTTGCATTTCGAAATTATAATTTGTAATAAGGCAACTGATTTGCCATATTTTCTTATTTCAGCAATAAAATGCCATCTCTTCGAGCCAGAGCTGTGATTCATTAAATACAATGTACAACATCACGATGCACGAAAAGCTAAATTCCATCACACAGTGGAATTTATTCAAGTAGGGAGTGGCTGTGAAGCAATCAACCACTCACTAAATGAAACCCGAGCTTGGGGGCAAGCCATCACATCAGGCCAAGAAATGGGTTGATACACGACAACCCTTCACTTAACTCCGTACTCCCAGAGTGTGAGGCGGAGTATAAACATTTAACTTAACTCCGTACTCCCAGAGTGCGAGGCGGAGTATAAACATTTTCCTAACTCCGTACTCCCAGAGTGCGAGGTGGAGTATAAACATTTACAAAACCCCAGAGTACTCCGAGAGCGCGAGCTGGGTAAAAACATTTTCCTAACTCCGTACTCCCAGAGCGCGAGGCGGAGTATAAACATTTTCCTAACTCCGTACTCCCAGAGCACGAGGCGGAGTATAAACATTTTCTTAACTCCGTACTCCCAGAGCGCGAGGCGGAGTATAAACATTTTCTTAACTCCGTGCTCCCAGAGCGCGAGGCGGAGTATAAACATTCATTCAACTCCATACTCCCAGAGCGCGAGACGGAGTATAAACATTTACTTAACTCCGTACTCCCAGAGCGCGAGGCGGAGTATAAACATTTTCTTAACTCCGTACTCCCAGAGCGCGAGGCGGAGTATAAACATTTTCTCAACTCCGTACTCCCAGAGCGCGAGACGGAGTATAAACATTTACTCAACTCCGTACTCCCAGAGCGCGAGACGGAGTATAAACATACGCCAACTCCACACTTATCCCCAATACTGGGGGCGGAACCATAACACATAACAAGTTGAAGACAGAAAGGGAATAAATTTTCATTTCCACTATCAACAAAAAGAATCTGATTACAAAGTGTTTTAAAAAAAAAATTCTGCTAGTGGGAGCCGAATCCACATCTATACACGGCTATAGAAAAATCAACAAAATGCTACCCTATGCAACAGAGATTTAAAGAAAGAGTTCAATCTTTCTTCTTCCTTATCTTCTTCTTCGGGGTAGCTCCACCAGATCCGCTGCCTGATTTTCTCCTCACCCGCTTACTCTTTTCAGGCTTGCCCACCGGCAGCGATATAATGTCAACGTCTTCCTCAGAACTGGAGGCGACGGAAATTCTTCTAGGAGGTCGAGCTGGAGGCATAGGAGTAGTAGCAGGAGGAGGGACATGAGCAGTTTCAATCACTACAGTACCGCCCGGTGAAATCACCATTAACGGGGCAGGCCCGGGCGGATTCATACCAGCATTCCCTGCTGCCATCTCGGCATCAATCTCAGCAATAATGTCGTCCTCACGAGATACTTGGGCCACATCGGATGTGCCAATAGCTGGCATAGATGAACTAACGGCCGGAGCAGCCCCACTCACAGCTTCGGACGGGTCGACGGAGGGATCGATGGGCTCATTAAGAAGCTCCTCAATCATTTGAGCGCTGAAAGAAAACATATTTGCATCTCCCTCTTCGCCGATCAAGGTAGAAGTCGTGATGGCTTCAGTAAAAACAACCCCTTGTGTTTGATGTGGAACTGATAGAGCAAGAGGCGCAGAAACAACGACTTCAGTCACTGAAATGCGACAAAGCGAAGATTGTTAGCCAAGTGTGTTGCTTAAGGTTCTTCACAACTAAACTACGAGAAGCGTTCAAATACCTTCCTTAGTCTGGACCGAAACGTGGGCAGAATCGTCGGCGGAAGATAATAACGGTTGGTCAGGATTATATGCAGGAACAGACTGGGGATCTACCGCACCAGTGGTTTCGGGCAATGTTGGAATTACAGCTTCAACACTTGCCTCGTGATGCGCGATCCCCGAGCCTTCGCCTGTCTCTAGAGATTGAACACCAAGCTTTTCTTTCGCCATAGAGATCACCGCCTCATGAAGGATCTTCCTCTCATCCTCGATGAGCAAACGCATCTCCAGCTCAAAGTCGTCAAGTGTTTCATCTGGATGCGCTGCTTTCTTCTCATCCACCAGCCGGGTCCAGGCATTGTACAAGATCATGGAGTCATCTCCCAGCCACGCTAAATTTCTGTGTTCCAGCACATTAGCGTTGTACGTGACTAAGAGATCATCAAACTCATCATCTAGCCTGGACCTCTCCTCCAAAATCTTTTCTTGAATTTCTGCTTCCGCAGACTTAGCCTTGACCGCCACCGCAGCAAGTTCGGCCCTGAGAGATACTGCTTGGTCGCAAGCCTCTTGAGCAGTGGCGTTTGCATCGTCCTTCTCCTTCACCATTTCAGTAAATTTGGCCTTGAGCTCGTTCAGCTCTTTAACGGCTAAGTCTCGCTCAGCTGCAATGGTGGTGTTGCGGTGGCCCATCTCTTCTACCGTGGCGCAGTGTTCCTGTTGCATCCTCGCCAATTTGGCCACGACATCCTCATGTTTCTGAAGTGTTTCAAGTTCTGACTTCCGGGACGTCTCCACTTCGGATTGAAGAACCTGAATGATGCGTTTCTATTTAACAATGTCAGCATCACGTTCAGCAATAATCTTCGCCCGGTCAAAAGCTACTCTAGAAGCCTTCACGACTGCCTTGTACCACTCCTTATACTGAGCGTAGAAGTCGCGGATATAACTATGAGCAGTGGTCTCAGCGTCCGAAGGAATTCTTTTAAAGTTAGGAGGGAAGACATAGCCATCCATGCAAATTTCAGGGTAGTCATTTTTCATTTGGGCGAGTTTAGCAGCTCCCTCACTTGTCAACTCAGCCGGAGCTTGTTCTATTATAGCGGCTGCTGTTGGTTCCATTCTTGGCCGCTGAGCATCAGGCCGAGAAGATTGAGAAGGCGGCTGCTGCTGATGAGAAGGCCCTGGGAGGTCTACGGGGGCCCTAGGAGGCGGAGGAGAGCGAGATCGGGGTCGGTACTGGTATCCCCGGTCTCTGTCAAAATAATCATAGCCAGAACGACCACGCGAGTAATCTCTATCTCTATCATAACGTTCTTGACTTGAATAGCCTTGCCCATGATCTCTATCTGTCTCTCTCCTGCGGGAATCGTAAAATGGAGAAGATTGGCGCACGTTCCGGAGCCTATCCAGAGTGGAGCCTCGTCCTGACATCTCACCTGCGATAAGAAAGAATTACGGATTAAGATCCTATAAAGCAATGTTTATTATGCAAAAGTCATGAAGTGCTGTGGAAGTGTGTGTAAATGTGTAAACCCCCAAACCGACCGGAAGTGTTGACCGCACTTAAAGGAAAGGGCTCGTTCATGTTTAGGACATCTTGAAATTCCTCCAACCCAGGATTATGAGAAATCGATATATAATCTGGGATGGGAATATCGTCAAGCCCTTTGAAAATGTCTCTCGAATGAGAAGGGGCAGCCTCAGAAATCATAACTCCGGAAATGGGAGGAGACACATCCACAGATTTCCACCCCTTAGACTTAAGTTTTTTGGAAACGGCGGCCTTGCCTTTCTGTCTTTCTCCCGACTCCTCCAAGTTTCCCGAGAGGTCAGCCATTGGCTCCGAATCCGTATGGGTTCTTTCTTCGTCACTCGCCTCGATTATTCTGATTCCGAGTGACTTCTTCACCTTTCTCTTCTTGGTTTTCTTCTTATCTTCCTTCTTGGAGGCGGGCTTTGCCAATCCCTCGACGATTATACTCAAACCAAGAATTCTTAAGTTATAACCGTTTAGCACCGAGTCAATATGTCTCAACTCGCTTGGAACTTCTTGAAGACTTCGGACGATACCCTTGAAACGCCCTCCATCAGGTCTGGAGATAATGGCTGTAAAGGGAATGAAATGTCAATTTTAATACCAAAGAGCTATTGGTCAAGAAAACAGGTTAAGGCGCTTACGTCTAGACAACCATCGCCTAGCGAAACCCGGAGGGCACCGAACATAGAACCACTCATTCTTGAAATAACTCAGTCGGGTCCAAGCTCCAACTACAACTTGGCAATTCCTAACTGCCTCCAGAAATGTAAAAGACGGGCTATCACCCCTACTCTTGAAGTTAAATATGTGTCTGATCTCGGTGGGCCTTGGCGGGCGAAAGAGACAGTCCATAAATATGACAAAGGCACTGTTCAGCAATGCGTGCCCGTTGGGATGAAGTTGTGAAGGAGCGATTCCTAAACATGACAGCATCCCTCTGATATATTGATTGAATGGAGGGAGAGTTCCGGCCGCGCAAGCATGGCGATAGAATGCTGTATATCCTTCAGGCGGATTGTGCGGTCTATCAGCGGCACTGGGCAATAATACGTCACCTAGAGATATGTTATGTCTCAAGCAAATTCGGCCCAATAGGGATTCAGAAATGTTAGATTGGACAGAATCAGCGGGGTCCTCAATAAATATAGCATCCGGCAATTCATCTGGAGCTGGATCGATTACATCGGCAGGGATATCGGGAATCCCAAGCACCGGAGGAGTCGAGCTCTGTACCTCTTGTTGTTGGGAGCTAGAAGATTCCATGATTAGCTAACTCATCATAAAGAAACGTTAAGTACATACAGAGCCCGTGCATTCCCCAGTGTGAAGTGTATGAACGTGTTGTGCAGTGCAAGTGTTGTGCATAACTTAAGCAGATTCTACAGGTTAAAACGGGGTGTATGAACGACGAAACTCTGAGAATCAAGACTGGGAACGACCATCATCGCTGACCGTCATGCTATTGGTTATTGGTCATATTATTGGTTAAGTCATGGTTCCATCGACGAGCTTCAAAAGGAAGTCGAGTATAGTCCTATAGTCGGGTTAAATTATGCAAGGCCGAAGCTCGTCGGAGTCAAATATGCTAAAGTACATTAAGATCGTCAAAGTCCAACTTGGGATTAGTCGTAGTTCAGAAGTTAGAACAAGTCATAAAAGTTGGGTTCTCTAAACTAAAAGCGTTCGAATCCATCAAATCGACTCGATGTGCTTCGAATCCATCAAATCGACTCGATGTGCTTCGAATCCATATGGATCGACTCGATGTACTTCGGGATGGAGAAGCGCCTCGAATCCATAGGCGCTGAATGACTTCGAATCGGTCGACCTTCGATACCTTCAAATCGATCAAGGTATAGTTACATCGAATCGATCGACACGAGGCCCTTTCTTCCTTTGCAAGAATCGATTCGAAGCTATGCATCAGAAAACGATTCGAATCACTCGTTCCAGGATCGATGCGAAGCAGAGAAAGACAACACTCTCAGCCGATACGACTCAAATAATTTCGTTCCTCAGCCCCATCGAGTCGACCCACTCCATTCAAATCTCACCGCTCAGAATTTTTGAAGACGAAGATAATTCTAACATTTTCATCTCGAATCAATCCTTTAGTTACCTAATTCGATTGCGAGTGGAAGCATGGACGAATTCGATCGATTCGTGGAAAGCTCGTGAGTTTTAGCTCTGGGAGATCGGTTCGAAGAAACGGCTGAAGCAATGGTAAAAGTAAAAAAGTGAGAAATGAATAGGACCCCGGTATATATAGGGGAAAAATGACGATTCGCATCCCGGTAAAAGTAGACCGGCCATCCCAGGTTTACAGTCACTTCGATTCGAATGATGTTCTCAAATCGATCACTAAAGAGTTTCTATCGAATCGAGGGAAACAGTGACAGTCACCAATCCAAGGCCGTCCTTCGTATCCATCTATCCAATATACAATAGGTTCATCGAATATGAAGTACAAAGCAAGAGTGTCCCTAAAAAACGTTCGACTCCAACAACTCAGACAACCACATCGAATCCACACAGTATCGATTCGATGCATTATCGATTCGAAGGAGTAACCGAACAAAGGCTGGATTGAAAGTCATATCGATTCGAAGCACGAGGTCCCTCAAACCCTCGATTCGAAGGCCATCGATTCGAAGAAGCATGGCTTCGAATCCATCAAATACCACCGATCAAACGGACGAATCGTTTCAATATGAAAAATTAATCATCAACTCTCTATGGCGATTCAGGAGAGGATCGATACAAGGGGATGATCATAAGACAATCATAAAAGCGATGTTTTAACTCGAGTCTCAAATCGGTTCAGGAGAGGACCGATGCAGATTTCGATAGCAAACCGAACTGACAACGACTTGCGATCACGCAACGTTAACCAAAGTCAAGATAATACACGTATGCACGTATTTCTGACTAATGTTTTGGTCTTTATCATCTACAGGAATCAAATGTTCATCTCGTCATGACTCAAAAACCTAACAGCCAGTCACAATTATACGACGGTCGATCACTACGATACAGAATGCAACTTTCGGTAAAGCATGTCATAGCCGTCCAGTAAGAGACTGCAACTTGTCAAAGCACGTCATGTTTACACAAGACGTACTTTGGGGGGCAAATGTTATCCCGCCTTTTGGCAAGGCCGTGACACCAAGGGCTTAGCTAGAAACCGGTGACAGATCGTCTCGAAGACCAGCTACGCGCAAGGATCGCTATGGATATCGATGAAATTTGTCCGAGTCCGGATCGGGATACAATTGATAAGGCACGCCAAGCAAAGCCATGGGAACCAACGATCCAAGTTTCAAGTCAATCCGAGGTCGTATGCTCAAGATATCATCGACAAAAGATGGAGTAGACCGGTCATAGTTCGAATCCATTAGACGTATACTACTTCGAATCCAGGAAATCCAACCTCGGTTCGGATCCATAGAGAGAAAGTGCCTCGAGTCCAGGGAACATAACCTTGCTTCGAATCCAGGAGAAGTAGCTTAGCTTCGACCTCATCAAGCGTGCCCTCTGTTCGAATCCATAAAGGTAGAAGACCTTCGAATCCATACATTTAAGGGTTGCTCCGACTCCATTGCCTTCGAATCCCCGTGATAAAACAACTTCGAATCAATCTACAGTAGCGCGTCTAGATCGATTCGAACAAGTGCCGTCTCCATCGATTCGAAGAGAGTGAGTCTTCGAGTCCAACATCTCGAGTCCACCAGATAAACGCGGCTAAAACCAAGGGATTTGAACCAGTCAACCCGGAGTGAAAAGCGGATCGATGCGAGAAGCACGCGCGCCACGTCACAACAAGCATCGATTCGACCCAATCGAGTCGAAGGATCGATTCGAAGTGTCCAAATTCACTAGAAATGCAATCTTGGATCGATCATAACTCGAGTTCTACAAGTCCAAATGCCATGAAATTTTCACAGAAGCTTAAGCACATGATGAAGAATGTTCACACCAAATTTCAGCTCGATTGGATGATTTCTTGATCGATTCGAACCAAGGGTCGAATCGATCCCAAAGTGGGCCCGGATCTCCAGATTTCGGCCATGTGGGCCCCCTGACGTACCAGAATTGGTCTCCCCTCATTTTAGGCGAAATATCAGCCTCCTACACCTATAAATAGAGCCCCTAGTCATTCAAAAAAGGGGTCGGATAATTCTAAGTACTGAAGAGCGCCCAGATTCTACCAAATTTACTACAGAACACCGCCGCTGCTTTAGATTGAGACTTAGCATATAAATTCAGTTGTATTACAGTATAAAGAATTATAATCTTCAAGTATCGAGCAATAAAATCATCAAACTTCATAGTGGACGTAGGCAAAACGCCGAACCACTCTAAATCGCTTGTCTTTGCAATTTACTTTCTGTTATTTGGAGTTTTTGTTAGATAATCCACAGTTTTAATTTTCATTCTTCACTTTTATCTCTTCAAAAACTTCCGAAGAGTGTTGTGCCCATTTTTGGTACAAACATTATGCTCATAAGTATCATTATTTCTTAATCTATATATTATATATTCCGTTGTATAGTTTATCAATGCAGGTACTGAAGTCCAAGAATAAGGGGGAGTGAGTTTTTGTTGATGACAAAGGGGGAGAAATATAAAATAGGGTAGTTAGGCATAGATTAAGGGGGAGTTGTTAGTTTTAGGGGGAGTTATTAGGATAGAAGGAAAATTTTATAAACAAAGGTTGTCATCATCAAAAAGGGGGAGATTGTTAGTCCCTGAGGAGTTGGTTTTGATGACAACAACCTTAGAATAGATTATAAAATATAAATAATAACATTACAAGTTTAGATATATATGTATATGCAAGATCTAACCATGCAAGTATCAAGAATGAAGACTGTACAATATAGAGATTCAAGATATAGAGATAGAAGACTCATGAGTATCAAGATTTCAAGAGTTCAAGTTTCCAAGATAAGTTATATAGTTAGGAATATTGTTAAAACTCATAGAAAGGCACTAACATCTTAAAATTTATTTTATTCGTGGAATGGAATCCACTTCGAGCCCGTTAAAGGGATGGAACCCTAAGTAGGATGGAACCTATGAAAATCTAGTGGGACATTGTTTTGTATCCACTAATTTTAATTCAAATGATTTTACAAAATTATCTTATTTTCAAAATGATTTCAAAACTTTCCTTTTAAAAGATTCAATACTCTCTATCCTGATTTTAAATAATTTTAGCCTCAAAAACATCTTTAATTTCAAAGTCAAATTACTTCTGATTTTAAACTATCTTCAAATAATATATTTAACTTTTAAATATTTATACTTAGATTTAAATATAAAATTATAGTTAAATTATGTATATATTGTTCTTTATATTTACTTATGTATTTTAACTATAGTTAAGTATATTTATAAAGTTTAAAATAATTTTAATATAAGATAGAGGTTATTTTCAATGAAAATCAAAACACCAAAAATCCCTTTGGGATGTCGACATGCCCAAGTACCCCATGTCGACATAGTGTCAGTTGGTTTCAAAATTCAAATTTCAAAAGAAGTGTCTATTCGCCATAACTCTTCATGAATGGTCATGGCTGTTGTTCTTCTATAAATAGGGGTCAGTTTCAACGAATTTTTAATCACTTTTTTCTGGTTTTCACTCCTCTTCTTCTTCCACATTTCTTAATACAAAATCATACCATTACTCTGTCGAAATCAACATCGAATCATACTCGATTACTTCTAGTGTGATTCTCCATCACTATCTCTACAAGATCCAAGTGCTAATCTGAGTTATAGACTTTTTGTAATCAATCGAGCGAGAGAAGGTGTGATTGTAGCCCTGGAAATCAATTGGGTGAACTTGTTGCCCCAGAAATCAAGTATCTCTACCCAGAGGATTGTTATTCTGGAGGGTGTACCTCGTAGCCTTGAAACCGAGGGTTGTAATTGTTAAATTGAGTTTGAAAGAAAATACGTACTTAGTTGTGCGGGACTGGATGTAGGGTAACTCCGAACTAGTATAAAATCCGGTGTGTTCTTTCCTTTACTGCTTTTACTTTATATTTGCATCTGTGTTTGATTTTGTGTTCATATCTGTGTCTAATTAGTGTATACCTTGTTTTCAAATTAAGATAAACTCAAAAAGATTAACAAATTTCTTAAAACACTATTCGCCCCCCTCTAGTGTTAATTCTAGCCTTAAGATCCTTAATCAGCATTTCTCACAATAATGATAATATTAGTTGAGAATGGGATAAGAGTAAGAAATATACTTCTAATTCTTTTATAAATTTCTTAATTTCTCGGGTGTAGCTAATAACTCTTTTAAATTTACTTGGAAAACAAATGCTCCTCCTAAATCTAAAATTCATATGTGGTTAATCATGCATGGAAAACTAAATACTATAGAATTTATTAAAAGAAAAAAAAATGCAAATTGATAATAAATGTTATTTTTGTAATTTGCATTTTGAAGACATTAAACATGTATACTATGATTGCATGGATACTTACTACATTCTGAATAATACTCTCAAAATCTTTAACTTTAGTCTTACAGCTAAAATTACTGATTGAGATTACCATTGGAATAATTTTAGATTTAAGTTTAAAATGGAAAATAGATTTTTACTTGATAATTTATTCATTATAATTTGTTGGTATATTTGGTTTGAGAGAAATCAGTGAATTTTTAATAATAATAATAATAGTAGTCATTATAATAAATTGATTTTTATAATTTCTTCATTTTGTTTTAATCGGATCTCAAATCCTAAATATAAATTAGCTAAAAAAATTCATTTTAAAGAATATCTTAATAAGGTTAATAATAATATTAAGTTATTTAAATATAAAAACAATATTTTTGACATTAATAATTGTATCATTAACATTTTTTCAAACTTAAATGATGATTTCAGTGATTATCATAATATCCTTTTGACTAAAGGATCATAAGAATAAGTTTTATTTTGTTTTAGTTTTAGTTTTTTTTGTTTTAGTTTATAGTTTTTTATCTTAGATTGATCATGGATTCCTTTTTAGTCTGTTTTCTAATTTTTATTATTTTCTGTCCTATTAACTTAGCTTTTGTATCTTTACTTTTATTTCATAAATACATATATATGAATTATTATTATAATTTTTTTTACAGATACAGGTTTTGGCCAGAAATGGTGTTAGATTCTTTTTGCAGGTTTACAGGATTGCTGATGGCAGGATTGCTATTTGCAGTGAGGAGTTATTCTCAGTTCTTCTACTTCTTTAGTGTGGCGTTCTACTTTCTGGATGATTCACTTTTCAGCGAGGCACTCTCTCCAGTTCTTCCGAGACTACAAAGTGGTGTTTTTTCATTACAGATCATTTGCACTTGTAGTTCTTTCGAGTCTACAGCGTGGCGTTTCCTTCTCAGATGGAGCTGTCTTCTAGTGTCATTGGCACTGAGTTACTTCTTAGATTTTTTAAGTACTTCAAACACCTTAATACCGATGGTGGCCTTGATGGAGCTCGATATTGGAATGTAATGGGCGGTGGCCTTGCCGGAGCTCATTCCAGGGGTACTTGAGTTATTTTCTTTGTTATTTGTATTATGATTAGCTATCTACCAAGCATATTGGTAGCACCTTGTCTTCTATGATATATACATATTTACATGTGTGCTCTCCTTTATTATAGAGGATCACACATTTTCCTTAATTTTTTTAATTCATTATTTAAATGGCACGGCTACCCCTTAATTAAACCAAATCTCAATCCCCTATTCAACACACTATTTTATTTAATTTAGCTATCTTAAACAATGTTACCAAAAATATATATGGGGTGTTACACATATCATCTCTGGGATGTGAGGCTCGTGAGGCTACACTAAACTTCTACAAAGCCACGCTTTATTTCACAAAAGCCATGCTTTGCCTTTCTCATAACAGGTTCCTCTTTGAATGCCACATTGCCATTCCTCCGATCACTAATGACTTTCATGAACATACAACTTTTGAGCTCGTATGTCTCAAAGAAGGGTGTTAAGCTAAGAAAGGTTACCTTCTCCACCACCAAAAGATGTATGTTTATAAAAGTCAACGTTATGTTTATAAAAGTCAATGTTATGAGTCATTGTCAATTTTCTCTTATCGAATTCTACATCGATCCTCTCTTGAATCGATATGAAACTCGAGTTGTAACAACGCTTGACGGTTGTTTTAGTGCGTATCTTCCTGTCGATCCTCTCTTGGATCGATATGAAAAATTGAAAAATTATTTTTGTATCGATGGCGATCGATAGGAATTGGTTGGTTCTCAAAATATTCCGTATCAATGGATACAAATTATTGTGAGCTGTTTCTTGATGGATACAAATGTGATGTTTCGTATCGATGCATCTTCGTAGGTTCGAACAGTTCACATGAGCCTTGTCTTTGTGCTTCATCTCGGTTGTATGATGGATACGAGCTATGTTTCGTATCAAGGACGTTGAAACTACTCTGATTAATCACTGGACATAAATCGGTCTTCGTACCGATTGGGTTGAAGGATACGATTGAGCCACCTCGTATCAATTATTGGGGTAGATCGCTTCGACTGGTCATAGCAACTGGGAGTCGAAACGTTTCTATCCCTTGGTTTTTCTCCTATATAAATTCATTTTGGACTTAGCCAAACTCTCACTTGCTTCCATCCCAACACTTTACTTTCGTATCGATCATAAGCTCAGGAAAAAGAAAATGCCTTTGCCTTCGAACCATATAATCCCTTAATCCCTTGAATTAACTGCTCGAATTAGGTAATTTGTTGAAATAATCCATTTTAGAACGACGAGACTCGAGTTTGAAATCAATTCATCCAACTTCGTGGCCAATCCTGATGATGTTGATGCCAGAATTAGGTCGGAGCATGGTTGAGGGAGGAAATGGAAAAATCGAACTGTTTGGAGAAGGAGAAGTGATAATGGACACGAAGAGACCATTCGCATCGATTGAGGAAGAGTAATTCGTATCATTCAAAAACCATTCCAATTCGTATTGAAGGATATCGATAGAGCATCGTATCGAAGGAGGGAGTGGCCTCGTATCGATCAAAGATGGTGGGAGTTCGCATCGATTCAAAACGATCGGTACGAAAACCTACCTGCGCGATCGATACGAAGCGTCAGTTCTACCGATTGATACGAAGATGCAGCTCGTAATCGATATGAGATGAAGTGCTTGGAATTAATACGAACTAGAGTTATGGTGATCGATACGAAGTCTCCTTCTTTGTGATCGATACGAATGGGGCTTCTGATGATCGATCCGAGTTTCACCCTTGATGGATACAAAATCTTGTGCATAATTGATTATTTGACTCCGACGAGCTTCTGCCTTGCATAATTTGACTTAACTGTTTTACTGCATAATCGACTGCCTTTCGAAGCTCGTCGATGGAACTGTAACTTGACGAAATTTAACGATCTTTAACTTGGATCGATTTCTGAAGTCTAGATGGCACGATTATGACGGTCAGCGATGACGGTCACTCCGATTGGATTTTGAAGTCTTGTCGTTCGAAGACCTTGTTAATCTCTGTAGAACCTTCTTAAGTAACTCATAACACTGCACTGCACAACACATTCATGCATTTCACACCGGGGAACACACGGGATTATTGTCACCTAATGATGGTTTTTGATGAGTTGATTAACTATGGAACCCGGGAGTTCACAACACCATGAGGCTCATAGTCCACCTCTTCCAATAAAAGAGATGCCGGTCATCGCGGCCGAAGTCATAAGTCCAGCTCCGGACGAGCTACTAGGAGTGACCTTCGTTGGGATTCCACAGGATTCCGTTTCATCCAATGTTTTCGAAGATATGTTGGGGAGAATTTGTTTGAGGCACGGGCTATCGTTGAATAATGTCTTGCTACCAGGACCGAACGACAGGCCACATACCCCTCAGGAAGGGTACACTGCTTTTAATCGATTTTCCTACACAACCGGGATGGTCCTACCATTCAATCAGTATATCCGGGAGGTGTTATCTTATTTAGGGATTGACCTGTCATAGTTGCATCCGAACGTGTATGCTCTTCTAAACAGCCTATTCATCATCTTCATGGAGCACCTTTTCGGCCTCTGACTCCAGAGGAAGTTAGATTCTTATTCAATGTAAAGAGTCGGGGATATAATCCCTCTTTGACATTCTTAGAGGGAGCCAGAAACTGTCAAATCGTGATTAGGACCTGGACCAAACTTAGCTACTTCAAAACCGAGTGGTTCTATGTTCGGTGCCCGCCAGGATTCGCTAGACGATGGCTAGTTAGACGTAAGTGTCACAATTTCTTTGTCGACTAATGGGATAGTTGTAATCGAAGTTGAATCTAGCATCTTCCTTCTTTTACAGCTTCAACTCCACGACCCGAAGGTGCTCACTTTAAGGAAATAGGACGAATTCTTCAAGAGGTGCCAGGCGAGATTAGAGAAATCAAAGCGGTGCTCACAGATGAAAATTTGAGGACTGTTGGGCTAATTGACGGAGACCAAAGCATAGGGCTTGAAGGATCTCTTAGGGCGGCTCCAGCAAGACGAGCTAGGCATAGAATGCCTGGAATTGTAACTGCTGAGCAGGGTGGTGAAGAGGATATGCCCACTGAAGATGAACCTGTAGCCTGGCCCTTAGGTATTAAACATTCAGAGGGAAAGAGGAAAGGCAAAGCACTTGCTCATAAGCTTCACAAGTTTTCAAGATGGAAATCCGTGGTGATGTCTCTGCCAGCCGTCGGTGTTATAATTTTGGAGGCTCCTCCCCCATATATGGAGAATCCTTTCTAAGTACTTGCAGACATTCCAATTCCAGACTATGTGTTGCTCTAACAAGATATAGGATTGGAAGGGCTTCAGAACTCTTCAGATCTAGGCGAGTCAATTCCTTCGAGTATGGCCGATATAACCGGTTGGTCGGGGGGGGGGGGGGTTTGCACATGCATACACACACTTCACGGCACCACACAGTTTCTAATCACAAGCAATTCATTTTTGGGAAATACTAACTCTGTTTTTCTTTTCATTTTATAGGCACAATGTCAAAGGGAGGATCTATGCTTGGCAGCCTCCGTTCTGTACGTCATTCATCTTGTTCATATTATGAGTTTCGTAGATGTGAAGCCGACAGAGATCGCTATCGTGGCTACTCTAGTCAAGAGAGGGAGCGCTATGAGAGGGAAAGGGATAAAGAGAGGGAGAAGGAGTATAGGCGCCGTTCCTGGTCATGCTCTCCGCCACCTAAAGGTCCAACACAACCTTCTAGTTTTGGCAAACAAACCCATGAATCTTTGTGTCAAATACCACCTTCCCTGGCACCAAAGCTTGACCAACAGCGTCGGAGGACCGAAACTGAAACTCCCGTCGTTACTGAACAAGCCATCACCGAGCCCACCGGGGAAGGAGCAACTAGAATCGCTAAGCTGAAAAAAGATTTTCCAAATATCTACTTTGACAGCTTCGTCTTTCCCTCGCACTTAAAGCGAATTCCCATCAAGGCAGAACAGACGATGCGTGACTATATACATGATGTTTACGGCCAGTATCGGGAATGGATGAAGACCACGGATAAAGTATCAACGGTGGCTTTTGAGCGGGCGAAGACAATCGAGAAATTAGGGACTGATCTTGCTCAGAAGGACCACATAATCCAGGTGCTCAATGACGAAAACAAGTCCACGAGAAATTCGAAAACGGAGGCCGATAAAAGAGCCGATGATGCAACCAGGAGGATGGAGGAGATGAGGCGAACATACTTAGCCCTGGTTGAGGAAATGGGGCACCGGACCACCATAGTTATGGCCGAAAGAGATGGGGCGCTCAAAGAGCTTGAGGAACTTAAAGCTAAACTCGCTGAAGTCATCAAAGAGAAAGACAACACAAATAAAGCCGCTCAGGAAGCATGCGAGCAGGCTGTGGCGCTCAGGGATGAGATGGATGCGACAACGTTGAAGGTTCAGGAGCCGAAGCTAAGGTTGAGGGTGAAGTGAGAACGACATAGGCCTGGTTGGAGGGTGACATTGAAGATCTCCTCATTACATATAATGCCAACGTTTTGAAGCATCGAAATCTAAGCTGGCTCGAAGGCTATCCATCACATCTATACAATGCTTGGTGCCGCTTGGTTGAAGATGAAAAAGCGAAGCACCACACTAAATCTATCAATGAATTTGATATGGAGAGTCGGGTGCTGAGTGAGGATGAAAGAAGAGTTCTCCACGACATCACTATCACATTCGAGAAGGAGAGGCTCAGTACTCAGCACCTGGACGTTGGAGAGGGTTTTGGCGTTGAGCATCATGATGCGGGTTCCGAAATTTCTATGCCAACCCAGCCCGAATCTACTCCTGTGGTTGATCCTTTATCTGTGCCTGCTTATAATCCTGATCAAGCGCAGTTGTCTCCAGCTCACGAGCATGTCTCTGAAGCTGCTCCGCCACCCGCGAGCCAATCTGAGGATGGTATTCTGAACATTTCTCGCATTTACTCGAAGTAAGAAACTTTGTTCAAAGCAGTTACTAACAACTTTTCTCTTATCTTTATTCAGCGATAGGAGCCACACCGGTCATGCCCCCTGTAACTCAAGAGCCGCATCATGAGCAGGAGGCCCTTATGACAGAGGTGACCACAACAATGGCCGCTGCACCAACTGACGGAGTGCAGGGGAGCGCTTTTACTTTTGACGAGCAGATGATGGAGGAGATCCTTGGTCATCACAGTGACCCTTTTACCGACCTACCATTTGTCATGGGCGGAGGCGCATCTGTGGTCAGTTCTTCGGGCTTAACTAGCAGCATCCCGCGGACGCTCAAACTATTCATGAGGAAGAGATAATAGCGGAAATCAATGCCGAGATGGAAGCAGCCGCGCGGGCCAGTGGTATTAGAGGTGGTATGGCTGGTCCTGGTCCAGCTCCTCTGCGAATGATTTCCCCCGACGGCACTATTGTCGACACTGGTGTGCCTCCCTCGTCTTCCCATGCCGAGAGTATTCTTGTTCCTCCAGCTTCGCATTCAGAAAGTGTTCCGATTTTCGTGAGTTCGGAGGAAGAGATTACCGTAATTCCACCGACTGGAGACCAACCACCAAAAGGCAAAGGCTCGAAGGGGCATCCAAGTGGTAGCTCCAGTGGGTCGAAGCCAGGGAGGAAGAAGAAGAAACTGAGGGAATAGACGTATCTTCTCGCTCCTTTTTTGGTAGATAAATAGGAATTTCCTTTTGCTTCTTGTAGGCCGTGTATAGATGCGGGTTCGGCCCCTACTAGTAGGAATTCTTGGAAAGAATTTTGTACTTATCCTTCTTTTTTAAAGAATAGTTAAAATAAAATTCCATTTTGTTTTCACTATAACTTCGTGTTTATTCGCTTAAGTGTGTTAGCGCTTGAACTTCCATTCAATATATTTGTGAAACTTTAGTTTCTGAATCGGACCTGGGTTTGGTTGTTAAGTCCTAAAGTTATGGCTTCGAGTCATAATCGAACGTCAAGTCGAGTTCCAATACTGCACTGTCTCGATCAGTGCATGTTATCCCACCTTTTGGCAAGGCCGTGACACCAAGAACATTACTAGAAACCAATGATAGTTCGTCTTGGAGATCGGTTATACGCATACTCACTATGGATATCGACGAATTTTTTCTGAGTCCGGATCGAGCTAAAATTGATATGACATGACAAGCAAAGCTATGAGAGCCAACATTCCGAATTTCAAGTCAATCGGAGTTCATATGCTCAAGATATTGATCGATCACGGTTGAAAAATCCAAACTTGCATCGACCATAACTCGAGATCTACAGACCCAAATACCACCAAATTTTCATAGGAGCTTAAATATGACCTAAGGAATGTTCCTGCCAAATTTTGACTCGATCAGAACAAGTCTTGACCAAGTCGAAATTCGTTCATATCGATCACGGATGGAAAAACTCCAACTTGCATCGATCATATCTCAAGATCTACAAGTCCAAATGCTATGAAATTTTCACAGTAGCTTAAGTACAACATGAAGAATGTTCTTGCTAAATTTCGACTCGATCGGAGCAAGTCTTGACCGAGTCGAAATTCGTTCGTATCGATCGCGGATGGAAAAACTCCAACTTGCATCGATCATATCTCGAGATCTACAAGTCCAAATGCTATGAAATTTTCACAGCAGCTTAAGTACAACATGAAGAATGTTCCTGCCAAATTTCGACTCGATCGGAGCAAGTCTTGACCGAGTCGAAATCTGTTCGTATCGATCACGGATCAGACCGAAACTTCACGGGCTTGGGCGCGCGGGCCTGGTCATGTGCCAGAGAGGGTCTCCCGAGATCTGAGCGAAATACCAGCCTCCTACACCTATAAATAGACCCCCAAAGCCAACAGAAAAGGGGTTCTTCTTCCTCTTTGAGATCTCCAACGCCCGGACTCCGCCAGATCCAGATCCGAACTCAATTGCTGCTGCTACCAACGAAATTCATTGCTGCAAACCATAATTGCCTGCTGTAATTCATTGAATTCACTTGTAAACACAAAAGAAAGATCAATAAAGCAAACTACTTCATAGTGGACGTAGGAAATATGCCGAACCACTCTAAATTCTTGTGTCTCCCTGCATTTTAGTTATTCTCATTTCTGAAATTTGGAGTTTTTGTTAGATAAATCCTCTTTTTACATTTAATTTCTTCACTTTATCTCTTCAAAGACTTCCGAAGAGTGTTGTGCCCAATTTTGGTACAAACAGTGCCGATACTTAAGTTTTGCCCCCAGTCCCAAGGATAAACTGAAATGGTCGGTCGGCAGCCGCTTTTCGCCTTTAATACATCGAGCTTGACTTTGTTGAAACGAAGCTGAAACAAGACGAGCTCGGGTGGTCGGATCACACTCGCTCATCTATTGGTAATTGCATCCACACTTTGGGGATTGAACTTGTATGTCAGCGGTCAATCATGCCCGTTTAATGTTTAGAGATATGTTCGCGCTCCGGGGACTTAAGTTACTTTATGGGCGGTCATTCACACCCGTTTGTGTTTATACTTCGGCCCTCACTCCGGGGACTCGGAGTTGTCTCACGGATGGTGGTTTGTCACCCGTTTTGTGTTTATACTCCAATTCACACTCTGGGAATTTGAGAGTTAGCCGATGGGTGGTTGGTTACACCCCTTTTGATGTTTATAGTCCAGTTCACACTCTGGGAATCTGGAGTCGGTTAACAAACGGTCGATAACATATGTTTTGAGTTTTAGGATTTCGTTCGCACACCGAGAACGATAGATGTACCAGGATCGTGGGTGGTCAGATCACATCCACCCTGAGTTAACAAGCTAGGCCGTTATATGGACAGATCCATCCTCCTCGGACTTGGTTTAAATATGAACGAAGTCATTAGGTGGATGGATCCACCCTCCTCGAGCCTGCATTTGTAAGTTTATACTCTAGCTCGCACTCTAGGAGCCGCAGTTAGCTAGAGGATTGTCGTGTATCAATCCTTTCTTAGCTCCAGTGTGATGGCTTGCCCCCGAGCTCGGGTTTCACTTAGCAAGTGACTGGTCATATCACAGTCACTCCCCATTTGGATAATCCCACCGTAGGATGGAACTTAGCTCTCCGTGCATTGTGATGGTCGCATGACGCATTTCAATATCATTGCTCTGGCTCGAAGAGGTTGCATTTTATTGCTGAAATAAGAAAATATGGCAAAGTTAGTTGCCTTATTACAAATTCAAATTTCGAAATGCATAAACAAATTGCATATGAAAAGCAGATTGAATTAATAAATAAAGCCTGTTATGTGTAGTAGCGGCGAAGACTCTCGCTGTTCCAGGCTCTCGGCAAAGTGAGACCGTTAATGGTTGATAATTTAAAGGTGCCATCTCCGAGCCTTCGCTCGATAACATACGGTCCTTCCCACGTTGGTTTCATATGCGAAGGGACTGGGTAAATTCTCTTAAGGATGAGTTTGCTGATTTCAAAGGTTTGGGGTCGAACCTTGGCATTGTACAATTGGGCGACTCGACTTCGGTACGCGGCTGCCCTCAAATTAGCCTCTTCTCGCTTCTCATCCAATAAGTCCAGAGATTCGGCAAGTAATATAGCATTTGTCTTTGTGTCATAATATGTCACAAGATGAGAAGGCACTTCCAACTCGACTGGAATAACGGCTTCTGAACTGTAAGAAAGTGAAAACGAAGTATGGTCGGTTGCAGACTTGTGGGTTGTTTGATATGCCCATAGGGCCATAGGAAGTTCATCGACCCACTTGCCCTCAGCTTTTTCCAATCGTTTCTTCAGAATGGACTTTATAACTTTATTAACGGCTTCGACCTATCCATTCGCTTGAGGGTGCGCAACTGCAGAGAACTTCTTTTGGATATGGAATCGCTGACAGAAAATCTTGAACGACACTATCGAATTGGGCTCCGTTGTCAGTAATGATGGTATGTGGGAGACCAAATCGACAGATAATGTTGCATACAACAAAGTTGATCACTTTCTTCGTTGTGGCAGTAGCAAGGGGCTCGGCTTCCGCCCATTTGGTAAAGTAATCAACTGCAACGATGGCATACTTCACGCAACCTTTGGCTAGAGGTAGAGACCCAATGATGTCGATGCCCCATATTGCGAACGGCCATGGATTGACCATCTGAGTTATTTCGGTAGGCGGGGTTCTCGGAATCCGAGCATGTTTCTGACATCTGTCACATTTCCTGGCATAATCCAATGCGTCGCGATTTATGGTCGGCCAATAATAACCATATCAGAGTACTTTCTTAGCGAGAGCTTGCTCCCCGGTGTGATCGCCACATTCTCCTTCGTGTACATCATGCAATACCTGATTGATTTCATCGTGGGCGATACACCGGAGTAGAGGAATAGAGTACCCTCTTCTATACATGACTCCATTCTGAATAGTGAACCATGAAGCCTTCCGAAGAACTTGTCTTTTTTCACTCCTACACTCTGGCAGGCTCCCATGCTCGAGATAGTTTTTGAACGGAGTTATCCATGACTCCTTATCGGGTATGACTTCAAGTGCCCAGTCGATCTCCATTCGATCAATACTCGGGGAAGATAATGTTTCACGGGAATGAGTCCCATTTGTTGTGCCTCACCGGTACTGGCTAACTTTGCCAAGGTATCGGCCTTCTGACTGTGTTCTCGGGGTATGCAATAGATGGAATAATAACCGAAAAGATTCAATATTTCCTGGACCCGAGCGAAATAAGCGGCATTCAGGAGTCTCAAGCATAACCCCAATGCTTGAACAGTGGTCATTCGATGCACCATCAGTATATAGCTTCCACGCATATTTGGAGGATTCACTGGTTTTGGGCAAGTCCTCCGAGATAGTGAATACAGCGATGAAGTCTGCCAGGACTTGTCCTTGAATAGCTCGCCTTGGTGTGTAAGTGATGTCGAACTGACTCAGCTCGATATTCCACTTGAGTAACCTACCATATGTCTCAGGCCGCGTAAGGACAAGTCGTAACAGCTGGTCGGTGTAGATAGTGATAGAGTGAGCCTGAAAACATGGACAGAGCTTTCTCGAGGCAATGACAAGATAGTATGCTAACTTCTCCAACTTCGAATAATTTCTTTCTGCTCTGGTTAGCCGTTTGCTGATGTAATAGACTGGCCGTTGTATCCGGTTCTCCTCCTGAACTAAAGCAGCACTGATTGCGTTTTCTGACACCGCCAAGTAAATGTACAATCTCTCGTGATCAATAGGTTTTGACAGAATGGATGGTGTGGACAGGTGTTGAACCAACGCTTAGAATGCGCCCTCACACTCCGTAGTTCATTCAAAGTTCTGTTTCCCTTTTCTGATTAGGTCGAAGAAGGGAATGCACTTGCCGGTGGATTTCAAAATGAAGCTGCTCAGTGCTTCTACCTTCCCGTTGAGGCTCTGAACTTGCTTTATAGTCCTTGGAGTCTCAAGATTCCAAATTGCCCAGATTTTTTCGGGATTGGCTTTGATTCCCCGAGCATTAACGATGAATCCAAGGAATTTTCCGAACGCGGCCCCAAAGTGACATTTCAACGGGTTGAGTTTCATTTTGTACTCTTAGAGGATGTTGAACATCGTTTCCAAGTCTTTGACATGATTGGTGGAGAATCACGACTTCACAAGCATGTCCTCCACATACACCTCCATGGTATTTCCGATCTGGTTAGTGAACATTTGATTGACGAGTCTTTGATAGGTTGCCCTGACGTTCTTAAGTCCGAATGACATCACTTTATAACAATAGTGTCCCAAATCGGTGACAAAGCTGGTATGCTCTTGGTCAGGCAGGTGCATCGATATCTGATTGTAGCCAGAATACGCGTCCATGAAGGATAAGAGTTCATGTCCGGCTGTTGAGTCTACAAGCTGATCAATCCGGGGGAGTGGAAAACCGTCTTTAGGGCAAGATTTATTCAAGTATGAGTAGTCAACACAAGTTCTCCACTTCCTATTAGGTTTTCTGACAAGTACTGGGTTGGACACCCATTTTGGATATAACGCATCTCAGATAAACCTGTTCGACCTGAGTTTATCCACCTCTTCCTTAAGGGCGGCAGATCTCTCTGGATCCATGCCACGTCTTTTTTGCTTAACCGGGCATGCCGCAGGTCAATATTCAATGTGTGGCTCGCGATGTCCAGCGAGATCCCACACATGTCGAAGTGTGTCCAGGCAAACACGTCGAGGTTTGCCCGGAGAAATTCAACCAATTCCTCTTTCATCTATTGGCTTAACCTGACTATCTTTGACTTCATCTTCGCTTTCGGTATCTCTCGGGTCAAGATCTCTTCGCTGCGACTCCCGCAGCTTAACAACATAACAGGCTCGTCCAGCAGCCTGGTCTCCCTGAATGACTCCGACTCCATTGTCGGTAGGGAATTTCAAAGTCAGACACCATGGGGCAATAGCGTCCCTGAACTCAGCAAGGGCCGGTCGGCCCAAGAAAGCATTGTATGGTGAGTTAATATCCAATACAATAAATTGCAATATCCAGACTCTCCAGTGCTCTCCAACTCCCAACTCCACAGGTAGCTCCACCATCCCAGTGGGTATAGTCGCGCTTCCATTTAAGCCATGAACACGAGACCGACAAGGCTTCAAATCTTTCGCTTCCATTTTCATTTGATCATAGGCTTCCTTAAAGAGTATGTTCACCGAACTTCCACCGTCTACTAAGATCCTCTTCATCCAGCAGGACCTATCTGAGCTAAAAGGACTAATGGATCAATAGTTAGGGCTTCGACTCTATCGGCATCTCTGTCTCGAAATACGATGTCATCCGTCATCGTTTTCTGTTGCTTTGCTGGAGCCCCGTCTTCCAAATTACTACAACATTCGAAGCTCGCATGCCTAATAGAGCTGGCATACGACTCCATTTCCCTTCAGCTCCTATCCGCTGGATGAGGACCATCACTAACCTTCCACTGGTACGAGCGGGTTCCTCTGGTCTAACTGATTTTGTACTTGATTTTGATTTGAAGGGCCTGCACCTCCAGCCTACGGCGCCCGAACAAACTGTTCTAACTTTCTTTCTCGGATCAACTTCTCGATAATATCCTGAAGATGACGATATTCGTTCGTGTTATGGCCATAACTATCGTGAAATCTACAATACTTCCCAGTTTGAATCTGTTTCTCTGATGATTGCTTCAGAGCAGGTTTTTTATATTGGATAGTATTACAAGTTTGCAAGTACACATTCTCTAGAGATGTATTTAAAGGAGTGTATGTGTCAAACATGGGAGCTCTATATCGCGGTCTGCTATTCTGATCTCGCTTCCTACCCTGATTTCCATCGCCTTTCTGCTGAGTCTGCTTATTCTGTATGTTTAATTGCACCTTTCCGGAACTCTCCTCGGTTTGTTTCACAACGACATTGCTTTGGATGCCTTCCATACTGGGCCCCGAGTCATCCTTTTTCCTAGACTGTTTTGCATCCTCCCTTCTCAAGAACTGAGCTGCCTTGGAATAGAAACGGTCCAATGATGCAAGGGGTTTTTCGGCCAACCAGTTGCCAAATTCGAAATTGGGATCGATTCCCTTAGCCAGTGCCATCAAAATGGAATTATCATTAGGGTACTAATCTCAGCACATGCAGCGTGAAACCTTTCCAGGTAACGTCGGAGTGTCTCTCCGGGGACTTAAGTGACATTGGACAAGGTATGAACATCTTTAGGTTTTATGACATGCATGCGAAACTGTTTAACAAACTTCATAGCCAACTGGTCTAAACATGAAATAGATCGGGGTGGTAAGCGAGTAAACCACATAGTTGCGATGCCCCTTAGGGAGATTGGGAAACTTTGGTATTTGACTGCATCATCAGCCCGTGCAACGTTCATCAACCATTCATACTTTAAAATGTGCTGGTTAGGGTTAGAACTCCCTTCACAAATAGGTAGAGTTGGCATTCTGAATCGCCGAGGCGGTTCAGTGTAGAGGATGTCATCGGTGAAAGGGGTATGACTTTGGGAGATTCCCCAGTCTTCGTTAGTGAGGCCTTGGCTTTCACGGGTCATCCGACGGATCATTGTCGCGATGTCTGGCATCTGGACATTCTGAGCATGCTGAGCCAAGGTGTGGTCGGGTTCCACAGTGCGAGGATGGGCCGGGCGCGGTCG
The DNA here is from genome assembly GCA_030737815.1 of Allium fistulosum. Lineage (NCBI taxonomy): Eukaryota > Viridiplantae > Streptophyta > Magnoliopsida > Asparagales > Amaryllidaceae > Allium > Allium fistulosum. The sequence goes on from CM060905.1 coordinate 901,940,953, forward strand.
ACAGTCCATACTTCGCCTCCTTGGCTTTAGGTCTTCGGGAACATAAGGCTCAGGAGTATAATCACGTTGGCGAAGGTTTGGATCAGTTTGGTTCTGAGTGTCAGCTTCCAACTCGGTGGCGATGGCAGCAACGCAGTTATTAGTAGTGTGATAAGGAACTGTCCCTCCTTGGGAGGAGGGTCCGGTCTGGTGGCTGGTTGATGGACCAACTCTCGATTGTCTAATAGTCAAAGTGCGCTGATGTTCGGTAGCCTGTGTATAGCTTCCATCCAGCCGTGGGCATGTGGATCTGTAATTGTAATCAGAAGAAGCCGAACTCTTAATGGATGAGTAGGAAGCCTGATCCCTTCGGGATCTCCTTCGTCTTTCATGGTTCAGCCGATTAGTTAACTCCGCGTTGGCATGGAGCTGCTGGGTAAGCTGCTAGCATCTTTGAGTCATCTCTTGCATCAGTAGTTGGAATTCCTCCCTGGTGCAGGGCCTTGTGGATTCGAAGGTCCGACAGCATTATGGTCTGCAGAGGGAAGTTGTGTTGGGTTCTGCCTATCCCGTCCTTCTGGATATGCAGCAGTTGAGGTAGTTCTGATAGCGACCATGGTGAATAGTGAAGTTCTTTCCTAGACTTGATGCAAATCTGAATAGGATGAAAGAACTTCTAGGCTTGAGATCTGGATCTTCTCCTTAGATTCTTGCAATCCAATATCGGCAGTAGATCCAACGAGTAGGAGAAAAGCTGGGTTTTCTCAGTGAAAGCACCAAAGTGTTTATACCAAAATTGGGCACAACACTCTTCGGATGTGTTTGAAGAGATGAAATGAAGAAAATAAATGTAAAATGAGGCAGATCTAACAAACACACCAATCAACAGATAAGAAAATGCACAGAAACACACAGATTTAGAGTGGTTCGGCGTATTGCCTACGTCCACTATGAAATGACTGATGTTTATTGAATTTCACTCGCTGCTTATAAGAGATCACAACAGTACAAATGAAGTTTGATAATGATTTCGGCAGAGTATCAGCATAGAGAAGCCAAAAGTCCCTTTTCTGTAGGTCCAGGGTCACTATTTATAGGTGTAGACAGCAAATATCTCACCCAGATCTCAAAAGACTTCTTCTCTCATGTGAGTGGACCCACGGGATCGAGTTCAGGTGATTTTGACTCGATCTGGGAGTGATATGAATTGGGTTCGTATCGATCCATAATTGGTCCTTCCGGGCTGAAATTGATCAGGTACATTCTTGAGGTGATAGGCAAGCTCCTGTGAAAATTTGGTGGCATTTGGATCCGTAGATTTCGAGTTATGATCGATGCAAGTTTGGATTAGCAATGGGCTGTCGAACTCGTATCGCTCTCGTTCGTGTCTTTCTCGTTCGTATCGTTTCTAGGCATGTGTTTGTTAGATGTGGCGCTATCTTCTCGAATCGATCCACTTTTCATGCCGATCGACCGAGTCTTCCAATTTTCGTGCTTTGTTCGTATCGATAGTTTGCAACTGCTTTGTATCGATACGAACTCACGTGTTCCGTATCAATGCTTGCCCATGCCCTTCATATCGGTCTGAGATGATTCTTTTCGTATCGTTCACATGAAGCTCCTTCGTATCGATAGCTGTTGTCCTATTTTGTATCGATACAAACCTGCTCATTTTACATTGGTCTGCCATGAAGTCCTTCGTATCGACCAAATGAGAGATCAATACGAACCAGGCTGCCTCTATTTTATGGATATGCATTTAAGTGGCTGGAGGGACGGATATGAAATTGATGACTATGAGTCGATGGATACGAGAGCCCCACAGATACAAACGTAGTCTGCTTTCTTGGTTTTGATGGATATGAAGCAATGCACAAGTGATGGATACGAACCGATGGATACTGGATGGATACGAAGGAGGCTCTCTGAAGGGATGGATACGAATTCGCATGGATACGAATGATGATGATTCCTTTGAAATTGATTGATCAATATCTCGGGCATACGAACTCCGATTGACTTGAAATTTGGAACGTTGGCTTTCATAGCTTTACTTATCACATCATATCGATTGTAACTCGATCAGGACTCGATTAGAATTCACTAGTATCTATAGTGAACGTGTGTATAACCGATCATTGGGACGGACTGTCCTTGGTTTCCAGATAAGTTCTTGGTGTCACGACCTTGCTAAAAGGCGGGATATCACTTGCTTTATGTGCCTAGTTTTGACTTCTTTTTCATTTTTTTTTCAAACTTCATGGAAACGCTTTTAAGTGTTTATACAACATTTCTAAATCATTTTAAACTTATTTAAAAAAATACTTTTCATATTTCAAACTCATTTTCCATTTCACTTTATATTATAATATTATATTATTATAATATCATTTTCAACATTTTTAGATGTTTGTACCAAAATTGGGCACAACACTCTTCAGATGTGTTTAAAGAGATAAAATAAAGAAAACATATGTAAAGTGAAGTAGATCTAACAAACACACCAATAAAAAGATAAGAAAATGCATAGAAACACATGTATTTAGAGTGGTTCGGCGAATTGCCTACGTCCACTATGAAATGATTGATGTTTATTGAATTTCACCCGTTGTTTACAAAAGATTACAACAGTATAACCGAGGTTTGATAATCATTTCGGCAGAATATCGCTGTAGAGAAGCCAAAAGCCCATTTTTCTATAGGCTCTGAGGTGCTATTTATAGGCATAGGCTGCAAATATTTCGCTCAGATCTCGGGAGACCTCTTCTGGCACGTGGGTGGGCCCACACGATCGAACCCACGTGATTTGCACTCGGTCCGTGATCGATACGAACGAATTTTGTATCGATCAAAATTTGGTCCAATCGAGTCGAAATTTGACATGGACGTTCTTTGAGTTGTACGTAAGCTCCTGTGAAAATTCGGTAGCATTTGAACTTGTGGATTGTGAGTTATGATCAATACAAATTGGGCTCTCCAACATGGATACGAGTTCGTATCTATACATGCACCTCCATATCCTTCATGTCGATCAAAGACACGTACTTACTTGTTGACGTAGAGCGATAAACTAGGGTGGATCCACATTTCTTGCCGTGTTGACCGAGCCTTCATCCTTTTTGAACTCCATTCGTGTCCATTCATATCCCTTCCTTCGCATCCATCCACTTCAACCTTTGTTCGCATCATTGGTTCGTATCCATCGAAGTGACTTCATTCGTGTCCATTTCCGTATCGACACCAGTGGTGTACTTCGTATCGATCCTATACGTGTTGACCGATATGAGGTAACCTTAGATGATGGGAGTGGAGTGCATACTCGATCGATACGAAGAAGATGCAAGGTGATGGATACGAAACAGGGTTTTTCATGGATATGAACAAGGCTGACAGATGGATACGAACTACATTCTCAAGATTGGATGGATACGAACAAAGCCTTACCTTTGGAGGATACGAACTAGTTGGTGACGATGGATACGAAGTATGGTTTCTCGGACCGATACGACTACGATGGATACGAAGAAGACCACCGTTGATCGATACGAACATGATGGATACGAAGTGAGGTTGATCCCTTTTGATATGCATCGATCATATCTCGAGCGTACGAACTCCGATTGACTTGAAATTTGGAACATTGGCTTTTATAGCTTTGCTTGTCTCATCATATCAACTGTAGCTTGATCCGGGCTCGGACAAAATTCGTCGATATCCATAGTGAGCCTGCGTATAACCGATCTCCAGGATGAACTATCCTTGGTTTCTAGTCAAGTTCTTGGTGTCACGGCCTTGCCAAAAGGCGGGATAACATTTTCCTCCCAAAGTACGTCTTGTGTGAACATGACGTGCTTTGAAAGCTGCATCCTTCATTCTGAAGAAGTTCTATCCGATTCGCTGAGTAGTTGCTATTTTTTCGTCAAAAGATGTAACCTTCGATTATTTTCTAGTAATATAAATGCTGATTTGTGGATTGCCAATGATTATGCAGTGCATTGTTGTAACTGAGTGTCGAGTGCTAGCGATTTATTATTCACTGTTGTAATTGTCATCAGGTGAGCATCCAACTCCTGTGAATTTTGAAAATTGAATGTTAGTCCATCGTTGATGCATGTATGTTAGCCTGACTCCCGGCAATGTTTGGACGTTCATGGGTCGTTGTCAAGTTTTTTTTGTATTGAGTTTCGTATCGATCCTCTCCTGGATCGATGTGAATCCAAGTTGTAACAACGTTCGATGGTTGTTTTAATTCCTTCCTTCGTATCGATCCTCTCCTGGATCGATCTGAGATATTGGAATGTATGCTTCGTATCGATGGCTATTGACTACGAAATAGATAGTCCCTAGGAATGCTTCGTATCGATGGAGTTGAGTGGCTTAAATTTGATCATGTAGTGACTTTCGTATCTATGGGCTTCACATCGATGGATACAGAGTTGATAGCTGGTCACTAATGGACACAAAATGTACAAGCGTTAACTCATGGGATAGCTTCGTAAAGGATATGCCATTTCTCATTCCTCTATTCAAGAGGGATGCCTTGTTGTAGATAATCTGTGATAGGAGTCATCCGTGACTCCCTTTTTGGCTCCGTCTCTAGGATCTAGTCGATCTTCATCTGTCAATGCTTGGAATAATAAGTATTTCAACTGGGACAAAGTCTATATGTCGTGTATCCTTGAAACTGGCTAGATTGGCCAGTGACTTGGCTTTTTCATTTTGTTCTCCGAGGATGTGTGTAATGATGTAATACTCGAAGTCGGCTAGTAGCTCTTGGACCCAGCTGAGATAAGGAGCAAGACGTTGCCCCTAGTCAGATAATCTTTCCTGACTTGGCATACTACTAACCAGTAATCACATAAGACATGTAAAGTTTCCACTCCTAGTTTTCTTGCAAGTTTGACCGCCAAGGCTTCATACTTAGCTTTGTTATTTGTTGCAGGGAAGTTGAGTTTGAGGGCATAGCAGATCGATCGTTCCTCAGTAGTCATTAACGCAACTTCTACGTTAAAAAGCCGATTATCAAAAATTACATCTATGTATGTTCTTCATTGGTTAGACAGCTCTCCACTGTCCTTCGAATAATCGTCTGATGCAGTGAATTCAGATATGAAGTATGCTAATGTTTGACCATGGATAGCTCTCTGAGGGAGATAAGTGAAATCAAATTGGCTTAGCTTGATATTCCATTTGAGTAACCTTCCAGACATATAAGGTTGCTATTGGACCTATTGTAATCGCTAGTCGATATAGATGTTAACGAGGTGAGCTTGTCAATAGCTCGCTTTCATCATATACTGGTCTTTGGATTCGTTTCTCTTCACATAACATTGCGACGCTTATGACGTGTGTTGACATGACCCAATTGATGAACAAATCTTCGCGATCCAATGGCTCAGGTAAAATGGGAGGTCTCTTTAAGCGATCTATCAGAGTTGGAATTGCATCAACGCAATTGTTAGTTCAATCAAAAGTTCTCTTCCCTCTCTTGGTCAGGTTAAAGAAGAGAATTCACTTGTAGATGGTCCTAGAGTTGAATCAACTTAGGACGGTAATCTTCCGACTTGGGCTCCGTACCAGCTTGGTTGTCTTTGGTACATGGGTGTCTCTAATTGTCGGAATTATCTAGAAATTAGCCTTGATTCCACGAGAATTGATGATGAAAACAAAGAATCTTTCTGACGTAACGGCGAAAGAGCATTTCAAAGGATCGAGTTTCATCCTGCATTTTTTGGAGAGCACTGAATATCTCTGCCAAGTCATGGATGTGGTCGTTTGATAGTCATGATCTCACGAGCATATTAACCACATCTACTTTCATCGATCGATCGATCTGATTTTTGAATGATCTGTTAATCGTCCTTTGGTAAGTAGCATAAGCGTTCTCAAGTTTGAATCCGGGGATTGCAACATAGCACTATAGGCTCAGTTCAGTAACGAAACTGTTGTATTCCTGGTCTGGGACATGCTTCAGTATCCGATTGTATCTGGAGTTTGCATCCATGGATGAGAGTAATTCATGTCTGATAGTCGAGTCCATCAGTTGGTTGATCATTGGAAGTGGAAAGCTATGCTTTGCCATGCCTCATGCAAATATGAGTAGTCAGCGTACGTCCGCCACTCTCCGTTGGTATCTCTCATAAGTAAAGGATTGGATACTCATTTTGGGTAAAGGAACCCATCGGTTTTGAGTAAATTCACCTCCTCTTTAAGTGCACCAGATCTCTTTGGATCCACGTCGTATCGTTTTTGTTCAATGAGACATGCCTCGGGTCGACATTTAACGCAGGGTTCTCAATAGCTAGTGAGAGTCCATATGTATATATGAGGTTGAGTCTAAGCGAACACATCAAGATTCAGCTGGAGCAATGCAGTTTACTCTTTCGTCATCATTGCGCTGAGTTGTGATCTAATCTTTAGTACTCGTGATGGGTTGTAGGCGCTTTATGTGCTTATTTGCAATGGTAAATGATCAGGCTTGTAGGAAGTTGAATCAAAGGCTTAGTAGAGTTTAGCCTTGTATCACGTGCTACAGCATAGCTGGCTCCAGCTATGAGTTTGAATCTACTTGTGTTTTCGAGCAACGCGCTTTCCATTAAATGTACCTGCGATCCATTGCTCATCGGAAGGATCAGAATGATGATCAGCTGCCCATAAGTCCGGGCGTCGATCTAATGATTCTATCTCTAAGCATCCTCTTGATCGTAACTTCAAGTTGTTATAAATACCAGGCACGAGCTGTAAGATTGAGTAGTCGTATCCAGCTCTTGGATGATCAGACTCGTGCCCCCAGTCTAGGGTTGATGGACGTATTATGCGAATGATCGAGCTTAGCTTCTGCTGTGTTTATACTGTAGTCCATGCTGTAAGAGCCAGAGTTGTTTGATGAACGATCAAATTACATTCATCTTATTTCTCGCGCGTGCCCCCTAAGTCTGGGGAATATCTCGATAAGTGGCAAGGTAGATAATGTCCACTACAATTTTGCATTCTATCCCGTTGAACCATGGGATCGAGTTAACCGATGGAAGGCTGAGTCGTGCCTATCCTGCATTATGTTCTAGTTCTTTCCTCTAGGCTGAATACATTGTTACTTTGCGGACATTCAGACATAAGTTAGATTTTGGACAGTCAATGACATTCACTTCGCTGCTTATGTCGCCATACTTTGGGCAAAAACTGAAGAGTGAATCGTCCAGTCAGATCCAATGCAGGATTGATGCTTCCCTTGTCGAATCCAGGGTAAGAATTGGTGCATGGACATTTAGGTTGCACTTGTTGTGAGTTGCTCATTTAGTCGGATCATGTTATGAGTCAAAGAATGAATGGTCCATTGCATTCTTTTGGAGTTGGGCGATCTACCACATCCATTTCAATTTATGTTCTCCCGTTAGATCTAGGGATAAAGTCAGCTCAAATGCAGTCATGTCATGCTCATTTGGTCTCATGCTCTTCCCGACGATTCGAAGGAAGGCGATGGGGGAAGAATGGTCAAGTCACACTCATTTGTGGTTTATTCTTCTATCCATGCTCTGTTGGTCATAGGTATTCGATGGACGTTCGGGTCACATCGATTTGTACTCGTAGAGGATCGACATTGATCGTCGATTCAACGACACGATGTAGAATGCTCGAACCTCATTTCCTGTCGATCCAATGGTATGGTATGAAAGGTGCATATCAATATTGCCCGTTGATCCAGCGGTATGATATAATTGGTTGCCCGTAACTTCGGGCATCATCCTGATTGGTTAGCATTAAGGCCTCCTTGTAGTCATTGCCTTAAGTTGTAAAGGACGCTAAGCTGGAGATGTAGCGAGTCACCTTTCTCTTCTTTTAGTGATTTGTGCCTCTTCCCCCTGTATTGGGTTAGAAGAGTGAGTTTGTGGACGGTTTAATTGCATCTATATTGAGTTTATACTCCTTATGTCGAGTTTAGGTCAGAGTTGGTGAATGAACGGTCGAGTCACATTCATTCGTTCGTCTATGTTGGTAGCCGCACCTTGGGGATCAAAGTAAGTTAAAGGGCCATTAACCACACCAATTTGATGTTTATACCCCTGTCCGCACTCTGGGGACTAAGAGTTTTATTAGAAAATGGTCGGACCACATTTTCCTCAATTAATTCCTCTAGCACTAGTCAATGGGGAAAGTCGAAGTGTGGTCGATCACATTACAACAACTTTAATTTGATGCTTCTCCCACTAAACTGTAGGAAGGAATCGATTGGCGGATGGTTGGGTCACATCCGTCCATATTGCACGAACAGCCCGTTGGATCATAGGGGAGAGTTAGCGGATGAACGGTCGTGTCACGTTCATTTGCAGTAGAACGGGTAGTCACATCCATTTAGAATGGGACATTCAGCTAGGTCCATTTTGCGAATCTACGTCTCCCTGTCGAATCAAGGAAGAAATTTTGTCTTTTAGGGTTGGAGTGCATCCCTATAAAATTATGTTATGGGTCCCGTGCCGGGGACAAGAGTTGATGCATGGACGGTTGTGTCACGCCCGCTTAGTGCTGGATGGTCGGATCGCATCCAATTTTGTGTGATAAGTGTGCCCCCATGTCAGGGGAAGATTGGAAAGCAGACGGTCGAACCACATCCGCTTTTTGTACTACAAAACTTGTTGAGGAACCAAAGCCGATAAATGGACAGTCGAATCACATCCCTTTTGGTATTCATATTCCAAACCATGCTTTGAGGACTGGAGTTGGTTGATGGGTTGTCAGTCAAACCCATTTGGTATTTATACTCCAGTCCGCGCTCTCGGGACCAGAGTTAGTTGATGTTTATACTCCAGTTCGCACTTTGGGAATCTGGAGTTAGTTGATGTTTATACTCCAGTTCGCACTTTGGGAATCTGGAGTTTGTTGATGTTTATACTCCAGTTCACACTCTGGGAATCTGGAGTTTGTTGATGGGTGGTCAGTCACACCCATTTGGCATTCGCGCTCCAGTCTGTGCTCTCGAGACTAGAGTGAGTCGGTGATTTATACTCCAGTTCACGCTCTTGGAATCTGGAGTAAGTTGATGGGTGGTCAGTCACACCCAATTGGTGTTTATAGTCCAGTCCGCACTCTCAAGACCAGAGTTAGTTAATGTTTATACTCCAGTTCATGCTCTGGGAATCTGGAGTTGGCCGACAGATGGTCAGTCACATCTGTTTAGGCATTAGGATTTCGTTCACACTCTGGGAACAAGAAGTTGATCAGGTACGTGGATGGTCGTATCACATCCACCCTGAGTAGGCAAGAGAAGTCATTAGATGGATGGATCAACCCTCCTCGAGCTTGCAAATATGAAGGGCGAGGTCGTTATACAGACAGATCCATCCTCCTCGGGTTTAGGTTAAACATGGGCGAAGTCGTTAGGTGGAGGGATCCACCCTCCTCAAGACCACGTCCGTAAGTTTATGCTCTAGCTCACACTCTGCGAGCCGAAGTTAGTTAGAGGATTGTCGTGTATCAATCCCTTTTGACTTCAGTGTGATAGCTTGTCCCTGAGCTCGGGGTTTCACTTAGCGAGTGATCGGTGGGATTCCGATTAATTTCCACTTATCTGCCCCTCAACGAAGGATGAGATTTAGTTTATGGATGGTTGGATCACGTCCATGTTCATACTAATTCCGCTTTTGCAAAGCCTAACGAGTAAGTGATGTGCACGTAAATGTGCGTATATTTACATCCATATTTTATCTCTTTTTATTTAAATAAACATCATATTTGGGCATTTTTACATGTTAAAACCAAAATTCAATTATTTTCAAACCATCATATTTTCATCTTCATTCAGGGGAAAAATGGTCATTTGTGTGCATGTGTTAATTTAAGAATTTTTACTTGGACAATTTTTATGATTTTTATAGGATATTTTGATGCATTTGGAAGTGGGATTCATGATGATATATGCATGCACAAGGAAATACAAAGGAATGAAGAGGAAATAATTCAAGTTCAATATCATGGAGGACCCCACCCACTTACCTAACTTCCAATTGGAAGCTAAGCACATGCTAAAAGGACTTAAAGCTTCATGTACATATTAAGTGGGGGATTATTGAATGTTAATGATTACTTGGAGGCTACACCACCTCAAGGGTATTTTGGGAAGCTCCCTAAAAAGAGAATTAGGGTTTTATGCATGTATAAATAGCCCTCTTATGTACATGAACATATCATCTACTCTTTCATTTTACTTAAGAAATTAAGAGATCAAATTGTAAGTTCAATGTTCTATGAAATAAAAATGGCTTCCAAGCCTCTTTCTTCTCTCTTTTCTACATGCTTTTCTTTGTTTTAATTTTTTATTTCTATGCTCTCTTTCCTTTAATGTTCATAGCTTAGATTTACATTTATGCAAGTAGTGTAGCTTTAATTTTTATGCAATTAGTTACTAGTTAATCTCTCTTTCTTCCTTTGCTTAGTTTTCATTTCTTTGCTCATTCATGTTGAAATTTACAAGTGTTGCTTCAATGCCACAAATGAGTAGCTAAACCCTTCAATTTAGGGGTGATGAAGCTCTCAAATATTATGTAATTTCAACATTTATATTATTTATGATCTCTTTGTCTATGCTTCATGAAAGTAAATTTTGATGCAAGTTTATAAAAGTGGGTTTGATAGCTTATGTTGCTTTGGCAAATGAGCTATTCTTATTCAACATAAACACAAGTTGCATCATCATTTGCTAATCCATTTTTGATTTTGAAATGAAAGTAAAAATGAAATTTGATGATCTATATTACTAGTTACAATAGTAAATAGATCATACTTAAAATAACTTTTGCTTTGGCTTCATTTTCATGAGAATTATAAGTGGTATAATTGTTGTATTATAGTTTGATGGTTTGAGTTATGTTAATTAATAACATAAACCATACTTATGATAAATGCAACACTTATTTCATTTAATATCAAAGTTAGAGATCATAAATTCTATGTTTGTTGATTTACAAAAATATTAGAGTGAATTTGCCTCTAAATTGTTCTCTAGTTTAATAGTTTTTAAATCACATTTTAATTTTAGATTTAGCTTCTTTTTTGTAGTTTACAACTTCATCTCTCTTTGGTCTAATTTGATTGAATAGATTTTTAATCTCTCACAATTCCCTGCGGATCGACCCGTATTTGCCACGTACTACAAAGTGTACGCCGTGCGCTTGCGGTAAATTTTAATTTAAATTCGTTCGACGGTTTTCTAAACCGATAGAATTTCCGTCGACGAACAAGTTTTTGGCGCCGTTGCTGGGGATTTGTTTTGACTTTAATTTTCTATTCTTCGGATTAGTTTTGTTTGATTTCGTGTGTTTGTTTTGTGTGTGTGCACATTTAAAAAAAAAAAAAAAAATTTGTGTTTGTGTGATTTTTATTTTCATTTTTGTTTGTGTGCTTATTGTTGTTTATTTGCACTTGCATTTTCTCTTCTATTACAAAATAAACATTCACAATTACAAAACAAAAACAAAAACATTTTATTTCCATTTCGTTTACAATCTGCATTTCATTTCACAATTTACATAAAAAAACCACACTGTTACATTGCACTGTCTTCTCTTCTCTCTGTTTGAACTTCTTTATTCGTTGATTTCTGTTTGCAGTGCACAACTCTTATAACCCCTCTACCTGCACAGTTCATCTCTGCCTATCCATTCCAGTTCACCTGAACTTGCAATTGCTATCCTTCCATCTCTTCCACACCCATCGACCACCCTGTACTGTCATTTCCAGCCATCTAATCATAACTTCCTGACTCTTACAGCTGCGTCATCCTTCTCCTCTCAAACAAATCACTACAACACATTGCCTCAACAAGGCAAACTATCTGCTCCTCATTACTACATTTGACAGCCACAACCACCATTACACCATTTACATTTTCTATAAACTCCCTTCACTACACTGTTGCTGTTCCACAAACATCACCAGAGAAAACAACTCACTTCTGCCCATTCCATATCACAAATACCCCCTTCCAAACTGTCTACAACCAAATTGTCTACAACAGTAACCCCATCATTCATCACCCAAAACAGTGCAACATTCAGAACATTACTGCTGCACCATCTCCTTATCACCATTACACAAACCACAGTACACCTGCATTGCCACATAATTTCACCATCTCCCACTTGAACCAAACCCGCCTCATTTCATTACCATCTCTGTTGCACTTCATCATCTCCACATCTCCACTCACGACATCACCGAACCCAATTCACCAACATCCCCTACCACATAGCAACTGCCTCTGACTAGTTCAACTTCAACAGTTCCTACACTTGCACATAACATCACTTACACTCCACTTTATCAAAACAGACCAACCATCACTGCAGCATTCCAGTACAACTGCATCCCATCATTTTACCATCTTCATACAAAAGCCATCTCCAATCACGAACCATCACCGAAAACTATTGCTTCCAACCTCTACTGCAAATCGAATACAAACAAACTCCAAAACATCGCTACAACCCACCACCTGAAAGCCATTTCATACTGTGCACATTCACCACCCACTCTCTCTGTCTAAACTATCCATGTTTCAAGACATACCATTTGCACTCTACAACCCCAGAAACTTCGCCAAAGTGCTGCCTGCATTGTGATTCATCTCAATTCATTCAAACTCCCTTCGTACCAGTGCATCACCTTACTGACGAATTCAACACTGTTTGTCACATTTCTACCAGTACAACATCATCGCAAACGATCATTTACAACTCAAACTACTTCATCCATCATCTACCACAACCACTTCCCCACCATTATCTTACTGCACACTCCGCTTACCACCTCAGACACTTCACACTGCACAGACCATTAAAAAAAAAACCCGACCACCAAAACAGCCTCCTCCTTCACCTGCGGCAAAAGTTCACAGCTAACAAAGCAACACAACCAATTGCAAAGTCTTCCACCTGCACACCCCTTGCCAATACTTTCCATCAAACTCAACCGCATCACGTATCACAGCAACCAACCCAACCATCCAAAATGAAAACACTGCCTATAACCTATTACATTCATATCACCATCTCCAACAATCGCCTGAAGCACATTAACTCACTGCTTTGAACAGACCTTCCACCACAACTTCCCATCACCACCACATACCCCAACCACTTCTGTCAACTACTAACACACCCAAAATCGACCTCGTAGGCCTTCATTTTCTTCCCACTGTTCTTCCTCCAACTTCGCCTCAATCAAGCCTCGAAACTGCTGCTCCTCCTTTGCCTCAGGACCGCGACGCCTTTACCACCCCACAACCAAATCACCAGCCATCAAATCGCCTTAACTCAAACCTCCGCAAATTACCTCCTTCATTCTCCATCAAACCTCAGTCGAACTCGACTTCAATCGAACACCCAAGATTTGATTTTTAACAATCCAACAACCCACTGCAATCGCGACTTCAAATCGATATACGACATTAGCTAAACCTAAAATCGAAGCAGTAGCCAACTCGCCCCTTCGCCTTCGATACTACAACTAAAACGTGAATCGAGAACTCGACTTCGATTTTTTGTGTTTGATTCGAGAAATAGGCTTTCTTTTATTTTGCTGGTAGTTATTGTGTTTTGTTTTAACAAAAAAAAGGGATAAACTTTGGGCAATTTTTTTTTGCGGGTTTGGTTTGAAGGGGATAATAGGCTTTGGGTTATACGGGCCAGGCTCTGTTTTTGATATTGTTTTAAGTTTAAAAAGTAAAGGGGGTTTTGTGGTGGAAGCTATTTATTTTTCAACATTTCCAAAAAAAAGAGTTTGTTTAATGTGTTTATCTTTTCTTATTTAAAAAAAAACAACAAAAACCAATTTGAAAAAAAAACAACAAAAACCAATTTAAAAAAAAGTAAAACGCTACTTTTGAGTTTCCTTTCCAAAATTTTTTTTTTAAAAAAAGATAAAAAAAAATCCGAAAAAAAAAGTTCAACTTTGTTTAATTTTCATTTTCCATTTGTTTTCACTTGTTTTTGTTTTTCGCTTATTTTGTTTTTCATCTTTGATAAACATACTAAATAATAATAATAATAAAAATTGTTGAATATATCTTGTGTTTCATCTCAGGTTGCCAAAGCAGAAATTCCAAAAGGAAGAAGTGCTTGCCCAAATAAACTGCTTTGCCTTGCTTAAAAAAATTGCCGCTTAAAAAAAAATTTGCTAATAATCTGCACGCTCTGGTATTGTGCTTTCATCTCTAGTGCATTGTTGGTTGCTTGCATTTGCAATTATATACAAAATAAAAATTCAAAATTCAAAAACAAAAACAAACTTCATTTTAGTTGCATTGTAAATTCACGTTTAATTTTTGTTTTGCATCCATCTCATCTTATTTTCTTTTCTAAGGGAAATACCCCAATTCACATAAGGTGAGGGATTTCATCACCCTTTCCTTAGCCCACAAACGCATCTCATCGTAGAATTTGACTAATAATAAAGGTTAGACATTCGACTTAAGGGTGTCGCGGGTTCATCTAGGGCTTAATTGTATCTTCACAATTGTTTTATTTGAACGATTTTATTTCTTGGTGTCTAGGCTACGGTAGAGTAATAACCAGTTATAAAAATTACGGTGATACGTAAATATTATACTGGTTGTTTCTCTGAAGGTATTTAAACCTTCGGTTGCATTGCTACGGTGATTCGTGGTGCACCGATAACTCCTGTCCGTTACCTGGCTGAGAAATATTTTTGTTGATTTAAGACAAAGTGTGATTATACAATTTTGGGTTAGGAGCTAGTAAGGACAGAAAATTGTAATTAAGTCCTTTGCATTCATTTAGTTGCATTAGTTCATGCATATTTAAAAAAAAATCCAAAAACCAAAAAAAATTTGTAAATTTTAACTTAGTTTTTAATTCAAAAAAAAAATCCTTTTAAAATCCTTTCCTTTGAAAATTTTCAATCAAAAACAAAAATCCAAAAAAAAAACAAAAAAAAATTCAAATTTCCATTTTCTAAAAAAAATCCCTTTGGTAAATATTTGAAAAAAAAAACTTAATAAAAATTTGAAAAACCAAAAACAAAACAAAAATCAAACTTCTCTTTTGAAATTGAATTTCACTTGATAAATAGTTTTCTTCCTTTAAAAAAAAACAAAAACAAAAACGTTTTCAAAACTTCTTTCATTCTCCAAACTCGTTCCTAATTTCTTTCTCTTTTCGACTTTCACTTGTGCATGAGTACGTGGAATCGTGACACAACAACAAATCGTTGGACTCGCGACCCTTCTACAAACCGTTTAACTCGAATAGACGATCCTCCCGAAATGGCAAACGAAAATGCCCCTCGAACTCTTATGGATAGAATCTTTCCCGATAGAGTTTCTATTCCATCTTGCATCACGTTACCCGCCCCTACGGGTAACCATTTCGAAATTCACTCAAACCATATTGCCACTCTTCCGAAATTTGGCAATTTCAAACACGATGATCCATACATCTTCTTGACTAAATTTGAACAAGTTTGTGCAACCATTAAACTCCAACAACTTTCTGATGACGGAATCAAACTTCAATTAATCCTATTCGCTCTTACGGATTACGCTGAAAAATGGTTGTACAGCTTACCATCGAACTCGATTAAAACGTGGGAAGAATTCGTAAAAGCTTTCTTAAAAAAGTTCTACCCTTTGGAAAAAATGAGTAGAATCTGAAACGAAATTGTAAACTTTCATCAATTCAAGGGAGAACCATTCGGAAAATATTTTGAAAGATTCAAAGAGCTTTTGATAAAACCATAATTTCGAAAAATGGACGATTTGCCAAATTTTATACGATGGACTCGAAAACAGCTCACGTACCATGCTCGAATCAATGTGCCAAGGCAACTTTATTGCACAACATCACGACGATGCTTGGAAATTTCTTGAAAACCTTGCTGAAAAATCATCCCAATGGGAACGATCGAACGAAAAATCAATTTACTCACGATCGAGTGCAAACTCGATAGGATCTTCTGTTGCTTTGGAAGCAAAGATCGACGCAATGATTAAAAAATTCGATAACGTTTTCTCATCAAATCAAATGAACCAAGCTTCCCAACCGATGTGTTATAAATGCAACGATCCTAATCATATAGCCGATCAGTGTCCCAACTCTGTCGAACAAATCAATGCTTTCAATAAAGCCAAAAACGACCCGTTTTCTCCAACGTACAATCCTGGTTGGAGAAACCATCCCAATTTTGCGTGGAACCAAAACAATCCCAACACGAATACGATTCGTCCCAATTTGCAAACATTTCCGAATAATGCTTCGAATCCTTCCTTTCAACCCAACAATTTTCAACCAAACTTTACGGGTCCATCTCATAATCAACCGCAACAATCAAATTTTCAACCAAATTCGGCTCATCCTGCCCAAGACGATAAACGTTTAACTTCACTTGAGAAAACTCTTGAAACGTTGGCTTAAGCAACCACTCAAAGCCTTCAATCAAACAGCAATTTGCAAAATTTATTGACTTCATATATGCAAAACACAAACCAATCGATTGCAAAACTCGAAATGCAAATGAGTCAATTAGCCACTTCTGTAAGTGAACGCGAACGCGGAACATTCCCAAGTCAGCCCCTTCCAAATCCCAGAAATCAAAATACAAATTCAAATCAAGCCCATGTTGTTCAAGATAACAATGTCACCCAATTGAATGCTATCACAACTCTCCGTTCCGGTAAACAAATCGATAATCAAGTCGTTAATCCAAACGATTTACCGGAAACCTCTCTCGACACTTCTAAAACAACGAACGAATCTGAACAGAACGTGGAGCAAAACGATGAATCGAATGCCAATCCAAATTCTTCTTCTTCTGCTCGGGTAGACCCGCCTACCGAGTATCGTGTTCCATTTCCACATCGTCTCCGACCCAAGAAACATTCGGACCAAATGGAAAAGATGTTGGAAATTTTTAAACAAGTGAAAGTGAATATCCCGCTTCTTGACATCGTTCAGCAAGTCCCCACTTACGCGAAATTTCTTAAGGACTTGTGTACCCAAAAGTGACACACTCAAGTACCCAAAAAGGTCTTCTTAGCCGCTAGTCTTAGTGAAGTCTTGTCCCAATCCATGCCCGTCAAATACAAAGATCCTGGCTGCCCTACGATTTCATGTATAATTGGAGACAAGACAATTAACAAATGTTTGATTGACTTAGGCGCGAGCATCAATTTGATTCCATACTCCGTTTACGAACAATTAGGCTTAGGTGAGCTCAAACCCACAAAAGTCACGCTTCAATTTGCCGATCGCTCGATTAAGAAACCCGTGGGAGAAATCGAGGACGTGCTCATTCGAGTTGGGCAATTCATATTCCCAGTTGATTTTATCGTTCTCGAAACACAACCAGTTAGAAATCCTACGAGTCAAATTCCATTGATTTTAGGCCGGCCATTCTTAGCCACCTCAAACGCCTTAATCAATTGTCGTAACAGTTCTATGAAAATTTCTTTTGGAAACATGACTTTGGATCTTAACATTTTCAATCTTGAAAGCCAATCAAATGAACCTCGTGACCAAGCATTGGAAGTTAGTGCCATTCACGAAAACTTTGAAAACAAGACACTTGATCTTAACGATGAACGCGAGGCCGAGTACGAAAAATTATTTTATGAAATTCCCAACGAGATTGAATACACTCTTCCCTTTGAATCACTTCAAGTTGAATCTGAATCTCAACCCAATTCTGCAATCGAAAAACTCCCGAAGTTGGACCTCAAACCACTTCCCGATCACCTTAAGTACGCTTACTTAGGTGAAAAAGAAACTTGTCCTGTCATCATTTCTAACAATCTTTCTCTTGACCAAGAAGCTTCTCTTCTCTTTATTCTTTTGAAAAATAGAGAAGCAATTGGGTGGTCCATTACCGATATTAAGGGAATTAGCCCTGCTATTGTCCAACATCGCATTCATTTGATTGAAGAAGCCAAACCCACTCGTGATGCACAACGGAGGCTTAACCCAAAAATGAAAGATGCGGTTCGTGACGGAATTCTTAAGCTCCTCGATAACGGTATCATATACCCCATCTCCGATAGCCCATGGGTTAGCCCAATTCATGTCGTGCCTAAAAAGTCCGGACTTACCGTCATAAAAAACGACGCTAACGAACTTATTCCAACTCGTACTCAAACTGGTTGGCGTGTTTGCATTGACTATCAAAAACTAAATGCCGCAACACGTAAGGATCATTTCCCTCTTCCATTTATCGACCAAATGCTCGAACGTTTAGCCGGCCATGAATTCTACTGCTTCCTTGACGGTTATTCCGGCTATAACCAAATTCCTATCGCTCCTGAAGATCAAGAGAAAACGACTTTCACCTGTCCATTTGGTACCTTTGCTTATCGACGTATGCCATTCGGACTTTGTAACGCTCCTGCGACTTTCCAACGATGCATGGTTGGAATCTTTTTCGACATGATTGAACGCTTTCTAGAAGTTTTTATGGACGATTTCTCAATCTTTGGCGATTCTTTTTCCCAATGTTTACATCATCTCGAGTTGGTTCTAAATCGATGTAAAGAAAAACATTTGACTTTGAATTGGGAAAAATGCCACTTTATGGTCAAACAAGGCATAGTCCTTGGACATATCATCTCAAATAAAGACATTGAGGTAGATAAAGCGAAAATCGATGTTATTGCAAATCTACCCATTCCAAAAACTGTTAAGGACATTCGATCATTTCTTGGACACGCTGGCTTTTACCGACGCTTTGTGAAAGACTTTAGAAAAATTGCTCGCCCTTTGACGACTCTTCTTGGAAAAGACGTTCCTTTCGATTTTAACTCTGATTGTATCTCTTCTTTTGAACATCTTAAGAACGAACTCATTTCTGCTCCAATCATTTGTGCGCCCAATTGGGATCTTCCTTTCGAGATAATGTGTGATGCTTCAAACTTTGCTGTTGGTGCTGTCTTAGTACAACGAATCAACAAGATCCTTCACGTGATTTACTACGCGAGTATGACTTTGAACGACGCTCAACTCAACTACACAACAACCGAAAAAGAGCTTCTAGCTGTCGTTTTTGCTCTCGAAAAATTCCGACAATACTTGATAGGGTCACACATTACTGTGTACACGGACCACTCCGCACTTCGATATCTCTTCTCTAAAAAGGATGCCAAATCCTGCTTGATTCGATGGATCCTTTTACTTTAAGAATTTGACCTTACAATCAAAGACAAAAAAGGATCCGATAATGTCATAGCTGATCACTTATCTCGTCTTCCAAACGCACCATCTTCTTTGCCGATCAATGAAAACTTCCCCGATGAACAACTTCTTTCAATTTCTATCGACCCATGGTATGCTGATATAGTGAACTACTTAGTCACTAAAGAAACTCCCTCATCATGGTCCAAACAGGACAAATACAGATTCATGTCCCAAGTGAAATATTTCTATTGGGACGATCCATACTTGTTCAAATATTGTCCCGACCAAATCATCTGACGTTGCATTCCGAAAAATGAGATAAGGAGTGTTCTTTCGTTTTGCCACGATCAAGCGTGCGGTGGACTTTTTGGTCCTCGAAAAACTGCGGAAAAGGTGCTTTAGTGTGGTTTCTATTGGCCTTCTCTCTTCAAAGACTCATTCGAAATTTGTAAAACTTGCGATCGATGTCAAATGCTTGGCTAATTTCTCGATGAGATATGATGCCTCTAAACCCCATTCTTACCATCGAAATCTTCGATGTTTGGGGTATCGACTTTATGAGACCTTTTCCCAATTCTTTTGGAAACTTGTATATCCTTCTCGCTGTTGACTACGTCTCAAAATGGGTCGAAGCCGTTCCGTGCAAGACCAATGACCATAGAATTGTTGTGAAATTTCTCAAAGAAAACATCTTTTCAAGGTTCGGCACACCTCGCACAATAATCAGTGATAATGGAACCTATTTTTGTAACCGTTCTTTTGAAACTTTAATGAAGAAATACTCGATAACCCACAAGTTATCCACTCCGTATCATCCTCAGACTTGTGGGCAAGTTGAAGTTTCGAATCGTCAAATAAAACAAATCTTGGAGAAAACTGTCAACAAAAATCGAAAAGATTGGTCTCAGAAATTGACCGACGCGCTTTGGGCTTACCGTACTGCTTTTAAAACTAACCTTGGGATGTCCCCATTTCGTTTAGTTTACGGTAAAGCTTGCCATTTACTCGTTGAAATCGAACACAAAGCATTATGGGCAATAAAAAACTTAAACTTTGACCTTGAAAAAGCTGGCGAAAACCGAAAATTGCAACTCAACGAACTAGAAGAACTTAGGAATGACGCGTATGAAAACGAGAAAATTTACAAAGAAAGAACAAAAGTTTTTCATGACAAGTCAATCCTTAGAAAAACATTTTCGCCTAACCAAAAAGTTCTTTTATATGACTCGAGACTTCATTTATTTTCGGGGAAACTTAAATCAAGATGGACCGGACCATTTGTGGTACGAACTGTTTTTCCACATGGTGCTGTAGAAATAGAAAACCCCAGGGATGGATCAATTTTCAAAGTCAACGGTCATCGTTTGAAACCTTTCTTGGAATTGCCAAATAACCAAGAGGAGGAGCTCATGATCCTTCATGAGCCAAGCTACGTCTAGTAAGAATGTTAACCCTCTTTTGTAAATATGTACATATTTTTCCCATTACACTCATTATATCACGCATTGACTATGGGGACACAGTCAAAATTAAGTGTGGGGGGGGTCTCATTTTCATTTTTTTAGTTTTTCATGGTTTTTCATGGCATTTTTGAATTTTCATCTTCTTACTTCAAAAAAAAAAATCTCAAAACTTCTATATCTCAAAAACATTTTCTTTTTACCATTTTGATTTATTTTTGAAGAAACACTATGGGTTAATTATAAGTTTTGGTTAATATATTGAAATTTTTGAAAATTTGTTTGTCTGGTTTAACTGGTATATAGGAAGGTTCATCTATGTTAATTATGAAGTATGTTCTAATTGAAAATCTTTGTTTAAAAAGTGGTAAATTTAAAGTAAAGGATATAACATTTTTGTCTTCTAAGTTAAATGGTTTTGCAAAACTCTCTCTCTCTTAAAAATATATATAAAAAAAATAATAACAACCAAAGTATTCACTCTCATTTAAAAGTCCTCATGGTTATGCATGGGTGAATTACTTGGAATCTTTAATTATGTGCTTTCATACTCATTTAAAAGTCCTCACGGTTATGCATGTATGGAACACATGTAAAAAATAAAAACAAAGAACAGACTTAATAAAAACCACCTATGGTCGATAGGTGTATGCATGAAAGTGTGTGCACTCGCCATGCTCTGTACTCCCCTCACATAAGCCGAAAGGCAGTGCATGGGTGGTATATCTGGCCTCATTTTACCTGAGCTAGGTGTGTAATTTTTTTTCTTACAAATAATAAGAGAGTAAGCAATTGAAATCCTAGCACTATTTTTACTTATTTGATTTGATTTGTTATTGAAAAGAAATGAAAATACCACTTTAATAAACTTTGATAATCAACTAAGGATTTATTTCATAGTTACACTTTGTTATCAACCGAAACATCGAGTTAAACTATTGTCTATTTGCTATGATAACTTGATTTTTGTTGGAAGTTTTGATGAGTAATGACTTAAATTTTCAAGATAATGACCAAGACTTATATTTAACTTCTTTGTGTCGATTTAAGAGTAAATCCGTCATTTGTAAATATTTTCAAGAACTTGCATTCATCCCATTGTAAATAAATCTTGCATTTTGTAAATATTTTCACTTTGCATCTGGATTTTGTGGGTAGTATCCGCTGAAAACCCTCACGAGACAACACTCGTCCTACTGGGGACACCCAGAGGTTTAACGGCTTGTTGCATACGCTCAATGCAATCGTGCTCCCTAAGAAAACGGATTTATCTAATTTTTCCTTTATTCGAGGACGAATAAAAAGATAAGTGTGGGGGTATTTGATGTGCACGTAAATGTGCGTATATTTACATCCATATTTTATCTCTTTTTATTTAAATAAACATCATATTTGGGCATTTTTACATGTTAAAACCAAAATTCAATTATTTTCAAACCATCATATTTTCATCTTCATTCAGGGGAAAAATGGTCATTTGTGTGCATGTGTTAATTTAAGAATTTTTACTTGGACAATTTTTATGATTTTTATAGGATATTTTGATGCATTTGGAAGTGGGATTCATGATGATATATGCATGCACAAGGAAATACAAAGGAATGAAGAGGAAATAATTCAAGTTCAATATCATGGAGGACCCCACCCACTTACCTAACTTCCAATTGGAAGCTAAGCACATGCTAAAAGGACTTAAAGCTTCATGTACATATTAAGTGGGGGATTATTGAATGTTAATGATTACTTGGAGGCTACACCACCTCAAGGGTATTTTGGGAAGCTCCCTAAAAAGAGAATTAGGGTTTTATGCATGTATAAATAGCCCTCTTATGTACATGAACATATCATCTACTCTTTCATTTTACTTAGGAAATTAAGAGATCAAATTGTAAGCTCAATGTTCTATGAAATAAAAATGGCTTCCAAGCCTCTTTCTTCTCTCTTTTCTACATGCTTTTCTTTGTTTTAATTCTTTTATTTCTATGCTCTCTTTCCTTTAATGTTCATAGCTTAGATTTACATTTATGCAAGTAGTGTAGCTTTAATTTTTATGCAATTAGTTACTAGTTAATCTCTCTTTCTTCCTTTGCTTAGTTTTCATTTCTTTGCTCATTCATGTTGAAATTTACAAGTGTTGCTTCAATGCCACAAATGAGTAGCTAAACCCTTCAATTTAGGGGTGATGAAGCTCTCAAATATTATGTAATTTCAACATTTATATTATTTATGATCTCTTTGTCTATGCTTCATGAAAGTAAATTTTGATGCAAGTTTATAAAAGTGGGTTTGATAGCTTATGTTGCTTTGGCAAATGAGCTATTCTTATTCATCATAAACACAAGTTGCATCATCATTTGCTAATCCATTTTTGATTTTGAAATGAAAGTAAAAATGAAATTTGATGAGTTACAATAGTAAATAGATCATACTTAAAATAACTTTTGCTTTGGCTTCATTTTCATGAGAATTATAAGTGGTATAATTGTTATATTATAGTTTGATGGTCTGAGTTATGTTAATTAATAACATAAACCATACTTATGATAAATGCAACACTTATTTCATTTAGTATCAAAGTTAGAGATCATAAATTCTATGTTTGTTGATTTACAAAAATATTAGACTGAATTTGCCTCTAAATTGTTCTCTAGTTTAATAGTTTTTAAATCACATTTTAATTTTAGATTTAGCTTCTTTTTGTAGTTAACAACTTCATCTCTCTTTGGTCTAATTTGATTGAATATATTTTTAATCTCTCACAATTCCCTGCGGATCGACCCGTATTCGCCACGTACTACAAAGTGTACGCCGTGCGCTTGCGGTAAATTTTAATTTAAATTCGTTCGACGGTTTTCTAAACCGATAGAATTTCCGTCGACGAACAGTAAGATTAGTGTTCTGGCAAGCTTTGAGCTTGAGCAGATGAGAGGATGGTCGAACTGCATCCACTTTGAGTTGTGTATTTTCCCTAATTCAGGGGCAAGAATTGGAGAGCAGACGGTCGAGTCACGTCCACTTTATACTTTGCGTTTTTCCGATCGAGCTGAGGAAGAGAGTTGAAATGACAGCTCGTGATGGTTAGCGAGTAAGCAGTCAGTCGTTGATGACTTTAAATTGAGGGTTGGCCCTTGATGAAGTCGGTTTAGGCATGATTGTTTTGCCGAATTACATACGCAAACTGGAGAGTGAACGGTCAAATCATATCCACTTTAAACATGTGTTCTCAAATAACCCCAAGTGTCTAATGCAGGATTGGATGCATGGATGGTGACGTCACGTCCATCCTTAGTGTTATTCTGATTTTATCGGGCATTAGAAGAAGCATAAGTATTTTGGCGAGCTTCAAGTACGAGATGGAGAGTGCATTGTTGGGACATATAACTCCAAGTCTTTCTTAAATCTCCTAATTAAATTGCATCGGCGGATGAGTGGATGGTCGGTTGCATCCACTTTGTACTAGAGTCCTGACCTTGTCGGTCTCTTCCGCTTTGATGCCTTGCCCCCAGTCAGGGGCATATACTAACCGATGAGTGGTTGAATCATGCTCGTCATGATGATACCTCAATGATTTGATCATAGTCCGCGGAGGTTGTTTTGCACCCAACCTTAAGTACTCGATTACCTACACCATTTGCAAGTAGTTTAATTCAGATCAGTCATATTTTGCAACATAAATGAAATTGAAATAGAAATAATTCAAAAGAGATCGGATTAAATCTCATTGATAAGTGAAGCGGCGTCGTATGCTCGCTATTGCACTTCAGTCCAGCCCTTCACGGTTGGAAGTCTAACGCAAATGGTTCAATTTGATTAAAGTTCTTGATCGATAGGGGTCGGGTGTTCCCGGTCCTTCGTTTTATGGGGCTTGCACATATTGTCGGAGCTATCCCTTCCGGAGCAGCCTTACGGCGTTGGCGTCCACGGTAGCCATCTAATGAAGAGGAATTGTCCAATCTAGAGTATGGAGTAGGTTCCCTCCTTATCTCGCAATGTTGATCCTTCATCTGACTCATCAACTCAATATTGGCCTGGACATGTTGGTGTAGTCATCGGCAGCTACCCACCAGTTCTCTTGTCAAAGTCTGGAAATAAGCTCTGGTGATGAATTCATTTATGGGTATTGGAAGCAACTGGCTGTGGGCTATGGATAAATTCGTTGGCTACCGGATTCTTTATTCCCTTCAACAATATGAGAAGTAGAACTTGTATGTCTAACCACGATTGACAATGTTCTTTGAGGAACGAGGGAAGATATTTCTATCAAACATTATCAGGTCCATTTTATGGCTATAGGGTCTTATAATACTAATGAATGATGTATGCACGATTGCCCGACGTTCGAGTAGTTGGTAATGCCGATTGGATGGTGAGTTGGTTAAGATGGGGTCATAAATTGGTGATCATTTCTCATTTTCACCCAGGTAGGAGGCCCATATAAGGTAGTAAGGAAGTCCTCTTAAGGTTTTATGCCATGCTTCTAGTCATATGGACATGGTATGATTAAGATGCGTGCCTTTTAAGATGGTTCAATGGTGACCAGCTGTGCTTTCAGTTGGAAGAGTAGACAATGTAGGGCAGTCGTCATATTAGCCATCATACCATAGTTGTCAATTCGGGAGTTTAAAAACTGGTCAATTGGAGGAAGTTGCAGTCCACCTTAGCAGCATGATATATTAACCAACTCTAGTCCTTGGCGTATTAGTTAGGTTCTCCAGCCTCTGGGAGCACCGGTTGAGTAGTATTCCTTTACCCATTCCTTGATTGCAATCCAACATTTGTTGCTGTGATTCCCTATGTCTTGTTCAGTCATGGAACAATCAGAAGCGTGGATGGAATGTTCCTTCATTAAATTGGCGATTGAAATTTCGTATATTTCTCAGCAACGTTTGAATGATACAAATGTAGGTGAAATTGACCTCCAACCATCGATACGAAATGGCCCCCAGCCATTAGTACGAAGTGAGGTGCAATCGATCGATACGAACAGAGCAAAGGCGATTGATACGAACAGAGCAGTTGCGATCTATACGAACAGAGCAAAGGCGATCGATACCAACAGAGCAGTTGCGATCGATACGAACAAAGCAAAGGCGATCGATACGAACATAGCAGTTGCGATCGATACGAACAGAGCAAAGGCGATCGATACGAACAGAGCAGTTGTGATCGATACGAATAGAGCAAAGGCGATTGATACGAACAGAGCAAAGGCGATCGATACGAACAGAGCAGTTGCGATCGATACGAACAGAGCAAAGGCGATCGATACGAACAGAGCAAAGGCGATCGATACGAACAGAGCAGTTGCGATCGATACGAACAGAGCCGTTGCGATCGATACAAACAGAACAAAGGTGATCGATACGAACAGAGTAGTTGCGATCGATACGAAAGGAACAGTTGCGATCGATACGAACAGAACAAAGGCGATCGATACGAACAGAGCAAAGGCGATCGATACGAACAGAGCAGTTGCGATCGATAAAAACAAGGCTCGACTGTATCGATACGAACAGAGCGATGCGAAGCAGATCGATACGAATAGTGATCGATACGAATAGTGATCGATACGAATAGTGATCGATAAGAAAGTCGATCGATACGAATGTTGATCAATACGAAAAGTAATCGATATGAAAAGTGATCGATACCAAATTCGATCGATACGAATGTTGTTGTATTTTCTAGATGTGAAAACATGGATACGAAAATCTTCATATTTTCATGGATACGAAAACATGGATACGAAAATCACCATATTTTCTGGATATGAAAACATGGATACGAAAATCACCATATTTTCTGAAGACGAAAACATGGATACGAAAATCTTGATGAATGTAGTTCCTCTTAGATCTGGAGTAATCTGAATAGAATAGAAGGAACCACTTGACGACAGATCTGGATCTTCTCCTTAGATTTTTGAAATCCAACGATGGTAGTAGATACACAGAGCAGGAGAAAACCTGGATTTTTCTCAATGAAAGCACCAAAGTGTTTGTACCAAAATTGGGCACAACACTCTTTGGATGTGTTTGAAGAGATAAATTGAAGAAAACATATGTAAAATGAAGCAGATCTAACAAACACACCAATAAACAGATAAGAAAATGCGTAGAAACACATGGATTTAGAGTGGTTCGGCGAATTGCCTACGTCCACTATGAAATGATTGATGTTTATTGAATTTCACTCGTTGTTTACAAAAGATTACAACAATATAACTGAGGTTTGATAATCATTTCGGTAGAATATCGACGTAGAGAAGCCAAAAGCCCCTTTTTTCTGTAGGCTTTGAGGTGCTATTTATAGGCGTAGGCTGCAAATATTTTGCTCAGATCTCGGGAGACCTCTTCTGGCACGTGGGTTGGCCCACGTGATCGAACCCACGTGATTTGCACTCGGTCCGTGATCGATACGAACGAATTTCGTATCGATCAAAATTTGGTCCAATCGAGTCGAAATTTGGCATGGACGTTCTTTGAGTTGTACGTAAGCTCCTGTGAAAATTTCGTAGCATTTGGACTTGTAGATTGTGAGTTATGATCGATACAAATTGGGCTCTCCAACATGGATACGAGTTCGTATCGATACCTGCGCCTCCATCTCCTTCGTGTCGATCAAAGACACATACTTGCTTGTTGACGTAGAGCGATAAACTAGGGTGGATCCACATTTCTTGCCGTGTTGACCGAGCCTTCATCCTTTTTGAACTCCATTCGTGTCCATTCATATCCCTTCCTTTGCATCCATCCACTTCAACCTTTGTTCGCATCGTTGGTTCGTATCCATCGAAGTGACTTCATTCGTGTCCATTTCCATATCGACACCAGTGGTGTACTTCATATCGATCCTATACGTGTTGATCGATACAAAGTAACCTTAGATGATGGGAGTGGAGTGCATACTCGATCGATACGAAGAAGATGCAAGGTGATGGATACGAAACAGGGTTTTTCATGGATATGAAGAAGGCTGACAGATGGATACAAACTACATTCTCAGGATTGGATGGATACGAACAAAGCCTTACCTTTGGTGGATACGAGCTAGTTGGTGACGATGGATATGAAGTATGGTTACTCAGACCGATACGACCATGATGGATACGAAGAAGACCACCGTTGATCGATACAAACATGATGGATACGAAGTGAGGTTGATCCCTTTTGATTTGCATCGATCGTATCTCGAGCATACGAACTCCGATCGACTTGAAATTTGGAACGTTGGCTTTCATAGCTTTGCTTGTATCGTCATATAAACTATAGCATGATCTGGAATCGAACAAAATTCATCGATATCCATAGTGAGCCTGCGTATAACCGATCTCCAGGATGAACTGTCCTTGGTCTAGTCAAGTTCTTGGTGTCACGGCCTTGCTAAAAGGCAGGATAACCTTAGATATTTTAAAATTATTAAGAGGCTAAATAATTTCCATAAACATATTTATATTGATTTAATTCTCATATAGTCAACTATGGTTAATTACTAGCCATTTATCTTATCATTTATCAAATCTAGTAATCATTCATATTAATCCGCATTTCTCACATTTGGTATCAGAGCCTTGTTTTCAAAAGTTTCATTTTCTGAATTTTGAAAAATTTCAAAATGGCTACTAACACTAGTACTGCTATTTCCACCAACACTAGTTCATTTATAGAAGGTCAGTCTACTGCCAGACCACCACTTTTTAATGGCAGTAACTATGCATATTGGGCATGTAGGATGAAAATATATTTACAATCTGTAGGATTAGATACTTGGAATATCACACAAACTGAATATTCGGAACCCACAACTAATTTTGCACAGTGGACCACTGAGCAAAAGAATGTTGCACAAACTAATTCTAAAGCAATGAATATTCTGTTTTGTTCACTTGAAAGAAATGAATTTAATAGAGTGTCAGTTTGTAAGTCTGCATATGAAATCTGGAAAACTTTGCAAGTAACTCACGAAGGAACAAGCAAAGTTAAACAGACCAAAATTTCCATGCTCACAAATCAGTTTCAGTTATTTAAAATGAATACTAATGAGTCTATTTCAGATATGTATAGTCGATTTCAAGATATTGTGCATTCTTTAATATCTTTGGGAAAGGAATTTTCGGAAGAAGATCAAGTCGGAAAATTTTTAAATTCTCTCACTCCAGAATGGGATCAAAAGACACTTGCAATTGAAGAGGCAAATGACATCAGTACTTTAAAGATAGAAGAATTGATTGGAAATCTAATGTCGTTTGAAGTTCAAATGATCGGGAGAAGAGAAAGCAAAGCATCTGAAAAGAAATCAATGGCATTCAATGCATTAATCGACGGATCAGACTCAAACAGTGATAATGATGAAGAGATGGCATTTATGACCAGGAATTTTCGGAAATTCCTGAAGTACAGAAAATTGAATAGTTCCAAGAGAAACAACTTTAAGAATTCCGGTAATCAGACTACAGCACCAAACTTTATCAAATGCTTCAATTGTGATGAACCAGGTCACATCAAAAGAGACTGTCCGCATCCAGATAAGAAAAACTCTCCTACAAACAATGATTCTGCAAAGAAATGGAAATGTGCATTCACTGCTACTCTAGATGACTCTGACTCATCCTCCAGCGACGATGAACAGAAGAAAGATAATTCAAACGAGTGTATATGCATGTCCATTTGGACCTGCATCTAGTTACTTGAAATTTCTTTGAATAATAAGACCGGTACTTTTATTGAAGCAGGGCACTCATCATTTGATGTCTTGGAGGTTCGAAACCATAATCTCAACTTATAGCGCTATACCGCATCCACTTGAGCTAGTGGTCGACGGTTACTTGAATATCTGAACTTTATATATTTCATTATACATGTACTATCTTTTTCAATGAACACGTTCTTCCTTTAATTACAACCTATTGATTTTTACCATATCCGATACAGAGGACCTCCAAAAGTGATGGTGGATCGATCAACTCTAATGGAGGATTAAATTGTGTCTATCCAGTTCAACTCATGGCACCTATATATTTATGAATTAGTTTCTTGCTTCTATACTTATTCAATATATGTAAAAATCGATGTGTGACCTCTTCATGCTTATTATAGCATGTTTATACTCTTTATACTTATTTACTCAACATGTATCCAAAAAACCGACTGATGTTATATCAATTGAATGAGGTGATCGTCTTGATTTCATGTCATGGTTTTGCATAACTTATCAAGCATCATAAATACATGCCTAATTTACATCACCAAGAAGATTAGTTAGACATTCAATAAAATATGAGATTGTTAAGCAGGAAAAGAAATAAAGAGAGAGAGATAAATACTTGTATACATAGCTTTCAAGACACACTATACAGAAGTATGGATAAATGAATACGCATGAAACAGTTATGTTCAGCACATAAACCTACAGTTAAGATCTTCACTTAAGTTAACAAATCAATTAATTGTCTTATATCAAACTGCAAGTTTATGAATAATCATTGTTCAACCGGTGCTGCATAAATTTTAGGAGCTTTATTTTGTTGCTACTTTAATATCCTGGTTACTATTTACTTTTAGCTAACCATATTTTTTGATTTCATTCGATTTATTTTTGGAAATTTTCATCAACTTAAAAAGCTAATTTTCTAGATAAACATTTCATAAAATATTAAATGCGTATCAACCATATCCTTCAACAAAGACACAAAAGATTATTCACTTATCAATATATTACTAACACAAAACATATATGGTAGAATTATTTATAGTTCACCAATCAATCACCAACTAAAAAATAACTAAAAAACACGTGGATAAAAATGATTACAAAAAGTATAACTGTTTCACATTTATCTTGGATCCGCCTCTAGCATAGCAAGTTTTGTCAAAACAATTGATCAACATAAATGAAAAAAGCCATGCTTTCAACTGGCTTTAGGAATTTCTTTTTTCATTTCAGCGATGGACTAAGGATCATTATCTAATAATCCTTTCAAGAACTTATCAACGTTGATAATGGACAGATCGAGCTCCTCAAAGGACAATGGGCAGATCGAGCTCCTCAAACGAATAAGGGGTTTATAAAAACTGCATCAAAATTTGAAGACAACTGCAAACATGCAGTAGTGATAATTTGCAATATTTAAGTCAAATAACATGAAAAACATATAAAATACATGCCATTAGTATTGCTCCTTAATTCATATACACATAGGCCTGTGTTCAAGCCATAACATTTACATTGTAATAGGCTTCTACTTGTATTGATTATCATTTTTCACCAATTAAGGTGATGGAAAAATGTTAGAACTACTGAATATCAAATAACTGAACACCGCGAAATCTAAACAAAGGAGTCAATGCTATAAAAAAAGGAAGCAAAACAAATACAACATTATCAAATGTGCTACATTATGAAACTGAAATACTAAAAATTAGCACCATTGCCTTGCATACTTGGATATGAAAATGTAGGTGAAACAATAAAACTTGGTTATAAATTGTATTTATTTTGTTTGAAGGCCAAGATAGTTAAAAATAATTTGCTTGGATTCATGAAGTAAATCCACTAAGGAAAAACAGTAAATTTTATAATGCAAAACAAAACTATATAAAAATTAACCATGATCATATTTTTCCTTGCACATGGAATTATATATTTCAGTTGCTCATGGAGTCATATTTTTTCTAGTTTACACTACATCCCGTGATCATGCAACATCGATCTTCACTCCGGCCTACTGATATTGCATTTAGCCAGCCCAGGAACCCATTGAATTTCATAAACTCTTCACCATACTACCCTTCAAACCCAGCCCAACGTTACATAGCCCAAACTCGTAACAACAGTCCTCACTTCCTTGCAACAAATTGAGCTTATCTGCAGGTAATCTTCCAAAAGTCTAATGCTTACTAACCCCGTGGCCCAAAGCATGTCCAGAATGTTGAAGCACTCTTCACGCTCCGGCAGAAGATCCCCCATTACGAAAGATTTACTCCCCCACATTGGCCTTTTCCCAATCTCTTCTGCCCAAGACGACAGCCCTAAAAGTCGACGTCGGTCCTCCTTTGACAGTAGTAGCATCTTTGTCTCCAATGCATTTGAAGTGCCTCAAGATGAGCTATAGTTTGGAACAATGGATCCCCGGTTTCATCGGTCAAATGCAAGCTTTAGGGTCAATCCGTTAAACCTAGTCGACTACTGAGATAATGGAGACGATCTATTGGATGATGAACCTCCTGATGAGAATCAATTAATATAGTTCACCCATCATACAAAATAACTTGGTTATACATTTGAACAGTATAAGAACAACTCAATTCTTATGTTCACCTGCATCAAAAGTCATGAATTTAGTGATGAGACTCGTCACCAAATAGTGCTAGTATTATGAATTAAAGTAACATGATAGTTTGAACTTTTAATATGCGATATACACATGCTAATATGATTTTTGCATATCAAATAAAAAAGGCAAACATGTTTCAAATGAGTTTTATGTGTATGAAACATAAAATGTGGTAAGTATGAATATTTGAAGTATTAAAGCAGTAGTAGATATGTAAGTAAACCAATTTTGGGAATCTCCAAAATTAATTTTTAAAATATGGCATAAAAATTGCCAAAATATTTAATAAGCATATGGATGAAAATTTAACTTGAATATAGGATGACATGCTAAGTTTTATGCACTTAAGAAAACATTATTTGATAACCATTGGACCCTTTTATAGTTTACAGATTTTAAAATGAATCTATACTGAAACATAATGTACATCATGGCTAAGGTGTGAATATGATCCAAAACACTAACAAATTTATGAATTTCAGTAAAACAACATTACTTAGCATTTTCACAAACATATACTTCAACATCATACATAACACAAAAGCATACATTACAGGTCCAAGTACATATGTCATTGCACCAACAATATCGTATTTCCTTTACCGAGGAAACAACTACAACAATTATGATCTGTGTACAAAAAGAAATTTAGTCATAAAAATCAATACGACCGTAGCCTATCAAAATAAAAAATAAATAGAGCAGTGAAGCGAATAATTTCAAAAAAAATAAGAGTAAAAAGTTCACAAACCATGTAAAAGAACAAAACAACTATACCGTTAATTTAGTTTGGGAAAAGTATGTGTAAACTGAATGGGAAACTAACTTTCGAAAGCAATATTTTTCATTTGCAAAATGTCCTAAAAATCTTAGAAGTCAAAATAGAAGATGATAGCTTGAAACAATATTTTGTAGAATTCATTTCTACCAAAATATACCTAATTTGTTTCCTATATCGCTACTATTTTATTTGATAAAATCTATAAAGTCTAATTATGGTATTGATTCCTATGAACTTATGGTAATAAATAAATTATTATGGTAGCTTTTGTACCATTTCAAGAAAACACAAATTGTTTGCTTACACCATAGGTAGTAAAGCTCTGCTCATGCTTATCAGGTTATTTGTAAACTAACTACTTATTGAACCTAAACATATCAAATATTCATATTCATGCATGCCCATGAGGACTTGCAACCACATACTTGGATATTTGGACTTAACATATAGCATTTATACTATTGTTTATAATGAGCGTTGCTTTTTTCCTTTTGTTATGATCAATTCGATGATTGCAATATTCTCCAAACTTGTCTCTACATAGCATGTTTTGGCTTCACTAAAGTATACTCCCTTTATCGAACAAAATAATATGGAATGAACAGTTCCAATTTCCACCATGATGAATACTCAGTGATTCTGCAAATTTCTTCACTATGGTATGTCTAATAATTGGTACTTTTAAGGAAAGAACAAAAAACATTGACTGGTTAATATCCAGTAGATCATAAAATTTATTGGGATCGGTTTATAGATAACCAACCTACTGTACTTCATATATCATTCCTAACCAAACATGACGATGGAATGTTTCTCATGGTAGCATTACTTCCACCACATTCAAACTATTTGAGGAAAAGTCCTGAACCTCCAATATTTTGTAAATCTATTTGTAGGCTACATTTTTCTTTCCTCTCATAACTATATTTTAATATCTATCAATTTAACATGCTTTTGGTTATGGTTGAAACTACTGCTAACGGCTTATAGGGCATATGTAATCATTTAAATGGATTAGACAGAAATCTATGATGATTTAGTTATATTTCCATCAATATAATGTGGTTTTTGGATAATAATAAAAAACGTTTTCCTCATGCATATTGTTTCAGACTTGTTGTGGGTCAATTTGATACGTATCAATACTTAGTCCTGAACCTCTTAATTTACTCCTTCTGACTCTTTCTTACACCATGTCTTGAGCTCTTAGTTCTACCTTCAGGACCTAACTATCATTCACAATTTCAAGTAGGATTATAATAAATTATTTTTCTTATCTTGATTATAATGAAATGTAAGTTTCGGTTGTTCTCGAAGGTCTTTGGTTCAACTCCTTAGATATCCAATAGAGTCAATTTTGAAAAAATAAAATAAATTAGTATATGATGTTCATCTTCTCAAACTTCACATTTGATGCCTCTCAATGATACATTTATTTGCACTTAATCTTTCCAATTACATCTTTTCTTAAGACACAATAAAATACAACTAACATAATATAAAGTCGCACACTCCTAGACTTTGTTCAACTCCTTAGATATCCAATAGAGTCAATTTTAATATCTATCAATTTCCCCTCATGTATTAGGCTTAGTTTTAGCTATAATTTAAAAGTATTCCAGTTTGTATTTATTGATCCATCAAATAATATAGAGTACTGAAATTACCACAGTCACTATCTTATATCCATGCAAATGCAAGTATGTAACCTAAAAAGAAAAATAAGATCTCAATACTCGGGCAGCCTATACACATGCACATGTAAGTAAAGGAGATGAAATATCTCAAAGCAGGCAACTATTTTATCTGCTGAGTGAATCTATTTCACCTAACAAATGTAGCAACACTTAGAGAAATGAAAACAAAATATAATTACAGAAGTTATCCATTGAGATAACTCTAGAAAAATCAATAAAAAAGCCAAAGTTGTCATTCAATATCAAAAGAGATTGATATCAGCAAAATAGGAAATAAAATTAACCTTGAATTTAATTATAAAAGATAAACTGTTAAGGAACCCAAATACTACTCCAAATTTGAAGGAAATAATGAAAATAAACAATACTTACCTTAGATTGAAAGTTAATAATGTTGAATAAAGGATGACCGAGTTTAATTCTCTATCAACGCTGAATCAGAAAATCCAACTTAATTACGTGCTCAGTCCATAATCGAAGTTTGAGAAGATGTTATATCAAAAACCGCAGTTTAACAGATTATCCTTACTCGATAATCGATCGATCAATCGATGATCAATGATCAAATGGAAGGTGGAGAGGATGTTAGATCTAGAAATTCGGTGAGCTAACCCTAGTTTCTGATTGTGGAACTACAAAAAGATGAAATCAATAGCGATGAGGTTTTTTAGTTTTGGGAAAGCTGGAAAAGCCGATCGAAGAGAGATGCGGTGAAATAAACGTAGAAAGGGCATAATGGGTATTTTAAAATGGCACGGTTGATTTCAATTCATTGAATTCTTATTATTAGTAGTAAAGATCTGTGTTTCACAACAATTCTCGATTTAGTCAATACCAAAGACACGGACTCTGAAAAAGGTACACGTTTATAATACATTGGCTGAAATTGCATGCTTGAATTGATTGATTGATAAGTTGTTTTTAATTGATTGATTGATCGATTTTGAATTGATATGTTGTTTGAATTTTAAAATTTATTTTCTATTTTTTTACTATTATTTTATTATTATTTTTATTATTTTTAACACATTCTGAAATATATTATAAGTACAATAATATTTCAGAAATATAGACATTAATAATAATATTTATATGTATATTAAATAACTTAGGAAAAATCATGTCATGAAAATTCAAAGCCACATGTCGACATGGCCCCTACCATGATGTCGACATGCCTACCTGAATTTGAATTTCAAATTTTGAATTCAAATGTTTGAATTTCCCTCCACCTTTTCACTTCATTTATTTCTCTGAAAAGATACCTTTTGACCAGAGAATATGTCCTTTGAAAGTCTATTTATTCACTATCTGTTATCATATCTTTTCACTTTCATTTTCAAATTCAAACTCTCTCTTCATACCTTCAAGCTCTCTACTCTCTACTCTAATGGCTTCTTCAAGCAACCCCTCAACCATGAGAATTTCCAGAAAAATCAAAGAGCAATTATTCAATGATCCGGAGACAATTAAAGCATACATCAATTATGCTAATTATGCCAAAGTCCATCCCGGAAAATTTGCTATTTTTCAAGATTTTTCTTCTTATGAAATTGACTCTCTTTTTGCAAACAATGGTGTTTTAAGTCTTATTGACTCTTCTCAAAATGATTTTGTTTGCTATCCTAATCTTGTCAAAATCTTCTATGCTAATTTAAACCGTGGTTTTTATATTGGAAATGAGAATGAAATTTGGAGTAATATCAAAGGCACTCAAATTGTTTTGAATTGCGACCTTTTGGGTACCATTCTCAATTGCAAAAGCACGGGAATGGATCTTTCTAGTTTTCAAATCGATGAACATGATCGTGAGACATTTCATCATATTTTTGAAGGAGATGAAAACTTTGAATTTAAGAATCGAAACTTTCGTCCTAAAGCAAGAATTGTCAATCTTCTTTTACAACATACTTTGACCCCAAGATCGGGAAATTTCAACAATCCTACTTCAAAAGTGTGTAAAGCACTTTTTGCTATTTTCGGAAATTATGATATCAATTGGGCGCAAGTTATTTTGGATGAACTTCGTCCTAAAAATTTTAAAATGGGAGAAAACACTTTATATCATGGAATTTACCTTACTCGGATTTTCAACTATTTTGGAGTAAATTTCAAAGGAATAGAATTTATTTCAAGAAAAGTTTTTAATATCTCAAACATTTCTCTCATGAAAATCCCATATGTTTTTCAACCTTATGAAACCCTTACCGAAAAGGAAGAGCGTTTGGCTCATGAGGAAATAGAAGAAGAGGAAGAGGAAGAAAGAGAAGAAGGGATGAAATGGAAATTGAAGAAGAAGAAGAAGGTGAAACCTCTTTGGAAAGTATTGAATATCCTTCCAATCCTTCCAACAAAACCCTTCTCAAAAACCAAAAGATAATTGTGGAGAATCAAAGGATTTTAAAACGATCCGTTAGTAAGAAGCTGGATAACATTTCTTCGAAGATGAACAAGTTCTTTTCAAAAGTCAGCATGAAAATTGGACTATCTTCATCATCTTCATCTTCTAACTAGTTTTATCTTTTAGTATCTTATTGTATTTGTCTTAGTTTGTTTTTCTTTCGAATGTTCGTGTAGTTCATTATGCTTAATCTTTGTATTATCGTAATGAAATTGAATTTCCTTTCTGTTGTCTAGCTTATCTTATCTTCTGAATAAATGTTAGTATATTATATAAATTTGTATATATCCACAATTATTCACATAATCAAAATTGTCATAAATTTTCACTAACCCATGTCGACATCCCCTAGAAGACCATGTCGACATGTACTGGTCAGCAGTGATTATTGATTTTGAATTTGAAAATTGAATAACTACCAAATGTCTATTCATTTCAAATGAATTTCTACACATATATATACCTTTTTCTTCCAAAAATCTTCACTGAAATTTATTTCTCATTATCTATATCCTTCATTTCTTTCTCTATGTCAATTATGGAAAATCCTATTCACAATCTATCTGAAAATCTTGAAGAAACACTCAATTAATTCAAGAACATTCTCTCTTTTATTCTACGAAACCAGCGTCACTTAGAGTTAAGTCAAATGCAGATGATCAAGGAGCAAGAAAGGCATTTCGATGCAATATGATGGATGATCTCCGCTCTACACAAGGGTGATAATGAAGCACATCCTCCTGTCTCTCTCACCAATGACAATGAGAATTGGGATGCAATTAAAGCAGACCCTATATTTGGAGAAGATGGATGGGTAGATGTTCCCCGAAACGTTTAATTTTCTTTCTTTGTTTGATTTGTTTGAATTAATTTGTTTGATTTGGTTTGATTTGATACTTTGTGTGGATTGATTTTATTTGAAGTTTGGTGTGTGAAACATATATATATATATATATATATATATATATGTATACTGAAATGAATATAGTCTTTAATTGAGTTATTATGCTCATAAGTATCATTATTTCTTAATCTATATATTATATATTCCATTGTATAGTTTATCAATGCAGGTACTGAAGTCCAAGAATAAGGGGGAGTGAGTTTTTGTTGATGACAAAGGGGGAGAAATATAAAATAGGGTAGTTAGGCATAGATTAAGGGGGAGTTGTTAGTTTTAGGGGGAGTTATTAGGATAGAAGGAAAATTTTATAAACAAAGGTTGTCATCATCAAAAAGGGGGAGATTGTTAGTCCCTGAGGAGTTGGTTTTGATGACAACAACTTTAGAATATATTATAAAATATAAATAATAACATTACAAGTTTAGATATATATGTATATGCAGGATCTAACCATGCAAGTATCAAGAATGAAGACTGTACAGTATAGAGATTCAAGATATAGAGATAGAAGACTCATGAGTATCAAGATTTCAAGAGTTCAAGTTTCCAAGATAAGTTATATAGTTAGGAATATTGTTAAAACTCATAGAAAGGCACTGACATCTTAAAATCTATTTTATTCGTGGAATGGAATCCACTTCGAGCCCGTTAAAGGGATGGAACCCTAAGTAGGATGGAACCTACGAAAATCTAGTGGGACATTGTTTTGTATCCACTAATTTTAATTCAAATGATTTTACAAAATTATCTTGTTTTCAAAATGATTTCAAAACTTTCCTTTTAAAAGATTCAATACTCTCTATCCTGATTTTAAATAATTTTAGCCTCAAAAACATCTTTAATTTCCAAGTCAAATTACTTCTGATTTTAAACTATCTTCAAATAATATATTTAACTTTTAAATATTTATACTTAGATTTAAATATAAAATTATAGTTAAATTATGTATATATTGTTCTTTATATTTACTTATGTATTTTAACTATAGTTAAGTATATTTATAAAGTTTAAAATAATTTTAATATAAGATAGAGGTTATTTTCAATGAAAATCAAAACACCAAAAATCCCTTTGGGATGTCGACATGCCCAAGTACCCCATGTCGACATAGTGTCAGTTGGTTTCAAAATTCAAATTTCAAAAGAAGTGTCTATTCGCCATAACTCTTCATGAATGGTCATGGCTGTTGTTCTTCTATAAATAGGGGTCAGTTTCAATGAATTTTTAGTCACTTTTTTTTGGTTTTCACTCCTCTTCTTCTTCCACATTTCTTAATACAAAATCATACCATTACTCTGCCGAAATCAACATTGAATCATACTCGATTACGTCTAGTGTGATTCTCCATCACTATCTCTACAAGATCCAAGTGCTAATCTGAGTTATAGACTTTTTGTAATCAATCGAGCGAGAGAAGGTGTGATTGTAGCCCTGGAAATCAATTAGGTGAACTTGTTGCCCCGGAAATCAAGTATCTCTACCCAGAGGATTGTTATTCTGGAGGGTGTACCTCGTAGCCTTGAAACCGAGGGTTGTAATTGTTGAATTGAGTTTGAAAGAAAATCCGTACTTAGTTGTGCGGGACTGGATGTAGGGTAACTCCGAACTAGTATAAAATCCGGTGTGTTCTTTCCTTTACTGCTTTTACTTTATATTTGCATCTGTGTTTGATTCTGTGTTCATATCTGTGTCTAATTAGTGTATACCTTGTTATCAAATTAAGATAAACTCAAAAAGATTAACAAATTTCTTAAAACACTATTCACCCCCCCTCTAGTGTTAATTCTAGCCTTAAGATCCTTAATCAGCATTTCTCACAATAATGATAATATTAGTTGAGAATGGGATAAGAGTAAGAAATATACTTCTAATTCTTTTATAAATTTCTTAATTTCTCGGGTGTAGCTAATAACTCTTTTAAATTTACTTGGAAAACAAATGCTCCTCCTAAATCTAAAATTCATATGTGGTTAATCATGCATGGAAAACTAAATACTATAGAATTTATTAAAAGAAAAAAAAATGCAAATTGATAATAAATGTTATTTTTGTAATTTGCATTTTGAAGACATTAAACATGTATATTATGATTGCATGGATACTTACTACATTCTGAATAATACTCTCAAAATCTTTAACTTTAGTCTTACAGCTAAAATTACTGATTGAGATTACCATTGGAATAATTTTAGATTTAAGTTTAAAATGGAAAATAGATTTTACTTGATAATTTATTCATTATAATTTGTTGGTATATTTGGTTTGAGAGAAATCAGTGAATTTTTAATAATAATAATAATAGTAGTCATTTTAATAAATTGATTTTTATAATTTCTTCATTTTGTTTTAATCGGATCTCAAATCCTAAATATAAATTAGCTAAAAAAATTCATTTTAAAGAATATCTTAATAAGGTTAATAATAATATTAAGTTATTTAAATATAAAAACAATATTTTTGACATTAATAATTGTATCATTAACATTTTTTTAAACTTAAATGATGAATTCAGTGATTATCATAATATCCTTTTGACTAAAGGATCATAAGAATAAGTTTTATTTTTTTTAGTTTTTGTTTTTTTTGTTTTAGTTTATAGTATTTTATCTTAGATTGATCATGGATTCCTTTTTAGTCTGTTTTCTAATTTTTATTATTTTCTGTCCTATTAACTTAGCTTTTGTATCTTTACTTTTATTTCATAAATACATATATATGAATTATTCTTATAATTTTTTTTACAGATACAGGTTTTGGCCAGAAATGGTGTTAGATTCTTTTTGCAGGTTTACAGGATTGCTGATGGCAGGATTGCTGTTTGCAGTGAGGAGTTATTCTCAGTTCTTCTACTTCTTCAGTGTGGCGTTCTACTTTCTGGATGATTCACTTTTCAGCGAGGCACTCTCTCCAGTTCTTCCGAGACTACAAAGTGGTGTTTTTTCATTACAGATCATTTGCACTTGCAGTTCTTTCAAGTCTACAGCGTGGCGTTTCCTTCTCAGATGGAGCTGTCTTCTAGTGTCATTGGCACTGAGTTACTTCTTAGATTTTTTAAGTACTTCAAACACCTTAATACCGATGGTGGCCTTGATGGAGCTCGATATTGGAATGTAATGGGCGGTGGCCTTGCCGGAGCTCATTCCAGGGGTACTTGAGTTATTTTCTTTGTTATTTGTATTATGATTAGCTATCTACCAAGCATGTTGGTAGCACCTTGTCTTCTATGATATATACATATTTACATGTGTGCTCTCCTTTATTCTAGAGGATCACACATTTTCCTTAATTTTTTTAATTCATTGTTTAAATGGCACGGCTACCCCTTAATTAAACCAAATCTCAATCCCCTATTCAACACACTATTTTATTTAATTTAGCTATCTTAAACAATGTTACCAAAAATATATATGGGGTGTTACACATATCATCTCTGGGATGTGAGGCTCGTGAGGCTACACTAAACTTCTACAAAGCCACACTTTATTTCACAAAAGCCATGCTTTGCCTTTCTCATAACAGGTTCCTCTTTGAATGCCACATTGCCATTCCTCTGATCACTAATGACTTTCATGAACATACAACTTTTGAGCTCGTATGTCTCAAAGAAGGGTGTTAAGCTAAGAAAGGTTACCTTCTCCACCACCAAAAGATGTATGTTTATAAAAGTCAACCTTATGTTTATATAAGTCAACGTTATGAGTCATTGTCAATTTTCTCTTATCGAATTCTACATCGATCCTCTCTTGAATCGATAAGAAACTCGAGTTGTAACAACGCTTGACGGTTGTTTTAGTGCGTATCTTCCTGTCGATCCTCTCTTGGATCGATGTGAAAAATTGAAAAATTATTTTTGTATCGATGGCGATCGATACGAATTGGTTGGTTCTCAAAATATTCCGTATCAATGGATACAAATTATTGTGAGCTGTTTGTTGATGGATACAAATGTGATGTTTCGTATCGATGCATCTTCGTAGGTTCGAACAGTTCACATGAGCCTTGTCTTTGTGCTTCATCTCGGTTGTATGATGGATACGAGCTATGTTTCGTATCAAGGACGTTGAAACTACTCTGATTAATCACTGGACATAAATCGGTGTTCGTACCGATTGGGTTGAAGGATACGATTGAGCCACCTCGTATCAATTATTGGGGTAGATCGCTTCGACTGGTCATAGCAACTGGGAGTCGAAACATTTCTATCCCTTGGTTTTTCTCCCATATAAATTCATTTTGGACTTAGCCAAACTCTCACTTGCTTCCATCCCAACACTTTGCTTTCGTATCGATCATAAGCTCAGGAAAAAGAAACTGCCTTTGCCTTCGAACCATATAATCCCTTGAATTAACTGCTCGAATTAGGTAATTAGTTGAAATAATCCATTTTAGAACGACGAGACTCAAGTTTGAAATCAATTCATCCAACTTCGTGGCCAATCCTGATGATGTTGATGCCATAATTAGGTCGGAGCATGGTTGAGGGAGGAAATAGAAAATTCGAACTGTTTGGAGAAGGAGAAGGGATGATGGACACGAAGAGACCATTCGCATCGATTGAGGAAGAGTAATTCGTATCATTCAAAAACCATTCCAATTCGTATTGAAGGATATCGATAGAGCATCGTATCGAAGGAGGGAGTGGCCTCGTATCGATCAAAGATGGTGGGAGTTCGCATCGATTCAGAACGATCGGTACGAAAACCTACCTGCGCGATCGATACGAAGCATCAGTTCTACCGATTGATACGAAGATGCAGCTCGTAATCGATATGAGATGAAGTGCTTGGAATTAATACGAGCTAAAGTTATGGTGATCGATACGAAGTCTCCTTCTTTGTGATCGATACGAATGGGGCTTCTGATGATCGATCCGAGTTTCACCCTTGATGGATACGAAATCTTGTGCATAATTGATTATTTGACTCCGACGAGCTTCTGCCTTGCATAATTTGACTTAACTGTTTTACTGCATAATCGACTGCCTTTCGAAGCTCGTCGATGGAACTGTAACTTGATGAAATTTAACGATCTTTAACTTGGATCGGTTTCCGAAGTCTAGATGGCACGATTATGACGGTCAGCGATGACGGTCACTCCGATTGGATTTTGAAGTCTTGTCATTCGAAGACCTTGTTAATCTCTGTAGAACCTTCTTAAGTAACTCATAACACTGCACTACACAACACATTCATGCATTTCACACCGGGGAACACACGGGATTATTGTCACCTAATGATGGTTTTTGATGAGTTGATTAACTATGGAACCCGGGAGTTCACAACACCAGGAGGCTCATAGTCCACCTCTTCCAATAAAAGAGATGCCGGTCATCGCGGCCGAAGTCATAAGTCCAGCTCCGGACGAGCTACTAGGAGTGACCTTCGTTGGGATTCCACAGGATTCCGTTTCATCCAATGTTTTCGAATATTTGTTGGGGATAATTTGTTTGAGGCACGGGCTATCGTTGAATGATGTCTTGCTACCAGGGCCGAACGACTGGCCACATACCCCTCAGGAAGGGTACACTGCTTTTAATCGATTTTCCTACACAACCGGGATGGTCCTACCATTCAATCAGTATATCCGAGAGGTGTTATCTTATTTAGGGATTGCCCTATCATAGTTGCATCTGAACGTGTATGCTCTTCTGAACAGCCTATTTATCATCTTCATG
Organism: Allium fistulosum; assembly: GCA_030737815.1. Classification (NCBI taxonomy): domain Eukaryota; kingdom Viridiplantae; phylum Streptophyta; class Magnoliopsida; order Asparagales; family Amaryllidaceae; genus Allium; species Allium fistulosum. The sequence continues at coordinate 901,984,350 of CM060905.1, forward strand.
GAGCACCTTTTTCGGCCTCCGACTCCAGAGGAAGTCAGATTCTTATTCAATGTAAAGAGTCGGGGATATAATCCCTCTTTGACATTCTTAGAGGGAGCCAGAAACTATCAAATCATGATTGGGACCTGGACCAAACTTAGCTACTTCAAAACCGAGTGGTTCTATGTTCGGTGCCCGCCAGGATTCGCTAGACGATGGCTAGTTAGACGTAAGTGTCACAATTTCTTTGTCGACTAATGGGATAGTTGTAATCGAAGTTGAATCTAGCATCTTCCTTCTTTTACAGCTTCAACTCCACGACCCAAAGGTGCTCACTTTAAGGAAATAGGACGAATTCTTCAAGAGGTGCCATGCGAGATTAGAGAAATCAAAGCGGTGCTCACAGATGAAAATTTGAGGACTGTTGGGCTAATTGATGGAGACCAAAGCATAGGGCTTGAAGGATCTCTCAGGGCGGCTCCAACAAGATGAGCTAGGCGTAGAATGCATGGAATTGTAACTGCTGAGCAGGGTGGTGAAGAGGATATGCCCACTGAAGATGAACCCGTAGCCTGGCCCTTAGGTATTCGACATTCAGAGGGAAAGAGGAAAGGCAAAGCACTTGCTCATAAGCTTCACAAGTTTTCAAGATGGAAATCCGTGGTCATGTCTCTGCCAGCCGTCGGTGTTATAATTTTGGAGGCTCCTCCCCCATATATGGAGAATCCTTTCTAAGTACTTGCAGACATTCCAATTCCAGACTATGTGTTGCTCCAACAAGATATAGGATTGGAAGGGCTTCAGAGCGCTTTAGATCTAGGCGAGTCAATTCCTTCAAGTATGGCCGATATAACCGGTTGGTCGGGGGGGTTTGCACATGCATACACACACTTCACGGCACCACACAGTTTCTAATCACAAGAAATTCATTTTTGGGAAATACTAACTCTGTTTTTCTTTTCATTTTACAGGCACAATGTCAAAGGGAGGATCTATGCTTGGCAGCCTCCGTTCTGTATGTCATTCATCTAGTTCATATTATGAGTTTCGCAGACGCGAAGCCGACAGAGATCGCTATCGCGGTTACTCTAGTCAAGAGAGGGAGCGCTATGAGAGGGAAAGGGATAGAGAGAGGGAGAAGGAGTATAGGCGCCGTTCCTGGTCATGCTCTCCGCCACCTAAAGGTCCAACACAACCTTTTGGTTTTGGCAAACAAACCCATGAATCTTTGCGTCAAATACCACCTTCCCTGGCACCAAAGCTTGACCAATAGCGTCGGAGGACCGAAACTAAAACTCCCGTCGTTACTGAACAAGCCATCACCGAGCCCACCGGGGAAGGAGCAACTAGAATCGCTAAGCTGAAAAAAGATTTTCCAAATATCTGCTTTGACGGCTTCGTCTTTCCCTTGCACTTAAAGCGAATTCCCATCAAGGCAGAACAGACGATGCGCGACTATATACATGATGTTTACGGCCAGTATCGGGAATGGAAGAAGACCACGGATAAAGTATCAACGGTGGCTTTTGAGCGGGCGAAGACAATCGAGAAATTAGGGACTGATCTTGCTCAGAAGGACCGCATAATCCAGGTGCTCAATGACGAAAACAAGTCTGCGAGAAATTCGAAAACGGAGGCCGATAAAAGAGCCGATGATGCAACCAGGAGGATGGAGGAGATGAGGCGAACATACTTAGCCCTGGTTGAGGAAATGGGGCACCGGACCACCATAGTTATGGCCGAAAGAGATGGGGCGCTCAAAGAGCTTGAGGAACTTAAAGCTAAACTCGCTGAAGTCATCAAAGAGAAAGACAACACAAATAAAGACGCTCAGGAAGCATGTGAGCAGGCTGTGGCGCTCAGGGATGAGAGGGATGCGACAATGTTGAAGGTTCAGGAGCCGAAGCTAAGGTTGAGGGTGAAGTGAGAACGACATAGGCCTGGTTGGAGGGTGACATTGAAGATCTCCTCATTACATATAATGCCAACGTTTTGAAGCATCAAAATCTAAGCTGGCTCGAAGGCTATCCATCACATCTATACAATGCTTGGTGCCGCTTGGTTGAAGATGAAAAAGCGGAGCACCACACTAAATCTATCGATGAATTTGAATTGGAGAGTCGGGTGCTGAGTGAGGATGAAAGAAGAGTTCTCCACGACATCACTATCACATTCGAGAAGGAGAGGCTCAGTACTCAGCACCTGGACGCTGGAGAGGGTTTTGGCGTTGAGCATCATGATGCGGGTTCCGAAATTTCTATGCCAACCCAGCCCGAATCTACTCATGTGGTTGATCCTTTATCTGTGCCTGCTTATAATCCTGATCAAGCGCAGTTGTCTCCAGCTCGCGAGCATGTCTCTGAAGCTGCTCCGCCACCCGCGATCCAATCTGAGGATGGTACGCATTTACTCGAAGTAAGGAACTTTGTTCAAAGCAGTTACTAACAACTTTTCTCTTATCTTTATTCAGCGATAGGAGCCACACCGGTCGTGCCCCCTGTAACTCAAGAGCCGCATCATGAGCAGGAGGCCCTTATGACAGAGGTGACCACAACAATGGCCGCTCCACCAACTGATGGAGTGCAGGGGAGCGCTTTTACTTTTGACGAGCAGATGATGGAGGAGCTCCTTGGTCATCACAGTGACCCTTTTACCGACCTACCATTTGTCATGGGCGGAGGCGCATCTGTGGTCAGTTCTTCTGGCTTAACTAGCAGCATCCCGCGGACGCTCAAACTATCCATGAGGAAGAGATAATAGCGGAAATCAATGCCGAGATGGAAGCAGCCGCGCGGGCCAGTGGTATTAGAGGTGGTATGGTGGGTCCTGGTCCAGCTCCTCTGCGAATGATTTCCCCCGACGGCACTATTGTCGACACCGGTGTGCCTCCCTGGTCTTCCCATGCCGAGAGTATTCTTGTTCCTCCAGCTCCGCATTCAGAAAGTGTTCCGATTTCCGTGAGTTCGGAGGAAGAGATTACCGTAATTCCACCGACTGGAGACCAACCACCAAAAGGCAAAGGCTCGAAGGGGCATCCAAGTGGTAGCTCCAGTGGGTCGAAGCCAGGGAGGAAGAAGAAGAAACTGGGGGAATAGACGTATCTTCTCGCTCCTTTTTTGGTAGATAAATAGGAATTTCTTTTTGCTTCTTGTAGGCCGTGTACAGATGCGGGTTCGGCCCCTGCTAGTAGGAATTCTTGGAAAGAATTTTGTACTTATCCTTCTTTTTTAAAGAATAGTTAAAATAAAATTCCATTTTGTTTTCATTATAACTTCGTGTTTATTCGCTTAAGTGTGTTAGCGCTTGAACTTCCATTCAATATATTTGTGAAACTTTAGTTTCTGAATCGGACCTGGGTTTGGTTGTTAAGTCCTGAAGTTATGTCTTCGAGTCATAATCGAACATCAAGTTGAGTTCCAATACTACACTGTCTCGATCAGTGCATGTTATCCCGCCTTTTGGCAAGGCCGTGACACCAAGAACTTGACTAGAAACCAATGACAGTTCGTCTTGGAGATCGGTTATACGCAGGCTCACTATGGATATCGACGAATTTTGTCCGAGTCCGGATCAAGCTAAAATTGATATGACATGACAAGCAAAGCTATGAGAGCCAACATTCCGAATTTCAAGTCAATCGGAGTTCATATGCTCAAGATATTGATCGATCACGGTTGAAAAATCCAAACTTGCATCGACCATAACTCGAGATCTACAGACCCAAATACCACCAAATTTTCACAAGAGCTTAAATATGACCTAAGGAATGTTCCTGCCAAATTTCGACTCGATCAGAATAAGTCTTGACCAAGTCGAAATTCGTTCGTATCGATCGCGGATGGAAAAACTCCAACTTGCATCGATCATATCTCGAGATCTACAAGTCCAAATGCTATGAAATTTTCACAGTAGCTTAAGTACAACATGAAGAATGTTCCTGCTAAATTTCGACTCGATCGGAGCAAGTCTTGACCGAGTCGAAATTCGTTCGTATCGATCGCGGATGGAAAACTCCAACTTGCATCGATCATATCTCGAGATCTACAAGTCCAAATGCTATGAAATTTTCACAGCAGCTTAAGTACAACATGAAGAATGTTCCTGCCAAATTTCGACTCGATCGGAGCAAGTCATGACCGAGTCGAAATTCGTTCGTATCGAGCGCGGATGGAAAAACTCCAACTTGCATCGATCATATCTCGAGATCTACAAGTCCAAATGCTATGAAATTTTCACAACAGCTTAAGTACAATATGAAGAATGTTCCTGCCAAATTTCGACTCCATCGGAGCAAGTCTTGACCGAGTCGAAATTCGTTCGTATCGATCGCGGATGGAAAAACTCCAACTTGCATCGATCATATCTCGAGATCTACAAGTCCAAATGCTATGAAATTTTCACAGCAGCTTAAGTACAACATGAAGAATGTTCCTGCCAAATTTCGACTCGATCGGAGCAAGTCTTGACCGAGTCGAAATCTGTTCGTATCGATCACGGATCGGATCGAAACTTCACGGGCTTGGGCGCGCGGGCCTGGTCATGTGCCAGAGTGGGTCTCCCGAGATCTGAGCGAAATACCAGCCTCCTACACCTATAAATAGACCCCCAAAGCCAATAGAAAAGGGGTTCTTCTTTCTCTTTGAGATCTCCAACGCCCGGACTCCGCCAGATCCAGATTTGAACTCAATTGCTGCTGCTACCAACGAAATTCATTGCTGTAAACCATAATTGCCTGCTGTAAATCATTGAATTCACTTGTAAACACAAAAGAAAGATCAATAAAGCAAACTACTTCATAGTGGACGTAGGCAATATGCCGAACCACTCTAAATTCTTATGTCTCCCTACATTTTAGTTATTCTCATTTCTAAAATTTGGAGTTTTTGTTAGATAAATCCTCTTTTTACATTTAATTTCTTCACTTTATCTCTTCAAAGACTTCCGAAGAGTGTTGTGCCCAATTTTGGTACAAACAGTGCCGGTACTTAAGTTTTGCCCCCAGTCCCAAGGATAAACTGAAATGGTCGGTCGGCAGCCGCTTTTCGCCTTTAATACATCGAGCTTGACTTTGTTGAAACGAAGCTGAAACAAGACGAGCTTGGGTGGTCGGATCACACTCGCTCATCTATTGGTAATTGCATCCACACTTTGGGGATTGCTTGTATGTCAGCGGTCAATCACGCCCGTTTAATGTTTAGAGATATGTTCGCGCTCCGGGGACTTAAGTTACTTTATGGGCGGTCATTCACACCTGTTTGTGTTTATACTTCGGCCCTCACTCCGGGGACTCGGAGTTGTCTCACGGATGGTGGTTTGTCACCCGTTTTGTGTTTATATTCCAATTCACACTCTGGGAATTTGAGAGTTAGCCGATGGGTGGTTGGTTACACCCCTTTTGATGTTTATAGTCCAGTTCACACTCTGGGAATCTGGAGTCGGTTAACAGACGGCCGATAACATCTGTTTTGAGTTTTAGGATTTCGTTCGCACTCCGAGAACGATAGATGTACCAGGATCGTGGGTGGTCAGATCACATCCACCCTGAGTTAACAAGCTAGGCCGTTATATGGACGGATCCATCCTCCTCGGACTTGGTTTAAATATGAACGAAGTCATTAGGTGGATGGATCCACCCTCCTCGAGCCTGCATTTGTAAGTTTATACTCCTGCTCGCACTCTAGGAGCCGCAGTTAGCTAGAGGATTGTCGTGTATCAATCCTTTCTTAGCTCCAGTGTGATGGCTTGCCCCCGAGCTCGGGTTTCACTTAGCGAGTGACTGGTCATATCACAGTCACTCCCCATTTGGATAATCCCACCGTAGGATGGAACTTAGCTCTCCGTGCATTGTGATGGTCGCATGACGCATTTCAATATCATTGCTCTGGCTCGAAGAGGTTGCATTTTATTGCTGAAATAAGAAAATATGGCAAAGTTAGTTGCCTTATTACAAATTCAAATTTCGAAATGCATAAACAAATTGCATATGAAAAGCAGACTGAATTAATAAATAAAGCCTGTTATGTGTAGTAGCGGCGAAGACTCTCGCTGTTCCAGGCTCTCGGCAAAGTGAGACCGTTAATGGTTGATAATTTAAAGGTGCCGTCTCCGAGGCTTCGCTCGATAACATACGGTCCTTCCCACGTTGGTTTCATATGCGAAGGGACTGGGTAAATTCTCTTAAGGATGAGATTGCCGATTTCAAAGGTTCGGGGTCGAACCTTGGCATTGTACAATTGGGCGACTCGACTTCGGTACGCGGCTGCCCTCAAATTAGCCTCTTCTCGCTTCTCATCCAATAAGTCCAGAGATTCGGCAAGTAATATAGCATTTGTCTTTGTGTCATAATATGTCACAAGATGAGAAGGCACTTCCAACTCGACTGGAATAACGGCTTCTGAACTGTAAGAAAGTGAAAACGAAGTATGGTCGGTTGCAGACTTGTGGGTTGTTTGATATGCCCATAGGGCCATAGGAAGTTAATCGACCCACTTGCCCTCGGCTTTTTCCAATCGTTTCTTCAGAATGGACTTTATAACTTTATTAACGGCTTCGACCTGTCCATTCGCTTGAGGGTGCGCAACTGCAGAGAACTTCTTTTGGATATGGAATCGCTGATAGAAATTCTTGAACGACACTATCGAATTGGGCTCCATTGTCAGTAATGATGGTATGTGGGAGACCAAATCGATAGATAATGTTGCGTACAACAAAGTTGATCACTTTCTTCGTTGTGACAGTAGCAAGGGGCTCGGCTTCCGCCCATTTGGTAAAGTAATCAACTGCAACGATGGCGTACTTCTCGCAACCTTTGGCTAGAGGTAGAGACCCAATGATGTCGATGCCCCATATTGCGAACGGCCATGGATTGACCATCTGAGTTATTTCGGTAGGCGGGGTTCTCGGAATCCGAGCATGTTTCTGACATCTGTCACATTTCCTGGCATAATCCAATGCGTCGCGATTTACGGTCGGCCAATAATAACCATATCAGAGTACTTTCTTAGCGAGAGCTTGCTCCCCGGTGTGATCGCCACATTCTCCTTCATGTACATCATGCAATACCTGATTGATTTCATCGTGGGCGATACACCGGAGTAGAGGAATAGAGTACCCTCTTCTATACATGACTCCATTCTGAATAGTGAACCGTGAAGCCTTCCGAAGAACTTGTCTATTTTCACTCCTACACTTTGGCAGGCTCCCATGCTCGAGATAGTTTTTGAACGGAGTCATCCATGACTCCTTATCGGGTATGACTTCAAGTGCCCAGTCGATCTCCATTCGATCAATACTCGGGGAAGATAATGTTTCAACGGGAATGAGTCCCATTTGTTGTGCCTCGCCGGTACTGGCTAACTTTGCCAAGGTATCGGCCTTCTGACTGTGTTCTTGGGGTATGCAATAGATGGAATAATAATCGAACAGATTCAATATTTCCTGGACCCGAGCGAAATAAGCGGCCAGTCTTCGGTCTTTGGCTTGGTATTCCCCCCGAACTTGACACACGACCAGTTGTGAATCACAGTAAATCTCCACAGCAATGATCCTTAAATCTCTGGCAAGTCTTAGTCCGGCGAGCAGTGCTTCGTATTTGGCCTTATTGTTAGTCGCACGGAAATCGAACTTCAAAGCATAGCATATAGACCGGCCTTCAGGAGTCTCAAGCATAACCCCAACGCCTGAGCAGCGGTCATTCGATGCACCATCAGTATATAGCTTCCACGCATATTTGGAGGATTCACTGGTTTCGGGCAAGTCCTCCGAGATAGTGAATTCAGCGATGAAGTCTGCCAGGACTTGTCCTTGAATAGCTTGCCTTGGTGTGTAAGTGATGTCGAACTGACTCAGCTCGAATTCCACTTGAGTAACCTACCAGACGTCTCAGGCTGCGTAAGGACATGTCGTAACAGCTGGTCGGTGTAGATAGTGATAGAGTGAGCCTGAAAACATGGACAGAGCTTTCTCGAGGCAATGACAAGATAGTAAGCTAACTTCTCCAACTTCGAATAATTTCTTTCTGCTCTGGTTAGCCGTTTGCTGATGTAATAGATTGGCCGTTGTATCCGGTTCTCCTCCTGAACTAAAGCAGCACTGATTGCGTTTTCTGACACCGCCAAGTAAATGTACAATCTCTCGTGATCAATAGGTTTTGACAGAATGGATGGTGTGGACAGGTGTTGAACCAGCGCTTAGAATGCGCCCTCACACTCCGTAGTCCATTCAAAGTTCTTTTTCCCTTTTCTGATTAGGTCGAAGAAGGGAATGCACTTGCCGGTGGATTTCAAAATGAAGCTGCTCAGTGCTTCTACCTTCCCGTTGAGGCTCTGAACTTGCTTTATAGTCCTTGGAGTCTCAAGATTCCAAATTGCCCAGATTTTTTCGGGATTGGCTTTGATTCCCCGAGCATTAACGATGAATCCAAGGAATTTTCCAAACGCGGCCCCAAAGTGACATTTCAACGGGTTGAGTTTCATTTTGTACTTTTAGAGGATGTTGAACATCGTTTCCAGGTCTTTGACATGATTGGTGGAGAATCACGACTTCACAAGCATGTCCTCCGCATACACCTCCATGGTATTTCCGATCTGGTTAGTGAACATTTGATTGACGAGTCTCTGATAGGTTGCCCTGACGTTCTTAAGTCCGAACGACATCACTTTATAACAATAGAGTCCCAAATCGGTGACAAAGTTGGTATGCTCTTGGTCAGGCAGGTGCATCGATATCTGATTGTAGCCAGAATACGCGTCCATGAAGGATAAGAGTTCATGCCCGGCTGTTGAGTCTACGAGCTGATCAATCCGGGGGAGTGGAAAACCGTCTTTAGGGCAAGATTTATTCAAGTATGAGTAGTCAACACAAGTTCTCCACTTCTTATTAGGTTTTCTGACAAGTACGGGGTTGGACACCCATTTTGGATATAACGCATCTCGGATAAACCTGTTCGACCTGAGTTTATCCACCTCTTCCTTAAGGGCGGCAGATCTCTCTGGATCCATGCCACGTCTTTTTTGCTTAACCGGGCATGCCGCAGGTCAATATTCAATGTGTGGCTCGCGATGTCCGGCGAGATCCCACACATGTCGAAGTGTGTCCAGGCAAACACGTCGAGGTTTGCCCGGAGAAATTCAACCAATTCCTCTTTCATCTATTGGCTTAACCTGACTATCTTTGACTTCATCTTCGCTTTCGGTATCTCTCGGGTCAAGATCTCTTGGGAATTGGTTGTGGTGCCTGGGCCTTGGCCCAGGCGTTAACTGTCAATTTTCAGCAAAGCAGACGAAAAGAGATTCCTCTACGCCCTTTCCTTTCTCTCTTCGCTGCGACTCCCCTAGCTCAACAACATAACAGGCTCGTCCAGCAGCCTGGTCTCCCTGAATGACTCCGACTCCATTGTCGGTAGGGAATTTCAAAGTCAGACACCAAGGGGCAATAGCGGCCCTGAACTCAACAAGGGCCGGTCGGCCCAAGAAAGCATTGTACGGTGAGTTAATATCCAATACAATAAATTGCGATATCCAGACTCTCCAGTGCTCTCCAACTCCCAACTCCACAGGTAGCTCCACCATCCTAGTGGGTATAGTCACGCTTCCATTGAAGCCATGAACACGAGAATGACAAGGCTTCAAATCTTTCGCTTCCATTTTCATTTGATCATAGGCTTCCTTAAAGAGTATGTTCACCGAACTTCCACTGTCTACTAAGATCCTCTTCATCCAGCAGGACCTATCTGAGCTAAAATGACTAATGGATCAATAGTTAGGGCTTCGACTCTGTCGGCATCTCTGTCTAGAAATACGATGTCGTCCATCATCGCTTTCTGTTGCTTTGCCGGAGCCCCATCTTCCAAATTACTACAACATTCGAAGCTTGCATGCCTAATAGAGCTGGCATACGACTCCATTTCCCTTCAGCTCCGATCCGCTGGATGAGGACCATCACTAACCTTCCACTGGTACGAGCAGGTTCCTCCGGTCTAACTGATTTTGTACTTGATTTTGATTTGAAGGGCCTACACCTCCAGCCTACGGCGCCCGAACAAACTGTTCTAACTTTCTTTCTCGGATCAACTTCTCAATAATATCCTGAAGATGACGATATTCGTTCGTGTTGTGGCCATAACTATCGTGAAATCTACAATACTTCCCAGTTTGAATCTGTTTCTCTGATGATTGCTTCGGAGCAGGTTTTTTATATTGGATAGTATTACAAGTTTGCAAGTACACATTCTCTAGAGATGTATTTAAAGGAGTGTATGTGTCAAACATGGGAGCTCTACATCGCGGTCTGCTATGCTGATCTCGCTTCCTACCCTGATTTCCATCGCCTTTCTGCTGAGTCTGCTTATTCTGTATGTTTAATTGCACCTTTCCGGAACTCTCCTCGGTTTGTTTCACAACGACATTGCTTTGGATGCCTTCCATACTAGGCCCCGAGTCATCCTTTTTCCTAGACTGTTTTGCATCCTCCCTTCTCAAGAACTGAGCTTCCTTGGAATAGAAACGGTCCAATGACGCAGGGGGTTTTTCGGCCAACCAGTTGCCAAATTTGAAATCAGGATCGATTCCTTTAGTCAGTGCCATCAGAATGGAATTAGTATTAGGGTACTAATCTCAGCGCATGCAACGTGAAACCTTTCCAGGTAACGTCGGAGTGTCTCTCCAGGGGCTTAAGTGACATTGGACAAGGTATTAACATCTTTGGGTTTTATGACATGCATGCGAAACTGTTCAACAAACTTCGTAGCCAACAGGTCTAAACATGAAATAGATCGGGGTGGTAAGCGAGTAAACCACATAGTTGCGATGCCCCTCAGGGAGATTGGGAAACTTTGGTATTTGACTGCATCATCAGCCCGTGCAGCGTTCATCAACCATTCATACTTTAAAATGTGCTGGTTAGGGTTAGAACTCCCTTCATAAATAGGCAGAGTTGGCATTCTGAATCGCCGAGGCGGTTCAGCGTAGAGGATATCATCGGTGAAAGGGGTATGACTTTGGGAGATTCCCCAATCGTCGTTAGTGAGGCCTTGGCTTTCACGGGTCATCCGACGGATCATTGTCGCGATGTCTGGCATCTGGACATTCTGAGCATGCTGAGCCAAGGTGTGGTCGGGTTCCATAGTGCGAGGATGGGCCGGGCGCGGTCGACGGTCCATACTTCTCCTCCTTGGCTTTAGGTCTTCGGGAACATAAGGCTCAGGAGTATAATCATGTTGGCGAAGGTTTGGATCGGTTTGGTTCTGAGTGTCAGCTTCCAACTCGGTGGCGATGGCAACAACGCAGTTATTAGTAGTGTGATAAGGAACTGTCCCTCCTTGGGAGGAGGGTCCGGTCTGGTGGCTGGTTGATGGACCAACTCTCGATTGTCTAATAGTCAAAGTGCGCTGATTTTCGGTAGCCTGTGTATAGCTTCCATCCAGCCGTGGGCGTGTGGATCTGTAATTGTAATCAGAAGAAGCCGAACTCTTAATGGATGAGTAGGAAGCCTGATCCCTTCGGGATCTCCTTCGTCTTTCATGGTTCAGCCAATTAGTTAACTCCGCGTTGGCATGGAGCTGCTGGGTAAGCTGCTAGCATCTTTGAATCATCTCTTGCATCAGTAGTTGGAATTCCTCCCCGGTGCAGGGCCTTGTGGATTCGAAGGTCCAACAGCATTATGGTCTGCAGAGGGAAGTTGTGTAGGGTTCTGCCTATCCCGTCCTTCTGGATATGCAGCAGTTGAGGTAGTTTTGATAGCGACCATGGTGAATAGTGAAGTTCTTTCCTAGACTTGATGCAAATCTGAATAGGATGGAAGAACTTCTAGGCTTGAGATCTGGATCTTCTCCTTAGATTCTTGCAATCCAATATCGGCAGTAGATCCAACGAGTAGGAGAAAAGCTGGGTTTTCTCAGTGAAAGCACCAAAGTGTTTATACCAAAATTGGGCACAACACTCTTCGGATGTGTTTGAAGAGATGAAATGAAGAAAATAAATGTAAAATGAGGCAGATCTAACAAACACACCAATCAACAGATAAGAAAATGCACAGAAACACACAGATTTAGAGTGGTTCGGCGTATTGCCTACGTCCACTATGAAATGACTGATGTTTATTGAATTTCACTCGCTGCTTATAAGAGATCACAACAGTACAAATGAAGTTTGATAATGATTTCGGCAGAGTATCGGCATAGAGAAGCCAAAAGTCCCTTTTTTGTAGGTCCAGGGTCACTATTTATAGGTGTAGACAGCAAATATCTCACCCAGATCTCAGAAGACTTCTTCTCTCATGTGAGTGGACCCACGGGATCAAGTTCAGGTGATTTTGACTTGATCTGGGAGTGATATGAATTGGGTTCGTATCGATCCATAATTGGTCCTTTCGGGCTGAAATTGATCAGGTACATTCTTGAGGTGATAGGCAAGCTCCTGTGAAAATTTGGTGGCATTTGGACCCGTAGATTTCGAGTTATGATCGATGCAAGTTTGGATTAGCAATGGGCTGTCGAACTCGTATCGCTCTCGTTCGTGTCGTTCTCGTTCGTATCGTTTCTAGGCATGTGTTTGTTAGATGTGGCGCTATCTTCTCGAATCGATCCACTTTTCATGCCAAGCGACCGAGTCTTCCACTTTTCGTGCTTTGTTCGTATCGTTAGTTTGCAACTGCTTTGTATCGATACGAACTCACGTGTTCCGTATCAATGCTTGCCCATGCCCTTCATATCGGTCTGAGATGGTTCTTTTCGTATCGTTCACATGAAGCTCCTTCGTATCGATAGCTCTTGTACTATTTTGTATCGATACAAACCTGCTCATTTTACATTGGTCTGCCATGAAGTCCTTTGTATCGACCAAATGAGAGATCAATACGAACCAGGCTGCCTCTATTTTATGGATATGCATTTAAGTGGCTGGAGGGACGGATATGAAATTGATGACTATGAGTCGATGGATACGAGAGCCCCACGGATACAAACGTAGTCTGCTTTCTTGGTTTTGATGGATATGAAGCAATGCACAAGTGATGGATACAAACCGATGGATACTGGATGGATACGAAGGAGGCTCTCTGAAGGGATGGATACGAATTCGCATGGATACGAATGATGATGATTCCTTTGAACTTGATTGATCAATATCTCATGCATACGAACTCCGATTGACTTGAAATTTGGAACGTTGGCTTTCATAGCTTTACTTATCACATCATATCGATTGTAACTTGATCAGGACTCGATTAGAATTCACTAGTATCCATAGTGAACGTATGTATAACCGATCATTGGGACGGACTGTCCTTGGTTTCCAGATAAGTTCTTGGTGTCACGGCCTTGCTAAAAGGCGGGATATCATTTGCTTTATGTGCCTAGTTTTGACTTCTTTTTTTTTTTTTCAAACTTCATGGAAACGCTTTTAAGTGTTTATACAACATTTCTAAATCATTTTAAACTTATTTAAACAAATACTATTCATATTTCAAACTCATTTTCCATTTCACTTTATATTATATTATTATAATATCATTTTCAACATTTTTAGATGTTTGTACCAAAATTGGGCACAACACTCTTCAGATGTGTTTGAAGAGATAAAATGAAGAAAACATATGTAAAATGAATTAGATCTAACAAACACACCAATAAAAAGATAAGAAAATGCATAGAAACACACGTATTTAGAGTGGTTCGGCGAATTGCCTACGTCCACTATGAAATGATTGATGTTTATTGAATTTCACTCGTTGTTTACAAAAGATTACAACAGTACAACAGAGGTTTGATAATCATTTCGGCAGAATATCGGTGTAGAGAAGCCAAAAGCCCATTTTTCTGTAGGCTCTGAGGTGCTATTTATAGGCATAGGCTGCAAATATTTCGCTCAGATCTCGGGAGACCTGTTTTGGCACGTGGGTGGGCCCACACGATCGAACCCACGTGATTTGCACTCGGTCCGTGATCGATACGAATGAATTTCGTATCGATCAAAATTTGGTCCAATCGAGTCGAAATTTGACATGGACGTTCTTTGAGTTTTACGTAAGCTCCTGTGAAAATTCGGTAGCATTTGGACTTGTAGATTGTGAGTTATGATCAATACAAATTGGGCTCTCCAACTTGGATACGAGTTCGTATCTATACCTGCGCCTCCATCTCCTTCATGTCGATCAAAGACACGTACTTACTTGTTGACGTAGAGCGATAAACTAGGGTGGATCCACATTTCTTGCCATGTTGACCGAGCCTTCATCCTTTTTGAACTCCATTCGTGTCCATTCATATCCCTTCCTTCGCATCCATCCACTTCAACCTTTGTTCGCATCATTGGTTCGTATCCATCGAAGTGACTTCATTCGTGTCCATTTCCGTATCGACACCAGTGGTGTACTTCGTATCGATCCTATACGTGTTGACCGATACGAGGTAACCTTAGATGATGGGAGTGGAGTGCATACTCGATCGATACGAAGAAGATGCAAGGTGATGGATACGAAACAGGGTTTTTCATGGATATGAACAAGGCTGACAGATGGATACGAACTACATTCTCAAGATTGGATGGATACGAACAAAGCCTTACCTTTGGAGGATACGAGCTAGTTGGCGACGATGGATACAAAATATGGTTTCTCGGACCGATACGACTATGATGGATACGGAGAAGACCACCGTTGATCGATACGAACATGATGGATACGAAGTGAGGTTGATCCCTTTTGATTTGCATCGATCATATCTCGAGCGTACGAACTCCGATCGACTTGAAATTTGGAACATTGGCTTTTATAGATTTGCTTGTCTCGTCATATCAACTGTAGCTTGATCCGGACTCAGACAAAATTCATCGATATCCATAGTGAGCCTGCGTATAACTGATCTCCACAATGAACTATCCTTGGTTTCTAGTCAAGTTCTTGGTGTCACGGCCTTGCCAAAAGGCGGGATAACATTTGCCTCCGAAAGTACGTCTTGTGTGAACATGACGTGCTTTGAAAAGCTGCATCCTTCATTCTGAAGAATTTCTATCCTATTCGCTGAGTAGTTGCTATTTTTTCGTCAAAAGATGTAACCTTCGATTGTTTTCTAGTAATATAAATGGTGATTTGTGGATTGCCAATGATTATGTAGTGCATTGTTGTAATTGAGTGTCGAGTGCTAGCAATTTATTATTCACTGTTGTAATTGTCATCAGGTGAGCATCCAACTCCTGTGAATTTTGAAAATTTAATGTTAGTCCATCGTTGATGCATGTATGTTAGCCTGACTCCCGTCAATGTTTGGACGTTCATGGGTCGTTGTCAAGTTTTTTTTGTATCGAGTTTCGTATCGATCCTCTCTTGGATCGATGTGAATCCAAGTTGTAACAACGTTCGATGGTTGTTTTAATTCCTTCCTTCGTATCGATCCTCTCCTGGATCGATCTGAGATATTGGAATGTATGCTTCGTATCGATGGCTATTGACAACGAAATAGATAGTCCCTAGGAATGCTTCGTATCGATGGAGTTGAGTGGCTTAAATTTGATCATGTAGTGACTTTCGTATCTATGGGCTTCACATCGATGGATACAAAGTTGATGGCTGGTCACTGATGGACACAAAATGTACAAGCATTAACTCATGGGATAGCTTCTTAAAGGATATGCCATTTCTCATTCCTCTATTCAAGAGGGATGCCTTGTTGTAGATAATCTGTGATAGGAGTCATCCGTGACTCCCTTTTTGGCTCCGTCTCTAGGATCTAGTCGATCTTCATCTGTCAATGCTTGGAATAATAAGTATTTCAACTGGGACAAAGTCTATATGTCGTGTATCCTCGAAACTGGCTAGATTGGCCAGTGACTTGGCCTTTTCATTTTGTTCTCCGAGGATGTGTGTAATGATGTAATACTCGAAGTCGGCTAGTAGCTCTTGGACCCAGCTGAGATAAGGAGCAAGACGTTTCCCCTAGTCAGATAATCTTTCCTGACTTGGCATACTACTAACCAGTAATCACATAAGACATGTAAAGTTTCCACTCCTAGTTTTCTTGCAAGTTTGACCTCCAAGGCTTCATACTTAGCTTTGTTATTTGTTGCAGGGAAGTTGAGTTTGAGGGCATAGCAGATCGATCGTTCCTCAGTAGTCATTAACGCAACTTCTACGTTAAAAAGCCGATTATCAAAAATTACATCTATGTATGTTCTTCATTGGTTAGACAGTTCTCCACTGTCCTTCGAATAATCGTCTGATGCAGTGAATTCAGATATGAAGTATGCTAATGTTTGACCATGGATAGCTCTCTGAGGGAGATAAGTGAAATCAAATTGGCTTAGCTCGATATTCCATTTGAGTAACCTTCCAGACATATAAGGTTGATATTGGACCTATTGTAATCGCTAGTCGATATAGATGTTAACGAGGTGAGCTTGTCAATAGCTCGCTTTCATCATATACTGGTCTTTGGATTTGTTTCTCTTCACATAGCATTTCGACGCTTATGACGTGTGTTGACACGACCCAATTGATGTACAAATCTTCGAGATCCAATGGCTCAGGTAAAATGGGAGGTCTCTTTAAGCGATCTATCAGAGCTGGAATTACATCAACGCAGTTGTTAGTTCAATCAAAAGTTCTCTTCCCTCTCTTGGTCAGGTTAAAGAAGAGAATTCACTTGTAGATGGTCCTAGAGTTGAATCAACTTAGGATGGTAATCTTCCGACTTGGGCTTCGTACCAGCTTGGTTGTCTTTGGTACATGGGTGTCTCTAATTGTCGGAATTATCTAGAAATTAGCCTTGATTCCACGAGAATTGATGATGAAAACAAAGAATCTTTCTGACGTAACGGCGAAAGAGCATTTCAAAGGATCGAGTTTCATCCTGCATTTTTTGGAGAGCACTGAATATCTCTGCCAAGTCATGGATGTGGTCGTTTGATAGTCATGATCTCACAAGCATATTAACCATATCTACTTTCATCGATCGGTCGATCTAATTTTTGAATGATCTGTTAATCGTCCTTTGGTAAGTAGCATAAGCGTTCTCAAGTTTGAATCCGGGAGTTGCAACATAGCACTATAGGCTCAGTTCAGTAACGAAACTGTTGTATTCCTGGTCTGGGACATGCTTCAGTATCCGATTGTATCTTGAGTTTGCATCCATGGATGAGAGTAATTCATGTCTGATAGTCGATTCCATCGGTTGGTTGATCATTGGAAGTGGAAAGCTATGCTTTGCCATGCCTCATGCAAATCTGAGTAGTCAACGTACGTCCGCCACTCTCCGTTGGTATCTCTCATAAGTAAAGGATTGGATACTCATTTTGGGTAAAGAAACCCATCGGTTTTGAGTAAATTCACCTCCTCTTTAAGTGCAGCAGATCTCTTTGGATCCACGTCGTATCGTTTTTGTTCACCGAGACATGCCTCGGGTCGACGTTTAACGTAGGGTTCTCAATATCTAGTGAGAGTCCATATGTATATATGAGGTTGAGTCTAAGCGAACACATCAAGATTCAGCTGGAGCAACGCAGTTTACTCTTTCGTCATCATTGCGCTAAGTTGTGATCTAATCTTTAGTACTCGTGATGGGTTGTAGGCGCTTTATGTGCTTATTTGCAATGGTAAATGATCAGGCTTGTAGGAAGTTGAATCAAAGGCTTAGTAGAGTTTAGCCTTGTATCACGTGCTACAGCATAGCTGGCTCCAGCTATGAGTTTGAATCTACTTGTGTTTTCGAGCAACGTGCTTTCCATTAAATGTACCCGCGATCCATTGCTCATCGGAAGGATCAGAATGATGATCAGCTGCCCATAAGTCCGGGCGTCGATCTAATGATTCTATCTCTAAGCATCCTCTCGATCGTAACTTCAAGTTGTTATAAATACTAGGCACGAGCTGTAAGATTGAGTAGTCGTATCCAGCTCTTGGATGATTAGACTCGTGCCCCCAGTCTTGGGTTGATGGACGTATTATGCGAATGATCGAGCTTAGCTTCTGCTGTGTTTATACTGTAGTCCAAGCTATAAGAGCCAGAGTTGTTTGATGAATGATCAAATTACATGCATCTTATTTCTCGCGCATGCCCCCTAAGTCTGGGGAATATCTCGATAAGTGGCAAGGTAGATAATGTCCACTACAATTTTGCATTCTATCCCGTTGAACCATGGGATCGAGTTAACCGATGGAAGGCTGAGTCGTGCCTATCCTACATTATGTTCTAGTTCTTTCCTCTAGGTTGAATACATTGTTACTTTGCGGACATTCAGACATAAGTTAGATTTTGGACAGTCAATAACATTCACTTCGCTGCTTATGTCGCCATACTTTGGGCAAAAACTGAAGAGTGAATCGTCCAGTCAGATCCAATGCAGGATTGATGCTTCCCTTGTCGAATCCAGGGTAAGAATTGGTGCATGGACATTTAGGTTGCACTTGTTGTGAGTTGCTCGTTTAGTCGGATCATGTTATGAGTCAAAGAATGAATGGTCCATTGCATTCTTTTGGAGTTGGGCGATCTACCACATCCATTTCAATTTATGTTCTCCCGTTAGATCTAGGGATAAAGTCAGCTCAAATGCAGTCATGTCATGCTCATTTGGTCTCATGCTCTTCCCGACGATTCGAAGGAAGGCGATGGGGGAAGAATGGTCAAGTCACACTCATTTGTGGTTTATTCTTCTATCCATGCTATGTTGGTCAAAGGTATTCGATGGACGTTCGGGTCACATCGATTTGTACTCGTAGAGGATCGACATTGATCGTCGATTCAACGACACGATGTAGAATGCTCAGACCTCATTTCCTGTCGATCCAATGGTATGGTATGAAAGGTGCATATCAATATTGCCCGTTGATCCAGCGGTATGATATAATTGGTTGCCCGTAACTTCGGGCATCATCCTGATTGGTTAGCATTAAGGCCTCCTTGTAGTCATTGCCTTAAGTTGTAAAGGACGCTAAGCTGGAGATGTAGCGAGTCACCTTTCTCTTCTTTCAGTGATTTGTGCCTCTTCCCCCTGTATTGGGTTAGAAGAGTGAGTTTGTGGACGGTTTAATTGCATCTATATTGAGTTTATACTCCTTATGTCGAGTTTAGGTCAGAGTTGGTGAATGAACGGTCGAGTCACATTCATTCATTCGTCTATGCTGGTAGCCGCACCTTGGGGATCAAAGTAAGTTAAAGGGCCATTAACCACACCAATTTGATGTTTATACCCCTGTCCGCACTCTGGGGACTAAGAGTTTTATTAGAAAATGGTCGGACCGCATTTTCCTCAATTAATTCCTCTAGCACTAGTCAATGGGGAAAGTCGAAGTGTGGTCGATCACATTACAACAACTTTAATTTGATGCTTCTCCCACTGAACTGTAGGAAGGAATCGATTGGCGGATGGTTGGGTCACATCCGTCCATATTGCACGAATAGCCCGTTGGATCATAGGGGAGAGCTAGCGGATGAACGGTCGTGTCACGTTCATTTGCAGTAGAACGGGTAGTCACATCCATTTAGAATGGGACATTCAGCTAGGTCCATTTTGCGAATCTACGTTTCCCTATCGAATCAAGGAAGAAATTTTGTCTTGTAGAGTTGGAGTGCATCCCTATAAAATTATGTTATGGGTCCCATGCCGGGGACAAGAGTGGATGCATGGACGGTTGTGTCACGCCCGCTTAGTGCTGGATGGTCGGATCGCATCCAATTTTGTGTGATAAGTGTGCCCCCATGTTAGGGGAAGATTGGAAAGCAGACGGTCGAACCACATCCGCTTTTTGTACTACAGAACTTGCTGAGGAACCAGAGCCGATAAATGGATAGTCGAATCACATCCCTTTTGGTATTCATATTCCAAACCATGCTTTGAGGACTGGAGTTGGTTGATGGGTTGTCAGTCAAACCCATTTGGTATTTATACTCCAGTCCGCGCTCTCGGGACCAGAGTTAGTTGATGTTTATACTCCAGTTCGCACTATGGGAATCTGGAGTTAGTTGATGTTTATACTCCAGTTTGCACTCTGGGAATCTGGAGTTTGTTGATGGGTGGTCAGTCACACCCATTTGGCATTCGCGCTTCAGTCTGTGCTCTCGAGACTAGAGTGAGTCGGTGATTTATACTCCAGTTCACGCTCTTGGAATCTGGAGTAAGTTGATGGGTGGTCAGTCACACCCAATTGGTGTTTATAGTCCAGTCCGCACTCTCAAGACCAGAGTTAGTTAATGTTTATACTCCAGTTCATGCTCTGGGAATCTGGAGTTGGCCGACAGATGGTCAGTCACATCTGTTTAGGCATTAGGATTTCGTTCACACTCTGGGAACAAGAAGTTGATCAGGTATGTGGATGGTCGTATCACATCCACCCTGAGTAGGCAAGCGAAGTCATTAGATGGATGGATCAACCCTCCTCGAGCTTGCAAATATGAAGGGCGAGGTCGTTATATGGACAGATCCATCCTCCTCGGGTTTAGGTTAAACATGGGCGAAGTCATTAGGTGGAGGGATCCACCCTCCTCAAGACCACCTCCGTAAGTTTATGCTCTAGCTCACACTCTGCGAGCCGAAGTTAGTTAGAGGATTGTCGTGTATCAATCCCTTTTGGCTTCAGTGTGATAGCTTGTCCCTGAGCTCGGGGTTTCACTTAGCAAGTGATCGGTGGGATTCTGATTAATTTCCACTTATCTGCCCCTCAACGAAGGATGAGATTTAGTTTATAGATGGTTGGATCACGTCCATGTTCATACTAATTCCGCTTTTTCCAAGCCTAAGGAGTAAGATTAGTGTTCTGGCAAGCTTTGAGCTTGAGCAGATGAGAGGATGGTCGAACTGCATCCACTTTGAGTTGTGTATTTTCCCTTAAGTCAGGGGCAAGAATTGGAGAGCAGACGGTCGAGTAACGTCCACTTTATACTTTGTGTTTTTCCGATCGAGCTGAGGAAGAGAGTTGAAATGACAGCTCGTGATGGTTAGCGAGTAAGCAGTCAGTCGTTGATGACTTTAAATTGAGGGTTGGCCCTTTATGAAGTCGGTTTAGGCATGATTGTTTTGCTGAATTACAGATGCAAACTGGAGAGTGAACGGTCAAATCTTATCCACTTTAAACATGTGTTCTCAAATAACCCCAAGTGTCTAATGCAGGATTGGATGCATGGATGGTGATGTCACGTCCATCCTTAGTGTTCTGATTTTATCGGGCATTAGAAGAAGCATAAGTATTTTGGCGAGCTTCAAGTACGAGATGGAGAGTGCATTGTTGGGACATATAACTCCAAGTCTTTCTTAAATCTCCTAATTAAATTGCATCGGCGGATGAGTGGATGGTCGGTTGCATCCACTTTGCACTAGAGTCCTGACCTTGTCGGTCTCTTCCGCTTTGATGCCTTGCCCCCAGTCAGGGGCATATACTAACCGATGAGTGGTTGAATCATGCTCGTCATGATGATACCTCAATGATTTGATCATAGTCCGCGGAGGTTGTTTTGCACCCAACCTTAAGTACTCGGTTACCTACACCATTTGCAGGTAGTTTAATTCAGATCGGTCATATTTCACAACATAAACGAAATTGAAATAGAAATAATTCAAAAGAGATCGGGTTAAATCTCATTGATAAGTGAAGCGGCGTCGTATGCTCGCTATTGCACTTCAGTCCAGCCCTTCACGGTTGGAAGTCTAACGCAAATGGTTCAATTTGATCAAAGTTCTTGATCGATAGGGGTCGGGTGTTCCCGGTCCTTCGTTTTATAGGGCTTGCATATATTGTCGGAGCTATCCCTTCCGGAGCAGCCTTACGGCGTTGGCGTCCACGGTAGCCATCTAATGAAGAGGAGTTTTCCAATCTAGAGTATGGAGTAGGTTCCCTCCTTATCTCGCAATGTTGATCCTTCATCTGACTCATCAACTCAATATTGGCCTGGACATGTTGGTGTAGTCATCGGCGGCTACCCACCAGTTCTCTTGTCAAAGGGTGGAAATAAGCTCTGGTGATGAATTCATTTATGGGTATTGGAAGCAACTGGCTGTGGGCTATGGATAAATTCGTTGGCTGCCAGATTCTTTATTCCCTTCAACAATATGAGAAGTAGAACTTGTATGTCTAACCACGATTGACAATGTTCTTTGAGGAACGAGGGAAGATATTTCTATCAAACATTATCAGGTCCATTTTATGGCTATAGGGTCTTATAATACTAATGAATGATGTATGCACGATTGCCCGACGTTCGAGTAGTTGGTAATATTTTGCTCAGATCTCGGGAGACCTCTTCTGGCACGTGGGTTGGCCCACGTGATCGAACCCACGTGATTTGCACTCGGTCCGTGATCGATACGAACGAATTTCGTATCGATCAAAATTTGGTCCAATCGAGTCGAAATTTGGCATGGACGTTCTTTGAGTTGTACGTAAGCTCCTGTGAAAATTTCGTAGCATTTGGACTTGTAGATTGTGAGTTATGATCGATACAAATTGGGCTCTCCAACATGGATACGAGTTTGTATCGATACCTGCGCCTCCATCTCCTTCGTGTCGATCAAAGACACGTTCTTGCTTGTTGACGTAGAGCGATAAACTAGGGTGGATCCACATTTCTTGCCGTGTTGACCGAGCCTTCATCCTTTTTGAACTCCATTCGTGTCCATTCATATCCCTTCCTTCGCATCCATCCACTTCAACCTTTGTTCGCATCGTTGGTTCGTATCCATCGAAGTGACTTCATTCGTGTCCATTTCCATATCGACACCAGTGGTGTACTTCATATCGATCCTATACGTGTTGATCGATACAAAGTAACCTTAGATGATGGGAGTGGAGTGCATACTCGATCGATACGAAGAAGATGCAAGGTGATGGATACGAAACAGGGGTTTTCATGGATATGAACAAGGCTGACAGATGGATACGAACTACATTCTCAGGATTGGATGGATACGAACAAAGCCTTACCTTTGGTGGATACGAGCTAGTTGGTGACGATGGATATGAAGTATGGTTACTCAGACCGATACGACCATGATAGATACGAAGAAGACCATCGTTGATCGATACGAACATGATGGATACGAAGTGAGGTTGATCCCTTTTGATTTGCATCGATCATATCTCGAGCATACGAACTCCGATCGACTTGAAATTTGGAACGTTGGCTTTCATAGCTTTGCTTGTATCGTCATATAAACTATAGCATGATCCAGACTCGAACAAAATTCATCGATATCCATAGTGAGCCTGCGTATAACCGATCTCCAGGATGAACTGTCCTTGGTCTAGTCAAGTTCTTGGTGTCACAGCCTTGCTAAAGGCGGGATAACATTAGATATTTTAAAATTATTAAGAGGCTAAATAATTTCCATAAACATATTTATATTGATTTAATTCTCATATAGTCAACTATGGTTAATTACTAGCCATTAATCTTATCATTTATCAAATCTAGTAATCATTCATATTAACGTCCATATATTCAAACAAGTATTCAACCAAGTAATCATTCAACCAAGTAATCATTCAACCAAGTAATCACACTTTTAATCATCCAATATATATATATATATATATATTATATTTTCATATCATTAAACTTGGAATTATTTAGATTAATTTGTAAAGTGTGAGTACTCACCTTTGTTTGAACCATACTTCCTACCAACATTCTTATATGACAACATTTCACTAACTCATCTTCTACTCCATTCCTCTTTGCTTTATGTTCTTAACCTCTTCTTCCAAACACCAAAAAATTCGATAGAGCTTCGCAGTACTTCAAACTTTCTCCTATCTTCTTGGAACGAAACGGGCAGCACTTCCTTCTCTTTTTCTTGCACCAGAGCTTTCCAACTTGCTCCTTTCTTCTACATGGGTTCGGCCTCACTATGATCCCCTCCTTCCTCCATCATTTCTTCATTTCTTAGATACTAAACCATGTTCTAATGATGATATAAGAACTTTGGTAAAGTTTGGTGGAGTTTGAAGTTGGTTTGTTATGATTTTAAGAAAAGTTAGTAAGGAAAGAGAAGAGAGGAAGCCATTAAAATGGAGAGGAAGGAGAAGAATAAGAGAAAGAAAGGAATGGAATGAAGTGTGAAGATTTGTGAATCTTAGGGTCTTATTTATAGGCAAAGCAAAAAGTGGTAATTTACCAAATTAACCCTTTATAAAATTACCAAAATACCCTTACTTAAACCTAAAGTAAGCTACACTTTTTCAACACTTACCATCATACATTACATCCTTGCTTTATGTCATAATCACTTAATGGTTACGAAAAGTAAAGTAATGATTTTGTTGGATTTGGATGTGATTGATTTGATGTTTGCTTTTTTACTTTTGTTAATTACCTTACTTTTACTAATGATATTCTAGAATTTTCTAATGGTACTTAGAAAAAATAAACATTTTTTGTTATTAACATATGTGTATACATATGTTAAAACATGTTAATAAAGGTGCAACAATTTTGCGACAACTTATATTGAACAAAACGTTGATTTTTGACAAAACATTTTACGGTCACATTTTGATGTTTTTGTTAAACTATTTATTTCAGTTAACAAAACTTGAAAATTGATTTGTTATCATCTTTAAATAATTATAACAAGTAAATTTAGCTTATAAAACAATATCAAAATCCAATTGTTAAAATACAACGTTGATTTATCAATGCGTGACGAAATTTGACAATCATTATAAGATAATTATGCATATAGTTATAAAACTTTTATTAACCGATTATTATCTTTATATAATGATTTTAGAAGGAGTTATTTATCTTTTAAAACAATTATTTGATTGTATATCCAAATTATCGAAAACCCGCTTTTGTCGGTTTTACGACAAAACTTCGAAATCTTAATTTAATTCTAAAAATAAGTTCACCATTCTTATTTATCACATAAAACATGACTATTCAAGTTTTAAAATTCTATATTTAAATATTCCATTTAAAAGTGATAAAATTATGGGTCCTTACAATTAGCAGGAAACATTAGAATGTGATGGTAGCTATGTTGGCAGATGGTATGGATTTGGGGGTGTTGACTACTTGTACTGTGCAGTTAAGGTCAACTGCTAGTTCAGTCAGAGTATCGCCATATAGTCATGTTTAAAAATTCGACTAGTATTGATCGAAAGTATTGCTTCTAAGCAAAGGGATGATCCATTACTAGCCAAAAGGATTAGAAGATTGGAAGGTGGAACTGAGATTGATGATCTAAATGATTTTGTTCTTGACCAGAGGGGATGGTTAAGGAAGAAGGGATGGTTGTGTGTTCCAGGTGTCGGTGACCTAAGGAAGGAATTCCTTAGGGAGTGTCATCGATCAAAGTTTACTATACATCTTGGAGGAACTAAGATGTATCAGGATATGAAAAGATATTTCTTCTAGGAAGGTATCAAAAGGGATGTAGGCTTATGGGTGAAGCAATGTGTGAATTGCCAACAAGTAAACCCCAACATCAAAAGACATGTGAATTACTTCAGCCTTTCGATATACCAGTTTGGAAATGGGATTCGGTATCCAAAGGGATTGCCAAGGTTGAATAGGGAAAATGAAAGTATTTGGGTCATAGTGGATAGACTGACCAAGAGTGTACATTCCATTCCCGTTAAGTCAACCAGGATGACACCTGTATTGGCTAAGTTATTTATGAAGTGCATTGTTAGACTACATAGGATTCCTAATAGTATAATAAGTGACGGAGATACTTAGTTCACTAGTGAATTCTGGAAGAGTCTACAAGAAGTGTTAGGTACCAAGCTTAAGATGAGTGTCGCTTATCACCCATAAATAGATGGATAGACAAAGAAAGTCAACAAGGTACTTGAAGATTTGTTAAGAGCTTATGTATTGGATTTTGGTGGGTCATAGGAAGACCATTAGCACTTAGTTGAGTTTTCCTATAATAATAGTTATCAGACTAATATAGGAATGACGCCTTTCGAAGCTTTGTACAGAAGGCCGTGCAAATCACCAGTGCATTGAATAGAGATCGGAGACATATTGGTCCGTGGTTCAGATATGGTAAGTGAAGCCATAGAGAAGATTGAGTTAATCCGAATTAGGATGAGGGAAGCTCAGTCTAGGTGGAATCGTTACATGGATAAGAGGCATAAGGATCTAGAATACTGAGTTGGAGATCATGTTTTTATTAAAGTATCACCAATGAAAGGTGTGGTACGGTTTGGAAAGACGGGGAAGTTGGCACTGAGATATGTAGGTCCATTTCCATCATATAGAGGATCGAGAAACTCGCCTACCATGTAGAGTTACTGAGTAGTTTGGTGGGAGTCCATAATGTTTTTCTTGTTCTCATCTTAGAAAGTATGTGCATGACCAAGAGACTAATATTGCTCCGACTACTTTGGAAGATTTAGTAGAGAACTAGATTTGACTTTTATTAGACAACCAGTTCCTGTTGTAGCGAGAGATGAGAAGAAGCTAAGGAACAAGATGGTCAAATTAGTGAAGGTCTAGTGGAGTGATAACGAGAAAGACTGCACTTGGAAGATGGAAGATAGGATTAAAGAGACTTATCCTGCATTGCTTGAAGGTATGTTCTATATTTGTTGTATACAGATTTTTTGCTAGTCAAGTAAGCTAGTATTATTGTTTTGTGACGTTATAAATGTTTGCATGATTGAAATGCTTACTATGTAGTCCTTACTGAATTTTAAGGATGAAATTCTTTAAGAAGGATATCCTGTAACAACTCTAATTTTGATTAACATTATTCAGGAGATTTAGTTAGATAAATTAAATAGAATAATGTGAATATGGTAAGATAAAGGAGATGAGATTTAATAAATAACAAGATCGAGCCTTAACTAATTAATTATTATGATTGTTTTAGAATTTAACATATAAAAGAATGTATGAGAGGGGAAAAGTAGGAATAGATCAACATATTATCCCTAAAACTCTCACCCCTCATTCATTCTCATTTTGTTAACCCACTAAGTAAGAACCAAGAATAAGGCCGACCATTACCAATCTAGAGAAAAGTAAATCTAAAGGGGATTAGGGAGGAAAAGCTAAGGAAAACATTCTCCATCAAATCTCACCTTCATTATCCAATCTAAAATGATGAATCATAATAAACCATCTCATTTTTATACCTGTTGGTTTCAAATCTGAATGGATTTTGATTTATGATGATGTTATGATGTGCCATGTTTGATTTACCATTGTTTAGATAGAATAATAATTTGTTAGAATTTTTATGAAATTATTAAATAGGTTTTAAGAAAAAAAACCTGAGTTTTTAATCTCCAAACGGTTTGATTTTTTGATATATTGTGTAAAACATAATTCTAGAAACGATTTTTTAATTTCATAATTTTTTAAATTAATAGGAATATTTTATGAATTTCCTAAGAAAGAAAGGGTATTTATTTCGGGTTTTAATTATTAAAAAATAATTAAATAATGATTTTGGCTCAGAAATTTTTATATGTTAAAGAATATGTTAATTCAGATTTTTGGTGATTTTTGAGGATTTTTCCCACAAGATTATGATTTTATATGAATTTATTAAACTAAAAAAGCTTATAAATAAGTATTAAATAATTGATATTATTTAAAGGGTGGAAAATTGTTTTGGGAAAGAAAATGGAGTTATAGCAGATTTCTAAAAAGAATTTGGGAAAGTAAGCTTTCAACCGATAGAAAATTGACAAAGAATAAGAGTTGGTGAAAAGAGATTTCTTTATATAGAAATAAAATAGTTTTTATGGTAATTATGGTATTGTCATGCCACACGTATAAATGCCGATGCCCTGATAATGCCACAACTATGAGTGGCAACACCAACATGGAGGGAAGCATATGATAACTACTCAAATAGTTATTTATAATATTTATTTCCTTATTTTGATAATTTAGGGCATTGATGCCGCAATTAAGTAATGCCGTAACCCGTTAGTTTTTTTATTAAACTATTTATAGAGCTATTGCCGCTATTTTTTCGGCGTCGCTACGATGCCGCATGTCGTCTGTTTCAATAACTATAGTATAAGGCGGTGATGTCGCCAACCTTACTTTCGATATTGATTGTTTTACGGCAATGACGCCACTGCATCATGGTTTCGATAACCTTAATTACGGCTTAGTAGCCACTATCTTTATAGCACCCAATATCAATATTTTAAGATTTTTATGCTGCATGTTATCAATGTCGTCTTCAAGGTATATTCATATATTAAAGGCTTCGGTAATCTATAAACTTCTATGTTGCGACAACATTTACTTCGGCATTATAGCCTTATGTTTTTATAAAATCGGAACTTTTTTAAAAAGTTTGATATGTAGGGATGCGACGTCCCATGACGACTATATTAATGCCGCTAGTTTTTGAAAATGAACATATTCTAGTTTATGGCATTAATCCCTATAATGAAGGGGTGCGACATCCTCCTATTATTTCCAAACATACGCATGGCAATATTAAAATGGTTTATAAAGTGGCTTGAGAAATTGGTAAAGGGGTTATATTTTCCTTCTTTTAACTATGAATTAGAGAGATTAATCATATATAATAATAAACGTTTTCAAGGAATAAATTATTGTTTAGCCCAAGTTTTTATATGAAATTATCAAAGAGGGTTACGATTTTAAGGTTAATTAATTATAAGATGCCAATTAATTGACCATATTTGAATGATGGATGTTATATGTTCTTATTTTTATTTGATCAGTTAGTTTTGTTATCCCGCCTTTTGGCAAGGCCAGGACACCAAAGAATTGATCGGATTCCAAATATCGCTTATCATGGATATCGATGAATCTTGTCCGAGTCCAAATCAAGCTACAATTGATGAGACGTGACTAGTAGAACAAAGGAAGCCAACGTTCCAAGTTTCAAGCCAATCCGGGTTCATACACTCAGGATATGAATGATTCGAATTGAAGGGAAGGACCCAGATTTCGTATCCATCACTTTGGGAGATTTCGTATCCATCACTCTGGGTGATTTCGTATCCATCACCGAAGCCCTAGTTCGGATCAATCAAGGTTTGTACCAACCAGCTTCGAATCCATCGAAGTACCCAGGTTCGACTCGGTTAGCTTCGAATCCATCGAGCTCGTATCGATGGACTTCGTACACATCAGCAGTTGAAGCGCTTCGTATCCATCAGCCAACGTCTGCTTCGCATCCATCGGATCTCCTTCATTCGAACCCATCGAGTTCGCATCGATATAGACTCGTATCCATCAACAGGTGACGTGTATCGCAACCATCAATCAACGACCACTTCATGTTCAACGAGTCAATAAACTGGGATGACATGCCATTCATCGAACCAAATGAGGCGAAGTATATGGAGTCGAAGCAGTCAATGCGGCGCAAAGACCGGATCGAGACGAAGCGCGCATGGCACATCACTTCAAGAGCACGTGCAGCCAGCAAGGCGAACGGATGGAGTCGAATTCATGGAGACGAACCGGACAGCCTACGAGAATTCACATTTCGTATCGACGATATCTCGCAAACCAATGATCCAAATCCAATGAAATTTCTAGGAGAGCTTGCGTACACACTGAAGCAGGTCTCCACCAAATTTCAGCTTAATTGGACGTCATCTTGATCTATATGAAATGGATTTGTATCGATCACAGATCAAGGCCAAACTTTCTGGAAACGGTCGAGTGGGTCCCCTCACGTGTCAGACCAAGTCTCCCGGAGTTTGGGCGAAATCTGAGCCTCCTACGCCTATAAATAGAGCCCTAGAGCCAATAGAAAAGAGATCTTTTTTCCTCTAAAGCATCCAGACTCTGCCGGATTGAGATTTGCATCCTACTTTTGCTGTCAATTTCGAATTCTAATCTGTAATCCACTGTTCTCCGCTGTAATCGCTTGTAATCATTGAAAGAGGATCAATAAAATTATCAAAACTTCATAGTGGACGTAGGCAATACGCCGAACCACTCTAAATTGCTTGTCTGTGCATTTTACATTTCTGTTTGTTGGAGTTTTTGTTAGATAACCTCTGTTTTACATTTATAATCTTCACTTTATCTCTTCAAATAACTCCCGACGAGTGTTGTGCCCATTTTTGGTACAAACAAGTTTGCATGATTATTATTGTCATACTCACATCATCATGAACCATAACTGCATTTAGGATATAAAAGGGCAAGAAACCAACTAGGTTGACCCATTAGTGAGTATAACCAGATTTAACTCTTGAGTGAGTAGAGTTGCATCCAGGAGATCAGATAGATCAGAAGAGTTATGAAGCCCAGAACCGATTAAAAGATTGATATGAGATATGGTATTGGAAGGGTCTAATAGGTTTGTAGTGATCTCATAAAAACTATGGCTTGAGTAGTGTTATTGGAGAATATCCAATAAGTTCCTAGTGATCCCATGAAAACTATGATATAAGATATGGTATTGGATAGTTCCAATAAGTTCATAGTAATCCCATGAAAACTATGATTGGAAAGTGTTATTGGTAGAAACCAATAGGTTCTTGGTGATCCCATGAAAACTATGATTCCGGACAGGTAGTCCTTAAGAACTGAGACATGTTATTAGTTAGGCCAAAAAAACTAATAGGTTCGTGAACATTAATACTATGGATGCCGTAGTGCTTAGTTTCAGGCCTCAAAATGGGGGATGTTACATGGTCGCTAGAACCAGTTCATGAACATGACGTATAAGGAGCTCCACAAGGCATATTCATTGGGGTGGAGTTGGGTTGGAGAAAGCCCAAACTCTTAGAGGAATGTACGTAGAAATGGATTGAAAGGCGGTACAACACTACCTAGGTACATATATCTATTGCATGTCGTATAACCTATCGGAGGGTTACGCGCCGTTGAATATGAATTGGAAGCAGGACATCATCTTTAGGAATCTCGTGTCGTCGACATATAGTGTAGAGAGTTTTGGTGGTTAGAATTATTGGCATCTATTTGGGAGGATCATCCAAAACTCTCAAGATGATTCATTCGTTTAAAGGAGGATGCTAATCTTTGATTTGTTTTACTGGTACTATCATTCCGTGTAATATAGCAGTGATTGAGCGCCTAGGTCCAGAGGGCATGGAAGTTGAAGCCTAACCTGTTATAGACCTAGCTTCAGGAGAAGTTGACAGCTCGACACCAACATGGAATCTTTGGTGAGTGACGAGTCATTCTGGATAAGTAAACTTGGTGTTCAACTCAGTTAGTTAAATTTATTTTGGAATTCTATTTTAAATGTGAACCCATGTGACTAGTGCCCAAAATCCAATGGATGTTAGTGTATGTTGACCAATCAGATTTTGAACGTCGATCGGGGAAACTAAAAGTGTCAATCTATACAAAACGAGTGTTGTGTCCTATACCTGGCGAATGGACCATTCTATGTAGATAGCGTGCTCGTGCCGAAAAAAGAGCCACAACATACGAAGGAATTGTGCATCCGATCTACCCATTATCGTCGGATAATCGATAATGCAACCACTGCCTGGAGTGACGCAGAGTTTTCTTTTATAGGAACACAGGAAGTGCAGTGATTGGAAGTGTTGTGCGATGGAATTTTTCAGCTATTGGAGCACATTCGTTGCGACCGTTCTT
Source organism: Allium fistulosum (assembly GCA_030737815.1). NCBI lineage: Eukaryota > Viridiplantae > Streptophyta > Magnoliopsida > Asparagales > Amaryllidaceae > Allium > Allium fistulosum. The sequence continues at coordinate 902,015,842 of CM060905.1, forward strand.
TGGAAAGGAACCAGAGAACCGTCTCGATGGACATCAAAATAACAATTTGTGTTTGGTCAAGCTCCAATGTGGTCCACACTTTTTTCCTTCATTGAGCCAGTGCCAAAGACCATTACAAGTGAAGAAGTACTATGCATCATGAGAGGCAACTCAAAGCAATTCAAAGAAAGCACAAGGACGACGTGGAGAATAACTACAAACCAATATTTCCTAGGAGCGTGTTCCGTTTGCTTTGAGTTAAGCCTATGAACCACTTAGGAGAGATTCATAGTTGCAATGGTCTTGGGAATAAGCTTTGTTGAATCATAAATATCAAGAAATTGCTATCAAACAACCTTAAGCCGCCCTAAGGCGGTCAATCTCGATAGAACATCAGCCACCATGACCAAGAACTTCGATGACCCATCTTTAAAAATTGGATCTGGATTAAGGCTCGAAAGGAATTCAAGGATGAGCTCTTTTTAGGGGACAATGGTGGTCGGAATGAAGTTCATATGGTGACGACGACAAGAAGCAAGCGACGTTGGTCTGATTTGGTTGATGGCAAGAGGTTTGGGGTTGAGGAGTTATCTAACACCCCGTAAAATTAACAACAATTAATAAATAATTATTAAGACTTAAAAATGTAATTTGAGTAAACATCAGAATTTGGCGACAAAACTTGTATCATTGTGTTCGTGGCGACTTTTTGAGAAACTTTCATATGTGGAGTTTTGCGATCGGAGTTCAAACGAATAAGTTATCAGCGTTTGGAATTTTCAAAGTGAAAATAATTAAAAGGATTAAAAAGGAATAAACTATATAATTGTGTGGACCTCAACGGTCAACACCATAGGCATGACCGGTCAACCCCTAGGGGTCGATTGCTGCCTATGACTAGTGGCGAGCATGGCGGCTAGGGTTGAACCTTGGCCGAATGACCCAAATTTTATTATTTTAAATCTAACAGGTACGATTGATTCGAGCACCTATAAATACAGGCCTAGCCCCTCACTTTTCTTCACTATTTTTTGATAAAAGCAGCGGAGCTCTACCATTTTTCCTTCTCCACTATTTCTATTAATTAAAAATATATTATATATATATATAATCAGAGAAGAGTAGAAAATAAAAGAGAAGAAGAGAAGGAGCTAATCAATACCGTGGAAAAAGATAAATTTCATTATTATAAATCTATATTCAATTTAACCCAAATCTTTTAAGATCTATAGCTCTAATGGTGTGCGTATATATATCTTTTTATACACATTTTTGGATTGGAAGGGAGTAGGATTCAAATTAAAGGGATTAATTTGGTTTTGGGAGTTTTGGAAAGCTATCAAGCTGAATGAGAAATTATATGATTTATATATAACATTGAAACTTATATCGTTGAGTTTTATTTAACTATTATGCCTATGCAAGATCTATAGAGTTGTAGGCTTAAGAATAACATATTCCATAAGTTAGGTAATTAGAATAAGAATGATATTTACACCATAATCTGGAAGCTAGAAATCAGTCCCTAAATTTTTTAAAGTAGAATGTTGATAACATTGCAAGATTTATTCCAAATTTATGATAATTGGATTGTAAATTGTTAATATAGATTCAGATTGCTCTAATTTAACTTGGAATGTGAATTTCCATATTTTAATTTATTGGAAGCGTTTTAGGTAATTTCCGTAAATTATTTAATTCCATAACTATATATAAAAGCACGTCGTTTGAAATAATAAGGAATACACCAAAAAGGAAAGAGATGTGTAAATGTAACACCCCTAATTTTAGATAAAATTATTTAGGAGATTTAATTAGCTAAATTAAATAGAATAATGTAAAGATTAAATGGTTACGGGATTGAGATTTAAATAAACAAGGGGTAGCCGTGCCTAGTTAAGTAATGAATTAAATGTGTTTAAAATGAAATAGGAGAGGGAAATGAGATAAGAGGAAATATAGGAATAATCTACATTCTTATACCCTAAACCCTTCATACCATAACATTTATCACAATCATAATCTAAAACACTAAACCTAGAGGCTGACCACCATTAAAGAAGAGTAAGGGAAAGAAAAGCTAAATCAAGAGGATAAGCTTAATTGAAACTCAATCTAAGATCAAATCTCAACTCCCTAACAACAAAGCTAAAGATCGGTAATATGTTTCATCTCATATTTTGATGTTTTCGGCTTTTAAGATTAGACCCAAATGATTTTGCAAAGAATTTTGCCATGTTTTGAATGATAATTAGATATATATGCTTGTTGATGAATTATGCTTATTTATATTGATTTTATGACATGTTCTGGATTGAAGAACCTAACAAATGACGTCCAAATGCCTTGCGATTTTAGTATATTGTCAAAATGATATTTTAGAGATGGGTTTCAAGTTTTATAATTTTCTAAATTAATGTGGATTTATCATTAATTTTCTAATGAGGAAAATTAATATTTGGGTTTAAAATTAATTACGGCAATTATACATTTATGTTTTGGGTCAGGAATTTAAATATGTTAGAAAGCATATTAAAAGTGATTTATGAGAATTTTTATAGAATTTTCCTAAGTGTTTTAAGAAATATATAAACTTATTTAAGGTATGAGACTTAAATGTTTTATATGTTTATAAAAGGAGAAGGGGCTATTTGCAAATGATTTAAAATGTTAATTTCTGTAATTCGACAGCACCTTTCAGAAAAGATTTTGAAAAAGTTAAGGAAACCAATTATAAGGTGACAAATAAGTAGGTTAGTTGAAAAGAAATACCTTTTTAAGTTAAAAATCAGGTTTTATAAGGTTCTGATGCTTCACCATCTTCGCCAGCCACCTTTCGACTTAGCACCTTCGCTTCCAACCTGATCAAAACAAATGCACATGGTATCAAAGACTTGGTACGTAATGAATTGGACATAGGTGGAAGGTATAGGGTCGAAACATGGGATTCCAAAGGGGTTGAAACCTTTTATGGCTTTTAAATGGAAATGTGCCTGCTTTGATTTCGAAAATAATGGTTTCGAATAAGATAGCTCTCGACGTGATCAATGGTTTTAAAGAAGGAATGTTTTCGAATGAGGTTTCACATTTGTTTTAAATTAAATGTTTTTAATAAGGTCGAAACCCTTGCTACCGCCTTTTTCCATTCGACCCAGATTGGTATCGAAATGGACCGTTTCAAAAATTAGAGCCGCTTCTCCACTACTTTCGAAGGGATAAGTTTCAACACCATCCACTTCTTTACTTAGGAGATTGCTTTCGACATAGTTGTTTTAAGACCCTTTTTAATATTACGAGAGTTAAACCCAAGGTTTCGAAAGGAATGGTTTCGAAAAGGTTTTCCACATGTTCTAACTTAAACCCAATGCTTTCGAAAGGTTTGTTTTAAGTAGTATACTTTGATGCTTTCGAAAGGTAGCTAGTAAAGGATTCGAAATGAATGGTTTCCAGTATTTTCGAAAGGTTTATCATAGTAAATGGAAGGTTTCCAGTGGTTTCGAAAGGCATATTTAAAGGATTTTAAAAGAGGATGTCTAAGATTTATAAAGCTTTCGAAGAAGGTGTTTTCAATGTTACGAAAGGACAATTGTCAATGATTTCGAAAGGTATGTTTGGCCTTTAGGCCTAAGGTTATTGAGTAAAGTAGTTTACCTATATCGAAAGGGTTACTTTCAATAGTTTCAAAAGGGGTACTTTCATTGGTTTCGAATACAATTGTTTAAAGGTTTTAAGCGAAGGTTTCGAATGTTTTAATCAACAATGTTTTAAGTAAAGCATATATCATGGCAAAGAGATTTGAGTAAAGCAAATAGTTTATTTTCCTTGTATAAGTATGATTTAAAGGGTTAAATCATTTTGAAAATGTTTTTCAAGGAAAATTGAAAAGGTAGTTAACCCTAAGTAAAATGACTCAGATATTGTATACCAGATGGGACTGGTATAGGGTTGCGCCCTATACATTAGCTATTAGCCTTTAGCTAATTCAGTCCAAAATTCCAGTATGTAGGGCTTAGTCACAGGTAAGACTTAAATGATGGTTACACAAAGAAAGGAATATATGTACAGATGTAGGTTATTGGTGCGCCTGTAAAACCATTAGGATCAGGTGACCATGAGAGATGTAAGTTAGGGACATACCATCCAGAAGTTTGCATAACAGATATTAGATTGTTTGTTATTTTGTCTGGTAGGCCCAAGTCAGCTAAAAGTTAGCGGTTAGCCAAATAAAACTACATCTTGTTCGGACAGCCGGTCCATTTATTACCTATTTTAAGCATATCTGACATTTGCTATTATTGATATAATCAGTTTGATTAACTTGTTTGGTTGCAGTATTTTGATTTACAAAAAGATATGTTTTAAAGGGATATTAGTGAGGGGAAACCCGTTCTGCTAAGCGGCATGGTCTCACTTAATATCAGTAAACCGAGATGTAATAGTATTATTCACACCAGGCTTTATGTCTGACTCGAAGTTTATGTTTTTCACCTTAAACTCTCGGGTTCTCAAAATTAATTTGAGTAGATTGAGAGTTTGGGTTTACAGGTTTAATAGGTGGACGAATAAAACTTCTAGAGACGAGCAGGAGGCTGATGCTAGCTATATTTAGGAGTTGTTTTGTTTTATTTCCGCCGTGTTATATTAAGTCAGTTATGACTATGTAGCACTCTGGTCAACCAATGGGGCATCTTCATATGTCACTCTAGGCATATTTATGTAATAGTTATATTTGATCTGAAACCGCGAAACAATGGGTTTATGTAATCTGAATATGAAACATGTTTTATGAAATGTAATCAGAAATGTTGTTTTTGAAATCTATTATTTTCTTTCATATTCATGTGCTTCTTATATTATGGATACCATTAACATTACCGTATTTCGTCACCGGAAGTTAATACTATGGATGACTGCAGCATCTGTAGCGCTTAGCTTCGGGCCTCCAAATAGGGGATGTTATAGTAAAGTATAGAGGTTCTTCTCCATAGTTTGCACTGTCTATTTCAATAAAAGAAAAGATATAATTCCTTGAAGTTTCAAATGAAGTAAAAGTCTCAATTTTGAGTAATTTATGGAAAATTACAACTGTAATCCTTTTTTGGAAGGATAACTCTAATATATTAAAATTTAAAAATAAATATTCCTTACAGAATGTACATATAAGTAGGTTTTGGGATTCCCAAACGTAGGAATTATTGAGTTAGAAATATGAATACACACACATATATGTATATACACACACGTATAACCACGCATATAGATTAAAAATATAAATGTACACATAGCATAGTATAATCAATATTCGTATTAGTTATAATTAGGGCAACTAGTTATTAATAGCATAGTAAACCATAGGACTAGGAGGTTGAAATGGAAAAGAGATAGTAACTCCTAAAATAGTAGGGAAATCAATGTACAGTTAATAGGGAGTTACAGTAATTAAATGAGGACATAATTGTGTTTAATAGGACTGGTTAAAGGATTAGTATGACATTTGTGGAAAATAGAATGGGCATAATAGGTTGTTTTAGAACGGATGAATAATGTCATTAATGATTGTCCAATTAGAATAACAACAGCCATTTATTACAGACAATTGCCATTTATGCGACGTAAGAGAGAAACAGAGTATATACGTAATAATTGTCAAAGGTAGGAATTAAATTCTAGGAGATAGTATAATTTTCATGGTAGAAAATTATATAGCCTTAACAATACGTTTAGGACGAGCGTGAATTAGTGGGCCTAGCCTAATATTTAGGTCTAGGACGATTGGTTTAGTTTAGTAAGGGTTGTGATATGATGTCCGTAGAGTTACGCATTATCAGTAGTTATGTATACTTACCACTGATGTGGGACATCTCCAACCATATGCCCCATAGGAAAGGGATATACATTTGTATATAGGTCAAGGGGTTTACTTCAGAATGGAAGGTATTAAACGGTCGTTGGGTCTACCTCCTCCTTATTTAAGAAATCTTAAATAACCTATGACAGTACCTAATAGAAAAATGGGGTCTGCTTCAATTTTAACAAGAGGTATTAAGTAACTAAAATGAGCATTTAACTTGACTTACATTAGGTTAGTCTAAATGGGATTTTGACCGTGGGAGGGTCAGCAGACTATGTTAGTATTATTATTGTATCAATATTATTAGTAGGGCTGACATATAGGCTATGACCACTAGTGGCCTCGAGCGGTCATTAACAAAGACTTAGGCTATGCCCTGATGGATTTCGCTTCCTACTAGTGTAGAATCTGTATGGAATATGCAAAGACCTCATTGTTTAATTAGCTGTTTATTTATCGAAGGTAGGCTAGTTAACCCTTAGATAAGTGTAACACCCCGTAATTTTAATGATAATTAATTAATAGTTAGTAACACCAAAAATAGAAATTTTACAAACGTCATAATTTGGCCACGAAACTGTCACCGTTGGGTTCGTAGTGATTTTCTGATCTAATGTCGTATATAAAGTTTTACGATCGAAGTTCAAATGAAAAAGTTATTAACGTTTATATATTTCGAATCATAAATATTATATATATAATTAAGAACAAATATAATTAAGTAATGGTGGTTAATGTTAATGGTTGCTTAACATTTAAGTGTAATTAACATTAATCAAATCAATTAAATATATAAAATAACGTATTTAGGGAAACAAATTAACGCTAACAAAAATAGGCAACTGGTCGACCCTTTGTTTGGACCAGTCGATCGGTAGTGCACAAGCGGTCGACCGCTTGAGTATGTCGGTTGTAAATCGAACCTAGGGCAAACAGGCTTGATTTGAATTAATTTAATCTAACGGCTGGCACTGATTCGAAACCCTATCAATATGGGCTTAACCCCTCACTTTTCGTCTCATATATTTCCGAAGCAAATAGCGAAACTGCCATTTTCTCTTCTCCATAAAATTTTAATTCTAAATATATTTATAGTTTATATACGTATATACAAGTGGAGAATAGCAGAGGATAATTGAGAAGAAGAATAGGGCCGAATCAAATCGTCAAAGCTAAGGTAAATTATAAATACCAATCTAAAATCTAAATTAAATCCAGATTTCTTCTTTGATCTAGATTTTGATAGATATATGTATGCCTGTGGTATATGTATTCAAATAAGGAGAGAAAGGGAGTCAAACTGAATAACAAAGATTAGATCTGGAGATGTAGAAAGCTAAAAGGTGAGTGGGAAATTATATATTTTTATGTATTATTGGATTTATATCATTGTTAATCTATTCTTGTACGCCTAGATGTAAATTTGGAGTTGTAGGCTAAAATTGTATACGTGTAATGAATTTATAGATCTTACCTACATATTCTGTGATTGGTAACTTAATTTTTATATTGCATGTATGAGAATCTAGAAAGTATTGGGTAGTAGCAGTCCTTAAAATTTATAAATTATGCAGTAGTTCCAGATTTGTAGATTTAAATATTTTATGCAAGTAAAATGTAAATAAAGTTATCATAATAATATATTATCAAGTTTAAATTCATAAATAAAAGTGTACTGTTTGAAATAATAAGTAATACGCCTAAAAGAAAATGATGTATAAAATAGAGATATTTTACTGTATTTCATACCGTCTATTTCAATAACTACAAAATATAATTCCATGTAATTCTAAACGTAAAACAAATTTCCTTTTTGGATAAGATATAGAGATTTACAGTGTTAAACCACCCTTATGAGAGAGATGTAATTCCAATGCATTAAAATGCAGAAGTCCCTAAGTATGACTAAAGAATTGAAGTTGTGATAATAATAATGGTTAAATTGTAAAATTGATATATATATATATATATATATATGCAATAGAGATGGAAACCAAATAGTAAACGATAACAAGGCAGGCAAGTAACAAAAATGAATAAAGACAAGAAGTATATGTAATATATGGGTATGAAAAGTCCACTTAGGGTAGGATGGTAAAAGTTAAAGAGAAATAGAAATAAAATAATAAGAAAGGAAAGTAAATAAGAAAATATATTTAAATCTGTTAATGAAAGCGGTATGTGGCATTAAATTGATATTAAAAGGATAAGAAGTAAATGCATGAAAAAGCAAAGAAATATTATGAACCATTGAACATTAGAGGCATAATAATTAAACAAGTATACACACACGCGCGCGCACACGCGTAGTCTAAGCATGCATTTATAATGAGTGTGAATTGTCAAAATTACTAATATCTTAGATAGATAAGAATGACATAGTCATTAAAATGGATTGGAATGCAAGATCAGTAGTGTTACACAATAGAAATCTGTCCATTGCAAGGGGCTACTAACAGTTGTGTATACATTATACTGATGTGGGACATATCCAAGTGTAGAATCCATGAAATTATATATGCTCATGTATAAGTGAAGGAATACCTCATTAGGTTTTGCTTTAACTTTATAGTATGGTTATTGCCTTGATTGCATTAGTCGATCTAAATGGATCGGTGAGCAAGGCTTGGCGCTATGCCTGTGTATTTGGTACCACATTAGGGAGTAAGAGCTGTACATAGATCAAGAACATCATCGGTCCTGAGAGGTCAGCGGAAAAATGAGGATCACACTTAAACGGGCTATACGTCCTACTAGTGAAGGTCACATTAAGGTCATGCACCGCCACAGTTGTTTGCTAGTTTTTTTGTTAGGAGGTAATGCTAGATAACCCTTAAGTAAGGTCTTTCAAAACGATTAGGGTAGTCTGAGGAGTCGAGTCCTCCATAGTCCGTGGAGCTAAGTCCATAATAAGAAGTAGAGAAGTAAGTAAATCCCCAAAGAGAGATAGAATACGGCTAAACTATTGTGATGACGTTACTAGGCAACACAGAAGTTCCTTGGTATGCAAGACGATGAGGATATGATACTGCATTGATGATGGATCTTGACATGGTGCTGTGTTACGGATACTAGTGGGGATAGTATCTTGGTCCAAAGGGGGACTATGGTGCGTATATATATTTATATATATACATGTAGTTATAGTCTAGTTTAGGTAGACGGGGCATATTGTACGTGTAGTCGAGATGACTAAGTAAAATAAAAGGACATAAGATGTGATAGATGGCAACTGGCATAAATAAGTGTTATGTATAACGCATATAATTTACCAGTCACTAGAACGTTATTCCGCCACTTCTTATTACAACCCATGTGATAGCTTTAGAGGGATAGGTATTGGTGCAAGGGGGAACAATGGAAGGATATGTTTCCTTATGCATGCTTGGCAATGACAAGGACACTATATATTAGAAGTTTCAATCTTGGTAGGTAACTATATGATTTTTTATACTTTACTATTCCATTGTGAGTTATGCAGATAGTATTATGATATGCATTTATTTATTTATTTATTTCCAGGATACTAAACCAACAATCCGTACTTTGGTGGACTTGGGTTTTCAATTTAGCGAAAGTTCAGGCCCACTACGGTGCGGTTGTTACATTTAGTATCAAAGCTTAAGTTAGTCGTTCTAAAAGATTAGGGTACGATGAGTGAAAGTATTTGTAACTTTTACTATAATCATACATATTATACGCTAAACTCTACAAATTCCGACTATACAAGCAATTGTAACCATATTCTGAAAAGATGGATCAACTATAAATTGGAATAATAAATGAATATCAAGGTATACACTAATCCCGATTACCCTACGAAAGTCGGTCATATTGGAAGGCATTGACTTAAGGAGAGCATGAATTCGACATATGGAAGGGTCACTGAAGCTGGACAGTACTTGAATTCCTTGTAAAGCACAGATTGCTATATGGTCGTAGATCCCTGTAGAATTGCTAATTGATGATGTGCACTAGGTTTAGATAAGGGGGAAATAAGAATCTATATGTTGTAGATATTCAAAAGCAAGAATGAAATAAGTTCCTGAAGGAAGATGTGTAACAGTCACTCCAAGATGATAGCTGGATTTTAATATTTTGGAAGAGGATAAGTCAATAGGTAAGTAGAAGAAGAAAAGTCCAAAGAATGGACAAATAAAAGTCCACTCTGAGCCCAATCCCATATGAAAGAATATAGTATAAAAGTTGAAATGATTTTAGTATAAAAGATTGAGAAAATATCCTAGTAATATATTTGAAATGATTTTTAAAGGAATTATTTAAAGGTATAAGAGCACTATTTTTGGAAAGTAAGTTAATATTAAATTTTCAAAAATATAAAATATCTACATTTTATTTAATAAGAAGTTTTGGTAGAAATTAAAATTAGTTAAATTGGAAATTGCAGTAAATTGAGTTTTAATAATTTTCTAAAATGAAAAATTTAAAGTTGTAAAATTCTTTTTAGGGGTGGACAGTAGAAAGTGGAACTTATAACGATCCAGATTTTCCATCATTTGATTTTGAACATTTAAATGGTTTAAAATATTGGATTTGGAATATAAATTGATTTTTGAATATGAAGATTTTGGTTGAAATTATAGAATGAATTTAAATTTCAAATATAGCTATTTATCGTAATACGAAAATGGTGAATAATTGGAATTTGAGTTGAATATGAATCGAAATGATTTCTAATGTTGATATAAATTCTATTTGAATTAGTAAGTTTTTAAAAACTGGAATTTCAAGTGATTTCATCAAATTTTGAAATCGTCGATTTAACCGACGCGTTAAAATAGCGATCCGGGGAACAATCTCGTAATTCGACGAAACTAGTTCCATTGGATTTGTAATAGTATATTATTATCGAATTTAAATTTCGTAGCATTTGGATTTATCCTTTGGTCGTGCGAGCTGAAAACGCACAGGGTTAATTTAATTGAAAATCATCGATTTTAAGAGCTATCTTCAACATACGATCGAATTAGGCCTCGAGACTAGTTCCATTGGGTTTGGAATATGGGTATAACATTAGGAACGCCAAGCGGCATGCCTCGATAGGAGTTCGAGATTTCCCTGTATGTATATTACGAGATATTTTAAATATAAAATTAAAAATAAAAATCAAACACATCAGAGCCGACCTACCCCTGAGACGAGCCACCCTATCCCCGTTTAAGCCACCCTCGTTTCATTTTAAATCTCATGATTACTTTCCCCTTCTTCCTCTTTTTTTCAACGAACAAAAAAAAATCGAAATCGAATTTGATAAAAATCAAGTGACCTGGAATCTGGGTAGGAAGGACGCGTATAGGAGAGGAGGTGAGTTCTCATTCACTATTAGGGTTTTTTTTCCTCTAGAGTTTGGTTTCGCGTACGCACGAGGGAAGGAGGTGGAGGTGCGCTCGATCGCGATGCTAGGGTTTCAAGAGGGAAGGTTGCGCTGTTCGTTGCTTGAAGTGCGTGCGACTGGTGACACGGTCGCAAGTAGGTGTTGTGGGCGCGATGTGGGGAGTGTGGTAGTGGAGATCGATCTTTGATTGATCAAAGAAGAAAAGGAAAGAGGGAGGGCAGTCGCGTGGGTTCCTGGGTTGGCTAAGTCGCATGAGAGAGGGAAGAGGAGGCCTTGAAGTATCGGCCTTGGGAAGTGGAGCTGTAGGTTTAGGCGGGGCAATTTTCTTTTGGAGGAGATGAGGTCCGAATCGGACGTGGGTTTTTGTGATATATTCGTAATGACGAGATCCATGCGATGGAATCGAATTGGTAAAAATTCAAGCTATTGGAATTTTGCACAATTTAGTCGAAACCAGAACGCGGAAACATCAACTAAAATTAAGGTGAGTAAATCTTACTCATTTTGGATTACTGGATTTAATTTATAATAATTAAAATTAATTATTGGATGATTAGTTGAATTGATATATTATTATCAATTGAATATTATATTATGTATGGGAGTGTATATTTATATTAGTAGTTGGGTATATTTCCCGCCGATTGGAGCGGATGAGACACTATGCGCCCTGCATAATAGCGGATAACCCTATATTACCGCGATATCCCGCCTCGAAGTGGGATTGGTATTTTATGTTATATAACATCTGTGAATGCAGGGAAACATGATAGAGGGATCCAACTGGATTCCTCAAATATATTGGTTGTTTTTCATATATAGTGATATATGATGTGATTAAATAATATGTTATCGGTTGTTGTGTGATTTGATTTATTGGATGCTATAGTAACACTGGCTTAATTTTGGTATTTTAAATTCCATAAATATTATTTTTTTAATTTGAAGGAATTAAAAGGAAATTTTGGATATAAAAATATTTATATCGAAATTTGGATTATTTTAAGGGAAATTAATTTGGATTAAACAATGATTTGATTTTGGATTTGTACTCAACTATTCGTAAAATGTTTTAATTAGAGATTTAGAAATAATTCATATAAGGTATTTTTTACAATGGATTTTTTAAATGATATTTCTAGATTTATGGAAAAGGAGTTGAAATCGATTTAAAATAGATTTGAAAAATAAATGGGATTTATAAGGGAATGGATTCATAAATGAAATTTTATAAATGAGATTATTTTTATAAACAAGTGAAACCCAAATGAGTTTATTAATTTATAAACGATGTTTATAAATAAAGGAAAATGATTCTCAGTTGATAAATTGGAAATATAAATTCACCATGTGAATTTATATCGATATTTGGAGATCGGTTTTTGGGAAAAAATAGTGGATTCTATTTTTGAAATGTGAGAATGGTTATGAAATTGAAACGTAATCGACGTGCTAGAATCGAGAGGGATTTATAAATTGAACTAGGTAATATTGGATTTTAAAAATAATTTTTTGTCGAGAAATTAAGTTTGTTTAAACAATGGAATTTTTTTATTAAACTATATAGTTAAGGCTGTTTAGTATTGAAATATTTCGGGAAGTGGATTTTTCAAATATCTAATATTAATTGAAATAAATTCTAATTTTTATAACAAGCTTTGTAAAATCGATTAGTATTATTTAAAAATGAATTGGGAAATGAGTTATCGATGTTTATGTAAAATGTGTTGATATTTTAAATAATTACTTAATCATGTTTGGAAATAAAATTTTATTCTTTAAAATACTTACTATATATATAGTTCTGAAAATGATTGAAAATTTATTTATAGATACTCTCGAGATCTGTAAACCGAGTTTTATTTATGAGATGATATTTTATAAGAGAAACCTTATAATGGAATTATGAAAACTTAAGAATTTTTTTGAAATGTTGAAATACGAGAACTTCGAAATATGAATCTGAATTCATAAAAGAGGTTAAAAATTGTTAGTTGGATTATAAATAGTATAATCTATAATTTTTGGAAATTGTAAAGGGAAATAATAAGAATTCCAGGGATTTAAGGGATAAGTACGAGATATTTCCTAAGTATTGATATTTGAAATGTTTTTGGGAAATTTACTTATGAATATTTTCCTAAGTATTGATATGGAAGGTTTTGGAAATATTTTAACTATGGAATGATTTATATAGAAATATTACCTAAGTATGAGTTAAAAAATGGAATTTGGAAATATTTCTAAGTGTTGAATGGTTTAAAAATATCCTATTATGGATAAGTATTTGAAATTGTTTTCAAATGTTCGAATGCTGGAAGAGAGTTGAATATGTATCTTTGTAAAGATATTTTGAAATGAATGTTTTAATAGATTTATAAAATTGGACCTAGTGACTGCTTATGTGTGTAATCTGATAGTTAAATAAATGACTATCAAATCTGGCCAATTTCGTTAATCTTTTCGAAGAGACCGGGATCAGATTTAATTATTTGAAAACCACTTCAATCTGATTTCTGCGTTACGAATTGTGATATCTCGAAGATAATGGAGATGGTGATCTTGAAGAAGATTCGATTTGTTCAGACCCAGAACAACTTATATTGATGAATGCTATCATTTGCATCGTGGTTTGAAAGGCGGTGTTAGCATTCCAAGAACAAATGCTATTCTTAAGGTAATACATAGCCTCAAGCCTCATCAACCGGGAATGACTAAAACACGGAGATGCAGCAAGGCTAAGTGGGTCGCTCCATTAGGGTATGATCATAACTCATCTAGAGTGGACATTTATCATCATCACTATCTATCATTTGTTGTGTTTCGAGGGCCCATTGGTGGTGATCATATTCGGTTCTATCCAGTAGGGGGTAGGCCAGTTTTGTGTTGGCAGAGATCGATAGGTTAGATCTCGGTACATTTTTCTAGAGGTGTACCGTGGCGGTCGGTACTCCAATAGCCCTGTCATTGTATGTGATCCAATATCCACTACGATCCTGTATGGTTTTAGATGTGCCCAACTATGCTGAAACGTGAGATGCAAGCATTTCAGCTATTTTATAGTTTGTTTTCTATAGACACTATTATAATATCAGATGATTTTGATATAAAATGTTTTGGTTATCATAAGGTAAAAACCCGTCGTATTTATGTGTGGCGTGGTCTTACGAGATACCTTTGTTTTTTAAAGGATTTTGATAACAGTAATAATTCAATTTGAGTGTGTTTTCTCACGCTGATTTCCCAGACTGACTCAGGTGTTATTTTATTATAATACTCAGGTCAAACCGAGTATTACTGATTCAGGTTAGGATGCTATGGAGCTCAGGAGACGAGCTGGAGGAGTCTCAGGCGTATTCCATGTACTTGATTATATTCCGCTGTGTGTATGCTGTATATTCAGCACTTGTGAGGACAAGTTATTATAACTGTCCAGCTTGATTATAGATTGTTGTACTCTGATGATTGTATGTATATTACAGTTACAGTTTCTTTGTATAAAGATACGTTATTATATATTATATTTTGTTCCACTGCGTTTGTGAGATTCTGTGTTATTGTTTCTATTTTCTTCTATCCCTTTTTCTTCTTCACCCTAGCAACCAATATTTCTGGCACTTGAATATTCGGCATGCTATATAGTGAACGTATTGATGTCGATTTTCAAGGGTTAAAAATCCTGCGGGTCGCTACACTTGGTATCAGAGCTAAAGGTTAAGCAAGAACCATGGCTTTGGTGGGGATTACTCATTAGAAATAAGGTCAGTAGTACCCTAGAATGAGTCTGAGTGTATTATAGATATGAGCGCGTATTTGTTAGTGGATATAAATTGTTTTATATTGTGATGACTTATCGGCTGAGTGTTTATGAATTCTGGTCGGTACGATCTGGACAACTGTATCGATAAGGGTTTCTAAACTCTAAACAAGTTAAATAGACATAGTATTGTTTAAAGTGCGTAAATGAAATAATTTTACCCAAATTATGTTTTGATATAAATGAAATAATTTTCTAAAATTATTATAGTATATTGATGTGTTTGGTTATTATTATTATAATCAAAACAAGATTATAAATTAGAATGGTCATATATAACCAAATTAAAAGGTATACGTATGAATTATACAAATGAGTTCAAACTAAAATTGATTCAAATCAAAAGTGGAAATTAAATCCCGGAGATTTTTGGAAATGTTTTCCAAAGTGTTTTGAAATGAATAATAGTAATATTATTTGGAATATTTCTGAATGGAAATTGTTTTAAATGGAGTTTGAAGGTGATAAAGGCACTAAACTCACTTCAATCACTAGAAAATAATTCCGGTGATGACTACAGCATCATCAGTATTCATTTTCGAGTTTCTAAGTGACGGATTGCTGCCCCGATTATTTGTTTGTAATTATTGATAAAACAAGTTTGATTTAAGGAATCCCGGAAGGAGTTTGCAATGGTAAAACCAAAGTTTGATTTAAAAATTCAGAAGGATGATTTGGGTTACAAAGAGGAGTTATATACGATTTCAGAATAATTTGAAATAAAAACCAGTTTTAAGGTGATTAAATAATTGATTGAGATGTGCAAAGCTAGAATTGAATTATAAATGAGATTAACTCAAGTTAAGTTTAATGAAATTGGATTTGATCTGCTTTCATTGAGAGGGACTAGCATCTGCTACACCAGACTTGGAGTTCAGATTTGGAAAGCTAAAGGATCAGATTTAGAAGGAACCATGGCTAAGCAATCAACAAGGAGACAGAGAACAGAAAGGAGTCAGCATGAAGGTAGTCAGGAGGCCTCTTCAGGAGCTAATCAGACTTCAGTTTTCATCAGAAGAGACGAAATGGAGATGATGATGGAGGCTATGTAGGAAGGGATGCTGAAAAGGCAGGAGGAAATGATGCAAAACCTACTTCGGCAGATTGGACAAGCTGGAACGTAGAATTAAGAGAACGAAGCAGCTGGAACAGAGAGAATCCAGAACCAAAGTCGGGGACACTGAGAAACAAGGATTCAGGATAGAGCAGGACCATCAGGAGCAGCTCCTGAGCTAGGGGGCACACCCCCGGATCATGTTGACCCCATTCCAGGCAGGATATCAGGCAGTACCATGCAATTTGGCATTGATAGAGGAATGGATGCTCGTCTAGAGGAGCAGATTCCCGGATTCCCTTGCAAACTCGTGGGGCAGGTTGAAGATCGCAGATAGAGGCTACCACTTGATGACAATGACAGGTTAGCGGACATAATCAGATAGGCTATGAGGGGAGGATTGGTGAATAGAGATTTGGAGGACGGGAACAAGAGTCTTTGATCAGGCAGGCTAGGAATCCACCAGATTTTAAACTACCAACGCTGGAGATGTATGATGGTAGAATGGATCTCGCTGTTCACTTAACAAGGTATATAAGGCACATGGAAGTACTGAGGGCATCGGAGGAAGTCATTACTTAGTGCTTCCCTTTGTACCTGACTGATATAACAACATTATGGTTCAGACAATTGGAGAGTGGCTCAATTGCCACTTGGATGGAGTTGATTGAGAGATTTATGAGGCAATTTCGGGTCCACATCGGGAGACCCAAGAATGTGATGACTTTAACATTGATGAAACAATGGAAGGGAGAATCACTTAGGGATTTCTTAACCATATTCAATGCGGCAGTGGCTTCGGTGGATCGGCCCTTTCCATCGATGACTTTGATGGCAGCAGTCTCAGGAATTGCGGATGATTCAGATTTTAAGATATCGTTAGTACGAGATTCGTCAATGGATCTCGGGGAGTTTTATCACAAAGCAGAAAGGTTTCTATGATAGGAAAATGCAAAGACTGAAAGAGAGGGGAGAGAGGCTGAAGTTTATGCGGTAAAAGGTGGTGGTCCGCCAAGGGAGGATTCAAACAAGGACGATAGAGGCAAAAGGAAAATGAACGACAATGGTAGCACATCGAAAAGACAACGGCGGGAATTTAATTTATCTTCTTACATGGATTTGACAGAAACTCTAGAAAGGATTTACTTGGATACTCGAGGGCGCCTCTAGTATCGAAGGCTGGCAAAAACGGAACCCTCTGAATACGAGCGGGCATCGGGAAAGCATTGCCTATTCCATGAGCTAGATGGGCACATCACGAACGACTGCATGCATTTGAAGGATATCATTGAGGAACATGTGAGGAATGGCCATTTGCAACCATACATAAGGAATCGAGCTGTTGCAGTGGAACAGAAGCGGCCACCGCCTACCTCAAATGAAGATGGCACTAGATCTAGGCAACATCATCAACTTGTTATGTAAAGATCTAAAAACTCGGCCTTCGAAAATCGGCACCCGTACTTCACTTGTACTCAAAATGCCGTAGATTCAAACGCCGAATCTGGTTCTCCGGAGCTTATAACACCATTAAGTATAACAACACAGCGGAATAAAGAAATAGATGATATCATATACAACTCCAATGAATACAATATCCAGAATATAATATACAACAATGAATCAATATGATACAACAATATCAGAGATATGATACAATGACAATAGCAGCGGAAAGAAAAGATAACATCAGCAGCAGATAGAATATCTCCAATAGAATGCTCCAATCCATAGCAAGCGGAAAGCAAGGTCAGTCGTCCAAGGACTGACTAGCTCCAAATAATCTACTCAACCTGAATATCTGAGAAACCCAACTCTAGACTGCTCATGTGGAAAATTGTGAGCACCTAGAGTTTAGGAAAGGAACAATAAACTCCGAGTCAGTCGTGGGACTGGTGTGAGTAACAAAAACAGTTTAACTTTAAAACAAACACAATTTTATTTTAAACATTGAAATCCGTAATGCTTTGGGAAAATGAAACTACCATAAGACCTCCCACCACACACACAATGAAAACGCAGACTTGGAGGAGATTGCTTCTTATGATAGTCGAATATGCTTACTACGCAAAAGAAAACTCTTGATATTATTGATAGTGCATAGTGTACAAATTCATTTCGAAAATACAATATTAATCTTAGCCAGCATAGGTACCATTATACTATGCCTACTATAGCTGCTATGTTAAATAGCAGGTTCTACAACTAATACCGTACAAGGTTCGTATTGGAAGATGGATTTCCAACAAATGGTCAGGCAAAGGAACTTCCTACCGCCACATGGGATCGCCTCTGGCTGGACATCCCGAGAGACAAACTGCTCTCTGCTAACACAAGGCCGGGTTACCCCTGTAACTAGGTAACTCACGAATATGTCACCTCCCGGTCCTTTGGGACCTTTATCCGAGGCGCCTCGATAAACACATAATCACACAATAAATGAGATCGGAGTATCCACATAGGTTAAATACCAGGGCTCCATACCTGATACCACCCTTTTCCAGAAGAAAATGACATACCCTAAAGGGCGCGACCCTCATAACCTTGCGGCATATTCCTGTTTCGACCATTTCCGGGTTGTGAGGTCCGAAGAGGTCTTGTCCACAAAGCTACGCTTTTTCACAAAGCCGTGCTTTGATCACAAATGATCAATAGATGATCAACACATAGCAACACTCAGCATGCCACATTACCAAATTGGGAGTATATCGCTGATAACCTTCAACTACATAACCTCTGAGCTCGTACGTCTCAGAGAAGGGTGTTAAGCTAAGAGAATAAATTCTCCGCCACCAACAGAAATGTATTTGAAAGAAATATGCTTTATATCTCAAATTGTAATGTCAGACATGTAACCATACAAGTCTGTTCCGGGTTCGAACAGAACCGAAGGCACTTCCAAAGAAGCCCTTGCAAATCCGGATAATTTTCTAATCACGTCCGGACTTCCCATCACAAAGGATGCTAGAATCTCTATACCGGGGACCAGTCGATACAGAGACATTCGACGAGTTGTCCTTTCGTTTTCGAAAATATTCGGTCTACACCACCGGTCTTCAAATGCTATCCATATAAGACGTATCATTATTCAGAATGGGATATATGACACAAAGGTCCTCTTCCGGCTAAACCGAATAGTGAGCGTAATATTTAAAAACATATGGATATTGGGATTTCAATTAAGTCACAACTTAAACCCAAACTTTCTTTTCAGATGGTTAAACAAATTACCATTTTCAAATCTTTAAACAAAAGATTCATTTTAACAACCTTCAATGGTTTAAACAATTTCCATACTTTAATCTTTTAAACAAAAGATTCATTCACAGATTTTCCAAATTAAATTTCCATTTCAATTGGATTAACTCATTAAATCTTTAAAACAAAGATTTAACTTATAGCTTTCAAAACAATTCCATTTCGAATGGTTTAAATAAACCACTATTTTAAATCTGTTAAAAATAAACAGATTCAATTCATAGCTTTCAAAAACAATTCATTCATAACTTGGAAAACCATTTTTTCAATTCAAACTAGAAATTCCTTTAATTAAACTCGAATTTCATTTCTTATCTGAAAGCTTTTATTCTTTTAAAACAAACAGTTTTCATTTTGGAAATCTGATTCATTCATACGAGTTAAGGTTCTTGGGTTAAATCCAAATTCTCAAAATTATACTTTTAAAATGGTTTAACTTCATATAAACACATTTATAACATCTTTAACCGTAATTTCCAATCATGGAATTTAATTCCAACTCTTGCATTTAAATTCAAATTGAATTATTCAAATTGGAAATTTTACTAAGTTATTAAAAATAACTTTATTCTTAAACTCTCTTTCAAGAGCTTAACATTTAACCCAAATTCATTTCCAAAATCAATTGAAATTAAAATTTCAATTTCAAAAACATTAAATTTAAAATCATCTGTGACTTAATCGATTTCCTCGTGAAATCCATATTTGTGTGTGTAAATGTGTAGTCCAAGGGTTTCACACACAATAGTGCAACATTACAAATCATCACATCATCACAGATTCAAATACAACGATATATTTGATAAGCGATATAACTATAATGCTTATCTTTTATTCACATAGCACATATAAATAAATTACTGATCATCCTAGATAAATAAATACAGTACAGATCACAAATCAGAATATATCACATAGCATCACAGATCAGGAATAACAAACAATTAAATCATCCAATAGAATCCAAATATCCATAGGTAATTTATTTATCTGATTTAATTAAACTAGATTAATTACTTATAAATAAATTACTAATCTTGGTTAATTAACATTAGTTAATTTTAAACCATTTTAATTAATTAACCTTTAATCATTTATTAATTAACCATTAATAATAAACTTTAATTATCCTTTAATTAATTTCCCTTAATAAATTTATTAATAACTTAAGATCTTAATTAACTAAAAGATAAACTATTTTATCTTTATTAATCACTTTAATTATCATTTAAACCTTATTTAATAAATCTTGTACTAATTTAACTTAGACTTTAAAGTTAATTAACAATTCTAAATTTACAAATTAATTAGATACTTAATTATTAATTAGCCTATTTTCAATTACCATATAAATCTTTAATTACTTAATTCATTACAAATATAAATTAGTTAACCCTTATTAATTTCACAGTTTTATTCAAAATTTATTTTTAATTATCATTTTAAATTTATATAAAATCTGGGGTCGTTACAGATTTCCCCCCTTAAAAGAATTTCGTCCTCTAAATTGCCAAGGAGACACAAAGATAGATGAAGAATATTTAATCAAATCAAACTGAACGTCTATTCTGCATTTGGCTTACCAAATCAGAATATCAATAATAGATATAAGAACGAATCTATTGAATTCTTTCACACGATACTCGGGTTATCTAGGTCTACGAAGTATGCAGTGGCATTGGTTAGTTCGAAGTGATAACTAACCATTCGTAGAATACATCCGGACCCAAAGAATAGACAGATATATGGATACAATTTCAAAGCTTTTAGTTTAGGAACCAAATTACACCTATCAACCATATCAACCAAAGCAACCAATTCATCCAAACAAACAATTCTGACTTATTTGGAGTTTATGTCCCATTTTAATATATCGAATCTTCTTTTTTGGATCTACCAGAAACTATCGAAGAATTGAGAAGAGATGACGAACAAAATAGATTGATAGAGAAAAGATTGCTTCCTTGTTGCTACAGGATATTGACCACTACAGTCGTATTCCCCTGTCCCCTATCTCATCCTCTTCTTGCACTCACACTCACTATCAGTGAATAGCAAGAGAATTTTACTGAGGCACACAGATGGATATATGAGAAATACTCATTCTAGGGTATACTTCACCCTATCTCTAATGAGCTACTTAATGTGTTATACTCCTGAGCTAAAGTTTAACCCTCAGCTCCGATACCAAATGTAAAGACCTAAAAACTCGACCTTCGAAAATCGGCACCCGTACTTCACTTGTACTCAAAATGCCGTAGATTCAAACGCCGAATCTGGTTCTCCGGAGCTTATAACACCATAAAGTATAACAACACAGCGGAATAAAGAAATATATGATATCATATACAACTCCAATGAATACAATATCCAAAATATAATATACAACAATGAATCAATATGATACAACAATATCAGAGATATGATACAATGACAATAGCAGCGGAAAGAAAAGATAACATCAGCAGCGGATAGAATATCTCCAATAGAATGCTCCAATCCATAGCTAGCGGAAAGCAAGGTTAGTCGTCGAAGGACTGACTAGCTCCAGATAATCTACTCAACCTGAATATCTGAGAAACCAAACTCTAGACTGCTCGTGTGGAAAATTGTGAGCACCCTGAGTTTAGGAAAGGAACAATAAACTCCGAGTCAGTCGTGGGACTGGTGTGAGTAACAAAAACAGTTTAACTTTAAAACAAACACAATTTTATTTTAAACATTGAAATCCGCAATGCTTTTGGAAAATGAAACTACCATAAGACCTCCCACCACACACACAATGCAAACGCAGACTTGGAGGAGATTGCTTCTTATGATAGTCGAATATGCTTACTACACAAAAGAAAACTCTTGATATTATTGATAGTGCATAGTGTACAAATTCATTTCGAAAATACAATATCAATCTTAGCCAGCATAGGTACCATTATACTATGCCTACTATAGCTGCTATGTTAAATAGCAGGTTCTACAACTAATACCGTACAAGGTTCGTATTGGAAGATGGATTTCCAACAAATGGTCAGGCAAAGGAACTTCCTACCGCCACATGGGATCGCCTCTGGCTGGACATCCCGAGAGACAAACTGCTCTCTGCTAACACAAGGCCGGGTTACCCCTGTAACTAGGTAACTCACGAATATGTCACCTCCCGGTCCTTTGGGACCTTTATCCGAGGCGCCTCGATAAACACACAATCACACAATAAATGAGATCGAAGTATCCACATAGGTTAAATACCAGGGCTCCATACCTGATACCACCCTTTTCCAGAAGAAAATGACATACCCTAAAGGGCACGACCCTCATAACCTTGCCGCATATTCCTGTTTCGGCCATTTCCGGGTTGTGAGGTCCGAAGAGGTCTCGTCCACAAAGCTACGCTTTTTCACAAAGCCGTGCTTTGATCACAAATGATCAATAGATGATCAACACATAGCAACACTCAGCATGCCACATTACTAAATTGGGAGTATATCGCTGATAACCTTCAACTACATAACCTCTGAGCTCGTACGTCTCAGAGAAGGGTGTTAAGCTAAGAGAATAAATTCTCCGCCACCAACAGAAATGTATTTGAAAGAAATCTGCTTTATATCTCAAATTGTAATGTCAGACATGTAACCATACAAGTCTGTTCCGGGTTCGAACAGAACCGAAGGCACTTCCAAAGAAGCCCTTGCAAATCCGGATAATTTTCTAATCACGTCCGGACTTCCCATCACAAAGGATGCTAGAATCTCTATACCGGGGACCAGTCGATGCAGAGACATTCGACAAGTTGTCCTTTCGTTTTTGAAAATATCCGGTCTTCACCACCGGTCTTCAAATGCTATCCATATATGACGTATCATTATTCGGAATGGGATATATGACACAAAGGTCCTCTCCCGGATAAACCGAATAGTGAGCGTAATATTTAAAAACATATGGATATTGGGATTTCAATTAAGTCACAACTTAAACCCAAACTTTCTTTTTAAATGGTTAAACAAATTACCATTTTCAAATCTTTAAACAAAAGATTCATTTTAACAACCTTCAATGGTTTAAACAATTTCCATACTTTAATCTTTTAAACAAAAGATTCATTCACAGATTTTCCAAATTAAATTTCCATTTCAATTGGATTAACTCATTAAATCTTTAAAACAAAGATTTAACTTATAGCTTTCAAAACAATTCCATTTCGAATGGTTTAAATAAACCACTATTTTAAATCTGTTAAAAATAAACAGATTCAATTCATAGCTTTCAAAAACAATTCATTCATAACTTGGAAAACCATTTTTTTTTCAATTCAAACTTGAAATTCCTTTAATTAAACTCGAATTTCATTTCTTATCTGAAAGCTTTTATTCTTTTAAAATAAACAGTTTTCATTTTGGAAATCTGATTCATTCATACGAGTTAAGGTTCTTGGGTTAAATCCAAATTCTCAAAATTATACTTTTAAAATGGTTTAACTTCATATAAACACATTTATAACATCTTTAACCGTAATTTCCAATCATGGAATTTAATTCCAACTCTTGCATTTAAATTCAAATTGAATTATTCAAATTGGAAATTTTACTAAGTTATTAAAAATAACTTTATTCTTAAACTCTCTTTCAAGAGCTTAACATTTAACCCAAATTCATTTCCAAAATCAATTGAAATTAAAATTTCAATTTCAAAAACAATAAATTTAAAATCATTTGTGACTTAATCGATTTCCTCGTGAAATCCATATTTATGTGTGTAAATGTGTAGTCTAGGGGTTTCACACACAATAGTGCAACATTACAAATCATCACATCATCATAGATTCAAATACAACGATATATTTGATAAGCGATATAACTATAACGCTTATCTTTTATTCACATAGCACAGATAAATAAATTACTGATCATCCCAGATAAATAAATACAGTACAGATCACAAATCAGAATATATCACATAGCATCACAGATCAGGAATAACAAACAATTAAATCATCCAATAGAATCCAAATATCCATAGGTAATTTATTTATCTGATTTAATTAAACCAGATTAATTACTTATAAATAAATTACTAATCTTGGTTAATTAACATTAGTTAATTTTAAACCATTTTAATTAATTAACCTTTAATCATTTATTAATTAACCATTAATAATAAATTAATTAACCTTTAATTATCCTTTAATTAATTTCCCTTAATAAATTCATTAATAACTTAAGATCTTAATTAACTAAAAGATAAACTATTTTATCTTTATTAATCACTTTAATTATCATTTAAACCTTATTTAATAAATCTTGTAATAATTTAACTTAGACTTTAAAGTTAATTAACAATTCTAAATTTACAAATTAATTAGATACTTAATTATTAATTAGCCAATTTTCAATTACCATATAAATCTTTAATTACTTAATTCATTACAAATATAAATTAGTTAACCCTTATTAATTTCACAGTTTTATTCAAAAATTATTTTTAATTATCATTTTAAATTTATATAAAATCCGGGGTCATTACATGTTATTAACTGATTGGATTTATGTAAACATCGAAGTGATGCGGCAAAGTCACTTACACATGTACGGGATCGAGGACGGTCCTTAGGCATTCTCTGAGATGATGATAAATCGTGATGCTCAGATTTATTAAATCTTGTTTTCTTTCTATTTTCTATGGAATCTGGTTTCTTTCTTAGTACTATGGACATTTGATTCTTTTTGTTGTACAGACTTTTATTTTGTCAATTGGACTTTGTAATTGATTGGAGTTGGATAAATGTAATAAATAATATAGGTCACGTGATTACGGTCCCGACCGGAGAGACGGGGCAGTAATCGCAAGTTACGAGTCCTTTTGCCGGAGAGCGATGGAATGGACTCGAACGCAATATAAAAGTCCTCGACCAAAGAGTCGTGGCTGGAGAATATAAAAGTCCTTGATCGAAGAGTCGAGGCTAGAGAATATAAAAGTCCTCAACCAGAGAGTCGAGGATGAAGAATATAAAAGCCCCCGACAGGAAATTCGAGGCTGAAGCAGGATAAAACGACCCGACGAGGTCTATGGATTTGAATTTAGACCCGGAGAGGTCATGTATTCGGATTTTGGGAACAGCTAAGGATTGGCTAGGTACCCAGAGTAGTCTCGGGTTTGGATATAGGCCGTAGCGGCCTCGGATTTGGATATCGACCCAGAGAGGTCATGAATTTGGTTATTGGCTATGGATGGATTAAAAGTAAGTTGATGAGTTCGGATGAATATGGAATTGGCTAAGGATTTGGTTACTGGATTCGGAATGGGACATCAACCCGGAGCAGTTGTGGATTTGGACAAGGATATGGCTATGGCACTTGGATAGAATGGCTTGGGTTATGGATCGAATGATATGGCTATGGATGGAATATGGACTTTGGATATCAGGATTAAAGCTATTCAAAACATGACTTCCTACGCAAGGCTTGTTTTGGGGGGGGGGCAAATGTTATCCTGCCTTTTGGACAAGGCCGGGATATCAACAAATTGGCTAAAACAGATGGATATCATGATTGGAGATCAATTAGGAACAAGGCTATGATTGATACCATCAAAATTGGACCAAGCTCCAATCAAGGTAGGATCGATTGGGAATGATAAAAAAGGCTAGGTAAGGCTACATTTAAAATTTCAGGTCAATCGGAGTTTGTATGCTCGAGTTATGGATGGATAAAGGTTCAAGGAAAACTGGTTCATATCGATCCATTCGTATCGATCAAGGTGGATGGCATTCATATGCATTAAGATCGATACGAAGAAAGGGAGCTTGGGTCGATAGGAGTAGCAAATGTATACGAGGCAATGGTTTTCGTATCTATCAAGTATTGATCGATACGAAGGACATACACCAAGAATGGATATAAAGGCGGCAGTAGTAGATGGACACGAAGCGGTCAAGAGTATAGTGCTTGGATCGATATGAAGGGCAAGCAGATGGATTGATACGAAGAAGGGATGTAGAGGATGGATACGAAGAAGGCGATAGACGTTAACGGATAGATACGAAGGGCATCGCCTCGGATGGATACAAAGCAAGGACTTTGGCATCGATACAAAGGCAGGATATAGGGATTGATACGAAGAGCTCGGCAACCGATGGATATGAAGAAATGGGTCAAACCAAGGGAAGCGGTCTACAAGCATGAAATATGGATCTCTGCACGATACTCGGGCCATGTCATCGATACAAAGCCTATCGATACGAAGTCGCCAGCCTACTTGCTTTGTCAACCTTGGATCGATCATAACTCTCAAACCATAGTCTCCAAACGCTATGAAATTTTCACACAAGCTTGCTTATTCACTCAAGAATGCTCATGATCGATCTCAGCTTGTTTGGACCATTTTTGGATCGATACGAATTGTACCGGGATCGATCCCAAATGACCCCGGATCGATATGGTGGGCCCACCTGCGCATGGGAACAGGCATTCCAAGTTTTAGGGCAGATATTTTCAGATCCTCACCTATAAATAGCAGCTCTATGGCAACTAAAAAGGGATCGGATCTTCTTCTGCTTTCCTAGGCGAAACTCTGTCATTTTTTTTACTGATTTCAAAGGCTTGTAATTGTAATTATAGTATAAAGGAATAATGGATTGATTCAAAGTGGACGTAGGCCGGAGATCGCCAAACCACTATAAACCTTGTATTCTTTGCTTTCTTACTCATTTTAATTTTGCTATTTCTTCATTTTTATTCTCCACATTATCTGATATCTGTGTTAAGATATTGAGGATTTGTGTATAAACACTGGTGCTTTCACTACTTTTGGGGTTTGTGACCAATTTTGGCGCAAACATGATCCAAAAATGGAATGGAATTTGATGGTTATAAAGTGAACTTATTAGACAAATTAATTAGTGAATTGAATTTGAATTGGAAATATTGAATGATTTAAGTGAATATGAACTTAAGTTTTAAAGTTGTATATATAAACTTAAGTAATGATATAAAATGTTTATAATAAGACTTAAGAAATAATTTTGATGGAATGATTTCTGAAATGGACGTAACTCAAGTAAAGGAAATTAAAGTGAATTCAGGATGTTTTAAATGGAATTGGATTTGAATTTGTAATAGCTTAATAAAATGAATATAGACTTGAGTATGGAAATCAAATTTGATGGTAATCTGGAATGAATTAAGGGAAAGTAAGCTTAAACTTTAAAATGGAAATCCAAATTTGAATTATAAAATGGATTTATACTTGAGCCAACTAAATTAAGTGATTTTTGAAATAAAAATCTAATTGTGAAGTGGAAAAATGGAAGTAACTAATTAGATGAATTAGTTGGAATTGAATATTGGAAATGGAACTTGAGTTATAAATAGAATTCGACTTATATGTAAGCGAATTAAATGTATTTTAAAATGTTATCGAATAAAATAGAAATGGATTGAAATGGTGATGACTTAAGTTATAAATGAATTCAATTTAAGTGTAAATTGAATGTGGTAGGGAATATTATTGATAAGAATGGAATTCCATTTAAGTAACTGATTTATGAGATTATTCATAAATAAATTGGCATGGATTGGTTTGTTGTTGAATATAAAATTGAGAAAAAAAGATTTTGTGAATAAATTGAATATGGATTAATAAAAGTTGATAAATTGATTTGGAATCAATTTAAAATAGCTATAAACTAGAATGGTTATTTTATTAAATGAATATCACCAAATAGCATAGATTGAACTATCATTTGACCTAAATGGAAGTAAACAAAATTATGCAAATAAATAGTGAGTAAATAAATTGGTTTAGAACCAATTTGTAATGGATATGAATGTAATGGATGTGAATATGAATTGAATGCCAATAATTTGGTTGTGAATCATTCGTATTGAATGAAATGGTATATAAATCGATTGATAGTAACTAAATTAATGCTGGAACCCTATAATTGCTTTATTTCAAACATGTTTGGTTTATGTAAATGGCATGTTTAACTAGTTAAATAAAAGAAATGTTATTAAATCTCATGTTTTTGGGACTTACGTTTTTAAATTGAGTAAGTATAGGTACAAGAAGACCATTTGGCTATTTTGGTTGCGCGATTGCATATAAATTAAGCGAACTCGCTTAATAATGCTAAAATAAGGTATGCTTACGAATTTAGCGCGTAGAAAAAAAAATATTGTAATATATTTCATTTTCCGGCCATGAGAGCCAATGTGTATCTTTTTATCATATTTGTCATATTGTAAAAGGCTCTCCGTACAAAGGAGACTCTGCCAAAAAAATTCGGAAATTTAAGGTGTTAGAAAAATTTAGAAAATTTTATTACCAAAATGTGATTTCGAATTGTAATTGAAATAAAGGGTTTTGATTTTGAAATGGAAACTAAATATTTTGTATGGAACTAAAGTATTTTGAAAAGTGAAATATCGGTTTTAACTAAGTGGGTTTGATAAGTTAATGGGTTTGGAGCATTTTTCCTACCTTAGCAATTTCGAGGACGAAATTCTTTTAAGGGGGGAGGAATGTAACGACTCGGATTTTCCGTCATTTGATTTTGAACATTTAAATGGTTTTATATATTGGATTTGGAATATAAATTGTTTTTTGAATATGAAGATTTTGGTTGAAACTATAGAACGAATTTAAATTTCAAATATAGATATTTATCGTAATATGGAAATGGTGAATAATTGGAATTTGAGTTGAATATGAATCGAAACGATTTCTAATATTGATATAAATTCTATTTGAATTAGAATTGAGTTAGTAAGTTTTTAAAAACTGAAATTTTAAGTGATTTCGTCAATTTTTGAAATCGTCGATTTAACCGACGCGTTAAAATAGCGACCTGGGGCATAATCTGGGTATTCGACGAAACCAGTTCCATTGGATCCATAAAAGTGTATTATTATCGGATTTCAAATTTCATAGCGTTTGGATTTACCGTTTGGTCGTGCGAGCTGAAAACGCAAAGGGTTAATTTAATTAAAAATCTTCAATTTAAAAAGCTATCTTCCACATACGATCGAATTAGGCCTCAAGACTAGTTCCATTGGGTTCAGAATATGTGTATAACATTAGAAACGCCAGGTGGCACGCCTCGATAGGAGTTCGAAATTTCCCTGTATATATTACGAAATATTTTGAATATAAAATTAAAAATAAAAATCAAACACATCAGAGCCGACCTACCCCTGAAACGAGCCACCCTATCGCCGTTTAAGCCGCCCTCGTTTCATTTTAAATCTTGCGATTACTTTCTCCTTATTCCTCTTTTTTTTTCAAGGAATAGGAAAAAACAATCGAAATCGAATTCGATAAAAATCAAGTGGCCTGAAATCGAGGTGGCGTGTGGTCTCTGGGATGGAACGACGCGTGTAGGAGAGGAGGCGAGTTCTCATTCGGTCTTAGTGTTTTTTTTTCTCTAGAGTTTGGTTTCGCGTATGTGTGTGGGAAGGAGGTGGAGGTGCGCTCGATCACGATGTTAGGGTTTTAAGAGGGAAGGTCGCGCTGTTCGTTGCTTAGAGTGCGTGCGACTGGTGACGCGGTCGCAGGTAGGTGTAGTGGGCGCGATGGGAGGGGGAGGAGTGTGGTAGTGGAGATCGATCTTTGATTGATAGAGAAGAAAAAAAAGAGGGAGGGCAGTCGCGTGGGTTCCTCGGTTGGCTGAGTCACGTGAGAGAGAGAAGAGGAGGCCTTGAAGTATCGGCCTTGGAAAGTGGAGCTGCTGTTTTAGGCGGGGCAATTTTCTTTTGGAGGAGATGAGGTCTGAATCGAATGTGGGTTTTAGCGATATATTCGTAATGAAGAGATCTATGCGATGGAATCGAATTGGTAAAAATTTGAGCTATTGGAATTTTGCATAATTTAGTCGGAAGCAAAACGCGGAAACGTCAACTAAAATCAAGGTGAGTAAATCTCACTCATTTTGGATTACTGGATTTAATTTATAATAATTAAAATTAATTATTGGATGATTGGTTGAATTGATATAATTTTATCAGTTGCATATTATATTATGTATGGTAGTGCATATTTATATTAGTAGTTGGGTATATTTCCCGCCAATTAGGGCGGTTGAGACACTATGTGCCCTGCGTAATAGCGGATGACCCTATAATACCATGATATCCCACCTCGAAGCGGGATTAGTATTTTATGTTATATAACATCTATGGATGTAGGGAAACAGGTTGGAGGGATCCAACTGTATTCCTCAAATATATTGGTTGTTTTTCATATATAGCGATATATGATGTGATTGAATAATCTGTTATGGATTGTTGTGTGATTTGATTTATTGGATGCTATAGTAGCACTGGCCTTAATTTTGGTATTTCAAGTTCCATAAATATTATTTTTTAATTTGAAGGAATTAAAAGGAAATTTTGGCTATAAATATATTTATATCGAAATTTGGATTATTTTAAAGGAAATTAATTTGGATTAAACAATGATTTGATTTTGGATTTGTACTCAACTATTCGTAAAATGTTTTAATTGGAGATTTAAAAATAACCGATATAAGGGATTTTTTTACAATGGATTTTTTAAGTGATATTTCTGGATTTATGAAAAAGAAGTTGAAATCGATATTTAAAATAGATTTGAAAAATAAATTGGATTTATAAGGGAATGGGTTCATAAATGAAATTTTATAAATGAGATTATTTTTATAAACAAGTGAAACCCAAATGAGTTTATAAACTTATAAACGATGTTTATAAATAAAGGAAAATGATTATCAGTTAATAAATTGGAAATATAAATTCACAATGTGAATTTATATCGAGATTTGTAGATCGGTTTTTGGGAAAAAAATAGTGGATTCTATTTTTCAAATGTGAGAATGGTGATGAAATTGAAACGTAATCAACGTGATATGAATCGAGAGGGATTTATAAATTGAAATTGGTAATATTGGATTATAAAAATATATTTTTGTGAAGAAATTAAGTTTGTTTAAAAAATGGGATTTTTATTTATTAAACTATATAGTTAAAGCTGTTTAGTGTTGAAATATTTAGATTTTTCAAATACCTAATAATAATTGAAATAAATTCTAATTTTTATAATAAGCTTTGTAAAATTGATTAGTATTATTTAAAAATGAATTGGGAAATGAGTTATTGGTGTTTATGTAAAAATGTGTTGATATTTTAAATAATTACTTAATCATGTTTTGAAATAAATTTTTATTCTTTAAAAATACTTACTATATATATAGTTTTGAAAGTGATTGAAAATTTATTTATAGATACTCTTGAGATTTGTAAACCGAGTTTTATCTAAAAGATGAGATTTATAAGAGAAATCTTATAATGGAATTCTGGAAACTTAAGAATTTTTTTGAAATGTTGAAACACGAGAACTTCGAAATATGAATCTGAATTCATAAAAGAAGTTAAAAATTGTTAGTTGGATTATAAACAATATCATCGATAATTTTTGGAAATTGTAAAGAGAAATAATAAGAATTCAAAAGATTCAAGAGATAACTATGATATATTTTCTAAGTGTTGACATTTGAAATGTTTTTGGGAAATTTACTTATGAATATTTTCGTAAGTATTGGGATGGAATGTTTTGGAAATATTTTAACTACGGAATGATTTATATAGAAACATTTCCTAAGTAATGAGTTAAAAAATGGAATTTGGAAATATTTCTAAGTGTTGAATGGTTTAAAAATATCCTGTCATGGATAAGTATTTGAAATTGTTTTCAAATGTTGGAATGCTGGAAGAGAGTTGAATATGTATCTTTGTAAATATATTTTGAAATGAATGTTTTAATAGATTTATAAAATTGGACCTAGTGACTGCTTATGTGTGTAATCTGATAGTTAAATAACCGACTACCAAATCTAGCCAATTTCGTTAATCGTTTCAAAGAGACCGGGATCAGATTTAATTATTCGGAAACCACTTAGATCCGATTTTTGCATTACAAATTGTGATATCTCGAGCCTGAACAACTTGTATGGATGAATGCTATCATTTGCATCATGGTCTGAAAGGCAGTGTTAGCATTCCAAGAACGAATATATTCTTAAGCTAATACGTAGCCTCAAGCCTCATCAACCGGGAATGACTAAAACCGAGGAGATGCATGTTTGTACCAAAATTGGGCACAACACTCTTCGAAATTCTTTGAAGAGATAAAGTGAAGAAATTAAATGGAAAAGGAGGAATTATCTAACAAAAACTCCAAGTTTCAGAAATGAGAATAATTAAAATGCAAGGAGACACAAGAATTTAGAGTGGTTCGGCGTATCGCCTACGTACACTATGAAGTAGTTTGCTTTATTGATCTTTCTTTTGTGTTTACAAGTGAATTCAATGATTTACAGCAGGCAATTATGATTTGCAGCAGTGAATTTCATTGGTAGCAGCAGTAATTGAGTTCAGATCTGGAGCTGGCGGAGTTCGGGCGTTGGAGATCTCAAAGAGGAAGAAGAACCCCTTTTCTGTTGGCTTTGGGGGTCTATTTATAGGTGTAGGAGGCTGATATTTCGCTTAGATCTCGGGAGACCCTCTCTGGCACGTGAACAGGCCCGCACGCCCAAGCCCGTGAAGTTTTGGTCCGATCCATGATCGATACGAACATATTTCGTATCGATCAAGATTTCATCTAATGGAGTCGAAATTTGGCGTGGACATTCTTTAGCATGCACGTAGTCTTCTGTGAAAATTTCATAGCATCTGGACTTGTAGATTAGGAGATATGATCGATACGAAATGAGGTTTTCGGTAGGTTGTTTCCTTCGACTCGCTTCTGTTTCGACTCGCTTCCATTCGACTCGGTGACGTGGGGCTTGAATCTCACTCTGCCCTTGATGTTGTTTCGAGCGAGTCGAAATGTTCACCGATTGAGCGAGTCGAAGTGTGCCTAGATCGAGCGAGTCGAAGTATGCACTGGTCGAGCGAGTCGAAATGGAGCGTCCTGAGAGGTTTGAGCGGTGGCTTCGCCAATGGAGTCGAAGTTGATGGAGTCGATCAGTTGGTTCGAATGGAGCGAGTCGAAGAAGGCATCTGAGCGAAGCGAGTCGAAGTAGGTACTTCTGATGGCTGTGAAGCGAGTCAAACCTGAACGACTCGAAGTTGGCCTTTGAGCGAAGTGAGTCGAAGTTGTCACTTCTAAGTGTTGCGAAGCGAGTTGAAGTTGGCATCTGAGGGATGTGGAGCGAGTCGAAGGGAGCGAGTCGACCAGTGATTGGTTTTCATCCAATTTTGTATCGTTCATAACTTGAGCATACGAACTCGGATTGACTTGAGATTTGGAACGTTGACTCTCATGGCTTAGCTTGTCATGTCCTACCAATTATGGCTCGATCCGGATTCGGACAAAATTCGTTGATATCCATAGTGAGCCTGTGTATAACTGATCTCTAGGATGGGCCGTCGTCGGTTACTAGTCAATTCCTTGGTGTTACGGCCTTGCCAAAAGGCGGGATAACATTTGCCCCCAAAGTACGTCTTGTGAAAACATGATGTGCTTTGAAGTGCTGCAATCTTTATTCTGAATAGTCATCGTCTTTTCGATGAAAGCTGTAATCTTCGATTGTTTTTTCTCGATAATGTAAACTGTTGACCGTCAACTGGTGTACCCTGTATTGTTGCGATTGATTGCTGTATGCCAGTGGTTACCCGTTTGTTGTTGTAATCGTTATTGGATGAGCTTCTGATTCTTGAAAATCTGGAATATTGAGTATTAGTTCGACATTCATGCATATATGTTAACCTGACTCTCGTTGACGTTTGTACGCCCATGAGTCGTTGTTAGTTTATTTTACTTTTGAATTACGTATCGATCCTCTCCTGAACCGATGTGAAATTCGCTGCAACAACGCTCGATGGTTGCTTTTGAATGTTCCTTCGTAACGATCCTCTCCTGAATCGATGTGAAGGGTTGAAACAACGAAGATGATTTTCATTGGATTTATGGATGCGAAGTAAGTATGTCGAGTTGATGGAGTTGGCCTCTGGAAGCCATGATTTAATGGATTTGAACTGACTGTTCGTATCGATTCTCTAGGGAAGGAGTTGGAAACTATGGAAACGAACAGGAATTTTGCATCGATGGACGCAGGGTTCGATGGATATGAAGTGCTTGTTCGACTCGATGATAGACGCGAACTGAACGAGTCGAAGTAAATCTCCACGATGGCTGTGAACTGTGCGAGTCGAAATGGAGCAAGTCGAAGTAAATCTCCCTGATGGCTGTGAACTGTGCGAGTCGAAATGGAGCGAGTCGAAGTACGCTTCCCTGATGGATTCGAACTGCCTGTTTTGCTGCACCGGAGACGGAGTCGAAGTCAAGCGATACGAAGGGGAGCTTCACATCGATGTACTGGAAACGGAGTCGAAACGTGTGTTCGAATCCACCGGGATACGAAACGTTTATTCCCTTTGCTTTCGAGTCCATATAAATACTTCGTACTTAGCCGTTTTTTCACTTTTTACTTTTCGTTTTCCTGCCT
Organism: Allium fistulosum; assembly: GCA_030737815.1. NCBI lineage: Eukaryota > Viridiplantae > Streptophyta > Magnoliopsida > Asparagales > Amaryllidaceae > Allium > Allium fistulosum. Next base: position 902,050,629 of record CM060905.1, read on the forward strand.
TGCCTTCGTATCGCTCTGAGACTCGAGAAAACAAAGAAGAAAACCACTCTTGCCTTCGAACTGCTTCATACCTTCGATTATTTGAACCAATTGACAAATTTTAGGTAATCCATTGAACGAAACCGTCACGTAAACGAGGAGACTCGATTCTTAACACCAAATCAATCAGAGTCGTGATCGATCGAAAAGTCCTTGGCCTCAGCTTCGTGTCGATCTGGAGTAGGGGTTTCGAGATGATGAGGCGGAGGCCTTCGTATCGATCGATGGTGGAGCTTCGCATCGAGTTGAATGCTTTGAATCTATGGATCGATATGAAGGGGCTGTGTCTAATGGACTCAAAACAATGGCCCTGGATCGAGTAGAAAAGTACGTCTTTTGATCGAGTCGAAATAGTGGCCTTGGAACGGTTCGAAGTGGAGTGCCTTGGGATCGAGTCGAACTGCGTAGTTTTTTATCGAGTCGAAGCAGAGGCTTTGGATCGAGTCGTTGCGCGAGGTTTGGGATCGAGACAAAGTAGAGGCTTCGAAGCGAGTCGAAGTGCGTGGCTTTGGACCGAGTCGAAGCAGAGGCTTCGAAGCGAGTCTGAGCGCGTGGCTTTGGACCGAGTCGAAGCACGTGGTCTTGGATCGAGTCAAACTGCACAACCCCGAATAATCGACTCGAACTCGAGCCTTAGCGAACGATTCGAACTTGAACCGGAGTGATTGCCTTGAACTTGAACTTTTGATGATTGACCATTGATTTAATTTCGACGATACCGAAAATTCTAGTGCCTTTGACCACTTAACTCCGACGAGCTTCAGATTTGCTTAACTGGACTTAATTGTTTCACCGCACACCTGATTGCCTATTGAAGTTCGTCGATGAAACTGGAACTTACTAAAATAATAACACATTTTAACTCGGACTGATAGCTAACAACTGGATGGCACGGTTGTGACGGTCAGCAATGACGGTCCATCTGACTGAATTCCGAAGTCTCGTTGTTTACATGCTTTCCTTAATCCGGTTGATCTTCTCAAATAATATACAGTACAGCACTGCACAACACATTCACACACTTTACACTGGGGGATGCACGAGTGTTATTTGTCGGTTTAACAATGATTTTTATAAGCTAGCTAGTCATGGACCCTTCAAGTTCTCAGCAGCCGGAACTCCCAAGTTCTATTCCTCCAACCATAGAGATTCGGTTATTGAAGCTGAAGTTATAGAGCTAGCTCCGGACGAGCGTCCGGCTGCTTGGTTTATTCTCAATCCAACAGATTCCGTGCCATCGTGTATCTCCGAAGATATGCTAGGATGGATTTGCTTAAGGCATGGTTTGTCGCTTGACGACGTGCTACTTCCTGGGCCAACTGACAGGACACACAATCCCCCGGAGGGGTTTACTGCTTTCAACCGTCATGCTTGCACAGCGGGGACACTTCCTCCCTTCAATGAATATATAAGGGAGATGTTATCGTTTCTTGGCATAGCTCCATCTCAGCTACATCCCAACGGGTATGCCTTGTTGAACAACACCTTTGTCCTATTTATGGAGATCCTCTTTCGACCGCCGAAGCCGATCGAAATCAGATATTTATTCAACGTCAAGAGCCATGGAGACAGCCCTTCTTTCACCTTCCTGGAGGCGGTCAGAAGCTGCCACATTGTACTGGGCTCCTGGGGAAGGCTAAGTTACTATAAAACTGAATGGTTCTACGTTCGGTGCCCCCCTAGATTTGCTGGGAGGTGGTTGGATAGACGTAAGTGTTGCCATTTCTCTCTCGAATCATTGAGATACTAGTAACTGACTTCAAAAATGACATACTTTTCCTTTCCTATAGCCGCAATCTCTCGTCCCGATGGAGCATACTTCAGAGAGCTTGTTCGGATTCTTCAAGCGTTTCCGGGCGAAGAGAGGCACATAGACTTAGTCCTGACCGATAGGAATTTGAGGGCTGTTGGGCTGATAGAACGGAGACAGAGCATACATCTGGAAGGGATACATAGAGTGGTCCCGAAGAAACGGGTGAAGAGCAAAGCGCCCGCAGTCCTGATCGCCGAATAAGTTGATCCAGAAAGAACGCCTACCGATACTGAGCTTCCAGCTAGGCCTTCTGTCGACGCCCAGGATTCGGGAGGAAGAAGAAAAGGCAAGGCTGCTGCTCACAAACACCCTAAATCTGAGAGATTTAAATCCGTGGTCGTGTATTTACCTTTCCAGGGGATTAGAATTTCGGAGGCTCCTCCCTCGCAAGTAGAGAGTCCTTTTGCAGGGCTCGCTGATATTCCGATCCCGGATTTTGTGTCGTCTCCACACGACGCCGGGACGGAGGAGCTCGAGTGCTTTTGAACTGAGTGGGTCGCTTGCTACGAGTGCGGCCGACATTTCCGGTTGGTCGGGGGGTTGCACATGCATACATTTCACTACACTACATGATTAACAACTGTACTTCATCCAACTTGGGAAGTTACTAACTCTTTCCTCGCTTCTCATTTTCAGGTACTATGTTTGGAAGAGGATCAATGCTCGGGAATCTTCGCTCAACCCGAAAAACTTCTGGTTACTTTGATTCCCGCAGGAGGGATTCAAATAGAGATCGCGATTGCAAATACTCTAACCAAGACAGGTACGGGCGTGACAGAGAGTATAGGCATCGATCTAGATCACGCTCTCTTCCTCCTAGACTTCCGTCTCCACCCCCGGTTTCTGTCTCACATCCGCCTGAACCTCCTCGTCACAGGCCGTCTTCTCATTCTTCCAAACCCGAGACTCATCTTCAGAGAATCGAGACTACAACCTCTATGATTACTAAGCAGGTCCCTGCTGAACCCACAGGAGAAGGAGCTCTTAAGTTGGCTCAAATGAGGAACGATTTTCCGAATATCTGCTTTGACGATTATGTCTTCCCACCACACTTAAAGAGAATTCCATCAGGGGTGGAAAACACGATGCACGATTACGTTCACGACATATACACCCAGTACCGAGAGTGGGCAAAGGCTGCCGAAAAAGCTTTCAAACTGGCCTTTGAGCGAGCCAAAGCGCTCGAGAAGATGGAGACTGAGCTTGCAAAAAGGGATCGGATTATTCAGGTACTCTCCGCTGAGTCCGAGTCTTCTCGGAAATCTGAGATGGAGGCCGTTAAAAGGGCTGACGAAGCGAAGGCGGAAATGGAGAGGTTGGGGCAGACACATGTTGCCCTGGTGGAGGAGGTGGGCCACCGGAACACCAAAGTCTTTGCCGAGCGGGACGCGACGGTCAAGGAGCTTAATGAACTCAAGGCCAAATTTGCTGATATGGCCAAGGAGAAAGATGACGCGAACAACGCAGCCCAGGAGGCGTGCGAACAAGCTGTTCTGCTCAAGGGTGAATGGGATGCGGCTGTGGCTAAGGTCCAAAAGGTGGAGACTGAGGTCGAGGAGAGGGTGAAGTTGACCGAGTCTAGGCTAGAGGCTGACATCGAAGACCTTCTCATTGTTTACAACGCTAATGTGCTGAGGCACAGGGGTCTAGCTTGGCTCGATGATTTTTCGATGCATCTCTATAATGCTTGGAGCCGATTGGTTGAGGAAGAGAAAGAGGCGCACCAGGGCGAGTCCGTGGATGAATTCGAACTCGAGAATCGCATCCTGACTGATGATGAAAAGAGGATTCTCCACGAGTCGATGATTCTGCATGAGAAGGAAAAACTTGGCGCCCAGCACTTTGAAGTGGGAGAGGGTTCTGGAGTTGACCATCATGAAGCAAGTCTTGAAGTTCCAACGTCAACCCAGCCCGAATCCTCATCTACGGTTGATCCCCAGGCTGTTCCTGCTTATAATCCAAATCAGCCGCAGATGTCACCGGCTGCAACGCAAGTTATCGACGGCGCTCTGCCGCCTACGAGCCAAATTGAGGAAGGTATTCTGAACATCCTTCATATCTTTCTTAAGTCAAAATCTTTGATTGAGCTAAGTTCTAACAGTTCTCTTATTTTTCGTCCAGTGATCGATGCTGCACATGTCGGGCCTCCTGCTACTCAAGAATCACATCAGACACAGGAGGCTATCGTCACTGAAGCAATCATTGTGACTGCTGCAGCACCTCTTGATGATATTCAAGGAGGCACACTTGTTTTTGACGAGCAACTGATGGAGGAGCTCTTTCGCCGTCATGGCGACCCTTTGGCTGATCTATCATTTGTCATGGGCGGAGGCGTTCCCACCACGAGTTTTCCGACGCCGACTGTTGACGCTCCCAGCGAGGCCCGGTCGGCCGCTGAAGAGGAAATCTTGGCACAAATCGCTGTTGAAATGGATGCCGCAACACATGGTGGTAGTCTTGGAGGTGGGACGGCGGCACTTGATCCAGCTCCACTTAGAACGATATCGCCTGGCGGTACATTCTCCGATACTAGTGCGGCTATTCCATCTTCCACGCTTGATCCTATCCCTCCTACTCCTCCGGCGGGAAGCATCCCGGTTCCTTCGAGTTCGGAGGAAGACGTTGAAATTATGCCCTCGCCCGAAGACCGTCCACCGACCGGCAAAGGCTCGAAGAGGAAGGACAGTGGTGGCTCCTGTGGGCCTGTGCCGAAAAGGAAGCTGCGGAAGAAGAGAGACTAGACATGCTTTCCCGGTTTATTTTGATTTGCATTTCGTTAGCCGTGTATAGATGCGGGTTCGGCCCCTGCTAGTAAGAATTCTTGGAAACTTGTACATGAACTTCTTTTATAATCAAATGAAACTTTTCTTTTTTGACCTTTTTTGTCATTGTGTATTTGTCTAAGTGTTTCAGTGTCCGAAATACACTTGTGAAGTTTCAGTTTCCGAATAAAGTTTGTTTCTGTTCGCCAAGTTCGGGCATTGTGGACATGGTTTGCGACTGGGAAGCGAGTCGAATTTTGACGTCGCAGTGCTTCAGTCGATGGTTGATGCTTAAGTCTTGCCCCCCAGTCTTTGTGGTATGTTGTAAAACATCAGTCAGCGATCGCCCTTTTCTTATAGCATGCCGAGTCTAGTGCCGCTGAATGGGTGTTTGAGACAAACGGGGATTGAGCGGTTTATTCACGTTTGTCCGATTGTCGATGATCATATCCGCGCTCCGGGGATCCTCATTCGTTTACTGGCGGTTGGTCACGCCGGCTTGAGTTTTAATCATATGTCCGCTATCTGGGGACTTTGAATTGGCATTTGTACTCCGACTCGTGCTCAGGGAGTTTGGAGTTGATGTTTATACTCCGACTCACGCTCTGGGAGTTCAGAGTTGATGATTATACTTTGGTTCGCACTCTGGGAACTCGGAGTTGATGTTTATACTCCGCTTCGCACTCTGGGAATACGGAGTTGATGTTTATACTCCGCTTCGCACTCTGGGAATACGGAGTTTATGTTTATACTCCACTTCGCACTCTGGGAATACGGAGTTGATGTTTATACTCCGCTTCGCACTCTGGGAATACGGATTTGATGTTTATACTCCGACTCGCGCTCTGGGAGTTCGGAGTTGATGTTTATACTCCGGTTCGCACTCTGGGAACTCGGAGTTGATGTTTATACTCCGCTTCGCACTCTGGGAATACGAAGTTGATGTTTATACTCCGACTCGCGCTCTGGGAGTTCGGAGTCGATGTTTATACTCCGGTTCGCACTCTGGGAACTCGGAGTTGATGTTTATACTCCGCTTCGCACTCTGGGAATACAGAGTCGATGTTTATACTCCGCTTCGCACTCTGGGAATACGGAATCGATGTTTAAACTCCGGTTCGCACTCTGGGAACTCGGAGTTGATGTTTATACTCCGGTTCGCACTCTGGGAACTCAGAGTTGATGTTTATACTCTGCTTCGCACTCTGGGAATACGGAGTTGATGAAGGATTGTCGTGTATCAATACTTTTTTGACTTTGACGTGATGGCTTGCCCTCGAGCTCGGGTTTCACTTAGCGAGTGATTGGTTGCATCACAGTCACTCTCTATTTGACTAAATCCCACCGTATGGTGAAACTTAGCTCTCCGTGCATAGTGATGGTCATATGAAGTATTTCAAGTAAATCACAGCTCTGGCTCTAAGAGGTTGCATTTTATTGCTGAAATAAGAAAGTATGGCAAAGTCAGTTGCCTTATTACAAGTTGTAATTTCGAAATGCATAAACAAATTGCAGAAAAGTAAAGTAAACTAAATGGATAAAAATGGCCTTTCAGGTGTAATAGCGGCGAAGGCTCTCGCTATTCCAAGCTCTTGGCAGGGTAAGACCGTCGACGGTCGATAACTTGAATGTGCCATCTCCGAGCCTTCGTTCAATAACATACGGTCCTTCCCATGTCGGCTTCATATGCGAAGGAACCAGATAGATTCTTTTTTAGACGAGATCGCCTAGTTCGAAGGTTAGTGGACGGACCTTGGCGTTGTACAATCGGGCGACTCGACTTCGATGCGCAACTGCCCTCAGATCGGCTTCTTCACGCTTCTCATCTAGTAGATCGAGAGATTCAGCGAGTAATATAGCATTTGTCTTTGGATCATAGTATGTCACACGATGAGAAGGTACTGCTAGCTCGACCGGAATAACAGCCTCTGAACCGTAAGAAAGAGAGAATGGAGTGTGGCCGGTCGCGGTCATGTGGGTTGTTCGGTAAGCCCATAGAGCTATAGGAAGTTCATCGACCCACTTGCCCCCGACCTTTTCCAGTCGTTTTTTCAGGATGGATTTTATAACTTTATTAACTGCTTCGTCCTGTCCGTTTGCCTAAGGGTGTGCAACTGCGGAGAATTTCTTTTGGTTGTGAAACCGTTTGCAGAAATCTTTGAATTCAGCACTGTCGAATTGGGTTCCGTTGTCCGTAATAATGGTGTGTGGGAGACCGAATCGACAGATGATGTTATGAACCACAAAGTTGATTACTTTCTTCGTTGTAATGGTAGCGAGAGCTTCGGCTTTAGCCCACTTTGTAAAGTAATCAACCGCGACGATGGCGTACTTCGCACCACCTTTTGCCAGAGGTAGAGCACCAATGATGTCGATGCCCACACATTGCGAACGACCATGGGCTGACCATTTGCGTTATCTCAGTAGGAGGAGCTCTAGGAATTCGGGCATATTTCTGGCACCTATCACATTTCTTCGCATAGTCCAACGCATCACGATTCACGGTAGGCCAGTAATACGCGTAACGAAGTATTTTCTTGGCAAGTGCTTGCCCTCCGGTGTGATCGCCACATTCTCCCTCATGCACATCGCACAACACTTGTTTAATTTCATCGTGAGCGATACATTGGAGTAGGGGAACTGAGTACCCCCTTCTGTACATGAGTCCATTCTGGATGGTAAATCTTGAAACCTTTCGAAGGACTTGTCTCTTTTCACTCCTGCGCTCCGGTAGGGTTCCGTGCTTAATGTAATTTCTGAGTGGAGTCATCCAGGAATCCTTTTCGGGAACGATTTCGCATACCCGGTTTATTTCTGCCCAGTCGATACTTGGGGAAGATAGCGTTTCTACGGGAATGAGTCCCATCTATTGATCTTTACCTGTGCTGGCTAGCTTTGCTAATGAATCGGCCTTTTGGTTGCGCTCTCGAGGTATACAATAGATGGTGTAGTAATCGAACTGATTCAGTACTTCCTGAACTCGAGCTAAGTAAGCAGCCAACCTTCGATCTCTTGCCTAATACTCTCCTCGTACTTGACACACAACCAGTTGTGAATCACAATAAACTTTCACAGCGATGATTTTCAGATCTCTGGCGAGTTTCAAGCCAGCTAAGAGGGCTTCGTATTCATCTTCATTATTGGTTGCATAAAAGTCAAACTTCAAAGCGTAGCATATAGATCGACCTTCGGGGGTCTCGGGCACAACTCCAGCGCCCGAATATCGGTCGTTTGATGCACCATCGGTATACAGCATCCAGACATATTCGGGGGATTTACTGGATTTGGGCAAGTCCTCATGAACGGTGAATTCAGCTATGAAATCAACGAGGACTTGTCCTTGGATTGCTCGTGTTGGAGTGTAAGTAATATCAAACTGACTCAGTTCGATGTTCCACTTGAGTAGCCTACCAGACGTCTCAGGTCACGAAAGGACCTGTTGCAATGGCTGGTCGGTGTAAACAACTACGGGATGTGCTTGGAAATACGGTCGGAGTTTTCTTGATGTGATTACCAGGCGTAAGCCAACTTTTCTAACTTCGGATAGTTCCTTTCTGCCCTAGTTAATCGTTTGCTGACGTAGTACACTGGTTTCTGTATCCCGTCTTCTTCTCGAACCAAGGCAGTGCTAATAGCATTTTCTGATATCGCCAAGTACGCATACAACTTCTCATGATCAATAGGCTTTGACAGTATCGGGGGTGTGGACAGATGTTGAACTAGTGCTTGGAAAGTGCCCTCGCACTCTGTGGTCCATTCAAAGTTTCGTTTCCCTTTTCGAATCAGATCATAGAAGGGAATGCATTTGTCAGTGGACTTTGAAATGAACCTGCTCAACGCTGCTACCTTTCCATTGAGACTCTGGACTTGCTTTATAGTCTTGGGAGTTTCAAGATTTCTGATTGCCCAAATCTTTTTAGGATTAGCTTCGATTCCCCGGGCGTTAACAATGAACCTAAGGAACTTTCTGGATGCAACTCCAAAGTGACATTTCAGTGGGTTGAGCTTCATTCTGTATTCTCGAAGTATGTTGAACATAGTTTCCAGGTCTTTAACATGGTCAGTGGAGAGTCGTGACTTCACAAGCATGTTGTCTACATGCACTTCCATGGTTTTCCCGATTTGATTGGCAAACATCAGATTAACCAATTGTTGATAAGTAGCCCCGGCATTCTTGAGTCCAAATGGCATAACTTTGTAGCAATAAAGTCCCAGATTGGTTACGAAGCTGGTATGTTCTTGATCGGGTAAATGCATCGGTATCTGATTATAGCCAAAGTACGCATCCATGAAGGATAACAGTTCATGCCTAGCTGTCGAATCTACTAGCTGATCAATTCTGGGAAGCGGGAAGGTGTTTTTGGGACACGCTTTATTCAGATCGGAATAATCGACACATGTTCTCCACTTTCCATTCGGATTTCGGACGATCACGGGATTCGACACCCATTCGGGATATAGCGCGTCTCGAATAAATCCGTTTGCTTCGAGCTTTTCTACTTCTTCTTTAAGGGCGGCGGATCTCTCTGGATCCATACCGTGCCTTTTTTGTTTGACCGGGACATGCCGTGGGTCAATGTTCAGAGTGTGGCTCGCGATGTCCGACGAGATTCCACACATATCAGAATGTGTCCAGGCAAATATGTCAAGGTTTTCCCACAGAAATTCAACCAATTCCTCCTGAGCTTGCTGGCTTAGCTGAGATCCAATCTTTATCATTCTCGAATCATCGTCACTGTCAACCGGGACATCAATCGTCAGTTCGGCCGGTGATGCTTGATTTTCTTTAGATTCTCCTTCATCTTCAGTTTCTCTTGGATCAAGGTCCTTGAGGAATTGGCTGGGGTGCCTGGGCTTGGGCCCGGGCGTTAATTGTCAATTATCGACGAAACGGACGCAGAGAGATTCCTCTACTCCCTTTCCTTTCTCCTTTCGCTGCGCCTCCCTCAGCTCAGCAACATAACAGGCTCTGGCAGTAGCCTGATCTCACTGAACGATTCCTATTCCTTGATCAGTGGGGAACTTTAAGGTCAGACACCATGGGGCAATGGCTATCCTGAATTCAGCGAGGGCCGGTCGGCTCAAGAAAGCATTGTAAGGGGAGTCTATGTCCAAAACAATGAACTGCAACATCCGTACTCTCCGACGTTCTCCAACTCCCAACTCTACTGGCAGTTCCACCATTCCAATGGGTATTGTGGCACTTCCGTTGAAACCATGGACTTGAGATTGACAAGGCTTCAAGTCTGCGGCTTCCGTCTTCATTTGATCATAAGCTCGCTTGAACAAAATATTCACAGAGCTTCCATTGTCAACTACGATCCTTTTCATCCAAGCGGGACCTACTTGTGCTGAGATGACCAGTGGATCGATAGTGGAAGCTTCGACTTTATTTGCGTCTCTGTTCCTGAACACGATGTCGTCTGTCATCGTTTTCTGTTGCTTGGCCGGAGCCTCCTCATCAAAACTACTGCAACACTCGAAGTCTGCATGCCTGATAGAACTGGCATACGACTCCATTTCCTTCCAGCTTCGATCTGCTGGGTGAGGACCACCACTTATTGTATTGATGACCAACCTCCCGTCTGCACGAGCGGGTTCCTCCTGTCTTTCCTGATTCGACGCACGATTCTGATTTGATGGGCCCGCACCATCGGATTGCGGCGCCCGCACATATTGATCCAACTTTCGCTTACGTATTAGTTTTTCACTGAGATCTTATAAGTGATGACACTCATTGGTGTTGTGGCCATAAATCTCATGGAATCTACAGAACTTTCCTGTTTGGATTTGTCTTTCAATTGGTGGTTTCGGGGCAGGTTTCTCATACTGTATGGTATTGCAGGTCTGCAAATACACATTTTCCAACGACGTGTTCAATGGAGTGTAATTATCGTACATGGAAGCTCTACGCCGTGGTCCACGATCCTGATCGCGTTTTTTGTTCTGATTTCTGTTGTCCCTCTGCTGATTTTGTTTATTTTGGACGTTCAACTGAATTTTTCCAGAACTGATGGTTTAACAGCGACATTACTTTGGATAAATTCGATGTTGGGCCCTGCATCATCCTGCTTCCTAGACTGTCTCGCATCCTCCCTTCTCAGGAATTAGGCTGCCTTGGAATAGAAACGGTCCAATGACGCAGGTGGTTTCCCAGCTAACCAATTTCCAAACTCGGAATCAGCATCAATCCCCTTAGTTAGTGCCATCAGGATAGAGTTATCATTTGGATTGCTTATTTCTGCACACGCAACGTGGAATCACACCAAGTAGCGTCTAAGTGTTTCTCCAGGAGCTTGCGTAACAATAGACAGGGTGTTAACGTCCTTATGCCTCGCCACATACATACGGAATTGTTCGACAAACTTGGTGGCCATCTGGTCAAAGTTAGAGATGGATCGCGGTGGCAAACAAGTGAACCACATGGTGGCGATGCCCCCTAGGGAAATGGGGAAACTATGGCACTTTACTGCGTCATCAGCCCTAGCAGCATTCATCAGCCATTCGTATTTCAGGACGTGTTGATTGGGATCAAAACTTCCTTCATAAACTGGCAAAGCTGGCATCATGAAGTGCCGAGGTGGTTCAGCATATAAAACGTCATCAGTGAAAGGGGTATGACTTCGGGAGATTCCCCAGTCGTCATTAGAGAGACCCTGACTTTCACGGATCATTTGGCGGATCATCGCTGGTATATCCGGCATTCGGATACTTGGAGCATGTTGTGCCAAGGTGTGGTCAGGTTCCACAGCGCGAGTCTAGACCGGACGCGATCGTCGGTCCGTGCCTCGCCTCCTTGGTTCAACATCCTCAGGGACATAAGGCTTAGGAGTCTGCTCTCGTTGGCTACGTTGAGGATCAGCTTGGTTTTTAGCATCACCTCCTCGTCCGACAGTGGTGGTAGTAGCAATGTTGCCGGTAACATGATAAGGAGATGCTCCTCCTCGAGTTGAAGGTTCTGTGCGGAGGCTAGCGGATGGTCCAGCTCTAGGTTGCCCAAGGTTCGAAGCAAGTTTGTGTCCCGTGGCTTGGGTGTAGCTTACACCTAGCCGTGGACGTGTGGATTTGGTTTGGCCATCGGAGGAGGCTGAACTTTCTATGGAAGAATGAGAACCTTGGTCTCTTCTGGATCTTCTTCGCCTTTGGCGATTGAGCTGGTTAGTCAACTCAGTGTTGGCACGTAGTTGTTCAGTTAGCTGCTGTCGACTTTGGGACAACTCTTGAAGCAATGTCTGGAATTCTTGTCTAGTGATTGGACCTGATAGATCTGAAGGTCCTGCAGCATTTTGGTTGGATGAAGGTGATTGTACGGGATTTTTTCGGTCCCATGCTCCTTGTTCAATAGCTGTAGAAGTGGTACGCGTGCTCACCATAATGAATTAATGAAGTACTTTCCTAGATCTGATTGCAAAATCTGAATAGAATGGAAGGGCTTCAAAGTTCTAGATCTGGATCTTCTTCTTAGATTTATGCAATCCAATATAGATAGGAGATCCCAAGAGCAGGATAAAAATTGGTTTCTCAGTGAAAAGCACCAAAGTGTTTGTACCAAAATTGGGCACAACACTCTTCGGAAGTCTTTGAAGAGATAAAGTAAAGAAATTAAATGGAAAAAGAGGAATTATCTAACAAAAACTCCAAGTTTCAGAAATGAGAATAATTAAAATGCAAGGAGACACAAGAATTTAGAGTGGTTCGGCGTATCGCCTACGTCCACTATGAAGTAGTTTGCTTTATTGATCTTTCTTTTGTGTTTACAAGTGAATTCAATGATTTACAGCCAGGCTTTTAAATCTCCCCGAGATGGCCGAGATGAAAAATCCGAGATATCAGCCAAAATCCGAGATTTGGCAGCCTATTTAGTTATAAGTGTTTTAAATATCGCCCGAGATAGCCGAGATATTTTCCCGAGATATTGGCCAAAATCCGAGATTTAAAACACTGTTTACAGCATGCAATTATGATTTGCAGCAGTGAATTTTGTTGGTAGCAGCAGTAATTGAGTTCAGATCTGGAGCTGGCGGAGTTCGGGCGTTGGAGATCTCAAAGAGGAAGAAGAACCCCTTTTCTGTTGGCTTTGGGGGTCTATTTATAGGTGTAGGAGGCTGATATTTCGCTCAGATCTCGGGAGACCCTCTCTGGCATGTGACTAGGCCCGCATGCCCAAGCCCGTGAAGTTTTGGTCCGATCCGTGATCGATACGAATAGATTTCATATCGATCAAGATTTCATCCAATGGAGTCGAAATTTGGCGTGGACATTCTTTAGCATGCACGTAGTCTTCTGTGAAAATTTCATAGCATTTGGACTTGTAGATTAGGAGATATGATCGATACGAAATGAGGTTTACGGTATGCTGTTTCCTTCGACTCGCTTCTGTTTCGACTCGCTTCCATTCGACTCGGTGACATGGCGCTTGAATCCTACTCTGCCCTTGATGTTGTTTCGAGCAAGTCAAAATGTTCACCGTTGAGCGAGTCGAAGTGTGCCCAGATCGAGCGAGTCGAAGTATGCACTGGTCGAGCGAGTCGAAATGGAGTGTCCTGAGAGGTTTGAGCAGTGGCTTCGCCAATGGAGTCGAAGTTGATGGAGTCGATCAGTTGGTTCGAATGGAGCAAGTCGAAGAAGGCATCTGAGCAAAGCGAGTCGAAGTAGGTACTTCTGATGGCTGTGAAGCGAGTCGAACCTGAACGACTCAAAGTTGGCCTTTGAGCGAAGCGAGTCAAAGTTGTCACTTCTGAGTGTTGCGAAGCGAGTTGAAGTTGGCATCTGAGGGATGTGGAGCGAGTCGAAGGGAGCGAGTCGACCGGTGATTGGTTTTCATCCAATTTTGTATCGTTCATAACTTGAGCATACGAACTCGGATTGACTTGAGATTTGGAACGTTGACTCTCATGGCTTAGCTTGTCATGTCCTACCAATTTTGGCTCGATCCGGATTCGAACAAAATTCATTGATATCCATAGTGAGCCTGTGTATAACTGATCTCTAGGACGAGCCGTCGTCGGTTACTAGTCAATTCCTTGGTGTCACGGCATTGCCAAAAGGCGGGATAATAATGCAGCAAGGCTATGTGGGTCGCTTCCATTAGGGTATGATCATCACTCATATAGAGTGGACATTTATCATCATCACTATCTATCATTTGTTGTGTTTCGGGAGCCCATTGTTAGTGATCATATTCGGTACTATCCAGTAAGGGTTAGGTTGGTCTTATGTTGGCAGGGATCGATAGGTTCGATCTTGGTACATTTTTCTAGAGGTAAACTGTGTTGGCAGTACCCTAGTAGCCCTGTTATTGTATGGGATCCAATATCCACTACGAGCCTGTACGGTTTTAGATGTGCCCAACTATGCTGAAACGTGAGATGCAAGCATTTCAGCTATTTTTTAGTTTATTTTCTATAGACACTATTATAATATCAGATGATTTTGATATAAAATGTTTTGGTTATCGTAAGGTAAAAACCAGTCTATTTATGTATGGCGTGGTCTTACGAGCCACCTTTGTTTTTCAAAGGATTTGGATAACAGTGATAATTCAATTTGAGTGTGTTTTCTCACACTGGTTTTCCAGATTAACTCGGGTGTTATTTTGTTATAATGCTTGGGTCAGATCGAGTATTACTGATTTAGGTTAGGATGCTATGGAGCTCAGGAGATGAGCTGGAGGAGTCTCAGGCTTATTCCACGTACTTGATTATATTTTGCTGTGTGTGTATGTTGTACATTAAAAACTTGTGAGGACAAGTTATTATAACTATCCAGATTGATTGTAGATCGTTGTACTCTGATGATTGTATATATATTACAATTACAGTTTCTTTGTATAAAGATCTGTTATTATATATTGTATTTTGTTCCGCTGTGATTGTGAGATTCTATGTTATTGTTTTTGTTTTCTTCTATCCCTTTTTCTTCTTCACCCAAGCAACCGGTATTTCCGGCACTTGAATATTCGGAATGCTATATAGTGAACGTATTGATGTCGATATTCGAGGTCGAAAATCCCGCGGGTCTCTACACTACTAGTTTTAAATCGGATAAATAGTACAAAAAAGAAGACTAGATCTCGAAAATAAAGGGAGTAGGCGAACACAATGCAATGGTTCAATAAGAAGACAGTCAACTGAGAGGAAAATGTGTACAAGAAGAGAAAATTAAATAAGAGCATTTTAGGTAGAAGGCAATTAAATAATAGTAACATTATGAAATATAAATAGAAACAATAGTAGAAATTTATATAAAATAATGTTAGTAATTAGAAATGACGTTAGGAGATTATATTAAAAATTATACTAGTAATCTAACTAGAAACAACATAGGAAATTAAAGGCAAAGCAAAGAAAATGGATATTTTCCATTGTTATGCCCATTGATTGCACGCTCTTTTAAAAAGTCCTCCTCACATGATACTAGAGACTCCTTCATTAATTGGAATTGGAGATAGAATGAGTACTAGGAAAATAATAGAATGAAAGTGTCTTTATCTACTCCAGTTTTTAATTTTTAAAATTATAAAAGATGTTTTGGAAACACTGTAAGTGTATTTTTTAAAGAAATGGTTTGATAGAAGAATTGAATTTTTAAAAGCAAAACTTAATAAATTGTTTTAGTTAAATCCCAAAAGTAAAAATCCTTGTTATTGATAAAGGGCTTTAAGAGAAAAGTTGATTAGAATGAAAAGGGAAGGAACTTTTTAAAATTAAATTGCTATCATTTTCGTTCGAACTTAATGAATAAAGCTTAATTCGAAAATCCTAAATTATAGTTTTAAAAGTTAAGACACCAAGTTATTTTTGAATTAGAAAGTTTCTAAGTTTGTTCTCTTAAAGATAAAAAAACTTGGGATTAAATGGTTCAAAATTTTTGAAGTTTTAATTTTTTTATAAAAAAGTGGCAAAAACCAAACCAAAATTTTACTATAGATTAGATATGGATGACTATCTAGATAAGACGGAGTAAAAGGAAAAGCTATGAAGAAAATAGCGATGACTGCTTATAGAGTAGCAGTAAGGAATCCCAGTAGAGTGTAAAGAATATCGATGAGAACCTTGGAATGTTTTATTAGACATGTGTGCAAGCCATAAGAATAACCAACAAAGGAATGACGAATGGTATCAAAGTACACTTCTGCGAGTTCTACAACAAGCTCACAAGAAAAGTCAAGGGTAAAGAAAGTAAATACCTATTTTTTTAGAATACCATCAAGAGATTGGGATTAAGAGAAGATAGTAACAGAGGGTAATAAGATGACAAACACATATTGAAGATGTTGGAAGACTCAAGGTCAGGAAGACAAGATATATGGTGGAAAAGTTATTCCGCTATGTCAATTTGCTAATAAGTTATTCTAGATGTGCATGATTTATATTTCTACCCACTACAGAGTGGGGTTGCATAGTTAATCCTATAACTAGCCATGCTAATGGAAGTAGTCGATGAATCTTAATTGTTAAAAGCTAAAAAGAAGTTAAGATACATGGATTACAGTAGAATGACATGTTAGAAATGTCCATTTAATTTAAGTAGGATGATAGGACCACAACATCATAAACATCAGTTGATGTTGAAGGGCAGCTTCAAGTAATTATTTCTTTTAGGTTTGTGTTGTAAGCATTAGTTGTTTCTATGGTATAAAACACGTACGATATCTTGAGAAATGTTTCTTTTGAAAATTGGTTTCTTGTATGGACTGTTATATTAATTGGAAAACTATGTAAAGAATTTTCATGTAGACACTTAACTAATGCAAAATAAATAAATAAAAGGATGGTAGGGAATTCATTAAATTATCCACTAAAGAAAAGTAAAGTTAAGTCCCAAAAAGTAATAAAGGTTTGGGGGATAAATTTGGGTGAGCAAAGGACAAGAAAAGTTGTTGCGATACTATAGGTCACTATCCTTGCGCCTTAAAAGCCAAGATTTAAAAATGAACTTGTGTGCTGGTTGTTATTTTAAAATAAATAATTTTATTTAATTGGTATTTACCGTGTAACAGAGTAGAGTTCACTACGGATGTTAAACTATTGGATAAACCCCGAGAGCATAGGATGTGACATGAATTGTTATACACACACACACACACACACATATTTTTGAGAACTTCTATTCAAAATCCTTTGATCTGAAAAATAAAATGCTTTTATGAAGAACTTTGAAAAAATGAATCTTTGAACATTTTCCAACTATTTTAAAATTTTAGTTTAAAATGGTTTTGAGTAGAAAAGAGGAAAATTTCTATTTTGAAATGCCACATGCTTAGCATAAGGAAAAAGTTGACGGGTTAACAAGTATGAATTTTACTGTGAAATAGAAGTGACAGTAAAAGTAAAAGGTAGTTAGTGATAACGGGAAAATCTTGGTTTAGCTGTGTAATCCCTTTTTCCAAATTTTTTCAATAAGTGAACAAAACTTTTTTTTGAAATAACACTATTTTAAAAAAAAAAATTTAAAAGTAAATTTTCTTTTATTGACTGTAGTTGGAAAAGTAAAAAAGGACTGGAGGCTAAAGTGAAGTTCCAAGGTATAGTGGAAAAAGGTACATAAGAGAAGAATGGATATACGGAATTCTCCATTTAAACCCTTTTTCCAACATAAAAGTATAGGTTTAGAAAACTGAATTTTCAAAATTTTGGATGTTAAAAAATTATGTGCTAAGTATTGGATGGTAGGGATTGGATGCAAAATTGGTTGAACTATACTTCTACTCATAGAAGTATGGGAAAATTTGGATGGAAAAATAAAGTTTTGATTTTCAAAATTTGCATACATACAGAACTGCCAGAATATATAGTTGTTTGTACCATATTTTCAAAGTTATCTTAAAAAAATGCATTTCTATAGAAGGCGGAAATTTAGAATTATTTTACATACATATCATATATGTTGTGATACACCATGCACTTGTACACTATAAGTTGCACACTAATTGATTGGTTGGTTTTGATTAGTTACACTTTGTGTTAGATGATTCAACCCTTGAGCAATTTTGGGGATGAAATTTGTTTAAGGGAGAGAATGTAACACCCCGTAATTTTAACGATAATTAATTAAAAAGAAATTAGTTAATAATTAGTAACGTCGAAAATAGAATTTTTAGAAATGGCAGAATTTGGCTCCAAAACTTATATATGTAATCAAGGAAATAAACATAATCAACTAACGATGGTTAACGTTAATAGTTGCTTAATGTATAAGTCTAATTAACATTAATCGAATTATTTAAATATATATAAAATAACATAATTAGAAAAACAAATTAATGGCGATAAAAATAGTAAACCGATTGACTCCTAGTTGGAACCGGTCGACGGCTAGCAGTCGATCGTTGGTGCAAAAGCGGGCGACCGCTTGAGTATGTCGTTTGTAGATTGAACCAAAGCCAAATGGACCGAATTTAAAATAATTTAATCTAACAGCTGGTAATGATTTAAACCCCTATAAATATGGGCCTAACCACTCACTTTTCTTCTTATATTTTTCGAAGCAACGATGAAGCTTTACCATTTTCTCTTCCCACAAATTCTTAATTCTAAATATAGTTATAGTTTATATACGTTTGTAAAAGTGGAGAATACCAGAGGATAATTGAGCAGAAAAATAGGGTCGAATCAAATTGTCAAAGCTAAGGTAAATTATAAATCCGGATCTAAAATCTAAATTATATCCAAAGCTCTTCTCTGATCTAGATTTCTGTTAGATATATGTATGCTAGTGGTATATGTATACAAATAGAGAGGAAACAGAGTCAAAATGAATAACATGGATTAGATCTGAATATTTGGAAAGTAAAAAAGGCGAGTGAGAAATTATATATTTTATATATTATTGGATTTATATTGTTGTAAATTTATTCTTGTATGCCTAAATGTGAACTTGGAGTTGTAGGCTAAAATTTTATACGTATAATAAGTTTATAAATCCCGCCTACATATTCTATGATTGAAACTTAATTTTAATATTCCATGTATGAGAATCTGGAAAGTATTGGGTTGTAGTAGCCCCAAAAATTTATAAATTATATAATAGTTCCAGATTTATAGATTTAAATCTCTTATGCAAGTAAAATTTAAGTTAGAGTTATTACAATAAACTATGGTGATTTAGGTAGTATTTTAATTTATTGGAGTGTAGTGTGTTGCAATGTAAATTTCAATAGGTTATCAAGTTCAGATTCATAAATAAAAGTGCACCATTTGAAATAATAAGGAATACGCCTATAAGAAAGAGATGTATAAAATAAGGATATTTTACCATATTTTGTGTTGACTATTTCAATAACCGCAAAATATAATTCCTTCTAATTCCAAACGTAACATAAATTCTCTTTTTGGATAAGATATAGAGATTTACAGTGTCAACCTTTCCTTTTAAGGAAGGTGTAATTTCAATGCATTAAAATGCAGAAATCCCTATATATGAATTAAAGAATTAAAGTTGTGATAATAGTAGTGATTAAATTATAAAATTAATATATACTAGTGCGAATCCGTGCTTCGCACACGGATGTGGCCAAAATTATGTAGTTTCATTGATATTTATATTTACAATTGCTCGGTAGTGATACATAATAATAACCATCTGGAAGGATAAAGATTGCTAAGATATATTTGGTTTTAAGGAGTAACACATAACAAAAAATTGAAGAGTGGAAAATTTATTATTAAAAAAAAAAAGGATGAGATATCAGGGCATTCAGAGCAGGGATATTTATAAAGTATATTAATAAATAGAACTATATGGACAGGTAGGTAAATAGAACAGTAGGAAATAAGCATGTTCAAATAGGTGACAAACCAAAATGCTAAAGTATTATATAACGTAATAGTGTCATATAAAAATACAACAGCCAAAATGAATAACTTTAAGCAATAAATAAGCTAGTAGTGATGGTAGTGGTTCAAAGCTTTCAGGCGGTATTTACAGCTCCAGTAAATACTATAGGCTAGTTAAAGTCGCAGTGGATGTTAGCTTCCATGCTTGAAATTTTCCAAGATAGAGTAAAGGTTAGGAAAAAATGCAGATACGAATAATTGTGTACGTAAAACGTAAGATTATAATTCGGTGGGTATGGGTTTTTATATACTTTGTTATTCCTTTGTTTGTTTACAGTTTGGGCATGCATTGATATGGAGTTGGCATATTATGATGACATTGCATTAGACGACAAAGAAATTGGGTCACATATGCTACAACAACACTAATCACCTAGGGCTTTTTTTGTTTGTTCATGGATAGCAGCAAAAAGATATCGCTGGTCATTATTTAAAAGGAGCAAGGAAAAGAGATATTTGTCATATCAGAAGCAAAGTATCCAAGTTCCTATGTGAAAATCACGTTTTTAAGATTCTAATTCATATAACATTTTTCCTATAAAGATCATAATGGCTTTAAACTTAACCGGTGCTAGCACATGGGTTGCACTTATATGCATGCTATAAAAAATTGTCATACAAAAATATCCACTTATGCATATTTTTGGGAGTAATTTAAATATTCGACATCATAAAAACAAATTATTTCATGAAATCATCTATAAATCAATCTCACAATTTTATCATCATATCGTAGTGCTAAAATATTGGTTTAAATGACCAAATCGTGGAAGGAAAAAGTTCTCAGAAAATGGTTTGTTTAACTTTTCGCATGCTCAATCTAGTAGTGCTAAAATATTCGAACGGTGATTGGATTACACTCACGTCCGGGAGAAAGGGTGGAGAGGTTGGAGCTGATTGCGGTCATGATTGGAAAATCCTACAAAAAGAGGAATATAGTAGTGATCGGTGTAATCAGATGTGTAATGTATAGAGAATGGAAAAAAGTAGGAATAAGGTAATTCGGTGTATTATGTTAAAGTTGGACGATGAAAGGAGGAGAATAGTGCATTATTTTCTGAAGTGGTTCATTCATTTTGTTATATAGTGGGCAAGGTACCTACATTCTCTTTGGCTTCTACAGTTTAATAAAAAAAATTAGTAACTGTGTGCATATGAATGGTTATTTATGTGAGTAATATGTAACTGCCATTGGGAAAGGTAGCGGACATGTATTTATTGGAACCTTCTATTTATAGCATGTAACATGACATGTATCATAGTAGTTACAACTGATAAATTGTCATTTCAGCATATAATCTAACCATTTCTGCTTTAAATAATTTTTTTGATATACTCTAATTTGGCAGTTGTATATTACATAAAACATAGAAAATCCACAAATTGATGTATACTTGAAATACCATACATCAAAATCATCCTTCTCTGACAGAGTCTGGCCTTAATTGAATGGTTAATCAAATAGGCCCTAGAAACAAACAATTAACAAATTCAGCAATGACAATGTATACATCCTTCACTTTCCTCTAAACTGCATGTTTTATGCGTAGTAACAATAATAATAGTAGTAATAATAACAACAACGATAGTAATAACAATAAGGTTGGTTAGATGCCATGTTTGGGATAAATGATCAATTATGATTATAAAATCGAGTTAAGAAATTAATAAGATACATTTGCAAATCAGTTGGAACTAAACAAATTGAAATGCATAAACTCCATAGTAAATCGAATACAAAAAATAAGACATGTTTAAACCTCGATGTCCTTATATAGTTTGCTTGTTTCATTTAGTGTTACCGTGTACTGAACTTAGCAGTAAAGTGGGGTTATATCGGTTGCTTTAAAAAAATTTGCAGTTATATAGTTACAATGTGCGCATAGTATGAAAAAAAAATCATGATATGTTAAAAAAAATATGGCATGGAGATATGAATTTAATGTTTTTCAAAGCTCTCTTCGTGTAAATATTCAAACTCAAATTATTTCCTAACAGTGGACTGAAGAAAAAGTAATAAATAAAAAACCAAGAAATACCCATTACTCTATTGTTGGGCGTATTCTCACCCAGGCAATCTCAAGACCAAGAAGCACCAGGTTCGCCCAGGCTTGCCTAAGCTTCATTCGGCATCCCTACCACTGCCGAATTAGACTCACAACCACAGAACTGCCGAATCAACTCTACCTCCCATGCTTGCCAAACCAACCTACCGGTCCAAC
This sequence comes from Allium fistulosum, assembly GCA_030737815.1. Classification (NCBI taxonomy): domain Eukaryota; kingdom Viridiplantae; phylum Streptophyta; class Magnoliopsida; order Asparagales; family Amaryllidaceae; genus Allium; species Allium fistulosum. The sequence goes on from CM060905.1 coordinate 902,072,302, forward strand.
CTCATCACCGAACCAACCTACCGGTCCAGCCTCACTACCGAACCACCTCCTCTCCAATAGCCACCGGTCCAGATCAGGGCCGGACCAACCTACCACATCTCACCACCGAACCAAGCTATGCCGAACCAAGATGAGCCAGGCCAGATTGCCTCAGCCCAGGCCCGCCAGTAGCCATATACATCCAAGACCCCTGCCCCCAGCCTCACTCTATAAATAGAGGGGTAGGGGTACAACAATGGGGGACAAGTTTTGAGAGCTCAAGCACGGAGAGAACTTTCAAGCAACTTTCAGATACTTGTATCAAAGCTTTGTACTTGTAATCTGAACAAGAAAGGAGAAATAATATATAAAGTGGACGTAGGCACATTCTGGCTGAACCACTATAAATCTGCGTGTCTTTTACAGTTTAGCCCCTGCTTTTCATATATTTGCGTAAATCACCCAAATCACTAAGAACAACATAAAATCAATTAAATCATACGACTTTGAGGTGTTTGTCCATTTTTTGTGCATTTTTGGTGCTTTCATTGAGAACTAGAAGCTCGAAGCTTTAGCTTCATCCACTTAACAGTTTTCCTAACAGCATCGTCCGCCACTTGGAAAACATGCCTCCCAAACAAAGAAAAGATGTTAACAAAGGAAAAAACATCGCATCCAGCAGTCTTCCAGATCCAGCGGTCACGAATCAACCTGCAGCAATTACTAGGGCAGATTTGGACAGAGTTGTGGTTGAAGTAACTAACCGCTTCACGTCCCAGCAGGAAGCCTTGGTGGACCATCTCATGTCACGCTTAAGGGATGCTGAAGAATCCAACCGCAACACTGAACCATGGGGCGAGTCCCAGTCTGGAGGATCTCAGAGACAACAAAGATCTTCCTTCTTCGAAGGAGCTAACGGTAGAAGTAGCCATGGTAGGAGCCGAGACCGAGCACAGACCGAAGTTAGGCCTGAGGAAACGGTTGGTACCGAACCCAACGGGGGAGGTACCGGACGGAGGTCAACTATAGCTGAGCCTGTCATACTGCCTAACCACGGAAACGCCGGTGAACGGGGCCGAGCTAGAGTCCAGCCCGAAGTTGGACCCGAGGAAGTGCTTAGATCAGAACCCAGCAGGGGAAGATCAAGGCAATGGCCAACTGTAGCTGACCCTAGCATGCTCCCAGAAGATCAAAGGCAGCCGCTGGAAAATATGAGGAACGATAGACGATACCATCCCTACAGGTCATCTGGACGGAATCAATCCCACAGAACAGAACCAAACTCATTTCTATCTGCTCCAAATTCTGATGAAAGGATGGCACGCTTATTCAGAGAGTGTGTCCAACGGGAGCAAAGAGATCGAGGGATAGGCGCTAGGGTAACCAGCCCTTTCGCCCACAATATCGAAATTGCTATCACCCCCCGAGAATGGAAGATGCCGACAATGGAACCTTACAAAGGAACCTCCGACCCCGTTGTACACTTACAGAGGTACACGCAACATATGCTCATGAGTGGAGCAACAGAGGGAGTACTGTGCAAATGCTTTCCGCTCTTCTTAGCAGATCTCGCTACCTCCTGGTTCTGTCATCTACCCCAGGGATCCATCAGCTCGTGGGAAATGTTGAAAGAAAAGTTTATCAGTCAGTTCCGCATCCATGTGGAACAACCTAAGGACGCTTATTCCTTATCCAGCGTCAAATAGAAACCTGGAGAAAAACTGCAGCAATACCTAACCCGATTCAATGCCGCAGCAGCCGCAGTCCAGGATGCCGATGAGAAGCTTCAAGCTTGTCTTAATGGCCCTCTGTAGTGGTGTGCATCCGGATACTAAATTCGCTAGAAGACTAACAAAAGAAAAACCAGCTACTTTAACCGATTTCTTCCATGAAGCCGGGAAATATATGAGGCTTGAAGACGCTGCCACTGAGGGGCAGTCAAGGCAACAAAATAAGGCAACTCACAGCAACACGCCCGCTGTAGCAAAGGACATTCGAAGAAATCACTCTAGAGACAATGCTGGGGGCAAGAAGGGAGAAAAGCGCCTATATCGGCCAGGACCGAGATTCGACACTTACACTCCTTTGAATGAAACCGTCGAAAAACATCTACCTTGCCACCCAAGGCAAAGTTAGATATGAACGCTCATCGTACAAGAAGGAATCAGATAACGCACAGAAGTCTGGAAATTTCTGCCGCTTCCACGAATCTCATGGGCATGATACCAATGAATGCCATCATCTCCGGGACCTGATTGAAGAACACATCAGAAGGAAGAAACTACAACGCTTTCTTGGGAAGGCCAGCCCTGTCTGACTTCCAAATTGTCCTGGCTCCATAGTGCTTAAAGATGAAATTTCCAATGGACAAGTGCGTTCCCTTCTTCGAAGCTCTAAAGAAAGAGAAAGGAAAGTTCGAATGGACTGACGAATGCTAAACCGCTTTCCTTAACTTAATCGAACACCTCCAGAAACCACTGGTACTCTCGACTCCAAGCGAAGGCGAAGAATTATACCTATACCTTGCTGTGTCATCTCACGCCCTAAGCGCTGCCTTGGTAAGGGAAGACAACCGCACACAGCGGCCAGTTTACTTCGTCAGCAAGAGGTTTACTGGGGCAGAAGTCAGATATCCTAAACTTGAGAAGCTAGCATACTGTTTACTAATCACATCACGGAAACTACGTCACTACTTCCAGTCCCATTCCATCAAAGTTCTGACCGATCAACCACTGAGGCAGGTACTCCATCGTCCCGACACTTCTGGGCGACTACTTAAATGGTGCATTGAACTAAGTCGGTATGATATCACCTACCACCCTCGCACCGCCATCAAGGGACAAGCCATGGCTGATTTCATTGCAGAATTCACTACCAACGAAGATAAGGAGCAATTGGAAATAGAAAAAGACATCAAGTGGAATCTCTTTGTGGATGGCGCATCGAACGAACAAGGCTCGGGGGCAGGTGTGGTAATAATCACTCCCAGGGGAAATAAGCTGCACTATGCTATAAGGTTGGAGTTCGCTGCCACCAACAACGATGCAGAATATGAAGCAATGATAGCTGGATTAGAACTTGCCTTGGAAATCAGAGCCAATTCTTTGTGTCTTCATAGCGATTCTCAACTTATTGTTAATCAAATACTAGGAGAATTCCAGGCTCGAGAAGAACGACTCATAGCATATTTAAAGAAGACCAAGTTACTTCTCAGTCGATTGGACCACTACTTAATCAAACACATCCCTCGGGAAGAGAACCGAGAGGCCGACGAATTGGCGAAGCAAGCAAGCGTGAGAGACGGTGATATTTCCAGAGCAGTAGCCATCTCGAAGCAACTGGCCCTAAGTTTTGAGCAAATGAATCTAATAGCTGCAACCGAAGAAGCAACTTGGATGACTCATATCCAAGACTACTTACAATGTGGCACACTACCCAACGGGCGTAATGAAGTCAAGAAAATCTTGAGGAAAGCTTCCCGCTACACAATACAGGAGGACACCCTCTATCGGCGCGGATTCTCTAACCCCCTATTAAGGTGTGTCGCTGGAAGGGATGCCAAGGAAATCTTATCCAACATTCATCAAGGGAGCTGCGAAGATCACACCGGAGGGCAGACTTTGGCAAAAAAGATACTCCGATATGGATATTTCTGGCCCACCTTAAGCAAGGACGCCTTAGATTTCGTTAGAAAATGTGACAGATGCCAGAAGTTTGCTAAGATTCCGCGACTACCAACAACTGAGATTACTCAAATGACCAGCCCATGGCCCTTTGCAGTATGGGGAATTGACTTAATCGGCAAACTACCAATGGGCCGAGGCGGGGCCAAATATGCTATAGTGGCAGTCGACTATTTCACCAAATGGGTGGAAGCAGAACCCCTGAATAAAGTATCTTCTGCAAAAGTTATTAATTTCTTGATCAAAAATGTTCTGTGCAGGTACGGAGTCCCATTCAAAATCATATCAGACAATGGACTTCAATTTGACAGTGAGGAATTCGCCAACTGGTGCCAAGAGCAAGGAATTCACAAAAGCTTCTCATCTGTAGCGTATCCCCAGGCAAACGGACAAGTCGAAGATGTCAACAAAATTCTGAAAACTCTAATCAAAAAGAAACTCGAAAAGTCAAAGGGCACTTGGGTGGATGAACTCCCTACGGCACTGTGGGCTTATCGCACATCTTTCAGAACATCAACAGGGCATACTCCTTTCTCTTTGGCATACGGATCGGAGGCTATGCTCCCAGTTGAAACCATCGTGCCTTCCTACCATAGGATCCCCTATAACCCAGAAGAGAACGAAGAACTCCTTCACGTGTCTTTGGATCTAATTGAGGAGAGAAGAAATGATGCAGTCCTCAAAGCAGCAACCCACAAGCAAAAAGTGGCAGCACAATACAACTCCAAAGTCAAGCGTCGTACCTTACAAGAAGGAGACCTTGTCCTCAAGCGAATCTTCCCTCGCCCCGGAGCACTAGACCCAATCTGGGATGGACCATATGTAATTCATAACGATCTCCACAATGGAGCTTATATTTTGTCAACAGTGGACGAAGAGGTGTTCCAGAGGGCATGGAACATCCAACACCTCCGTCGATGCTTTTCTTAACTTGTACTGCCCATATGAAGTGAATTAACAAAGAGAATCAGTGGACGTAGGCATTTTCGTGCCGAACCACTTTTAAAAAAAAACCTTGTCTCTTTGTTAACTTGTTCCTTTATATCTTGGCTGCTTGTTAACTTTATCCTTTTCTGTTGAACAAAATCCTGTGCATACAGCATTTCCACTCAAGGCACTCCACAGCGCAACTTCACCTGGACAAGACCTAACATGTACTATGCGAATCTATGCCCTCGCCAATGAGACACTTTTGCTCCGGCATCCCTCTGCTGCGGGTTAACTCATTGCTCGCGACGGCCCTCAAAGCCAACTGTAATGAGCCGATTATAAGCCACCGAGAAGGCCGACTATAGCCGAGGCAGCTCATTACGGCGTTAGGCTCGCCGGCAACTGTGAACCGACTATAAGCCCCAACATAAGGTGTGGCCAGCCAGGGGCAGTTCACGGTTGACGATCGGCACCCACGCTAGCCGGCCACAGTAAATCGAATAATACCCACGATTACGGGCCATAATGGCCTGGGTAGTTACTGTGCGCGATCTCGGCTCCGATGTGTCTTAAGTGCGGCTGTGGTAAAAAAGAATTAACTCCCCGCGGAGGCGTAAGATGGGTGACAAATGTCTCCAAGACCCACAGCTAGGGAAAGTGACTACAAAGCCCGTTTGCCACGAACTTAAGTACATCGAAGGCCTTCCGTGATTGGAAGTTTTACTATTTCTCATATTTCAATTTTATTTGAAAAACTTTTCTCCTATCCTCTATAACAATCCCTAAAGTACAGGACACGGAATAGGAGGCATTCGCTAATGGGAGTCGGAACCCACAACGGGACACCAGGCCGCATTCCATACTTAATCACACAAGACATTCAAAACTGCCATCTACAATTAGAACATGAAAGGCAGTATTTTCTTCTTTTGTGTACAAATACATGGCTATAATTTATTCATACATCACACTAGCATTGCAAGGCATGAAATTATGTTTTAAGCAAGAACTTGACATCAAACACAACTGAATTACAAGCATATGCATAGCTATATTTCTCATACAACATGTCAAAATAGCAAAAACATTCAAAAGACGACAGAATCAGCTTAAGTTAAAAAATTACACGTCAAGAGTAGTGTTGTTTATTACAAGTAGCATAATTACAACCTAAGAGTTACGTTACTGTTTTGAGACTAACATATACAACAATGTCAAGTCCACAAAAAGATATCCAGGTCCAATCAAGGAGCCGGCTGCGTCGGAGTCTTATCCTTGTCATGTTGCCCACCTGTCCGGCCAGAGAAATAATTCATTAGTGATAAGAAACCAAGTTAACGGAAAGACTAGAAAGGAAGACTTACCAGCATCTGCTCCTCGATCATCTTGGTCATCATCCTCTACTTGCACACCTGCCTCCTCAGCTGCAAGCAACCGCATGCCGTCCTTCACTGCCACCTTCTCCTCCTTGGTAAACTGGGCAGTAACCGCATCAACCCTGAGGGCCGTACCCATCTACTAGTGACCTCGGGGTGGGCCCATGACGTCCCAGTTCTAACTAAGCTGGGGGCACTGCGGAAGGATCTTCTCTATCCTGGGATTTCTTCTTTTCTGATCGGGTTTCAACTCTATGAGACATTATCTGCAACACAAAAGAATACATCTTTAAAAAGGATGTAGAGATATAAACAAGCAAGTGCGTACAATCTAGAATTTCATTTTGTAGTTCAAAACATAAAAGGTTCAAGGTTCGATTAGGCATTCAAATCTGGGTCTCGTTCGGTATCACGAGTCATAAAAAGTCATCCGGCAGTTCAAGGCAAAAGCTCATTCGGCATTCGAGCTCCCCATATACCGTTCGGTAATCCGGGCCCCAAGGTTCATTCGGCTATCCCACTCCCTAAAAACCCATTCGGCAGAAGGAGGGCTCACCTCATTCGGCAGGCGTAGGCTTGGTCCGGCTCTTTCTAATAGGTGTGGATAACAGGAGCTTGAAGCCCATACTTATAAGCAAACAAAGACGACCGGACCGGTTGGTTGGGCATTTGGGCCGAATAGGAGCATCCAAGCTAACGTCATTAATTTCAAAACAAAGCACGGCATATACCGACATATGCCCTACTTTGGGGGGCAAATGTTGGGCGTATTCTCACCCAGGCAATCTCAAGACCAAGAAGCACCAGGTTCGCCCAGGCTTGCCTAAGCTTCATTCGGCATCCCTACCACTGCCGAACCAGACTCACAACCACAGAACTGCCGAATCAACTCTACCTCCCATGCTTGCCAAACCAACCTACCGGTCCAACCTCATCACCGAACCAACCTACCGGTCCAGCCTCACTACCGAACCACCTCCTCTCCAACAGCCACCGGTCCAGATCAGGGCCGGACCAACCTACCACATCTCACCACCGAACCAAGCTATGCCGAACCAAGATGAGCCAGGCCAGATTGCCTCAGCCCAGGCCCACCAGCAACCATATACATCCAAGACCCCTGCCCCCAGCCTCACTCTATAAATAGAGGGGTAGTGGTACAACAATGGGGGACAAGTTTTTAGAGCTCAAGCACGGAGAGAACTTTCAAGCAACTTTCAGATACTTGTATCAAAGCTTTGTACTTGTAATCTGAACAAGAAAGGAGAAATAATATATAAAGTGGACGTAGGCACATTCTGGCTGAACCACTATAAATCTGCGTGTCTTTTACAGTTTAGCCCCTGCTTTTCATATATTTGCGTAAATCACCCAAATCACTAAGAACAACATAAAATCAATTAAATCATACGACTTTGAGGTGTTTGTCCATTTTTTGTGCAAACATCTATCATGAATCACGTGCTTGAAAACAATTGACATATTTGAAAACAAAGAAGTAGCCAACGGGTTTTGGAATATAAAAAAACAGGAAAAAAAATGTCACGGTCAATTCTTGAATTAAGTGCGAATAGGAAGAAAGAAAATTGCCACTCTCATTTATCTTATTGATTGTATCATGTGGATATAAAATCTAAATATGAGCAATATATCATGATGAGTTAAAAAACAGAAAAACTTAAATATCCATACTCTATCCTATCAATAGTTGGGGGGTAAAAGATATATCAGTAAACACATGTATTGAAACTGAAGTACAATAGATAAAGAAATTTTGAAAAAATCTAGTCAATATATTTTGAATGCACATGGAATAAAAACCTAGTTTGCTAATTTGATGGTTAGAAATAAAACTCATATCCATAATTGAATCCAAACTGCCTGAGTAAATACACAAAAACAATTAATGGATATATATAAGTATGTCAAACTATTTATTCCCCTGGCAGAAAATGTTAATCGGTTGGACTCTGTATGGTTTTTCATTTATGGACATTCAATATCCATATAATTTACTACAGTTCGTAACATATTTCATTTTTGGTAAGTAATAATATGGCAACAATTGGTAATTTTTTTCAAATTTTAATAATATATCACCGCTAAGTAATTTATTTTTTTTTACCTAGAATGAGATTATGGAGACAAATTATTGTCTTAAAACAATGTTGTAGAAGGTAAATTGAATCGATTGACAAATGGAAGTTTGGCTCACATCCTTAACAAATTTTAAAATAAACAAAACATCTTTCACATACAAAACTTACATTTCCGCTCCCTATTTTCAAATTCGTGGAAGCAAAAATACACAAATACCCTTTACGTTTTAAACAATTCAAACGCGTATAACTTTATGTACAAAAACCGGATCAACAAACCATTTTCACCAAAAAATCACAAATTTTATAATCTTTGAAATGAGATCCATTGTTGATACCAAAAATTCATATTTGTATTAAAGGTGCAATTATTTCAAATATTTGCAGATAATTCAGCAAATTTTAAACCTTTTTGATTTTTTTTCAAATTTACAAAATTTGCAAATAATTGCAGATATTTCTGCAGCCATATGGTATAGTTGCAGAAATGTCTGCAACTATTGGGTATAGTTGCAGAAATTTATGCAACTATATGGTATAGTTGCAGAAATATCTGCAACTATTGCATATAGTTGCAGAAATGCAACTATTGCAAATAGTTGCAGAAATGTCTGCAATTATTGCTTATAGTTGCAGAAATATCTGCAACTATTGCATATAGTTGAAGAAATGCAACTATTGCTAATAGTTGCAGAAATGTCTGCAACTATTGCGTATAGTTGCAGAAATTACCACAACTATTGCTTATAGTTGTAGACATTTCTACAACTATTGCGTATAGTTGCAGAAATTTCTGCAACTATTGCGCATATATTTGCAGAAATTTATTGCGATAATTCGTAACTGCAAATATTAAGAATATCATATTTCATAAAAAAAAATTGATTCGTCTTTAATTTAATTGCAGTTTTCCATTTAAATCGAAAAATAAGAAGAAGAATCAGCTCGACAGCGAAACACAAGGGTAATTTGGGAAAAAAATTGGTGGAAAACAGAAATAGGGATGTATAAAATATATATTTTACCATAGGGATCCGCTTTGAATTAACTTCCGTTTTAAGGATGTGTGCCTAATTTTCACTAAAAAAAAATGCAGGTAAACCATACATCAAAAATCTCATAATTCTATACCTTTGTAAATTGGATTTAACCTATACGGGAAGAAGATAAAGGTAAATTGCTCTGCCATTTTAACAAAACACGTGTAATACACCAATTGTTGGACTTACTTTGGTAATCTGCAAAACCAAATAATAATAATAAAATGTGTTAGTAATTACCAAATTTTCATACATAAAAGTAAAAACATAATTATTATTGAATTTGTAAACCTGATCATCAAGTTTGAAGCGATAAATCAAATGATCTGTATGATAAATAGCTCCATCTGAGCCTAAATTTAGAAAGATAACAATTACTTACCTATTTCACTTGGTCGGGCAAGATGAAACACTAACATATCATAACATAACTAAAATCATAATTTAGAAATAAAAAACACCAACATAAAATTAAATCAATATTATTTTTACTATATAAAGGGAACAAATAAAAAATGCAGGTAAACAATACATTAAAAATATCATAATTCTATGCCTTCGTAAATTGGATTAAATTTATACTGAGAGAGAGAGAGAGAAAGGTAAATTTCTCTCCCATTTGAACAAAACATATGTAATACACCAATTGCTTGACTTGCTCTGGTAATCTACAAAACCTAATCATAGAAATACATAAATATGTCTGTAACCAAATTTTCATACATAAAAGAAACCGCAGAGTTAAGATTGAATTTCTAAATTTTTCCATCAAATCTGAAGCGGTTAATCAAATGATAAATATGATAAATAGCTCCGTATTAGCCTAAATTTACAAAGATAACAATTACTTACCCATTTCAGTTGGTTCGGGCAAGATGAAACACTAACATATCATAACATAAATAAAATCATAATTTAGAAATAGAAAACATCAGCATAAAATTTGGTTCAGGGAAGCTATAATTTTTACCTAAATGAGAAAATTCATCTCTTCTTCATTTTCTATATTGTTTGTTGGAAGTCAACGTCTTAAATTAGCATAAAAGGCACTAACAAAGCCAATTTATCATGTGTAGTACTAATAAGACTCCACTTTGATCATAAATTTTTACAGGATGTAATTTCTCCCATGTAGACCATGTTCACTAATAAATTCAATGATTATTTGTATCAATGGTTCTGTTAGTTTATATCTTAACCCAAAGCCTGTTGTTCAGTAATGGGAGGTCAGGCACCTTATCACAAATTTCTTTTACATCCTAAGAATGGGTTAGATTGTAGTTTAATTTAATAATTATTTACATGGATAGGTCTGATGCTTTAACATTAATTCTTTGCATGTTAGTTATGTCTACATTACTGGTAATGACATATGAAGTTTTGAAAAATTATTAGCATTTGTTGGCTTGCTTATAACTGTAACAATGTATTTGGGTGTATTTCAAATGGTATAAATCTACAAAATTTAGGAGTGTAACATAGGCATGTAGCATAGGAGGTGTATCTTAAGTTCTTAACATAAAGCTTGAAGTTTTGAGCTATGAATGAGATAGTGAAACCTTGTCTATATTTGTCGTAAGACCAATGCACTCACTGCCAATAAGAGACTTGTTTAAAATTGTATGGAACATAATTTTTTATAGAAATATGACTAAAATCTTATGAGAATATAATAATGATTGCAAGTATACAAAAGTTACATTTGAATAGATGGCTTAGTGGTGTAATTGATGGTGTTTTATGACTTTCTACTAGTTAGGGGGCAATGTACTGCAAATAAAATGTTATAAGTATTAACAAAAACCTAAATCCACGTAGTTGGGAGTTTGTTTTCACTAATTCTGACTGGTTTTGTGTCACCCTGCTTATGAATGCGGTGATTTGAATAATTAAGCACAGGAAATGTTGGGAATACTGATATGGCTGTACACTTTTTAATAGATCAAGGATCATATTTATGAAATAGGCAGTGAAGTAATATATTGTTTAACGTACACAACGATGAATAATAAAAGGGGGAACTAATTATTGATCATGATAAGAATTTTAAACTTAAGCAATTAATTTTTTCTGGTTAACCAAGGAAAACTGTGATTATTTATCATAAATGGAGTCGAGTTAGTCTAGGGGACAACGATCCATATAAAAGGGATGAAAAAAATTAATGCATAAATGAACAATGATATAAGAATAAAATTTAATAATTGAGGCATACCAATCTTATTCTAGAAGAAAGGTAAAATTATTTTTATGTTATGAAATTTGTTCTCTTAGGCCTCCGGTAAAACGACAATAAGTTACAATATATTATACGTTACAATTATGACATAACATGCTAAATCCACCTCTTATAATATGGAAAACTGTAAGAAATTATCCATATATAGTTGATTAAGTACTGAATAAAGATAATTAATTTTAATATCAACTTTATATAAGATAGGATAAGGTCATTCAATATATAGTAATGAACAAAATCAATTTTTATACCATCACCATGTCATATTTTGTTTCTCACCCATTGCAGGATGCAAGCATGAGGGATATGGTTGAAGTAATCATTTTTTTTCTTGAGTTCACCTCTTTCTCTTTTTCAAAATCACCTACTTGACAGTGAAAGTAATCAAATTCTACATTCATTCGTAACATATAAAAAACTAACCGCTATTTAAGTATCATAGAAGCAAAAAATATGCATATATTTTGCAGTTTTGTCTTATAATAAGTCATTGTTTCGCAAAAATAGGTATCAATATTCAGATGTCAATAGGTATTGGTAATTTAAATTAAATTGTACCAAAATAAGTTCAAGCAAAGAATCACAAACATAATTTTCTTTTATCACTTTATTGAAAATTACTATAGCAAACTGGTCAAAGTAAATTTACAATTAAATATTTACTAATTTTGCTATAAAGGAATGTTGCTCTATGTATAGTAGTTAAGAGAAAATCGAAACTCAAAATGAGAATAAAATATCACAATATCAGGATGTAAGTATCCACATTCATATACATACTTAAAAAAGATGGAAACATCGCAGACGGACTAAATCAGTAATGCAATAACTTGATCGAGTCTTGGAGCTCCATTTCAAAAATCATGCAGCAATGTAATAGAAATACAGAATTATTAAATAGTTCAAAAGGATTTTAAGAAATGGTAGGTTTGAAATTTTAAGGGAAATCCATACCTTGATGGAAATACATCATGAAGATAGTTTTAAAGTGATAACATCCATGATGCTAATAACGACCATGCAACTATTATCCGGTTGATAAAGTAAGAACTGATTATAAATGAGTTGATTTAAGAAAATTTGTTGTAATTTATGAAAATAAACTGAACAGGGAAGAAGATGTGTTATATATATATATATATATATATATATATATATATATTGTACAGGCAAAAACACAATTTCACCGCCAATGATAAAATGTAGAACATTGTACTGGATAGTTTATTTTACAGCAAATAAAATTTGATCAAATGATTGTCACCTCTGAGTGAAATATAAACCACCTATTACTTTCATTTCTCATGAACTAAAGGATTGTAAATAGGGTACCACATGTTGCGCGCTACATAATTGATCGTCTCCTCCTGTGACATGTGAGAGAGTTCTTTGAGATCAACCTCACCATGTCCTTTGGCCACTTCTTCAGCAACTGCTACACGGACCACAGCTGCTCTACTTGTGTAGTGATACTACGAATACTTGAGATGGAAGGAAAAAGAATCCCTTTTTGGATCTCTTATTCTGTCATGTAAGATGAAAGGCATTCAGTTGTAGCTTGAAGCATGCCATCTGTTATACGTTGAGCACCAGACAGAAGAGCGCCTAGTCCAATTCCTAGAAATAAATACATGTTATTAGCCTGGTTGATATAGCCTACTTTTCCATTTCCTAGGGGAACATTTTCGAATGGACTTCCACTGGAAAATAATATATTTTCTCCTGCATGTTTAAATGCCTCGGCAGCCGTGCACTCAGCATTCATTGTCAGATTAGACATTGCAAATATTGCAAGCAGAGGGGAATCAGAATTTCGCATAGCCTTCAAAACCTCCTCAGTAAAGATTCCACCAACACCAGATAATCCCAAAATCACATGTGGCTTCACTTTTTTAACCACTTCTAGAAGAGAGGCGCTGTAACAACCCATGATTGCGGTTACCAAATAATAAATTAAAATTGGGATTTTAATTTAATTGGAGCTATTAATGAATTTTTAATGTGGCTAATTTGTTCAAAATTTAGTCATTTTGAATAAATTAATATTTTGGGCTTAAGTGTAAAATGGAGCATTTCAAGGAAATTAATTAGGGAAATTTGTAATTTATATTATTGCAAAATTTTATATGTGTAAAATAGTGCAATATTTGATTTGGGAAATTAATTTGCAATTTATTTGCAAAATGGTGATTTTGGCTAATATTAACTATAAACGGTGTTTTGGAAAAAATTAGGGGTTAAAATGTAAAATATTGTTGATATAGGATTTTATGAAATGGCTAAAAGTAATTGTTAACATATTTTCATAATTTTCTATGGTTTGAAATGTATTTAGTAATTTGTATGTAGAGTGTACTTAGAGAAAATTGCCTATATATGTATGCACATGAATAATACAAAGTCCTAATGGGTATTAGATCCAATAACCCTAACCATTAGCCTATAAAGTATCTTTTACTCTCCCATTTCAGCCAACACTATTCCGCTACTCTGTTATTATTCAGACTTTGATATATACATATTTTTAACCCACATGTGTGGGCAGTGGCTTTGTATCCACTTATTGTATTTGGATCTGTATTGACGATGTATTGTTCTGGAATTTTATATCTGTTATGTGATTCTGTTCTATGATGTTTTATCATTTATTATTATGCTTTGTCCTGATAGATCTTTAGCCATTTGTAATTTCGTTATAAGTATTTACCGAATATGTCGAACCACTTGAGAAAAATATATAGATACCATCCTTTCGACGTATTCAGTAGATAGTTATAGCTTGATTACAAATGGTCGCTTCCACTATACTCTATTCTCCGCTTTAACAGACAGTATTACTCCCGTAATACTCTTTGTTACAGTGGGTCTCAGAGTGGGGCGTTACAGCTTGGTATCAGAGCCTGGTTTCAGGAATAAGCATAATAAACACAGAACAGATACACTTAGTACAATACATTTTAAATTAGATCCGAATTAAATCAAATCCCTTCCTTATGGTTATTGATAGATAAGTTAGGAATATGTATAGGAATCCGTTATATTCCGTAGTATTCCTTAATTAATTATCTATCATTGAATCATGTCTAACTCTAATTCCCGTTACGACATGTTTGACCAATTGAGCGGTGCGAAGGTCTTCTCTCAGTTTGACCTTGCCACCGGATTCCATCAGCTACGAGTCATGGAAGACAGCATTCCTCTTACAGCATTTCGCACTCGTCATGGTTCTTTTGAGTGGTTGGTCATGCCGTTCGGCTTGACGAACGCTCCGGCTTTCTTCGTCGATCTCATGAATCGAGTATTCCGGGAATACATCAATAGATTCGTTCTGGTTTTCATCGACGATATTCTTGAGACTCTTTCTATGTGTGATATTCGAAATCGAGCTCCGTCTTCTGTATTCCTTTTGTGGATTAGATGTTATAGACGACTTCTATATTTAAGGAATTGCGGGGACGCAATTTTCTTAAGGGGGGGAGTCTGTAACAATCCATGATTGCGGTTACCAAATAATAAATTAAAATTGATATTTTAATTTAATTGGAGCTATTAATGAATTTTTAATGTGGCTAATTTGTTCAAAATTTAGTCATTTTGAATAAATTAATATTTTGGGCTTAAGTGTAAAATGGAGCATTTCAAGGAAATTAATTAGGGAAATTTGTAATTTATATTATTGCAAAATTTTATATGTGTAAAATAGTGCAATATTTGATTTGGGAAATTAATTTGCAATTTATTTGCAAAATGGTGATTTTGGCTAATATTAACTATAAACGGTGTTTTGGAAAAAATTAGGGGTTAAAATGTAAAATATTGTTGATATAGGATTTTATGAAATGGCTAAAAGTAATTGTTAACATATTTTCATAATTTTCTATGATTTGAAATGTATTTAGTAATTTGTATGTAGAGTGTACTTAGAGAAAATTGCCTATATATGTATGCACATGAATAATACAAAGTCCTAATGGGTATTAGATCCAATAACCCTAACCATTAGCCTATAAAGTATCTTTTACTCTCCCATTTCAGCCAACACTTCATTTCATAACCACTAAAACCTAATTAGATAGCTCCAAAACCTAGTCATGGCCTCCTAAGCAAGACTCCAATCTACACCAAATCAAAGAGAGTTAATCCAAACTACTAAAAGAGGTAATAGCAATCACAAAACCCACCTCTAATTCATTCTTTAATTTCTAAAATTATTTTGTAATCCTCTTTTTTTTTGTGCATTTAGATTGTGAAACTCTTTGATCTTCTTTTCATTGCTTGGAAAGAGGTAATATATGCTAGCTGAAATTATAATTAGTTTATTGCTGTTAGTAAATTAGGCATATCTCATTCATCTTAAATCGGAATTAAGATTTTCTTGAAGTTCTGGAAAGTTTATTCTGTAGCCTATAACTTTCATGTTTTGAGCTTTGCCTAATTTTGTGGTTTCAATGGTCGAAATCACGTTTGTTTGTCGCTGACCTGACAACAAACTACAAGGTTGATAAAATAAAACCCTGAAATTGATTTGGCCATAAGTTACTCGTTTTTGATCCGAATTAGATAATTTTGGATGTTCCGGAAAGCTTAAAACATATGCTACAATTTTTGTTCAGTGAGTTTTCTGTAATATTGCCATTTAGATGACCTGAAATGCGTTCAAAGACAGAAGACCAATTCTGTCTTTAACAAGTTATCTTGAGTTTCAATCTGATATTGTTTTGCATGTATCTCTCTCGTTTCTTATCCAAATCTAATAATTTTGGATGTTCTGGAAAGCTTAGATTTAGAGCTAAAACTTTCATGTTTTGAGTTTCATGAAATTTCGAAGTTATTTTGGTCAAAATTGTACATTCTTACCACTGTCCCGAGAAAAAAAAGAAAAAAAAATAATAAATAATTTTTTTTTAAACCCTGTTCCAGATTTTTGTTCTCCACTTCGCGATGCCGCCACGATCGCATCCGAAGTCGGAATTCGACGTTTTTGGTCTCGTTGGAAAGGTGGAGTTTCGAACTCCATCTCTGTAAAATTTAGGCATCATCGGCATTCTTTTGGTACTTCGAATTTTGTGTCGAAGTTGAACTCTTGTCGCTGTTTGTAAACAGTGTGAATCTTGTTCTGGGTCCAACTTTGAGATGTCGCTGCTACTTCGTCTCAACTCGGATTCCAGAAATTCTTTTTGAATCTTATAGTAGGGATGTTGGAATATATTCCTACCAGTTTTCATGTCATTTGGAATCAGTTTGCTGGTCCAAATAAATTGCCGAACTTGGGTTCGCAGCAGTTTTTGAATGGTCAAACACTTGGAATGAAAATCAAATATCCCTTCTGTTTCCAGCTTTTGAGCGCCACTCCGCGATGCCTCCACGTTCGCATCGGAAGTCAGAATTCGACGTTTTTGGTCTCGTTAGAAAGGTGGAGTTCCGAACTCCATCTCAGGAATATTTGGACAACATTGGAGTTGGTTTGGTACTTCGAATTTCGTGTCGAAGTTGAACTCTAGTCGCTGTTTGTAAACAGTGTAAATCTTGTTCTGGGTCCAACTTTGAGACGTTGCTGCCGCTTCGTCTCAACTCGGAATCCAGAAATTCTTTTTGCATCTTAAATTAGGGATGTTGGACTACATGCCTGCAAATTTTCATGACATTTGGACACTGTTTGCTGGTCCAAATAAATTGCCGAACTTGGGTTCACAGCTGTTTTTGAATATTTACAAACACTTAGAATATTTTCAGTGATTTTCTGGTTTTCATTGATTTCTTTGAGATTTGTCTCTAGATTTCGTACACGGGTTTTATGAATCATTTTCAAAAGATTTTTCACTCCTAAATGGCTTTTGAAAATTATTATATAATATTATTTTAATTATTAAATTAATTACTCCATAATAGGAGACCTTTCAAAAGACCGTTTTAAAAGTGATTTCGAAAATCAATTATAAATCCGTTTTACACCATTATTTTCTATAACAAAAATATCACACTCACTTTTAGCACGTCGAGCGAAGTGGAAAGGTGCTTAAACGGTTAGGAAATCTCCGGCCTATGGAAACCGTGTGTATTTTCTTTCCGGTTAATCCCCGACCTATTCGATTGATCGTTTTGACCTTTGGGTCTAGTTTACCGATGATATGAGGTAGACTTTTTATTGTTTGGAGTGTGAGCTTGCTATTGGTTAGGAAACCGTTTAGTGCGAACGTGGGGTATGGGACTCATTGTTAACACTTTGCGGGTTCCTCTCCAAGAAGTTAGTGACACATTAGCCTCTGGGCGGCCAGTACTGGACCTCTGGGTCACCACGCCTCTGGGCAACCGTCTTTGGACACCTGCTCTATGGAGCAGTTTATTTTTCGGCGTGTACCTCTGGGCCTTTATCCTTCTGGGAAGGATCTCGCCGTCTCGCGCGTTTCGCATCGGTGCGAGTGATCGATCACAACTCTACAGTACTTGGCAACAACGACTCTGGTCGGTGCACGTGCAAAACTTGTATTATCTGATGATTTTTATATCCACTCGAGTACCGCCATTCGGTGTTGGTTCTATGGAACCATACGATGTAAGTGCGATTACCTTGTGGATTCACAGTGTCTCTGGACACTACTTTTCAGTGTTGGATTTTATTGACTTTTCAGTATATCCCCATTGCTCTTTGGAGCATCGATCTTTGCTTGGGCATTGATTACAGACTCTGGTCACTCTTGGGATTATTGCCTATGGGCATCTTTTTATAGCTTTGGCTACGCCGATGATATGAGGCGATTTTATTTATTCTACACTTTGGTGTTGATTTCTCTTTGGAGATTTTTATTGTTTATTGATGATTAGGGATCGTCATTATATTCATGTGGTTCATAATATACTTCTCTTTGGATAAGTACTGTTTTATTTATGTACCGCATTACTATATATCTCAGTTATTACTGATTGTTTAGCTAGCCTGACCCGAGTGTTTTCGCTCGGGTCAGACCGAGTTGTTTCAGGTTAGGTCTCTGGACTTAGTTTCTGTGCTTCCGCTTGGACATTATCTGCTATGCTGATAGATAGCGGTTTTATTTGTCCACTATTCCGCTACTCTGTTATTATTCAGACTTTGATATATACATATTTTTAACCCACATGTGTGGGCAGTGGCTTTGTATCCACTTATTGTATTTGGATCTGTATTGACGATGTATTGTTCTGGAATTTTATATCTGTTATGTGATTCTGTTCTATGATGTTTTATCATTTATTATTATGCTTTGTCCTGATAGATCTTTAGCCATTTGTAATTTCGTTATAAGTATTTACCGAATATGTCGAACCACTTGAGAAAAATATATAGATACCATCCTTTCGACGTATTCAGTAGATAGTTATAGCTTGATTACAAATGGTCGCTTCCACTATACTCTATTCTCCGCTTTAACAGACAGTATTACTCCCGTAATACTCTTTGTTACAGTGGGTCTCAGAGTGGGGCGTTACAGGCGCCTTCCCCAAGTCCTTCGATTTCTTCAGGACCTGATCCTCGAGCAAATGGAGCAGCTGAAGGATCCAAGTTTTCCCGTTCATTTGTTTTATAAGCGCATCTTTATCAAGCAGCCAAAACAGGTTCCGATAATCTTCCTTTTCACCATTTCCAATCATTTAAAAACAACCTGTTTAGCCATGTTAAGCACTCCTATCCCTACACTCCCAGCACCCACAACCATAATCTTTTGCTTGATGAAGTCTTTTAAGGGACGACGTTGTGCTTTAACTGCTCCTAGTAGTCCAGCTAAAGTAACACCAGTCGTACCCTGTATGTCATCATCGAACATGCAAAATCTTTTACGATAACGCTGAAGTGTTTCAAAAGCCCACTTCATTTGGAAATCTTCAAACCGTATAACTGCCTTGGGCCAGCAAGCATGTGAAGCTTCCATGAACTCATTAACAATTGACAAATATTCATCACCTTCAAGCCTTCTCTGTCGTAATCCAAGATATAAATCATCTTCTAGAAGTTTTTTATTATTGGTACCAACATCCAGTATAACCGCCAGTATTCTTTGTGGATTGATGCCAGCAGCATCAACATACATATCAAGTTTCCCAATTGGGATTCCAATGCCTTGAACTCCAAGGTCTCCAAGTCCCAATATACGACTACCATCTGTCACAACTATCATGTCAACCTACCGTGATGGCCAATTATATATCATTGACATCGTTTCTCTTTTATCCTTTGCACTAAAATACATCCCCTGGCCGCCTAAACAATCCTCCATAATTTTGACAGACCAACCCCACAGCGGGAGTGTATGTTATTGGAGTAAAATCTTCAATATTATCAATGAGAACATTGTAGTACAAAGTTTCATTTCTGTCATGAAGTCTGTTTGAGATCCTCCATTTGGCCAATGACACAAAACACTCAGGTTCACCCCGGGTGTTATTCTCCAACGATCTATATGAATCCATGAAGCTCTCATATTGCTGTTAAAAGGATATGATTCTTGGGGGAAGTAAGCCCCTCAAGCCCAATCTATCTCTTTCAGTCAACGGAAAACTTGTATCTTTATTGAACCACAGATCATGTAAAATATCTGTTCCACACTTATGAACGATGCAAGGACCAGGAATCGCCATAGAGAATTTGCGAACTTGACCAAGCCTCGATATTGCACGTGCGACTTTCCAAATTGTGGAATTTGAGAGTGTAGTTCAGCACGTGAGAGTTTAGACGGTGGCATGTTATATATATATATATATATATATATATATCCTTTCAAATTTCAAGGCCCGTTAAAAAAATTGAACAATAAAGTTAGCTCAATCGTTATTTTTCCTAAATCAGAAGATGGAGGCAAAACATGTAAAAGAAAGGTATTGAAAACTTAAAGTCCAGATACACTTCCAACACGCTGATATGTTGCAACATGGTAAGCAAAAACAACTACATTTTAAGCCATAACTAAAATTGCACAAATTGTATAATCATTCCTCTCATATAAGAAACTAATTAATATTTTAAATACCATAGAAGCAAAAAAATTGCATATATTATGTAGTTCCGTCTTCCTAATAATTCAGTTGTTTAACAAAATTCATGTATAAATATTCCTATGCCAATTGGAACTGATAAGCTCTTTTAAATCTTTGTAAAATAAATCAACCAAACAAAGAATCACATACATAAATTTTATTCCTCACTTTACTGAAAACTATCAAAGAAAATCAATCAAAGTTCATGAAGTATACAATTAATATGTAGTGAATTTGATTAAGTTTATAATTAATATGCAATGAATTTGGTATAAACAAACGGTACTTTGTATATAGAAGCTCAGTGCAAACTGAAAATCAAAAGGAAAAAATATATATGAAAATAGTAGGAGGTAAGCAGCCAAAATCATGTACTTGCTGTAAAAGAGGCAAACACATCAAAGAAACTAAATCCTTTTTGATTTAGTAAATCTATAATCAATAACCTGCTTGTAGTTTTGGAAATCCAATTAAAAAATCATACATAAAAGTAGTAAAAACATAAATTTATTTAATATTCGAAAAGGAATTTTAAAAAGTAGCAATTATAGCAATATAAAGGAAATTCATACCGTAATGGAAATATATCAGGAAGGAGTTTTTGAAGTGACTCATCTATGATCAATAACTTGGTTGAAGTTTTGGAGCTCGACTAACAAAATCATACAGAAAACTATAGAGATATAAATGTATTAAATAGTAATATGACTATTTATTATGTACTGACTACTATTCTGTATGGTCACGCCGTAAGGTGTTATTGGAATTTAAATATAGAAATTCAATCACTATAGAAATTTTATTCTATGCTAACACCTTATAGACATCACAAATAGTTTGATTTCAATAAGTATAGAAATTTGTACAATTGAACTACTATTTATTATGTACTGACACCTTATAGACATCACAAATTTGCTGTGGCAATAAATAGTTCTAAACTTAAATTCAATCACCATAGAAATTTAAATATAATCGAGCAAATATAAACATTTTAAAGTTTTCAAAAATCTAAAGGATTACCAACAAAATATAAAAATCGTAATAAAATCTTTCAAGCATGTATCAGTGGAAAAGTCACAAATAAGTGAAGGACATTCTAAAACTTTGAAAAATCATTATTTGAAATGAATTTGTATAGGAAAACATTGTTTAATTCCTACCATTTCCCTATTAAAGCAAGAAGCACTTCAGGAATAACATTAAAACAAACATATGCGAGAATCAAAATGAGGAGGCTAGTTTTAATAGCAATACCTCGCAATTCAGACGTTAGAAGGAATGGTAGTGAAGCTAGCGGCTCTACGGTATTCCACTATATTCCATACCTTGCTAGATGATAAGAAAACAAAATATTAGATATATAGAACTCACGCCTTTCCTAATCATTAAACTCTATATATAAATCCGATCAAAAGGCAAAAGCAAATGTCAATTTACACCTCAAACAAATCATGAAATTTATGACTTTAAATTGTCGTAACAGTTGGGATTGTAAGGTAAATTTAGTATTCATACATATGTAAGAAAGCCACTTGCTTATTAATCGGTCCAAATTTATCCACCTATAGATAATTATTTTTTATCTCTAACCTCCACTAAACAATCATTTATCGTATGCTAACAAACTATAGAAGAAAGGGCACTTGAATTTTGACCTGAAACTTTCAACCAAAAACCCAAGGTTTCCTTGCTTGCCTTATATGTTTATCTATCCTCATTGTTCAAAACCCACCAACATTTGATGCACACCCCCAAGATTTCCTGAAGCAAAGCCATAATTTAGTTCAGTGCTGTTACCTTTTCAAAATTCCTGCCGTTCTATTTTGACTGTAACACACATGTTAAACTGGCAGTGGAATTTCGAAAAGCAGGTAGAGGGAAAAGACAAAGAGTACAAAACATATGAATTTAAAAGCACTATGAAAACATCTTAACATAATCATTGTTCTTCAGGGAGGATTGCAAAGAATAAGATATCATAAGATATCAAATTAGATTAACCATTTCACATTTCCAGCAAATCCAAAACTATCATATCCATCGATTATCATATCCAACCATCATGAAGAAAATTGGTCGACATATTTAAGATGTCTTATCCACGGTAACAGGGAAGGCAAACTTTCGCAAAGGATTCAAAAATCAAATAAAAGTACTTTGCTGACACAGTGAAACGAAAACCCTAACCAAAGAGAAACAAACAGAGAAGGAGCCAATCCCACACTGATCGGCAGAAAGAAAGAGTAAAGAGGTGCTTACATCGACGTATCTTCTAGTAACCGTGCCGTAAAACGTACGCCGAACCTTGATTCGTAGATGAGGGGAAATGGATGAAGCGGAGAGCTGATAGGGGAGAAATGGTGCGACAGAATCACCTGGAACTGCAGCTTTTCAATTTTTAGCAGAGGGAATAAATTTTAGCTGATGGAATAACGATGAAGAAAGGATAGGCAGTAAAAACCCTAGCTGTTTTGTTTGCAGCTGACGAATAAAGGAGGAAACAGATAGCTGGTAGGAGAAAGAAAAATATAAAACGTGACTGTTTAGTATCTAGGGTTTGGAGAAAGATAAGAAAAAGTATAAACGTGACCGTTCGGTTGCCAAATTTCAAGGGGGCCTGTGTGAGCTTGAAATTCAACTCACTAATAATAGTATAGTGTATATATATATGCAATAAAGACAATATGGTAACCAAATAGTAAAGATAACAAGGTATGCAAGTAATAAAATGAATAAAAGTAACAGGTATATATAATATACAGATATGGAAAGTCCACTAAACAAGTGAGGGTGGTAAAAGTTAAAGGGAAGTAGAAATAAAAATTCAATAATGAGAAAGGAATGTAAACAAGAAAATATATTTATATCTTTTAATGAAAGGGGTAAATGACATTAAATTGATATTAAAAGGATAAGAAGTAAACACATGAAAAAGTAAAGAAATATTATGAACAGTTGAACATTAGAGGCATAATAATTGAATAAGTATGAATGCACACGCACACACATACACGTAGTATGCATACATGTAGGCCTCAAGTGTGTGTTTATAACGGATGTGAATTATTAAAGTTAGCTAATAACTTACTTAGATAAGAATGACATAGTCATTAAAATGGGTCGGAATGCAAGGTCATTACTGTTACACAACAAAAGTCTACCCACCACAAGGGGCTACCAGTGATTGTGTATACATTATACTGATGTGAGACATATCAAGCTGTAGAACCCATGGAATTGTATATGTTGGTGCATAGGTGAAGGAATACCCCTTTAGGGTCTACTTTAACTTTTTAGTAGGGTTATTGCCTTGATTGCATTAGGCAATCTAAATGGGACGATGAGCAAGGATCGACGCTATGTCAGTGTGTTTGGTACCATATTAGGGAGCAGGAGTTGTATATAGGTCGAGAACGTCATTAGCCCTGAGCGATCAGTGGAAAGACGAGGGCGACACATAAACGGGCTACACCTCCTACTAGTGTACGTAACATTTAGGTCATGCACCGCTACATTTATTTTCTAGCTTGTTTGTTATGAGGCAAGGCCAGATAACCCGTAAGCGAGGTCTTTCAAAACAAGTGGGGTAGTCCGAGAAGTTGAGTCCTACGTAGTCTGTGGAGCTGAGTCCATAATAAGGAGTAGACAAGTAAATCCCCAAGGCAAGATAGAATATGGCTAAACATTGTGACAGCATTATTAGGCACTATAGGAGTTCTTGGTATACACGACAACGAAGACATAATACTACGTTGATGATGGATCCTGCCAAGGTGTTGGGTTATAGGTACTAGTGTGGATAGTGTCTTGATCCAAAGGGGACAGTGGTACTTATATATATATATATATATATATATATATATATATACAGATATATATATATATATAGACACACACAGTTATGGTCTTCTTCGGGTAGACGAGGCGTATCGTACGCGTACGTGGAGTCGAGATGATTAAGTAAAATAAAAGAACATAAAATATGATAGAAGGCAATCGGCATAAACAAGTGTTATGTATAAAGCGTATAATTTACCAATCGCCAGAACATTGTTCCGACCGCTTCGCATTAAAACCCATATAGAGGGACATGCTACTGGTGCAAGATGGGAACCATAGATGGTATAGTCTTCTCATTCATTCTCGGCACTGGCAGAGGCAATCAGATTCTAATGGAATAATATTGATTCCAAGGTAGCAGCCTTGGTCAGCATAAATGTTCTGTTACAATTGTCTATTCCACTGTGAGTTTATGTAGATAGCTCTCTTATATACCTATGTTTATTATGGGCTATCCAGCCCAAGGGTCTGTAGATTGCGATTTAGTCGAAATTCAGGTCCACTAAACTACTGGTTGTTACATTTGTTATTAGAGCTTAGGTTAGTCGATCATAGGAATTAGGATATGTTGAGAGAACATATTCGTATTTTTACATATAATTATATATATTATATGCCAAACTCTATAAATACCAACTATAGAAGTAGTTACGACCATATTTTGAATAAATGGATGATGCAACTATAAGTTGGAACAATGAATGGAGTTAAATTTATACACCTACCTGATTACCCATAGAGCGTAGGCCGTACTGCAAGGTGCTGAACAAGAAGAGCACGAGCACGACATATAGAAGGACTCCCGAAGCTGGATGGTACTTGACTCTTTTGTTAGGCCTAGTCTACCTTATGATTGTGGTTTTAATGGTTTATCGATTAAAGATGTACATTTCATCAATACGGATGGGAAGTAAAAACCTATATGTTACGAGCACCCATAAGTAAGATGCGGAAAAAGGATTGAGAAAGTTCCCTAAGAATGTGTTAATTAATCACCACAAGAGGATAGCTGAAGTTTTAGTTTATACTCTTAATAAGAAGAGGTTAAGAGTAAAGGAAAAAGAAGTAATGTCTAAAATAAAGGACGGATTAAAGTCCATTTTTGAGTTCGACCCCATGTGAAGGAATTTAACAAAAAAGATTTTGAAAGTTCCGGAAATGTTTGAATGGTTTTTCAAAGGATTTATTTTAATAGAAGGCCCCTACTATTAAAAATTCGTTGTTTTGAAAAGGCAAGAAAATTTGAAGTTTTAAAGAGCTATTTAGAGATTTCTAGTGAAGTTTAAAAATTGTTGGGTCAAAAAGTTTTGATTTAAAGGTTTATGATAAAAGGATTCTTCGTTTTGATAAATTGGATGTAGGTTTGGCTCAATGATTTTTCCTATTTTTGTAAATTTGGAAGCTCCTTTTTAAAATTACTTCTAAGGGGTAGATACATGGAAATGGTACTTTATTTAAATGGGGTAAAGAAAATAGAAGAGTAAGAATTCCTGATAATGAAGATAGAGGAATATTCCCATATAAGGAAAATACGGAGAGAAAAGGCTGAAATAGATTTATACATATCTCTTTTTATGAAGGAAATCCTAATGACTAAAGCAATAGGCAAACGCATTGTAATGAGTTAATGGGGAAAACAATAAAAGAGGGAAATAACTATATAAGGAGAAGCCACTTAAAAGCAATTTAGGTAGGAGAAATTTTAATAGTAGCAGAATTAGGAAATTTGAAAAGAAACAATGTTAGGAATTGGTACTAAAGTAGGGATAGTAATCTAATTAGAAATAATATAGAAGAAAAATAATAGGAATATGATAGGGAAATGGGCAGTTTCTATAAATAAGTGCAGTAATTGTGCATATCTTTTAGATGTCCCCTTCATGTGCTATTAGAACCTTCGCTACGGTTGAAAGCGAAAATAGCGTGAGTAGTAGGAAAATAATAGAATGGAAGTTATCCTAGTCTACTCTAAGTATTCATCGTTTAAAGTTGTAGGAGATGTTTTTGAAAAAAATGGTTTGGTATGATAATTGAGTTTTTGGGTACAAACATTATAAAGGTTTTGAGTTAAAAATCACGCTTTTAAATAAGTCTTTGTTATAGGAAGTCCTTTAAAAGGGAAAGTTGGTTATAATAGGAAATTTTTCATGGCTTCTTGTGGTAACCAAGCAGTTTTTGAAAAAGGTTTCAAAATTTATATTTTTAAAGATAAAAGTTGGATTAAGTACTTCATGACTGTGAAGTTTTTTTAAAAAACTTGTGAAAAGCAAACCAACTTTTGATATGGAGTAGATAGGGATGACTTCTAGGTAAGATGAGGTAAATGTCAAGGCTATGAATAAAATAGCTACGAATGCTCATAGGGTGGCAACAAGGAATTCCCATTTAATATAAGGAATACTAGTATGAACCAAACAATGTTGATTAGACATATGTGAAAGACACAAGAAGAACCCTCAAAGGAACAGGGAATGGTAACAAAGTATACTTTTGCAAGACCGAGGTATACTCGCATGAAAACTCAAGGATAAAGAAAGTAAATACTAAAGTTTTTGAATACAATTAAGAGATTTTGATTGAAAGAAGATAGTAGTATGATTGGAGAATAGGGTAATAAGATGGCAAACACACTTAAAGGATGTTGGTTGACTCAAGGCTAAAGAAGGCAAGATAGGTGGTTGGAAAGTTATTCTACCAATCTGATTTTTCGATGAGTTATTTTAAATGTGCATGGCTTATATTTCTTATACACTACAATGTGGGAATGCACAATTTATTCCATAATCAGGTGTAATAATTGAACTAATGGATGAATCTTATTTATTGGGAGCCAAGGAGGTAGGTTAAGATATGCGGGTTATAGTAGAATGACGTATTAGAAATGTCCATCTTAATTGAGTAAGGAGTGATAGAGCTACAATATTATTAACACAAGTTGATGTTGGAGGGCGGCTTCTAGCAATTGTTTTAAGGTTATTTGATCGCTAGTTATCTCCCACTGGATGTTAAAAAAAAGCATACGATATGATATGAGATATGTCCCTATTTTATTACCGTGCTGATTTTCTGGATGAGCTTTGACCTATATATATAGTGGGAAGTAGTGTAAATAAGAAAACCTCATAAGGACGCTTAACTAGAAATGAATGTTATTTAGGTTGAAAATTAGAGAATAAATTAGGAAATAAAAATTAGCATCTAGAATGCTTTAATCCCAAAACCTTATAATTTTGGGGAAAATAAATTTTAGCAAGCGAAAGACAGGGAAGCTTGTTGCGAAATCACGGGTCGCCATCCTTATGCCTTAAAAGTTAAAATTTATAAATAGGCTTGTGTGTTGTTTGTTATTTTAGAAAAAATAAAAGATTCCCTAAATCTAAGGTTAGCTGCACAATGCTAGGGTCAATCATAAGTATTAACTCATTGACTTAGTCCCGATTATGTTAAGATGTGATTTTATTTATTTTTTGGAAAGAGCGACAAATGTTTAGAATTTTTTTTAAAATTCTTTTGAGAAGTTAGGTTGAAATGCTTTTGGAAAATTTTGTTCAAGTGCTTATGGAAAAAAATGGTGTTTAAATGCTTTTTGAAATTCAATTTTTCAAACTATTTTGCAAGTTCGATTGCGGGGAAAAAGATTTTTTTATAGTAAATGAAAATTTTCACTTTTCTAGTGCCGCATGTTTAGCGTAAGGAGGATCGACATGTTAGTAAATGCGAATTTTACTGTCCAACAAGGATGAAAGTATACAAAACATAGGGAATAACAAGGAATTTTTTTTAGCTTTGGAATTTCTGTTTCTATACCTTGTTAATAGTGAACAAAACTTGCGTTTAAGATGCTTCTGTTTTAACATCCATAAAAAAACCTCTTTATGCAAATTGTACTTGGAAAAGTTGGAAAAGATTTAGGGATAAAAGAGAAGGTTCCAAGACACAATGGAATAGGTATCCAAAAGAATGGTGGAAATGTAAAATTTTCCATCTAAATTGCTTTTTCGCCACAGAAGTATAGATTTTGAAAAAACTAGATTTTGAAAATTTTTGATGTTAGAAATTGTGTATTAGGAATTGGTTAGTAGGCATTGGATGCAAAATTGGTTGAACCATACTCTACTGGTAGAAAAGTGGAAATTGTAGTGTGAAAATAAGGATTTTTTGTTTTATAAAACTTGCACAGATATAGAACTGCCAGTATATATAGGTTGTTTGCATCATATTTTCAAAAAAAAAAATTGGCAAAGCCAGCGGGGTTAATTGGGCCCATACCGGTTTTATTGCAGTTCTAGAAACAAAAAGAAGTACAATCAATAAACACAAATAAAACAACAACAAAAAGAGCTCAAACCTAAACAGGTAGGTCAACAGCAGAAAACAAAAAAAGAATGAATAGAGCAACATGCACAACAATAGACTAAAAAAAGAAAAGACAATGAAACAAGGACAATGAACAAAAAGAAGAGGACGGGAACACACATACAAAACATTGTTTGATATGCGATGGGAAATCAAAAGGACAAAGCTCCATTCCCTCCATGATTTTATGCAACAACAAATGCTTCAGTTGTAATTGAGTTTTCAACTTCCCATTAAAAATAGCTTGGTTTCTTTTAGTCCATATTACTTGAGTAAACTTTTTTAATACAAAGAGAAGTACGTATGTCTGTAAACATTTCCACCTTATTGCTTTATATATGTTGCACCATTCCTGAAAACTGTCTCTCGTACTATTGTTTCTTCCTATCCTTGACATTAGAAATGACCAAAGACTGTAAACATACTGACAATTGAAGGACATATGCAAGTTTGTCTTCCATTCCACTGTTACACAAAATACACTCCAGATTTACGGCAAACCCTTTAGCCACAAGGTTCGACTTAGTACTAAGGGCATTATTTATAACCTTTCACAGGGTTATATTCTCTCTCTCTCTCTCATTATTTTGCTTAAGCCATACACGTTTGTTCCAACTGAAATGTGGGTAAGAATCAGTGTTCATGATTGCACTATACATATCACCAATGTTGAACTGCACACCACTTACAGTCCTTAACACACATTCTTCTTGCACCATAAGGATTTTTATTTGTTGATAATTTAACCATAGTTGTCTAATAATCTGGTTAAATGAATAAGGAAAAATGATATGACTATCATGAACAAACGCATAAGCTTTCGCATTGAGCCCAATACCAGTTTGAGACTTTTGTTGATAAGTTAAAATGTTACTAAGGATTACACTATGTTTGATCCAAGGGTCATCCCAAAAACTCACACTCCCGCCCATGGCCACAGCATAACGAAAATGAGGAAGAAAGATAGGCCTAAGTTTGAGAAAGTTGCACCAAGTCCAGCTACTGTACTGTGGAATTTCCATCAACCAATTTTTTTTCCAAGGTTGTGTTTGATGGTCCAATGAACCCAAGTACAATCCTTCTTGCTTAGAACATCATCAACAAGCCTACCAAAGGCATCTCTATTCCAATATATTAGATTCTTGATTCCCAGACCACCTTTAATATGAGGAAGCTCCAACTTCTTATATGAACATGGGATCATTTTGGAAGAGAAAGTTCTGCCAGTCCAAAAGAGTTGTAACATAGCACTCCTGATCATGTTGAGAATCTTGATTGGTAGTGTGAAGGTTCCACTCCAATAGACAACCACAGAAAATATCACCGATTTGATTAAAGTTAATCTTCCAGCCTAGGATAAAAAACCTATTAGTCCATAAGTTAAACGCAGCCATAATTCTCTCATACATGGGCATACATTGCACTCTAGTTATCCTTGATGTGGCAAGGGGGATCCTAAGATAAGACATAGTGTCTTGACTAGGTTGCAGGGATGTAACATTTAGAATTTCACTATGTAGTTGTTGTGGGACACCAGCCATTAGAATCTCAGACTTTGACATATTAATTTTAAGGCCAGTTAACTTAAAGAATTGGTTGAGCACATCCAAGATGCTAGTAATAGATGACATAGTTGGTTTTGTAAACACGATAAGATCATCAGCAAACATCAACTAGTGATTTGCGGATCTTTACATTTAGGGTGAAGTATGAATTATCTTGTTCCAATAGTGTTGTTTATCATTTGAGTCAATACCTCCATTATGATAATGAATAAGTAAGATGACATAGGATCACCATGCCTAATACCTTGCTTGCTTTCAAAATAACCAGTAGGGCTTCCATTGACAATAACTGAGAATCTAGCAGTGGATATGTCTGCATGAATCCATGCAACAAAGTGCATAGGGAAGTTCATGTAGGCCATGACTTTGACAATAGAATCCCAGTGGATAGAGTCATAGGCTTTGATTATATCAAGCTTAATCGTGGCTCCTAGAGAAATACATGATCTATTGTAACCCTTTAGGAGCTCATGTGGTAGAAGAACATTGTCCAAAATAGACCTAGAAGGAAGGAAGGCGGCTTGGTACTGAGAAATGATATTAGGAAGGACCGAATTTAATCTAGTTGCAGTGATTTTTGCAATGGCTTTGTAAATAATGTTACAACATGAGATAGGTCTGTATTGAGAAATAGAGTCAGCATGCTTGACTTTGGGGATCAAGCAATGTTGGTGGTATTCATAGTGCTAAGCATCTTGCATTTATTGAAGAAATTTTGGATAGGTTTATACACATCAGACTCAATTATGTCCCAACAGGCAATGAAAAAAGTGGCATTGAAAACATCAGGGCCACCACAAAAATTCATGTTCATGCCAAAAATAGCATGTTTTTATCTCAAGATTATTTATTTTAGTGGATAAAAGATCCTTGTCAGCATAGGATATAGTTGGTAAGTTAATGCTATCAAGGATGTTAAGTTCAGGAACAAAATTGTCAGAATTACCAAGAATTTTTTTGAAATAAGTAATAAAACTCTTTTCGACTCCAGCAGGAGTAATTCTAAGAATACCATCATGATCAAGAATTGAAGACATGTTTTCTCTAGTATGTTTATCCTTCAGCGATGCATGGAAATAAGATGTTTTTCTATCTCCTTCAACATTCCATTTAATCCTATATTTTTGTTTTAACATGCTAGCTTCCACTTGAAGCGCCTCCCTATAATCATTACATAGAACAGTTTCAAGTTCAGAAAATCTAGAATCACCAGGAGTATCAATCATGAGCTTCTGGACCTCCTCCAACTTGTCTCTGATGGAGTTTGATGATGTGCTACCATAGCATAACTTTGCTCTAGACCAAGTTTTTAATTCCTCCTTACATGCTTTTAGCTTTTTTGCAATATCAACATAGGGTTACCATAATAAGATTTAAACCAAACATGTTTAATAATATTATGAAACTCGGTATCATGTATCAAGGAGTTAAAAAATTTAAAAGATTTTTTGAATTTCATGGTAGGCACACCAAATGATATAATTTGAGGAGAGTGATCTGACAACAGAGGAGGGGGAAGATAGTCGTGGATCAAAGGCCAGGAGTTGAGATTGTTAAGGTTACAAAGGCATAATCAATCTTGCTAAATGTTCTTACTCCATGTCTGTTGCAGTTATTCCAAGAACATAGAACACTAGAAGATTTAATCTCAATTAGAGAGGAGTCTTAAATAGCATTGTTGAGATGATTGATATCCCTTAATGATAGTGCAGTACCCCCATGCCTATAATTGACACACATGCAGCAGTTAAAGTCTCCATATATAACCCAAGGGTGTGTGTTTTGTCGAAAGGAAGGAAGAGTGTCAAGAAGAGGTTGCCTTGAAGTAATGGTGTCTGCGGCATATACAATAAGTAAATAGAAGGATGTTGTGGAGGGAGAATGGATGACATGAAAGTGGATGAATTGCTTGGATGCAAGAATGATGGTTAGAGGGAAGATTAAAGGATCATGAAGGACCATAATCCTACCATAAGGAGCATTAGAAAGATTGTGAGAAAGGCTCCAAGTAGGACATATATAACTTGCAGCTCTAGTAGTTAAGGTGGTATTTAACTTGGGTTTTAAGGATGGCAATGAGTTTGAAGTTGTGTGCATGAATTAAGGTTTTAACTTGATTAAGTTTTTCATCTTTGTGTGCTCTTCTAATATTCCACACACCCATACTGTGCATCATTGAGTAAACTAGTTTAAGAGTGCAAGGCCTTTGTTTCTATTACCCCTAGTATTAGGAGAGCTTAAAACTTTGTTCATTGGAACAATAAGGGTTGAGTGTTTAGAGGGGTTCTCATTCAAATCTAGATTTGAGACTCTTTTGTTTTTTTCCATTTCTTCTTTTTATTGTTGACTATAGTATCTACCTCTGAATGATCTGTTATTAGATTGGGGACATCTTTGGATGTTGAGGTAAGTAAAGATATGAGAGGGGAGGATGTTGCTATGTTTCTTGTAAGATAGGGAGGGTCCTTGCAGGTAGAGGATGGGTGATATGGTTGTATGGCAATGAAAAGGAGGATTCCTTGACATTCAAAATGATGTCTTCAGATGGTGGAGAGAATGAAATATTATTAAGGTGGATAGATGAAGATTCATGCATGCATGCATAGATGGGGATGTGGGCACATTTTCTTCTTGGTTAGTAAGATTTAAAGATTGGGATGTAAAAGCATTCTCATTTCTTATGTGCAAGTTGACATGTTGTTGCATGGCTTAAGTAACTACATCCTTATGTTTCAGAAACATTGAGTTGGGAACAGAGTGGTCACAAGTTTAATCATTATTTAAATGAGCATAAGGACTTGCATTTTGAAACCCTTCACTTCCTCCATCTGCACACTTCATTATGTAACTCATCTGGCTCATTAGAGACACTATTAGCTTTGATGTTGTCATGATTAACTTCACTGTTAACATATCTATTATTTCCAGTCATCCCACAATTATCTGCATTATAAGTATATCATCAACATAATTTCCTTTGTCAGTCTCACACTCTACAGTAACTTTATTCTCATGCTCTTCCTCCTCCTCCAAAATTAGAAACCTATTGTCTGTTGCTATACCACCATTTATTTTCTGAGGTTTGTTGCTCTTAATTGGATCTTTTTGTGATTCTTTATCCTTGCTGCCGCTCACCATGGATTCGTCAGTGCTTCCAAGTTTATCAACCACAAACTTTTGTGGTTAAACAGCTATGATATTATCATTAGCCATTTGTTTCCTATAATCATTCCTACCATTCATGCCTTTTTTCACTGCTATTTTCTATCTTTTATTTGTACTACAAACCAACTTTGCTTGCCACTGTTTTTAGTTTTGACCCTACTAACACCAGCGTCTACCTTTATCACTTTTTTTATCTCTATTTGAAGTTTCGTCCATCTTATCTTTCTCCACTGACTTCTGAGCATTATCACATTAGTAGATTTTGTGACCAAATATTTTACAAACCGTGCAAATTTTAGGCTTCCATAGATACCTCACTTCAATCGACTGCGTACCACCATCCATCAAGTGAACAACAAAACTGTTAACCAGATCTTTATCTGGAGTTACTTTAATGAAACATTTTGCGTATCTCAACCTTTCACGCTTCTCTGTTGACTCATCCATGTAAAGCATCTTGCCTATCCTATAAGATAACCAATTGATACCTAAGTGTGACTATGCATACATTGTAATATTAAAAAACTGAACCCAGACAGGAACTGATCTAATGCTTCCACAAATGTTGCCAATAGAAGGATCCTATGGTTTGATAATGAAGAGTTTGTTTTGCATTATTATGGGGTCACCTTATGAGATTCTATTTTTATCATCATCATAGGAAAGTGAAAAAGGGAAGATGAAGCCATCAGATTTAACTTAGATAGATCCTTTTAACTTCCAGATTCTTTTAAGATGGTCAATCACAGAGGAGTAGGAAAGAGGCTTGTCAAGAAAGAACCTTATGATATAATCACTCCAGACTTCCTTTCCAGCGTCAAGCACTGAAGGTGGAGGCTGAAGAACATCACCAGAGAAAGTGGGGATCAAATCAACATGTATGTACTTCCCTGCATTCTTAGGTTTATGCTTAAAAAGGGAAGTCCATTTCCATTGACCAGAGGATGTCGATGGTAATGAAGCAATATGAAAAGCAGAAGGAAAGGCACCAAGACTGAAGGGTGATGAAGATGGAACAATAGGGGAGAGGGGATAAGGAGGGGACAAAGGAGGAGGCGGTGGGTCAGGAATGAGGGAATGGGAGCTAAGAGATGAAGAGTAAGTAAGGCACAAGGGATGGATTGGTTGAGGAATGGGGATGGAAGGAGAGAAAGAGGAGAATGGGTGGATGCCATGAAGTCTCTTATTTTATTTTATTTTATTTTAATTTAATATTTTAGTTGAGTACATGTGAATATCATATATGTTGTGATACACTATGCACTTTTACATATTTGGCTGCAAAATTGTTTGTACACTAATTGGTCTAATTGGTTGGATAGTTTAGGTGGTTGTGCGATATGTTACATGATTCAACCTTTAAGGAATTTCAGGGACATTATTATTTTGAGGGGAGAGAATATAACACCACGTAAAATCAACGGAAATTAATAAATAATTATTAAGATTTAAAAATAGAATTTGAGAAAACGTTTGAATTTGGCCACGAGACTTGTACCATTGTGTTCGTGGTGATTTTATGAGCCACTTTCATATTCGGAGTTTTGCGATCGGATTTTAAACGAAGAAGTTACCAGCTTTTGAAAATTTTAAAAAGAAAATAATTAAAATGGGTTAAAATGGAATAAATTATACAATTGCATGGAATCCACCGGTCGATACCATGGGCACGACCGGTCAACCACAACCTATGAGCGGTCGACTAGTCGTGAGCATGGCAACAGTTGAACCTTGGCCGAATGTCCCTGATTTTATTATTTTAAATCTAATGGATACAATTGATTCGATCGTCTATAAATACATGCCTAGCCCCTCACTTTTCCTCTCATATTTTCTAATCAAAGAAGCGGAGCTCTGAAATTTTCTCGTCCTCGCTATTTCTATTATTTAAAAATATACTATATTATGTATATATAATCGGTGAAAGGCAGAAAATAATAGAGAAGAAGAGGAGTGAATCAATATTATGGAAAAAGGTAAATTTCATGATTATAAATCAATATTCCACTTAACACAAATCTCTTCTCAGAGTCGTAATTCTAATGGTATGTATATATCTTGTTATATATATATATATATTTGAATTGGAAAGGAACATGAGTCAAATTAAAATGATGAATTCAAAGTTGGGAGATTTGTAAAGCTATAATGGTGAGTGGAAAATTATATGATTTATATATAACATTGAAATTTATATCGTTGAGTTCTATTTAATTATTATGCATATGCAAGATCTTTGGAGTTGTAGGCTTGGGAAGAACATATTCAATTGAAATCTTGCCTACATATTTTGTATGTTAGGTAATTGGAATAAGAATGATATTTACACCATAATCCAAAAGTTGGAAATCGGTTCTTAAATTTTTTAAAGTAGAATGTTGATAAGATTGTGAGGTTTGTTCTAGATTTATGATAATTGGGTTATAAATTGCTAGTATAGATTTAGATTCCCCTAATTTGACATAGAATGTGAATTTCCATGTTTAAATTTGTTGGTAGGGTATAATTTAGTTGTATATCTTTCCATGTAATTTCCATAAATTATCTCATTCCACAACTATGTATAAAAGTGCGTCATTTGAAATAATAGGAAATACACCAAAGAGGAAAGAGATGTGTAAAGTATGGAGGTTCTCCTCTATAGTTTGCACTATCTATTTCAATAAAAGAAAAGAGATATTCTTTGTAATTTCAAACGGAGCAAAAGTCTCATTTTTATGTAATTCATGGCAAGTTATAATAGTAATCCTTTTAAGAAGGATAGCTCTAATATAATAAAATATGGAAATAAATGTTCCTTATAGAACGTACATATAAATATGTTATAGAATTCCTAAGCATATGAATTAATGAGTTATAAATAAGAATACATACACACATACACATACATATATAACCGTGTCTATCGATAAAAATATAAATATATACATAGCGTAATATACCTCAATATTCGTATTAGTTATAATTAGGACAACTAGTTATTAATAGCGTATTAAACCTTGGAATAAGGAGGTTGAAATGAAAAAGAGATAGTAACTCCAAAATTAGTAGTGAAATAACTTTGAAGGTAATAGAGGGTTATAAGAATTAAATGGGGACATAAACAGGTTTAATGAGACTAATTAAAAGTAATATGGCATTTATAAGTAAACAAAATAGGCATAATAGGTTAAATTAGAATGAATAGATAAATTTAGTGATTGTTTAATTTGAATAATAATGACCCTTTATTATGGACAACCGACATTTATGGGACGTAAGAGAGAAATAAAGAATATATGTAATAATTGGATAAGATAAGGACTAAATTGTAGGAGGCAGTATAATTTTCATAGTAGAAATTACATAGTCTTAATAATCATTTAGGATGAGCGTGAATTAGTGGGCCTAACCCAATATTTAGGCCTAGGATGATTGGTTTGGTTTATTAAGGGTTGGGATGCGAGGTTAGTAGAGTTACACAACAGAAGTCTGCTCTTCACTTAGAGGCTACCGGCAGTTGGGTATACCTACTACTAGTGTGGGACATCTCCAACCGTAGGACATGTGGGAAAGCGATATACGTTTGCATATAGGTAAGAGAAATATACCAAGGGTTCGCCTCCGATTTGAAGTATTAAATAAATCAGTACCTTTAGGGATGTCAAGGGGTTTACTTCAAGGTGGAAGGTATTAAATGGTCATTGGGTCTGCCTCCTTCATATTTAAGAAGTCTTAAATAATCCACGACGGAACCTAGTAGGGAAATGGGGTCTGCTTCAATTCTAACATGAGGTATTAAGTAACTAGAATGGACATTTTTCTTGACTTACATTCGGTATTCCAAATGAGATTTCGGCTGTAGGAGGTCGGCGTGCAATGTCAATATTGTTTTTGGACCGGCACTTAGTAGTAGGACTGACATGTAGGCTATGACCACCAGTGGTCCCGAGCGATCAGTAACAAAGACTTAGGTTATGCCTTGATGGATTTTGCTTTCTATTAGTGTAGAATCTGTATGGGATACTCAAAGACCTAATTATTTAATTAGTTGTTTGTTTGTTGGATTTGGGCTAGTTAGCCCTTAGATAAGTCTTCGAGATGCATTAGTAATACGACAATAAAATTATAAACCTGTGTATAGGAGTCGTCAGTCTATGTAGCTAGAACCGATTAACTAGAGATTACCTTATGAAGGGCCTACTTCGTGGTTGAGGTATTAAATGGTCGACAGGTCTACCTCCTTCCTATTTAAGAAGTATTATGTGACCAGATTTTTCTTTTGGGTAGTGCAACATTTTTTTTTGAAACCGGGTTAACAATTTTGTTGCAGCTTGTTGGGCTGTGCGGCCAAGCTAGTACAGCCGATACAGACAACAATATAATAATAAAAGAGAAACTTTAAGTCAAAAGTCAAAACTTCACTTTAACTCAAAACATTCCAAATTAGGGTTCAGTAAAAAGGAAAAATCATGGAAGTTCCAAATTCTCTGCTTGGGTTCCTTTAATCTTTGCTTTCTAGTTCAAGCTCTCCAGTATGCATAATTCTTGTAACTTTAAGTTGGTAAGCTTCTTTTTTGCAATTCTTTCAGTGATAATAGCAATTCTCTGTTAATCTGACTTGATAAAGCTAATACATGCCTCCTTTTGCCATTGAAAGCCCTTTCATTCCTTTCATGCCAGAGATGCCAAATGGTAGTTGTGAGGAAAAAATTTCCTAGTTCCTTCATCAGATTCGTCATGTCACCCTGCAAGTTTAGGTAATAAACTTCCTCTTTTAAAGATTTGACTTCATCAGTTTGTATGCATTTTAGTTTTTTATAGCCCAAGACCTTTTACTAAAATTATATTCGAAAAATAAATGCTCATGTGTTTTAGTAGCTGCATTACAAAAATTACATATAGTGTCATCCAAAATCCCTCAGCCCTATAGTCTGTCTTTGGTAAGCAATTTGAATATGAGTGCTTTATATAGTGTATGTGCCATTTTTGGATTGTTGGACCTTCCCCAGACTATACTATGCCAAGAAACCATTGGATTATGAACCTAGAGTCTTCCTAAGCATCTTTGAGTTTAAAACGCCCACTGATACTGCTCTTCCATGCCCATATGTCTTTAGTTCTGTCATCAAAAATAGGTATACCCTACATTTCCTATCTTAAGTTTCTGGTGACTAGTTGCCGTCATGATCCGGACTAGAATCAGTAATGATACTCGCTGCTTTACATGAAGGGGTACCTTTAGCAGAAAATCCATCCCAACCTAATATGCCTATAAGACTTTTGCTGTTTAGCCAAGGGTCTTTCCAAAGATTAGTTATTTCTCCATTGGTAATTTGCCTATCTATTAAGTTTTTCAGCCGTTCCCTATATTTCAAGATATTTTTCCAAGTAGTAGAGGCACTGTTATCCATTTTATAGTCCAAAAACTATCTTTGAGATATCTGACCCTCATCCATTTCGCCCGTAGATTATTAGACTCCAGAATTTTCCGGGCAAGTTTGAGTACATAAACTCTTTTTAGTTCAAACAGGTTTTTAAGGCCAACCCTACATCCCTTCTTTGGTCTACAAAGTTCCTTGTAGATGACCTTAGGTAAACCACTCCTCCATTTGAAATTAGCACAAATAGAGTTGATTTTAGCAGTTGAACAGTCTAATATTTGAAAGGTCCATGGCCAAAATCTAACTTTAGAAGTGATAACTGGGTGCACTAGTTCAATTCTACTTGCAAAGGATAAGAGTTTTGACCTCCAACCTTAAAGCTTGACTCTTATACTATGAACCAATTTACCACATTCAGTGTCAATTATGGTGTTTTTGGAAAGAGGCACACCCAAGTACTTGACAGGAAGAGTTCCTTCATTAACTTCAAGTCTGGCCAAAAAGTCTTGTTTATTCTAAAAAAACTTATTAAAGTAGCATTTGGTTTTGAGTTAATTCATTTTAATCCCAACCAGCCTCTCTAAGTCTATGGAAATATCTTTAATCTTACCAATAGCCGAAAAATTTTCCTTAAGCACAACAACGATATCCTCTACATAGATAAGATGAGTAACATAGGGTTTGTATATAGAACTTATAAGATTCAAGTAACAAGCATGTTCCATTTAGGGAGAAAACTATTCCATAGCAATAACAAAATATTAGAGGGTCTCCTTGTCTGGTACCTCTAGTGCTCTGGATGTAGCCTCTAGGAACTCCATTAATAAGAATGAAGAATGTAGGAGTATAAGCAGTGGGAAATTAACTCAACACATTTGCAAGAATACCAACAGAATTTAGCATATGAATGATGAAATGTCCATTAACTCTTTCATAAGCTTTGTGTAAGTCAATTTTCAAATAAAATTTGTCCGCCCCCTCTTGTTGAAGACTCTAACCAATTCTTGTGCCATCAAGGAATTTTCAGAAATAAACCTGCCCTTGATAAAAACACTTTGATATTTACATATTAGGTCAGGAAGTACTTTATTTAGTCTCATGCATATAATTTTACCAGGATTTTGTAAGTGACATTACAACAGGCAACATGCATATATTCTTCAATTCCCTCTGGTTTATTAACCTTAGAGATGAGAGAAATAAAATAATGGCTGATTTCCTAAACAAACTCACCAGAATCCAAGGCCTAAGCTTTTAGCATGTAATCTTTCAGGTGTACCCAGTTCATATTGAAGAAACCTTCCCTATGCCATCTGGGCCAGGACTAGAGTCGTCGTGAATAGAGAAAACAACATGCTTCAATTCCCTTTTAGTAATCTAAGCTACCAACATGTCACATCCTTCCTTAGTGACTCTCCTGCTTTAATTGATAGGTAAGTTTTTATCATGATCCCTCCTGTATAGCTCTAAAAAAATAGGCAATAGCTTTCTCTTCAATGCTTTTAATATATTCAGAAGCATCTTCCTACTCATTAAGACAGTTATTCAAATTATTATGATGTTTTCATTGGGACATTTTAGTATAAACCTTTTTACTGCATCCGTCTCGCTCTAAAAGTCATTTTTCCTTAGCCTTTTTCTTGAGATCAATTGCCTATTTCTTGAGTCTTTTTTTAATTTCCTTTGGAGAGAATAGTAGTCTGCATGTAAGCCTTCATGGAGTGGGTTTTCATCAAGTTGAATTTGAATGTCTTCTAACTAGTTTTGAATTTTATTAATTTCAACATCTTGTTTAGGCCTTTTCCTATTCCAATCCTTTATCCTATTTTTCATAATCTGACAAGTATTACAAAGTATATATCGGTACCATGAGGAATTTGGATAGAGCTAAAATCAAAAACATCATTATAGCCATCTATGAATTGCCAAAAGTTAGCATATCTAAATGGTCTCCTCTTAAGACAACTATCATCATCATTAAATTGGATATAGATAGGACAGTGATCACTAGTTGAACTAGGAAGCACTATAATATTAAGATTAGGGATTTTATTAGATAAATCATCATTACCTAAAGCTATGTGCAATCTGGATGTTATTTTCTTTGCCTCACCACTCCTCCATGTGAATTTTAGGCCAGTATGGAATGCTTCTAACAATCCACTTGCAAGGACACAATTATTCAACTTAGCTACTTAGGAAAGTTTCAATGTAAGTCCTCCACTCTTTTCATTTGTCCTTAGCACAACATTGAAATCACCAGTATCAAGCCAAGGATGGTGAATTAATTTAGAATTATCAATTAGCTATTTCTGAAGTTTAGTTCTTTCTGATGCTAGGTTGCTTGCATATATAAAAAAAATGAAAATATCCAACCCCCCAATGTTCTTCATTTGAATTGAATCTGCTGCTCATCTAAATTAAGAACATAACCAAACCCAAGTATTATATTCCTAAAGTGTCATAATTTGACCTTTAGCTGAAGAGAAACAATTGTGCAACTAGATTCCATTGGTCCCGTAATTGGCACTTAAACATATCAATATTATCTTTAGAAAATTTATTTCTTAAAACGGCTAAAATAGAAGGCTTATACTTAACCTTAATATTATGGAGGTCTAATCGATAGCTTTCTCCTCTAACATTCAAATATGTAATAGACATTAAGGTTTGATAGCTTTCTCCTTTTAATAGGAGCAGAAACTACCTTAGCTAAAGAAATAGCTACTTTCCCATGTTTGATTTTAATTATTTTTCATAGTCTTCATTTGGTTCGATGTATATGCTAATGTCTTATTCTTCTTCCTCCTCTTCTTTAGATGATTCCAACTAGATATTCATCTTTTAAATCTCCATTAAATCAGGAAACACTACCCCCTCTCCAAATTTATTGCAGTCAGATGAACTCTTAGGAAGCTTATCCACAAACGGAGGCTGGAAATGCTCATCAACAGGGGGTGTCTTCCTTTCTGATTGATCCGGAGCTAGATGAACTACTAGCTCTACTTCAGAACCCGACTCATTAGAAGTTGATGGGATAATTTGTACATATGATGGGTTGCAACAGCTAACTGTAGCATTTTTTGTTTAACTTTTTGTTGCTGCATCATTTTTTGGACTACGGTCTTAGGCTTGAACACTTGTAGTGCTTTTATGGTGATGTTTTTTGCTTTTTCCACCCGTACTTGTTTAGGCTTATCTATGTTGAAATTGCACCGCTGGTTGAAAACATTACACTCTCCACACTCAGGAGGCACAAACTCATACTCTACTTCTTGCAGATACACATTCCCTTTTTTATCTATTACTTTGATAGTTTTTAGGAGATCAAAACTTGCATTAACTTCCACAAGCACATAATAAAATTTAATACGTTTTACAAGTCTAGTATTCTCATCAATGTCTAGTGGTTTACCAATTAAACTTGCTAGTTGCCGATGCATCTCATATTCCATAGATTTAGATTTAGGTTATTAAACTAATCCAGACTAGATAAGTAGTAAGCATAAAATTTAAATCTGCTTCCCACTTCCTTAGAAGATCAGCTTATTATCCATAAACCATGGACCCCCCATAAGGATGTGATTATAATCACGTCCTCTCTCAAATTTGATTAAAGAGAATCCGTTATCCCTTGGAAACACATTCCATGCTCCTTTAGGGTTCCAAACCCTCTTGATATATGCATTGAAATAGACAACGTAAGGCCGTTTTCCTGCCATATAAACATAAATTGAATTTTTCCACATAGAGTTAGCTTTCACATAATCTTCATAATCTATTAGTTGATACGCCTCCTTTCCAATAGACATTGATTTAAAAATATTAACTTTTCCTT
This sequence comes from Allium fistulosum, assembly GCA_030737815.1. Taxonomy (NCBI): domain Eukaryota; kingdom Viridiplantae; phylum Streptophyta; class Magnoliopsida; order Asparagales; family Amaryllidaceae; genus Allium; species Allium fistulosum. Next base: position 902,114,784 of record CM060905.1, read on the forward strand.
TGACTTCGGTTTTGTTACCCAAAGCCTAACCCATGATTTAGGGTTTGTGTTGAAAGTATGGTTCAAAGGCTTAGGGTTTCGCTTCATAGCCTCCACAAAAGTCTGCTTTCCCTTTCTCCTCACCTTCTTCCAGCCTCCTCTATTGTCATCATCTTGCTCGCCTAGGGTTTTAGGAAGTGTTTTAGCTGTAGCCATTTTTTTAACATTTAGATATATACGTGTAACCCCAAAAAATGGATCAATACCCAATAGTATTATGTCAAAGCACCAGCCCTGTTAGGATAGGCAAAGATAATAGAGAATAGTAATAAAGTAAAGAAATAAGAGAGGGACACAAAGATATTATAGTGGTTTGGCTGTTGACTAAACCTACGTCCACTTTATAACTTTGCTTATTGAATTAACCTTGTTTGTATGAGATTAGAAGGGGTTTGAGAAAGAATGAATCACAAGTACAGGAGTTAGACAAGTTCTAAGTCCTAGAATTGCCTAAAGGAGCTACTCCAGTGACTATTGCGAAGAGATATAATTCCTACATAGTGATCGCAGAATCCAACTTCATTCATGGTTGCTCCATGGTTTGTATTTATAGGGGTAGTGGTCATATTAAATTAGAAGCCCACTATCAGAGAAGTCTAGAGACTAGCCCAAGGTAGTATAAGAAATATTGTGACAACCTGAGTTTATAGTTTAGACTTGGTACCGAGTCAAGCCCTTGACTCGAGGCCAAGTCTAATCCATAGCCACAACTTGGTTGAACCTTTTGTTCGAGCTCCTTCCTTCGTCTAGATGTCCTCTATGTAATTTGGTAGCTTATTGACGAGTTTTGATTATTATCCTTCCATTACTTGGGTTATCCCGCGGTTTGGACCGTCAAGTCTTCATTTCTTACGATTGGTTCTCCGGAACTCTATGAAACTTCGTGAACATGCATAAAAAGACTCGTGGATCACTTTCCAGAAAGATGAAGATGCCAAGACTTGGCATTTAAACTTGGTACCAACTCAAAATTCTTAACTCATTAGAATCCTTATCTCGATACCAACTCAAATCCTTGACTCGGTACCGAGTTGAGGACCTAGTCCCATTGCTGATGAAACTTCTCCTAGTTGTTTTCTAGCTTCCTCTAAGTGTGCTTACCAAGTTTGGAGTCATTTTTTTAAGAATCCTTAACTCGGTACCGAGTTAAGGAGTTAGCTTCAAACATAGCGAAACTTTCCCAAGTTGCTTCTCTAGCTCTTCTAAGTGTGTTTGCCAAGTTTCAAGTCGTTTCGTCTTCGTCTTAACGTTCTAACTTCCAGTTGAAACAGGCTTGGTCAAAAACCTAGTTTACATTTGACCCCCAGAGTATGCTTTTGTTGAAAATGAAGTGTTCTTTGGATTAAGACAAACCTTTAGCTGTTTGTAAACTCTAGCTTGATTGTTTGAGCGTCGTCTCGAGAAGTTGCTTTCGTTTGGTTGATTGTTCGTTAACTGTTCGTTTTAGTTACAATCGAAAATCCATTCTTTTGCATTAGCGATGCAATCTACACTCTAGAGATTACATCATGTTTTAGGTTGGTATAGAAACTCTTTCGTGATGATTTCGAGATGATGGAAATTTCGAAGGGAGATGGTTGAATTTTGGATTGTACTTGGCCGGTGGTGAAGTTGAGTTTTGCCTTGGTCGAATGCACGTTGTTCCAAAGTCAACTCCTTCTGTCTGGCTTCAACTGTCTCTTTTCAATAATTTAGCTAAGTTGCGATCTCTGTTTGAATTCTAGTGCAACGGTTTATTCCAAAATCAGACATAGTGGATGATTCTATTGTATCGCTTTTCCCATTTTTGCACTTCTATTGATCCTAAAAAGAAAAGCTTTCCACGTTGCTTCGGACAGCAGCACCATTATCGATTTCTCATTGATAATGGGTAAGTCCCAAAAGGATAATATTAAAGTACGATGCGACTCGTTTTTCTACTTCGAGTGAGCTATCAATGTAGGATGGTTAGTTCAGGGTGTTTGGGACACTAGACTCACTTTGCATAGATAACACACTGCAATTGCCCCGGTCAATGATTGGAATTCGACTAGTCAACATACATCGACTTTCCTTGGTTTTCGGGCGTTGTTCATACAGGAATATTATTCAAAGTTAAACATACCCAATAGTGTTTAAAGCCGATTTTTATTGTTTAGAATGACTTTCTGGTCATCCTATCTATAGTCTGGCGAAGTATCTTCAACTCGTCCAGAAGCTGATCCTTCGCAGCTTAGGCATTTGTTTTTATCTGTCATATCGAGATGATTGATTACGGCTGAATTGCGAGGCACATTTGCTATTATGGAGCTGTTGCAAAATCCATCTCCTCTTGTAAATGATTACATGGCCTTAAGATCCTTGGACGAAGTGGGAGGAACAAGTAGGGATTCCTCGAAGCCCGTTGTCCTGTCAATCTTCTTTTCAGCTGTGCTTACATGGAGGTAGCCTCTTTTGCCTCACAACTTTGTGCAGATAGATAAAATCCCAGCAACTTCTTTGGTTATATTCCTTTATTAGACCCTGCATACATTTTCTGAAGTGCTATGCTTGGCGACAGAAGGACGTCATTTAAATAACTCTGTATCCATTCTTGAACATGTTTGGTCATGTACCTTTCGATTAATAGTCATGGATAACACTATTTTCGCACTACTCCTAACTGTCCTAGAAAGTAGTTGAGATGTTCATTTCCTTACTGTATGACCTTTGGCAAGAACTAAATCTTGTTTATGGAAGGTTTAAAATGCCTAACTCTAGGCACCAGTAGAAGCAAGATGTTATGAGAAAAATTATTCAACTGCCCCTGTCTAATTGAGCTTCCCCAACCCCGGTCTTGGATCGGGAAAAAGTCCAACAGTACTTGTTTTCAATTTTTCATAGCTATCTTCATCTATCCTCTACCGGTCATGTCCTGCTTAGTTGCCAAGTTGTCATTGAAGTTCGATTAGGCCTTGTTTCAATCTTTGGAAACTAGTGCACAAATCATTCGATTCTGATTATCCTTCCTTGAAATTGCCTATTTTCGAGGAATAATAAAATTCCTGAAGGCTGGTGATCACACCTTTTTGTCATTGCCAACTTCCTAGCAATGATAGATTCTCGTAGGTTGTGGCAAATATTCCAATCGTGCATCAGTTTCTATCTTCAAAAACTGGCATATCAATGACTCAATTTAGAGTCTTTTAGTGCTGATAGGTTCCTCTCAATATCGAGAACTTTTGGCTTACTGCTACAAGTTGTTTGTTTGTATTTTTTCAATGTGATCATGACAAGCGCTTCCGCTTCGCCATTGTTAGTCAATTGCAAGGATAGCATATTTTGTTTTTTCCTTACCACCGAGTGCATATCGACAATGTTGATCCCCCATTCTTTGCGATTTCCAAAATCCAGTATGCGCAGCAGCCTTTGTCTCTGGGGACTGGTGGTTTAACTGCTCGACTCTGAGCATTTCCTTTTCTCGCTGCTGTGCCTCCTGTGTTCCTGCATGGCATATTTATTTACCGCAACTTTGTGCATATAAATAATACTCCTGTATCATTTCATTATATTCTATTACTTAGCTCCATTCAGAATCATGATGTAGCTTAGCTTATCTAATTCTGTAGCCATTCTTGTTTTTGGATAGGTCGAGTTTATTTCGACCAAGAGTAGGTGTATATGCGCCAGTCCATAGAGCAGATCGCTCTGAATACTAAGTCCATACATTTTCAGGAGACTTGGTTTCTTGAGCAATATGTTTGACTATCCCAACCCTGATTTGCATGGTAGTTCCCATCTCCGGGAGTAAGTGACTTGGCAATTTGATTCCCAGATCTAAATTTTCAATGCTGTTAATTCCTCGACTATGATCGAATTCTCCTAAGTTGACATCATCAGCCAGTGTCATCTTTTCTTTCGTAGTAAATCCTTTCAATCCCAGTGTTGAGATCCTAGATGTTGTGAATCTATGGGCAGTGTTAGATTCAAGAAGAGGGAAGTTGGTTCCTTCTCGACGTCACCTATCTTCGAGCAATGCTGAATTCTTGAATGTTAAGACCTTCATTTCCTTAGGTGGCAATTTGTTGCCTGAATACTCTGCTTTACGAAACAGAACTATTTTCTAATCAACTTCGTGATTATTAGTGTTTAGACTTAGCGAGGTTTCCTTTGAACAAATATTTGTAGGCCTACCCCAGTTCGGGGGACTAGCTATTTCGAACGCCTATATTTGGGCTTTTGTGATAGGTGGAGAGGTGTGGGGCAAATGATTCAATTGCCTCTAGTCTAGATCTCAATCCTACTATGATATTGAGGAAGTCCGGTGAATTAACTCCCAACTTTCCATGTTTTTTCAGCTTGTCCTTTGCCGTGTGTGCCATGCTTAACTACTAACATTGTTATGGAAGTCAATTTCATGTGTCAGTTCGTATCTTTGAGAATTGGTGATTTAGCTGCTTGGTTCCAAGCAACATTTTCTTGAGGCTGCCTATCTCTAGGCTGCATCAAAACTCTTTCTAAGTTGAATACTAGAAATTCAGTTGTGCACTAGTTTACTAGTACATGAGTGATTCGAACCTGGGGATTTTCCTTCGACGCTGCCTTATCTCTAGGCAATGATTGATTCCTGTGATGAAGGGTGGAACCATTCAATTAAACGATGAATGGTTATGTCTTCCCATTGTCACCTATCTTTGGAAAACAGTAGTCTTCTAAAGACAAGGGTAGAAACTCAGTTGAGTACCAACTTCTATCTCAGGAAGCTAATGCATTGATTGTTTACTACTGTGAGTGTTTTTCGTTTACCCTACAGGTTGAAGTTTTCCCAGCATTGCCGGGGCAACACCGGTACTTAGAAAATAGAAAGTTTCTTGACGTTGCAAGGGAAATATTGGTACTTAGAAAATAGACGCAGGGTAGCTAGGGCAACACTAGTACTTAGAAAATAGAAGGTTTCTCAGCGTTAATGGGGCAAAATCGTACTTAGGAAAAATCGGAGTTTCTTGGCAATGCTAGGGCAACACCAATTCTTATGAGGTTGGGACCGATATTCCCCATCGATCTGGTGATTTTGGCCTTCCCAACAATGCCGGAGCAATGCAGGTTTTCAGAAGGCAGAGATCAATTTTTTAGTCGATCCAGCGGTTTGAGTAGATTTTCCTGTCGACTTAGTTGTATTGTATTCCAGTTGGCTACAATTTTCAATCTTTGGAAACTAGCATTTTAATGATTGGATCATAGGAGTCTTTCCTTGGTGCTGCTTGTCTTCAGATAGCATTAAAATCCCGCAAGTTGGAATCGATTCGTTCGTCCTATCCTGTATTCTAGGGTCGATTCCTTTTACCTTAATATGGCTGCTTTCTCGACATTGCCTACCTTTGGGCTTCGGAGGAATGAGAGCCTTAGGTGTTTCCGTTACTTAGCATTGTTTATAACTATCAAGCATTCCCCTTAGTGATGCAGGGCCGTTGTTTAACCAATTCCATGGTTATTCTTACTCGCATAGGATTGAATTTCCTCCGATCGCTTTTTGTTGCAATCTGACTTCCATTTGCGGAATCCATTATTCACAAGTGCCATATACTGAACCCTTTTGTTTCGAGCTCCTTGCTTTGTCTAGATGTCCTCTATGTAATTTGGTAGGTTATTGATGAGTTTTGATTATTATCCTTCCATGACTTGGGTTATCCCATGGTTTAGACCGTTAAGTCTTCATTTCCTATGATTAATTATTTGGAACTCTATGAAACTTCGTGAGCATGCATAGGAAGACTCATGGATCACTTGCCAGAAATATAAAGATGCCAAGACTTGGAATTTAAACTCGATACCAATTCAAAATCCTTAACTCGTCAAAATCGTTAACCGATCAGAATCATTAACTCGTCAAGACCTTAAACTCGGTACTAACAAATCCATGACTCGGTATCGAGTTAAGGACTATGTCCTATTTTCGATGAAACTTCTCCCAGTTTTTTCTAGCTTCCTTTTAGTGTGCTTACCAAGTTTGGAGTCATTTCATTGAGACTCCTTAACTCTGTATCGAGTTAAGGAGTTAGCTTCAAACATAGTGAAATTTTCCTAAGTTGCTTCTCTAGCTCTTCTAAGAGTGCTCGGCAAAGTTTCAAGTCGTTTCGTCTTCATCTTGAAATTCTAACTTTCGGTAGAAATTAGCTTGGTTAAAAACCCGGTTAACATTCGCCCCCTAGAATACGCTTTCATTGAAAATAAAGTATGCTCTGGATCGAGACAAACCCTTAGCAGATATTCAATAAACTCCAGCTCGATCGTTTGAGCGTCGTCTCAAGACATTTCTTTCGTTTGGTTGATTTTCCGTTAACCGTTTGTTTTAGTCATAGTTGAAATTCCATTCCTTTGCATTGGCGACTCAATCTATACTCTGGAGATTACGTCGCATTTTAGGTTGGTATAAATCATCTTTGTGATAATTTTGAGATGATGGCAATTTCGAAGGGAGAAGGTTGAATTTTGGATTATACTTGGCCAGTGGTGAAGCTGAGTTTTGCTTCGGCTAAATGCACATTTTTCCAAAGTCAAGTCCTGTTGTCTAGCTTTAACTGTCTCTTTTTGAGATTTTGGCTAAGTTCCTATCTTTGTTTGAATTCTAATGCGACGATTTATTCCAAAATCGAATGTAGTGGATGGTTCCATTGTATTGTTTTTCCCGTTTCTGCACTTCTAGTGATCCTGAAAAGAAAAGCTTTTAAAGTCGCTTTGGATAGCGGTCCCGTTATCGATTTCTCATCGATAACGGGTAAGTCCCAAAAAAATAATATTAAAGTATGATGCAACTCGTTTTTCTAGTTTGAATGAGCTATCTATGTAGGATGATCCGTTCTTGGGTTCCTATGTGACTATTTATTTACTGCAACTCTGTGCATATAAATAATACTCCCACAGTCATTTTGGCATATTCTATTACTTAGCTCCATTCAGAATCGTGATGTAGCTTATCTTAGCTAATTCTGTGGCTATTCCTATTTTTGGATCGGTCGAGTTCATTCCAACCAAGAGTAGGTGTACATGCGCCAGTCCATAGGACTGATTGTTCTGAATAATAAGTCCATACATTTTAGGGAGACTAGGTTTCTTGAGCAATACATTTGACTACCCCCAGCCTAATTCTGTATTTCAGTTCCCATCTCCAAAAACTAGTGACTTTGCTATTTGATTCCAAGATCTGAATTTTCAATGCTGTTAATTCCTCGACTTCGATTGAATTCTCCCAAGTTGACATCATCGGCCAATGTCATCTTTTTTCATAGTAAATCCTTTCAAGCCTAGTATTGAGATCCTTGATGCTATGAAATTTTGGGCAATATCAGATTCCAGAGGGAGGGAAGTTGGTTCCTTCTCGACATTGCCTGTCTTTGGGTAATGCCAAATTCCTAAAAATTAAGACCTTCATTTCACTAGATGGCAATTTGTTACCTGAATGCTCTGCTTTGCGAAACAGAACCGTTACCTAATTAACTTCGTGATTATTACTGTTTGGACTTGGCGAGCTTTTCATTGACCAAGTATTTGTGCTCTTATCCTTATTCGGCGAACTGGCTATTTCGAACGCCTATATTTGGGCTTTTGTGAGAAATGGAGAAGTGCGGGGAAAATGATTTAGTTTCCCCCAGTCTGGCTCTCAATCCTACTTTGAGATTAAGAAAGTCCAGTGATTTAACATTTGATTTTCCATGTCTTTCCCATTTGTCCTTTACCATGCGTGCCTTGCTTGATTGCTAACATCGTCATGGAAGCTATGTTCATGTGTCAGTTCGTATCTTTGAGAACTGGTGATTTAGCTCCTTGGTTCTAAGCAACATTTTCTTGAGGCTGCCTATTCTGGGTTGCGTCAAAACTCTTTATAAATTGAATACTGAAAATTCAATTGTGCACCGATTTACTACTACATGAGGGATTTGGTCCTGGGGATTTTCCTTCGACGCTGCCATGTCTCTGGATAGCGGTAGATTCCTATGATGAAGGGCCGAACCATTCGATTGGTCGATGAATGGTTATGTCTACCATTGTCACCTATCTTTGGACTATAGTAGTTTTCTAAAGACAAGGGTAGAAACTCAGTTGAGTACCAACTTCTATTTTTAAAAGCTAGTGCATCGATAATTTACTACTGTGAGTGTTTCTCATCTACCTTGCAATTTGAAGTTTTCCTGGCATTGCTGGAGGCAACATCGGTACTTAGAAAATAGAAAGTTTCCTGACGTTTCCAGGGCAACACCAGTACTTAGAAAATAGACTCAATGTTGCTGGGGCAACACCGTTACTTAGAAAATAGAATGTTCCCCGACGTTATTGGGGCAAAACCGGTCCTTAGGAAATAAGAGAGTTTCTGGCATTTCTGAGGCAACACCGATACTTATGAGGTTAGGATTGATTTTCCCTATCGATCTGGCATTTTTAGGCCTTGCCGACATTGCTGGAGCCGGTTTTCAAAAGGCGGGGATCGATTTTTAGTCAATCCAATGGGTCGAGTCAATTTTCCATCGACTTAGCGGTATTGTATTCCAATTGGATACTAGTTTCAGTCTTTGGAAACTAGCACTTTAATGATTGGATCATAGGAGTCTTTCCTTAGTGTTGCCAGTCTCCGGTAGCGTAAAATCTTTCAAGTTGGGATCAAATCATTCATTCGATCATGTATTCTTGGGTAGATCCCTTTTAACCTAACATGGATGCTTTCTCGACATTGCATACATCCGAGATACCCCATATTCCAAAAGAATGAGAGTCCCGACATTTCTGTTACTTAGCTTTGCTTATAATTGTCAAGCGTTCCCCTTAGCGATGTAGGGCCGTTGTTTAACAATTCCATGGTTGTTCCTATTTGCATAGGGTTAAATTTTCTTCGATCGACTTTTGTTGCAATTTGAATTCCATTTGCAGAACCCATTATTCGCAAGTGCCACACTCTGGGCCCTTATAGAAAATTAGACACCGTGGAGCAAGTCATTACATTACCCCCGGTATGACTGCACTCTTCCTATCCCGATCATGGACCGATAGAGTATGGTAGTGCTTGTCTTGAATTTGTGACAATTATCATTGCTTGTTCCGAGCCATACACATTATGTTGGGTCTATAGCATTGTTGCGGATATCCACCTTATTCATCGGTTTCAATCTTCGGAAATTGTCGGTTTAGTTGCCCGATTCTGAGCGTTCTCTTCTTATCCTTGTCTGTCTTTGGACAATAGTTGGTTTTCCACAAGCAAGAGTCGAAGTAACTGATCAATCTCTACGTGGTTGATTATTCCAAGAGCTACTAACATCCAAGCCATAGAAAATCTATGATAGTTGAGGATTATCTTTCATGAGATTGCTAGTCTTCGAGCGACATCGGATTCTTAGAAGATGAGCTACACCCTTCGGACATTGCCAGTCTTTGAGCTATGCTGTATTCTTGCAGGTTAGAGTTCAAGAACTCAGTCGAGCACCTGCTTCTATCTTCTGAAATTGGTGCATCGATGATGTGGTTTTGGAAATGCCTTCCACCGTCGTCTATCTCTAAGCGATGGTAAGTTCTTCCTATTATCACATCTCTGATCGATAGTAAGTTCTTCATGCTATTGCCTGTCTCTAGGTGATAGTAAGTTATAAGGAGTTTGATTCTCTTACCGATATGACAGTTTGGAGTTCCCGATGACACCTGGGCAACATCGACGCCTAGGAGATTGGACCAATTTTCCATCCAATTTTGTATTTGAAAGATCTCTTGACGTTGTTGGGGCAACCTTGGTTCTCGTAATGTAGGATTGCTCCCCAGTGTTGGCAGGGAAACATTGGTACTTGAGAGTAGGAGAATTTTTGGCATTGCCAGGGAAATGCTGATTCTTGGAAAGCAAGGATTGATTTTCCACCTATCCTGCAATTGAAAACCTTCCCGGTTTTGTCGAGGCAACATCGGTACCTAGAAAATTGATAGCCTCTCGGTGTTGCCGGGGTAACACCGGCAAATAAAAAATAGAAGGGTTTCCCAGGGTTGCTAGGGCAACACTGGTATTTAGGGAGTTAGAATCGTTTTTCACCATCGATCTGGTAGTTCGGGAGTCTATACTTCTTATCCGAAGATTTAAGAAGTTCTTTCTCGATTGCACGGGGCATGTGCGCATCGCTTGCGCGAACAAGGTATCATTCATGCTACCGTTAGTTGTGGGCCTCCAAGTAGGGGGATGTTACATATTCATTGTAAGTAAATGTCACTCAAATAGAGATTACACTTATTGGTCCATGTGATACTCGGTGAGGATTATCGTAAAGTTAGGTATTGATTTATGAGAGCCATTTATCAACCAACTAGTAGAGATATGAGTAGCTTATAGGGTATGAATACTATGTGACTATCCACATTGTATCCAACTTCCTTTATTTTCGGGAGTGAACCAGATTGGCCAGTATTCACCCTAGCGGCCTGAACGTAGGATCCCGCCTCTGATCCGCGACACTATAGTTATATGTCCATTTTGATGCGCATCACAGTATTGGTAGCGGTAGATGGATTGTTACCCATAGCCCCTTGTATCGCTTAGGCTAGCAGTCCATTATTATTAGGGCAAAGCAGGGTCATGACCGAGGCTACGTGTAGACCAGCCACTAGTGGATGGAGTCACGATGTCCATCGAGGTAACTGAAGACTATGAGGATAGGCGGTACTCCGTGGTAGGCGAGTAGACCTGGGTACATGTGGTAGATTGGCATATACCTTGAAGACTATAGAAATAGTTCGTTACTCTATGGTTGGCAAATAGACCTGTGTTCCTAAGTAGGCTTGCTGTAGGCGGCTGTCAGTCTCCTATTAGATTCATGGTATATGTGTGTGTAGTGGTTTGTCATATATGTCTCTTTCCTATAATGAATTGACTAGATTAGAGACTGATCGAGTCTAAAGTGTAGGCAGTCCCCATATATCCATACTCTTTGATGATTTGGTATTTTTGAGATAGCCTTACTTTATTGTTGGTGCTTTTGGTTTTTGGAGGATTTATATTGATGGTTTGTAAGATGTTGAATATGGTTTGGATAATTTGATTGGTTATCTCATATTTTATATAAATCAATTTTGATGATGATTTCTAGTATGAATGATTTATCCAATTGACATCGATTTCATGATTTTTTAGTGGCATTCTTTATATGGGTGATGACACTTTATTATATGAATTGTAGTGGTTATTATCTTGAGATATTTGAACTTGTTAATGTTATTGTTATTATTAATATTAAACCTTTATTTGATTTTACGTATTTCATATCACCCATCATTATAAATATAGTCTGACTCGTGTGTTATTTATAATACTCGAGTTAGTTCGAGACATTTTGGGTACACGGACTATGGGACTAGCATGTATTTTTCTACACTTAGAGGAGACTAGATATTTAGCATTGAAGTATATTGTTTTGTATTGTATTGATTCGTGTATGTATTTGACATTATGATGTATATCACACCTCGTATATTTTATATATTATATCTTATCGATGCAACTGACTTTTTGATCTCTTACATTTACTGTATTTTGTGTATTGTTCTATCCTAGAGGCACATGTGTTTATAACTTTGTATTGGTACTGTGTATGTATAGGTGAGATATGTATTTAATGCTTTAATATGTATCAGTGCCATTCTAAGGGAATATTCACGTATGTACCCCATATTGCTTTATTCTCCATATTATTTGATAGTATTACTTTGTAATATTCTTGGATGGTATAGGTATAGAGGTCGTGGCGTTACAATGACGTTTAGTTCTAGGTTTATGTTTATCGTCTACGTTTACTATTACGAGAGGATTTGATGTTGAATCCAATTTTACATAGAGTAGAGATGAATAGCCAGACTGGAACTAGCACTCGAAATGAAGTTATGGAAATATCAAGCATGGACATTCCACTTTGATTTCGTCGTTATCTCCAAGCTAGAAACTAGGCTACCATTAATAAAGAGGCACCTATAGTTGAAGTGCAAGATAGACATTTGTTCGTGCACCAAAGCCGAATTTCCCTATGCTGTGTAAAGATTTTTTTAATATGGATGGCAGGCCATATAAAGGAACAAAACTTTTGTGGAGTCACAAGCTTGGCTGTATACATGTGATAAGATTTTTCATATGCTAAAATTAAGTGATGAGGTAAAACGGCAGCATGCTTCTTGGCACCTATAAGGGGAAGCAGCGAATCAATAGGATGTTCTTTCAAAATAATTTAATGAAGAGGAAATTTCCTAGATGGATTTTAAGAAAAGATCCAAGACAAATTTTTGTCTGGGGCTAGAATGAAGGTGATTCATGAGAAGTTTATTAATCTCAAACAAGGAAATTCTACCGTGAAAGAATATATTAGTAGATTTAATGAGATGACAAAGTTTGGTTATGAGTTGATATATACGACACCAAAGAAGACAATGAAGTTTGCAAATGGGTTGAGTTCACCACTTAGGGAATTAGCACTTAGTAAGATTCTCATAGGAGCAACGTTCGAAAGTTTATTTGAGTCGACATTGTTGAATACCACTATAGTGGAGATTCCTTAAGAGCGATATACGAAAAATAGTAGTCAAGGTAACATAAAGATTTTGGAAGTCAAAGTAGACAGGTAGTATGCGAGACATGAAGAGTGAAAGGTGCAATATAAGAGGACACGAGTCGAAGGATTATAGAGTGAAGGTCTCAGAGATTATATGTTATAATTACAATAAGATGTGCCATATGAAGAGGGAGTGCTCTATTGTGGGAAGGATTCATACAAGGTGTGTCGTTACCCTATATTTTTGTCATTATTTATTTACTCGGATATGCTAGAAGGAGTTACGCTCAGAATTTCGAAGACAGAATTCTTTTCATATAGGGGAGAATGTAACACCCCGAAAGGTTTACACGTTTATTTTACTAATAAGGGTAAAATGGTAATTTTACAAATGTTGAAATTAAGTAACGAGAACTATGTCATTGCATAGAGCTCATTTTTCTGATCGAGATAGTATATTGGTTTGTCCGGATTGGAGTTCGTATGAAGAGGATATGCTAATTTTAAGTAGTGGGTTTTGATTGGCTTAAATGAGCCTAAGCCCATTTGACTAAAGTACCAATTCAGAAGTTATAAAATGAATCGCATAAGCTTAAAATAATTGCTTACATATAATTTCAGTTATGCCTCGTTTCTATACCAAACCCCATACATATCAAAACGACGAGCTCGAGAAGGACTATGGGAAGATACTCATTGTTTGTAGATTCGAGAAACTTTGGAGGACCACATTTCCGGACAGTGAAGGATTGGAGACTATTAGGTGATTTCTAGGGCTTGGCAACATAGACAAGGGAGTGAGAATCATTATTAGGATATATATTGTTCACATGAAAGTAGTTTCATTATTTGATTGCTAATTGGGGTTAGTAGATGTTGAATTTGGGTAAATTGAATTAGGGGATAAATACTGATGTAATTCTGGGATTAGATAATGTTAATTATAGTTGATTTAGGTTAAGTTAGTATTAGATCCATATTATATGAAAATTAGAGTTAAATGGTTGAATTTATAACGATTAGGGTTGAATCATGGACATATAGTTATATGTGATGTATAGTAGAAAAAATGATGTTTACGAGATGTAAAAATGAACCAAAACAGTAAACGATTAAGAAAATTCAAACTGGGTAAGAAACGGTTTAAACTAACATGGTTACAGTGTATTTCGCACAACCATCGGTCCACTGGTGTTATGCCGACCGATCCACCAGTGGGCGTTTCTCAGCCCAGGTTTAACCTGGACCAAGGCCGGAGTACTTTGGCTTTAGTGGAGCCTATATGAAATAGACTATGAGCGATGTATTGGTTTTTCAATGATGTTTTAAATCGTTTAATGTGCAAAAATGTATTTTCGTTGATTTGCATGTTATAATGATTATATTAAATTATGTATTAAAAGGGTTAGGCTACGTTTACCTACCTTTGTGTGTGCATGAGTTAGTCTATGTTTATCTAACTCATGTTCGTGTTTATGTTTATGGGATTAGTCTATATTTAACTATACAATGGGGTTAATCTCCATTTAACTAACTCTCTTATGTGTTGATGGGTTAATCTATGTTTAACCAACTCTCTTGTATGTTTAAGTTTATTAAGTATAAAATAGTTATTTCCATATTGTGTTGATTATGATGGACTAACACTGCAGATGCATGCGTGATAGGTTGTAATATAGTAACTGTTAGCGCTCATGCGTGTTTATGAAATCATGTTAGCAGTATATACTTGGTAATGTTTTTACTCACCAGACATGTTTCTGAACCCGCCTCCCTCCCCCTCATACGCTTTAGGTAAATGAAGTCACCTTGGCATGTGTAGCATTTGAAGATGGTGACTATGAAGATATTTATATATGTTATCTGTTTAATTATACATATTGTATACATGGTGTGATAATGTGTGTATGTATGAATATTATGAACGACTTATGATATATATAGATGAAATTTGTTAGTTTTCTCTATATTACACTTTGATCCATTCCGCTATGAGGTCTAAAAGATGTAGTTAGTTTAGCTTTCTGTATACTATTGTTTAAAATAATCACACTTTTCAATTTATGATGCATATGATTCGATCATATGGTTGTGAAAAGTCAAGTTGTTACACCACTCCTTCCCTGAGCTTCCACTATGTCAAGATTTTTTAACTTGTACATTTAGTTAAATTGACATAGGCACTATGGTTAGAAACAAGAAGGAAAGTTCCAAAGGATCACCTAGCTCCTCTAAAAATCGAAAACCCTTTGAAGAGAAAATTTACACCAACTATCAATCTTACTTCTCAAGGTCGGAGAACATCCACTCCTTATTGCACTATTTTGGTATCTCTGGAGTTGAGACTAGAGTTCTAGGTCCCTCAAACAGGATTGACTCTCTTCTTGAGGATTCTTTGCTTTCACTATCACCCATATCTGGCATTTTTTCTGCCTGCCTTTCAGTACTCTCATCACCAGTGTCTGCCTTACCTCAAGATTGCACCTGTTCAGCTCGCTCCAAATTCCTATAGTTATATTCATGCCATTTAAATAGCTCAATTAGAAGATTTGACTCCTTCTATTCCGTGTTCTCTTACCGCTCTTTAAAAAGTTAAGAATCAACCTGAAAGCACCGTGTACTATTTCTATCCTATTGATAGTGGGGTGGTTTCTGACTCGATCAATAAAGCAAGGGACTGGTGCCATTAGTTTTCTACATGAGATGCTTCTCGTTAGAAATTTCAGACAAATTCTCTGTCCCAAGTATGTTATCTAGACTTATAACTTTTTTTATCTTTTCATCCTTTTACATTAACTCCTATTGTTTTATTTCTAGTTACTATTTTCTACAGCTACCTCAAAAGACATTGATCCTAAGCTTCTAGCTAAAATCGACTACTTTGGAAATGTCACCAAGTTCTCAAGGAGTCAATTGAGACTTCTCACTAAAGAGATACTAAGGAATTACTCTTTGATTCAACCACCTCATCCCATTTTGGGTGAGCCCTTTGTAACACTCCTAATTTTGATTAACATTATTCATGAGATTTAATTGGATAAATTAAATAGAATAATGCAATGTATAGTGTCATAAGGGAATTGAGGTTTGACAAATACTATGGTCAAACCTTAACTAAATAAATTGATAAGGTTGTTTTAATAATTTTAAACATAAGAGAATACATGGGAGAGGTAAAATAGGGATAGATAAACCTTTCATCCCTAGAACTCTTACCTCCCATATCATTCACGTTTTCATCAAACTAAAACAAACAAATAGAAAAAATCAAGGCCGACCATAAGCAAGAAGAAAAGAGGAAGAAATCCTTGGAAACCAAGTTAAAGCCAAGGAGAATCGAATCTACTCACTCAGGTCTCAATTCTCATTATCAAATCAGGGTGAATAATGATAGACCACCTCATTGTTATACCTATTTGGTTTTGAATCTTGTTTGGATTGATTCGCTTATGATAATTTGATGTACCATGTTGATTATATCATTGTTTGGGTAAAATAATGATTTATGGAAATTGTATGAAATTATTTATATGGGTTTTAAGGGTAAAACCTAATATTTTTATCTCTAAATGATTTGATTTCTGATACATTAAAACATTATTTTGGAGATGAGTTTTTAATTTCATAATTTTCCAAGTTATATATATTATTTTATGAATTTTCTAAGAGAAATAGCTTAATTTTGAGTTTTAATTATTTAAAATAATTAAATATGGTTTTTGGGTCTGAAATTTTTATATGTTAAAGAGAAGGATATTCTCTAATTTCCTTGAATTTTTAGGGTTTTTCCTAAGTGATTTCGATTTATGGTGAATTTATTACGCTAGATAAGCAAATAAAAAGGAAAATTAACCAAGGATATTAATTAATCGTTATAATTATACTTTAGAACTTGAAATTATAGGACGACAGAAATTTCTTAAAAGGATTCGTAAAAGATTGTTTTACCCAATAGAAATTGGACAAGAATTGTGATTCAGTGAAAAGTTTTTACTTTAAGAAGTAATACAACAGTTTTTATAAGATTCACAACAATGCCATGCCACCTTATCGTCTTCGAGCCTAAGACAATGTCGCATTATTGGGTGCTTACGTCGTAGTGAAAGAAAACATAGGACAGTTACTTCGGTAACTATGCAATGGTTCCAAGTAGGTCGAAGTCGACGTTGTTGACAA
Source organism: Allium fistulosum (assembly GCA_030737815.1). NCBI lineage: Eukaryota > Viridiplantae > Streptophyta > Magnoliopsida > Asparagales > Amaryllidaceae > Allium > Allium fistulosum. The sequence continues at coordinate 902,131,514 of CM060905.1, forward strand.
CATATTATAAGTGGTAATGACACTTCGTGATTCCTTATATGTTTAAAAGCTTTAGTGTTGACATTGATGACGTTGCATACCTTCATCACTGTTTTAAATGTTGTCGCATCTCTTCGTTTGTTTTCCAAAGCAAGGCAATAACGCCGCTATTATGTCTTCGACTCTATATAAAAGCGGAATAGTAGCCGAAGGGGTTTAAGTGTAAATGTTTTATAACTGTAGGATCGTTTTCACCCTAGAGGGGGGTTGAATAGGGTCTACTAAAAATTAACGTGGAAATAAAAACAAACACAGAAAGCAATGCAGAAAAGATCACACATAGATTTACCCAACTTCGGCAAAAACTGCCTACGTGCTGCCCCCAAGGTTTCTACTAGAAATCAAGTCATCGGTCGCTTACAAAAACACATAAACTCGCGATACCTGCTAATTCGATTAACCTAACTCTAAGCTCAAAACCCTACCACAACTCAGCCACTGAGTTGCGAATCCTCAAACTATTCCCCGTAGTTTTTATCTAGTTACACAACTAGAAATTTACCAAATTTAAAAAGAGAAAATTACAAAATAAAATAAAACATAAAAACAAAACCGTATTTTAAAATTTAAGCCCAATAAAAATAAAACACTACCCAAATATAATAGAGAAATGACCATCTCCCTTTTTATTTTTGTCTGAGTACTTTCTTTGGCCATTCCTTTTGTTGCTCTTCAAAAACTAGGGTTTCGAATTGAAGCTGCCGATACAAATCGATCAATTGAAGTGATGATATTGCTTTGATTTGCTTCATCAATCGACTCCCTGGCTTTGATTGCTCACGATTGCTTCAATTGTGTCAAGCTCAAATATCGGTATGTGATTTTTCCCCTTTTCGATTTTGATTATGCTCGACTTGATTCGAGTTTTGGATTTTGTTTTGGTTTGTTCTAAGTAAGCTCTTCAAATTTTTCTCTCAAACTCGAATGAATATTGCCGATGATGATTTTGGGTTTAAATAGGGATAAAATCCTATAATTTCGTTCGTATAATTTTGGTTTGAATTTGTCGTGATTTTATCACCTGCATTGATTTTTGATCGTGCAATCTTGTGATTGCTGACTTATTCCATTGATCGAAGATAACTTTGATGAATTTGAATGAATCTGTTCCGACCTTTTCTCCTACGACTTGAATTTGAATGGATCTGTTCCTCTTTTTACTGCCAACGACTTGTTCTTCATGCACCGTGACCTCTGATTGACTTCACTACAACGTTTTCTACTCGGTTCATGATCCACGACTTCACTGCAACGTTTTGGATATGTATATATGTCACTGCATATAAACTTGTACATGTTGAGGCTTGTTGTTGTGACTAGTCTGTTTTGCATTCCTTGTGTTCACAACTGCTGTGTTCACCACTTCTTTTTTTTGGTTATTTTAGTCTGGTTCAATTTGTTGTCGTTTTGCACTTGAGTCTGTCTGGAGCTTGTTGAGCATGTCTGAAGCTTTTTGCATTCATGTATATTTGCATTCATGTTAACCCATTTTGTGTCTGAAGATTTTGGTTGTATGTTGTCATTATGTTGAGGACATTTCTGGTGGTCTGGTTTCATGAACAAATTGTTGTTCGGTGCACTGTTCTGGTCTACACTATTTTGATTGAGGTTGTTGTCATGTTCATCTGGTTGCATATGTATCAGTGCATTGTGGTCTGGTTCCGGTTGCTTTTGAATTTGGTTCATTTGTTCTTTGCACTCATGTATATATGCACTGAAGTATGTTAGCCCATTTGCATTCATGTTGTCTTGTTCTTGCCTTAAAAAGAAAAATAGCAGCCTGGTTTCATTTTGATTCTGTCTTGAGTCTGCACTATTGCATATTAGGCTTGCTGGCTTGATTGTATGGTTCCATATGAGTTTGGACTGACCATGTGTATATTTGTTTGCATGCTTCATTATATTCATATGCATTGTTCTATTTGTCATTGCTGCTTTGCATCCATTTAACATGTCTGGTTCAATTTGGTCTTGTTTTGTTCCTCTTGAAATCTGGTTTGGTTCCACTTGTTGTTTTTTGCATTGCACTTGAGTTCAATCCAGTCTAGGGTTGGGTTTGACCTTGTGCTCACATGTCCCTGCAATTTTAACAAGTGTATATTAGTGTGCACGACCTTATGGTATGTGTAGTGATACACAGTGCATGTCATAATTTGTCCGCGTAAGATGAATTAAAAAATGATGACGAACAACCCAAATATTTGAGGCAAATAATATTTTCAAAACATACACTTTATTGTGCACTGCAAAATATTTTCTTTTTCAATTTTACCGCAATAGTGTTTATTTTGCAGATAGTTCAGATGCTAAATAGAGACTGGAACAAAGTTGAAGATCAAATACGAGTGTTGAGTGAATTATGTAGTGAGGTGAAACATGTATGAAAAATTGTGTATTGAAAATTGTGTTGTAATTGAAACTTGTATAGCGAGAGCTTAAATTTGTACTGTTCGAATTTGTAATAAACTATTTGTTTGAATAAAATATTTGTTTAAATATGAATTTCGAATTATTTATTTTATTCAACAAATATTTATTTAATTATGTGAAAAAATAAAATAGTACAATAACAAATACATTTAAATGAATATATATATATGTTTATTATCATCAAACAAAAATCATAGGCTATTGTATTGTACAATAACGTCGTCGAAGGTCTTGGGGTCAATGTGCATTAAGGTCAACGACCTTATGTTTTAGAGTCGATGCCGCTTGGCCACGACATCACACCTTATCTTTTTATTGCCAAAGAGGTCGTTTTTGAAGTTAATTAAAATTATTTTTAATAAGGGTGAAGAAGCCTATGTTTATGAGGATCGACGATCCTATACCTTTGGCTATGAGCCATATAACTTATAACAGGTTTTAAATTTTGGCCTTCGACCCAGATGAAGGTTGATATGTTTTAATGCCTCATGAGTTAAACTATATTTTATTATGCGTGGAGAGCCTTTTATGCCAACATCATCAAGGCCGTCGAGGTTAATCTATTTTAAACCATTTAAAGGGCTAAGTGTTTTCATGTTTTGAATATGATTTAAAAAGCAAATAATCATGTATGAACTGGTTTTCAAGGATTTTAACTATGAAATAGCCCAAGCTTTGAGTTGAAATTTCCAAATAAGAAATTACTTAAGATTAAGTAATTATGAGAAATAAAGAGATTATTAATTAAACATATTGAATGGTGGATGTTATATGTTCTTGTATTTATTTGATTAGTTATTATGTTGCTGTTATTATCATGCTCATATCATTTATGACCCATAACTACATTTTGTGGTGTTAAAGGGCAGATAACTAGCTAGCTTGACCCAGTGGTGAGTATAAATAGAATTAACTCCTAAGTGAGTAGAATTGCATCCAGGAGATCAGGTAGATCAGAAGTATAGGATGCTCAGAATTGATCAAAAGATTATTGATTCAGACATGTTATTGGAAGGACCCAATAGGTTCATAGTCATCCCATAAAAACTATGACATGAGAAATATTATTGGAAGGGTCCAATAGGTTCCTAGTGATCCCATGAAAACTATGTCTAGATGATATTATTGATAGAAATCAATAGGTTCATAGTGATCCCATGAAAACTATGATTTGAGATATGTTATTGAAGAATCCAGTAAGTTATTAGTAAGCCCATGAAAACTATGATTGGAAATTATTGGTAAAAACCAATAGGTTCTTAGTGATCCCACAAAAACTATGAAGTTGCATAGATTGTCCCTAAGAATTTAGACAGGTTATTACTCAGCCTATGAAAACTAATAGGTTCATACTGACCCTAGAAAAACTATAAATTTGGACAGATAGTTAGATAAACTAGGATGGGTAGTCCAGGGTATATTGCATTCTTGCATATCATCATATATTATTATGCTTAACCATTGTGGATGCATGATCACAGTATATGGTTAATGTATTTTGGTTAAGACACTAGAGAGGGGAAAATCAGTTCCGCTCAACGGCTTGGTCTCACTAGATATCTATTGGTTTGAGATGGTGTGTTATTATTCACACAAGACTTTTTGTCTGACTTGAAGTTTATGTTTTCCCTTTAAACTTTAGGGTGCTCAAAATTAATTTGAATAGATTGAGAGCAAGGTTTGTTCAGGTTTTCTACTAGGACGAATAAGCTTTTTGAGATGTGCATGAGACAATCCAGCTATTAGGAGCTTTTATCTATTTCTGCTATGTGGTTTGGAAGTAATGACAAAGTCGTATAATTGCCAAGCATGTGACTTTAATCAACCAAAGGGGCATCTTCATATGTCACTCTTGGAGTATTTTATAATAATTATAATTTCTCTGAACTTGGGATTACGGATGAGATTATGTAATGAATATAAAATATCCTTTGTGAAATAAAATGTGAAAATAGGTTATTATACTGTGTTTGAAAAAAAAATTATATTCATGTGGCTCTGATTATTGATATGATTAACATAGCCACATTTTGTCACCGAGAATCAATAACTATGAATGAATGCAGCATCCATAGTGTTTGTGTTGGGCCTCAGAATGGGGGATGTTATACCCTCTATAATAAAGAGGAACGCATATGGTTCTTCTTCCCTTGCTGCTACCAAATTAGAAATCTTCTTCGCAAACTCCTAGGTCCAGCCCTCAAACACTAATAGTCCCGGATACTCCCCAAGTCTCATTGTGTTCCTCGTTTTGTATCTAAATAGTAATTGTTTTTCCTCATCAACTTATAATTTCTATGTTGTAGATGTGCACTTTCGCAACACCGCTTCCTTATTGTCGTACAAGGATCCTTCGAAATTTCCCATCTTTCAAAGAGTTGCTAGAAAGTCACTACTATCTCCTACTTCCAAAGTTGTCTCATCATCTTTGATATCCATAGTATAATACAATTTGGCATTGGAAAAGAGTAGGAAATGAAAGGTGTATAGTGAAGCATGTACTTTTTATGCGCCCTCACTTAATAAATCTAAAGAGGCTGAACCTGCACCATCGCTACCTTTGGTCCTTACTTTTGGTGTTATCACCACTTCTTCCTTGTTGCTTGCTCAAAGCCCGGTCATCGATGTTACAAGTTCATTGCTTAGAGATTCTATAGCCTTCCTTTGGCATGAACTAGGGCTTAATTCACCGAAAATATCCATTTTCAAATTTTGGAATGGAAACTTTGTATTTTTGGAGTTTTGAGGCGTTATTAATGAATATTCTCCAATCTCCTACTATTGCTTCTTTGGGTTCTTTAGAAGCCTTTCTTCTATTTCTAAAAGAGGTTCTTATTTCTCTTCTGCAGCATCTTATCCTTGTATGGCCCCCTTTGTTTTCTAATTCATTGGACTATTTGATTAATTTGGTATTAAGTTATTAAGATTCTTTTCAGATTGGAAAACATCTATTTCTTTTCAGTGATCGTCTTCATTCTCTTCTCAAGGCATGTCATTACTGTGTGAACTAAATTCTTCATTGTCTAAGAAGGTAAAGACCCTTGAAAACGAAATTTAGTGCTTTCAATCCAAAATTGGTTTTTTAACCTCCAAGAATGCCTAAATCACATCATTATGAGATTCATAGAAAAAGAGAACTCATGATTTATAGGAGAAAATAAAACCTTTGGAGAACGATCTTGGACATGCTCAACTTGAAATTTCCTGCCTTAAAAAGGACTCAACTAAAGTCTCGATTCTAGAAAATAATTTAACAAAGAAGAATCCTTCTCTTAGAAAGTAAAAGTCGTCTCTACATAACATTAAGGCTAAAGTATCTTTTTTCTTAAATGAAGCATTTCCTCATTGGAAAGGTCAGATTTTCGAGGCCATATTATTTACTTCTTATAAAGACAATGTTGGTCGATGCCTAGACATGGATTTTCCTTCTATTTATTCCATCGGAACATATTATAAAAGAAGGTTTGACATCCTCCTTGACTGCATTAAGGGAGAATATTCTGAGTTTGGGGACAATGATCCATTTGATCCTACTAAATTCCTGGCTTTCGATGATCTTTCATCAAATGACAATGAATCGGAAAGCAATAAAGCAAACAAATTAGATAATGATAAAAATGAAGGTGTCTGAAATGGTGGGTTTGACAATCGCACTTGAGATGGCTCACATAAAAGGGATGGGGATGGAGGTTCGAGGTAGAGTGAACCAGTGGCCCATCAAGATTCATGTCATGCCTCCGATTTTTCTTCCTCCACACTGACAAAGATACTGGTGGTTCATCACCCTAAACAAATCATCCTAGTGGTTCAACCTTCCATGGCTTAAGTAATCTTGATCGTTCCTCTTTTGGAATTCCAAAGTTCAGCCTTTCGAGCCGAGTGCTTCAATGATTCCTCTATAGGTAATTTGTAACGATCCTTATTTTTAACTATTTTAAATTATTAAATTTAATATAATTATTGAACAAAAATGGTTAGAAATAAAAATATAATGATTTATTAATGTAATCTATTGGATATGAACATAGATAAAAAAATTAAATAACAAAATTCAATAAGATAAAAGATGATAACTTATATTAGAAAGTAAATTAAATGATATTGAATTATAAGCAATTGATCACAAAAATTGAAATAATCAATGTTAAGTTAAAACAGAATCAAATGAATTTTTATTAAAATTAAAAGCATAAGTTTATTTATATGAAATTGTATTTTTGATAAGTATAAATTTTATAAACAAGAAAATATTTATTTGGTAAGAAATGAATAACTTTTGCTGTATACAATAATTGAAAAGATGTTGAATTACTGTAAAATGGAAGTAGTTGTTTTATTATTTGAATTTGTTTTAAAAGAAGATTTTATAAGTTAAATAACTTATATTTCAAATATGGTGATTTATGTGACAATTTAATTGTTATATTTAATATCTGGAATTGTTTAAATAACTGAATCTTAAATTTTATATGAATGAAAATGATTTCAAAAGTTGATTTAAATTCTATTTAAATAAAAATGAAGTTAGTGAACTTTTAAAATTGGATTTAAAAATAATTAAATTGATTTTGGAAATTACTCGTTTTAATTAACGTGCAAAAATAGCTTTTTTGGGGAATTGTCTCATATTTCGATGAAACTAGTTTCATCGAGTCCGTAATAGTGAATTATTATATGATTTCAAGTTTCGTAGTGATCAGACATATTGTTTGGTCGTGCGAACTTGAAACATGTAGAATTTATGTTCAGAACTTAAATTAAAATAATTCGATTTTGAAAAGCTATCTTCTGTATATGATGGAATTGACTTCCGATATATGTTCCATTGTGTTACGAATAGAGGTATAACATATAGAACATTAGGCGGCACGCTTCGTTTGGAGTTCGAAAATTTCACGGATGAATAATGCTTTGGGAAATTTTCTATAAATAGCCCGTAACTTTCTTTCTTTTGCAAAAACCCTAAACCTAAATCAACAACTGCCATTAAAAAGAACTCCATCCAACAACCAATAATGATCGGTGCCACCACGTTCATTTTTAATCTTCGACCCCAACAGCAAAGTTTTTCGGCTCGATGAGAGGAAGCTATTTACCGGTTAGATCGAGCAGAAGTGGAGCGAGGCGGTGGCTAAGGGGCTGTGATGCGTGCATCAAAATTGGGTTCATTGGTCTCGATTTGAGCGTATGCACGCGCCGCTGTGGGACGACGCGAGGCACAGGCGAGGCGCGGTAGGGGGAAAGGGGCGATGGCGGCGGTGGCTCGGCGTCATAGGGATGGGCGGCGTTCGTTTAACGAAAACGAAAAAAATAAAATTAAACACGCGGTGCCTGGAAAACAACAGAGGCAAATAAAGATTTAGTTAAACTTATTTTAATTATATCGTTGTGCTAATTACTGAATAACCTTTTCATATGAGGTCGAATTTGAGCGAAACGAGTCGCGTTGCGGTCATATCGACGAAGGCTACGACATGGAGTTGGATTTGAATTTTTTTTACTCTGAAAAGTTTCAATTTCAAATAAAGGTGAGTGTTTTAAACCGCTCACGAAATTCTAAAATATTCTAATGTTAGTTAAATTGAAATCATAAAGTATTTATCTTTATTGACTGTTGTATGGTAATTTAACTGATATTTAAATTGACATATGAATAGAACTGTTAGGAATTTGTAACTGACAGTTAAATTTGAAATTGAAACTGAACTGCTAGTTAAACAACCGATATTGATAACTAGTTAACTGTTGTGATATATTGACTGTTATGGATGTTGATTGTGATGGATGACTATTGGTTGATATTTTGGATGATTGGATGTTTATTTATTATATATATATATATATCCTGTTATCACCCTGTATGTTGCTGATAGTATATGAAACTGTTATTTGAAATATTTTGAATAAATTAAGAAATAGGTTGAAATGATATATACCAATGACACTTTGATTTGGATTGAAATGATACATACATACATACATACATATACATACATATATATCCATCCCTGAATTAAAATCGAAATAACTGATCACTTGGCCATAGGATATAAAGATATATACGGACACCGGATTAGTTAAATTAAATGGTTTTAAATTCTTGAATTTGAATCTATTCAAATGATTTTGTTTTAAAGAAATAAAAATCAAATTTACAAAGATTGGATTATTTTCAAATTTGGGCTTTGAAATATTGAAATCAAAATTATTAAAAGAAATTGTTTTAAAGAATTAAATTTGAAATGTGAAGTTATAATCGACATATAACTTGAATTATGAAAATTAAATTGTTTTAATGGTTTGAACTTTTACTTAAACTTCGAATTTATCTAAGTAAAAGTGATATAAATGGATATTTCAAGTTTGGGCTCGGAATTGAATTACTTTAAAGATTTGAACCTTAAATTGAACATTGAAGTTTAATTTGATATAAGTAATTTAAATCGGTAAATTGAAATTAGACTTGAAATTTATATAAATTAAAATCGTTTAAAATAAGAATTGAATTGAAATTGAATCATTAAATCGAATTGTTGAATTGAATTTGAAATTAAAAATAAACATTTCGAAATTGAAGTTAATTCGAATTAAAATCGAAATTGAAGTTAATTTGAATTGAAATCGAAATTAGAGTTGATTTGAATTGAAATTGAAATTGAAGTTTATTTGAATTGGAATCGAAATTGAGTTGATTTAAATTGATTTGAGATCGAAGATGATTTGAATTGGAAGATTTGAAATTAAATCATTTTGATTAAAATGGAAAGAAACAATTTTAAATTTGAAACTATTTTCACTATAAACTGTTTTAAAATTCATTTTTCTAAATTTTCAAATTATTTATATTTTCAAACCATTTTGATATATAAACCATTTTCAATACTCAAACTATTTTATATCAAACTATTTTCAGTCTCTAAGCTATTTGAACTATTTTAGCTATTTAAATTATTCAAATATTTTCAAAAATTCAAACTATTCATGTTGGGAACTGTTTATATTTAAATCTCTGATTTAAATACGAATGTGGTTAAAATGAAGTTATAACCTAAGTCGTAATTCGAAATGATTTTGAATGAAATTGATTTCGATGTGAATATAATGATTTTGAAGTGAATTGATTTACTGGCGAATAAAATGATATTTTAAAGTGAATATGACATATTGAAGTAAATATGATATTTTAAAGCGAATATGATATTTTGATATCAAGTAATGATTCACTTTTATAATGTAAAAGAACCAACTGGTGTGTAAAATGACGTTTGGTTGTTAAAAAGACCAGGACCGATTATTGGCATACTCTTTGTCAATGTTGGAACCACTTTAATAACTGTATACGCGGAGGAGACTCCAGAATGAAGTGGTTGGATTTCGTGTATGTTGTTGGATTTGAAGAAAGAGAATGTGATGGATAGCTCTGACACTTATGTCAATTTGAAATGACCAAAACAGGATGACTTGACAGGGCCATTGAGGGTTGCTATTTGAAACGACCCTAACTAATTCCACCTAATTATTTTTACTAGGATTTTTATTTACATCAATAAATCTCTTAGAGTCATTTAGCCTTCTTACTAAATAATCCAGGATCCTCCTTTTCTACTAATATATTTATATCAGTTCATCAATAAAAATATTCACATACATATGAAGATGTATGTGACCCTCTTGCTTGGATCAGAGTGTTGTTTAGCAAGAGTGTATCCTGATTGAATATTGAATTTCAAATCAACCAGCACATAGCTCATTTTCCATACCTTTTGATTTTTAAGTCGGGGGAATTAATCCCATAATCATATGCAGTTGCTACTTAGTAATTTTTAACACTTCTTTTCCTCAATAGGAAAATTAGGCAAAATCAGCAGTTTAGACGTCTAAAAATTTTATGATAGACGTCTAAATTTGATCTCAGACGTCTAAATCTTTATGACAGACGTCTCAGAGTGTCTAAAATTGAAACAGAGAGTGAAAAACATTTTGAACTAAATTCAGACATCTAAATTTTTTATGACAGACGTCTAAATTTGATCTCAGACGTCTAAATCTTTATCACAGACGTCTCAGAGTGTCTAAAATTGAAACAGAGAGTGAAAAACATTTTGAACTAAATTCAGACATCTAAATTTTTATGACAGACGTCTAAATTTGATCTCAGACGTCTAAATCTTTATGACAGACGTCTCAGAGTGTCTAAAAATTATTTCTTAACTTATACATGGATTTTCTTATGTCAGTTCTTTGTATATACATTCAATCCATAAATCCTTTATTCTCAAATTTTCTACCCTTAGCCTGACTGTTCTTGAAGCTTAAAATTCATTTTTCTTAGCAAAACATTTGTAAAAACAAAGCACATAGTCTCAGCTGATATATATATAAGTTCAACAACTACAAAACAGCAATTAACAATACATTGGTTTCTCAAAGTAACTTAAACAAAAGGTCTTAATCTAGTTCCTCATGAATGTTTGATTTACTTCAGCAAAGTCTTTTTAAACATAGCATCCAAATCTTTAAGTAGTTAACTCATCCAATTCCTGATCAACCAAGTTCTTATTTACCTGCATAATCACCATGAACTGCCTCATACAAATATGAGACACCCAATGGTGCACAAACACAAAAGGGTCAGACTAATTGTCTGGTATGAATAATCTAACTGAAAACATGATCATATTCAATTCCATTTATATTCCAGTGCTTTGTATGAATAAGAAACTCAGTATCTTCTTTGTACATGTTTTTGTGAGGCATGTGCATTCATATCAGTGTTAAACAGATTATATATATGTGATCATAATGACTTAATTCATAGAAAACAATCATAAGATTCATCAATAAAAACATCATAAGCCAACCAAATGCAATCATCAATTCAGTCATCATGCCCTTTTCAACTTTACTGGCCATCAGGGATTTCGCCCAGGCCTCTCCTGAACCTATTTCTAAAGTTCATTATCAAATATAATAGGTTCTTTAGCTACTTTCTCTTTTTAAACGCACACTGCCTGGGACATCTCTCTGTTAACCCAGCACACTCAGGCCCCTGGGTATAAACATACCATGTGTGAGCTTGCAATGTTCCCCTTGCCAAGCTATATTTTGTAGCCCTAAGATCCCAAGTCCTTAGTTAAATTACTAAGTGTTTTTCCCTTTTTTTTAACTGAGCTAATCCCTTCTGCATCTCACTTTTTCAATCAGAGAAAAATAAACAATTCAACCAATATGTATTCATTCAGGGTCTGGTAAGTTATATTCTCAGAAGCAATCATTTAATCATGAAAACAGATGTGATTTCTTAGTATATCATTTCTCCCATGGGTTACAATGGGTCCAGTTGCACACATATGGTCCTAAGTAGTTTACTAGTTATCTTTTCTTACCTCTGGTTCAATCAGATTCATGATCTGGCTAAACCATAAGTATATTTTGATTTGGGTAATTCATAAAAACATAGAAGCTCAGCACATGTACAACATTGCACTCCTATATTTTCTTTTGTTTTAATTAATATGAGACATAAGCAACAACACAATGTTGCAGCCCCATATTTCTGTCTATCTTCAGACCATATGTCTACCACATGTATAAAAAAACTTATAAAAGAAATCACTCCATCTCAAAGCTAACCCATATCTCAGATGAATATTTTTAAAACATGAACCCATGACTCTTATCATTTTGGGTAAATCACAGTGAGGGGTTTTACACTTAAGCAGAACATTAACAAACCAAGGTCATCAAATCATAAAACATAACTTGTAAAAAGAAAATGAATGATTAGTTCAAATAGGTTGCCTCAATCTTCAGGACTTAATGCCAAAGCTTTCAGTGAGATTACTCACCTTAATCCTTCTTCTTCCTATGCCTTATGAACCCCTTTTAGTCTTCTGCCTTCTCCTATTTTCTCTGGTTTATGTCTTGTATATTATTTTCTTTAAGTGGTGAGGAACAAATGGGTATGATCTCACTACCCCATGCCTCTTTATATAAATCCTGGCTGTTACTAGGGTTTATGGAATTTACCCAATGTCAGTTCTACCCCATACATAACATAGCCGGCCTTCAAGAAATAAGAGGGTATGTGGTCCTTGTCTTCATTTTCAGAAATAAGCCTTATTCTTTTAATCTTTTCCCGGGTCATGTTATATCCATGACTTCTTATTTCCTAAATTAAAGAAATTACTAGAAATGGATAAAGTGTTTGTTTAAGGACTCATGCCATTTCTATGTAACTTCTGTTTTCTTCCAGAAATTGGTTGACTGTATACATGTATAACACATGCATACCTAAGTCTTTTATTTTTCTTTCTTTCCTTACATAATTTTAAGTTTATTTCTGCCTAGCTTTTATTTTCTTTGTACCCTATTTTATTTAAAGATAAAATTCTATCTTCATGCATATGTATTTCTAAATCAGTTATTTTAATTTATCTATTGATTTCTGCTAAATTCTTATTACACAGAAATCTGTGTGCATGTGTGTACATCGTCTTGTGCACATGTACATGTTTTAAACCATGTATCTGTAAATCAATTTCCTATTCCTATTTTTTTTCAATGCAATTTCAAACAAACACAAACTAAATTAAATCATGAAATTACTCACAAAAATCAGGGTTATCACATTTACCCCTCCTTTTAGGAATTGTGTCCCACAATTCTTTCATACTTAACTTAAGTACCATTACTCCAGAAAATCAACTTCTGATCTCAAAACCATTCTCAAGCCAATCACTTAATTAAACACTATGCATATTAAAACAAAAATCATAATGCATATTTCAATCAAAACATTCATTAATATAAATAAATTTACCTTTCATTTAATCAAACAGTTGTGGATAATCATTTCTGATTTTATCTTCCACTTCCCATGTGCAATCGTTTGGGTCAAGACTCCATTGCACTTTTACTAATTTAATTTCTTTATTTCTCAATTTCTTGGTTTCTCTAGAAATTATGCCCACTGGTTCTTTTTCGTAGATCATTCTAGGATCAATCTGCACATCCTTAGAGGATTCTAGGATTGCCTCCTTATCATGAACCCATCTTCTAAGTTGAGACACATGAAAAACATCATGCATTGCTCTCATTTCCTCTGGCAACTCTAATTTATAGGCTACTGTTCCTATTCTTTCTAGGATTTTATATGGTCCTATATACCTAGGAATCAACTTCCCTTGTTTCCCAAACCTTAGAACCTTTTTCATGGGTGATATCTTGATGAATACATAATCCCCAACATCATATTGTACTGCCTTCCTTCTTTGATTTGCATATTTCTTTTGCCTATCTTGGGCAGAAGCAATTCTTCTTCTGATCAAAGTTATCTTTTCAGAAGTCTCCTTCACATTTTCTGGTCCTAAGACCACTTTTTCTCCAGATTCAAGCCAACTTGAGGGTGATAAACATGGTCTCCCATAAAGAGCTTCAAAGGGGGTCATGCCTATACTACTATGATGGCTATTGTTGTATGCAAATTCAGCTAAAAAGATATGATCCTCCCAACTTCCTCCCCAATCCAATACACAAGCTCTTAACATGTCTTCAAGCAATTTGTTCACAATTTCTGTTTGGCCATCAGTTTGAGGATGGTATGCTGTGCTAAAGCATAAATCAGTCCCCATTGCCTTGTGAAAACTCTGCCAAAACTTTGAAGTGAAGATGGTATCTCTATCACTTACTATAGTCTTTGGTATACCATGCAGCCTGACTACTTCTTTAATAAATAACTGGGCTAGGGTATTTGCATTTCTTTCTGATTTCACTGATATAAAGTGGGCTGACTTGGTTAGCCTATCAACCACTACCCAAATACTATCATTTCCTCTCCTAGTTCTAGGCAAACCATCAATGAAATCCATTGATATGTCTTCCCATTTCCACTGTGGTGTTTGTAAAGGTTGAAGCATCCCTGAGGGTTTTTGATACTCAGCCTTCACCCGTTGGCAAACCATACATTTAGATACATAGGTTGCCACTGCTCTCTTCATACCACTCCACCAATAATCTCTCTTGAGGTTGTGATACATTCTTGTGCTTCCTGGGTGTATAGTATATTTACTTTTGTGGTAAGCATCCAAGATTTCTTGCTTCAACTCATCAACTGCTGGAACACATATTCTTCCTCCTTTCCTCAAATGGCCTTGATCATTCAACTGAAAACCTTCCACTGCCTTACCATTTAATATTTGAGTCTTCCTTTCAAATAAAAATGGATCTTGGTCTTGTAGCTTTACAACTTTATTTTTCAATTCTGATCCCAGAGTAATAAAACTTAATTTTCCCATTTCTACATTCTCACTGCATAAGCTCATGTTTTCTATATTATCACTTTCTATCTCTGAATCAATTAATAATGATAAAGTGTTAAACTCTTCTATCATTAATCTAGCCACTCTAGCATGTTGTCTACTTAGGGCATCTGCTACTTTATTAGCTTTACCAGGTGTGTATAGTATTTCAAAATCATATGAGGCTAAGAGTTCAATCCATCTTTGCTGCCTCATATTTAGTTCTTTTTGTGAAAATAAATATTTAAGTGATTTATGGTCTGTATACACTTCAAATTTTGCTCCTAACAAGTAGTGTCTCCATAACTTAAGAGCATACACTATAACAACCAATTCAAGGTCATGAGTAGCATACCTTACCTCACTTGATTTCAACTGCCTAGAAGCATAAGCTATTACCTGATCTTGTTGCATCAACACTGCCCCAAGCCATTGTCCACTTGCATCAGTATACACCACCAAGTTTTCATTTCCCTCAGGTACCTTAAGAATTGGAGCTTGTACCAGTGCTTCTTTTAATTTCCCAAAGGCTTTTTCACACTCCTAGTCCAAGTGAACACTTGATTTTTCCTAGTCAATCTGGTTAATGGAATTGAGATTTTTGCAAAATCTTTTATAAATCTTCTATAGTAACCAGCCATTCCCATGAATGATCTGACTTCAGTGACATTAGTAGGCCTTTTCCAAGCTTGTACTGCAATGACTTTATTGGAATCCACAGCTATTCCTTTTTCTGATATGATATGGCCTAGAAAATTCACTTCATTTTGCCAAAAAGTGCATTTTGAAAACTTTGCTTTCAAGTCTTCCTGTCTCAATTTCTCAAATACCATGTGCAAATGGTTTTCATGCTCTCTAACTGACTTAGAATAAATTAGTATATCATCAATAAATATTGATACAAACTTATCCAAGTATTCTCTAAAAATCCTATTCATCAAATCAACAAAATAGGAAGGAGCATTTGTCAAACCAAATGGCATTACTAAAAATTCATAAAGTCCATATCTGGTGTTAAAGGCCGTATACTTTATACTTTCCTCTTCTACTTTCATCTGATGAAAGCCTGAAGCTAAATCAAGTCTAGAAAATATTTTTGCACCACTCAATTGATCAAAGAGATCGTCAATTCTTGGTAAGGGGTATTTATTTTTAACTGTGACTTTGTTTAATTCCCTATAGTCAATACATAACCTAAGGGATCCATCTTGTTTCTTAACAAAGACTACTGGTGCTCCCCATGATGAGCTACTGGGTCTAATAAAACCTTTTTCTTCTAGTTCAACTAATTGCTTTTTCAGCTCCATCAACTCCTTAGGCCCCATTCTAGTTGGTCTTTTAACCACTGGGCTAGCTCCTGGAATTATTCTAATTGAAAATTCAAATGGTCTGTGGTTTTGAAACTCCCCTTACTTCACCAAACACATCACCATATTGATTTACTATAAGGATTTCTTCTAAGGCAGGCATGGGTTTTTCATTAGACAATGTAGAAAGGTTGGCTATACTTCTATTCTTGTTTGCCTCACAAAGAACAACTATTCTTTGTCCATCTGAAACTTTCAATGATATGGTGGATGTCTCCATATTTATGATAGCCTTATATCTACTCAACCAATCAACTCCTAAAATAATCCCTATGTTCGGATATTGCAACACATATAGGTTTGACTCAAACACATGTCCTCCTATATTTAGTCCCAGTTGCATGCACATCATACCCATAACACATGAACTACCTATAGGGCTCCTAATTAACAGTGGCTTATCAACAATCATACAATTCAATTTTAATTGTTGTGCAATATCATGAGAGATCAATGAGTGTGTAGCCCCAGTATCATACACTACTGCTAAAGGTATTGAGTGAATAAGCAAAGTACCTTCAACTTGACCATGCTTTTCAACACTTGATCCCTCAGCTGCCTTGCCTTTCCCTTCCAAAGCCCCTAATCTTCCTTGCTTAAAGTCTGGACAATTCCTCTTTATGTGACCTTCCTTCCCACAATGGTGACAATTGAAGGATGCAGGCCTAACATTTGTGCATCTATTCTTCATATGCCCCTCTTGGCCACAGTTATAACAAGTGATCTTCTTCTTTACTTCAGTAGCCCTGACTTCTTCTGGTTTCTTGGTGGAAGCTATGTCTGTTTTCTTCTTATCATATGGGTGAAATTTACCCTTTCCCTTCTTGTTTTGGTTATTCTTGAATGCCCTGAAATTCTCTCTGACTTTATCATGTTGTTCAATGCTCAGAGTCAAATCCAAAACTTGATCAAAAGTCTTGTCCTTGTATGGCAGCATGGCTTTACTAAGGCTAGGGTTCAACCCTTGAATATATCTGCCATTCTTAGCCTCCCCAGTAGTGATGAGCACTGCACCATACTTTGCCAATGATTCAAACCTCTGAGTGTACTCAGTGACACTCATAGCCCCTTGCCTTAATTTGATAAACTCTTCTAGCAAAGATTCCTTGGCTGATGCAGGGACAAATCTACCCTCCAACATTGCTTTAAATTGATCCCATGTCACTTCCCCTTCAGGTCTTCCAGCTATGATAACCTCCCACCAATCCGAAGCTGCTCCTCTCAATTGCCTGGATGCAATTTGCCTCTTCCTTTGGTCTTCAATTTGCATGTCTGCAAAGATTCTTTCCAAAATTCTGAGCCAATTTTGAACTCCCATAACTCCTTCTGTGCCATCAAAAGTTTTGCCTCCAAGATTGGTAAAAGTCTTGAGTAGTTTGGAAAGTTTCTCATGTGGATTTTCCTGCCTGTTGCCTACTCCATCCCTTAGGGCTCTCATGAATTCTTGCACATTCACCATGGGTAGTTCACTTGTTCCTACATTTTGATGTCTGGGTCCTACCATAACTCTATGGATATAATACTTAGGTTAGTCTGTTTTGTCTAATATTCTATAGATTAACTCATTTTAATCTGTCACTTATTCTGTCATAATAGATATCAATAGTGTAAACATTAACAATCAAAACATCCAAAGCAATCAACACTTCTATAAATCCAATGCAAACAAGTTCATACAAAATTTTGCTATGTTATTTAACAACATAGCTTTGATACCAAATGAAACGACCCTAACTAATTCCACCTAATTATTTTTACTAGGATTTTTTTTACATCAATAAATCTCTTAGAGTCATTTAGCCTTCTTACTAAATAATCCAGGATCCTCCTTTTCTACTAATATATTTATATCAGTTCATCAATAAAAATATTCACATACATATGAAGATGTATGTGACCCTCTTGCTTGGATCAGAGTGTTGTTTAGCAAGAGTGTATCCTGATTGAATATTGAATTTCAAATCAACCAGCACATAGCTCATTTTCCATACCTTTTGATTTTTAAGTCAGGGGAATTAATCCCATAATCATATGCAGTTGCTACATAGTAATTTTTAACACTTCTTTTCCTCAATAGGCAAATTAGGCAAAATCAGCAGTTTAGACGTCTAAAATTTTTATGACAGACGTCTAAATTTGATCTCAGACGTCTAAATCTTTATGACAGACGTATCAGAGTGTCTAAAATTGAAACAGAGAGTGAAAAACATTTTGAACTAAATTCAGACATCTAAATTTTTTATGACAGACGTCTAAATTTGATCTCAGACGTCTAAATCTTTATGACAGACGTCTCAGAGTGTCTAAAATTGAAACAGAGAGTGAAAAACATTTTGAACTAAATTCAGACATCTAAATTTTTATGACAGACGTCTAAATTTGATCTCAGACATCTAAATCTTTATGACAGACGTCTCAGAGTGTCTAAAAATTATTTCTTAACTTATACATGGATTTTCTTATGTCAGTTCTTTGTATATACATTCAATCCATAAATCCTTTATTCTCAAATTTTCTACCCTTAGCCTGACTGTTCTTGAAGCTTAAAATTCATTTTTCTTAGCAAAACATCTTGTAAAAACAAAGCACATAGTCTCAGCTGATATATATATAAGTTCAACAACTACAAAACAGCAATTAACAATACATTGGTTTCTCAAAGTAACTTAAACAAAAGGTCTTAATCTAGTTCCTCATGAATGTTTGATTTACTTCAGCAAAGTCTTTTTAAACATAGCATCCAAATCTTTAAGTAGTTAACTCATCCAATTCCTGATCAACCAAGTTCTTATTTACCTGCATAATCACCATGAACTGCCTCATACAAATATGAGACACCCAATGGTGCACAAACACAAAAGGGTCAGACTAATTGTCTAGTATGAATAATCTAACTGAAAACATGATCATATTCAATTCCATTTATATTCCAGTGCTTTGTATGAATAAGAAACTCAGTATCTTCTTTGTACATGTTTTTGTGAGGCATGTGCATTCATATCAGTGTTAAACAGATTATATATATGTGATCATAATGACTTAATTCATAGAAAACAATCATAAGATTCATCAATAAAAACATCATAAGCCAACCAAATGCAATCATCAATTCAGTCATCATGCCCTTTTCAACTTTACTGGCCATCAGGGATTTTGCCCAGGCCTCTCCTGAACCTATTTCTAAAGTTCATTATCAAATATAATAGGTTCTTTAGCTACTTTCTCTTTTTAAACACACACTGCCTGGGACATCTCTCTGTTAACCCAGCACACTCAGGCCCCTGGGTATAAACATACCATGTGTGAGCTTGCAATGTTCCCCTTGCCAAGCTATATTTTGTAGCCCTAAGATCCCAAGTCCTTAGTTAAATTACTAAGTGTTTTTCCCTTTTTTTTAACTGAGCTAATCCCTTCTGCATCTCACTTTTTCAATCAGAGAAAAATAAACAATTCAACCAATATGTATTCATTCAGGGTCTGGTAAGTTATATTCTCGGAAGCAATCATTTAATCACGAAAACAGATGTGATTTCTTAGTATATCATTTCTCCCATGGGTTACAATGGGTCCAGTTGCACACATATGGTCCTAAGTAGTTTACTAGTTATCTTTTCTTACCTCTGGTTCAATCAGATTCATGATCTGGCTAAACCATAAGTATATTTTGATTTGGGTAATTCATAAAAACATAGAAGCTCAGCACATGTACAACATTGCACTCCTATATTTTCTTTTGTTTTAATTAATATGAGACATAAGCAACAACACAATGTTGCAGCCCCATATTTCTGTCTATCTTCAGACCATATGTCTACCACATGTATAAAAAAACTTATAAAAGAAATCACTCCATCTCAAAGCTAACCCATATCTCAGATGAATATTTTTAAAACATGAACCCATGACTCTTATCACTTTGGGTAAATCACAGTGCGGGGTTTTACACTTAAGCAGAACATTAACAAACCAAGGTCATCAAATCATAAAACATAACTTGTAAAAAGAAAATGAATGATTAGTTCAAATAGGCTGCCTCAATCTTCAGGACTTAATGCCAAAGCTTTCAGTGAGGTTACTCACCTTAATCCTTCTTCTTCCTATGCCTTATGAACCCCTTTTAGTCTTCTGCCTTCTCCTATTTTCTCTGGTTTATGTCTTGTATATTATTTTCTTTAAGTGGTGAGGAACAAATGGGTATGATCTCACTACCCCAAGCCTCTTTATATAAATCCTGGCTGTTACTAGGGTTTATGGAATTTACCCAATGTACGGTGATTCTCAAATATCGTAAAACAGATTGTGATACGATGAGATAGAATGCAATAGAAACAAAGACAGGGAACGGGTTACCTACCCCTAATGGTCAAAGCGAGCCCTTTCATTCAATTCTTCATTGTTCTACCCCATACATAACATAGCCGGCCTTCAAGAAATAAGAGGGTATGTGGTCCTTGTCTTCATTTTCAGAAATAAGCCTTATTCTTTTAATCTTTTCCCGGGTCATGTTATATCCATGACTTCTTATTTCCTAAATTAAAGAAATTACTAGAAATGGATAAAGTGTTTGTTTAAGGACTCATGCCATTTCTATGTAACTTCTGTTTTCTTCCAGAAATTGGTTGACTGTATACATGTATAACACATGCATACCTAAGTCTTTTATTTTTCTTTCTTTCCTTACATAATTTTAAGTTTATTTCTGCCTAGCTTTTATTTTCTTTGTACCCTATTTTATTTAAAGATAAAATTCTACCTTCATGCATATGTATTTCTAAATCAGTTATTTTAATTTATCTATTGATTTCTGCTAAATTCTTATTACACAGAAATCTGTGTGCATGTGTGTACATCGTCTTGTGCACATGTACATGTTTTAAACCATGTATCTGTAAATCAATTTCCTATTCCTATTTTTTTTTCAATGCAATTTCAAACAAACACAAACTAAATTAAATCATGAAATTACTCACAAAAATCAGGTTTATCACACTATCTCTAGCAGACATCTGTTCTTCGATTTTCTTTTTGGACTCGGTCCATACTATTACCCTTGATGTTGGTTTCAATTGTTGCACCTTGATTTGGGATGACCTCCCTTTGACTCGATATGGGATGGATGGACGCGGTGGACGATCGTGGCTACGATGCGTTACCATCAGCCCACGAACGGTAGCATCTTACCTTAGGCATTGCCTCACTTGCCTTGTCATACTTTTATCCTTATATGAGACCATTATGAGTTTGATTTAGTGTTTTCATATCACGGCGCATCCCTATCCCTCAACTACTACTGGGGTGTTATATGCAAACTGTACGCCATTGCTTAAAAATGCGATAAGAGGATTAATGTAAAGCCTTAACATTAGGAAAAATATTTATTTTATTGATTAGACATTATATATATAAGCGTATTCTACTATATATAGATATTTAGACGGACTCTTAAGAGATGGAAAATGCCGTAACATCTCTTAAATTATTGCGCGCACGTTATACACTGGATATGAGATGTAAAACCTCGTAAACATCTCTGATGCTATTACACTCCTGTTATATGTGATATTGATTTAACTTACATAAGGATATTTTAGGTCTGGTTCGAGTGTATTGTTTTACTTTATGCTCGGGTCGGCCTTGAGTTTTCAGTGCATTGATGACCATATTTTTCTGGAGGTCGAAGACGAAGATTTGATATATTATATTACTAGTATTATTCCCCTGCATCATTTTGTTTTGCTGCATTGTTTTATTTTGTCTCTGTTGTATGTACAACTCTGATTGATGTTGTAAAGTATAATCAAATGTATAGTGTAAACAGCTTTATGAACTGTTTATTTGATTATTTTATTTTGTCATTCCGCTGCGAGATTCTATGTTTGTTTTCTTCTTTTCTTATTTTTCTTAATTAACCTCATTGATTATCTGTGTTCCGAATTGTTTTGAGTTAGACATGTGTGGTTTATTGTCGACTTCAACCTCCTAAAATGCAGGTCGTCACAGTTGGTATCAGAGCTTTTGGTTTAGTGATAACTTTAGCTTTGATGGGGATTGACTCATTAGATATGGTGTAGTAATACCTTAGAATGGGTTTGTTTGTGTGTCTGTGTTTGTGCATATATATATATATATATATATATATATATATATATGAGAGCACATACTTGTTAGTGTTATTATAAAATGTTTTATACTGTGTTTACTTATCTGTTGAGTTGTTTATAAATTTCGGTCACTACATGAGACCCATGTTTTCGATAGGAGTTTCCAAACACCTAAACGAGACCAGTCAACATAATATTGTTTTAAAATAGGGTAAATGAAATAATTTTACCTAAATAATAATTTATATATAAAAGAAATAATTTTCCATAAATAACCCTATAGGTTTATGAAAACGAATTTATTTATGGATGTTGTTTTTTAGGAGATGATAATATTTAGTTATCATCGATTATTGGTTGAATTAAACTGAATACGAATATTTTGGGAACTCTATTTCACAAAGCATTTGATAATTAGATTGAATTGAAATTAATTACAATAAGAACTGTTTGCAATAACAAAGATGTAAATTAATGAAATATTTTGATAATAAGGTAATGGAATTGTATAAGTCTATTTATAATATGGCTTATAAATAAAAAAGGTTTAAAAGTTGAGGATTTTAGAATTTAAAATCCTATTGATTTTCAAAAATTATTTTCAAAGTTTCAGAAATAATAATATTATTATTTTGGAAGTGATGTTGACTAAAATTATATTTTGAAAAGAATTTTGAAAGAAATAAAAGCATTGAACTCGCTTTAGTCGTTTGGAAATAATTTTGGGGATGACTGCAGTATCGTCAGTATTCATTTTCGAGTTTCTAAGTGAGAATTGCTACCAAAAGGTATTCATTTCTGGTTAAAACAAGTTTTTTATATTTTAAAGATATAATTTGATATATAAAGTAAATATGTATGATATAATTTCAAAATGTTTTGAGATGTAAAAATCGGGTGTTTGAATTTTGAGATTTTCAGCTAAGCAAGGTCATAATATGATCCATGTGAGTTTTAAAGATATTTGAACTTGTTTGTTAAAGTTTAAAAGTGTTTAAACTTATGTATAAATGGTTTGGAAAATAAATAAAAATAAACTATTACGTTTTGGTAATTCGTAAATTTTATACTTTTTGATCTATTAAAATAGTGAATAAATAGGTTTGAAAGTTTGTTTAATAATTTGGATAAGTAAAACGAAATCTGAATTGGTATATACACTTTTGGATATGAGAATATTATATTAATTTGAACTTGAATCAAGGAATGTTCATTCACTTAAGTAAAACTACTGGTAAGAAATAATTTAAACATTAAGTTTAAATTATGAAATGAAAGGATTTATAAAATAAATTGAATATGAAGTGAACAGGTTATAAAACCAAGTTTGAAAATATTAACTTAACTAATTTGAGCTTATGGATGTTTACAAGCTTGAGTAGCGGGTTATGAAATAATAATCTAACTTTAGTTTAAGTTAAAGAATGAATTTAGACTGAAAATTTGAGAACTTAAATCCCAGTGCTTTTGACATTGTTTTCTAAGATTTTGAAAATAACTTTAGTATTTTCTAAAAAATATTTACAAATGAAAGCTGCTTCAAAAGGATTTTAAAAGGAAATAAGTCTTGTACTGCCCTCTTTTGTCGCTGAAAAATAATTTTTGTGATGACGATTGCATCCTCGAGATTAATTTTCGAGTTTCTAAGCGGGGGAGGCCATTTAGCAGCTTTGTTATGCATTTGGTTCGATAAACAGATTTTGATTTAAAATTTCTAAATATGATTTGATATGTATATATAAATGATATGAGTATATATATATTATTTCAAAATGATTTGGAAGGAAACCCGGTGTTTAGTTCTTACTTTCTTTGTAAATTAATAGTTTTCACTTATTGAAATGAATAAAATGATTAAATGATTTTATAAAATGGTCCATGAATGATTTGACATGAAATGTGTTAAACATAAAGTGAAAAAATTGAAATTTGAATAAATTGAATGTAAATGAAATAGATGTTAATAAATTGGAAGTAAACCAATTGGATGTTAATAAGAGATGATAGTGTATAAATAAACCGTTGACATTGGATTATGTAAATTGATGTAGTTTGGATTAATTAGATGAACATTAACTGTTGAATGATTTCTTTAGTTGCAAATCATTGTTATAGCTGTTTTTGGTTACATATGATTGTTATGTTTTGTATTAGTGCTTATGCTTATGATTCGGATTAAGAATACATGTTATATAGTTCTTTTAAACTCGTGCATGCTTTCTATATCTTTTTATAAGCAACTAATATTCAAATTGAGTTGAGATAGGTACATATGAAGCCGTTTGGACATATGTGGGATTCGACATGCTTTTGCTTGCTTTAATACGAGCGAACTCGCTCATATTAATAATAAAAAGATACATATCTCAGATTACATATCGTACTTTTATATTTTTCCCTACGGGATGCCTCATCACTGAGATGAGATGTATATTTGTTATATATATATATATATATATATATATATCTGTGTGTGTTGTAAATTTTCGATCGAGCCATGCAAAGGAGATGTTGTCGAAATTTTTCGTTAATTTGGATGTTAGAAAATTTTTAAGACTTTAAAATTTTAAAACTTGTTTTACAAATAAGCCGATATCATAGTGACATAGCGAAAGCATGGTAAAGGTTTTGCAAAATAGATTTTATGTTTTGTATGTTGATTATTTTAAGTAAAATATATCAAATGTTAGATCCCTTACTTTATTCCTTTCGAGGATGAAAAGTTTTGAGTGGGGAGATTGTAACGACCCGTATTTTTAACTATTTTAAATTATTAAATTTAATATAATTATTGAACAAAAATGATTAGTCATAAAAAATTAATGATTTATTAATGTAATTTATTAGATATGAACTTAGATAAAAAAATTAAATAACAAAATTCAATAAGATAAAAAATGATAACTTATATTAGAAAGTAAATTAAAGGATATTGAATTGTAAGTAATTGATAACAAAACTGAAACAACCAATGTTAAGTTAATAAAGAATCGAATGAATGTTTACTAAAAGTAAAAGCATAAGTTTATTTATATGAAATTGAATTTTTTACAAGTATAAATTTCAGAAATAAGAAAACATTTATTTGGTAACAAAATGAATAACTTTTGATGTATACAATAATTGCAAAGATGTTGAATTACTGTAAAATGTAAGTAGTTTTTTTATCAGTTGAATTCGTTTTAAAAGCAAATTTTATAAGTTAAATAACTTATATTTCAAATATAGTGATTTATGTGACAATTTAATTATTATATTAATATTTGGAATTGTTTAAATAATAGAATCTTGAATTTAATATGAATGAAAACGATTTTAAAAGTTTAATTAAATTCTATTTAAATAAGAAGGAAGTCAGTGAACTTTTAAAATTGGATTTAAAAATGATTAAATTTATTTTGGAAATTACTCGTTTTAATTAACGTGTAAAAATAGCTTTTTTTGGACACTGTCTCGGATTTCGACGAAACTAGCTTTATCGGATTCGTAATAGTGAATTATTAAAGGATTTCAAGTTTCGTAGTGATCGGCCTTATCCTTTGGTCGTGCAAGCTTGAAATGCGTAGAATTTATTTTCAGAACTTAAATTAAAATAATTTGATTTTGAAAAGCTATCTTCTATATACGATGGAATTGGCTTCATGTTCCATTGTGTTCGGAATAGGGCATAACATATAGAACGCCAAGTTGCATTCTTCGTTTGCAGTTCGAAAATTTCACGGATGAATAGTGCTTTAGGAAATTTTCTATAAATAGCCCTTAGCTTTCTTTCATTTGCTACAACCCTAAACCTAAATCAACAGCCGCCATTAAAAAGAACACCATCCAACGACCAACAACGATAGACCCCACCATGCTCGTTTTCAAGCTGCGACCCTTATAGCAAAGTTGTTCGGCTCAATGAGAGGAAGCTATCTACTGGTTGGATCGAGCCGAAGTGGAGCGAGGCGGTAGCTAAGGGGCAGCGAAGCAAGTAGCAAAATGGGGTTCGCTGGTCTCGATTTGTGCGTACGCATGGGCGGCTGTGGGATGGCGCGAGACGCAGGCGAGGTGCGGCAAGGGGAAAGCGTGCGATGACGACGGCGGCTCGACGTCTTAGGGATGGGCGGCGTTTGATCAGCGAAAACGAAAAAAAAGAAATGCACGGTGTTTGAAAAACGACAGAGGGAAGAAAGGTTTAGTAAAACTTATTTTAATTAAGTTAATTTTATTTTATTATATCGTTACGCTAATTACATAATAACTTTTTCATACGAGGTCTATAAGTCGGGTTGACATTGTATCAACGAAGGCTACGACATGGAGTTGGATTCGAATTTGTTTGACTTTGAAATTTTTTTCAGTTTCAAATAAAGGTGGGTGTTTTAAACCGCTTACGAAATTATAAAATATTCTGATGTTAGTTAAATTGAAATCATAAAGTGATTTATCTTTATTAACTGTTGTTTGGTAATTTAACTGACATTTAAATTGACATATGAATTAAGCTGTTTGGAATTTGTAATCGACTGTTAAATTTGAAATTGAAATTGAACTGCTAGTTAAACAACCGATATTGATAACTAGTTAATTGTTGTGATAAATTGACTGTTTTGGATGTTGATTGTGACGAATGGCTATTGATTGATATTTTGGATTATTGGACGTTTATTTATTTTATATATATCCTGTTATCACCCTGTATGTTGTTGTTAGTATATAAAACCGTTATTTGAATTATTTCGAATAAATTAAGAAATAGGTTGAAATGATATATACCTATGACACTTTGATTTGGATTGAAATGATATATATCCATCCCTGAAATTAAAATTGAAAAAACTGATCACTTGGCCATAGGACAGAAAAGTATATGCGGACATCAGATTGGTTAAATTAAATGGTTTTAAATTCTTGAATTTGAATCTATTTAAATGATTTTGTTTTAAAGAAATAAAAATCGAATTTATAAAGATTGAATTATTTTAAATTTGAGTTTTGAAATGTTGAAATCAAAATTGGTTAAAAGAAATTGTTTTAAAGAATTAAATTTGAAATGTGAAGTTATAATCAACATATGACTTGAATTATGGAAATTGAATTGTTTTAAAGGTTTGAACGTTTACTTGAACTTCGAATTTATCTAAGTAAAAGTGATATAAATGGATATTTCAAGTTTGGGCTCGGAATTGAATTATTTTAAAGGTTTGAACCTTAAATTGAACATTGAAATTTAATTTGATTTAAGTGACTTAAGTCGGTAAATTGAAATTGGACTTGAAATTTATATAAATTGAAATGGTTTAAAATAAGAATTGAATTGAAAATTGAACCATTAAATCGAATCATTGAATCGGATTTGAACTTAAAAATGAACGTTTCGAAATTGAAGTTAATTCGAATTGAAATCGAAGTTGAAGTTGATTTGAATTGAAATCGAAAATGAGTCATTTTAAATTGATTTGAGATCGAAGAATATTTGAATTGGAAGATTTGAAATAAATCAGTTTGATTGAAATTTGGACCTGAGTCCAGATTTATTGGAAATGGAAAGAAATAGTTTTAAATTTGAAACTATTTTCACTATAAACTATTTTACTATAAACTGTTTTAAAATTCATCTTTCTAAATTTTCAAACCATTTTAATATATAACCCATTTTCAATACTCAAACTATTTTATATCAAACTGTTTTCAATCTCTAAATTATTTAAAATTTTCAAACTATTTTCAAAAATTCAAACTGTTCATGTTTGGAACTATTTATGTTTAAATCTTTGATTTAAATACAAATGTGTTTAAAATGAAGTTATAACCTAAGTCAAAATTCGAAATGATTTTTAATGAAATTGATTTCGAAGCGAATATAATGATTTTGAAGGGAAATTGATTTTGTGGTGAAATGATATTTTGAAGTGAATATGACATATTGAAGTAAATATGATATTTTGAAGCGAATATGATATTTTGATATCAAGTAATGATTCACTTTTGAAATGTAAATGAACCGATCGGTGTGTAAAATGACGGTTGGTTATTAAAGAGATGGGGGTTGATTATTAGCATACTCTCTGTCAATGTTAGAACCACTTTAACAACTGTGTATGTGGAGGAGACTTCAGAATGAAGTGGTTGGATTTGGTGCACGTTGCTGGATTTGAAGAAAGAGAATGATGATGGATAGCCCCGACACTTGTGTCAATTTGAAATGACTAAAACAAGACGACTTGACAGGGCCAATGAGGGTAGGTACCTCTAGCGGACATCTGTTCTTCGATTTTCTTTTCGGACTCGGTCCATACTATTACCCTTGATGTTGGTTTTGATTGGTGCACCTTGATTTGGGATGACCTTCCTTTGACTCGATATGGGATGGATGGATGTGGTGGGTGGTCGTGGCTACAATGCGTTACCACTAGCCCTACAACCCGAACTGGTAGTATCCTACCTTGGGCATTGCCTCACAAACGTTGTCATGCTTTTATCCTTATACGAGATCACTACGAGTTTGGTTTAGTATTGTCGTATCACGACGCATCCCTATCTCCCGGTGTGCTAATGGGGTGTTATATGCAAACTATATGCCAATGCTTAAAAATGCGTTAAGGGTGATTAATGTAAAGCCTTAATGCTAGGAAAAATATTTATTTTATTGATTAGACATTACATATATAACATATTCTACTATATATAGATATTTTGACGGATCCTTAAGAGATGGAAAATCTCTTAACATCTCTTGAGTTATTATTACACGTTATACAATGGATAGGAGATGTAAAACTCCGTAAACATCTCTGACGCTATTACACTTTATTATATGTGATATTTATTTTACTTACGTAAGGATATTTTAGTTTCGACTCAAGTGTATTGTTTTACTTTATGCTTGGATCAGCCCTGAGTTTTCATGCATTGAAGATCATATATTTTCTAGAGGATGAAGACGAAGATTTGGTACGTTATATTACTACTATTTTTCCCCTCCAACATGTTGTTCTGCTGCATTGTTTTATTTTGTCTCTATTGTATGTATAACTCCGACTGATGTTGTAAAAGTATAATCTAATGTATAGTGCAAACAGCTTCATGAAATGTTAATTTGATTATTATATTTTGTCATTCCACTGCGAGATTCTGTGTTTGTATTCTTCTTTTCTTATTTTTCTTAATTAACCCTATTGATTATCTGTGTTTCAAATTGTTTTGAGCTAGACATGTGTGGTTTATTGTCAAGTTAAACCTCCTAAAATGTAGGTCGTTGCATAATTTGACTTTCA
The DNA here is from genome assembly GCA_030737815.1 of Allium fistulosum. Classification (NCBI taxonomy): domain Eukaryota; kingdom Viridiplantae; phylum Streptophyta; class Magnoliopsida; order Asparagales; family Amaryllidaceae; genus Allium; species Allium fistulosum. Next base: position 902,161,009 of record CM060905.1, read on the forward strand.
AATACTATTTCCTAGTTTATCCTTTTTCATATAGATAATTCCAATACTACTTAACTACCAACATATAAGGAGAAAATAAACTATGTTGAGATTTTATTAGATAGGAAGAGAGATGAGATTTTGAGGCTCAACAGAGAAGGAGAAAGGTTAGGTGTGGACTTTATTTATCGAATGAGAGATACATGAGACTCTTACAACGTCTCAAATATCTTAAGGACTTTAAGAATAAATGGGTTGCACCCCTCCTTCAAAAATCTTGTTTTCATCGATACACTTCCATAAGGAGAATGAAGAGCTTACTTGATTTATAACAGGTTCCCTATGACTGATTTTACTTTCTTAAGCGATGATTATAAAGGCTTAATCAGACAACTTCACAAGAGGTGCTTGGATGAGCATGTTTCTAATCCTCTTCCTGGAGAGTGCTGGAACTTACCAAAAGTCCTACTGCTCCTTTAACTATTAATTCTCTTCCTCCAAAAAATATTAAGTTTAATAAGGACAGATTCAATGCTAGATATTATAAGGAATCCATTCTTTTATAACCTTAATGATGTTGCTGTATAGTTTGGTTTTGTGTTTAAGTTGATGTTGTAAAGCCATATTTACATAGAATTTATATTTTAATTTTCAAATTTTTTGCATCGTTGATATGCAGGTTTCTGAATTTGCCTCTATTTCTTCTTTATCCCATGTTTCAAAAGACACCCTAAGTAAATTATTTATATTAAAAAGGTCTAAGGAGAATCCTTCCATGATTAACAAGTCTCATTTATTGAAATACCGCTTTCTTCATAACCTCCATCATATGTATATTCAATTTTCTAACTTGGACTTTAGTTTCTTGGGAGACCAAAAGACCAAGAACGGATTCAATTTTCTCCAGCTAATACTCCTCCAAGCGTTGGAGCACCTTTTTCTACTACATTTTCTATCTCTCCTACGTCCTTTGAGAGAATTCAAGATGCCCTTTCTTGTTCTATGAATTAGCAAATTTATAGCATGCATGTAGTTTTTGTTGTTAATATTTTTATGTGAATGTAACAATCTTAGTTGTTCTTCAAACTATGAACAAAGTTTCTTGTTATTGTTTCTCTCTCTTTTACTGAAGATTAGTTATTAATTACTTCTAAATTTAGACAAGGAATTGCCTCTATCTTTTGATGATCCCAACCTTACGAAATGTATCGAGAGCATTCAATCCAAATTAGTGATGGCCATGTAGAATCGTTTCGTTTATTTTGTTTTTAATCCATCGACCATCGACAATGCTAAAGCCAACAACTGTTATGAGAAGTATATTCAATTAAACTGTATTTTAAGAGCATCTCAAGAAATATTTGATGATTTTAAAAATAAAATTTCTTCCAAGGACGATGAAATTTTAGACTTAGCTAAAAAGTTTAATTCATGCTTTAATCCTCATTAGTTGGAATATGATGCAAAAATTTCCCAATTTAACAAACCTATTTTGATTTAGAGATCGAATTTTTAAAGTCAAGAAATGAGTATCAATCATACGACTTATATTAACTGAAGATGAAAAGGACTTCCCACTCCGACTCCGACAAAGTCCTTTACAAAGACAGCTTTGCATGTTTCTTCTTCATTCCAAGGTCGTTCGAAATGTAGTGGTAGTGTGATTGCTCCAACTCCTTCATCATCGAAAAAAATAAGATTAACTTGCTAGGTTAAGCAAGTCCTTCAAGTTTGAGTGTAACCAAAAAATAAAGGATTATTGGAACAAAAAGTTCATCGAAGCACTTTCAGATCTTAGACTCGAAGTTGAAACTAAGGAATACAAAAATAATGGATTGACATTAAAGATCCAAAAACTCGAGACCGACAAAAGTGCCAAGTTTCCCAACTAATGAGAAGTCGTTAATTTTTTAGATTGACTCTATTGATTTTCTTAAAGGTATTTATCACAATGAGAAGAAGTTAAAGAAATACCTTCTTGTGGCGATTCAATACATTGTTGATCCTCCTTCTATGTTGGAAACTTTCACGAACGAGGTAAAAGAGCTTAAAGGCCAATTAGAATTGATGCAATTTTATTCTACTAGGGCATCTCAACTTGGTTCACTAGTAGATTACTTAGTTGAAGTCATAGTTGCTTTTGACTTTAAAATTGACTTCTAATTTTTAGGCTTGGAAAGAGATTGCTGATTAATGAAAGCCGTTACTTCCAGCAATCGATGAAATAATCATTTCTTACAGTATGGATGCTCTTATTCTCTTAACGAAATCAGGGGTCCTCCTAGTTTGTACAAGAATGCGGGTTCGCCCAATGAATCCCATTTATGAATTTTATAAGTTGAAGGGAAATGAAAAAAGCTTATTTATCAACATCACCCTCTTCCTTACCCATTAAAGCCGTGAATTTTATGAAATTCAACCTTATTGTAAAAGAAAATCATTTTTGTATATAACTCTTATGCAATAAAATTTTTGCATACGTGTTTCATAATGCTTTATGATGAGTTGTTTGCTTATGCTTCGCAATATAATCTTATGCCCTTCTCACAAATGATTTGATTGGATCTAATGGTAGAATTAGAAAGCTTTATCATCTATCTCTCGCATAAGTGTTTTGGTAAGGCTTTGAGGGGGGATTGATTACCTTTCGTCCATCTCTCTCAAATAGGCGCTTTGACCAGGCCCGACGGTGTGAACAAAGGCTTAATTGACCATCACTCTTAGGATAGATGCTTCGACCAGGCCTTGCGGCGGGACCAAAGGCTTTTCGTCCATCTCTCTTGGATGGATACTACGGCTAGACCTAGTAGCGGGACCAAAGACTTAATTGACCATCATTCTTTGCATGGGTGCTTTAATCAGGCCTTGAAGCGAGACTGAAGGCTTTTCGTCTAGCTCCCTTAGATGGGTGCTTTAGCCAGGCCTGGAGGTGGAACCAAAGGCTTAATTGACCATCACTCTTTGGATAGATGCTTTGGTCAAGCCTTGTAGAGGGACCGAAGGCTTTTCGTCCATCTCCCTTGGATTGGTGCTTTGGCCAAGCTTGGTGGTGGCACCAAAGACTTAATTGACCATTACTCTTTGGATAGGTGCTTCGGCCAGGCCTTATGGCGGCGTTGAAGGCTTTTTTTCCATTTCCCTTGGATGGGTGCTTTGGCGGACTAATGGTGGGACAAAGGCTTAATTGACCATCACTCTTTGGATATGTGCTTCGGCCAGGTCTTGTGGCAGGATCGAAGGCCTTAATTTTGTTTCTATTCCATTCCATTCAAAGTATTTTCTGTTGGAAACATTGCTTTGATCAATAGTTTCATTTTTTATAATGTATATCCATCATTATTTGAAATTTTGTTTGCCCTTTCTCTAGTTTTCTGAATGCCCATATTCAACAAATTCCTACAACTTTCCTTTTTTCACATAACATTTTATGATTCCTAACAAAGCTCTACATTTATTACCATGCTGCCCATTTGTTTTCTGATAATGGAAATATTTACCCCCATCATGCTTTTCCCCCTTCATGTGGTTTTGTTAGAATTTAATAGTCTATTTTTTCTATAGTATGAAAATACCTCTCTCTTGAGAAACATGAAGGGGAATAACTATATTTCTCCTTGGGCCTTTTTCTATGTGGTTCCCTTGCGTGCTTCGGTACTTCTTTTGTGGGTTCATAACCTCTCTGTTATCCGAGTTTTTAACCCAGCATGTAACAACACAAATTTTTGGTAACATTATTTAGGGTATTTAATCGGTTGAATTAAAAAATAATAATGTGTTGATTAGGGGAATGAGATTTGATTTTAATTAAAGGTAGCCGTGCCATTTAAAACAAATGAATTAAAGAAGGGTTTTAAAATGAATTAGAGGAGGCGTAAATTGGGTAAGAGGCCATTCCTATATCTATTCCCTTAGGCCGTGTATTATACACGTTCATTTCATTTGAAAATTTTAAAATAGAGGTAAGCCACCATTAAGAAGGAAAAGGAAAGAAGAATTAAGAAAAGCTAAAGGAAAAGCAAATTCAAACAAATTCATCCAAATATCAAGCTCCTTTAATCTCTAAAGCTAAGGTGAGTAACGTTTAAATCTCAAATTTTTATTCGTTTCGGTTTTAAGATTAAATTCGAAAATTTTGCATTGATTTTCCATGTTCTTTAATGATGGAATGTTTATACATATACTTGTTGATGATTCATACATGTTCATAATGATTTTTATGATATGTTTTAAAGTAAAACCCTATTAAATGACATCTTTATGCCTTGTGATTTTTTTAAAGATCATAAATAATACTTTGAAGATGGGTTTCAATTTTTAGAATTTTTGGAAGTAATGTGGATTTTATACGAATTTTCTAGGAAAGAAAATGATATTTTGGGTTATAAATTATTTACAGGTAAATAATTAATTATTTGGATCTGAAATTTTTATATGTTAGAAAACATATATAATTTGATTTTCTGGAATATTTTCAAATTTTTCCTAAAAGTCTTGATAAGCATATAAAATTATTTATGGTATGAGACTTAAATGCTTTATATATTTTATAAAGGAGAAAGAGGGTTTTTGTAAATAATTTGAATTTGTTAATTCTGGAAAATGGCAGCACTTTTGAAAAAGTAATATGCCAACCAATCAGGTTTAGACAAACAAGGCATGTTAGGTACAAAAGAAATAGTTGAAAAGTATAAATAAATAGGTTTTTCACTATTTCGTCTCCTTCGGCACCAGGTTCCGCCTCCATACTATTGCCTCCAACATAGTCGAAACTAATGCATATGGTATCAGGCAACTGGTATGTAATGAACTGGATGTGGATGAAAGGTATAGGGTTGAAACTTGAAACCATGGGGTTTTGAAGGGAATGAAGCTTTGTTTTGTTTGAAATGAAAAATACACCCGCTTGCTTTTGACTAAGAAGTTTTTGACTTGGTTGGGTTTCAACTAAGTCAAATGGTTTAAAAGGAAATGGTTTCGATTAGGCTGCATCTTTGTTTTTAAGTGAATGCTTTCGACTAAGTCGAAAATCTGAGCTACCGCCTTTTTACCTTTCGACCTAGTAGGTTTCGAAGGGGGTACTTATTTTCTAAAATTTGCCAACTTCTCAAATGCTTTCGAAGGGGTGGTTTCGACACCATCACTTCATTACTTTGGAAATGGTTTCGAAATAGTTGCTTTCGACTTAAATGATATTAAAGGCCCTTTTTTGTTTGAAGTATAACCCAAATTGGTTTCGAAAGAGATGATTTGAATAGTTTCAAAAGGAAGTGCTTCCGACTTTAATGGGTTTATGTCCTTTTACTTGAAGGCATAATCCAATGGTTTCGACCGAGACGTTTTCAAAGGGGTTTCGAAGTAGTTAACTTCGAAAGGTTTTGAAAGGTTTCCGCATGTTTTAAATTGAACCCATATTCTTTCAAAAGGTTTAATTTAATGCTTTCGAAAGGTTTTAAAAGAGGTTTCGAAGAGGTGGTTCCCCAGAGGTTTCGAAGGAGTCGAAAGGTGTTGTTTTCTGATGGTTTCGAATGATTTCGAAAGGAAAGGTTTTCCAATGGTTTCGAAAGGCGATGTTTAAAGGTTTTTAAAAGAAAGATGTCAAAGGTTTTTAAGCTTTCAAAAGGAAGATTTCCAAAGGTTTCGAAAGTGTTTTGAGAATGGTTTCGAAAGGAAGGTTTTGGCCTTTCGGCCTAGATAAAAGAAAGGGTTTTACATGGTTTCGAAAGGGTAACTTTCAAGGGTTTTGAATGGGTTGTTTAAAGGGTTTAAACAAAGGTTTCGAATATAATGAATGGGTAGAATAGCTAAAGTGTTTTCGAGTTATAAAAAACTTTAACTTATTTTAAAAGGATAGGTAATCCTTATTGAATATCATTACATTATTTTGAGTAAAGTATATATAACATGGAAAAATAGCTTAGAATAAAGCGAAAGATATATTTTCCTTGTATATGTATGATTTAAAGGGCCAAATCGTTTTGAAAAGGCATTCAAAGAAAATTTTATAGGGTAGTTAACCCTCAAGAAATGGCTTAGATTAGAAGAACATATAGGACTTGTGTAGGGTCGTGCCCTGTGCTTATTAGCTATTAGCCCTTAGCTAATTTAGTCCAGAATTTTGATGTGTGGGACTTAGTTGTAGGTAAGACTAAAATGTTGGTTACATGCAGAACATAATATTGATGTACAGATATAGGTTAGTGGTAAGCCACAAGACCATGAGGATTAGTAGACCCTAGAAGATGTAAGTTAAGGACAGACCATCCAAAAGTTTTGTCTAACAGATGTTTAGACTATTTGATATGGTATTTGGTAGGCCCGAGTCATCTAAATGGCAGTCAGCCCAGATTTCGAACAGTTAGTCCATTTATTACATGTTTATAGCATAACAGATCTTGCTATTATTTTATTATCATAATCAGCTTGATTAACTAGTTTGGTTGCAGAAAAGGATATTAGTGAGGGGAAACCCGTTCCGCTAAGCGGCATGGTCTCACTCAATATCAGTAAACCAAGATGTAATAGAATTATTCACACCAGGCTTTATGTCTGACTCAAAATTTTTGTTTCCCTTTAAACTCTCGGATGCTCAAAATTGAGTTGAGTAGGCCGAGGGTTTAGGTTTTCAAGTTTTCATAGTTTATGCGAATAAAGCTTCCGGAGACGAGCAGATGGCCGACGGATAGCTAATTTAGGACTACAGTTCTTCTGTTTTGTTTCCGCTGTGTGTTAAGTCAGATATGACTATATTGCTTTGATTATCCAAGGGGGCATCATCATATGTTGCTCTTGGCGTATTATTGTAAATTATTATTGATCATTGCGTGGGATACATTTTGGGAATTTTATAACTTGGATATGATATTGTTTTGAAATGTAATCAGCTAAATGTTGTTTTTCTTGAAATCTATGATTTTGTTCATATTCTAGTGTTTCTGATATTATGGATACCATCAGCATTGCCATGTTTTGTCACCAGAAGTTAATACTATAGATGACTGCAACATCTGTAGTACTTAGCTTTTGGCCTCTAGACACGGGATGTTAAAACTTGGTATTAGAGCATAGGTTTATGAATTTTTAACTAAAAATGGTTTTGAAAACAAAATCCAAAGGAATTAGAGAAAGATTGGGGTTTGGGATAATGTTATGACAACATACTTATATTTGCTATATATAAGTACACGCTTTATCTTTAGTCTCCTATTTTGGATTAGGTTATCTTTCTGTATCTCATGAGATTTGAATACAAATATGGATGGTAGAAGAGGAAGAGTTAACCTAGGAAGGGGAAGCACCGAAGGGAATGCCAGACCTAATGCCAGGAGAAATCAAGGTTAGGCATAGGTAGAGAATATAGTTGCTGGGGTCCCGTAGGTCGGAATAGAGGCTATGTATCAGTTCTTTGTGAATATGGTGCAGGCAGGTGTTACTATAGGAGTAGGAGGAGGAGTTCTGGAGGTTCCATTTGTACAGGATTATGCTAAGCATGGTGGAGAATATGTTAAGCTCGGAGGGAAGCCATTTATTGAAACCAAGGATGCTATCGAAGTGGAGAACTGGTTATTACAGTGTAAAAGAATTTTTGCAGACTTGAGGCTCAATGACAAGAAGAAGAGGAGGCTGACATCTAGAAAGCTTTAGGGAGCTGCATTGTTTTGGTGGAACAGTGTAACAGTGGCAGTAGATGAGGAAGAGATGACTGGGTAGAATTCAAAAGGAGGTTCCGGGAGAGGTTCATGTCTGCTATGACACAGTCGGCTCTGATCAGGAAGTTCGCTGAGTTAGAGCAGGGGGAGATGTTAGTTGTGGGGTATGCCAAAAGGTTTGAGGAGTTAGTTCGGTATTATTATACTGCTTTTGATACCGTGATGAAGAGGAATGAGAAGTTCATTAAGGGATTGAAGCTTGAGTTGGCTAGGGCTACTTTACGGCATATCAGAGATCCCTGTGATGTGGTTGTGGAGATGGCCATGAGGCAAGAGGAGGTTCATGAGTCCCGAGGGAAGAATAAGGCTAAGGAAGTCCAAGTTGGTCAGGGCCAAAAGCAGAAGTTTTTCCATAGGAAGGGCGCTCAAAAGAGTGGAGCAGCCAAGAGGGGGAAGTCTGAGATTGTCTACTTCAAGCGCGGCAAGAAAGGGCACTTTGCTAATGAATGTCGTGCTAGAAAGGACAAGGACGTGGCTAGGAAGGAGAATGTCAAGTGTTTCAATTATGATCAGGTAGGCCACTATAAGAATCAGTGTAAGGAGCCCGCTAAGGATGGAAAGGGCAAGGTTTATGCGTTGGAGCCTGCTGCTTCGAAGCCAACCGCTCAGGAGAAGGGAAAGGCGGTTCAGGGAGGAACACTTCAGATTCACGGTATGACTGTTAGCATTTTATTTGATACTGGTGCATCACATTCTTTTATATCTAGATGTTTGATAGATAAGCTTAACCTTGAACCCACATATTTAGTTACTTGCTTGTGGGTTGCAAATCCAATAAGAGGGTATGCAACTCTAGGGTTGAGATGTGACCAGTTAGAGTTTGACCTGTTAGGTCATCTTTTTGTTTTCAGTTTGCACGTGTTTGATTTTGTGGGGTTCGGGATCATTCTTGGGATGGATTGGTTAAGTGAGTATGATGCTAGGATATTTTGCCATGATAGGAAGATACTCTTAGACACCCTGATTGTAGCGACCGGATTGTTATACCGTAGAAGGTTCTTGTGGTGAGATGTTTGCTTTGTTGGGTGCTATAAAATCAGATGATGAGTTAAGCCGAGTTTTGTGGTTAGAGAATTCGCAGATGTTTTTGAGCCCGTAGTTGGATTGCCGCCGAAGCGAGCCATTTATTTTCGGATATATTTGGTTCCGAGAGCAGAACCGGTGAGTAGGCCGCCGAGAAGGTTGACCCCTCCAGAAATGAGGGAGTTTAAGGTGCAGTTGGTGGATTTAGAGGGCAAGAGTTTATCAGGCCGAGTAGTTCGCCTTGGGGTGCAGTAGTAGTGTTTGTTAAGAAGCCGGACGGATCGTCGAGGCTATGTATCGATTATTGTAAGTTGAATGAGAGGATGATAAAGAATCGATTTCATTACCTAGGATTGACGATTTGTTTGACTAGTTAAGTGGAGCAAAGGTGTTTTATCAGTTGGATTTGGTAACAGGGTTCCATCAGCTTAGGGTAGTATACCTTTGACGGTGTTCAGAACTAGATATGGGTCGTACGAATGGTTAGTTATGCCGTTCGGACTGACAAATGCACCAACTTTCTTTCTGGATTTGATGAACCGGACTTTCCGAGAGCACTTGGATATGTTCGTATTGGTTTTCATAGATGACATCTTGATATGCTCTAAGGATGGGAATGAGTATGAAGTTCATCTTAGAGTGGTGCTTGAGATGTTGAGGCAGCATTAGCTGTAAGCGAAGTTTTCGAAGTGTCACTTCTGAAAGAAGGTAGTGAAGTTTCTTGGTCATGTAGTCTTAGAGGAAGGGTTGTCATTGGATCCGACTAAGATTGAGGTAGTGAATAGTTGGAAGAAACCTGAGACAGTAACCGAGATAAAGAGTTTCCTTGGATTGGCTGGTTATTATCGGAGATTCATTAAGGATTTTTCGCAGATAGCAGCACCGATAACCAAGCTAACAAGAATGTATGTGAAGTTTGTGTGGACCGATAAGTGTGAGGAAGCATTCCCGAGTTTGAAACACTTATTAACCCATGCACCAGTGTTGGTTGTTCTAGAGGGTAATCATGATTTGGTGGTTTATACCGATGCGTGTGGAATAGGATTAAGTGTTGTGCTGATGCAGAGAGGTAAAGTGATTACCTTTGCTTCTAGACATCTTAGACCACATGAAGTCAGATATCCGATGCATGATTTGGAATTGGCTGTAGTTATTTTTTCTTTGAAGGTGTGGAGAAATTACCTTTTGGGAGAAAGGTTTGAGCTATATACAAATCATAAGTCGCTGAAGTATTTTTTCTTTCAAAAGGAGCTGAACATGAGATAGCAGAGGTGGTTAGAGTTTATAGCCGCTTATGATTTTGGGATTGAGTACACCAGGGAAAGGCAATAAGGTTACAGATGCATTTAGCAGGAAACATCAGAATGCAGTTTTAGCATTGATTGCTGAGTGGAAGGATTTAGAAGCATTAGTAGATTGTAAAATGCAGTGGAGATCCGAGGCTGGGTCTAGTGGATATACATTTGTATTATCTTGTTTGAAAGTTCGACCAGTGTTAATTGAGTAGATTGCTTCTAAATAGATGGAGGACCTAGTGTTAGCCGAATGGATCAGGAAGCTAAAGGAAGGAACCAAGAGCGGTGACTTAATAGATTTCAGTCTTGACCAGAATGGGTGGTTGAGAAAGAAAGAGAGACTATGTGTTCCGAGTGTGGAAAACATAAGAAAAGAAGTCTTAGAGGAAGGCCATCGTTTGAAGTTCACCATTCTTCCAGGAGGTACTAAGATGTATCAGGATATGAAGAGGGGTTTCTTCTGGGAAGGTATGAAGCAGGGTATTGGTTTGTGTGTGAAGCAGTGAATGATTTGCCAGTAGGCAAAGGTCGAACACCAGAAGCCAAGTAGGTTGCTTCAGCCATTGGATATTCCATGTGGAAGTGGGATTCTATTTCTATGGACTTCATTGATGGGTTGCCAAGGTTGAACAGAGGAAATGAAAATATATGGGTCATAGTGGACTGATTGACCAAGAGTGCCCATTTCATTCCAGTTAGGTCAACCAGGACGGTGGGTTGCTTTAGCGAGGTTGTTCATGAAGAATGTGGTTAGACTGCTTAGAGTTCCTAGCAGTATAGTTAGTGACAGAGATCCCTTGTTCACTAGCGAGTTTTTGAAAAGTCTGCATGAAGTTTGGGGAACCAAGCTTAAGATGAGCACCACCTACCATCCGCAGATAGATGGGCAAACGGAAAGAATTAGCAAGATCTTGGAAGATTTGTTAAGAGCTTGTGTTCTAGATTTCCGGGGATCATGGGAAGACAATCTACATCTAGTTGAGTTTTCATATAACAACAGTTATTAGACTAGTATTGGGATGGCACTATTTGAAGCTTTGTACAGAAGGCCATGCAAATCTCCCGTATGTTGGTTGGAGACCAGGGATAGGTTGATTCTTGGTCCAGATTTGGTTAGAGAAGTTGCAGAAAGGATTGAGGTCATTCGGGCTAGAATGAAGGAGGCTCGGTCTAGGCAGAAGAGTTATGCAGATAAGAGACGGAAAGATTGTTCTCAATTGGAGACCAGGTTTTTGTCAAGGTATCACCGATGAAGGGTATGATTAGATTTGGGAAATTGGGGAAGTTATCACCAAGATATGTTGAACCTTTTCCTATTGTTGAGTGGATCGGGAAACTCGCATATAGAGTTGAGGTACTGAAAATTTTGGTAGGTGTCCACGATGTTTTTCATGTTCCTCATCTCAGAAAGTGTGTTAGAGACCCGGAGACTGCTATTGCACTGATAGTGCTAGATGATTTAGTGGTAGAACTGGACTTGACCACGGTGAGAAAGCCAGTTCCTATAGTTGTGAGAGATGAGAAGAGGCTTAGAGCCAAGACGGTCAGATTAGTCAAAGTCCAATGGAGTGACGATGATAGGGACTGTACTTGGGAGGTTGAGAGCATGATTAGAGATACTTATCCTGACTTGTTTGATGGTATGTTTTACCTTCTTGTTTGATTTATTGTGTGCCTTATCATAATTTCGAGGACGAAATTCTTTAAGGAGGGTAGTTTGTAACACCTTAGATTTTTAGAAACATTATTTAGGATATTTAATCAGTTGAATTAAATAAAAATAATGTGTTGATTATGGAATTGAGGTTTGATTTTAATTAAAGGTAGCCGTGCTTAAAATGAATTAGAGGAGGGGAAAATTGGAAAAGAGGCCATTCCTATATCTATTCCCTTAGGCCATGTATTATACATGTTCATTTCATTTGAATTTGTTTAAAATAGAGGTCGACCACCATTAACAAGGAAAGGGAAAGAAGGATTAAGGAAAGCTAATTCAAATCAAATTCATTCAAATCTTGAGCTCCTTTAATCTCTAAAGCTAAGGTGAATAATGTTTACATCACAAATTTTTATTGGTTTCAGTTTTAAATTAAATCCGAATATTTTGCAATGATTTGCCATGTTTTTGAAAGATGTAATGATATATATATATATATATACATGTTGATGATTTATACATCTTATATTGATTTTTATTATATGTTTTAAAGTAAAATCCTATTAAATGACAACTTTATGGATTGCAAAATTTTATGAAGATCATAAATAATACTTTGGAGATGGATTTCAATTTTCAGAATTTTTGGAAGTAATGTGGATTTTATATGAATTTTCTAGTAAAGAAAATTTTATTTTGGGTTATAAATTAATTACGGGTAAATAATTAATTATTTGGGTCTGAAATTTTTATATGTTAGAAAACATATATAATTTGATTTTTTGGAATTTTTCTAGATTTTTTCTAAGAGTTTTGATAAGTATATAAAATTATTTAAGGTATGTGACTTAAATGTTTTATATATTTTATAATGGAGAAAGGGGCCTTTCCTAAATAATTTGAACTTGTTAAGTCTGGAAAATGGCAGCACTTTTGAAAAATTAATATGGTAACCAATCAGATTTAGACAAACAAGGCAGGTTAGGTACAAAAGAAATAGTTTAAAAGTAAAAATAAATAGGGTTTTCACTGTTTCGTCTCCTTCGGCACCAGGTTCTGCCTCCATACTATCGCCTCCGACATAGTCGAAACCAATGCATATGGTATCAAGCAACTGGTAAGTAATGATTTGGATGTGGATGAAAGGTATAAGGTCGAAACCATGGGATTTTGAAGGGGATGAAGCTTTGTTTTGTTTCAAAGGAAAAATACGCTTGCTTGCTTTCGACTAAGAAGTTTTCGACTTGGTTGGGTTTCGACTAAGTCAAATGGTTTAAAAGAAAATGGTTTCGATTGGGTTGCATCTTTGTTTTTAATTGAATGCTTTTGACTAAGTTGAAACACCTAGCTGTCACCTTTTTACCTTTCGACCCAGTTGGTTTCGAAGGGGTTACTTATTTTCCAAAATTTGCCAACTTCTCAAATGCTTTCGAAGGGGTGGTTTCGACACCATCACTTCATTACTTAGGAAATGGTTTCGAAATAGTTTCTTTCGACTTAAATGATTTTAAAGGGCCTTTTTCTTTTGTTTGAAGTATAACCCAAATTGGTTTTGAAAGAGATGATTTGAATGGTTTCAAAAGGAAGTGCTTTCGACTTTAATGGGTTTACGTCCTTTTAATTGAAGGCATAATCCAATGGTTTCGGCCGTTTTCAAAGGGGTTTCGAAGTAATTAACTTCGTAATGTTTCAAAAGGTTTCCACAGATTTTAAATTGAACCGATATGCTTTCGAAAGGTTTGGATTTAATGCTTTCGAAAGGTTTTAAAAGAGGTTTCAAAGGGGTGGTTCCCCAGAGGTTTCGAAGGAGTCGAAAGGTGTTGTTTTCTGATGGTTTCGAATGGTTACAAAAGGTTTTCCAATGGTTTTGAAAGGCAATGTTTAAAGTTTTTTAAAAGAAAGATGTCTAAGGTTTTAAAGCTTTCGAAAGGAAGATTTCCAAAGGTTTCGAAAGTGTTTTGAAAATGGTTTCAAAATGAAGGTTTTGGCCTTTCGGCCTTGATAAAAGAAAGGGTTTTACGTGGTTTCGAAAGTTTACTTTCAGGGGTTTCGAATGGGTTATTTAAAGGGTTTAAACAAAGGTTTCGAATATAATGAATGGGCAGAATAGCTAAAGTGTTTTCAAGTTTTAAAGGACTTTAACTTATTTTAAAAGGATAGGTAATCCTTATTGAATATCATCAATATTATTTTGAGTAAAGTATATATACCATGGTAAAATAGCTTAGAATAAAGCTAAAGATATATTTTCCTTGTATATGTATGATTTAAAGGACCAAATGATTTTGAAAAGGTTTTCAAGAAAATTTTAAAGTGCAGTTAACCCTCAAGAAGTGACTTAGATTAGAAGACTAGATAGGACTTTTGTAGTGTCGCGCCCTATGCTCATTAGCTATTAGCCCCTAGCTAATTTAGTCCATAATTCCAGAATGTAATATTGATGTACAGATGTAGGTTAGTGGTAAGCCATAAAACCTTGAGGATCAGTAGACCCTTGAAGATGTAAGTTAAGGACAAAGCATCTAGAAGTCTTGTCTAACAATTGTTTAGACTAATTGATATGGTATCTGGTAGGCCTGAGTCAGCCAAAGGGCAGTCAGCCTAGATTTCTGACAGTTAGTCCATTTATTACCTGTTTATAGCATAATGGATCTTACTATTATTTTATTATCATAATCAGTTTGATTAACCAGTTTGGTTGCAGGAAAGTATTTGCAAAATATATGTTTTGAAAAGGATATTAGTGAAGGGAAACTCGTTCCGCTAAGTGGCGTGGTCTCACTCAATATCAGTAAACCGAGATTTAATAGAATTATTCACACTAGGCTTTATGTCCGACTCGAAGTTTTTGTTTCCTCTTAAACCCTCGGGTGCTCAAAATTGATTTGAGTAGGCTGAGGGTTTAGGTTTTCAGGTTTACGTCGTTTTGGCGAATAAAGCTTCCGAAGACGAGCAAGTGGCCGACGGATAGATAATTTGGGACTACAGTTCTTCTGTTTTGTTTTCGCTGTTTATTAAGTCAGATATGACTATATTGCTTGGATCCTCCAAAGGGGCATCGTCATATGTCGATCTTGGCGTATTATTGTAAATTATAATTGATCAATGCCTGGGATACATTTTAGGGATTTTGTAACTTGGATATGATATTGAAACGTAATCAGCTAAATGTTGTTTTTCTTGAAATCTGTGATTTTGTTCATATTAAAGTGCTACTGATATTATGGATACCATTAGCTTTGCCGTGTTTTTTCACCAGAAGTTAATACTATGGATGACTACAGCATCTATAGCGCTTAGCTTTTGGCCTCTAGACACAGGATGGTACATAGCAGAATCCAAAGAAATTCAGAACATCTACATCGAGTCAGAACAAACCAAGAATCAACCAAAAGGACTAGAACAACAAGTCAAGAAGAAGCTAGAAGAAAGCAGAAAAACGTTAAGGACATGGATCGCCAGCGATCCATATCCTATGGATCACCAGTGATCCATACATTTATATTAGTTCGCTGCTACAACAAAGCACGAGGAATGCACGAAGGCATTGGATTGCTTTCGAGCCTAATCTATGGATCGCTAGCGATCCATAGTCTATGGATTTCTAGCGATCCATAGAGTTAGCTCGGTTCCTGACACAATTTCCAATGCGCCTTCATGTGGTCTGTGCAAACATATTGGCAAACGGGATTAGCCCAGTAGCTCTCCAACCTCCATAAATACAATCCTACCTGCAACATAACTGGATCTTCTTCGGACCACTTGCTGAAACTTTGCTGGAAGCTTTCTTCACTCTTCTCCTCCCTCACAACAATCTTTCGAGGAGTCCACTGTGATTCTCCAGTGGATTCCAACTTCGAAGATTCAATCTAGCTAAGGAGAATCAAGAGCTTTGTAATCAAACACTTCTTTAACAAGAATCAGTCTATAATAGATACTATAAAGTGGATGTAGGCTTCGTTAACAGCCAAACCACTATAAAAATCTTCTTGTCTTCTTTCTTTCACTATTTTTTTCTATATCTACTATCTATATTATTGCTTTGTAAGAACAAGGCTGATGCTTTCACCCTCAAACCGGGGTATTGATCCATTTTTTAGGTTAACATTTTGGTGCTTTCACTGAGAACCCAACTCAGGCAAAGATCTAGCCATCTACTTTGGATCAGATAGGTTTAGAAATTAGATCCAAAATCTCCACTTAGAAGATTTGCGGTTGAAAATTAATGGCAATAGGAAAACCAAGATACTCGAAAAATCCCCAACTAAACAGCTTCCAATCCCATCATGGAGCTCCCATCGTCGAATCACGAGTGGTCGTCGTCGGAAATCATCAAAATGGACGTTAAAAAACTCACTTCAGGGTTAACTCGAAGTCGAACTCGGGCAATCGACCATTTAAATTGAAGCAGATTCTGGAAGTCCTGACTCGAAATAAGATTCGGGTAAAACCAAGATTTTCTCTAAGCAAACATGCAAATGACTCCAAGCACTATTCGTCACCAACCCAGCATTTCAAATTCTGTGACTCCAAGCAAACAATGTGCTGACTCCAAGCAAATGGCAAATTTTATCGGATCGGATTCCAAGTAAAATACCACCGATCCATCAATGTCGATCCATCTTCTGTTGCCCATAACTCAAAAATGCGAACTCCAAATGCCTTGAAATTTGGAAGTTCACCCTAGACTGATCTCACCTAGTTTGAAATTTTTTGGGAATCAACACTGATCTATAACCCCATCATAAGTGATTTGTCATTCAATCGGCATTTCCATTCATTTCATGCATATATCATTCTCAAGCATTGTAAACAGCCATAACTTGAAAACGGACCGGTCTAATAATGATTAGAGCATCTTCCCTAATCAAAACTCATTCACTGAGGCCGTTCAACATATAGAATATCCAAAGAAGTTTATCATACCAATTATACCTTTTGTACAACTGATTCGAAATTGATTTTTTACAGGTATGACTAGCGTATGGATGAAGCGAGGGCGATGGATGCTATCTACTACAAGGCCCTCAGGAATCATTAAAGGATGAAACAACCTACTACCCTAGAAGAATTCTATGGGAAGGCAAACCGGTTCTAAAGAATAGAAGTAGTGCAATTAGAAGAAGGCAAACCCGGCAGTTTGCCAAAGAACATACCAAACAGTGAAGAAGCTACAGGACCTCAGGTTCCTTCTGCCCAAGCAAGGCTACTAAGACCCAGTAGAAAAGCGACCCAGCTAACTGACGAAAAGATGATTATCAAATAACACTCTAGCTAGCTTGCAACTAAGGAATAGGGCAACAACCTAAAGCGATGCCTTCTTATCTATCCTTGTCTACATTTCTTTTCCAAATGAGCCTTACCAGGACACTAGGGGCATTGCAGACAGCATGGTGAAAGAAATTCTTCTATGCCCTCGACAAGCCATGTCGACCCCTTTCTAAAAACCGACGTTGCTTTGATAGCATCAAGAAATCTAGTCCAAAAGATCGTCAAACAAACAGATCCAACACCTTAGTCTACAGGAACCGATAAAACTGTGTTCCCTCGAGCTGAATCCGAAAAAATCCTTTTGAAGTCGATGAATCATTGTTTCAAGACCGTAGGGATGTCGGACACACGAACCAAAAATCCTCTCGAAATTGATAAATTGTCATTCTAAGGTCGTCTGGTCGTCGGACATCCAACCATAAAAAACTCTTTGTGAACGTGAAGGTCTTTCACAAACTAAACCATTATGAAGACGAACCGGTAGATCAATGGTCATCTGATCTCGAAAATCCTTCGCGTGCATGAAGGTCTTTCACGAACTAAAGCATCATGGAGGTAAATGGTATATCAGCAGTCATCTCATCTAAATAACCCTTCGCTAACGTGAAGGTCTTTCATGAACTAAAGCGTTGTAAAGGTGAACCAATAGATCAGCTATCATGTAATCTAAAAAACCCTTCGTGAATGTGAAGGTCTTTCACAACCTAAAGCATCGTAAAGGCGAACCGATAGATCAGCGGTCATCTGATCCAAAAAACCCTTCGCGAATGTGAAGGTCTTTCATGAACTAAAGTATCGTGGAGGTAAACCGGTAGATCAGCGCTGATCTGATCAAAAAACCCTTTGTGAATGTGAAGGTCTTTTACGAACTAAAGCATCGTGGAGGTAAAACGGTAGATCAGCGGTCATTTGATCAAAAAAAACCTTCGCAAACGTGAAGGTATTTCACGAACTAAAGCAACATGAAGGCAAACCGGTAAATCAACAGCCATCTGATCCAAAAAAACTCTTCACAAGCATGAAGATCTTTCATGAACTAAAGCGTCGTACAGGTAAACCGGTAGATTAGCGGTCATCTGATCCAAAAAACCCTTCGCGAACATAAAGGTCTTTCATAAACTAAAGCGTCGTGAAGGTGAACCAGTAGATCAACGAAATTTATATATGACTGATATCCGTGAAGGTAAACATGTAGATTAGCAGTCATCTGATCCAAAAATCCTTCACAAACTAAAGCGTCGCGAAGGTGAGCTGGAAGATCAGCAGTGGTTTGATCCAAAGCTCCTCGAAGTGAATGAAGTCACACTCTAGGGCCACAAATCGACAATCATATCAGTCACTCCGCAAAATTAATAGAATCGGCTCCAACGACCAATGAGACAAATGGTGCAAAATTCCAACTGACCTTGTGATCAATCAGAGGTCGACTCGAATCAAGCCAAGATTCGACACCTGGGAGAACCAAATATCTCAAATCCCTTATTTATAAGTCTCTAAAGATAGAAGCTTTCCCATGGTTTAATCATCTAGAAGACAGGTTGCATCCACTGGACCGCATGCAACCAAACGGGGTGTGGAGAAACACTGCCTCCTGCACATCTCCGGAGGCTTATTCGTCCAAAAACCTAAAAGTCTCCCACTCTCATACTACTCAAATTAATTTTAAGTACCTGAGAGTTTATGGAGAAACACAAACTTTGAGTCAGTCAATAAGTCTGGTATGAATAATCCCCTATCATCTCTTATCATAAATAGATATCTAGTGAGACCACGCCGCTTAGCGGAACGGGTTCTCTCTTCACTAGTATCCAAAACAAAACAAGCAAATCATTTACTATGCTCCTGCACCCAAAATGATTAGTCTTAACATAATATGGAATAAATCCATAAATCATATATATTGGATATCCCATCCATCCACTCATTAGATATCCCATCTAAAAGCAATTTATTAGATTTTCCATCTAAAATCAATTTATTAGAGTTCCCCTCTAAAACCTTTAAAATGACTATCCGTCATAATTTAATAGGACTGTCTGTCCCAAATCCATTTAAAATAAATGCAGACTATCCATCGTACATTGTTCTATTAAAGTTAGTGTGGGCTATCCACCGCACACTCCATAGTTTTCCTAGGATGACTATGAACCCTTGGAAGCGAAATCCCGAGGCTAACCACCTCTGGCAAAACATTCTTTTCTTTAGAAATTTGATGTGGGCTATCCACCGCACAGTCCATGGTTTTCTTAGGTTAACCAAGAACCCAACACTTGGCCAATTGAAATATCATGAACCCCATGATTATTTATTAAAATTCAGGATCCCCATGATTACATACTTTCCCCAGGTATACCACCTGTTTAACCTATTCCCATTGGTAGACCCAATTAGGTTAAATTAAATAAAAACACATTGATAGCCCCAATGTATATTTTCGAAAGCATATTTCTGTGTGTAACACCAAACTATGTATCGAAAACATTAAACCCACCTCGGTGTCCCCAAGGTTTATTAACTTCTAATTTATATAAGGATCCCCCTTACATATCCAAACAAAGATAAGTATTTTATGCTATAACCCTTCGAAGTAACCCCTTCAAATTAGAAAAGTTTTACTAAGGAAAAAAATGGCTAAAATAGCCCTTCCGAATATCCCATTCGAAAGCAAATCAAAAATGATCTTAAAAACTTGGTTGAAAGAAAACCCCTTTAAAACCCCTTCAAATGAAGCCCCATTCAAACGCATAGTAAAAGCTTTAAAGTAACCCTTCGAAAGCATTAAAACATTCAAAGATAGCCCCTTCGAAAGCCTTTCGCCTTTTTAAATCATCCCTACCCTTCGACTTAGTCGGAAGGGTGAGGGCTCACCTTTCGACTTAGTCGGAAGGTATAAGCTGGCAGCTTAACCCTTCCTACGAATAACCCATTCGAAGGCATATAAAACATAAAGCGGACCGAAGTCGAAAGTTCCCCTTCGACTTCGTTCCTTTCGAAGTTCTGAGTCAAAGGAACCCTTCGACTTCGTCCCTTCGAAAGCAAATATCTCCTTTGAAAGCATTGCTTTCGAAGGCATTAAAACTTGGATTTAAAAAACAGAAGAGTATAATCAAAAGTAGCCCCTTTCGAATTCCTTCCCTTCCTTTCGACTTAGTTGAAAGTAACTCCTTCGGAAGCATTATTATTTCCATTTGAAAGCCAAGGAAGCAGCCTCCATCCCTTCACCTCTCTTCCTTCCGACACCATTCCTACCTTTCGACTTAGGCAAAAGGTAAATGCTTACCTTTTGACTTAGATAAAAGGTACCTTTCGACTTAGTCAAAAGGGTGAAAGCGGGCTATGTAGTCGGAAGCAAGTTTTGGGCCTATGGAAGTGATGGTTCCTCTTACTTGTCTAAATCTGATTGGTCAAGAGGCTTCCTCCTATACTTTCGAATAATAAAAAGTACTAAATAGTCAACCTTTTTCTTAAAACACTATTCTTCTTTCCCAAATAATTTTCGAAAGCAATTTCCCTCTGAATTTAACCAATTCGGAAGCCATTTTTTAGTTTAGCCCTTGGGCATAAATAGTTTAATTACCTTAGTAAACCACTAAGGAAAAATCTCCAAAAATCACCAAAAATCATATACTTTAACATATTAAAATTTCAATGCCTATGAAGATCAATATAATTCGAAATTTAACCAAACCGAAGTAAACTATGTTAATTAGCCCATTAACATTTAAAAACACTTATATCTTATCCAAACAAAGGTTTTAATGGTTATATCCTAACCAAAATCACAAACATGAATCAGGTATAACCCATAACCGATCCAAACATAGAAAAATGAGGTGATAAACATGATTATTCACCTTGATTAGTTAATTGGAGAATGAGATAATTTTCTAGCTTTAATTCCTTAGCTTTATCTTCAATTTATTGCTCTTCCTAGAGCTTTTAATGGCCGATCGAAAGTAGGTGAGGAGTTATGATTGAGAAAGTAAAAGTTCTTTAAGGTGGAGGAAGAGATTTATACTAAGAAATGTAGCCTCATTTCCAAGTTTACCCTTTAGGGAATTCCTCCTTCTTAATTTAGTTAAGTCTTATTTTAGTTCATTCATTAAGACAAAGCCATTGGATTTATTAATCTCATCTCCCTAATTATTCACATTATTCTATTTAATTTATCTAATTAAATATCCCGAATAATGTTAATTAAAATTCAGGGGCATTACAGACTCCCCCCTTAAAGAATTTTGTCCCCGAAATTTCATTAAGGACACACAAAAAGCATATAGCCCATGTAAGCAAAGCTAGTATAACCTACCAGCCAAATTCTACATAAACCCTATATAGAATATACCATCTAAAACAGCCCAAGAAAAGTAGTCCTAGTCATGTCTTCTGTCTCCCAAGTACAATCCTTCATGTTGTAGCTCCACTAAACTTTCACCAACCTGACTGTCTTGTTTCTTAACCTCTTCTCATCTTTTGCCACAACACGAACTGGTTGCTTCACAAAAGTCATATCTGGTTCCATCATTAAGTCCTTCAGTGGCGTCGGAGCGATAGTAGTTTGTGGATCATGAACACACTTCCTAAGATGAGAACCATGAAACACATTGTGGACCCTAGCCAAACTGCTCGGCAAATCTACTCGGTATGCGAGTCTCCCAATCCTCTCTGATATTGGAAATGGTTCAACATATCTAAGTGCTAGCTTTCCAGTCTTCCCGAACCAAACCATACCTTTCATCGGCGATACCTTGATGAAAACTCTATCTCCAACTGAGAATTCTAGGTCCTTACACCTTTTGTCTACGTAACTCTTCTGCCTAGACCGAGCTTCCTTCATTCTTTCCCGTAACGAATCGATCTTTTCCATCGCCTCTCTTACCAAATCTGGACCAACGACCAATCTGTCTCCAGTCTCTAACCAACATGCTGGTGATTTGCATGGCCTTCCATACAAAGCTTCAAAAGGTGCGATTCCTATAGTAGTATGATAACTATTATTATAGGAAAACTCCACTAAGTGCAAGTGATCTTCCCAAGAACCACTAAAATCCAGCACACAAGCTCTCAATAGATCTTCCAGTACCTTGTTGACTCTCTCTGTCTGCCCATCCATCTGAGGATGATATGCGGTACTTATTTTGAGCTTAGTGCCTAACACACTCTGCAGGCTCTTCCAAAATTTGCTAGCAAACAAAGCATCTCTATCACTGACGATACTACTAGGAATTCCATGCAGTCTAACGATGTTCTTCATGAACAACTTAGTCAAAATAGGTGTCGTCCTGGTTGACCTTACCGGAATGAAATAGGCACTCTTGGTCAATCTGTCCACTATGACCCATATACTTTCATTACTCCGGTTTGACCTTGGCAACCCGTCAATAAAATCCATGGATATCGAGTCCTAATTCTAAACTGGAACATCCAAAGGCTGAAGCAAACCACTTGGATTCTGATGTTCGGCTTTTACTTGTTGACAGTTCAAACACTATTTTACCCATAAGCCAACATCTCTCTTTATTCCTTCCCAGAAGAAACTTCTCTTTATATCCTAATACATCTTGGTTCCTCCAGGATGAATCGCAAACTTCGATCGATGACATTCCCTAAGAACTTCCTTCCTAAGGTTTCTAACATCTGGAACACATAACCTTCCTTCTTTCTCAACCAACCCCTGCGGTCAAGAATAAAATCCTTTAAGTCATCAATCTGGTTCAAGCTTCTAACCTTCTAATCCTCTCGTCTAACACTGGATCCTCTTTCTGCCTAGAAGCAATTCGTTCAATGAGAACTAGTCGAACTTCTAAACAAAAAACATTACAATATTCCGACTAGATCCAGCAGTCGACCTCAACTGTACACTGCAAGCAGCTAGTGCTTCCAAGTCTTTTCATTCCGCCAACATAGCTAGCACCACATTCTGATGTTTCCTACTAAGCGCATCTGCCACCTTATTTTCTTTTCCCGGTGTATACTCAATGCTAAAATCATAAGCTGCTACAAACTCCAGCCATCTCTACTGTCTCATGTTCAGCTCCTTCTGAGAGAATAAATACTGTAGAGACTTATGATCCGTAAATAGCTCAAACCTTTCTCCCAAAAGAATATGTCTCCACACCTTCAATACGAAGATTACTGCTACCAAACTCCAAATCATGAGGAGGGTATCTCATTTTATGTGGTCTAAGCTGTCTAAAAGCATAGGCAATAACCTTTCCATTCTGCATTAGCACAGCACCTAACCCAGTACCACATGCATCGGTGTAAACTACCAACCGCAGATTTCCATCAGGAACTACTAACATGGGTGCATTGGTTAACAAATGTTTCAACTTAGCCTCCTCACATTTTTCAGACCAAACAAACTTCACGTCCTTCCTGGTTAGCATAGTCAAGGATGCCGCTATCCATGAGAAATCCTTAATGAACCTTGGGTAGTATCTTGCAAGTCCAAGAAAACTTCTAATCTCACTTACCGTCTCTAGTCTTTTCCAATTGTTAACAGCTTCGATCTTATCCGGATCAACTGCTAAACCTTCCTCGAAAACTACATGACCAAGGAACTTCACTTTCTTCTTCCAAAAATGACACTTTGAGAACTTCGCTTTTAGCTGATGTTGCCTTAGCATCTCCAACACTATTCTAAGATGATATGCATGATCCTTCTCATTCTTAGAATATACCAAAATGTCATCAATAAAAACCAACACGAACCTATCCAAGCGCTCTTGGAAAATCCGGTTCATCAAATCCACGAAGAAAGCTAGCGCATTAGTAAGCCCGAATGGCATAACCAACCACTCGTAAGACCCATATCTGGTCCTAAACGCCTTCAAAGGAATACTGTCCTCTACCACTCTTAATTAATGGAAACCAGTCGCCAAATCGAGTTGGGAAAACACTTTGGCTCCACTCAACTGATTGAATAAGTCATCGATCCTCGGCAAAGGATACCTATTCTTGATCATCCTCTCATTCAACATACGATAGTCGATACACATCCTTAACGACCCATCTGGCTTCTTCACGAATACCGCAGCCGTTCCCCAAGGCGAACTGCTTGGCAGGATAAAATTCTTTCCTTCCAATTCCACTAGCTGCATCATCAATTCCTTCATCTCGATTGGTGACATCCTGCTAAGTGGTCTACTTACGGGTTCAACACCCGGTACGAGATCTATCCGAAACTCGATTGCTCTTTTCGGCAACAAGCCCGAAACTGGTTCAAACACATCCGCAAACTCACTTGCAACATAAAATTGCTTCAACTCTGCTTCCGTTCCCATAGCACCCAATAACGCATAAGCATTTCCATTCGAACTCCTTACTGAGTAAATGACTCGGTTATGGCTATTAGTGTGTTTCAATGATATTTCTCCTTCCTGGCAAAATATCCTAGCATCATATCTACCTAACCAATCCATACCCAATATGATCCCGAAACCCACAAAATTAAAATCCTATAAACTGCATGCAAACATATGACCGAACAAATCAAGTTCTAACTGGTCATATCTCATTTCCAGAATTGCATACCCTCCTATAGGATTCGCAACCCTTAAAGGAGTAATAAGGTATAAAGGTTCTAGACGTAAGCAATCTACCAAATACTGAGATATAAATGAGTGCGATGCACCGGCATCAAATAATATCCTAACCAGAGTACTATGAACCATAAGCATACCTTCCATCACAGCTTTTCCTTTCTCAACAGCCGTTGGTCTAGAGGATGACGGTTCCAACGAAAAGACCTTTCCCTTTCCAGCCTTGGCAGCTTGGGACACTTTCCCTTGTAATGCCCCATCTGGCCACAGTTGAAGCATTTCCCATTCGGCCTCACTGCATTGTTCTTCAATCACCCAAGCGACACTTATTAGCATAGCGCCCTTTCTTGTCACACTTGTAACAAGCAATATCAGACTTGCTCTTCTTAGCTGCTACCCCGACTGGGCACCTTTATTCTTGAAGAACTTTTGCTTCTTACCCTGAAAATTCTGAACCTCAGCTGGTTTCCCTTTTCCAAAAGTAGAAAGCATATCTTCATTTCGAATAGCCATCTCAATAACAATATGACACGGATCCCAGAGGTTTGGCATGGTTTCTCTGGCGATCTCAGGATTCAAACCCCTGATAAACTTATCATTCCTCTAAATGATAGTATCCACAATTGCATATCCGTAATGGGATAGCTCATCAAACTCCGTAGCATACTCAATCACCGATCTATCCCCCTAGACTAAATCTGCAAACTTCTTGAGCAATGCTGACTTAGCAATCTCTGATAGAAATATTTCTTTGAACCTCCTTCAAAATTAATCCCAAGTCGGGTCTTCCTCTGGCTCTCCTACGGTAACTCCATTCCACCAAAACAATGCTGCTCCCTGCAATTGCCTTGAAGCAAGTCTTCTCTTCTGCATATCCATCAAGGCGAGATTTGCAAATATCCTTTCACAATGCAATAGCCGGTTTTCCACTCCTATTGCATCCTCATTTCCCAAAAAGGCTTCCTTCTAAGACTAGCGTAATCCCTGCTCAGCTTCGCATAATTATTGCCAACTGAGGCCATTGGATTAGCTCCTCCATTATTTCCTACAGTCAATCCCGCAGCTGCTCCAGCTTTCATCATATTCACGAAGAATTGATACATGTTGAGTCAAGATTTTTATATAGTTTTGATTTCTGACAAAGGGATAAACCGTGATCGACAAAAAGAAGTCATTCATTGAGACACAACGAGCTTCATACGTTAGAGGTTGATTATTTGGTATGTTAGTAGTATTAGTTATGTTAAAATCTATCCTCAAAATAATCATGCATCTCAAAATAATCGATGTATAAACGTTTTGGATGACATTGCACATTCACTGTGCAATTTAACAGGGACCGGTCGACCGGTCCAAAACCAGGCGGTCGACCGTTCCTGTGTAAATTGCACAATGAACGTGCACACATGCACATAACGTCTATATATTTGAAATTTTGTCTACTGGTCATTTTTGACCTGTCGACCGTTTTTAAACAGAAAGCAACCTTTCCCAAAAGACACTTATTTCTTCAATGGTTGCTTCTCTTACCTTTCATCAATGATCACATCTGTTAATGGCTACTCTTCACAAAGAGTTACAACCATTTATTCTCTATATAAACATATCTAAATAATTGATTGAAATACAACAATTCTTTGCTTTAAAATTCTGATCTTAATTTCTAAATACTCTTGCATTCTAAAAGCTCTCTACTTCAAATTCCTTATTGAATCATTGAAATTATTTCATATCTTTTGATTCAAATAAGTAATATACTTCCTTCAATCTTCATAAACATCATTCACATATTTTGAGGATAAGATTATAGGAAGGGTGTACTACAAGTGACAAATCCGTGTTATCAAGAGCACAAGTTGTCAACGACAATTGTATTTATTTTTGTTGAAGTCCTCGGTGTTGTAAGAGGCACGAAATCCCATTCGGCTGTTCGGGTGTTATAAACCTGTTCCTCCGGGTGAAGCGAGGTAGTTGGTAGTGAAATCCAGATAGAAGTCTGGGACTGGACGTAGGACGGGAGGTCCGAACCAGTATAAAAATCCCTGTGAATGGGAAGGAAAAGTATTAGCAATTGAAGAAGCTAATGACCTTTCCATCATGAAGCCAGATGAATTGATAGGAAATTTAATGTCCTATGAAGCAAATTTGCAGGCTAGAAAAGAACAAAAAGAAGAAAAGAAAAATGCAGCATTTCATGCTGAGAAAGATGAAAATGAATCAGATTCTGAAGATGAAGATTTGGCATTCATTGCAAAAGGATTCAAAAAATTCCTAAAATATCGAAAAGCCAGTCGTTACAACAAAAGGAAACCTGGATCAAACAAACCATCTTCATCAACTATAGAATGTTTCAACTGTCACAAAAAGGGGCACATGTAGAAGGATTGTCCAGAACAGAAGAAGAAGTCAGAAAATGATAAATTCAAACATAAGAAGGACAAGTCAAAGAAACGAGCCTTCTCAGTAACATGGGATGATTCAGACTCATCCTCATCTGAAAGTGAAAGTGATCCGGAGAATGAACAAGCTAATGTTTGTTTTATGGCAACAGAAGATGAGGTACAAATTCCTACATTTGATGAATTACTTGATATTAATTCTGAATTGATAGTCAAATATAAAGACATAAAACGTCAATTAAAAGTAGCCAAAGCAGATTTGAGTAGAGCAGAGTTTGAACGAGATATGTTAAAAGACGAGAAGAAAATATTAGAAGAAGAACTTGAAAAACTTCAAGAATCATCATCTAATGTTGACTCTCAATTATCTTTTTTGAGTCAAGAAATTGAAACTCAAAAAGAGAAAAATGATGCTCTCACTACTGAAAATCATGAGCTTAAGGCAAAAGTCAAAAATCTGGACCTAGAAAAAGCGAGCTTACAAACTAAGTTAGATGACATAACTCAAAATGTTTCTAACTTTAACAAAGGTCGAGAAAATTTGACAAAAATCATTGAAAGTTCACAATCTGTTTCAAATAAACAAGGTTTGGGATATAGGAAACAAGAAACCAAGAAACATCTTGGTAATGAAAGGAAAAAGAAAGTACAAAATATTGGAGCTAAGAAAAATCTTAGTTTATTATATTCCAAACCAAAATCAGTTGTGAAATTTCAGAAGAAAGTTGTCAAGACTATCAAAATATGGGTTCCTAAAACAAATAACAATTTGATTAGGAATAAATATATTCAGAATTTCATGAATACTGTACATCTTAATACTAATTATATATATAAAGGGGATACCGGACCCGTATGGGTTTGGACTCCTAAGACCTAACTCTTAGGACCCCATAAAAAGTGGGTACCATGGACTTAATTTTATTTTTTGCAGGTCCCACTTAAGAAAAGAGGAAAGTGGATATTGGACAGTGGTTGCTCGAAGCACATGACTGGAGACAAGAGCTTATTAACAAATATTACATACTCAGATGGTGGCTCCGTCACTTTTGGAGATAATTCAAAAGGCTATATCATCGGCAAAGGCGATGTGAGCAATTGTGGTACATCTAACTTACCTCTTATTACAAATGTCATGCTAGTTAGAAATTTAAAACACAATTTACTTAGTATCAGTCAATTATGTGACAAGGGTTTTACAATTTCTTTTTCAAATAATAAGTGTAGTATTCTAGATAAAGATCATAATTTAATTTTCGAAGGTTATAGAGACAGAAATATATATATTCTTAATATGAATATTAATCATAACTCAGATATGTGTCTTGTGGCTAATGATAATGATCCATGGCTATGGCACAAACGCTTCTGTCATATAAACTTCAGAACTATTGACAAGCTAGCCTAAAACAATCTAGTTAGAGGACTACCCAAAATGAGTTTTAAGGTTAACAATATCTGTGATGCATGTCAATTAGGAAAATTAACCAAATCATCTTTTAAATCCAAGAAAGTCATATCAACATTACAACCACTTGAGTTACTTCATATGGATTTATTCGGACCAACACAGGTTCAGTCGATAAACCATAATCGATATGTATTTGTAATAGTTGATGACTATTCTCGGTATACATGGTCTATTTTCCTGAAAAACAAGAGTGACACTTTTGAACATTTTAAATCTTTCGTCAAAAGAATTCAAAAATCGAAAGGGCTAAAAGTTAAAAACATAAGGAGTGATCATGGTGGTGAATTCGAAAATAACGAATTTGAACATTTTTGTACAAAGAAAGGTATTAACCACAATTTTTCGTTTCCTAGAACTCCACAACAAAACGGAGTTGTAGAACGAAAAAATCGAACATTACAAGAATGTGCAAGAACGCTATTAAATGGATCCACTTTACCAAAACATTTCTGGGCAGAAGCCGTCGCCACTGCGTGTTATGTTTTGAATCGTGTGTCCATTCGACCACTCACCAAGAATACGTCTTATGAATTATTTAACGAAATGAAGCCAAATATATCTTACTTCAAAGTATTTGGTTCAAAATGTTTCATTTTAAATACGAAAGACCATCTCGGAAAGTTTGATCCGAAAGCTGATGAAGGTATATTTGTCGGTTATTCGGAAAGAAGCAAGGCATATCGTATTTTCAATAAACGAACCAAAACTATTGAAGAATCTCTTCATGTTTCCTTCGATGAAATCTTTCAGCCCTCTCAACCAAAATCTGATGATGACGAAACTATACTTTCTGACACTCCTATCATCACAAATTATGACTCTGACTCTGAAAATTTTGTTGAAAATATTTCTCAACAACAACCAGCTTGTGAAATACGTTCCTCTCCAAGATTATTGAGACACCATCCGGTTCAAAATGTAATTGGGGAGGTAGACTCACAAGTAAGAACTAGGAGTCAATTACATCAAATGGGACATGTTGCGTTTCTATCAAATATCGAACCTAAGAATCCTAAAGAAGCAGCTACCGACGAATATTGGATCATTGCCATGCAAGAAGAACTAAATCAGTTCGTGCGCAATGACGTCTGGGAACTTGTTCCAAGACCAACTGATCAGTCAGTGATTGGTACTAAATGGGTCTACAAAAATAAGGATGATGAACAAGGGAATATCACCAGAAATAAAGCAAGGTTAGTAGCACAGGGGTATAATCAGGAAGAAGGTATCGATTATGAAGAAACTTTTGCACCAGTTGCTCGACTAGAAGCTATTAGAATCCTATTATCTTTTGCTTGTCACCATAATTTCAAACTTTATCAGATGGATGTCAAAAGTGCATTTCTTAATGGATTTATCAAAGAGAATGTATATGTCGAACAACCTCCTTTGTTTGTACATGAAAAATATCCTGACCATGTGTTCAAACTTAAGAAAGCTCTTTATGGTTTAAAACAAGCACCTCGTGCTTGGTATGAACGATTACGTAGCTATCTTATTAACTCAGGATTTCAAATAGGCAGAGTCGATCAAACTTTGTTTATCAAACATTCTCAAAAGGATATTCTAGTTATTCAGATATATGTAGACGACATCATCTTTGGTTCAACAAATGATAAACTCTGTAAGGAATTTGCAAGTATTATGACCAAAGAATTCGAAATGTCTCATATGGGAGAACTGTCATACTTTCTTGGACTTCAAATCAAACAACTTCCGAATGGTATTTTTATTAATCAAGAAAAATACTGCGGAAATCTTATCAAGCGCTTCGGATTAGAAAATACATCTGGTAAACCAACTCCTATGAGTACAACTACACATCTTGAAAAAGATGATAATGGTAAGAGTGTTGACCAGAAATTATATCGAAGCATGATTGGTTCTCTTCTTTATCTTTCAGCTAGTCGTCCAGATATAATGATGAGTGTTTGTCTATGTGCTCGTTTTCAAGCAAATCCAAAGGAATCGCATTTACAAGCAGTGAAGCGTATAATTCGTTATCTTAATAATACAAAAGATTTCGGTCTTTTTTATCCAACAGAATGTCCATTCGAATTAGTTTCATATAGTGATGCTGATTTTGGAGGTTCTCGAACGGATAGAAAGAGTACAAGTGGTACGTGCCATTTTATTGGAAAATCACTTGTCTCTTGGTTTAGTAAGAAACAGAATTGTGTTTCACTATCCACATGTGAAGCCGAATATATATCAGCGGCTCTCGCTTGTACTCAAGTATTATATATGCAACAAACACTTCAAGATTTTGATATTCATTTATCAAATTCTATTATATACTGTGATAACACGAGTGCTATAAATCTTTCTAAAAATCCAGTGAATCATTCTAGAACCAAGCACATTGATATCCGTCATCATTTCCTTAGAGATAATATTGAAAAAGGAAATATATGTCTTGAATATGTCCAAACTGATAATCAATTAGCGGACATTTTTACTAAGCCTTTGCTCGAATCTAGTTTTATTAGATTATGAAGAGAGCTTGGTTTAATTTCTTTAAATGACCTTGTCTAATAATTACTGATGTTAAACTTTTAAGTTCTTTCGTTTGATTATTTTTTTTACTATAGCTATTTTAAGCTATTTTTAATTTGAGCCTCTGATTGTTTACACCATCAAATTCCTCTTTTCACTCTTGATCATAGGCTTATATATAAGGACTGTCTATATAAGCTGTCAAAAACAATCGTTTTATTCATCTTCCCTTATCTAATCATAAAAACAAAATTTTCTATGGCACATATTTGTGATGAGTGTGCTCAAAAATCACACATTTCCGTTACAAGTTCTGAATCAGAAGAATATTTTTCTCCTGAAACACCAAAATATAAACCAAAGTGCCATCATCAATGCTCTCGTACACCTGGAAGTACGCCTAAATCAAAAAAGGCAAAGAAAGTGCTATTCTGTTCTCCTCATACCAAAGAGAAGATCGATGAAATTCATCACTATCAAAAACATCAAATAGATCTTCAACGTCAGCTTCATTATGGACAACAACAGCTTCATCATGAACAACAGCAGACTTCGGCACGATTATCTATTTTAGAAAGAATGGCATTCTTCTTCTGTGGAACAAACAAACGAGATGTTCATGAGCCGATGCCAAATGCTCCTTCATCTTCTAGAACCCCAAACTCATGGGACAGAAACTATGCTCAGAATGAAGGGGCAACTGAAAAATGGTCATCTTGGAAGGCTCGCATTGATGATATCAACGAAGATTCAACCGATCTTCCTTCTCCCACTCTTCATTAATTTTATTTTTATATTGTATCGTTGTTTATTTTCTTTTGTAATCACTCATTTAATACCAATTAAATATTATAATAAGAGTGATATACAATTTATAGGACACAGTAAATTAAAAACAGGCTGAACTGTGCTTCCAGAACAGCACCGGTCGACAGGTAAAAATGGACCGGTCGACAGTTTTTCACTCTGGATAAAAACGGTCGACCGACCCATATTGACCGGTCGACCGGTTACGAGTATTCTGCTTTTTTAATATATTCTTCCGTTCATTTTTTTTCCTATCTCTCTTTTACTTCAACCAGTCTTCTTCCCCCAAATCCCAGAAACCCTACATTCTCTTATTAAATTTCTTTCTTCAAACTTATCCCTAATGGCTCCTCAACAAAAGAAATTAAAGCAAGCTTCTACCTCAGAAACACAACCCATTGATCTCTCTATCAAGAAATGGCTTGTGGATCCAATTTCACTCAAAAGGTGGAATGAAATGAAGGATTTTACTATCCATCCGGGTTCGTTTGTTAAATTCTCAGATTTCTCTAGTTATCGTATTATAGATTTCGCAAAGGATGCCGACATTGGAAACCTAATTGACTATGATCAAAACAATGTGGAAATTAACCATGTCATGATCAAGTTATTCTATGCTAATCTAAATTTAGAGAAAAACAAACCCGCGGATCCCAATTATTGCCTTTGGTCTGTTGTATGTGGCAAAGAAGTGTTTATCTCATGTGATAGGATGGCAAATGTTCTAGGTTCTAGGTTTATTGGTGAAAAATTCTCAAATGACTTTTGCAATATTCATGTCCGTAATCAAATTAGTCATCAATTTACTGAAGATGACAAGGATAGCACTAAGTCTATTGGTTTACGGCCGTCTGCAAGAATTCTTCATCATACTCTTATGCACTCTCTTTTACCAAGAATTGGAAATTTTGATGCCGTCTATAAAGAAAATTTCAAGGCATTATACGCAATCTATGGGGGCATTCGTATAAACTGGATTGGTATGATCTTTGATGAGATCTTGAAAGTAAATGATAGCTCTAGGCCACACTTGTTCTATAACGAGTATATTATGCGACTCTTGCTCGATTGTGGCATTGAACCACCAAAGTCTTCTATTTCCAAACCAAAAGCCATCAACAAAGCTTCGATTACAAGAATGAAGCTTCCAGCTCCATACTTCAATATTATGCCTTTTTAACAATGGAAAGACCAAGGACATAGAGAAACTTCCTCCCGTTCATCCCGTCCTAAACCTGAAGAAGTTAAACTTTTAAGATCATCTTCCTCAACAAAAGAATCACTTAACACTATTGCTCAAAATCAATTTCTTCTCGAAGCCCGACTTAAGCGCATGGACACAAAAATGGATAAACGCTTTAACAAACTTAAGTCGTTCTTCAGTTCTATATGGGAAGCAATATCATGTGGAGCATCATCCTCATCCATGCCAACTCAAGACCCTGGCAAGCGCCCAGCTCCTCCTACTTTTGCTTGGACATCCTCGGAGGAGGGTACAAGCTCGGGAACGAGTCATGGACGTGGATACGGAAAAACTCAGCTTGTTGAAGAAGAAGAAGAAGAGGAGGGTGAGACAGAGTCAGATTGAATCCTTTTAGTTTATCTCTTTATCTATTATTATGTGTATATTATGACTTTAGTTCTTGCTTTAAGACATTATCTGGCACTTGTACTAAATAGTGTCGCGTTTTAATTCGTACTAGACTCTTGGGTATTATCATATTATGTGACTCTTAACTCTTGATCTATGGTAGTAGTTTTATTTTGCTTATACTCTGGATTATATAATTTATATCCTCTATTTTAATAAACTCCTTTTTGTCGATGACAAAGGGGGAGAAAATTGTGCTAATAGTATATATGCAGGAAAATATAGAGTTACAGGCACAATCTCAGGGGGAGATCATATACAGGGGGAGATTCATAACTATGTTGTCATCAATCAAAAAGGGGGAGAATGTTGAGTCAAGATTTTTATATAGTTTTGATTTCTGACAAAGGGATAAACCGTGATCGACAAAAAGAAGTCATTCATTGAGACACAACGAGCTTCATACGTTAGAGGTTGATTATTTGGTATGTAAGTAGTATTAGTTATGTTAAAATCTATCCTCAAAATAATCATGCATCTCAAAAGAATCGATGTATAAACGTTTTGGATGACATTGCACATTCACTGTGCAATTTAACAGGGACCGGTCGACCGGTCCAAAACCAGGCGGTCGACCATTCCTGTGTAAATTGCACAATGAACGTGCACACATGCACATAACGTCTATATATTTGAAATTTTGTCTACTGGTCATTTTTGACCTGTCGACCGTTTTTAAACAGAAAGCAACCTTTCCCAAAAGACACTTATTTCTTCAATGGTTGCTTCTCTTACCTTTCATCAATGATCACATCTGTTAATGGCTACTCTTCACAAAGAGTTACAACCATTTATTCTCTATATAAACATATCTAAATCATTGATTGAAATACAACAATTCTTTACTTTAAAATTCTGATCTTAATTTCTAAATACTCTTGCATTCTAAAAGCTCTCTACTTCAAATTGCTTATTGAATCATTGAAATTATTTCATATCTTTTGATTCAAATAAGTAATATACTTCCTTCAATCTTCACAAACATCATTCACATATTTTGAGGATAAGATTATAGGAAGGGTGTACTACAAGTGACAAATCCGTGTTATCAAGAGCACAAGTTGTCAACGACAATTGTATTTATTTTTGTTGAAGTCCTCGGTGTTGTAAGAGGCACGAAATCCCGTTCGGCTGTTCGGGTGTTATAAACCTGTTCCTCCGGGTGAAGCGAGGTAGTTGGTAGTGAAATCCAGATAGAAGTCTGGGACTGGACGTAGGACGGGAGGTCCGAACCAGTATAAAAATCCCTGGTGTGATTTTTACAGTTTACTGCATTTACTATTCTATATCTGTGAATTGCTATATAGTTAGTTTATTGAATATTTACTTATATAGCAATTGTAAATAACATTCCGCATATATTAGTCCATATTACACGATCCGTAATTAGTGTGCACAAGCGTACACACTTTCAATACATTATCCCCATATCAACTAGCTTAATCTCAGCACCAACATTGGCATTTTCATTTGGATTTGCATTTGCCTATCGACCCTCGTTGCTCCTAGTATTGGGTCGAACATTTCCACTTGTTGCGGTGTGTCTTCCATCTTGATTCACTCTTCCGTTTCTTGCCTCCATATCTTACTTTCCTACTACCTAAATCCCATCTTGGTAAGATACAAAAGAACGGTCTAAGGGAGTGGGGAATACATACTTAGGTATTTATAGCAAAGTACACATACGTTACTATAACGCTTACCCAGGCCTAATTATATTTTAGATTCATTAGATTATGCTTTAAAATCTTGTAAGGCTTAAATTCCTTTTAAGTACATAAACCATGCTCTGATACCAACTTGTAACATCCCGCTTCCGGAGGCCCAAAACTAACTGCTACGGATGCTGCAGTCATCCATAGGTGTTATTTCTGAGTGACCGAAATCGGAATCTTGAAACTATTGGCAACACAGAAACACAAGAATACGAAAAAAATTAAACTTCAACAAAGCAGAATTTCTCATTTCTTATGAATAATATTCAGATTTAATTACATAATCCCAGACGTTAACCACGTTCAGATCACATATACGTGTACAAAATATGATAAGAGTGACATGAAGATGTCCCCTTATAATGATCAGAGAACTAATAAATATAAAATTTACAGTTCCTAGTACATCACAGCGGAAAACACAAAATAGCTTCTATATAGCTAACACCGCCTCCTGCACATCTCCAGAAGCTTATTCGTCCAAAATCTGAAAGTCTCCCACTCTCAGACTACTTAAATTAATTTTGAGTACCCGAGAGTTTGTGGAGAAACACAAACTTTGAGTCAGACAATAAGTCTGGTATGAATAATCCCATTCCATCTCTTATCATAAATAGATATCTAATGAGACAACACCGCTTAGCGGAACGGGTTATCTCCTCACTAGTATCTAAAACAAAACATGTAAATCATTTACTATGCTCCTGCACCCAAAATGATTAGTCTTAACATAATATGGAATAAAGCCATAAATCATATATATTGGATATCCCATCCACCCATTCATTAGATATCCCATCTAAAAGAAATTTATTAGATTTCCCATCTAAAATCAATTTATTAGAGTTTCCTTCTAAAACCTTTAAAATGACTATCCGTCATAATTTAATAGGACTATTCATCCCAAATCCATTTAAATAAATGCAGATTATCCATTGTACATTGTTTTATAAAAGTTAGTGTGGGCTATCCACCGCACACTCCACTGTTTTCCTAGGATGACTATGAACACTCGGGTGCCAAATCCCGAGGCTAACCACCTTTGGAAAAACATTATTTTCTATAGAAATTTGATGTGGGCTATCTACCGTACATTCCATGGTTTTCCTAGGTTAACCAAGATCCCAACACTTGGCCAATTGAAAATATCACGATCCCCATGATTATTTATTAAAATTCATGATCCCCATGATTACTTATTTTCCCCAGGTATACCACTTGTTTAACCTATTCCCATTGGTAGCCCTAATTAGGTTAAATTAAATAAAAACACATTGATAGCCCCAATGTATATTTTCAAAAGCATATTTCTGTTTGTAACCTCAAACTATGTATCGAAAACATTAAACCCACCCCGGTGTCCCTAAGGTTTATTAACATCCAATTTATATAAGGATCCCCCTCACATATCCAAACAAAGATAAGTATCTTATGCTATAACCCTTTGAAGTAACCCCTTCAAATTAGAAAAGTTTTACTTAGGAAAAAATTGGCTAAAATAGCCCTTTCGAATATCCAATTCGGAAGCAAATCAAAAATGATCTTAAAAACTTTGTTTAATAAACCCCTTCGAATGAAGCCCCATTCAAAAGCATGGTAAAAGCTTTAAAGTACCCCTTCGAAAGTATTAAAACATTCAAGGATAGCCCGTTTGGAAGCCTACTGCCTTTTTAAACATCCCTACCCTTCGACTTAGTCGGAAGAGTGAGGGCTCACCTTTCGACTTAGTCGAAAGGTATAAGCTAGCGGCTTAAACCTTCCTTCGAATATCCCGCTCAAAGGCATATAAAACATAAAGCGAAACGAAGTTGGAAGCTTCCCTTAGACTTCATTCCTTTCTAAATCCTGAGTCGAAAGCACCCCTTCGACTTTATCCCTTCGAAAGCAAACATCTCCTTCGAAAGCATTTCTTTCGAAGGCATTAAAACATGGATTTAAAAAACAGAAGAGTAGGATCAAAAGTAACACCTTTCAAATTCCTTCCCTTCCTTTTGACTTAGTCGAAAGTAACTCCTTCGAAAGCATTTATATTTCCATTCGAAAGCCACGGAAGCAGCCTCCATCCCTTCACCTCTCTTCCTTCCTACACCATTCCTACCTTTCGACTTAGGCAGAAGGTAAATGCTTACCTTTCGACTTAGACAAAAGGCACCTTTTGACTTAGTCGAAAGGGTGAAAGCGGGCTATGTAGTTAGAAGCAAGTTCTGGGCCTATGGAAGTGATGGTTCCTCTTGTTTGTCTAAATCTGATTGGTCAAGAAGCTTCCTCATGTACTTTCGAATAGTAAAAAGTACTAAATAGTCAACCCTTTTCTTAAAACACTATTCTTCTTCCCCAAATAATTTTCGAAAGCAATTTCCCTCCAAATTTAACCAATTCGAAAGCCATTTTTCAGTTTAGCCCTTGGGAATAAATAGTTTAATTACCTTAGTAAACCATTAAGAAAAAATCCCCAAAAATCCTTTAAATCATATACTTTAACATATTAAAATTTCAAAGCCTATGAAGATCAATATAATTTGCAATTTAATCAAAACCGAAATAAACTATGTTAATTAGCCCATCAACATTTAAAAACACCTATGTCTTATCCAAACAAAGGTTTAAATGGTTATGTCCTAAGCAAAATCACAAACATGAATTAGTTATAACCCATAACCGATCCAAACATAAAAAATGAGATGATAAACATGATTATTCACCTTAATTAGTTAACTGGAGAATGAGATAATTTCCTAGCTTTAATTTCTTAGCTTTATCTTCAATTTATTGCTCTTTTTGGAGGTTTTAATGGCCGACCGAAAGTAGGTGAGGAGTTATGAGTGAGAAAGTAAAAGTTCTTTAAGGTGGAGGAAGAGATTTATACTAAGAAATGTAGCCCCATTTCCAAGTTTACCCCTTAGGAAATTCCTCCTTCTTAATTTAGTTAAGTCTTATTTTAATTCATTCATTATGACACGGCCATTGGATTTATTGATCTCATCTCCCTAATTATTCACATTATCCTATTTAATTTATCCAATTAAATATCTCGAATAATGTTAATTAAAATTCAGGGGCATTACAAGCATCTAATCTTCTTTAAGTGCTTGGAATTTAGCATTTGGGAATAAAGGGTTTCGCAAATGGAAGTCAGTTTGCAGCAAAAATCGACCAAAGAAAATTTGATCCTGCATATGAATAACCATGGAATTGGTTAAGCAATGACCCTATACCACCAAAGGGAGCACTGGATGGTTATAAACAAAGCAAAGTAATGGAGACGCCTGAGACTCTCATCCTTATAGAAAATGGCTTATCCTAGAGTTAAGCAACATTAAGAAAACAACCACATTGGTTAGAAGGAATCTACTCAACTCTACAGGATCAGATGAATGATTCAATCCTTACCAACATGACTTTAACACTGCTCGAAGACAGCAGCACTAAGAAAATACTTCTATAATCTTATCATTGAAGTGCTAGTTTCCGAAGACCAAAGCAAGTACCCAACTGGATTAAAAGCACCACCGGGTGATGGAAAAAATTAATCCCGACCTCCTAAGTGTCAGTGTTGCCCTTGCAACGCTGAGGCCTTTTCCCACTTCATAATTACCAGTGTTGCCCCAGCAAAAACTTTCTACTTTCTAAGTACCGATGTTGACTCAGCAATGTTGGGAAACTTTCCATTTCCTACATAGCCCCGACAACGCTGAGAAACTTTCTGTTCCCTAAGTACTGACATTGCCTCGATAATGCCGGGAAGTTTGTCATTCACTAAGTACCGATGTTGCCCTGGTAACGTTGGGAAAACTTTAATCTACAGGGTTAGTGAGAAACACTCACCATAGTGAACCATCAATGCACTAACTTTCGGAGATAGAAGTTGGTTCTCGACTGAGTTCTACCCTTATTTTCGAAAAATTACTGTTGCCCAAAGATAGGAATGACAGGATGACATAATCTTTCATGGGTCAATCAGATGGTTCAATCAGACATCGCAGCAGTCGGCCATTGCGTGGGAATAAAGCTGTGTAGAAAGGAAATCCCAGGATTGAATTGCTCGTGTGCTATTTTCTAAGGATGAAAGCTGGTGGACAATCGAATTTCCAAAATTTAACTTAGAAAGAATTTAGATATAGCCAAAATATAGGTAGCCTCGAGAAAATGTTGCTTGGAACCAAGCAACTAGGTTATCAATTCTCGAAGACAGGAATTGGCATATGAACAGAACTTCCGTGATGACAACAATCAAGTAAAGCATGCATAACTAAGGACATATAGGGACTATCACGGAAGGTGGGAACTAAAACCACCGGACTTCCACAATCCTAGAATAGGATTGAGAGCCAAACCAGGGGCTATCGAATCATGTGCCCCAAACCTCTCCATCTCTCACAATCACCCAAATAAAGGCGTTCGAAATAGCTAGTCCCTCGAGCAGGGATAGACACACAAATAATTGATCGAAAGAAATGTTGTAAATTCCAAACACGAATAACTGCGAGGTTGGTTAGATAATGGTCGTGTATCGCAAAACAGAGCATTCTGGCAACAAAATTACCAACATAGGAAATGAGGAATTTAACATCCAGAAATCAACCATCGTTCATAGTCTGGCGACGCCGAGAAGGATCGATGACCTACTTACAGCCTAACTTGGTCATTTAGTTTCAACTTGCAGGAATATGCCATCACTCAAAGTTTGGTGATGCTAGGAAGAAACCCCCAGAATGAAACTATCGATACATTGGCTTTCGGAAATAGAAGCAAGAGTTTAATTTAATCTTCAG
Organism: Allium fistulosum; assembly: GCA_030737815.1. Taxonomy (NCBI): domain Eukaryota; kingdom Viridiplantae; phylum Streptophyta; class Magnoliopsida; order Asparagales; family Amaryllidaceae; genus Allium; species Allium fistulosum. The sequence continues at coordinate 902,200,795 of CM060905.1, forward strand.
TCCTACCTTCTGGTATCTCATGCTATCTAAAGATTCACAACATCAAGGAAAAATCCATGGAGTTGAGTCATCCATGCATGAGTTTTTAAGGATAGAAACAGATGTATAATTAGGGTCTCAATATTGGACTTAGGGAAATTTAATTACTGTCAGGAAACAAACATCATTAAAAAAAGTCAAGCTTGGAATCAAGCAGCAAAGTCCTACAGATAGGAGCTACCATGTCAATCAAACCAAGGTAATCGAATGTATTGCCTAGGAGGTCTAGTCTCGCAAAAACATGTAGACTTAGTATTTGGAGAAATCAGCCCTATGGACTAGGGAAGATACACCAACACTTCATTAAAATGAACTCAAACTGAAGCAATGCTCGGAATCGAGCAATTAAACCAATAGTCCCCGGAAACAGAGGCTGATGTGCATTGAATTCCGAAAAATGCAAAGGAAGGATAATCACATTCGAACAACTCATGCGCTAGTTTCTGAAGGCTAAAACTGTTCCTGATTGAACTTCAACTACAACTCTAAAAGAGAAACTATGCCTCGTAATTTAACTGTAATCAGTCTCCCAATATGATAGGAATAATAAGCGAAGCCTAAGTTGCAAAGGACCCAGCTTCTGGAGGAGTGGAAGTACCTCCGCCAGACTAAAGATTGGATGACTGAAAAATCATTTTCAACAGCAAAACTTGGCATTCAACCCTATCAAGTATGTTTTACTTTGAATAATATCCCCGTGTAACCAACGCCCGGAATCCAAGGGAAGTCGGCGTATGTTGACCGGTCGGGTTCTGAGCGTTGACCAGGGAAGATGCAGTGTTTTATCTAATTGAGAAGAGTCCAGTATCCTAAATACAACAAACAAACAATCTACTGTAGAAAAATTGCTTACATTTGAAAAAAAATCCATATCGTCCTTTGAAATGATCTCTTCCACACTTACCCGTCATCGATCAACGATCGATAACGGAGCTACTGCCTAAAGCGACGCGGGAAGCTTTTCTTTCCAGGATCATTGGAATACAGAAACGGGAAGAGCGATACGATTGAATCATCCGCTGTATTCGATTTTGGAATAAGTCATCGCATTGGAATTCAAAAACATCGACAGGAACTTAACTAAATTCTCGAGAAGAAAAAGCTAAAGACAAAGAGCGAGACTTCGCTCCCGAATGGTGTACAATCGTTCAAGACAAAACTTAGCTTCACTGCCGGTCGAATTAAAACTATATAGGACAACTACAAACCTACATCATGTATTCACTTAACGACCTAAACCCTTGCGTAAACTATGGAGCAAAGATTGCATCATCAATATCAGGAATTGAAATTTAGATCGAAATAAAAAAACAAACGGCTGTCAAAATTCAATCAATTGTGAATAACATCTTAAGGTGGACTCTGACGATTCACATCAAAAATTCAATAGTCAAAGCCAAATTTGCATGGTAACCTTGACATGATCAACTAGATTTCACAAAATGAAAAATCAAAAGAATTACTTCCAAAGCATGCCTTGTTTTCAACGAAGGCATACCGAGGGGCAAATGTTATCCGGGTTTTTAACCCAGTAGAATCCAAAGGAAGTCAGAACATCTACGTTGAGTCAGAACAAACCAAGAATCAACCAAAAGGACTGGAACAACAAGCCAAGAAGAAGCCAGAAGAAAGCAAAAAATCATCAAGGACATGGATCGCTAGCGATCCATACATTTTTATTAATTCACTGCTACAACAATGCACAGGTGAAGGCATTGTATCGCTTTCGAGCCTAATCTATGGATCGCTAGCGATCCATAGAGTTAGCTTGGTTCCCGATACAGTTTCCAGTGCGAGTTCATGTGGTCATGTGCAAACATTTTGGCAAATGGGCCTGGCCCAATAGCTCTCCAACCTCTATAAATACAATCCTACCTACAACATAAACTGGATCTTCTCCGGACCGGTTGCTGAAACTCTACTAGAAGCTTTCTTCACTCTTCTCCTCCTTCACAACGATCTTCAGAGGAGTCCACTATGATTCTCCAGTGGAATCTAACTTGGGAGATTCAATCTACAATCAATAGCTTTGTAATCAAACGCTCCTTGTAACAGTAATCAGTCTATAATAGAAGCTATAAAGTGGATGTAGGCTTCGTTAACAGCCGAACCACTATAAAAATCTTCTTGTCTTCTCTCTCTTACTGTTTTTCTATATCTATTATTTATATTATTGCTCTATGAGAACAGGGCTGGTGCTTTCACACTCAAACCAGGGCGTTGACCCATTTTTTGGGTTAACACTCTCCTTGGTTTTTCATGCATTATTTGAAAACTCTTTCTTTCCCACTAAGAGTCGAGCTAAGAACGTCTTTCCATTTTTGAGAAAATTTGTCAAAGCCATGGTTCGGCTCTATCTCAAATATTATCCCTCGAGCTCGAAATTGAATACTTTGTCTTGCTTGAGCAAATGCGTCATCGCTTAACTAGGTATTACTCTTATAATCTTGGATTTTTTTTCTTTCTGTTCAATTCATTCGTAAAATAAAAAATTGATTTCTCTCCTATATGGAAGGGATTTAAATTCCACTTTCTTAGACTATACTAGGCAACTCTTTTCTTTTCTTCTACAGTTTGAAGTGCTAGATTTAGTAGATTTAATTTTTGTTACTTGCTATTGTAGGGCACTCCGTTGATAGGCCGAAGTGTTCAAGTAATGCTAAGAGCATCCTTGTTGTGATTTAACAATCATTTTAAAGATTTGGATGAGATAGATTTTGTTCAATGTCCAAAAGTAGGTAACCTGAGTTCAACTCTCAGTGAAAGAACCAGCAAATGCTAGGTAAAAATCTGGTCTAATCCTATATACTTGGAGATCAAAGGATGATAGGTTCTTGGGTACGATAAGCAATTCGAAGGTTACAAGTGCAAGTAGTAGGGTCATAAAGAGACAAGTGCAAGTTATAAGTTCATATGAAAGTAATTATGCAAAGAAGAATTTATTCAAGTCCTTAATAACAACATTCCCAGTTCTGATTTGACCTAACGGTCATTTAAATCCCAATTTCATGTTTTTTGTAGTACATATAAGAAAATAAAAATGAGGAAGAAGACAACTAGGAATTGGCCCTTTCTAGTGTGGGGGGGGGGGTACATACCTATTTATGGATAACTTCAGCCTTTAGATTCATGATACGCATCATCTAGTGAAATCAATAGTCATGGTTTACTGATGTGGCACATGCTCGAGATGATATGTGCATAGTTCTTCTTCAACTTCTTCATGATGACGTGGCATGGTCAGTCAAATAACAGAATGCCACGTGGTCAGTTAGTATTGATTTGGTGTTGTGCTTATCAACATGTGATAGCTCCTTAGTATTCGTTATGCGATAGCTTCCTTAAGTCTTCAACATGTGATAGCTTCAACATGTCATCTTTGATAGCTTAAGTAACCATCATACAATAGCTATGGAGATGTCAACCCTCAATAGCCTATATGGTTAATGTATGACAACTTTAGGATCATTAACCTTAGATAGCTCATTGGGTCAATATGCGATGGCTTTATAGACTTCAATCCTCGATAATCATTCGGTCAGCAAGCGATGGCTTTGTAGACATCAACCTTCGATAGCTAGTTGGGTCAATATGTGATGGCTTTATAGACTTCAATCTTTGATAGCTCATAAGGACGACATGTGATGGCTTATATCATCAACTTGCAATAGCATATTACTTCAACGTGCGATTGCTCTACTTTGTTTCATCATATGATAACTTTCTTAGATCTCAACGTGCAATAGCTCCACTTACTACTAACATGCGATAGTTTGCCTTGGCCTTTATTTTATGACTTAAGATTTCCTACTACTTCCCCCATTTTGGTGATACTAATATCATTGGCTTCTTTAGTGGCCAAAGTCTTTTGATCTCATTCACTAGTGAGTAAATTTAAGATCTTTCCTCTTTGGAAATAGTATTTCCTAATGATGCTAATACATTCAAAATATCCTGAAATTTGTAATACATATCAGATACATATTCATTTTGTTTCATTTTAAAATGTTGAAACTCGTTAGTCAACATATATATCTTAGTTTTTAACTTTACTGGTGCATTCATTTGTGACTTGTAAACTTCTCCAAATTTCATATGCACTTTTACAAATAGACGCTATATTGAACTCATTTTTATATATGGTACATTATAAGATATTTATTGCCTTTGAGTTATTTAGTAATTGTGCCTTTTGGTTGTTAGTCCAGTATGCATAGTTTATTTGAGCTCAGTGCAATTAATTTGTGTAATATTCTGAATATCTAAACAATTTGATTGTACATAAACTTTCATTATACGGAACCAATATGCACTTTTTTCCATTAAAAGGTGGTGGTCTAGTAGTGGGTTATTCTTCTTCAAAAGTGGTAAAGAGTGCAGCACTAGTGTTGATAGCTATTTTTCAAAATTAAAATAATAAATTTCTGAAAACCGCGCGCTCTACTAAATGAGAGAATCCTTAATGTAGGTTGTTCTAACACACTTATGTGGAATGGATCTTAAGGCTATTAATAAAATAGAAGTGAATAATGCATAACAATTTTTTACAAATTAACTTAAGAATTATTATCTACTTGGATTAGTAATTAAATCATAAACAAAGAAGATAATCATAGAAAAATATAAATTAGAGTAAAAGTAAGAGTAGTAAAGTAAATGATACTAGGAACTTTTATATGGGTTCGGTTTCCCAATCCTACATCTAGTCATGTACTCTTCATACAGAATTTCCACTATTAGAACTTGCATTCTATGGGTGGAAAGAACATCTTAACAATCTTGTAGTTCCATGCGTTGCAAGATACACTTGACGTATTGACTTTCCTCTGGTGGCAAGAACACTTTTCTCTTTACAATCAATCATAGACTATGGCAAGTAGTTGTATCTTCAATACAATTTTTTTTAAATTTAATACAATGATCTTATAGACATCCAATTGTAATAAACTTTGAAATCTTTGAGAAATAGGATGATACTGAGAGAATGATTGAGAATTCAAGCAAAAACTCTTTGATATTGTATGGGTTGAAAATACTTAAAGAATTAGAATGGAAAATTATGTATTGCAAAGAGAGTGGAAGAATATTTAACAGAACTTTTCTCACAAAGTATAGAAATGAAAGAGTAAGAGAAAATGAGAGAATTGTTGTTGAAATCTCATTTTCCAAAGTCTTTATATAGAGGATGAAAAGATATGACCATTGGCGAATGAATGAAGAGATCGGTTAATTCATTAAAATTAAAATTTTGTTCGATAGTTAGTATATCGATATATAGTAGAGAGTATGTCGATATATCTAGTGTAATTTTAGTACATCAACATATAGTTAAGAGTATTTCAACATTTCTAGTGTAACTTTGGTATTTTTCATCTATAATCCAAATAGAGACTTCCATACTATAAAAATCAAATTGTTTGCTTTTATGAAGATGTTAGGAATTAAAATAGAGTTAAATAAAATAAGATTTTCAAGGACATTTGTTAGGAGGCCTTTAGTAAAATTTTAAGATTCAAACTAACTTACTGAACTCCTCAAATATCTTTGTCATTGAAGCACTCGTGTTCCATCTCTCTTGAGGCTTTTCCATTTGCTTTGACTAATATACATACATATATGTATGTATGTACGTGTGTATGTATGTATGCACCAACACTTGCTTTCACTAAGTTTTAGTTTACCTCTTTATAATGTCTCCATAATTTATCTGAAATACTGCACAACTCATAGGAATGTTAATAGTGATATTTATATGGTTGTTGCCATCAAAATTAATACATGTGGTTCTAACATATATAATGTACTTGTATTTTGATATAGATATATAGATGGATATACCTATCCCTCTACTATTTCTATCACTCCCTTTACTTATGTTTCTTACGTGTGCTTGCTTATGTAAAAAGCAAGTATAGAGACCAGAAGCAGACGCTTAATTTTAGGAGGTGCTAGTGCAAATTCTAGTGGAGGAACTTTAAGTATGAAAACTAATGGCCAAGGATGGGAGACAACCTTAAATTTTGAAATTGAGACCGATTCTCAGATGCTTGCGCTAGTGGTTTGAATAATGGATATGAATGCTCCTTTCTACCAGTACATGATGAAAATGACGAGGCAATAGCTAGCCTAAGTTGTTGAGCCGAGATTAGTATTTGTATAAGGAGAATTTTCCGTAATAAACCAATGCTATAGAAATTGTGGAGGAAAAATGTTTAATGGAAAGGAACATACTTTAGTTGCATTGAATTGGTTAAAGGTGCAAGCTTATCTTCAAAGATATGGGATATAATGACGCTCAAAAGAGGATGTTGGCATCTTGTTGGCATCAAGAAGATGCTTTTGACTTGTGGAAGACATTAACCCTTGTAATTCTAGTGGAAGAGATTACTTGGGAACAATTCTAGAAGCGATTCAAGTCTTAATTTATCCTTGAATCATAGAAGATTGCTTTATGTAGGGATTTCTTAGACTTAAAGCTAAGAGAAATGATGTTAGCATAATATATCCAGTGTTTTAATGCTCTGTCAAAGTACGGTAGGGAGCATTCATGACTCCATTAAAAAAGAATGAGAAATTTACTGAAGGTCAGATGAAGGGGTTGAACCATAAGGCGATGGCACACTTGACATCTCCTTCCGAAATGGTTATGGAAATGGTGAGGAGGTATGTCTACTTGTACCAGAAAGAGAGGAAAGCTGATGTTGGGCCTAAGGTTGGGCAGAAGAGGAGATTAGTCCTCGGGAGGAGCTTAGAAGCAAAATGTGGAAAATCCAATTCTCTTTAATTGTGGACAAAAAGGTCAATATTCGACTAAGTGTACTGAATCAAAGAAGAACGGGATTGGCCAAGGGATTCAACTATGACAAACCTGATCAAAAGTAGAGGGACTGTCTAGAGTTAAGGTAGGCGAAGTTTTTTTCTTTAGAGGGACCATTAGTTGGAAAATCTTCTAGGGAAAAGGAGAAGGGTGTAGTGCTTGGAGGTAAGACTTCAATTTTTAGTATTTCAACCAGAATTCTGTTTGGTACTGGGACAACACACTTTTTATTTCAAAATATTTGGTTAATAACTTGGGATTATATGCTACCTACATAGTTACATCCATGTGTCTAGTTAATCTGATCGGTGGGTAATCCACTCTCGGATTAGGTGTAGTGATGTAGAATTTTTTTTTGGACGTTATTTTACTTGCGACCCATTAGTTTTTGACTTTGTAGGGTGTGGGGTAATTTTGGGTATGGATTGGTTAGTCCATAATGATATTGGAATTCAGTATGCATAGGGAGATCGCTTTACAAAACCCTAGAAGTGGTGAAAGGATTATAGTGGCCTTAAATATTTTGAAGAAGAAAATGGATTTTCCTAGTCAAAGTAGAAACTAAAGAGGATGAGAAAGAAGAAGTGCTAGTGGTTCGAGAATTTGCAGATTTTTTTGAGCTATTGAAGGGATCACCGATAAGAAGAGCGATTGAATTCCAAATAAACTTACTACCGAAGGAACAACAAATTAGTAAACCTCCTAGCTGAATGTCGTCCAAGGAGATCAAGGAGCTGAAGAAACAACTAGTGCAACTTGAGTACAAAAGTTTTATTAGATCAAGTAGTTCAACATAGGGAGCATCTACAGTATTTGTGAAGAAGTCGAACGGATCGCTACAGATGTGTACTGAAAACTAGAAGTTGAATGAGTTGACAGTGTAGAATTTTTTATCCATTTTCTAGGGTAGACGGCTTATTTGACTAGTTGAATGGAGCTAGAGTACTCTCATAGCTTGATTTGGTGATAGGATTCCACCAATTGAGTGCAGCTGAAAACAATGTTCCTTTGACCACGTTTAGAACTAGATACAGTTTATATGGGTGGTTAGCCATGCCCTTTGGACTGACCAATGCCCATGCGTTCTTTGTAGATCTTTTGAACCGAATCTTTCACAGTCAGTAGAATAGGTTCGTGTTAGTCTTTGTTGATAATATTCCAGAATATTCTAAGAATGAGTGGGACCATGGAGTCCATCGTTGATTGGTGTTAGAGAGCTTGAGACAACAAAAGTTGAAGGACTAGTTTTTGAAGTGTCATTTTTGAAAATGAAAAGTTAAGTTCCTAGGTCACATTGTGTCAAAAAATGGATTACCAATGGATCCAGAAAATAACCTTTAATGATTGCGGAGATAAGGAACTTCTCAGGATTGGATGGCTATTGCTATAAATTCATTAAGGATTTTTCCCATATAATAGCCCCTTGACAAAGTTGTCTGGGAAGAACAAGAAATTTAATGGACTGATATGTGTGAAGGATCATTTCAAGAGTTGAAGCAGTTATTGAGAAATGTTCCAGCCTTATTCATACCTAAACGGAATCAGATTTGGTTGTTGTGTATACCGATTCTTGTGGAACCAGATTCACAGTAGTTTTGATGCAAAAGGGAGGAGTGATAGCTTATGCATCTTGGCAATTGAGGTCACATGAAGTTCGCAATTCTTGATTTAGAGTTGGTAGTGGTAATCTTTTCGTTGAAAATTTAGATACGTTATCTCTTGGAGAATGCTTTGAGTTGTATATGGACATAAGTCTCTTAACTATTTATTATTTCAAATTGAGTTGAAGATGAGGCAGTGGAGTTGGTTGGAAGTTTTAGTGGCACACGACTTTAACATAGAGTATATGTCAAGAAAGGGGAACAATTTCGTTGAAGCTTTGAGTAGAAAGTAGCAAAGCAGAGTGTTAGGCACGATAATGGAATGGTATGCCTTAGAGGCATTAGCTTCATGTGGAGTGGATTTTAGGTCTAAATGCTGGATCAAGTCAAGATCTGGGCACATTGTCAAGTTTTGGAATTCTTCTAACACTTGTAGATAGGATTGTTACAAGAAAAAGAGTGGACCCATTGTTAGCCAAAAGGATTAGGTGCTTAGAGATGGGTGTAGCTGTAGAAGATTTAAAGGGATTTGGGTTAGACTCGAAAGGATGGATTAGAAAGAAGAAAAGGTTGTATGTCTTAAATATGGAAAATCTTCGAAAGGAAGTCTTGGAAAAGATTCATCGGTCTAAGTGTATGATTCATCTTAGAGGCATAAAAATGTATCATGATCTAAAGTGTGTATTCTTTTGGAAAAGGGATGGAGAGAGATATTGACAATCGTGTGTTCTTGAAAGTTTCACTGATGCAACGTGTTAAGCACTTTGAGAACGCGTGAAAATTGGCTCCTAGATGGTCATTTTCCAGTGATTGAGAGGATTCGTAAACTTTATATCGAGTCGATTTACCTAGTAGTTTAGCAGGTGTGCATAATGTATTCCTTATATCACATGGAAATGTGTGTATGGCTCTAGTAGGTAGCGAAACCCATGGTGGTTGAAGTTTTATCTGTAGAACCAGATTAGACGTATGTAAGAAGACTGAAGGTGATAGTAGGTTGAGAAATAAAGGAATCAAGGAACAAATTTAGTAGACTTTTTTTAGTCTAGTGGAGTGAAGATAAGGATGATTGTACCAAGGTGGTGGAGGATAAAATTAGGAATATCTGTCCTGAGTTATTTTAAACATTTGTGATTTATAGTTGTTATCCTGTTTTGAACTAAGCCATACCTAGACAAGTCAGAACCACTGAATAGTCGTAAGATGGATCGGAAGTCCCGAAACGCAAGTTTGGAAATTAGAATTCTAGTAAAGCCTAATGGACCGTTGTAGAACCTTGCTTGCCACTTGAGCATCGTTAGCCAATTTCTGGATAAGCCAAGTGGGAAAGAGCAAAGTAGGAAATTACAGTGACCATGTCTTAAGTCGGCACCGTATGACCCTCAACTCGGGCCCAAGTCATGAGTAGGACTTAGCCTACACACTTCAAGAAGTTGAAGTCCAAATGTGAAACAAAGTACGAAGCCAAAATAAATTGCAAGTCGGTACCGACTCATAAGCCTCAACTCGATACTGATTTAAGAAGTCAAATGCCGAGTTGGCCATGATCTCTTTTAGAACCTTCTACTGGATGTGGAGAAAGTAGGGAGAAGGATTCAGAGCTTATTTCAGCTATCTTCATCTATAAACAAAAGGGAGAGAGATACAAAAATAGAATTTTCTTTTTCTTTGTTTTTTGAATTAAATGATTTTATCTTGACACGCTGTTGGATCCTTACTCGACTTGTAAGCAATCGAGTTGTAAAATTATAGTTTTAAAAAAAGTCAAAAATCATCAATAAAATTTAAATGGACGTAGGCCAGAGTATTTGCCGAACCACTATAAATTCTCTTATGTAATTTACCTTATTTTTCATTTATTTCTTCATTGATCTCTACTAATAATCTTATTAGGTGTTTTTCCAACTTTTGATGCAAATATTTTCATGCTTTCACTGAGAGATCGTGAAATTCTCACTGTTTGTATCTATCTTGAACCTTTGGATTGTTATAATCCATGAGTAATCTAAAAGTTGTTGCTAGAATATCCATGATTACACAGATTTTTATAAAATATATCATTGGGTCCAAGAACTATGGCAGCCAGAAACCATAGCGAGAAATCAACTGCTTCTTAACCAACTAAGGACGCTGAAAATGAAGGCTCTCAACACGAGGAAGAGATAAATTAACCCGTTTGTTAGCACCAAAATTGGTCACTAACCTCGTTGAGGAAGATTGTGTAGAGATATAAGTGATGAAGATAAATTAAACAAGGAAGAATATGCTAATTTGAATGCAGAAAGTAAGAACACCGGATTTATAGTGGTTCGGCGTAATTGCCTACGTCCACTTTGAGGTTAAACTTTATTGCTTTACTTGATGATTGATTACAGATACAATCCGTAGATCAAATACTTGAATACAAATGCTAAGTAAAGAGGATAAGTCTTGGAAGCGGTAGAGTCTCCCCAGTGTTCCCGAAAAAAGGTCCATTTCATTATGCCCCTGCCTCTCTATTTATAGACGAAGGTGGGTTGGACTTCTCTGGTGGGCCTGGTAGCTGAATAACTCGGTCCAAATAGTGAAAGTCCTATGCGCCGAACCAGATAGGCCGAAGGTCGGAATGCCGAGCCTCCCCCTTTATGCTGAACGAGGTGAGGCCGGACATTCTAAATGCCGAACACTCGTTTGTACCGAATGGCCTTGGATGACGAGCTGTAGGTGATTGTCGAACGAGACACGTACCAGACGAGGTATGGTGTTGAGTGAGGGATGCAGGTTGAATGAGGCGGGAATGCCGAACAGTCCAGGAATGCCGAACGCACCTTGTAGGCCGAACGTTTATGGATGACGAGCGTTCTCTATATGTCGAACATCCTTTGGCCAAACGATGTCTTTGGTTGAATGTTCTTTGGTTGCCGAACGATCTTATGCCAAGCGTTCTTCTTTGGCTGAACGGTATTCAATACCGAACGTGTCTCAATGCCGGATGCTTTTAGATGCCGAACGCTTATCCCATGCCGAACGCCCTTTAAATGCCGAACGATGTGCTCGTGCCGAACGGTCTTAACATGCCGAACGCTCATTCTTTAACCGAACGATGGGGATGCCGAGTACTAAGTTGCCTGGTCAATCCCCTGGAAACACTTGCCCCCCAAAGTGAGTGTTTCCTGGGGATTGACCAGGCAACTTAGTACTCAGCATCCCCATCGTTCGGTTAAATAATGAGCATCCGGCATGTTAAGACCGTTCGGCACGAGCACATCATTCGGCATCTAAAGGGCGTTCGGCATGGGATAAGCGTTCGGCATCTAGAAGCGTCCGGCATCGAGACACGTTCGGTATTGAATACCGTTTAGCCAAAGAAGAACGCTCGGCATAAGATCGTTCGGCAACCAAAGAACATTCAACCAAAGACATCGTTCGGCCAAAGGACGTTCGGCATATAGAGAAGGCTCGGCATCCATAAACGTTCGACCTACAAGGTGCGTTCGGCATTCCTGGACTGTTCAGCATTCCCGCCTCATTCGACCTGCATCCCTTACTCAACACCACACCTCGTCCGGTACGTGTCTCGTTCGGCAATCACCTGCAGCTCGTCATCCAAGGCCATTCGGTACAAACGAGTGTTCGGCATTCAGAATGTCTGGCCTCACCTCGTTCGGCATAAAAGAAGAGGATCGGCATTCCGACGTTCGGCCTATCTGGTTCGGCGCATAGGACTTTCACTATTTGGACCGAGTTATTCAACTTCCAGGCCCACCAGAGAAGTCCAACCCACCTTCGTCTATAAATAGAGAGGCAGGGGCACAGTGAAATGGACCTTTTTTCGGGAATACTAGGGAGACTCTGCCGCTTTCAAGACTTATCCTCTTTACTTAGCAATTGTATTCAAGTATTTGATCTACGGATTGTATCTGTAATCAATCATCAAGTAAAGCAATAAAGTTTAACCTCAAAGTGGACGTAGGCAATTACGCCGAACCACTATAAATCCGGTGTTCTTACTTTCTGCATTCAACTTAGCATATTCTTCCTTGTTTAATTTATCTTCATCACTTATATCTCTACACAATCTTCCTCAACGAGGTTAGTGACCAATTTTGGTGCTAACACCGTTGCTGCTGAAATTCCAAGTGCATCTGAAATGGTGATTAAGATTTATTAAACAGAATGGTTATGGAAATGAATAAAAGGATGATAGAGGGCTAGAATGCTATGCTGAAGTAGATGAAGGAAAGCATTGATTTGGTGACTCGGTTATCCCAGATATAAAGGAATAGTCATAAGGAGTTATCATCTTCTGAGAGTTCTTCTTTATCAGATAGAATCCAAAGGGATGGGGAAAAAGATAAAAAGAGGGGAAGCTGGGACTTTGAAAATCGAAACTAGAAAAAGTCAAGGTAGAAGATCACAACCCGACACTGATCCAACCTCATAAGTTGGTACCGATCCAAGAACACGAGTTGTGATTGATGATCTAGATGGTGAGTTGTAGGATGCAGATTATGTTGATATTGAGCAAGTACCAAATGGCCAGAGTAGTGGAGCTTAAAAAATTACCGCCAAGCCATTACAGAGAGAGCGTAGAAACTGAAGGACTGGATGAATGGTTCTCCCATAGATAGATGAACCATATATCATGGGACTAACCGAGATCATTTGCAGATCCAAAGACTCACAGCTGGCCATGATGTTCCAACCCAGATATCAAGGGACTATCACGGGGCTAACTGAAGTATCATGTTGATATGGTGAGCCCAAGATATTTGTGATGCCTACCATGCCTTTACACAATGGGATGACTGATCCAATACAACGTCTTTTGAAATACGAATGACAACTGGATGGTGCCAGAACAACTGACGCTGTGAGATGTAGATGTTTCCTAATATTTCTTGAGGGAGTGGCTACGATGTGGTTTACTCCACTCGCATCGAGATCCATATCTTTGTTTAATCAATTGGCTAGGAAGTTCGTTGAGCAGTTCTGATTTCACAACGCTCATCTAAAGGTTGAAGAACTTTATGAGTAGGTCCAACAATGCTTTGACTGAAGTGAGCAATGTTAAGGAAGATACTGAGTTGATTGCATTTATTAGAGGAATTCATCTAGACACTGATTTTGGTAAGTGGTTGAAGATGAATCCACTAACAACCGTGGAAGAGTTTTATCGAGAAGCTACCTAATTTTTAAGCTTAGAAAAGGCAGATATGGCCACTGGAAAAGTTGGTGGAAGACAATCTACAGAAATTGTGTAGAGCAACGTTGCTATGAAGGAAACCGGTGAGCGCGATGGAAATGTTTCAATTAGTGTTGGAAACAAGAGTAATAACCAGAAGAGTGGAAACCAAGTCACTGGAGGTATTCAAATATGGAGGAACATTGATCGCTTAGGCCTAACCGAAGTCCAGTATATTAATCGCGGAATAAATTACTATGGTTAGCTCATTCAAATCAAAATTTTGTTTTAGGTATGAATTTGCAAAGCTAGATTTCAAAATGTGCCTAAGGTATTTGAAGCCTGAGGATTATACCCAGCTAAACGAAACCGTGGAGAAATTTACTTTGCCACGCAAGGTACTAAAAATTATAAATGTCGGCTTAGAGAGAGTCAACTAAAAGAGAGGATGTCTAGGAATTATCATCGCTTCCATGAGATACATGAGCACAACACAAATTAGTGTCGAAATTTGGGGGGTATAATCAAAGATCTGATCAGAAAGAAGAATCTTCAATCGTATGTAAAGGACCCGTAGGATGATGGGTAGGTGAACAATCGACCCTAAGGACAGATGGTTCAATAGAGGGGGCTAGGCCTAAGGAGAAGAACCTAGGCAACCAAAAAGAAGACTTGTGATTAATACAAATACTGGTGGACCTCATCCAACCAAAATCGACCAAGAAAAGCCGGAATGAAATGGAAAGATATGGAAGTTTGTTAAAACATGTTATTCAGGAGAGTTGCTTTGCTATAGAAGATGGAGCTCTGGCAAAACAACTGAGGTTGATAACTAGTGATATTATGTTTAGGACTCGTGATGCAGATGGGGAAGAGTCATTGATACTTGACCCCTTAATGATTATAGCCATGATAGGACCGAATAATATGAAAATGGTTGTCATTGATTGTGGTAGCTCAATCAGTATTTTATTTAAGAAAACTTATGATCAGATGAGGATGGATAGGTAGGATCTGAACATGTAAATCTCACATCTAGGGGTTCACTAAAAGGGTTACAGAGCCTATTGGTTGTGTTGACTTATCCGTGGAGCTTGGAGAAGGTGACTACAAGAGAGTGCGGGAGCAGACCTTCATTGTGATGGATACATACTCGGCTTCCAATGCTTTCTTGGGTCAACCAACCCTTGCCATTTTCAGAGTGGCCCTAGCCCCGTGGTGCTCGATGATGAAGTTTCCAATTGAGAATGGTGTAAAAGCCACTCAAGGAGATTAGAGTATATGACATGAATATTATGTCGCAGAGCTAAGAGAGATGAAGCGATGTGAAAAGAAAAAAGGTGTAGAGAGGACCCTTTGCATCTAATCAACTGATGTGTAACAACCATCGCCTAAGCCATGGCTTGGGCAGCATAGTAAATTAACAAATCTATAGATCTGAGGAAAGAGCTAGAGGGTGTGAGGGCGGCCTTAGTAGAGCTGACGATTAACATCCCGATAGATGAGGATGACCCCACTTAGGTCCTAAAGATCGAATCTAAGATTAGCATGAAGATGGAGAAGGAGTTGGCAGGGTTTCTCTGGGCAAACCTTGATGTGTTTTCCTATAAGAATTCTAATATGTGTGTAATATCATCAGAGATAGTGTGCCATATATTGATGTGAACCAGCGATGCTCTCCTATAAAGCAAAAGAGGCACATCCTGGGTCCATAGCGATCCACTACTTGAAAATAAGAAGTGGATAAGCTGGAGGCCGACGGCTTCATATGTGATGCTATATATCTAGAATGGGTATCGAATCCAGTGTTGGTCAAGAAGCCTAATGGAAAATGCTGAAAATGCATTCATTATTTAGACTTGAATAAAGCATTCTCGAAGGACAACTTCACGCTGCCAAAGATTGACCAACTGGTGGAATCAACTGCTAGACATGAACTATTATCATTCATGAATGCGTATTCCGGATAAAATCATATACCAATGCACTTTCCAGATCAGGAGCACACAAGTTTCATCGCTGATCTAGGATTGTATTATTACCGTGTCATGTCGTCCAATCTAAAGAATGAAGGAGCTACCTACCAAAGATTGGTAAATTCAATATTCAAGGATCAAATCAGACATACAATGGAGGTCTATGTGGATGATATGCTAGTGAGGTCATAATGATCAGTAAACCATATAAGAGACCTCTCAAAGATGTTTGATATGCTTCAGAAGTACGAGATGAAGGTCAATCCATTAATATGCTATTTGGGAGTCATATTTGGAAATTTTTTAGGTTTCATAGTGAATCAATGGGCATACAAGCTAATCCAAAGAAAATCAAAGCATTGAGAGATGCTGAAGCCCGAAAGACGAGGGGAATGTATAGCTTGAATGGAAAGGTCACCGAGCTAAGTCAATTTATCTCAGAAGTGACGGATAAATGTGTTTCATTCTTTGATACACTGAAGAAATAGAAATGGAAGTTTGTCTAGACAGAGAAATGTCAGAAAGCTTTCTAAGCCTTACTTGATCGCGTGGAAAGGCCACTGGTCTTATCGAAGCCTTTGGAAGGTGAGGACTTGTTCATGTACTCGACATTGTCTATTCACGCACCAAGCGTCGCCCTAGTATGTGAAGAATCCAAAATACAGACTCATGTGGATTACATCAACAAGCGATTCACTGGAGCAGAGAAGAATTATCCAAAGTTAGAAAAGCCTGCTTGCTGCCCATTGATTGTTTTGAGGTATATCACCGACCTAAGACTCATCCATTAAAGATCTTACTTCTAGGCTCATGCAAAAAAGTGTCAACTGATCTACCTTTGAGATAGGTATTGCACTGACCCGATAATTTGGGAAGGTTACTGAAGTTGAACATCGAGATGAGCTCGTACGATATAACCAACCATCCTAGGAGGGTGATCGGAGGATAGGCATTGGCTGATTTCATTGAAAATTTCACTACCCAGGATGAAGAAGTTGAGGAAGATGTGGTCCAGCTTAACCAATGGAATCTATACACAGATGGAGCATCCAATAAACGTAGCTTTATGGCCGGCGTGATCTTAGTAACCCTGGAGAAATTGACAATTTGTTATGACTTGAAGATTGATTTTTCTGCAATAAACAAGCAAGCTAAATATAAAGAACTAATCCCATGGTTCAAGATAGCTAAAGAAGTGGGAGTCAAAGCACTGCATATATACAATGACTCTCAATTGGTAGTTTGTCAGATGAAGAAGGAAATTCAGACTATGGGATTGAGGCTTGCCCCTCACCTAAGAACCGCTTTTAACTAAGATGAAACTTTTGCTGCCGCTTTCCACCTTTCGACTCAGTTGGTTTCGAAGGGATTGCTTTTTTTCTAAAATATAACCACTTCTCTAATGCTTTCGAAGGGATGGTTTCGACACCATCACTTCTTTACTTAGCAATGATTATGAAAGGATTGCTTTCGACTTAATGGGTTTCTAATCCTTTCACTCTACTTGAAAGCATAATCCAAATGGTTTTGATTGAGACGGTTTTCAAAGGTTTCGAAGGATTAAATTTTTGAATGGTTTCGAAAGGTTCCACATGTTTTAAATTAAACCCAAAGGCTTTCGAAAGGTTTAGTGTTTTAATGCTTTTGAAAGGGTTTAAAAATGAAGGCTTCGAAGGGGTGGTTCCCCAATGATTTCGAAAGGTTTTGAAAGAAGGTTTTCTAATGGTTTCGAAGGGGTCGAAAGGGTAGGTTTTTCTAGTTCTTTCAAAAGGATTAAAAGGAAGGTTTTCCTAAGGTTTTCCTAAGGTTTTCGAAGGGCGGTGTTTGAAGGTTTTAAAAGAAAGATGTCTAAGGTTTTTAAAGCTTTCGAAAGGAAGAATTTCCAATGGTTTCGAAAGTATTTTGATAATGGTTTCAACAGGAAGGTTTTGGCCTTACGGCTTAGATTAGATAAAGGGTTTTACTTGGTTTAGAAAGAGGTACTTTTAATGGTTTCGAAAGGGGTACTTTCAAAAGATTCGAAAGGGGGACTTTCAAAGGTTAAATGTTTTCATCAACTAAGATTTTAGTAAAGTGTATATGTGTGTGTGTGTGTAACATGGTAAGGTGATTTTGAGTAAAGCATAGAACATATATTTTCCTTGTTTGAGTTTGATTTCAAGGTTTTAAATCATTTTGAAAAGGTTTTCAAGGAAAATTATGGAAAGGGATCCCTTAGTAAAATGAATCGGATATTAGAATACCAGATGGACTGGTATAGGGTCGCGCCCTATACATTAGCTATTAGCCCCAGCTAATTTTGTCCAAAATTCCAGTGTGGGGCTTTGTCATAGGTAAGACTAAAATTATGATTACATACAGAAATGAATATACGTTTGTATACAGATAGGTTATTGGTGAGCCCGCAAAACCATTAGGATCTGGTGACCTTGGAAGATGTTAAATTACAGACAGATCGTCCAGAAGATAAGTATTTAACAGATAGTTAAGGATAGACCATCCAGAAGAAGAGTGTCTAACAGATATTAGATAAATTTTGATATATTGTCTAGTAGGCCCGAGTCAGCCAAAGGTTAATGGTTAGCCAAACAAAACTATAATGTTCGAACAGATAGTTCATTTATTACTTGACATGTATGTTTACATAATGATGCTTTACATATTTTAACCAGTTTTGGTTGCAGGAAAAGATTTGCAAAAGATATGTTTTAAAAAGGATGTTAGTGAGGGAAAACCCGTTCCGCTAAGCGACGTGGTCTCACTTAACATAAATAATAGAGATGAACAGTATTATTCACACCAGGCTTTATGTCTGACTCGAAGTTTTTGTTTCCTCTTAAACTCTCGGGTGCTCAAAATTGATTTGAGTAGGCTGAGGCTTGAGGTTTTCAGGTTTTTTTTGTTTTGGGGAATAAAGCTTCCGGAGACGAGCAGGTGGCTGACGGATAGCTAATTAGGTGTACAGATTATTTTGTTTTGTTTCCGCTGTGTATTAAGTCATACATGACCATATTGCTTTGATCAACCAAGGTGCATCGTCATATGTCGCTCTTGGCATATTATTGTAAAGTATATTTGATCATTACCTGGGAAACATTATGGGATTTTATAACTTGGATAGTAATTATTGTTTTGAAATGCAATCCGCAAAATGTTGTTTTTGACATCTGTGATTTTGTTCATATTCAAGTGCTTCTGATATTATGGATACCATTAACATTACCATATTTCGTCACCAAAAGATAATACTATAGATGACTGCAGCATCTATAGTGCTTAGCTTTTGGCCTCCAGATACGGGATGTTACAACTACTTATGGGATTGGTTCCAGTGAAAGTTTGTTCCAAGCATCAACCAAATGGATGTCGATTGGATCTTGGAGGCCAAAGTAAAAAATAAATTGTGGATTACTCCATTCAAGGAATATTTGTTGAAGGAAACTGTCCCGAGCAAAAGAAAGGAACGAAGGGAACTCCTATACAAAGTATGGCTATTTGTTATTTAGGAAGTAGTGCTATATAGTAAAGGATTCTCCATTCCACTATTACAATGTATCACCAAAGAAGGAGCCAAGAAGATTATGGTCGATGTACATGAAAGGAGTCGTAGCGATCACACTGGGGCAAACTTTGGCAAGAAATATTATTCGCTATGGATATTTTTAGTCGACACTCAAGCGGGATGTGAGTGATTACACCAGAATGTGTGATAGGTGCCAAAGATTTGCAAAGATTCCTAGAGCCTCATCAATAAAGCTTAGACAAGTGGTTAGCCCATGACCATTTGTAGTTTGGGGACTTGATATAATTGTTTTGCTATCGATGCCCAAAGTAGAAGCGAAGTATGACATTGTTGCAGTTGACTATTTCATTAAGTGGGCCAAGGCATAACTGCTAGCCATGACCACTATAAAGAAAGTGATCAACTTTATGGTGAAAAACAACATAGACAATGAACAAATATCGACCGAAAAAAGCTCTACAGCTATAGCACGCTGGCAAGCGAATGGACAAGTGGAGACGATGAACAAAATCATCAAATCCATCCCTAAGAAGCGATTAAGGGAGGCCGAGGGCAACTAGGTCCATGAATTATGCCTTGTACTATAGGCTTACCAAATGACTCACTAGTCCACGGCCTGTCACACTCTATGCACATTTGCCTACAAATTAGAGGCCATGATTTCGACTGAATTGGAGGTTCCTTCTCATCATAGAGCTCATTAAAATCCCAAGATGAATGAGGAACTCTTGCTTGAGTCCCTAGACATGATCGATGAGAAGCAAGAAAAAGCTGATTTGAAGGTAGCTACTTACCAAAAAAGAGTAGCATGACAATTCAATGCCAAGGTCAGGAATTGAACCTTCGAGATTGGCGATCTTGTTTTAAAATGAGATTTTCAAAATCTAGAGGCATGTGGCCTGAATTGGGAACATCCCTTTGCAAAGCTTGGAGACAAAACTTACAGGCCGGTGACTGTCGATGGAATTTTGATTCAAAGAGCATGGAATAATGAGCACTTGTGATGTTATCTCAGTTAGATGTACCTTTGTAAATATTTGACTAGATTTTGGTGTAATAAGGCTTAGTCTTCCATTCTTGTATTTACAAAAGAAATTGGATTTGGCTATCGATGGAATTGTATTCTTAGTAAGTTGACTTTATGTTGTGAGAACAATAGCAAAATTGAATATTATGTGCTTTAAAAATGCATATACTTAGGTACCCAAAGATAGGTACTGACGGACTCCTTCAATCCACGATCGGATTAAGCGAGTATAATAACACTAGGGTTTATCATGATGATTAGTCTTATACCTCTAACCTTTTACCATTGTTCGGAGATAGGTAAGATCTAGGACAATATCCCAAAGATAAATAAGGTCTAATGTTGATGCCCAAAGATAGGCATCTTGAACATTAGGTCCCTAAGATAGGATCCAGCAGGAGATTAAATATACTTCTCCAAATACGATCAATGCCCAGAGATAGGCAAGTTCCAGTATGGGTGTCCAAAGATAAATGTCTAAAACAACACTTACTGGAAAGGGGAAGCGACCTTGTGTTTGGATAAATGTAATCTGACTTAAGATAAACTAAGAATGCTATGGAATTAGCCAAACGATTATAACTCTACCAACCAATGAAAAAATGTTCTGGTAGCAAAGAATAGAATAAAACGACGAATTACAACTAAGTAATGACGAGAAGTTATTTATAAATACAGAGTTATTGTGAATACCAACATTGCGTTAACTCAGATGTGATTACCATAGACATGGGTAAGCTAAGTATTATGCACTAAACATAATAAAATGAAAGCTCGAAAGAAAAGGCAGTTTTATTTATAACCAAGAAACTTCACAAGCAAAAGCAAGGTCCATACCCGCACAACAACGACCTATATACACATGTGAATCCGAAAGGCTAAAATAAATAATCACACCGAAACACGACACTAAAGTTTACTTCCTCTTCTTCTTCCTGCTCTTTTTTCCTTCGGGAGAAGATGAGGTTAGCAACTTTCCAGATCTACTCTTCTTACCCCAAACAATTAACCCTTGGGGTCTTTATCCCAATCATAATTGCTGCCTAAAAATTCGGGAGCATCAGCATGAACTCTTGCCACTGTAGGAGTAGAAAATGGAATGATAAGTGGCTTTATGGGCAAGGAAACTAAGAGTGAGGGGAACATCATCAATCTTTTTCTTTTTAATTTCCTTGACCTTCTTGATTTGTAAGATCCTCTCCTCTAGCATTGATCACACATATTTATACTCTATGGCCCCTATAATAGTTATATCTTCTTCACCTTGCATCATATTAGGATCATCACGGCCTCCTCTTCTAGCGCATGAATCTTTTGACATTAGGATTTGGAGCAGACCCAACTGAAGAAGTTGGAATAAGAGGTAGGGCAGACATGTTGACAGATTCCATCATTGATGCTTGAGTGCCGAAAGACAAATTTCCTTCTAGTAAGGAGGTAAGAGAAGGTAGACCTAAAACGTAAGATATTAGGAAATATATTAGAAACAACGATGGGTGTCATATGAACCTTCTCGAACAAAGGAGAAATTAGTGATATACCACCAAGAGAAGCAGAGAATGTTTGGGAAGGAGTCCCATATAACTCCCTTCGATGATTAGGGATGGAACATGCAGTTTTGGAATGGATTCTGGTTGTGTATAACCGCGCTCCTTAGGGTTATGTTCCACATCAACTGAAGGTGTAAAAGTGATTGTCATCCCCAGAGTCACCTTGGTAGTTGGAGTTGTGGGAGTACCAAAAATGGGAGTAGTAGGCTCAGAAGTAAGATGCCTTGATGTGGAAGAAGCAACGATACTAGAAGTATCCACTGTTACAATAGGAATCTCTATAAGGAATCCTTAGAAGCGGGAGTTGAGCTTTCGAACAAATCTTTAGAACTAAATTTGGGAAGGATCCCAATAGGCACATCAGTAGAAGCAATAACCTCAGCTTCTAACATAATTTTGCCTACGGCATGTGCATCCAGATCCTCATTATCTAAGAAGTAATCATTCAACTTATCTTCATCGACCTTAATCCCATATGAACTCTTTATTTCTTGCTAGACTATCACTTCTTATGCCATGGCTTCTGGCCTAGGATATCCCTAGTCAAGCCATCTTAGATTTCCAAACATAATGACGTTCACATAGAAGTGGACTAGGATAGGCTTTAATTAAGACTTAATTCTATCGTCGACATTTCCTGCATGAATTTCTACATCCTGCTGTGTAGTCAAGCATCAAGCAACTGCTCTACGTATTCCTGAGCTTGAAAAAGAGCATCGTCTTATTCCTTCTTCTCGACCTCCAACACGGCCTTTAAATTTTTTATTTTTAAAGCATCCTCATTATAAACTAGGCTATGACTCCTATGATGCGCAACCTCAATTTGAGTTTGTTGCAACTGGGACTTCTTTTCGAAAGATTTTCTTTCTTCTTCTAGTTTCTTCTCCGTGGCTTAGTGAGATTCCATAAGCTCATTTACTTCCTTATCCAAATTAGCAATAATACTCTTATTATCTTTCTCCAATAACTCCTTTCCTTAGAGAGCTACCATCTTTTCCTAGTTAATGTCAGAAAGCGCTTATGTGAGTCTCCTTCATATGAAGTACTGATCATATACATCATTACGCAAGCCATGACCTTTGTGGCTACATCATAAGGAATATCTTTCAAACGATAAGCTAATTTAATTCCATTAAAGAATAATTTAGGGAAGGCTTTCTGTATTTGGGCAATTTGGGGGTTAGAAGCGGATTCCATCACTGCCATGGTAACATGAGCAAGGGCTTGCCCTTTGTCGAGTCTTTGTCTGGGGATATTTGAAGTCATAGGCCTAGATGGTTGAGTAGGATGTTTGGATTTGTAGTTAGATGTTATGGTTGCATGGTAAGTGATGTTGGAGTGGGCGGAGTTGGAGCTTTTGACAAAGGAACAGATCAAATTTTGATGAGTATGGATCCATACTCACTGCAAAAGGAGAGCGAGCTCCATGTTGTGAAGTTGATGTCCTACCCGATCCTTTATCACGATCATCGTGATGTTTGTACTATCCTTCTCTTTTCTACTATTCTTTGCTATGGCACCTTCCCAAGTCAGAATTGTAGGATGACTCACGATGCCAGCGCAAAGAATTATGCCCAAGATAACCAACAGAGTGGCATTGGAGATCATTGAAAAGATAAGGGTGTTCCATTATACCTAAAAGAAAACACGGCCAGGTTAAGTATTTAAAATCTAGGAACAACGCATGCAGTGTAAACGTGCGATGACTTTAAAGTGTCATTCAGTGCCAATGTATCCTAATGCTCCCCATGGACCATATTCTTAATGTTTACAAATCTGGGTTATCTACCCTACAACAGTCGAAGGCACGTTTGTACTAAGATGAATAGGAGAACCTATATCACAAAGATTGATATTATCAAGATCACAAGAAGGGATTATATCTAGTATGCTCCCAAGAAGCCATATATATCATTAATTGGAGGAGCTAGTGTTTCCTCCTCAACCCGAGTTTAATATGGTTCTGGAACTGAATGGGGTGAAATGATTTTTAACTTTAGGTGCTAGGAAATAAGTTATACTTGATCATCACTACCCATCTCTCCAACAGACTCATGACTAAGGTTCACGTCCTCACCATCATCCAGATCCTCATCTCATCATCATCGTCGTTATTATCATCTCCTCCTACAATGATATCATCATTATCATCACATGCTTTATCCACCCCTTGATTAACTTGAGGGTCGTGAACGGTAGGGGGAACTTCTTGGTCCTCAGTAACCTAGTTTCAATTTTAGCCTCTTGAGCGGGCTAGGCACCTCCATAAACAACAAGATTAAGACCAAGGCTATGATTATTAGCCAAAAGATGGAATTGCAACATCCTTTTATCTATCGAAAGTAATCTCACATTTCTCTCGTTGATAGGAATGGCCTGTAGATCTTGAAGAGTACATGCTAGAGTTGCACTACTATGCCTCCTTATAATATCTGTAAAATCATGAAATGACAAAGTTAGTGATTCGAACAGAATTAACTCCATCAAGAAGTACAAAGTAGTACTCGTCTTTGAAATAACTAAGTTTGTTCCAAAGATTGATAATGATATAACATCCCTTAGATGGTTCCAAATAAGCAAGAGAAGGACATTCTTTCAACTTTTTTCTGTATAGATAATGAATGTCCTCTAATATAGGACCCTTCCAAAATTATGAAGACATGCCTTGTAAATGCTATTCAATGAGGCATCACTATATGAATGAAGCTGGGTAGGGGCAAGCTTCACAAACTGGAGAACAAGTCGAATGAAGTGATTGAAAGAAGAGACGCATCCAGAAAGACACGTATATCGATGGCAAGCCGTGTAGCCCTTAAGTGGACCATAGGATCGTTGAAAGGGGTCTGAGACCAAAATTCCTCAAAAGGGATTCCATGCCTTTCGCAAATTCGTCTAAATCCCGCCTCATCTAATTTTGATTCTGGATAACTTGAGGGTTATAAAGAATTAAGGCACCTTTCAAATTGATATCAAGAGCTACCCCCAAAAAGCTGCATCTGCATTTACAAAAGGATCTACCTCCATAGATTTCCTTATCGGATGGCAAGGTGATTGAGGCCAAAAATAAGAAGAAGTCAGCGGTGTTGAAAATGTCGAAGTTGAGGCTGACCTTGTTGTAAGTGGAACAAATTATGATGTAGAGTGACCTGCGCCCACCGTAGATAGACACGAGAAGAGTCTATGATCCATAGCTATTGAAAAACTCCATAAACAAGCAAAGTCGGGTAGAATTCATCTCTAATCTTCATGCCGAAATAAAACCCTGTGTGGCCGATGTATAAGATCCAATGGATGTCAACATGTATTGACCAATTGGATCGTATACATTGAAGGGGCAATGATATACAATTCAATCTATGTTGCATGTGTTCTGTGTCTAGAGCATGATGAATGTGAAAACTCTATGTAGATAGCTTGCTCATGCCAGCAAACGAGCAACGCCACACAACGGAACCATGTGTCGGATTTTACCCATTATCGTAGGATCAACGATAACCGAGCTATCGTCAAGAGTGACATAGAACTCTTTATAGCAGGGAAACTGGAATGAAGTTTCTAACGTAAAATGGTGCAGAAAAAGTTCTTTGACTGCTAGAGCACGTTCGATGTGATAGTTAATTGAAACCATCCCATGGGAACTCGACCGTCAATCACAGTCGACCAAAAGCAACTCAAATTATTCACCTTCCCCTTGTACTTAGAAAAATTTTGGACAAAAATTTAAAAATCCAATACAATACAACAACCAGAGCTAATGCTTGATGGAACCCAAGACCGACCTGAAGCAAGTGGTAAAAGGCAATGACCCGAATCATGCCTAGAGAATTCATTGGAAAACTTTGGAGTAGCTTCGGGATTTCAAGGCTAAAAGCAAATCTAGACCTTATACAAGCCATGGTGAAATCAAAGCGAGGAGGAAGATAAAGAAAGAAATCATAGTCAAGTGCAAATCGTTGGTCGTGAGTGAACATCAACTATTTCCCAGTTGATGCCACTACCTAAGTTCAAAAAATTATGTAGGGGGCGGCAGCATAAGGAATCAAGATAAGAATCGAATCAAATAAGTGAAAATCCGCTTTAATCGGGTTTGAGTTGAGTGGATGAACACTATGATGACCGTAGACAGGCGGCGGTGAGGTTGTCAGATGGGTAAATTGATGACTCTTGGAATAAAAAATCGAAGAGGTTGGAGAGTTCAAATCATAAATGGAGGAAGCAATGTAAAGTAAAAGTGAAGTGGTGAGGTACGAAAAACAACCTAAGTAATTTCAAAAACTTGAGAATCGCCTCCAAAATCGATATAAAGTCATGCTTTAGAAAATATTTAAAAAAAAAGAGAGAGATAAGAAAAAGGAAACTGGATAGGTAATGTAAAAGAAAGCATGCTTTGGAAGAATGAAATCCTACCTACCTGACCAAACTAAAGAAACAACTTCCAAAAAAATTCAGAATCCGAATGAAAAGTTTGAACAACACACCTCAGCTCTTATATCATACAAAGGATATGAATCCATAACTGTTCGAAGTGATGTGACGATCTAAAGAAGACGCACTGCTTTATGAAAATAGTTTAGAAGATGAAGACATTTATCCGGATCAGAGTTTGAAGTCGATTGCTTATCTCGATCCAAGGCATACCTTGTTAACACAAAACACACTTGGGGGTGCAAGTGTTATACTGCTTTTGAACCAAGCCATATCTAGATGAGTCAGAACCATTGAATGCTCATAAGATGAGCCAGGAGCCCCGAAACGCAAGTCAAAACAAGAATTCAAGTAAAGTCCAAAGGATTAGTGTAGAACCTTTCTTTCCACTTGAAAATAGTTAGCCAATTTTCAAATGAGCGATGTGGTAAAGAGTAGAGCTAGAAATTACAATGAACGTGTCACGAGTCGGTACCGGGTTATTGTAGGAACCAGGCTAGTTGGGAGTGGGTTAAATAGGTAAATTTAAAAAAATTCCCAACTTAAATCATTGTGGATCTATGAAGTCTAATGTTTAACATTAGATCCAATCTAGTAACTTTCAATAATCAAATTTTATTTTGAATATATAATGCACTATTTAATTATTCTCATTACTCAAATGAATTTAATGTGAATCAAATTCAATTAAATGAACGCGGGAGGTTTTATTTTATTTAGAGAAAGAAACCTTTTGTTTCTCTCTTAAAGCTCTCTCATTAATTTGAGGAAGTTTTTATTTTATTTAGAGAGAGAAACTTTTTGTTCCTTTCTCTCCTAATTAAATTAATTGATTGATTTACTTAAACGATACTTTTACCAAATTCATACTTAGTATATTTTGTGAGCATATCTAGATATACTTAAGTATATGTAGTGCAAGTGCAAATTTTCAAATTGTGTACATAGTCAATATGTATGTGTTTAGGTGTTGGATTTACACCGCAACGAGCATATTCGTCATTTATATACGCATTAGTTTTCCGAAACATTGCTTGTATGTGTATGTATGTATGTTTGTATGTATGTATGTATATGTATGCATGTATGTATATGCATAAGTATAAGTATATGTATATGTATATTTCAAAAGTTTTCTTTTTAATTAAATCTCTAAATAAATTTAAGTTGATTTTAACAAAAAAAAAATCTAAATACAAAATTTTGTTTCCTGTTATCCCGCCTTTTGGCAAGGCCGTGGCACCAAGGAATTGACTAGTAACCAATGACGGCCCATCCTAGAGATCAGTTATACACAGGCTCACTATGGATATCGACGAATTTTGTCCGAGTCCGGATCGAGCCAAGATTGGTAGGACATGACAAGCTAAGCCATGAGAGCCAACGGTCCAAATCCCAAGTCAATCCGAGTTCGTATGCTCAAGTTATGAATGATACAAAATTGGGCAAAAATCAATTACCGGTCGACTCGCTCCCTTCGACTCGCTCCCTTCGACTCGCTCACCATCCCTCAGAAGTGACAACTTCGACTCGCTTTGCAACACTCAGAAGTGACAACTTCGACTCGCTTTGCTCAGAGGCCAACTTTGAGTCGTTCAGGTTCGACTCGCTTCACAGCCATCTGAAGTACATACTTCGACTCGCTTCGCTCAGATGCTTTCTTCGACTCGCTCCATTCGAACCACTGATCGACTCCATCAACTTCGACTCCATTGGCGAAGCCACTGCTCAAACCTCTCAGGACGCTCCGTTTCGACTCGCTCGACCAGTGCATACTTCGACTCGCTCGTTCTGGGCACACTTCGACTCGCTCAATCAGTGAACATTTCGACTCGCTCGAAACAACATCAAGGGCAGAGTAAGATTCAAGTGCCACGTCACCGAGTCGAATGGAAGCGAGTCGAAATAGAAGCGAGTCGAAGGAAATAGCCCACCGAAAACCATATTTCGTATCGATCATATCTCCCAATCTACAAGTCCAAATGCTATGAAATTTTCACAGAAGGCTACGTGCATGCTAAAGAATGTCCACGCCAAATTTCAACTCCATTAGATGAAATCTTGATCGATACGAAATCTGTTCGTATCGATCACGGATCGGACCGAAACTTCACAGGTTTGGGCGTGCGGGCCTGGTCACATGCCAGAGAGGGTCTCCCGAGATCTGAGCGAAATACCAGCCTCCTACACCTATAAATAGATCCCCAAAGCCAACAGAAAATGGCTTCTTCTTCCTCTTTGAGATCTACAACGCCCGGACTCCGCCAGATCCAGATCTGAACCCAATTGCTACTGCTACCAACGAAATTCATTGCTGCAAATCATAATTGCCTGCTGTAAATCATTGAATTCACTTGTAAACACAAAAGAAAGATCAATAAAGCAAACTACTTCATAGTGGACGTAGGCTATACGCCGAACCATTCTAAATTCTTGTGTCTCCTTGCACTTTAATTATTCTCATTTCTATAATTTGGAGTTTTTGTTAGATAATCCCTCTTTTTCCATTTAATTTCTTCACTTTATCTCTTCAAAGACTTCCGAAGAGTGTTGTGCCCAATTTTGGTACAAACACTTTGGTGCTTTCACTGAGAGAAAACCAATTTTTCTCCTGCTCTTGGGATCTCCTATCCATATTGGATTGCATAAATCAAAGAAGAAGATCCAGATCTAGAACTTTGAAGCCCTTCCATTCTATTCAGATTTGCATCAGATCTAGGAAATGACTTTCATCTCCTCACCATGGTGAGCACACGTACCACTTCTACAGCTGCTGATCAAGGAGCACGGGACCGACAAAATCCCGTGCAATCACCTCCATCCAACCAAAATACTGCAGGACCTTCAGATCCGTCAGGTCCAATCACTAGGCAAGAATTCCAGACATTGCTTCAGGAGTTGACCCAAAGTCGACAGCAGCTGACTGAACAACTACGCGCCAACACAGAGTTGACTAACCAGCTAAACCGCCAAAGGCGAAGAAGGTCCAGAAGAGACCAAGGTTCTTATTCTTCCACAGAAAGTTCAGCCTCCTCCGATGGCCAGACTAGATCCACACGTCCACGGCTAGGTGTAATCTACACCCAAGCCACGGGACACCAACCTACTTCGAACCTTGGGCAACCTAGAGCTGGACCATCCGCTAGTCTCCGCACAGAACCTTCAACTCGAGGAGGAGCTGCTCCTTATCATGTTACCGGCAACATTGCTACTACCACTACTGCCGGACGGGGAGGTGATGCTAGAAACCAAGCTGATCCTCAACGTAGCCAACGAGAGCAGACTCCTGAGCCTTATATCCCTAAGGATGTTGAACCAAGAAGGCGAGGCACAGACCGTCGACCGCTTCCGGTCCAGACTCGCGATGTGGAACCCGACCACACCTTGGCACAACATGCCCCAAGTATTAGAACACCGGATATACCAGCGATGATCCGCCAAATGATCCGTGAAAGTAAGGGTCTCTCTAATGACGACTTGGGAATCTCCCAGAGTCATACCCCTTTCACCGATGACGTTTTATATGCTAAACCACCTCGGCACTTCAGGATGCCAGCTTTGCCAGTTTATGAAGGAAGTTTTGATCCCAATCAACATGTCCTGAAATACGAATGGCTGATGAATGCTGCTAGAGCTGATGACGCAGTAAAATGTCGTAGTTTCCCCATTTCCCTAGGGGGCATCACTACCATGTGGTTCACTCGTTTGCCACCGCGATCCATCTCTAACTTTGACCAAATGGCCACCAAGTTTGTCGAACAATTCTGTATGCACGTGGCGAGGCCTAAGGACGTTAACACTCTGTCTAGTGTTACGCAAGCTCCCGGAGAAACTCTTAAACGTTACTTGGAGCGATTCCATGCTGCGTGTGCAGAAATAAGCAATCCCAACGATAACTCTATCCTGATGGCACTGACTAAGGGGATTGATGCTGATTCCGAGTTCGGAAATTGGTTAGTTGGGAAACCACCTGCATCATTGGACCGTTTCTATTCCAAGGCAGCCCAATTCCTTAGAAGGGAGGATGCGAAATAGTCTAGGAAGCAGGATGACGCAGGGCCTAACATCGAAGGTATCCAAAGTAACGTCGTTGTTAAACAGTACGGAGATATTTCTGAAAATATTCAGGTGAACGTCCAAAATAAACAGAATCAGCAGAGGGACAATAGAAATCAGAACAAAAAACGCGATCAGGATCATGGACCACGGCGTAGAGCTTCCATGTACGATAATTACACTCCATTGAACACGTCGTTGGAAAATGTGTATTTGCAGACCTACAATACCATGTAGTATAAGAAACCTGCCCCGAAACCACCAACTGAAAGACAAATCCAAACAGGAAAGTTCTGTAGATTCCATGAGAGTTATGGCCGCAACACCAATGAGTGTCGTCACTTACAAGACCTCATTGAAAAACTGATACGTGAGCGAAAGTTGGATCAGTATGTGTGGGCGCCGCAATCCCATGGTGCGGGCCCATCAAATCAGAATCGTGCGCCGAATCAGGAAAGGCAGGAGGAACCCGCTCGTGCAGACGGGAGGTTGGTCATCAATACAATAAGTGGTGGTCCTCACCCAGCAGATCGAAGCTGGAAGGAAATGGAGTCGTATGCCAGTTCTATCAGGCATGCGGACTTTGAGTGTTACAGTAGTTTTGATGAGGGGGCTCCGGCCAAGCAACAGAAAACGATGACGGATGACATCGTGTTCAGGAGCAGAGACGCAGATAAAGTCGAAGCTCCCACTAACAATCCACTGGTCATCTCAGCACAAGTAGGTCCCGCTTGGATGAAAAGGATCTTAGTTGACAGTGGAAGCTCTGTGAATATTTTGTTCAAGCGAGCTTATGATCAAATGAAGATGGAAGCCGCAGACTTGAAGCCTTGTCAATCTCGAGTCCATGGTTTCAACGGAAGTGCCACTATACCCACTGGAATGGTGGAACTGCCAGTAGAGTTGGGAGTTGGAGAACGTCGGAGAGTGCGGATGTTGCAGTTCATTGTTTTGGACATAGACTCCCCTTACAATGCTTTCTTGGGCCGACCGGCCCTTGCTGAATTCAGGGTAGCCATTGCCCCATGGTGTTTGACCTTAAAATTTCCCACTGATCATGGAATAGGAATCGTTCAGGGAGATCAAGCTACTGCTAGAGCCTGTTATGTTGCTGAGCTGCGGGAGGCGCAGCGAAAAGAGAAAGGAAAGGGCGTTGAGGAATCTCTCTGCGTCCGTTTCGCCGATAATTGACAATTAACGCCCGAGCCCGGGCCCGGGCACCCCAGTCAATTCCTCAAGGACCTTGATCCAAGAAAAATTGAAGACGAAGGAGATTCTAAAGAAAATCAAGCACCACCGGCTGAACTGACGATTGATGTCCCGGTTGACAGTGACGATGATTCGAAAATGATAAAGATTGGATCTCAGCTAAGCCAGCAAGCTCAGGAGGAATTGGTTGAATTTCTGCGGGCAAACCTTGACGTATTTTCCTGGACACATTCTGATATGTGTGGGATCTCATCGGACATCGCGAGCCACACTCTAAACATTGACCCGTGGCATGTCCCGGTCAAACAAAAAAGGCGCGGTATGGATCCAGAGAGATCTGCCGCCCTTAAAGAAGAAGTAGAAAAGCTTGAAGCGAACGGATTTATTCGAGACGCGCTATATCCCAAATGGGTGTCGAATCCCATGCTCGTTCGAAAGCCGAATGGAAAGTGGAGAACATGTGTCGACTATTCCGATCTGAATAAAGCGTGTCCCAAAGACAGCTTCCGCTTCCCAGAATTGATCAGCTAGTAGATTCGACACCTGGGCATGAACTCTTATCCTTCATGGATGCGTACTCTGGCTATAATCAGATACCGATGCATTTACCCGATCAAGAACATACCAGCTTCGTAACCAATTTGGGACTTTATTGCTAAAAAGTTATGCCATTCGGACTCAAGAATGCCGGGGCTACTTATCAACGATTGGTCAATCGGATGTTTTCCAATCAAATCGAGAAAACCATGGAAGTGTATGTAGACGACATGCTTGTGAAGTCACGACTCTCCACTAACCATGTTAAAGACCTGAAAACTATGTTCAACATACTTCGAGAATACAGAATGAAGCTCAACCCACTGAAATGTCACTTTGGAGTTGCATCCGGAAAGTTCCTTGGGTTCATCGTTAACGCCCGGGGAATCGAAGCTAATCCTGAAAAGATTTGGGCAATCAGAAATCTTGAAACTCCCGAGACTATAAAGCAAGTCCAGAGTCTCAATGGCAAGGTAGCAGCGTTGAGCAGGTTCATTTCAAAGTCCACTGACAAATGCATTCCCTTCTTCGATCTGATTCGAAAAGGGAAACGAAACTTTGAATGGACCACGGAGTGCGAGGGCGCTTTCCAAGCACTAGTTCGACATCTGTCCACACTGCCGATACTGTCAAAGCCTATTGATCATGAGAAGTTGTATGCATATTTGGCGATATCAGAAAATGCTGTCAGCACTGCCTTGGTTCGAGAAGAAGACGGGATACAGAAGCCAGTGTACTACGTCAGCAAACGATTGACTGGGGCCGAAAGGAACTATCCAAAGCTAGAAAAGTTAGCTTATTGCCTTGTAGTCGCATCAAGAAAACTCCGACCATATTTCCAGGCACATCCCATAGTTGTTTACACCGACCAGCCATTACGACAGGTCCTTTCGCGGCCTGAGAAGTCTGGTAGGCTACTCAAGTGGAACATCAAGCTGAGTCAGTTTGATATTACTTACACTCTAAGACGAGCAATCCAAGGACAGGTCCTCGCTGATTTCATAGTTGAATTCATCCTTCCAGCAGACTTGCCCGAAACCAGTAAATCCCCCGAACATGTCTAGAAGCTGTATACATATGGTGCATCAAACGACCGGTGTTCTGGCGCTGGTGTTGTGCTCGAAACCCCCGAAGGTCGATCTATATGCTACGATTTGAAGTTTGACTTTCACGCAACCAATAATGAAGCTGAATACGAAGCCCTCTTAGCTGGCTAGAAACTCGCTAGAGATCTGAAAATCATCGCCGTGGAAGGTTATTGTGATTCGCAATTGGTTGTGTGTCAAGTACGAGGAGAGTATCAGGCAAGAGATCGAAGGTTGGCCGCTTACTTAGCTCGAGTTCAGGAAGTACTGGATCAGTTCAATTACTACGCCATTTATTGTATACCTCGGGAGCGCAACCAAAAGGCCGATTCATTGGCAAAGCTAGCCAGCACAGGTGAAGCTCAACAAATGGGACTCGTTCCCGTAGAAACGCTATCTTCCCCAAGTATCGACCGGACAGAGATAAATCGGGTATGCGAAATCGTTCCCGAAAAGGATTCATGGATGACCCCACTCAGAAATTACATTGAGGACGGAACCCTGCCGGAACGCAGGAGTGAAAAGAGACAAGTCCTTCGAAAGGCCTTAAGATTTACCATCCCGAATGGACTCATGTACAGAAGGGGGTACTCAGTTCCCCTACTCCGGTGTATCGCTCACGATAAAATTAAACATGTGTTGCGCAATATGCATGAGGGAGAATGTGGCGATCACACCGTGGGGCAAGCACTTGCCAAGAAAATACTTCACTACGGATATTACTGGCCTACCGTGAATCATGATGCGTTGAACTATGCAAAGAAATGTGATAGCTGTCAGAAATATGCCTGAATTCCTAGAGCTCCTCCTACTGAGATAACGCAAATGGTCAGCCCATGGCCGTTAGCAATGTGGGGCATCGACATCATCGGTGCTCTACCTCTGGCAAAAGGTGGTGCGAAGTACGCCATCGTCGTAGTTGATTACTTTACAAAATGGGCTGAAGCCAAAGTTCTCGCTACCATTACAACCAAGAAAGTAATCAACTTTGTGGTTCGTAACATCATCTGTCGATTCGGTCTCCTACACACCATTATTACGGACAACGGAACCCAATTTGACAGTGCTGAATTCAAAGATTTCTGCAAACGATTTCACATCCAAAAGAAATTCTCCACAGTCGCATACCATTAGGCAAACGGGCAGGTCGAAGCAGTTAATAAAATTATAAAGTCCATCCTGAAGAAACGACTGGAAAAGGTCGGGGGCAAGTGGGTCGATGAACTTCCTATGGCTCTATGGGCTTACCGAACAACCCACAAGACCGCAATCGGCCACACTCCGTTCTCTCTTTCTTACGGTTCAGAGGCCGTTATTCTAGTCGAGCTAGAAGTACCTTCGCATCGTGTGACATAATATGATACAAAGATAAATGCTATATTACTTGCTGAATCTCTCGATCTACTTGATGAGAAGCGTGAAGAGGCTGATTTGAGGGCAGCTGCGCATCGAAGTTGAGTCGCCCGATTGTACAACGCCAAGGTCCGTCCGTGAACCTTCGAACTAGGCGATCTCATCTTAAAAAGAATCTATCTGGTTCCTTCACATATGAAGCTGACATGGGAAGGACCGTATGTTATTGAACGAAGGCTCGGAGATGGCACATTCAAGTTATCGACCGTCGACGGTCTTACCCTGCCAAGAGCTTGGAATAGCGAGAGCCTTCGCCGCTATTACACCTGACAGGCTATCTTTATCCATTTACTTTACTTTCTTTTTCTGCAATTTGTTTATGCATTTCGAAATTAGAACTTGTAATAAGGCAACTGACTTTGCCATACTTTCTTATTTCAGCAATAAAATGCAACCTCTTCAAGCCAGAGCTGTGATTTACTTGAAATACTTCATATGACCATCACTATGCACGGAGATCTAAGTCTCATCATACGGTGGGATTTATTCAAATAGAGAGTGACTGCGATGCAACCAATCACTCGCTAAGTGAAACCTGAGCTCGGGGGCAAGCCATCACATCAAAGTCAAAAAAGGATTGATACACGACAATCCTTCATCAACTCCGTATTTCCAGAGTGCGAAGCGGAGTATAAACATCAACTCCGAACTCCCAGAGCGCGAGTTGGAGTATAAACATCGACTCCGTATTCCCAGAGTGCGAAGCGGAGTATAAACATCAACTCCGAACTCCCAGAGCGCGAGTCGATGTATAAACATCAACTACGAACTCCCAGAGCACGAGTCGGAGTATAAACATCAACTCCGTATTCCCAGAGTGCGAAGCAGAGTATAAACATCAACTCTGTATTCCTACAGTGCGAAGCGGAGTATAAACATCAACTCCGTATTCCAAGAGTGCGAAGCGGAGTATAAACATCAACTCCGAACTCCCAGAGCGTGAGTCGGAGTATAAACGTCAACTCCGTATTCCCAGAGTGCGAAGCGGAGTATGAACATCGACTCCAAATTCCCAGAGCGCGAATTGGAGTATAAACGACAACTCCAAACTTCCAGAGTGCAAGTCGGAACATAGATATCGACTCTGGATTCCCAGAATGCGAAATAAAGCATAAACACCAACTTCAAGTTCCCGAAGCATGGATCGAAGTACAATTATCGACTCCAAACTCCCGGAGCGCGAGTCGGAGTACAAATGCCAATCCCAAGTCCCCAGATAGCGGACATATGATTGAAACTCAAGCCGGCGTGACCAACCGCCAACGAACAAAGGAGGATCCTCAGAGCGCGAATATGATCATCGACGATCGGACAAGCATGATTAAACCGCTCAATCCCCGTTTGTCTCAAGCACCCATCCAGCGGCACTAGACTCGACATGCTATAAGAAAAGGGCAATCGCTGACTGATGTTTTACAACATACCACCAAGACTGGGGGGCAAGACTTAAGCATCAACCATCGACTGAAGCAATGCGACGTCAAAATTCGACTCGTTTCCCGGTCGCAAACCATGTCCACAATACCCGAACTTGGCGAACAGAAACAAACTTCATTCAAAAACTGAAACTTCACAAGTGCATTTCAGACACTAAAACACTTAGACAAATACACAATGACAAAAAAGAAGTCAAAAAAGAAAAGTTTCATTTCTATTGATTATAGAAGAAGTTCGTGTACAAGTTTCCAAAAAATTCCTACTAGCAGGGCCCGAACCCGCATCTATACACGGCCAACAAAATGCAAATCAAAACAAACCGGGGAAGCATGTTTAATCTTTCTTCTTCCTTGGCTTCCTTCTCGGTGTAGACCCGTTGGAGCCACCGCTAATCTTCCTCTTCGAGCCTTTCTTTTCGGTGGTTGGTATTCGGGCAGGGGCATTATATCAACATCCTCCTCCGAGCTCGAGTGGATAGGAATGCTCTATGCGGGCGGAGTTGGAGGAACAATATTGAGCACAGGAGGCAGAATGGGCACGCTGGTAATGAAAACAGCGCCACTGGGAGATATCATGCTAAGCGGAGCAGGTCCTGGTGCTGCCATCCCACCTCCAAAACTTCCACCATGAGTCGCCGTTGCCATTTCAGCGTCAATTTGAGCAAACATCTCCTCTTCAGTTACTGCTCGAGCCCCGCTGGGAGCATCAGCAGTCAGCATCGAAGAACTTGTAGCAGGATCAGTTCCACTCATGACATATGACAAGTCAGCAAGAGGATAGCCGTGACGACGAAAGAGTTCATCCATCAGCTGCTCGTCAAACATAATCGTACCTCCCTGCAGATCGTCAAGCGGGGCAGCTGTACTCATGGTGATTGCTTTGGTCACAATAGCCTCCCGCGTTTGATATGGTTCTTGAGTAGCAGGAGGCATGGCCGGTGCAGCATTGATCAATGGACAAAGAGTAAGAGAACTGTTAGGACTTAACTCGATCGAAGATTCCAATTTGAGAAAAATATGTGGGATGTTCAGAATACCTTCCTCAGTTTGGCTCATAGGCGGCAAGGCGACATCGGTAACTTGCGCTGTAGCCGGTGACATCTGCGGCTGATCTGGATTATAAGCAGGAACAGCCGGGGGATCGACCGCAGATGAGGATTCGGGCTGGGTTGACGTTGGGACTTCAAGACTTGCTTCATGATGGTCAACTCCAGAACCCTCTCCCACTTCAAAGTGCTGGACGCCAAGTCTTTCCTTCTCACGCAGAATCATCGACTCGTGGAGAACCTTCTTTTCATCCTCAGTCAGAATGTGATTCTCGAGTTCGAATTCATCCACAGACTCGCCTTGATGCGCCTCCTTCTCTTCCTCCACCAGTCGGCTCCAAGCATTATAGAGATGCGTCGAAAAGTCATCGAGCCAGGCTAGGCCCCTGTGCCTCAGCACATTAGCATTGTAAACAACAAGGAGGTCTTCGATGTCGGCCTCTAGCCTGGACTCGGCCAGCTTCACCCTCTCCTCAACCTCAGTCTCCACCTTCTGGACTTTAGCCACCGCCGCATCCCGTTCATCCCTGAGCAGAACAGCTTGTTTGCACGCCTCCTGGGCTGCGTTGTTCGCGTCATCTTTCTCCTTGGCCATATCAGCAAATTTGGCCTTGAGTTCATTAAGCTCCTTGACCGCCGCATCCCGCTCGGCAATGACTTTGGTGTTCCGATGGCCCATCTCCTCCACCAGGGCAACATGTGCCTGCCCCAACCTCTCCATTTCCGACTTCGCTTCGTCAGCCCTTTTAACGGCCTCCATCTCAGATTTCCGAGAAGACTCGGACTCAGCGGAGAGTACCTGAATAATCCGACCCTTATTGCGAGCTCGGTCTCCATCTTCTCGAGCGCTTTGGCTCGCTCAAAGGCCACTTTGGAAGCTTTTTCGGCAGCCTTTGCTCACTCTCGGTACTGGGTGTATATGTCGTGAACGTAATCGTGCATCGTGTTTTCCACCCCCGATGGAATTCTCTTTAAGTGTGGTGGGAAGACATAACCGTTAAAGCAGATATTCGGAAAATCCTTCCTCATCTGAGCCAACTTAAGAGCTCCCTCTCCTGTGGGTTCAGCAGGGATAATCATAGAGGCTGTAGTCTCGATTCTCTGAAGGTGAGTTTCGGACCTAGAAGCATGAGAGGACGGCCTATACGAGGAGGCTCTGGTGGATATGAAGTTTGAACAGGAGGAGGAGACGGAAGTCTAGGAGGAGGAGAGCGTGATCTGGATCGATGTCTATACTCCCTGTCACGCCCGTACCTATCCTGGTTAGAGTATTCGCGATCGCGATCTCTGTCTGAATCCCTACTGCGGGAATCATAGTAACCAGAAGCTTTTCGTGCTGAACGGAGATTCCTGAGCATCGATCCCCTTCCAGACATTGTACCTGAAAATGATAAAGAAGAAAGAGTTAGTAACTTCCTAAGTTGGACGAAGTACAGTTGTGAATCATGTAGTGTAGTGAAGTGTATGCATGTGCAATCCCCCGACCAACCGGAAATGTCAGCCGCACTCGTAGCAAGCGACCCGCTCAGTTCAAAAGCACTATCAAGCCCCTCCATCCCGGCGTCGTGTGGAGATGACACAAAATCTGGGATCGGAATATCAGCAAGTCCTGCAAAAGGACTCTCCACTTGCAGGGGAGGAGCCTCCGAAATTCTAATTCCCTGGAAAGGTAAAGACACGGCCACGGATTTAAATCTCTTAGATTTAGGGCGTTTGTGAGCAGCGGCCTTGCCTTTTCTTCTTCCTCCCGAATCCAGGACATCGGCAGAAGGCCCAGCTGGGAGCTCGGTATCGGTAGGCGTTCTTTTCGGATCAACTTCTTCGGCGATCACGACTGCGGGTGCTTTGCGCTTTACCCGTTTCTTCGGGACCACTCTATGTATCCCTTCCAGATGTATGCTCTGTCTTCGTTCTATCAGCCCGACAGTCCTCAAATTTCCTATCGGTCAGGACTAAGTCTATGTGCCTCTCTTCGCCCGGAAATGCTTGAAGAATCTGAACAAGCTCTCTGAAGTATGTGCCATCGGGACGAGAGATTGCAGCTATAAGAAAGAAAGAGTATGTCAGTTTTGAAGCCAGTTACTAGTATCTCAATGAGTCAAGAGAGAAATGGCAACACTTACGTCTATCCAACCACCGCCCAGCAAATCCAGGGGGGCACTGAACGTAGAACCATTCAGTTTTATAGTAACTTAGCCTTCCCCAAGAGCCCAGTACAATGTGGCAGCTTCTGACCGCCTCCAGGAAGGTGAATGAAGGGTTGTCTCCACGGATCTTGACGTTGAATAAATATCTGATTTCGATCGGCTTCGGCGGTCGAAAGAGGATCTCCATAAACAGGACAAAGGTGCTGTTCAACAAGGCATACCCGTTGGGATGTAGCTGAGATGGAGCTATGCCAAGAAACGATAACATCTCCCTTATATATTCATTGAAGGGAGGGAGTGTCCCCGTTGTGCAAGCGTGACGGTTGAAAGCAGTAAACCCCTCCGGGGGATTGTGTGGCCTGTCACTTGGCCCAGGAAGTAGCACGTCGTCAAGCGACAAACAATGCCTTAAGCAAATCCGTCCTAACATATCTTCGGAGATACCCGACGGCACGGAATCTGTTGGATTGAGAATAAACCGAGCACCCGGACGCTCATCCGGAGCTGGCTCTATGACTTCGGCTTCAATAACCGGTATCTCTATGATTGGAGGAATAGAACTTGGGAGTTCCGGCTGCTGAGAACTTGAAGGGTCCATGACTAGCTAGCTTATAAAAAATCATTGTTAAACTGACAAATAACACTCGTGCATCCCCCTTGTGTAAAGTGTGTGAGAGTGTTGTGCAGTGCAGTACTGTGTATTATTTGAGAAGATCAACAGGATTGAAGGTAGCGTATAAGCGACGAGACTTCGAAATTCCGTCGGAAGGACCATCATCGCTGACCGTCACAACCATACCATCCAACTATTGACCATCATTTCAAGTCAAAGTTTGTTGTCATTTTTATAAGCTGCAGTTTCATCAATGAGCTTCGATAGGAAATTAGATATGCAATGAAACGGTTAAGTCTAATTATGCAAATTTGAAGCTCGTCGGAGGCAATTGTTCAAGTATGTGAGAAGTTTCAAACTTTTTGATGGTCAAATTTGTATCGCTCACGAGAGCTGTGTTCGCATCAATAAGCTATGGTCGTGTGCATATGAGTCAAACTCGGTCAGAAGGTTGGCATGCAAGTTCGACTCGAACTAGAGGGCTCGATTCAAAATCCCCAGTTCGACTCGCTCCCCAAGACCATCAAGTTCGACTCGGTCCCAAGACCACGCATTTCGACTCGCTCCCAGGACCACACAGTTCGACTCGCTCCCCAGGACCATCGAGTTTGACTCGGTCCCAAGACCACGCATTTCGACTCGCTCCCAAGACTGCACACTTCAACTCGATCGAAAACCACTCTTTTCGACTCAATCCAAGGCCATCGTTTCGAGTCCATCAGGCGCGACCCCTTCGTATCGATCCATGGATTCAAAGCACTCGATTCGATGCGAAGCTCCACCATCGATCGATACGAAGACCTTCGCCTCATCATCTCGAAACCCATATTCCAGAGCGACACGAAGCTGAGGCCAGAGAGCTTTCGATCGACCATGACTATGATTGATTTGATGTTAAGAAAACCCGAGCCTCATCGTTTACACGTGGATTCGCTTATTGGATTACCTAGATCTGTCAGTTAGTTCAAATGATTGAAGATAGGAATCGGTTTGAAGGCAGGAATAGTTCGTTCGTTCTTCTCGAGTTTCTGAGCGATACGAAGAAAAGGAAGGAAAACGAAAGGTAAAAGTGAAAAAAGGCTAAGTACAAAGTATTTATATAGACTTGGAAACGAAGGGAATAAACGCTTCGTATCCCGATGGATTCGAACGCACCTTTCGACCCCCTCTCCAGTGCGTCAATACCAAGCTCTCCTTCATATCGCTCCCTTCGACTCCATCCCCGTGTCCAGTTCGACTCCATCAGGTACGAGACCACCCTTTATATCAATAGCCCATTTCGACTCCAACTCCTATG
This sequence comes from Allium fistulosum, assembly GCA_030737815.1. Classification (NCBI taxonomy): domain Eukaryota; kingdom Viridiplantae; phylum Streptophyta; class Magnoliopsida; order Asparagales; family Amaryllidaceae; genus Allium; species Allium fistulosum. Next base: position 902,241,756 of record CM060905.1, read on the forward strand.
CAGCTCGAACCCCAGACCGAGTCGAACGAGCAGTTCGAATCCATCAGGGAATCTACATCGACTCGCTAAGTTCGAGTCCGTCATCAAGTTGAACAAGCTCTTTGAATCCATAAATCCAATGAAAATCATCTTCGATGTTTCAACCCTTCATATCGATTCAGGAGAGGATCGTTACGAAGGAACATTCAAAAGCAACCATCGAGAGTTGTTGCAGCGAATTTCACATCGGTTCAGGAGAGGATCGATACGTAATTCAAAAGTAAAATAAACTGACAACGACTCGTGTACGAACGTCAACGAGAGTCAGGTTAACATATATGCATGAATGTCAGACTAGTATTCAATATTCCAGATTTTCAGGAATCAGAAACTCATCCAATAACGATTACAACAACAAATGGGAAACCACTAGCATACATCAATCAGTTGCGACAATACATGGTACAGCAGTCGATAGTCAACAATTTACATTATTAAGAAGAACGGTCAAAGGTTACAACATTCATCGAAAATACAATAACTACTCAGAGTAAAGATGGCAGTATTTCAAAGCACATCATGTTTCCACAAGACGTACTTTGGGGGGCAAATGTTATCCCGTCTTTTGGCAAGGCTGTGGCACCAAGGAATTGACTAGTAACCAATGACGGCCCATCCTAGAGATCAGTTATACACAGGCTCACTATGGATATCGATGAATTTTGTTCGAGTCTGGATCGAGCCATGATTGGTAGGACATGAAAAGCTAAGCCATGAGAGCCATCGTTCCAAATCCCAAGTCAATCCGAGTTCGTATGCTCAAGTTATGAACGATACAAAATTGGACGAAAATCAATTACCGGTCGACTCGCTCCCTTTGACTCGCTCCACATCCCTCAGAAGTGACAACTTCGACTTGCTTCGCAACACTCAGAAGTGACAACTTCGACTCGCTTCGCTCAGAGGGCAACTTCGAGTCGTTCAGGTTCGACTCGCTTCACAGCCATCTGAAGTACCTACTTCGACTCGCTTCGCTCAGATGCTTTCTTCAACTCGCTCCATTCGAACCACTGATCGACTCCATCAACTTCGACTCCATTGGCGAAGCCACTGCTCAAACCTCTCAGGACGCTCCATTTCGACTCGCTCGACCAGTGCATACTTCGACTCGCTCGATCTGGGCACACTTCGACTCGCTCAATCAGTGAACATTTCGACTCGCTCGAAACAACATCAAGGGCAGAGTAAGATTCAAGCGCCACGTCACCGAGTCGAATGGAAGCGAGTCGAAGGAAACAGCCTACCGAAAACCTCATTTCGTATCGATCATATCTCCCAATCTACATGTCCAAATGCTATGAAATTTTCACAGAAGACTACGTGCATGCTAAAGAATGTCCACGCCAAATTTCGACTCCATTGGATGAAATCTTGATCGACATGAAATCTGTTCGTATCGATCATGGATCGGACCGAAACTTCACGGGCTTGGGCGTGCGGACATGTTCACGTGCCAGAGAGGGTCTCCCGAGATCTAAGCGAAATATCAGCCTCCTACACATATAAATAGACCCCCAAAGTCAACAGAAAAAGGGTTCTTCTTCCTCTTTGAGATCTACAACGCCCGGACTCCGCCAGATCCAGATCTGAACTTAATTGCTGCTGCTACCAACGAAATTCACTGCTACAAATCATAATTGCCTGTTGTAAATCATTGAATTCACTTGTAAACACAAAAGAAAGATCAATAAAGAAAACTACTTCATAGTGGACGTAGGCGATACGCCGAACCACTCTAAATTCTTGTGTCTCCTTGCACTTTAATTATTCTCATTTCTGTAATTTGGATTTTTTGTTAGATAATCCCTCTTTTTCCATTTAATTTCTTCACTTTATCTCTTCAAAGACTTTCGAAGAGTGTTGTGCCCAATTTTGGTACAAACATTTCCAAAACATCATGTTGTTTGGTTTGGTAATACAATATGAAAATAGATCTAGATATATAAATACAAAATAAACTATATATCAATGATTTAAAATAAAATGAAAATGAAAATAAAGTGATTATGTAAATAATATTCATTTTCCAAAACCATAACCTTTCATTTTTAATCGAAAAGAAAAGTTTTATCAAATAAGGTTAGGATGTTAATTTATGTATTTTTATACATTAAGATGAATCTCCTTTAATATATGTATGTATGTATGTATGTATAATCCTTTATTATATAGTAAAAACCACTTATTGTAAAATAATTTTCAAATTAATGTACATATATGTATGTACGTACGTACGTACGTATGTATGTATGTTTTGAAACAGTAAACTAGTTATGAATCCATGTAAATTAACATTGGTATTTAAATAAATAAGCATACACAAAATAATAAATCGACTATTAGATCTAGAGTTAAAATAATAACTACACCAATAGAAATTAATAATGAAATTATCAATAGAAACCATCATTATTATTTCAAACCCAAATCAAATGTTGAAAATTATAAATTTTCATGTCTACACATACGTATAAAAACGGACAACAAATACGTATATAAATCCATCAAAGTAAATAAACAGCTAGATCTACAGCACATAATGTATATCGAAAATTTAATATGAAATATATCTTATTGATGTTTCCCTTTTGAGTGCAACTTGATTAATAGATTCAATCATAGATCCGATCACCAAGCTCCTAGTTATGTAATGACTTAGAGACTGCCTTTTATTTGATTGGCTTAATTGGATACCATTAAAATAATTTTATTCTTCTTTTACTTCTTTGAAATTTCGACCATGAAAGTGGAAGAAAGAAGATGGTGGCTAGGGTTATCAAAGAGAATGAATAAGAGAGGCAAGTGAATGAAAGACAAGGTATTTATAGAAGTAACCTTCCTTAACCTCTCCCTTTATTTTTTAGATCCATCCATTGGAGTTCAAGCCTCTTTTCTTTATATGTATTGTAATGAGTGAAGCTTTATGGTCCTTTAATTTTTTCAATACCACTTAGCAAATAGTTACATTTAAATCAAATTTAAATGCTCATCGATATCTCGTATCAATTTTTACATGTATAACTTCTATATACGCACCTATGTAGACACTAATGACATCAAAAAATGCTAATGGCATCCAATACATCAAATAAATAACTAATTAATATTTCTAAAATTATTAATTAATTTAATTAATTTAAATTAGTTAAATCATGTGATATTTCGGAGTATCTATCAATGTGGTTGTGTGAATCGTCGATGTAAATTTAGTCAATGATTAATATCAAACTATTCGAATATTAATGTTCACTCAACACCTTAACTAATAGAGTGATACTTTGACAGAATTTATCACTAACACATCTTTTCCGTGAAATTCAATTTTACTTATTTAAGCGTTACCTAGTAGTGATAGTTAAGTAGTCAATATTGGGATCGTGTACTTATTAGTTAAGTACCGATATGAGATATTTTAAAATATCATGATAAATTGGATAATATCGGTAAAATATCGGATATGTGTAGAATATGTTACAAATGACATGGTACTATATTGTAATGTTATATTGATGCTCAATTTGCTAATATTTGGATAAATAATGCCAAATTACTATCAAAGACCGATTGCATATAGTTTACGGATTATAATCCTTTTGCTAAAATTTTTTATTAAATACAAATCATAATATATACAAATAAAAACTGAGAAATTTGCATGTTGTGCATCTTTATTATTTTCTTTATTTTTATACTACATGCATTGTTTCTTTAATAATCTAATCACCTATGTTACTTTCCTATAATTTTCATATCTATTGTTTTATCATAATCATTTTAACTTAGTTTATCGAATAAGAAATATTGATTTGATACTAATTACAACTTTATCTCATTTCTTATCGATATGTCAAATAAATAACTTTACTACTCTTCAACTTTTAGTACTTGGTGAATGATAAGTACTAATAAAGTAAATTTCCATAAGCAAACTTACTAATTAGAAATGAGGAACAAAAGCAACTAAAAAGAGAAGTGGCTCTTTCATGAACTTGTTAGTTGTAAAGTCTTCACGGAAAATATAATATATAAAACAATGGAATAAGTAGAGTTTTCTTTATTGAAAGACTAATGAAAAAATACAAAATTTATTGTTAAAACAAAAAATTAGTGCATTGAATTTCTAAATGGTCTAGATATTATCATTCAATGTATATAAAAAACAAATATTAAGAATGTGAAGATATTTATTTGTATATACATTTTCTCCAACATATACAATAATGAATGATATTATTAAAAAATATGGGGTACTTTGCACTAAATATCAGAGCGATATATACGCAAATATCGAAAGATATATCTGTAACGATCCAGAATTTTTAAAGTTTAAATAGGAATATTTAATTTATTTAAATATTTAGATTGGATTCAAATTTAAATTAATAATAAGAAAATTAAATTTAATAAAATAAGACTTGATTTGTAATAACATAGTTTTATTTTAATTTATAGGATTTTTCCATAATTTTTAAATTGAAAAATATTTGAATTTATCGTTTGACGATTTTTCGAGAAACAATGGTATCTTCGAAGTTTTACAGAATTTAATAACCAGTGTATTTTATTTTGGTTTCATGATCGCATTGCATTATTGTGAGCAATAGTATTATTTCTATCGTTCGTGGTCCATATGCGAACGGAATATTATGTAGCGCGATACTGCAAATATTTCTTTTTAAAACTATTTTAAAATCAAAAATCAAAAGGGTTTAGTCAAATCTTGAGATTTGATATTGCTGTGAGAATATAGGTTTACTTGTAAGTTTTATTTAACTTAGAAAATCTTGATTATCTTGTGGGTTTGGTTCAACTTTGATTGTGTGCAAAAACCTTGGGTTATAAGAGTTCATCAACTCAAGTCATTCATCTTTTATGTATACACCTTCATCTTCTTGAAAACTTTCAAAGCTAAAAAATGAAATAAATATCCACCTTCTTATAAAAATGCAGTAAGCTCAAAAAAATAATTCATAATCTAGTTATTTCCTCCTCTTTCTTTTCTAATTCAAACTAGTAAACCAAAATAAATCCCTCCATTTATAAATCCAAATAAAACCCATTTCTTAACAAAAATCAAGAGATGAATCTTGTTGAGCTTGTTAGGGCAAGACCTTCCTTTTGGTACACATTTTGTTGGGTGCAGATATACCCTGACGAGGCTTGGCAGTGTTCAGTGGTAGGGTGCAGTGCTTTGGGGTTTTGGTTCAAGGAGGTGATATATGCAACGATGGGGAGACTCGAGTTGAGCATGATCGAGGCCAGAAGCAAGGGGACGGAGGCGGAGCGAATGGCGGTGGAATGGGAGTTGGTTGCAGTCGTGGCGATGAAGAAGGAAGAGAGATTGGGCGTGCGTGTATAAAGCCTGGGAGCTTGCATTTCAAAGAAGAAAAGAATGGCTTGCTACTATTCATTACAAAGGGTTTTGCACTTTGGTCCTCATCAATATGTTTAATTGCGCTAGAAAGGGGGAATTGGCTTGCTGTTCAGGTCTGGATTTGCTTAGGTGGGCTGGGCTAGGATTGTTCTGGATGAGGAGCAAAATGGTTTTGTTTAAAATATTGATTTAGGACTAAATTAAGCTATTTAACTTTGATTGTGGTAATTCACTCATATGAGATCTAATTTACCCGTGAATTTTTGCGTTGGACTCGTATAGTCGAGTACAACATTAAAGTATAGCTTGTTGTTAGATTTGATGATATTAAAAATATTGATAATATATTAGGGACCGAATTTAATTACGTATTTTAAATAACAACATTGTTAAATAAATAATACCTTATCGGTGATATCTATTTGGCCAAATAAAATACTGATCTGCTAAATTTAATTGAAAAGATTATTTTGGACATCTATTTGCAGATTAAAACACTGTTATCGTTGTTAATTTGGTGATATTAAAAATATTGATAAAATATTAGGGACGAATTTAATTACTTTATTTTAAATAATAACGTTGTTAAATTAATAATACGTTAACGGTGACGTCTATTTGGCCAAATAAAGCACCGATCTTTAAATTTAATTGAAAAGATTATTTTGGACATCTATTTAGAAGAATAAAACATTGTTCTGCTATAATTAAATTAAGAGGTTTTTGATGACATATGTTTAGCAAAATAAATCCATATTCTGCTATTATATTAGTTTGGACATTTATTCGTATGTTGGTTATTTAATATATGGATAAATTCACTACATGAAAACAGCCTTTCTACAACGGGCAATGCCCGTTGTAATATGTGTTTCGCAACGGGCATGCACCCGTCGTATTAGGCCTCGTTGTAATAGGTCCACTGTATTTTACAACGGGCAATAAACATTGTAAAAATCTCTTATAACAACATGCTTTGACCATTGTAAAAAGGTTGTATAACAACATGCTCTGACCGTTGCAAAATAAATGCAAATTTAAAAAAACAACATCAGCATCCATGCAGTATATCCATACCAATAATGAATAATTTAACGAGTAATAAATATTATCATAAAACAACACATTTTCCATCAAAACAAATATTATTCACTTCACTACTCTTTGTTTACAATTTTCTTTATTTTTCACTTTTCTCATGCATTTCAATAGTGACATTATCATACAAGTCTATTTGCCTGTGCACTTTATATTTCAACAGTGACATTTCAACATAACCCTGTGCACATAATTATTCTACCAATAGTTACACATCATTCAACCCAAACCATACTGTGCCAAACCAGACCCAACTGTGCACTGAACCTATCTTCATACTGCTGCTGTAGTAATCAAATACCACAAAATTCCAACCTACAAACTCCCCTGACAGTTGACAAGCTACCAACTATAACAAGCTAAACTCAAACTGCTTGCTTCTCCATTACTGTCACGCAACTCAAACACAACCCTGCTTCAACAGCACCCTTGCATTTCCACCACATCTGTAACCTCCCAACAATTAACTTAAGCTCTCCTTGGAGTACTCGGACGCCTACTTGGGTTTGGTTATTGGCAGTAGTTGAAAATACCTATACGTTACCAAGTACATTCATTACAAGTATAAATTTGACGATAAGCTGCATACTAAAATACATTGACATGAACGATGATTAGGCTGGATCATGATGAGGAGATGGCTTTCAATGAATTTAGGGTATAAAAACTAAAATGATTAGGAACAATGAAGCAGTGTAAATGTAAAGATCCCGGACTCGGCCTTCGAAAATCGGCACCCATACTTCACTTGTACTCAAAATGCCGTAGATTCAAACGCCGAATCTGGTTCTCCGGAGCTTATAACAACATTAAGTATAACAACACAGCGGAATAAAAAGAATATATCAATATATATAACATTGATACAATGACAGATACGAATTTGGATACAATATGATACAACAGAATGATATAACAGATATCAATATACATCAGAGATATGATACAAGAAATAGCAGCGGAAAGAAAATAGATAACACCAGCAGCAGATAGAATATCTCCAATAGAATGCTCCAATCCATAGCTAGCGGAAAGCAAGGTCAGTCGTCCAAGGACTGACTAGCTCCAGATAATCTACTCAACCTGAATATCTGAGAAACCCAACTCTAGACTGCCCGTGTGGAAAATGGTGGGCACCCAGAGTTTAGGAAGGGAACAATAAACTCTGGATCAATCATGGGACTGGTGTGAGCAACAAAAACAGTTTATTATCTTTAAATCAAACACAAAAGAACTTTAAACATTGAAACCCGCAATGCTTTTGGAAAATGAAACTACCATAAGACCTCCCACCACACACACAATGCAAGCGCATAATTGGAGGAGATTTCTTCTTATGATAGTCAAAGATGCTTACTACGCAAAACATTGGATTATTATTATTATTATTAGTGCACAGTGGAAAACATTTCGAAAGTATAATATTAAACTTAGCCAACATACAACCATTATTGTATGCCTACTATAGCTACTATGTTCAATAGCAGGTTACCGCCACATTCCATAGCAGGTAATACAACTAAAACCGTACAAGGCTCGTATTGTTTCTTTGGATTTTCCAACAAATGGTCAGGCTAAGGAACTTCCTTTCCTACTGCCGAATGGGATCGCCTCTGGCTGGACGTCCCGAGAGACAAACTGCTCTCTGCCAACAAGGCCGGGTTACCCCTATAACAGGTAACTCACGAATATGCCATCCCCCGGTCCTTTGGGACCTTTATCCGAGGCCTCGGTAACCAACATCACACATAATAAATAAAGTGTGTCCACATGAGTAAGTATCTGGGCTCCATACCATGATACCACCCTTTTCCAAAAGGAAATGACATACCCTAAAGGGCGCGACCCTCATAACCTTGCTGCAACATTCATGTTTCGACCATTTCCGGGTTGTGAGGCCCTGACGAAGTCTCGTCCACAAAGCTACGCTTTGTCACAAAGCCATGCGTCGGGTCAACAGATGATCAAAGTAATGATCACAAAGATAAATGATCAAACAAATGATCATATCACAAATGATCAAACAATGATCATCACACAGCAACACTCAGCATGTCACATTACCAAATTGGGAGTATATCGCTGATAACCTTCAACTACATAACCTCTGAGCTTGTACGTCTCAGAGAAGGGTGTTAAGCTAAGAGAATAAATTCTCCGCCACCAACAGAAATGTATTTGAAAGAAATCTGCTTTATATCTCAAAATGTAATGTCAGACATGTAACCATACAAGTCTGTTCCGGGTTCGAACAGAACCGAAGGCACTTCCGAAGAAGCCCTTGCAAATCTGGATATTCACCATCCCGATCGGACTTCCCATCACTTAGGGGATCTCTATACCGGGAGCTACCCAGTGAAGAGACAATCGATAGGTTATCCTATCGTTTTCGCAAATACCCGGTCTTCAAATGCATCCATATACGACGTATCACTTATTCGGAATGGGTTATGTGACACAAAGGTCCTCTCCCGGCTAAACCGAATAATGAGCGCAATATTTAAAAATATATGGATATTGGGATTTCAGTTAAGTCACAATTTAAACCCAAACTTTCTTTTCAAATGGTTTAACAAATTACCATTTTAATCCTTTAAACAAAAAGATTCATTTTAACAACCATCACGGTTTAAACAATTTCCACACTTTAATCTTTTAAACAAATGATTCATTCACAGATTTTCCAAATTAATTTCCATTTCAATTTGATTAACTCGTTAAATCTTTAAATCAAAGATTTAACTCATAGCTTTCAAAACAATTTCATTTCGAATGGTTTAAACAAATCATCATTTTAAATCTGTTAAAAATAAATAGATTCAATTCATTGCTTTCAAAAAGAATTCATTCATAACTTAGAAAAACCATTTTTCATTTCAATCTTGAAATTCCTTTAATTAAACTGGAATTTCATTTCTTATCTGAAAGCTTTTATCATTTGAAAACAAACAGTTTTCATTTCGGAAAATCTAATCTCATTATACAAGTTAAAGTCTTTGGGTTAAATCCAAATTCTCAAAATTGTACTTTTAAATGGTTTAACTTCATATAACTTGTACAGCATCTTAAATCCCTAGTTTCGAATCATAGAGTTCAATTTCAAATATTAAATTCAAATTTAAATCAATTTATTTAAATTTTCAAAACTCGACTAAGTTATTCAAAATAACTTTTATTTTTGAAATTCAATTTCAAAAGCTTTTCACTTTAAACCCAAATTACAAATTTCAAAATCAATTGAAATTAAAATTTCAATTTCAAAAACATCAAATTTATATTATCTGTGACTTAACCGATTTCCACGTGAAATCCATATTTGTGTGTGTAAAGGTGTAGTCCAGGGGTTTCACACAATAGTGCAACACAATGAATCATCACAGATCAAAATACAGGATATAGTTGATAAGCGATATAACTATAACGCTTATCGTTCATGCACAGACCACAGATATATAAATATCACAGATAATAAATTACATCACAGATAATTTATCACAGATCACAACATAAATCAGGGTGTATCACAAAGCATCATATATCAGGGATATTAAACAATTCACATTCAATAGAGTCTAAACATCCATAGGTAAGGTCAGTCAAATGTCTGATTAATTTAAATCAGATAAGTCATCAATCCTGGTTAATTTACATAAATTAATTTCAAATCATTTAATTGATTATCCTTTAATCATTTATTAATTAAATTAATTAACCTTAAATTATTTAATGATTAACCTTTAATTATTCAATTATCCTTTAATAAATTTCCTTTAATTAATTCATTAATAAATAAATCAACCCTTAATTATCTTATTAATTGAATCATTTAATACCTTAATCATTTTTTAAGGTAATCCATTTCTTTATTAATAACTTCATTAGTATTCAAGTGTATTTAAACCTTACACTTCTAAATTTGGATCCACATTTATATATTTACATAGGATAAATATATAAGGAAAGCCTTTAACAAGTTTACTTAATTTTATTTAAAAATTAAGCCTTTAAAACACATCTCTATTCAACTTGCAAATTCAAGTTATCTAATCCTTTAACTTACATTTAAAATCCTTTTATAAAAGAACTTATCAAAAATCAAGTTTAATTATTTGTTTGAAGACAAATTTACTTTTAAATTCAAAGTTTATTGAAACTAAACTTAGAACTGGGTTTAAACTTGTTTTAGATCTATTATTACCATCTTTAAATTCATTTAATTTTGTTTAAAATTCAGATTCATCAAAAATAAAACAAAACAGTGACAGGTTTTATCAAAACCTGTAACCAAAACTAATACTCGAGCAACCCACTTTTTTTGCTTCGAGTCCGGACCTGGTTTACTTCGGGTAAATCACGAAATCACTCAGGAAAAAAAACTCGAATCTCAAACCTGCTTCTTCTCTTCCTTCTTTTACTTTTTAAAACTTGCTTTGTTTTAAATTCTGAAACGTGTTACACTCGCGTACGAACCCAATAATCACTCGAGCCCATCACCCAATTTTCTCGAGATTACTTCGAGAAAAACTCCTCCTTTCCCCAACTTTATGAACTGACACCAGTTCATTATCGTGCACGTGCACAGATCATCCACACCGCCGCCACCTTCGGTGACTCTTCACACACATCGGCGATCCACCACCTGAACGATTCTGACCCACAAACTAATGCCGCGAAGCCCAAAATGAAATCGAGTATTCTCGAGCTCCATTGGAACAACATCACAAACTGGAACCGCCTCGTCAACGCATCCCCGACCACCAGACAGTCTGAGACTCTGGCCAAACCCTCGTTGACACTTCCTCTTCCATCCCCCAACAGCCCATAAGACTCGATCACCTCTGGTCGTCGAACGAGATCAAAACAAAACTGTGTCAAAACTAGGTTTAAAAATTTTAAACCTTCGCCGCCGCCGCCACCACCGTTGTCTGATCACTACCATGCCATTTTTCCAAGCTCCACCGGTCACTCTTCCACCTCCAGGAGGAAACTCGATCACCAACCTCTCTCCGATCAACCTCAATTGATAAAAACCCCATTTTCAAACCAATACGAGTTACTCTCAAATCCTTGATCTAAAAATCGTAATTTTTGCTTTAAAAATCATATTTTAGTACAAGACTTTGGTTTATAACCCTGAATTTATAAACTAAGATGTTTGAAATTTTCACAAAACTCAAGCTTTCCTGTTCTTAGAGTTTTCCAGAGTAGAATTAAATTTATTTTAACTTAAATAAAATTTTAAAAACTTACTCTATGATTCAACAACAAATTTTGTTTAGAACTTAAACCCTAACAAAGGTTTGATCAGGAGATAAAGAATTTTATTTAAATTCTTGAGTTTGAAAACAGAAAACAGAGATGTTTCCAGGCATACACTCAGATATACATTCACAGCACATTACTCTTATATATATATATACATATAAACACCATACATATACATCACAGAAATAACATGCAACCATAATCATACTTATATTTGAAAAATGTGATGTTACTCACCAGGTTCTAGAATGAAGCCAGAGTTTCCATTTTGAAAAGCCTTTGATACTTTGAACTCTTAAGAACTGGAAAATGCTTTGCTTTTAAAACTTCAAAACTTTGAGTTGCTAATGCTTTTGTTTAAATGAATGATGCTCCAGTAGTTAATGTATTTACTGGAAAGGCTGAGTTTCCTTTTTTTTTCTTTTTGTAACCGAGAATGGAATGGGAAGATTGATAAAGAAAAGAGTTTACAGGCTATTACTTCACTGGTACAAGATTTATTGAATTGGGTCAGAGATTTTTATTTTTACTTGGGGGCTGATAGATTTTAAAATGTGTACTAGAGATGTCTTAACATTTAATGCCTTGTCCTTATGTCTACACATACATATCTCCTAATTCATTTCGTATGTACTAGCATCCCCTTATTTCCCTGTAACATGAATATTTTTCCTTTGCTCGGTTCTTGCCTGCAACCATGAAGATATCTTTCTTTTACTTTGTTTATTCTTTTCCAGGTTGATGAGTTTGTTTAAGTCTTTGAGATGTTGTTACTTCATTTGCTTGTACATTGATATTTGTATTTTTTTATGTATTTGTTTGTTTTTTAACTTGACTTTATATTTGCATACATACTTTCTTTTCTTATTGAATAGGTATTTTCTTTTGTTTTATCTTTTCTGTTATTATTTTTGAATGCATTTCTATATTTTAGTATGTCGTGATAATTTATCTAATGTTGTTATTATATCTTTTTATTGTTTTATAATTTAAAATGAATTTCTATATTTAATATATTGTTATATTTAACTATTTGTTTAATATATATATTTTCTAAAATTTTATCTTATATATTTTTATATTTATCTCCGTCACAATTATTTATTTCTAAATTTAATACAAATATTTTTATATTCATTTTGTCATATAGGTGAATTTCTAGATTTTTATTTGTTATTTTTTTTATCCAATGTATTTATTTTATACATTATATTTTATATAATTTGTATCTTTATTTTCAAACCATTTTTTTTACGATCTAATTTCAAAATCAAATATATATACATTCATATATATATATATATATACATATATATACAATTTTTTAAAGATTAAATGATTTATACCACATTTATTTGAGTCCGGGGAAACTCGCTTCCATCTATCGATTAATTTCACAATTTAATTCAAAATTTAAATAAATTATCATTTTAAATTTATATAAAATTCGGGGTCATTACTGACTTCCCCCCTTAAAAGAATTTCGTCCTCGAAATCGCCAAGGAGACAAAAGGATAGATGAAGAATATTTCATCAAATTAAACTGAACGTTTATTCTGCATTTGGCTTACCAAAAATATCAATAACAGATACAAGAACGAATCTGTTTAACACTTCACAAGATACTCGGGTCATCCAGATATACAAAATATGCAGTGGCATCGGTTAGTTCGAAAGGGATAACTAACCATTCGTAGAACATATCCGAACCCAAAGAATAAACAGATATATGGATACGATTTCAAAACTTTCAGTTTAAAGTATACCTATCAACCATAGAAATCAAACAACCAATTCATTCAAACAAACAATTTGGCCTATCTGGAGTTTACGTCCCATTTAAATATATCGAATCTTCTTCCTGAATCTACCAGAAATCATCGAAGAATTGAGAAGAGATGACGAACAAAATAGATTGATAGAGAGAAGATTGTTTCCTTGTTGTTACAGAGTATTGACCATTTATAATCGTATTCCCCTGTCCCCTAACTCATCCTCTTCTTGCACTCATACTTACTATCAGTGGACAGTAAGAGAATTTACTTAGGCTTGCGGACAGATATCTGAGAATTACTCATTTTAGGGTATACTTCACCCTATCTCTAATGAGCTACTTAATGTGTTATACTCTTGAGCTAAAGTTTAACCTTCAGCTCTGATACCAAATGTAAAGATCCCGGACTCGGCCTTCGAAAATCGGCACCCGTACTTCACTTGTACTCAAAATGCCGTAGATTCAAACGCCGAATCTGGTTCTCCGGAGCTTATAACAACATTAAGTATAACAACACAGCGGAATAAAAAGAGTATATCAATATATATAACATTGATACAATGATCAAATACGAATTTGGATACAATATGATACAACAGAATGATATAACAGATATCAATATACATCAGAGATATGATACAAGAAATAGCAGCGGAAAGAAAATAGATAACACCAGCAGCGGATAGAATATCTCCAATAGAATGCTCCAATCCATAGCTAGCGGAAAGCAAGGTCAGTCGTCCAAGGACTGACTAGCTCCAAATAATCTACTCAACCTGAATATCTGAGAAACCCAACTCTAGACTGCCCGTGTGGAAAATGGTGGGCACCCAGAGTTTAGGAAGGGAACAATAAACTCCGGATCAGTCATGGGACTAGTGTGAGCAACAAAAACAGTTTATTATCTTTAAATCAAACACAAAAGAACTTTAAACATTGAAACCCGCAATGCTTTTGGAAAATGAAACTACCATAAGACCTCCCACCACACACACAATGCAAACGCAGAATTGGAGGAGATTTCTTCTTATGATAGTCAAAGATGCTTACTACGCAATACATTGGATTATTATTATTATTAGTGCACAGTGGAAAACATTTCGAAAGTATAATATTAAACTTAGCCAACATACAACCATTATTGTATGCCTACTATAGCTACTATGTTCAATAGCAGGTTACCGCCACATTCCATAGCAGGTAATACAACTAAAACCGTACAAGGCTCGTATTGTTTCTTTGGATTTTCCAACAAATGGCCAGGCTAAGGAACTTCCTTTCCTACTGCCGAATGGGATCGCCTCTGGCTGGACGTCCCGAGAGACAAACTGCTCTTTGCCATCAAGGCCGGGTTACCCATATAACAGGTAACTCACGAATATGCCATCCCCCGGTCCTTTGGGACCTTTATCCGAGGCCTCGGTAACCAACATCACACATAATAAATAAAGTGTGTCCACATGAGTAAGTATCTGGGCTCCATACCATGATACCACCCTTTTCCAGAAGGAAATGACATACCCTAAAGGGCGCGACCCTCATAACCTTGCTGCAACATTCCTGTTTCGACTATTTCCGGGTTGTGAGGCCCTGACGAAGTCTCGTCCACAAAGCTACGCTTTGTCACAAAGCCATGCTTCGGGTCAACAGATGATCAAAGTAATGATCACAAAGATAAATGATCAAACAAATGATCATATCACAAATGATCAAACAATGATCATCACACAGCAACACTCAGCATGTCACATTACCAAATTGGGAGTATATCGCTGATAACCTTCAACTACATAACCTCTGAGCTCGTACGTCTCAGAGAAGGGTGTTAAGCTAAGAGAATAAATTCTCCGCCACTAACAGAAATGTATTTGAAAGAAATCTGCTTTATATCTCAAAATGTAATGTCAAACATGTAACCATACAAGTCTGTTCCGGGTTCGAACAGAACCGAAGGCACTTCCGAAGAAGCCCTTGCAAATCCGGATATTCACCGTCCCGATCAGACTTCCCATCACTTAGGGGATCTCTATACCGGGAGCTACCCAGTGAAGAGACAATCGATAGGTTATCCTATCATTTTCGCAAATACCCGGTCTTCAAATGCATCCATATACGACGTATCACTTATTCGAAATGGGTTATGTGACAAAAAGGTCCTCTCCCGGCTAAACCGAATAATGAGCGCAATATTTAAAAATATATGGATATTGGGATTTCAGTTAAGTCACAATTTAAACCCAAACTTTCTTTTCAAATGGTTTAACAAATTACCATTTTAATCCTTTAAACAAAAAGATTCATTTTAACAACCTTCACGGTTTAAACAATTTCCACACTTTAATCTTTTAAACAAAAGATTCATTCACAGATTTTCCAAATTAATTTCCATTTCAATTTGATTAACTCGTTAAATCTTTAAATCAAAGATTTAACTCATAGCTTTCAAAATAATTTCATTTCGAATGGTTTAAACAAATCATCATTTTAAATCTGTTAAAAATAAACAGATTCAATTCATAGCTTTCAAAAAGAATTCATTCATAACTTAGAAAAACCATTTTTCATTTCAATCTTGAAATTCCTTTAATTAAACTGGAATTTCATTTCTTATCTGAAAGCTTTTATCATTTGAAAACAAACAGTTTTCATTTCGGAAAATCTAATCTCATTATACAAGTTAAAGTCTTTGGGTTAAATCCAAATTCTCAAAATTATACTTTTAAATGGTTTAACTTCATATAACTTGTACAGCATCTTAAATCCCTAGTTTCGAATCATAGAGTTCAATTTCAAATATTGAATTCAAATTTAAATCAATTTATTTAAATTTTCAAAACTCGACTAAGTTATTCAAAATAACTTTTATTTTTGAAATTCAATTTCAAAAGCTTTTCACTTTAAACCCAAATTACAAATTTCAAAATCAATTGAAATTAAAATTTCAATTTCAAAAACATCAAATTTAAATTATCTGTGACTTAACCGATTTCCACGTGAAATCCATATTTGTGTGTGTAAAGGTGTAGTCCAGGGGTTTCACACAATAGTGAAACAGAATGAATCATCACAGATCAAAATACAAGATATAGTTGATAAGCGATATAACTATAACGCTTATCGTTCATGCACAGACCGCAGATATATAAATATCACAGATAATAAATTACATCACAGATAATTTATCACAGATCACAACATAAATCAGGGTGTATCACAAAGCATCATATATCACGGATATCAAACAATTCACATTCAATAGAGTCTAAACATCCATAGGTAAGGTCAGTCAAATGTCTGATTAATTTAAATCAGATAAGTCATCAATCCTGGTTAATTTACATAAATTAATTTCAAATCATTTGATTGATTATCCTTTAATCATTTATTAATTAAATTAATTAACCTTAAATTATTTAATGATTAACCTTTAATTATTCAATTATCCTTTAATAAATTTCCTTTAATTAATTCATTAATAAATAAATAAACCCTTAATTATCTTATTAATTGAATCATTTAATACCTTAATCATTTTTTAAGGTAATCCATTTCTTTATTAATAACTTCATTAGTATTCAAGTGTATTTAAACCTTACACTTCTAAATTTGGATCCACATTTATATATTTACATAGGATACTTATATAAGGAAAGCCTTTAACAAGTTTACTTAATTTTATTTAAAAATTAAGCCATTAAAACACATCTCTATTCAACTTGCAAATTCAAGTTATCTAATCCTTTAACTTACATTTAAAATCCTTTTATAAAAGAACTTATCAAAAATCAAGTTTAATTATTTGTTTGAAGACAAATTTACTTTTAAATTCAAAGTTTATTGAAACTAAACTTAGAACTGGGTTTAAACTTGTTTTAGATCTATTATTACCATCTTTAAATTCATTTAATTTTGTTTAAAATTCAAATTCATCAAAAAGAAAACAAAACAGTGACAGGTTTTATCAAAACCTGTAACCAAAACTAATACTCGAGCAACCCACTTTTTTTGCTTCGAGTCCGGACCTGGTTTACTTCGGGTAAATCACGAAATCATTTAGGAAAAAAAACTCGAATCTCAAACCTGGTTCTTCTCTTCCTTCTTTTACTTTTTAAAACTTGCTTTGTTTTAAATTCTGAAACGTGTTACACTTGCGTACGAACCCAATAATCACTCGAGCCCATCACCCAATTTTCTCGAGATTACTTCGAGAAAAACTCCTCCTTTCCCCAACTTTATGAACTGACACCAGTTCATCATCGTGCACGTGCACAGATCATCCACGCCGCCGCCACCTCCGGTGACTCTTCACACACATCGGCGATCCACCACCTGAACGATTCTGACCCACAAACTAATGTCGCGAAGCCCAAAATGAAATCGAGTATTCTCGAGCTCCACTGGAACAACATCACAAACTGGAACCGCCTCATCAACGCATCCCCGACCACCAGACAGTCTGAGACTCCGGCCAAACCCTCGTTGACACTTCCTCTTCCATCCCCCAACAGCCCATAAGACTCGATCACCTCTGGTCGTCGAACGAGATCAAAACAAAACTGTGTCAAAACTAGGTTTAAAAATTTTAAACCTTCGCCGCCGCCGCCGCCGTTGTCTGATCACTACCATGCCATTTTTTCAAGCTCCACCGGTCACTCCTCCACCTCCAGGAGGAAACTCGATCACCAACCTCACTCCGATCAACCTCAGTTGATAAAAACCCCATTTTCGAACCAATACGAGTTGCTCTCAAATCCTTGATCTAAAAATCGTAATTTTTACTTCAAAAATCATATTTTAGTACAAGACTTCGGTTTATAACCCTGAATTTATAAACTAAGATGTTTGAAATTTTCACAAAACTCAAGCTTTCCTGTTCTTAGAGTTTTCCAGAGTAGAATTAAATTTATTTTAACTTAAATAAAATTTTAAAAACTTACTCTATGATTCAACAACAAATTTTGTTTAGAACTTAAACCCTAACAAAGGTTTGATCAGGAGATAAAGAATTTTATTTAAATTCTTGAGTTTGAAAACAGAAAACAGAGATGTTTCCAGGCATACACTCAGATATACATTCACAGCACATTACTCTTATATATATATATATACATATAAACACCATACATATACATCACAGAAATAATATGCAACCATAATCATACTTATATTTGAAAAATGTGATGTTACTCACCAAGTTCTAGAATGAAGCCAGAGTTTCCATTTTGAAAAGCTTTTGATACTTTGAACTCTTAAGAACTGGAAAATGCTTTGCTTTTAAAACTTCAAAACTTTGAGTTGCTAATGCTTTTGTTTAAATGAATGATGCTTCAGTAGTTAATGTATTTACTGGAAAGGCTGAGTTTCCTTTTTTTTCTTTTTGTAACCGAGAATGGAATGGGAAGATTGATAAAGAAAAGAGTTTACAGGCTATTACTTCACTGGTACAAGATTTATTGAATTGGGTCAGAGATTTTTATTTTTACTTGGGGGTTGATAGATTTTAAAATGTTTACTAGAGATGTCTTAACATTTAATGCCTTGTCCTTATGTCTACACATACATATCTCCTAATTCATTTCATATGTACAAGCATCCCCTTATTTCCCTATAACATGAATATTTTTACTTTGCTCGGTTCTTGCCTACAACCATGAAGATATCCTTCTTTTACTTTGTTTATTCTTTTCCAGGTTGATGAGTTTGTTTAAGTCTTTGAGATGTTGTTACTTCATTTGCTTGTACATTGATATTTGTATTTTTTTATGTATTTGTTTGTTTTTTAACTTGACTTTATATTTGCATACATACTTTCTTTTCTTATTGAATAGGTATTTTCTTTTGTTTTATCTTTCTGTTATTATTTTTGAATGCATTTCTATATTTTAGTATGTCGTGATAATTTATCTAATGTTGTTATTATATCTTTTTATTGTTTTATAATTTAAAATGAATTTCTATATTTAATATATTATTATATTTAACTAATTTGTTTAATATATATATTTTCTAAAATTTTATCTTATATATTTTTATATTTATCTCCGTTACAATTATTTATTTCTAAATTTAATACAAATATTTTTATATTCATTTTGTCATATAGGTGAATTTCTAGATTTTTATTTGTTATTTTTTTTATCCAATGTATTTATTTTATACATTATATTTTATATAATTTGTATCTTTATTTTCAAACCATATTTTTTACGATCTAATTTCAAAATCAAATATATATACATTCATATATATATATACATATATATACAATTTTTTAAAGATTAAATGATTTATACCACATTTATTTGAGTCCGGGGAAACCCGCTTCCATCTATCGATTAATTTCACAATTTAATTCAAAATTTAAATAAATTATCATTTTAAATTTATATAAAATTCGGGGTCGTTACAGTAAAAATGACACACTTGGTGTTTACCCGCCTTTTGGCAAGGCTGTAGGCAGGTGGATTTAACTAAGTCGATTTCTCAGTTATCAAGGATGGAATGTGGTAGGTTTGAGTCGACTGGATGGATAGGTAATGCAGCATGTTTGGAAGTCGCTCGGCATGGAAGTTGTTAGAGGAAGTCATGTCATTCGGCATGGAAGTCGCTCGGCATGGAAGTCATTACAGGAAGTCATGCCGTTCGGCATGGAAGTCGCTCGGCATGGAAGTCGTTCGGCATGGAAGTCGCTCGGCATGGAAGTCGTTCGCTCGGCATGGAAGTCGATCGGCATGGAAGTCGTTCGGCATGGAAGTCGCTTAACAGGAAGTCGCTACAGGAAGTCGCTGCAGGAAGTTGCTCGTACCATGATGAAGGATGTTGGTTCGGCTATGGCCCTAATGGGCCCGGACTGCTAAGGAAGCCCAGTAACTCAGGATTTGCCTATAAATATAGCATGAGGGGCTTCAGAAAAGGGATATTCATTCTGTTTCCCTTCTTCCTCATTAAGGCTACTCTGCCATAATTGTTTTGAAAACTTCGGACTGTAACTGTAATTGATTCTCATATCAATAAAAAGGAAAATATTGGAGTGGACGTAGGCTAGAGTCAGCCATACCACTATAAATCCAATGTTTTTTCTGCTTTCTTTTTAATTTTTACTGCTCTTCATATTTATACTCTCTACATACACTCTATCTTTTATCTATGACGGTTAGTTGGTGCTTTCATTTACGTTTGGGTGTTAGTGACCTATTTTGGTGCTAACATTTTGGTGCTTTCACTGAGAAGCAAGCACTCGAGGATTTCGGAGCTAGGATTTTGGATTCAAAAGCTTAGGAACTTGGATTCTAGGAAGTAATGGCTTGGCCACCAATAATGTTATCCCGCCTTTTGGCAAGGCCGTGACACCAAGGACTTGACTAGAAACCAGTGACAGATTGTCTCGGAGGCCAGCTACGCGCAAGGGTCGCTATGGATATCGATGAATTTTTTTCAAGTCCGGATCGGGCTACAATTGATAAGACATGACAAGAAGAGTCTTGAGAACCAATGTTCCAAATCTTGGGTCAATCCGAGTTCGTACACTCAAGATGTCACCAACGGAAAATGGAGGAGACAGCCTTGTATTCGAATCCGTAGAAGGCCCTATGTTCGAATCGATGAGGTAGGAATGCTATTCGAATCCATCAGAGCAGGACCCATTCGAATCCATCAAGGTTGACTCCATCATCCTCGTATCCATCAAGTTTTACATGCTTCGTATCCATCGTGGAAGCCTTCCTTCGAATCCATCTTTTTGCCTGGCTTCGACTCCATCAAGCGAACCCGATAGTTCGAATCCATTGAGCATCCCTTCCTTCGAATCCGCAAAGGCTAGTCGCTTCGACTCCATCAAGCGAACCCGATAGTTCGAATCCATTGAGTATCCCTTCCTTCGAATCCGCAAAGGCTAGTCGCTTCGACTCCATCCGATAAACTGCCTTCGAGTCCACCCTGTTGGAATAAGTTCGAATCGATCCGCAGTGGCATATCTGGATCGATTCGACCAAGCACCAATTCCATCGATTCGAAGAAACGTGTCTTCGAATCGATTGCCTTGAATCTGCCAAGTCCACCTAGCTGAAACCCCGGGTTCGACTCAGTAAAACTCGGAGAAAAAGGAGGGTTGACCCGAAGCACGCGCACCACGTCATTGCCTTCACGTACGAGAAGATGGAGTCGACCCTATGGATTCGAAGGTATCGATTCGAGCGACTCCAGAAAGCGAAATTCTTCAACTTGAATCGATCATAACTCGAGTTCTACAAGTCCAAATGTCATGAAATTTTCACAGAAGCTTAAGCACATGATGAAGAATGTTCATGCCAAATTTCAGCTCGATTGGATGATTTCTTGATAGATTCGAACCAAGGGTCGAATCGATCCCAAAGTGGGCCCGGATCTCCAGATTTCGGCCATGTGGGCCCCCTGACGTACCAGAACTAGTCTCCCCTCATTTTAGGCGAAATATCAGCCTCCTACACCTATAAATAGAGCCCCTAGTCATTCAGAAAAGGGGTCGGAGAATTCTAAGTACGGAAGAGCGTCCTGATTCTGCCAGATCTACTCCAGAACACCGCCGCTGCTTTAGATTGAGACTTAACTTAGAAATTCAGTTGTATTACATTATAAACTACTGTAACCTTCAAGTATCGAGCAATAAAATCATCAAACTTCATAGTGGACGTAGGCAAAACGCCGAACCACTCTAAATCGCTTGTCTTTGAAATTTACTTTCTGTTATTTGGAGTTTTTGTTAGATAATCCACAGTTTTAATTTTCATTCTTCACTTTTATCTCTTCAAAAACTTCCGAAGAGTGTTGTGCCCATTTTTGGTACAAACACTTTGGTGCTTTCATTGAGAGTTAACCATCTTTTTTCTCCTGCTCCTTGGATCTACCGTCGATACCGGATTGCATAAATCCAAGAGGAAGATCCAGATCTCTAATTCATCGTCCTTCCATTCTATTCAGATTTGCATAAAGTCTAGGAAAAGGATTCATCATTAAAAATGGTTAGCACAAGAACCACTTCTACAGCTGCTGGACAGGAAGGTAGGGATGGACAGAATCCTGCTCAACAGCAGCCATCCAACCAAGACAACACTGCCCATTCAGAACCATCTGGGGCAGTCACTAGACAAGAATTCCATGTGTTGCTTCAAGAGTTGACTCAAAGTCGGCAAAAATTGGCCGAACAGTTGCGTGCTAATATTGAATTGACAAACCAACTGAACCGCCAGGGCCGTAGGAGGTCCAGAAGGGATGATGTTTCCCGCTCATCCACTGAAAGTTCTACCTCATCTGACTATCATCATAGATCTACCCGTCCCCGATTGGACGGAAGTCATGCTCAAGCTGCTGGATATCAACCCGCCCTGACTGTCGGACAGTTGAGGGTAGGACCGTCAACCAGCTTCCAGGCTGGGCCATCAGCACGAGGTGGTCGTACTCCACAATATACTACGGACAATCATGTCACAGCTGCCACAGTAGAAACAAGGGTTGATACCCGACATCTTCCAGATTCAAGCAATCAACAGCAGGGACGTACTTCTGAACCATACGGCCCGGAAGATGCTGAGCCAAGGAGGCAAAACTTGGACCGTCGACAGCGCCCGGTCCAAACTCGCACTGTGGAACCCGACCACACCTTAGCTCAGCATGCTCAAAATGTAGCAATGCCAGACATCTCGACTATGATACGTCAGATGATCCGCGAAAGCCAAGGTCTTACCAACGACGATTGGGGGATTTCTCGGATTCATACTCCTTTCACGGACGAGATACTATACGCTGAACCTCCTCGGTGATTCAGAATGCCAACTCTCCCTATGTACGAAGGAAATTCTGATCCCAATCAGCACATATTGAAATAAGAATGGTCAATGAGCGCCGCAAGGGCCGACGATGCAGTGAAATGTCGAAGTTTCCCCATCTCACTGGGAGGAATTGCAACAATGTGGTTTACAAGATTACCTCCAAGATCTATCTCTTCATTTGACCAATTGGCTAAGAAATTTGTTGAACAATTTCGCATGCATGTCGCTAGACCAAGATGTTAACACCCTGTCCAGTGTTACCCAAGCTCGTGGGGAAACACTAAGGCGTTACTTGGAGAGATTCCATGCGGCATGTGTGGAAATTAGTAATCCCAACGACAACTCGATTTTAATGGCATTGACAAAGGGAATTGATCCCGATTCTGAATTTGGAAACTGGTTAGCCGGAAAACCACCCGCATCGTTGGACCGTTTCTACTCCAAAGCCGCTCAATTCTTACGGCAAGAGGACGCGAAACAGTCTAGGAAGCAGGACGATGCGAAACCCGGAAATGAGGGAATACAAAGCAATGTAGCGGTTAAACCGTCCGGTGACAATTCCGAAAAAGTTCAGTTAAACATACAGAACAAACAAACTCAGCCAAGAGGTAGCAATGGTCAAAATAAGAAGAGAGATCCGAATCCAGGCCCACGGCGTAGGGCTCCGATGTTCGAAAGTTATACACCATTAAACACATCGCTGGAAAATGTGTACCTACAAACTTGCAACACTGAACAGTATAGGAAACCCGCTCCGAAGCGGTCATTAGAGAGGCAGATTCAGGCAGGAAAGTTTTGTAGGTTTCATGAGAGTTATGGCCACAATACTAATGACTGTCGTCATTTGCAGGATCTCATAGAAAAGTTGATCAGGGAGAGAAAGTTATATCAATTCGTGCGGGCACCGCAGTCTGGTGGTGCGGGCCCATCGAACCCAAACCGTGCGCAAGACCAAGAAAGACAAGAGGAACCCGCTCGTACAGGCGGGAGGCTAGTTATCAATACCATAAGTGGTGGTCCTCATCCAGCAGACAGGAGCTGGAGGGAAATGGAGTCGTATGCTAGCTCTATCAGGCATGCGAGCTTCGAATGCTACAGTAATTGTGAGGATGGAACCCCGGCTAAGCAACAAAAGACGATGTCTGACGATATCATATTTAGAAGCAGAGATGCTGAGAAAATCTAAGCCCCAACAATTGACCCACTGGTCATATCTGCCCAGGTTGGTCCTGCTTGGATGAAGAGGATCCTGGTTGACAGTGGGAGTTCTGTAAACATTCTATTCAAACGAGCTTATGATTTAATGAAGATGGAAGCAAAGGACTTGAAACCCTGCCAATCTCGAGTTCACGGCTTCAATGGGAGTGCAACAATACCCACTGGGATAGTGGAACTACCAGTAGAACTGGGGATTGGGGAACGCAGGAGAGTCCGACTGCTGCAATTCGTTGTTCTTGACATCGCTTCACCGTACAATGCATTCCTGGGTCGACCAGCCCTTGCTGAATTCAGGGCAGCCATTGCCCCGTGGTGTTTGACTTTAAAATTCCCAACTGACCATGGTATAGGAATCGTTCAAGGAGATCAGGCAGCAGGAAGAGCCTGTTATGTTGCTGAGTTGCGTGAAGCACAGAAGAAGGAGAAAGGAAAGGGCGTAGAGGAATCTCTCTGCATCCGTTTTACTGATAATTGACAACTAGCGCCTGGGCCCCGGCCCGGGCACCACTACCAATTCCTTAAAGATCTTGACCCTAGAGATAACGAAGATAAAGTGAAGTCAAAGAGAATCAAGCGTCTCCAGCCGAACTGACTGTGGACGTCCCAGTCAGTGAGGATGACGACTCAAAAGTACTAAAAGTTGGATCTCAACTGGGAAAACAGATACAACAGGAATTGGTTGAATTTCTTCAAGCAAATCTCGATGTCTTTGCCTGGACGCACTCTGACATGTGCGGAATATCACCGAACATTGCAAGTCACTCCTTGAATATTGATCCGCGACATGTTCCGGTCAAGCAAAAGAGGCGTGGTATGGATCCAGAGAGATCTGCCGCCCTTAAAGAAGAAATTGACAAGTTGCAATCAAATGGTTTCATCCGAGATGCTCTATACCCGGAGTGGGTGTCAAATCCGGTAATGGTTCGAAAACCGAATGGGAAATGGAGAACTTGTGTCGACTACTCCGACTTAAACAAAGCTTATCCAAAAGATAGTTTTCCACTTCCTCGAATTGACCAACTCGTAGACTCAACTGCAGGCCATGAATTGTTATCCTTTATGGATGCTTATTCCGGTTATAATCAAATACCTATGCATCTACCCGATCAAGAACATACCAGTTTCGTGACCGATCTGGGACTCTACTGTTACAGAGTCATGCCTTTTGGTTTAAAGAATGCCGGAGCAACTTACCAACGCTTGGTTAATCGAATGTTCGCTGACCAGATCGGGAAGACTATGGAAGTTTATGTGGATGACATGTAAGTTAAGTCCCGATTTTCCACAGATCACGTCAGGGATTAAGTTTCAATGTTCCGCATCCTACGTGAATATGGAATGAAGCTTAACCCGTTGAAGTGCCACTTTGGTGTTGCATCCGGAAAGTTTCTCGGTTTCATCGTCAATGCTCGTGGGATAGAGGAAAACCCCGAAAAGATCTGGGCAATAAGGAATTTGCAAACTCCAAGGACCATAAAGCAAGTCCAGAGT
The DNA here is from genome assembly GCA_030737815.1 of Allium fistulosum. Classification (NCBI taxonomy): domain Eukaryota; kingdom Viridiplantae; phylum Streptophyta; class Magnoliopsida; order Asparagales; family Amaryllidaceae; genus Allium; species Allium fistulosum. The sequence continues at coordinate 902,267,818 of CM060905.1, forward strand.
CTCAACGGGAAGGTAGCAGCGCTAAGCAGGTTCATTTCAAAATCCACTGATAAATGCATTCCTTTCTTTGATCTAATCCGGAAGGGAAAACGAAACTTTGAATGGACCATGGAATGTGAAGGCGCATTCCGATCGCTGGTTCAGCATCTCTCTACACCACCGATCTTGTCAAAACCGATTGATCACGAACAATTATACCTTTATCTGGCAGTATCAGAGCATGCGATCAGTGCTGCTCTGGTCCGAGAAGAGGATCGAGTGCAGAAACCGGTCTATTATGTTAGTAAACGATTGACCGGAGCTGAAAGAAATTACCCCAGGTTGGAGAAACTGGCTTATTACTTGGTCATTGCCTCAAGAAAGCTTCGTCCTTATTTCCAAGCTCATCCGCTTACTGTGTATACCGATCAGCCGTTACGACAGGTCCTCACGCGGCCTGAGACATCTGGAAGGTTACTCAAGTGGAATATCGAACTGAGTCAATTTGACATTACTTATGCTCCGCGGAGAGCCATTTAAGGGCAAGTCCTGGCTGACTTCATAGCTGAATTTACTGTTCCAAACGACTTACCCGAAACTAGCGAATCTCCTGAATATGTCTGGAAACTTTATACAGATGGTGCATCAAACGATCGGTGTTCGGGCGCTGGTGTTGTACTAGAAACCCCAGAAGGGCGATCCATATGCTATGCTTTGAAGTTTGATTTTCACGCAACCAACAATGAAGCCGAATATGAAGCTCTATTGACTGGGTTAAAGCTTGCCAGAGATCTGAGAATTATCGCTATAGAAATTTATTGTGATTCACAGTTGGTTGTGTGCCAGGTACGGGGAGAGTATCAAGCGAGAGACCGGAGGTTAGCTGCTTACTTGGTTCGAGTTCTAGAAATACTGGATCAATTTGATTATTACGCCATTTACTATATACCTCGAGATCACAATCAAAAGGCCGACTCCTTGGCAAAGCTGGCCAGCACAGGTGAAGCACAGCAAATGGGACTTGTCCCGATCGAAACTTTGTCCTTCCCCAGCATCGATCAAATAAAAACGAATGATGTGTTGGAAACCTCTCCCAGCAGAGAATCATGGATGACTACGTATCGAAATTATATTGAGAATGGGATATTGCCTGAGCACCGAAATGAGAAAAGGCAAGTTCTACGAAAAGCTTCGCGGTTCATCATTCAGGACGGGATCATGTATAGAAAAGGTTATTCTGTTCCACTCCTCCGGTGTATCGCTCACGACAAAGTCAAACGAGTGTTACATGACGTGCACGAAGGAGAATGTGGCGATCACACCGGTGGACAAGCGCTTGCTAAGAAAATACTCCGATATGGATATTACTGGCCGACAGTGAACCGAGATGCAGCCAATTATGCCAAAAAGTGCGACAAGTGCCAGAAACACGCTCGAATTCCAAGAGCCCCACCTACCGAGATAACTCAAATGGTCAGTCCCTGGCCGTTCGCTATGTGGGGTATCGATATCATCGGCGCTTTACCTCTGGAAAGAGGTGGTGCGAAGTATGCCATCGTCGCAGTTGACTACTTCACAAAATGGGCCGAGGCCGAAGCTCTCGCAACGATTACGTCGAAGAAAGTAATAAACTTTGTAGTCCGAAATATCATTTGTCGATTTGGACTCCCGCATACCATCATCACCGATAATGGGACCCAATTCGAAAGTTCGGAGTTCAAGAATTTCTGCCAACGATTTCATATTCATAAAAAGTTCTCTGCAGTCGCACATCCACAAGCAAACGGTCAGGTCAAAGCTGTTAACAAAGTTATCAAATCCATCTTAAAGAAACGACTGGAAAAGGCTGGGGGCAAATGGGTCGATGAACTTCCTATGGCATTATGGGCTTATCGAACAACTCACAAGACCGCAACTGGACACACCCCATTTTCCTTATCCTATGGCTCGGAGACCGTTATTCCAGTTGAGACAGAAGTATTTTCTCACCGCGTAACTTATTACGATCCAAAAACAAATGCTATATTACTCGCTGAATCTTTGGATCTGTTGGACGAGAAACGGTAAGAAGCTGATTTGAGAGCGGCCGCATACCGAAGTCGGGTCGCCCGGTTATATAACACCAAAGTTCGACCCCGAACCTTTGAACTCGGTGATCTTGTCCTCAAGAGAATCTACCCGGTTCCTTCACACATGAAACCAAATTGGGAAGGACCGTACGTGATTACACAAAGACTTGGGGATGGCACATTCAAACTATCAACCGTGGACGGTCTAGTTTTACCAAGGGCCTGGAACAGCGAGAGTCTCCGTCGCTACTACATATGACAGGCCTTATTTATTTCATTATGTTTTTTATTCAGCAATTTACTTTTGCATTTCGAAATTAGAATTTGTAATAAGGTAACTGATTTGCCATATTTTCTTATTTCAGCAATAAAATGCCATCTCTTCGAGCCAGAGCTGTGATTCATTAAATACAATGTACAACATCACGATGCACGAAGAGCTAAATTCCATCACACAATGGAATTTATTCAAGTAGGGAGTGGCTGTGAAGCAATCAACCACTCACTAAATGAAACCCGAGCTCGGGGGCAAGCCATCACATCAGGCCAAGAAATGGGTTGATACACGACAACCCTTAACTTAACTCCGTACTCCCAGAGTGCGAGGCGGAGTATAAACATTTTCCTAACTCCATACTCCCAAAGTGCGAGGCGGAGTATAAACATTTACAAAATCCCAGAGTACTCCGAGAGTGCGAGCTGGGTACAAACATTTTCCTAACTCCGTACTCCCAGAGCGCGAGGCGGAGTATAAACATTTTCTTAACTCCGTACTCCCAGAGCGCGAGGCGGAGTATAAACATTCATTCAACTCCGTACTCCCAGAGCGCGAGACAGAGTATAAACATTTACAAAATCCCAGAGTACTCCGAGAGCGCGAGCTGGGTACAAACATTTTCCTAACTCCGTACTCCCAGAGCGCGAGGCGGAGTATAAACATTTTCTTAACTCCATACTCCCAGAGCGCGAGGCGGAGTATAAACATTCATTCAACTCCGTACTCCCAGAGCGCGAGACGGAGTATAAACATTTACTCAACTCCATACTCCCAGAGCGCGAGACGGAGTATAAACATACGTCAACTCCACACTTATCCCCAATACTGGGGGCAGAACCATAACACATAACAAGTTGAAGACAGAAAGGGAATAAATTTTCATTTCCACTATCAACAAAAAGAATCTGATTACAAAGTGTTTTAAAAAAAAATCTGCTAGTGGGAGCCGAATCCACATCTATACACGGCTATAGAAAAATCAACAAAATGCTACCCTATGCAACAGAGATTTAAAGAAAGAGTTCAATCTTTCTTCTTCCTTATCTTCTTCTTCGGGGTAGCTCCACCAGATCCGCTGCCTGATTTTCTCCTCACCCGCTTACTCTTTTCAGGCTTGCCTTCCGGCAGCGATATAATGTCAACGTCTTCCTCAGAACTGGAGGCGACGGAAATTCTTCTAGGAGGTCGAGCTGGAGGCATCGGAGTAATAGCAGGAGGAGGGACAGGAGCAGTTTCAATCACTACAGTACCGCCCGGTGAAATCACATTTAACGGGGCAGGCCCGGGCGGATTCATACCAGCATTCCCTGCTGCCATCTCGGCATCAATCTCAGCAATAATGTCATCCTCACGGGATACTTGGGCCGCATCGGATGTGCCAATAGCTGGCATAGATGAACTAACGGCCGGAGCAGCCCCACTCACAGCATCGGACGGGTTGACGGAGGGATCGATGGGCTCATTAAGAAGCTCCTCAATCATTTGAGCGCTGAAAGAAAACATATTTGCATCTCCCTCTTCGCCGATCAAGGTAGAAGTCGTGATGGCTTCAGTAAAAACAACCCCTTGTGTTTGATGTGGAACTGATAGAGCAAGAGGCGTAGAAACAACGACTTCAGTCACTGAAATGCAACAAAACGAAGATTGTTAGCCAAGTGTGTTGCTTAAGGTTCTTCACAACTAAACTACGAGAAGCGTTCAAATACCTTCCTTAGTCTGGACCGAAACGTGGGCAGAATCATCGGCGGAAGATAATAACGGTTGGTCAGGATTATATGCAGGAACAGACTGGGGATCTACCGCACCAGTGGTTTCGGGCAATGTTGGAATTACAGCTCCAACACTTGCCTCGTGATGCGCGATCCCCGAGCCTTCGCCTGTCTCTAGAGATTGAACGCCAAGCTTTTCTTTCGCCATAGAGATCACCGCCTCATGAAGGATCTTCCTCTCATCCTCGGTGAGCAAACGCATCTCCAGCTCAAAGTCGTCAAGTGTTTCATCTGGATGCGCTGCTCTCTTCTCATTCACCAGCCAGGTCCAGGCATTGTACAAGATCATGGAGTCATCTCCCAGCCACGCTAAATTTCTGTGTTCCAGCACATTAGCGTTGTACGTGACTAAGAGATCATCAAACTAAGCATCTAGCCTAGACCTCTCCTCCAAGATCTTTTCTTGAATTTCTGCTTCCGCAGACTTAGCCTTGACCGCCACCGCAGCAAGTTTGGCCCTGAGAGATACTGCTTGGTCACAAGCCTCTTGAGCAGTGGCGTTTGCATCGTCCTTCTCCTTCACCATTTCATTAAATTTGGCCTTGAGCTTGTTCAGCTCTTTAACGGCTAAGTCTCGCTCAGCTGCAATGGTGGTGTTGCGGTGGCCCATCTCTTCTACCGTGGCGCAGTGTTCCTGTTGCATCCTCGCCAATTTGGCCACGACATCCTCATGTTTCTGAAGTGTTTCAAGTTCTGACTTCCGGGACGTCTCCACTTCGGATTGAAGAACCTGAATGATGCGTTTCTGTTTAACAATGTCAGCATCACGTTCAGCAATAATCTTCGCCCGGTCAAAAGCTACTCTAGAAGCCTTCACGGCTGCCTTGTACCACTCCTTATACTGAGCGTAGACGTCGCGGATATAACTATGAGCAGTGGTCTCAGCATCCGAAGGAATTCTTTTAAAGTTAGGAGGGAAGACATAGCCATCCATGCAAATTTCAAGGTAGTCATTTTTCATTTGGGCGAGTTTAGCAGCTCCCTCACTTGTCAACTCAGCCGGAGCTTGTTCTATTATAGTGGCTGCTGTCGGTTCCATTCTTAGCCGCTGAGCATCAGGCCGAGAAGATTGAGAAGGTAGCTGCTGCTGATGAGAAGGCCCTGGGAGGTCTACTGGGGCCCTGGGAGGCGGAGGAGAGCGAGATCGGGGTCAGTACTGGTATCCCCGGTCTCTGTCAGAATAATCATAGCCAGAACGGCCACGCGAGTAATCTCTATCTCTATCATAACGTTCTTGACTTGAATAGCCTCGCCCATGATCTCTATCTGTCTCTCTCCTGCGGGAATCGTAAAATGGAGAATATTGGCGCACGTTCCGGAGCCTATCCAGAGTGGAGCCTCGTCCTGACATCTCACCTGCGATAAGAAAGAATTACGGATTAAGATCCCATAAAGCAATGTTTACTATGCAAAAGTCATGAAGTGCTGTGGAAGTGTGTGTAAATGTGTAAACCCCCAAACCGACCGAAAGTGTTGACCGCACTTAAAGGAAATGGCTCGTTCATGTTTAGGACATCTTGAAATTCCTCCAACCCAGGATTATGAGAAATCGATATATAGTCTGGGATGGGAATATCGTCAAGCCCTTTGAAAATGTCTCTCGAATGAGAAGGGGCGGCCTCAGAAATCATAACTTCGGAAATGGGAGGAGACACATCCACAGATTTCCACCCCTTAGACTTAAGTTTTTTGGAAACGGCGGCCTTGCCTTTCCGTCTTTCTCCTGACTCCTCCAAGTTTCCCGAGAGGTCAGCCATCGGCTCCGAATCCGTGTGGGTTCTTTCTTCGTCACTCGCCTCGATTATTCTGATTCCGAGTGACTTCTTCACCTTTCTCTTCTTGGTTTTCTTCTTATCTTCCTTCTTGGAGGCGGGCTTTGCCAATCCCTCGACGACTATACTTTGATTGATGTCGATCAAACCAAGAATTCTTAAGTTATAATCGTTCAGCACCGAGTCAATATGTCTCAACTCGCTTGGAACTTCTTGAAGACTTCGGACGATACCCTTGAAACGCCCTCCATCGGGTCTGGAGATAATGGATGTAAAGGGAATGAAATGTCAATTTTAATACCAAAGAGCTATTGGTCAAGAAAACAGGTTAAGGCGCTTACGTCTAGACAACCATCGCCTAGTGAAACCCGGAGGGCACCGAACATAGAACCACTCGTTCTTGAAATAACTCAGTCGGGTCCAAGCTCCAACTACAACTTGGCAATTCCTAACTGCCTCCAGAAATGTAAAAGACGGGCTATCACCCCTACTCTTGAAGTTAAATATGTGTCTGATCTCGGTGGGCCTTGGCAGGTGAAAGAGATAGTCCATAAATATGACAAAGGCACTGTTCAGCAATGCGTGCCCGTTGGGATGAAGTTGTGAAGGAGCGATTCCTAAATATGACAGCATCCCTCTGATATATTGATTGAATGGAGGGAGAGTTCCGGCCGCGCAAGCATGGCGATAGAATGCTGTATATCCTTCAGGCGGATTGTGCGGTCTATCAGCGGCACTGGGCAATAATACGTCACCTAGAGATATGTTATGTCTCAAGCAAATTCGGCCCAATAGGGATTCAGAAATGTTAGATTGGACAGAATCAGCGGGGTCCTCAATAAATATAGCATCCGGCAATTCATCTGGAGCTGGATCGATTACATCGGCAGGGATATCGGGAATCTCAAGCACCGGAGGAGTCGAGCTCTGTACCTCTTGTTGTTGGGAGCTCGAAGATTCCATAATTAACTAACTCATCATAAAGAGACGTTAAGTACATGCAGAGCCCGTGCATTCCCCAGTGTAGAGTGTGTGAGCGTGTCGTGCAGTGCAAGTGCTGTGCATTACTTAAGCAAATTTAACAGATTGAAGCAAGATGTCCGAACAACATAACTTGGGAATTTGACAATGAAAATGACCGTCATCGCTGACCATCACTTCCACACCATCCAAACGCCACTGACCACTTCAAGTATAAATCAGTCATATTATTGGTTAAGTCATAGTTCCATCAACAAGCTTCAAAGGAAATTCAGGTTTAATCTTTCAGTCAAGTTCGATTATGCAAGGCCGAAGCTCGTCGGAGTCAAGTGTGCTAAAATTCACTGGGTTCATCAAAGTTCAACTTGAAATTGGTCTTGATTCAGATGTTGGAGCAAATCAGAAGAGTAGAAGCCCCTGAAGCAAGGGTGTTCGAATCGATCGACTCGAATCGATATGAGTCGAATCGATGAAGGTCGAATCGATATGATTCGACTCTGCATAAGTTCGACTCGATGAAATCTTGGGGTGGAGAAGCACTTCGAATCCATGAGCTATGCATAACTTCGAATCGATCAATGCTCAGCACTTTCGAATCGATTGGGATATTGCTACTTCGAATCGATCGATACGATCTTTCAAAACCATCGGTGCAAAATTTCGTATCGATTCGAACCACATATCCCTGAATCAATTCGAAGTCTTATTTTCTTCATCGATTCGTTCTACTTAACCCTGCATCGATTCGAAATCTTGCATCTTCGATCGATTCGGGCTACTTGTCCCCGAATCAATACGAGTCGAAAAAGCTTTCTCTTTCAAATCCATCGAGTCGACCCATTTCAGTTCCTACTACTCCTCATGTTTCTCAAAAGAAAGGATTGAAGTCAATGTTCGAATCCCGGTTTCATCGTTCTACACTCGAATCGATCCCTTAGATACCTGGACGGATTCGATTGCAATTTAAGACTCGGTGAAATCTGATTGATTCGTGCAAGACGTGGAGCTCTGAAGAATCGATTCGAAGGAGCAGCAGTTGCAACAGTAAAATGTAAAAAGTAAAAGTGAAATTAGCCTCGCATATTTATATGGGTTCCAAGGGCGACTCGAGGCTCTTCGTCTCCCGGTCATGATAACCGCTCACAGCAGGTCGCAGCTCCATCGATTCGAACGTATGCTCGATTACCCATCAACTTCGAATCCATCCATACGGTATCGACGCAAAGCATCATCGATTCAAAGTAGACGATTCAAACTCACCAATTCGAACTCCAACGTGCGTACGTTTCGAATCAGCTTCGAGTCCACACCTCCGAATCCATCATTGTCGAATTCATTAAAGCTTCGAGTCCATCGATTCGAGGCAATTGACGGAATATGAATCAAAGTCATAGTGTCACATCAATTCAAAGTACCTGCTTCGAAACCATCAACTCGAAGCGGATCAAGAAACGTAGCTTCGAATCCATCAAATACCACCGATCAAATGGACGAATCGTTTCAATATGAAAAATTGCTTGTCCACTCTTTGTACCGATTCAGAAGAGGATCAATACAAGAGGATGATCATAGGCAATCATAAAAGCGATGTTTTAACTCGAGTCTCAAACCGGTTCAGGAGAGGACCGATGCAGATTTCGATAGCAAACCGAACTGACAACGACTTGCGATCACGCAACGTTAACCAAAGTCAAGATAATACACGTATGCACTTATTTCTGACTAATGTTTTGGTCTTTATCATTTACAGGGATCAAATGTTCATCTCGTCATGACTCAAAAAACCTAACAGCCAGTCACAATTATACGACGGTCGATTACTGCGATACAGGATGCAACTTTCGGTAAAGCATGTCATAGCCGTCCAGTGAGAGACTGTAGCTTTTCAAAGCACGTCGTGTTTACACAAGACGCACTTTGGGGGGCAAATGTTATCCCGCCTTTTGGCAAGGCCGTGACACCAAGGACTTGACTAGAAACCAGTGACAGATTGTCTCGGAGGCCAGCTACGCGCAAGGGTCGCTATGGATATCGATGAATTTTGTTCAAGTCCGGATCGGGCTACAATTGATAAGACATGACAAGTAGAGTCTTGAGAACCAATGTTCCAAATCTCGGGTCAATCCGAGTTCGTACACTCAAGATGTCACCAACGGAAAATGGAGGAGACAGCCTTGTATTCGAATCCGTAGAAGGCCCTATGTTCGAATCGATGAGGTAGGAATGCTATTCGAATCCATCAGAGCAGGACCCATTCGAATCCATCAAGGTCGACTCCATCATCCTCGTATCCATCAAGTTTTACGTGCTTCGTATCCATCGTGGAAGCCTTCCTTCGAATCCATCTTTTTGCCTGGCTTCGACTCCATCAAGCGAACCCGATAGTTCGAATCCATTGAGCATCCCTTCCTTCGAATCCGCAAAGGCTAGTCGCTTCGACTCCATCAAGCGAACCCAATAGTTCGAATCCATTGAGTATCCCTTCCTTCGAATCCGCAAAGGCTAGTCGCTTCGACTCCATCCGATAAACTGCCTTCGAGTCCACCCTGTTGGAATAAGTTCGAATCGATCCGCAGTGGCATATCTGGATCGATTCGACCAAGCACCAATTCCATCGATTCGAAGAAACGTGTCTTCGAATCGATTGCCTTGAATCTGCCAAGTCCACCTAGCTGAAACCCCGGGTTCGACTCAGTAAAACTCGGAGAAAAAGGAGGGTTGACCCGAAGCACGCGCACCACGTCATTGCCTTCACGTACGAGAAGATGGAGTCGACCCTATGGATTCGAAGGTATCAATTCGAGCGACTCCAGAAAGCGAAAATCTTCAACTTGAATCGATCATAACTCGAGTTCTACAAGTCCAAATGTCATGAAATTTTCACAGAAGCTTAAGCACATGATGAAGAATGTGTACGCCAAATTTCAGCTCGATTGGATGATTTCTTGATCGATTCGAACCAAGGGTCGAATCGATCCCAAAGTGGGCCCGGATCTCCAGATTTCGGCCATGTGGGCCCCCTGACGTACCAGAACTAGTCTCCCCTCATTTTAGGCGAAATATCAGCCTCCTACACCTATAAATAGAGCCCCTAGTCATTCAGAAAAGGGGTCGGAGAATTCTAAGTACGGAAGAGCGTCCAGATTCTGCCAGATCTACTCCAGAACACCGCCGCTGCTTTAGATTGAGACTTAACTTAGAAATTCAGTTGTATTACATTATAAACTACTGTAACCTTCAAGTATCGAGCAATAAAATCATCAAACTTCATAGTGGACGTAGGCAAAACGTCAAACCACTCTAAATCGCTTGTCTTTGCAATTTACTTTCTGTTATTTGGAGTTTTTGTTAGATAATCCACAGTTTTAATTTTCATTCTTCACTTTTATCTCTTCAAAAACTTCCGAAGAGTGTTGTGCCCATTTTTGGTACAAACAAATAAGGAAGCAAGTGACAGAAAGGAGCAATCAAGAGGGAAGTCAAGTGGCTTCCTCTAGAGCTGGAGCAGGTCAAGCATCCATCTACATCACCAGAGATGAGATGGAAGCGATGCTGAAAAGACAAGAGGAGATGATGCAGGCTCTTCTCAGACAATTTGCACAAGAAGGAAATGCAGGAGCTCAGATCCATGGAGCTAGATCAGAAGCGCTCAACCAGCAAGCAGAGGGAGTGGCTCAACAGGGGGTAGCCCCCAATCAGCAGACGACTATCAATCTGGATGGACCTAGACTCGAGAGCGCACCACCAGGAAATGCTGGACCAATCCATGGAGGGATGCCAGCTGATGCTGTGCAACCGGACACCAACAGGAGTGCAGGAGTATGTGATGAGGAGTATGTGCCAGGATTTGCTCGTGAACTCAGGGGACAGATCAGAGGTAGCGGACAAGGATTACAGTTTGGCGACAATGATAGATTAGCGGAGATGGTCAGACGAGCTGTAAGATATGGATTGGTAAATAAAGACTTGGAGGATGTGAATAGGAGTCCCTTTACTCCTACTATCAGGCAAGCTAGGAACCCTCCGGATTTTAAGCTACCAACGTTGGAGATGTATGATGGGAGAACGGATCCCGTCGTTTACCTGACAAGGTACATAAGGCATATGGAGGTACTGGGGGGCATCGGATGAGGTCATGGCTTGATGTTTCCCTTTGTATTTAACGGATATCGCAGCTATGTGGTTCAGACTGCTAGAGAGAGGTTCTATTGACACTTAGACATAGCTGATTGAGAGGTTTATGAGGCAATTTTGGGTACATACAGTCAGACCCAAGAACGTAATGACCTTGACATCGATGAAACAATGGAAGGGAGAGTCGCTCAGGGATTTCTTAACCAGATTCAACGCTGCGGTAGCTTCAGTGGATCGACCCGATCCATCGATGGTTTTGATGGCAGCAGTTTCAGGAATTGCAGATAATTCGGATTTCAAGATATCATTGGAACGGGACCCACCGAGGGATCTCAGAAAGTTCTACCGTGAGTCGGAAAGGTTCCTAAGGTAGGAAGATGCGCAGACTGAGAGAGTAGGGAGAGAGGATGAAGCTTATGCGGTGAGGGGTGGAGGTCCACCCAGGGAGGATCCAAGTAAAGAAGATAAAGGAAAAAGGAAAACAAATGGCAACAGTGGCACTTCGAAGAGGCCTCGAAGGGAGTCAAAGTTTTCTTTTTACACAGATTTAACTGAGACTCTAGAAAGGATTTACATGGATACTCGAGGGCGCCTCCAATATCGAAGGCCGGCAAAGAGAGAGCCTTCTGAATACGAGCGGGCATCGGGAAAGCATTGCCTATTCCATGAGTTGGATGGGCACAACACAAACAACTGCAGGCATTTAAAAGATATCATTGAGGAGCATGTAAGGAATGGTCATCTACAGTAGTATGTAAGGAATCAAGCTGTGGCAGTGGGACAGGAGCGACAACCGCCTACCTCGAACGAAGATGGCACTGGGCCTAGGCAACGTCAGCTCATTATCAACTAAATAGATTTATGGTTTTGAATAAGTAATAGAACCCAAAGTAATATGGCTAGGTCACTTACACACGTACGGGATCGAGGACGGTCCCTAAGCGTGCTCTGAGATGACAAAAAAAACTGTACTACTTGAGTCTATGAAATCCTATTTTCTTTATATTTTTCTACAAACTCTTGTTTCTTCTGTGGCACTTTGGACATTTAATTCCATTTGTTGTACGAACTTCTGCTTTGATAACTGAATTCTGTAACAATTGGATTTGGATCGGTGTAATAAATAATACAAGTCTCGCGATCACGGTCCCGACCGGTGAGACGGGGCAGTGATCGCAAGTTACGAGTCCCTTCGTTGGAGAGGGATGGAATGGACTCGGAGAGAATATAAAAGTCCTTGGCCAGAGAGCCGAGGCCGGAGAATATAAAAGTCCTTGGCCAGAGAGCCGAGGCCAGTGAATATCAAAGTCCTTGGCCGGAGAGTCGAGAACGGAGAATATAAAATTCCTTGGCCAGAGAGCCGAGGCCGGTGAATATAAAAGTACTTGGCCGGAGAGTCGAGGCCGGAGAATATAAAAGTCCTTGGCCGGAGAGTCGAGGCCGGAGAATATAAAAGTCCTTGGCCGGAGAGCCGAGGCCGGAGAATATAAAAGTCCTTGGCCGGAGAGCCGACGCCGGAGAATATAAAAGTCCTTGGCCGGAGAGCCAAGGCCGGAGAATATAAAAGTCCTTGGCCGGAGAGCCGAGGCCGGAGAATATAAAATTCCTTGGCCGGAGAGCCGAGGCCGGTGAATATTAAAGCCCTTGGCCGGCGAGCCAAGGCCGGTGAATATCAAAGGCCTTGGCCGGAGAGCCGAGGACGGTGAATATCAAAGGCCTTGGCCGGAGAGCCAAGGCCGGTGAATATCAAAGTCCTTGGCCGTAGAGCCGAGGCCGGAGAATATGAAAGTCCTTGGCTGGAGAGCCGAGGCCGGTGAATATGAAAGTCCTTGGCCGGAGAGCCGAGGCCGGAGAATATGAAAGTCCTTGGCCGAAGAGCCGAGGCCGGTGAATATGAAAGTCCTTGGCCGAAGAGCCGAGGCCGGTGAATATGAAATTCCTTGGTCGGAGAATATAAAAGTCCTTGGCCGGAGAGCCGAGGCCGGTGAATATCAAAGTCCTTGGCCGGAGAGCCGAGGCCTGTGAAAAGTCCTTGGCCAGAGAGCCGAGGTCGGAGAATATAAAAGTCCTTGGCCGGAGAGCCGAGGCCGGTGAATATCAAAGTCCTTGGCCGGAGAGCCGAGGCCGGTGAATATCAAAGTCCTTGGCCGGAGAGCCGAGGCCGGAGAATATGAAAGTCCTTTGCTGGAGAGCCGAGGCCGGAGAATATGAAAATCCTTGGCTGGAGAGCCGAGACCGGTGAATATCGAAGTCCTTGGCCGGAAGATCGAGGCCGGAGAACTTACAAGCCCTTGACAGAAGAGCTGAGGCTGAAACAGGCTAACGCGACCCGGCGAGGTCTACGGATTCAAGGTTTAACCCGGAGAGGTCATGAATTTAATTATGGTCATGAACGGGATATGGACTTTGGATATCGGATTTGAGGCTATTCAAAACACACCTTCCAATAGCAAGGCATGTTTTGGGGGGCAAAGTGTTAACCCGCCTTTTGGAAAGGCTGTAGGCAGGAGGATTTAACTAAGTCGATTTCTCAGTTATCAAGGATGGAATGTGGTAGGTTTGAGTCGACTGGATGGATAGGTAATGCAGCACGTTTGGAAGTCGTTCGGCATGGAAGTCGCTCGGCATGGAAGTGGTTACAGGAAGTCATGCCGTTCGGCATGGAAGTCGTTCGGCATGGAAGTCGCTCGGCATGGAAGTCGCTCGGAATGGAAGTCGTTACGGGAAGTCATGCCGTTCGGCATGGAAGTCGCTTGGCATGGAAGTCGTTCGGCATGGAAGTCGCTCGGCATGGAAGTCGCTCGCTCGGCATGGAAGTCGCTCGGCATGGAAGTCGCTCGCTCCGCATGTAAGTCGCTCGGCATGGAAGTCGCTCGGCATGGAAGTCGCTCGCTCCGCATGTAAGTCGCTCGGCATGGAAGTCGCTCGGCATGGAAGTCGTTCGACATGAAAGTCGCTCGGAATGGAAGTCGCTCGGCATGGAAGTCGCTCGGCATGGAAGTCGCTACAGGAAGTCATGTCGTTCGGCATGAAAGTCGCTCAGCATGGAAGTCGCTCGGCATGGAAGTCGTTACAGAAAGTCATGCCGTTCGTCATGGAAGTCGCTCGGCATGGAAGTCGCTCGGCATGGAAGTCGCTACAGGAAGTCGCTGTAGGAAGTCACTCCAGGAAGTCGCTCGTACCATGATGAAGGATGTTGGTTCGGCTATGGCCCTAATGGGCCCGGACTGCTAAGGAAGCCCAGTAACTCAGGATTTGCCTATAAATACAGCATGAGGGGCTTCAGAAAAGGGATATTCATTCTGTTTCCCTTCTTCTTCCTCATTAAGGCTACTCTGCCATAATTGTTTTGAAAACTACGGACTGTAACTGTAATTGATTCTCATATCAATAAAAAGGAAAATATTGGAGTGGACGTAGGCTAGATTCAGCCGAACCACTATAAATCCACTGTTTTTTCTGCTTTTTTTTTAATTTTTACTGCTCTTCATATTTATACTCTCTACATACACTCTATCTGTTATCTGTGACGGTTAGTTGGTGCTTTCATTTACGTTTGGGTGTTATTGACCTATTTTGGTGCTAACACCTGGCTTTTCTTCGTAGGACTGGTCGTGTTTCTGTTGATTAATCTAGTGAAGATGCCACCAAGGGTTTCAGTACCCAGAGACAAAGGAGTGACATCCAACAAAAGCAATTTGTTAACATCCCCATGCAGTATTCCACCTTGAATAGCAGCTCCCATGGCAACAGCTTCATCAGGATTCACTCCTTTACTCGGACTCTTCCCAAAAATCTCTGCAACAACTTCTTGAACTTTTGGCACTCTAGTCATGCCACCAACTAGAAGAACTTCATCAATTTCTTTTGCTGTTATGCTAGCATCTTTTAAGCAACTTTTGCATGGATTTCTAGGCCTCTCGATCAAGTCATTCACCAAATAGAATACAATTAACTTAAGCTCAAATCAATGTGATCAAATGAAAATCAAACCGGATGACAAATATTTGATGATCGACGAAAATCGAAGAAGGAAAGTGCGGCCAGACAATGAATTAGTTTATTTTCACCATGTTTGCTTTGATTTTCAGTTTTGGCTGTTGGGTTTCCGGTTGGGCCAGGAAATGGGGAAAATGAAAAAAAAATGTTTTCTGTTTTCTGTATTGAGCCCATTTTGAAAAATGATGATTTTTCAATATGCATTTTCCAAAACGATAAAAGGAACAAGTTTTCAATGTTTTTCAAAACTGAAAACTGAAAATAATTTGAAAATGGCAAACCAAACGAGGCATAAGTTTTTAGGTGTCAAATGTATATATACTAATAAATAAAGAATAAGAAATTAATAAAATATAAACTTGATCCTGGTACTACATCTACATTTTCATATCCATAACTTAAGAAATCTCACAAATATCTTGCTCCTACAAACATTGTATCAACAAACAATAGAGGACATAGATAAACATAATTCAACTACATTACAATCAAACTTAACAAAATACAAGTTCGCTTATGATACACAGTTCAATTACACTACAATCAAAGACTAAGATGATTTAAGACTACTTATTTCAATTTTCAACCTTCGAATTATAGCCTCAAGTCTACGTTTTTCAATTTGCATCTCCAACGCATACTCGCTTCCTCTTTGGCAAAGTGGTGGATCTATCCACTCCAAAAACCCACAACAATTTGATATATTTGCACAAGCAAAAAATCGACGTCCGGCAAAACATATATTCTCAGCGACTTTGGTCACTGCATTGACTCCACAAAAACACATCACTTGTTTGCATGCTTGGGGTTGTGGCGGTTCGGAAATCGACAAGGTATCCAAGGACATGATTTCATGATATTGTAGTGGTTCTACGTTTGGTAAGGGATCGGGTTCAAAATCCTCCCACCACGGATCAAGTTCTTCAAAACTCGAACTAGCTGTATCCAGCCATTCAATTTCGTACCCACCCATCTTTATAGTTAATACTAAAAAAAAGAATGAGGTTTAAATTGTATATAATATAATCAGGGCTGGTTCTAGCCTATGGGTTGCCCTAGGCAAGCACAAATTTGGTTGCCATTTACATAAGAATGTAAAATAAAAAATGATATACTATTGAATATTTTTCATTAACTTCACATAATAACAAAGTTCATCCAAAATACATATTTCAACAATTCTTCCAATTAGATGAAACAAGTGAAGCTTTAACACCGTATATAAATTATAAGAACATACTTCATTTTGATGCTCTAATGCTCATAATAAAAATATGAACCATTGAATTTAAGAAAAGTAAATTCAAAAATCTTATTTTATCTCCAATAAATTGCGAAGTTAAGCAATGCATTAATTTAGAAATATAAATCACATCAATCTAAAAACCTAGTAAGTCTTTGTCTGTATCAGTTTTGGGCTTCAAGGAATTGTTTATTTTAAGTATGGTAGACATTATGTTCTAATTTAAAGTATGTTTATTTTTCACAAACTTAAAAGTGTAGTAAAAACTTCAAATTTTCACAAAACATTTCAAATATACAACAAGAAACACCCCCACAGCCCACACACACACAGACAACAAGAAACACCCCCACAGCCCACACACACAGCAATATACAACAACACTCATTCACTCTGAATTAAGGCACTAGTTCCATCTATTGTAGATTCAAGAAATATGGATATGGATCTGTTTCAGATTACATGCAATGCAACTGTAGTTCAAATGCAAGTCAAAATGAATATGCAGTTTAACAAAGGGTGCAATGTTGAACCAGACTAAAATGGCACCAAGACAACAATTCGAATGACTTAATGATGCTCCACATACAACCATACATATATACAGAGTAGTACATGTACTCGAGACAACATGGAAGCAGTGCACACTACAGTTAGCAGTTACACAGTGCATAGCATCACCAATGCAAACCAGTGAAAACACAGCAGTGTGAAAATGAAGACCACAAGACATCATGCCAGAGAAGAATGCACAGACTCATATAAAAAAGTGTCACCAGTGAAAAAAATGAAGCAACCAGACTTCAAGTCGAGACAGACCAATAGTGAAACAAGTGAAGTTCAGAAGTGAAGACTACATAATGTAACACGAAGACAAAGCAATGCAAAACAACCACCAATAACCAGAGGCAGTTTTACTGAAGTGCAGACCTAAGCCGTGCACATAACCAAGTACAAATCCAAGTGGTAATTTATCAAAGCAGCAGTTCATCGTAAACAACGTCCAGATATCAAAATATTTTCACATGGCCGATGTCAATCACAAAAACAATCAAAGTCAAATTCTCACAAAATTAAATAATATGATGACAGTAAGCAACCGTGAGAAAATGACCGAAGTCAGGCAATGTCAACAACCACGTCAACCTAAGTGCCGAAGTCAACATAAATTTAAATGCCAGAAAGTCAGAAACCGTGATGACCAAGGAAATCAACCAAGTCAAAAATCGAAGCCGTGTTAACCAAGCTAAATAGATACGAAATTGAAGAAGTCAGAAGAATCACCATCATTCAATATTAATCATGTGGCCGAGACGAATTCAAAGATAAATTATTTGACGAATTCGTATAAAATATACGAACGAAAATATAGGGGTTCGAACCCTATATAAACGAACATCATCGGCAAAATTATGCATTCGAGTACAAGCGAAAAAGGAATAATCATTCGACTCAAATCAGGATCGAGTTCAACATATCAACCAGTAAAGAAAAAATAATAATTCACATACCACTGTAGACGAACTCGATCCAAATTGGAGAAGCCGTGTGCTAAAATAAGAGAGCATCGATCGACAAAGGAAGCACGTAAATCATCATTCGATCGAGCAATTGAAGACGGCAGCTTCAATTTTTCCCAAAGCCTTAATTTCGAGCAAAGAGGAACGAGCAAAGGAACAAGGCCAACATTTTTACAGAGCAAAGTAGAGGAATGAAATAAAAGAAATAAAAGGGCCGGCCTTGTTTTTTTAATAAAGGCTTTGTGACCGTTGTAATTTGTGACTAGGGTAATTTGTGACCGTTGTAATTTGACACCTCTTACAATGGGCAATTTGTGACTGTTGTAAAGTTGGCATCTATTACAACGGGTCTGAATGGACCATTGTAATAGCCTTCTATTACAACGGGCAACCAATGACCGTTGTAAAAAGGGCGTTGTATATGGCATCTTTTACAACGGGCCTGAATGGACCGTTGTAATAACCTTCTATTACAACGGGCAACCAATGCCCGTTGTAAAAAGGGCGTTGTAATACGGTATTTTTGTTGTAGTGATTAATATGTGATAAGTGATGGATTATTTAGTGATTACTAATTGATTTTATTTACATATATACTTGCTTATACGAATACCCGTTATGTGACTTGAAAAGTTAAATTGAAATAAATGGTTGCTTATCTCAGTACCATTGTGGTCGTTGAGCCGCTATTTGAATAATTTTTAAAAAATTTAATTATCTTAATTAAAAGTGTTTAATTATTTTGTTAATGATGTTTAAAATATTTAATTATTTTATTAATGATGATTAGAGTAAAGTAATTATTTATTATGATGTTTAAAGTAAGCAATTTATTTCTTTATTAAAGATATTTTAAGTTATTTAATTATTTTATTAAAAAGGTTTAAAGTTATTTAATTTTATTATTAAAGATGTTTCGAGATATTCAATTTTACTAATTATATTATTTAAAGATATTTAATTTATTTTTAATGTAATTTAAGTTAATTAATCGATTTAGTTAATGATGGGTTAAGTTAATTAATTACTTTATTAAGGATGTTTTTATTTGATTAATTTAATTTATAAATGTTATTTTAAAGTTAATTAATTATTTATATGATGTTTAAAAAGTAATTAATAAATTTAATATAGATGTTTATAAACGATAAATTATTTTACAAAAGGACTTTCACTTAATAAAAAGGATTTATTTAAAGGGGAGATTTAAAAAAATGATATTTTGGAAGGGGGATTTATAAACGATATTTTGTAAAGGAATTTTGTAAATAATATTTGTAAAAGTGCTTTATAAATGGTAATTTATAAATAAAAGAATGGATTTATAAGTAATATTTTAAAGTTAGCATAGATAGTGTTAAATGAATTTGATTTACAAAACTTGGGTTTTGGATTTATAAAAGTATTCTTATTAAGAATTGTACAAAGGATTTGTACAAAGAGTTTATAAAGGGAGATTCATAAAAGAGTTTTCTTAATAGAAAGGAGTTTCATTAACAGGAAAGAGTTTTAAAATGGAAAGAAATTTTATAAATCATTTTAGAGATTTATAAAAAAAATTATAAATTAATTTAAATATTTATAAAAGGATTATAGATATGAAATGGGCTTATAAAGAGGAAATTTTATAAAAGAAATGAGATTTGTTTTTGACTGTTTAATCCTTCTTAATTATGGTGGTATGGAACGTTCTTTCCATACTTAACACCAAAGGATAATTGGTTTGGTTTTATAGTGAGTAATGATTTAAATAATATTTGCATATTGCCCATTTAAAAATGAATTTGGAAAAGCGAAATCTTCCTTAATTTTTGTAGATATACTTATGTCGTTGAAATAAGTATATAGATGTATTTTCAAAGTATTGAAAATATAATTTTTTTTGTTAATATACTTATACCGATGAGATAAGTATATGAATGTTTTTTCAAGTATTGAAAAAAAAAAAGAAGTTTGTAAAAATATCTTTTGTTAACTGAAAAAGATTTTAGTCGATGAAAGATTAATTGATAGAGGCTTAGTGGATTCCATATGGAATTTAATCTATATTTGACTATTTGTTTATTTGATAGTTAAATAACCGACCATTAAATCTTGACCAAAATATAACTCTGGAAATATTTAGGAAAAAAACATGAATTATATGGCACAACCATCTTCGATGATGATGTACTGTGCGTATAAATCTCATTTTGTTCTCCTAGGACAAATGTAAGGGAGATCCGTCCACTTAAACGGTTAGGGCGTGATTCCCTCTCTTATGTATTGCCTATATATTTTCGAAAGAACTGGAGTTGAGTTAACCGGAAACTAGTATAACGACCCATAAATTAATCACTTTATATTTGAATATTTAAATCATTTTTAAATATATTTAAATAATGTTTTTATAACCAAATAAACCATCTTTTTTCATAGCTTAAAACACTAGTTTTTCCACTTTTAAACTTCTTTCATCCACTTAAAACTAGTTCCATACTCTTCTAAATCACATAAACATTCAAACAAATACCCATGCACCTAAAATCCACCTAATTGAGCCCAAAACAGCCCATAGACGAGCCCAACATTCACTCCAAGGTCAACAAAGTCAAGCCATTTGCATAGTAGAGCCTAGATCTAGTCGCATTCAAGAGTTGGTGCAATAAGTTAGCAAGCTTTTGGTGAGTAAGACTCCACCCTTATAACCAAAGTTTCTAAACTGTTTTAATGCTCATATTATTGACCTATGAATGCTTGTTGTATATGTGTAGTGATGGTTTGGTAATTGATTTGGTTCATGTTGCAAAAAGTTGTCGCATTTGGAAGTTAGTTTGCATGTATTAAGCGATATGAAAAGTTAGTGGCTAAAGTTAATTATATTGTTAGAAAATGTTTGATATATGTTGTATTATAGTAAATCACCATGTATATATGTTCATACCCTTGCTATGTGATGTTTGGATATATTGCAATAACATATACTTAATTTTCGAACTGGTCGTATAGCGATAGTCGCTATATCGGCACTTACGAAAAAGTTTACTTTATCGAAACTGTTTGGTTTCATTATCGTGCTTGGAATTATTTTACAAGTTAAGCAACATTTTTATTAATGATGTTTTAAAAAATAATTAATTATTTTAATAATGATTATTTAATTTAATTAGTTAATTATTTAATTAATAAGGATTAAGGTTAATTAATCTTTTAATAATGATGGATTAAAGTAATTAATCAATGAATTTGTAATGACCCTGAAATCAGACTTCGAAAATCGGCACCCGTACTTCACTTGTACTCGAATGCCGTAGATTCAAATGCCGAATCTGGTTCTGTAACAGCCCGATATTTTAAACGAAATTTTAATTAAAGATATAACATTTCGGAACATTGATTTAAATATAAAGTGTAGTAATTTGTGTGAAACAAAAAATTTAAACTTTACATTTCGTTACGTATATTTATGTCCGTTCTAAACTTTACATTAGAATCAAATTTTATTAATGATGATAATAGCTATTTTAAATTTGGTTTAAAAAGATACGTTATATTTGTAAGAAACCGTTAACATTTTTTTAAATTTATTTAATAAAAGAAACAAGTAACAAATTGTACGTTACTTCGGGCGTTACACTGTACGTGCATTGTTCCATTGTCCATTAATTTCAGCTGTATATTTCAGTTTGAAAATTTCAAATCTTGCTTTACTTTGCCGTGAGAAATAGTCCACTTACCCCTTTACCTCCCTTACGTTTCGTTCAACATTTATTTTTTGCCTTAAATTCCTCTAACTGATCAAAACCTTGCTTTTGCCTTCTTTCTACAAAAGTTATAGGTAGCTGTCATTTTGTTTCGTTCAAAAAGCTCCATTCACAAAAGTTTCTCTGCATTTTTCGTTTTAAATCTCGTGAGCAGTGCAAAAAGGTAAGCACATGCCTTCTCCTTTCATTTATACTTTTGTTTTCCCTGTTTGCTGTTAGCCAATCCCTTACCTTTCTTCTTTTTCCATTTTGTATAAAAAAGTTGGTGGCCTTTGCTTTGTTTGCTGTACTAGCTTACGTTCATTTTAAATTTGCTTTTATATTTTCAAAACTTTGGCTAATCTGAAGCCTACCACCCACCGTTCCTCCATGCTCCACCCTTCCCCATACGAGATCCAACCCACCGCGTCTCCACCTCACCACCCACCAGCACCTAGCCTCGTCACCACCTCCACCCCAACGCCGTGACACCACCACCGAACCCCACGTCTCCACCATCACGTCCCAGGCAACCACGAGACCAACTCCAGGTCGAGACCCACCCCATCCCGTGCTCCGCCATGCGATCATACCAACACCAGCCATGCCTCCGTACCCCAGCCACACCTCCGTACCCCAGCCACACTCCTACCGAGCCTCTTACCTTTCGACCTGCCACCGCCTGAGAAATCCCACAGCCACCGAACCCACCCAGGCAAAGTCCACCGCTCCTCCGAACGAACCTACCCCATACGCCACCACCACGTCACGTCCCCAGGCCTCCATGCCGAGCCCACCTCCATGAGACCAGCCATTCACCCCTTGCTTCGTTTGGTTTTTTGTGTGGTATTGGGTTTAGCCGAGACTCTGTAGGAAAATAATATAGTTTATACTGGCTTGTTTTGAAAAAAAAAGAATTGAATTGGTTTTGTCAATTTTGGTTTTTGAATGCATGATTCGTGTCACCTTTACATTGTTATTTCAAAGTTATATTGCCTGACCAAACTTTGTTTTAAATTTTTAATTTTTGTTGCATCTGACCTTGTAGTCGAGCCTATTTTCTACTAGATTTTGTTTAAAAAAAAAATTAAATGTACAAGTTTATGTTGTCACCTCTGTTTGTTTTTGTTTGTTTTGAATCTTGGTTATACCTTGCCTTTGACCTCTGAAAATTTTTTGTTTTTTGTTTTGTCACTTTGCGAATTTAAAAGTTATAATCGGTATTTCAAAGTGGTAGTGCTATTGCTTTCGATTTTAACCTGTTACTTTTTCGTTGTTTGCTTCATTGAAAATTCGTTATTCGTGCAATCTTAGATTTGATTATTTATTGTGCTTTTGGTTTGAATCTAGTTGGCGCATCCGCTAACGACTGATCGTGCTATCCGCGTGTTTTCGATTGACATCGTACTTCTTTCTTTCTGAATCTCCAGCTCCGTAGAGGTGAGTAAATCTCACACGAATATTCATACTTATATGATCGTGAAACGACCGCAACTGAATGTGTAGAAATAAATAAACAAATAAATGATGTTATAACTACCTGTAATTTATTTATAGTTGATGTTAATTGTTAAAACTGCATATCGTATCATCTGTTATGTTCTGTTCTTATTTTACTGTTATTCTATTCTGTTAAATCACACTGCAAGTTCCCTGTAGAATAGAATCACTATGGGTTGAAATGATACATATCCGAACGGACTTTAGAATAAGGGAAGGTCGTTATGGGCTGAAATGATAGGCCTGAGCGATTTTCAATTAAATTTTATTTACTTGGGATTGCGGGTTTGAAATGATAAAACCCGGATTTTTCTTTGTAAATTACGGATTGAAATGATATAGTATCTGTATCACTTGAATTAGGCTAGAAAATATTATACAGACCCGTGGTTATTTTTCTGTATTTTCTGAATATTTTTAAATAATTTAAAAATTGTAATAATATTAAATTGATTTAAACCAAATTTTTAAGTGATTTATTAAAAATAGAAATGATTTTTCTATGTGATAAATATAAATAAATGGAGGAATATTGATTTTAAAACGAAACTTAAATTTGAAATTTTGATTAAAAGAAAGATGGAAACTTAAGTTAATTTAATTGAAATGAAATTTAGTTTTAAATTGGTGGAAAAATGGAGTTTAAGTTTAAATGTTGAAATGAATGTAATAAGCAAATTTGTAAGTTTTGGTTTTAACTTGTAAAATTTCTCTTTAAATAAATTAGTTAAAAGATTGAAATGAACATTTTAATGTATGATTTTATAAGTTTTAACTAGGTAGAATCTGTAGCACTTGTTAAGTGTTGTGGATTGTATAAATGAACCAAAAGACTAAAATGAACTAAGGCTATGATAGTACTTGGTAAGTGCTGTTGTAGCAGAAACTAAAAATTTAACCTGAACTAATAAAAGGGTTACTGTAGCACTTGTTAAGGACTGCAGTAGGCTGAAATATGATTTTTGTTTAAACTGAACTGTTATAACAGTTATAAATATTGTTTTGTTGAAAAAAATTGTTTTCAAATATAACTTACCGCCACACTTTTAAATGCCGTGGAAGCTGAAAATTTTAATGCTATTGTTTTAAGAGAATAAGTGAACTCCGAAAGGGTTAGATTTTGGAAATTTAATATTTGATTTTTAAAAGAATAATGTCTTTGTTTTTAAATGGTTAATTCGAAGTATATTTGGTAAATTGTTTTAAATCTATAACCACGGGTTATAATAACGATTGGTTGGCAAAGAGACCGAGATCGGATATGGACATACTCTCTGTCGATACCGAAAACCACTTTGACAACCGTGTACGCGGTGGAGATTCCAGAATGAAGTAGGATGGTGACGACGTTCTTAAGGTATGTTACGTGGACCCAACTCCCGTAAGTTGGCATAAGGTGGCTAAAACAGGAGCGATCTCGGACTAGTGAGGTAGCACCTCTTCTCGGACACATTTCTTCGATATTATACTCTTACTTGTGATTTGACTAGATGGCCATCCTCCGATTTGGGAATGTTGTTCGAGGTGGAACGGTAGTGGCTGCTATGCGTATCCATCAGTCCGTGTGCGTAATTGGTATATCTACCCTGGCATTGCCTAGTTGTGCCGTGTCACCTACCATATCGAGCTTTACTACGATTATGATTTTAAGATCCGACCGCGTTAAGGTTCTCCATCCCCTTAACGCTATTTTTCGATATGATTATACTTTACTTATTTAGACACTATTATAATAGCGAATATTACTACATAGTAGATAGTTTAACGGATCCTTAGAGGATGGGCGGTCCCAAGCATCTTCTAAGTTACTTGTACCTTTACTATAGTTCATTTGAGTTGGTTTACATTGTATAAGTATGTATATCCTGACTCGAGTGTTATGTTTTATTTTACGCTCGGGTCAGCCTGAGTATTCACAGCTTTGGATTCATTTTTTTGGAGCTCGGAATCACTGGAGATTCTGCTTATCTAGTTATCTTCCTATTTCAGTTTCAGTTGCCTTATTTCAGCTTTTGTTTTAGAGACTTGTGTATTTGGGATTTCTATTGTACTTGTTTCAGAACTGTATTGGGTTTCAGACTATGTATTTTGTATTTGATTTGAGACTATGTATTTTAGTGGCTTCATGAACCACTATGGTTATTTTTAAATTCCGCTGCGAGATATTCTGATATTTCTGTGTCTGTGATTCTGTGAATGATTTTATTTGCTCCAAATTTTATTACAATCTGTTATTTTGCATTATTCAAGTCTGACATGTGTGGATTATTGTCGATTTGAATGGTCCAAAATAGTGGGTCGTTACATTTGGTATCAGAGCTTTGGTTTTAGGCAAACCTTAGCCTATGGAGCAAAAAACTCATTAGAGATAGGGTAGAAATACCCTAGAATGAGTGAAATCAAACTCAGAATCAATTCCTTGTGAGTGAATGTATTTTCAAAGTATAAAATGATTTTTCAAATGATTTTTCAAAGATTATTTTGATATAAAGTTTTCTTGTTTAAGAAGAAATTTTCTAAACTTCCTTCTTTCCGTATCTACCTTGTTAGGAATTTTGTTATTAGGATATTCACCCAAGTGTTCTTATCGTGTCTTATCTTAATTTATCCTTATCTTCTCTGTACCTTTTCCTAAATTTATTCTTGATATTTCCAGGATGAATCGTGGAAATGCTAGAGGTAGGGGTCGTGGTATTGCCCCAGTTCCTCCACCTGTTGCACCCGTTAAGTTTACAGTTCTCTGCAAAGAATTCTCTCAGCTCGGTGGCACTAAGTTCACCGGTTCAGAGAGTATCATCGAAGCCCAGCAATGGCTAAGAAGTTTGGAAAGAATCTTTACTGGTTTAGAGATCACTGATGCCCAGAAGCGTCAGTTAGCAGCATGGCAGCTGCAAGAGTCAGCCCTAGATTGGTGGGAGTCTGTTACGACTCGCACTAACGAAGGTGATCTTTCGTGGGAGCAGTTCAGGTATCCTTTGTGTTAACTTGAATTTTCCCCATTTCCTTTCCTTTTGAATCTATCTTAAGTTTGGTTTCTGTATTTTTCCTTTCAGGGAGGCTTTTGTGGCAAAATGGATGCCCGAAGCCGGGAAATCTCAGCTTTACCGTGAATTCATGGACCTCAAGCAGGGTACCATGTCTTTTTCAGAATATGAACGGAAGTTCAATGAACTTTCCAAATTTGGTCCTGGTCTTATCGACACTCAGCTAAAGAAGAATGAGAAGTTCATTTCTGGAGCTCGCCCAGAGTTCTACGATCGTCTTATTTCACATGTTCATGGCACATTTACTGAGCTCATGGATATGGCTATTCGCTATGAGAACCCTACTTCCAAGGGTCCTGCTGCTTCTGGTGCTCATGTCTCACAATCTTCCTCTGCAAATTCCAAGAAGAGAAAGCCCAACTTCCACCAGCAGAAGAAGAATTGGATCAAGCATGCGGGCTTGGGATCTTCAGCATCTGCTCCTTCTCAGAGACACCCTATTGATCTTTCCTCCATTACTTGCTTCAAATGTGACCAGAAGGGACACTATGCCAACAGTTGCCCTAATCCGTCCAGTGCTGCTATTCCTTCACCCCAGGTTACTAGGAATGATCTTTGTCATGTTTGTCTTCAACCGGGTCATTTTAGGAAGGACTGTCCTTTATATCAGAAGGGAAAGCCATCTGGCGTATTTGCTGTCACATCTGCTTCATCACCTGCTCCTGCTCCTAGCGATGGTCAAGGTACTCTTCAAGGCACCTTTACTTTATTTCATCATCCTGTTCGTGTTTTATTTGATACGGGGGCTTCGCATAGTTTTATTTCTGATGACCTGTGTAATAAGTTTGAACATCTCCTTTCTCCTGAGTATGCTTCTGTTCCTCTATGTGTTTCTAATCCTATTGGTGGTCCCGCAAATCTTAATAAGATTTGTAAACATGTGAAACTCCTCCATTCCGATCATAGTTTTAGTGGCGATTTCTATATCCTTGGTTTCGATGCTTTTGATTTGTTGCTTGGAAGTGATTGGCTTGATGGACACGATGCCCGTATCTCGTGTAAATCCCGAATTGTTTCTCTTAGGGATGATCGAGGAAATTCTTTGGTTATTCAGGGCCGTATGCCTCATGATTATGCTGGTAGCTTTATCTTTTCTCTTGATGCTTCTATTGATGATCTTTAGTCGACCCGTGTAGTCAATCACTACCCGGATGTATTTGGTGAAGTTACTGCTTTACCTCCCAAGCAGGAAATTGATTTCCGCATTGATCTCATTCCTGGAGCTCGACCTATAGTTCTTCCTCCTAGAAGAATGGCACCCCGCGAGAAGGTTGAGTTAAGGAAACAAATTGAAGACCTATCTTCCAAGGGTCTGATCAGACCTAGTTTTTCTGAATGGGGAGCTGCGGTGGTTTTCGTCACCAAGTCCGATGGTTCTCTTCGGATGTGTGTTGATTATAGGGAGTTGAACAAACTCACTATGAAAAATAGATATCCAATGCCTCGCATCAATGACATGTTTGATCAGCTTTATGGTGCTACTATTTTCTCTCAGCTTGATCTTGCCACAGGTTTTCACCAACTCAGAGTTGCTGAGGAAAGTATTCCTAAGACCGCTTTCCGTACTGAAAATGGATTCTTCGAATGGTTAGTCATGCCTTTTGGTTTGACTAATGCTCCCGCTTTCTTTGTTGACTTGATGAATCGTGTTTTCCGTGATGTGCTTAATAAATTTGTTCTAGTCTTTGTGGATGATATCCTCATTTTCTCTAAGTCTGAAGAAGAACATGAGTCACATTTGAAATCTGTTCTTGAGACTCTTCGAAAGCATCAGTTAAAAGCTAAATTTTCTAAATGCCATTTCTGGAAGGATGAAGTCCGATTTCTCGGACATATTGTTTCTAGTAATGGAGTTTCAGTTGATCCAGTCAAGATCGCTGCGATCAATGTAAGTTCTTCTTTCTTTCTAATTCCTTGTTTCATTCAATTTACTCTATCTTTCCTATTATCCTTCTTTTTCCCTATTCTGTGCAGGATTGGGAAACTCCTAAGACTCCTACTGATATCCGTAGTTTTCTGGGCCTCGCCGGTTATTACCGGAGATTCATTGAGAATTTCGCTCGGATTGCTGCACCTCTCACTGCTTTAACTCGGAAGAATGCTAAGTTTAATTGGAATAATAAGTGTGAAGCCGCGTTCAATGACTTAAAAGACAAGCTTACTTCCGCACCTGTTCTTACCGTTCCAAATGGAGATGAGGGATTAACGGTATACACTGATGCTTGTCGAGAAGGTTTGGGAGCTGTTCTGATGCAGGATGGTAGAGTGATTGCCTATGCTAGTAGACAGTTGAAGACCCATGAAGTAAATTATGCTGCCCATGATCTAGAGTTGCTTGCTGTTGTTTTCGCTTTGAAGCTTTGGAGACATCATCTGTTGGGTACCAAGTTCGAGCTTTTCACAGATCATCAGTCTTTGAGGTATATTTTCTCTTAGAAGGATTTGAATCAGAGACAAGTTAGGTGGTTAGAGTTCCTTGCTTCTTATGACCTCGACATCAACTATACACCGAGAAAGGCTAATGTAGTGGCAGATGCTTTGAGTAGGAAGAAAGCTTTGTTGTGTCAGATTGTTGTTTCTTCACCTCTTGTGGATCGTATTATGGCTAGACAGGATGAGGATCAGATGCTTAGATTGATTAAGGAAAGTGTTCGAAGCAGAGTTGGAGGTAGTAGTCTTGATGGTAATGGAGCTCAGATTGACGATAAGGGTGTATTGAGGATTAATAATAGGATTTGTGTCCCGAATGTAGATGGATTGAGACAGGAGTTACTTCGGGAGAATCATCAGTCCAGACTTTCTATTCATCCAGGCGTGACCAAGATGTATCAGGATATGAAGAAGTTATATTGGTGGAAAGGTATGAAGCGAGATATTTCCATTTTCGTTAATAGATGTGCGACTTGTCAGCAAGTCAAGGCAGATCATCAGAAGACTCCTGAATTATTGCAGCCTCTTGAGATTCCCAATTGGAAGTGGGAACAAGTTTCTATGGATTTCATTGATGGTTTACCAAGGACTAGGAAGGGTAACGAGAGTATCTGGGTTATTGTGGATAGATTGACCAAATCAGCTCATTTCATTCCGGTCAAGTCTACCCGTTCAGCTTCTAGTTTATCTGAGATTTACATGAGGGAGATTGTTCATCTCCATGGTGTTCCTCTCAGTATCGTTTGTGATCGTGATCCTATCTTTACCAGTAGGTTTTGGAAAGCCTTTCAGGATTCTTTGGGTACTCATCTAAATCTGAGCACTGCTTACCATCCACAGACCGACGGTCAAACGGAAAGGGTGAATCAGATTTTAGAAGATCTTCTTCGTGCTTGTGTGCTTGATTATGGAGGATCTTCGGAAGATCATCTCCATCTTGTCGAATTCACTTATAACAATAGTTATCAGGCCAGTATTGAGACATCTCCATTTTCTGCTCTTTACGGACGACCTTGTAGATCTCCTTCTTGTTGGATTGAATCCGGTAATCATTTGGTTCTTGGTCCTGAGTTGGTTTTGGAAGCTTCAGAGAGAGTCGAAGAGATTAAGAGGAAGATGAGGATTGCTCAGGATAGACAGAAGAAGTACGCTGATCGTCGAAGACGGAGTTTAGAGTTTGCTGTTGGTGATTTGGTTTTCCTTAAGGTCTCTCCCTTAAGGAATGTTATTCGTTTTGGTCGTAGAGGAAAGCTATCTCCTAGATTTGTTGGTCCTTTCCGCATTTTGGAAAGAATTGGCTCTCTTGCTTATCGTTTGGATTTACCCGAGAAATTTTCTGGAATACACAATGTCTTTCATGTATCTCATCTTCGTCGCTATCTGCATGATCCATCTCTTATTATTCAGCCTTCTGCTCTTGATAGTTTGGATATTGAGCCAAATCTGACTGTTGAGAGGAAGCCACTTCGTATCGTCGATCGAGGTACGAAGCAGCTAAGAAGAAAATCTATCAACCTGGTCAAAGTGCAGTGGAGCACTGATGAACGGGATTGCACTTGGGAGACGGAGGAGAGCATTCGTGCTTCGAATCCGGAATTGTTTATTTCAGGTACTTTTACTATTCTGCCTTATCTTCCTTTGTTTTCCTTCTTCGTTCCTTTTCGAGGACGAAAAGCTTTGAGTGGGGGAGAGTGTAACAGCCCGATATTTTAAACGAAATTTTAATTAAAAATATAACATTTCGGAACATTGATTTAAATATAAAGTGTAGTAATTTGTGTGAAACGAAAAATTTAAACTTTACATTTCGTTATGTATATTTATGTCCGTTCTAAACTTTACATTAGAATCAAATTTTATTAATGATGATAATAGCTATTTTAAATTTGGTTTAAAAAGATACATTATATTTTTAAGAAACCGTTAACATTTTTTTAAATTTATTTAATAAAAGAAACAAGTAACAAATTGTACGTTACTTCGGGCGTTACACTGTACGTGCATTGTTCCATTGTCCATTAATTTCAGTTGTATATTTCAGTTTGAAATTTTCAAATCTTGCTTTACTTTGCCGTGAGAAATAGTCCACTTACCCCTTTACCTCCCTTACGTTTCGTTCAACATTTATTTTTTTGCCTTAAATTCCTCTAACTGATCAAAACCTTGCTTTTGCCTTCTTTCTACAAAAGCTATAGGCAGCTGTCATTTTGTTTCGTTCAAAAAGCTCCATTCACAAAAGTTTCTCTGCATTTTTCGTTTTAAATCTCGTGAGCAGTGCAAAAAGGTAAGCACATGCCTTCTCCTTTCATTTATACTTTTGTTTTCCCTGTTTGCTGTTGGCCAATCCCTTACCTTTCTTCTTTTTCCATTTTGTATAAAAAAGTTGGTGGCCTTTGCTTTGTTTGCTGTACTAGCTTACGTTCATTTTAAATTTGCTTTTATATTTTCAAAACTTTGGCTAATCTGAAGCCTACCACCCACCGTTCCTCCATGCTCCACCCTTCCCCATACGAGATCCAACCCACCGCGTCTCCACCTCACCACCCACCAGCACCTAGCCTCGTCACCACCTCCACCCCAATGCCGTGACACCACCACCGAACCCCACGTCTCCACCATCACGTCCCAGGCAACCACGAGACCAACTCCAGGTCGAGACCCACCCCATCCCGTGCTCCGCCATGCGATCATACCAACACCAGCCACGCCTCCGTACCCCAGCCAAACCTCCGTACCCCAGCCACACTCCTACCGAGCCTCCTACCTTTCGACCTGCCACCGCCTGAGAAATCCCACAGCCACCGAACCCACCCAGGAAAAGTCCACCGCTCCTCCGAACGAACCTACCCCATACGCCACCACCACGTCACGTCCCCAGGCCTCCATGCCGAGCCCACCTCCATGAGACCAGCCATTCACCCCTTGCTTCGTTTGGTTTTTTGTGTGGTATTGGGTTTAGCCGAGACTCTGTAGGAAAATAATATAGTTTATACTGGCTTGTTTTGAAAAAAAAAAGAATTGAATTGGTTTTGTCAATTTTGGTTTTTGAATGCATGATTCGTGTCACCTTTACATTGTTATTTCAAAGTTATATTGCCTGACCAAACTTTGTTTTAAATTTTTAATTTTTGTTGCATCTGACCTTGTAGTCGAGCCTATTTTCTACTAGCTTTTGTTAAAAAAAAAAATTAAATGTACAAGTTTATGTTGTCACCTCTGTTTGTTTTTGTTTGTTTTGAATCTTGGTTATACCTTGCCTTTGACCTCTGTAAAAAAAAATTTGTTTTGTCACTTTGCGAATTTAAAAGTTATAATCGGTATTTCAAAGTGGTAGTGCTATTGCTTTCGATTTTAACCTGTTACTTTTTCGTTGTTTGCTTCATTGAAAATTCGTTATTCGTGCAATCTTAGATTTGATTATTTATTGTGCTTTTGGTTTGAATCTAGTTGGCGCATCCGCTAACGACTGATCGTGCTATCCGCGTGCTTTCGATTGACATCGTACTTCTTTCTTTCTGAATCTCCATCTCCGTAGAGGTGAGTAAATCTCACACGAATATTCATACTTATATGACCGTGAAACGACCGCAACTGAATGTGTAGAAATAAATAAACAAATAAATGATGTTATAAGTTATAACTACCTGTGATTTATTTATAGTTGATGTTAATTGTTAAAACTGCATATCGTATCATCTGTTATGTTCTGTTCTTATTTTACTGTTATTCTATTCTGTTAAATCACACTGCAAGTTCCCTGTAGAATAGAATCACTATGGGTTGAAATGATACATACCCGAACGGACTTTAGAATAAGGGAAGGTCGTTATGGGCTGAAATGATAGGCCTGAGCGATTTTCAATTAAATTTTATTTACTTGGGATTGCGGGTTTGAAATGATAAAACCCGAATTTTTCTTTGTAAATTACGGATTGAAATGATATAGTATCCGTATCACTTGAATTAGGCTATAAAATATTATACAGACCCGTGGTTATTTTTCTGTATTTTCTGAATATTTTTAAATAATTTAAAAATTGTAATAATATTAAATTGATTTAAACCGAATTTTTAAGTGATTTATTAAAAATAGAAATTATTTTTCTATGTGATAAATATAAATAAATGGAGGAATATTGATTTTAAAACGAAACTTAAATTTGAAATTTTGATTAAAAGAAAGATGGAAACTTAAGTTAATTTAATTGAAATGAAATTTAGTTTTAAATTGGTGGGAAAATGGAGTTTAAGTTTAAATGTTGAAATGAATGTAATAAGCAAATTTGTAAGTTTTGGTTTTAACTTGTAAAATTTCTCTTTAAATAAATTAGTTAAAAGATTGAAATGAACATTTTAATGTATGATTTTATAAGTTTTAACTAGGTAGAATCTGTAGCACTTGTTAAGTGTTGTGGATTGTATAAATGAACCAAAAGACTAAAATGAACAAAGGCTATGATAGTACTCGGTAAGTGCTGTTGTAGCAGAAACTAAAAATTTAACCTGAACTAATAAAAGGGTTACTGTAGCACTTGTTAAGGACTGCAGTAGGCTGAAATATGATTTTTGTTTAAACTGAACTGTTATAACAGTTATAAATATTGTTTTGTTGAAAAAAATTGTTTTCAAATATAACTTACCGCCACACTTTTAAATGCCGTGGAAGCTGAAAATTTTAATGCTATTGTTTTAAGAGAATAAGTGAACTCCGAAAGGGTTAGATTTTGGAAATTTAATATTTGATTTTTAAAAGAATAATGTCTTTGTTTTTAAATGGTTAATTCGAAGTATATTTGGTAAATTGTTTTAAATCTATAACCACGGGTTATAATAACGATTGGTTGGCAAAGAGACCGGGATCGGATATGGACATACCCTCTGTCGATACCGAAAACCACTTTGACAACCGTGTACGCGGTGGAGATTCCAGAATGAAGTAGGATGGTGACGACGTTCTTAAGGTATGTTACGTGGACCCAACTCCCGTGAGTTGGCATAAGGTGGCTAAAACAGGAGCGATCTCGGACCAGTGAGGTAGCACCTCTTCTCGGACACATTTCTTCGATATTATACTCTTACTTGTGATTTGACTAGATGGCCATCCTCCGATTTGGGAATGTTGTTCGAGGTGGAACGGTAGTGGCTGCTATGCGTATCCATCAGTCCATGTGCGTAATTGGTATATCTACCCTGGCATTGCCTAGTTGTGCCGTGTCACCTACCATATCGAGCTTTACTACGATTATGATTTTAAGATCCGACCGCGTTAAGGTTCTCCATCCCCTTAACGCTATTTTCCGATATGATTATACTTTACTTATTTAGACACTATTATAATAGCGAATATTACTACATAGTAGATAGTTTAACGGATCCTTAGAGGATGGGCGGTCCCAAGCATCTTCTAAGTTACTTGTACCTTTACTACAGTTCATTTGAGTTGGTTTACATTGTATAAGTATGTATATCCTGACTCGAGTGTTATGTTTTATTTTACGCTCGGGTCAGCCTGAGTATTCACAGCTTTGGATTCACTTTTTTGGAGCTCGGAATCACTAGAGATTCTGCTTATCTAGTTATCTTCCTATTTCAGTTTCAGTTGCCTTATTTCAGCTTTTGTTTTAGAGACTTGTGTATTTGGGATTTCTATTGTACTTGTTTCAGAACTGTATTGGGTTTCAGACTATGTATTTTGTATTTGATTTGAGACTATGTATTTTAGTGGCTTCATGAACCACTATGGTTATTTTTAAATTCTGCTGCGAGATATTCTGATATTTCTGTGTCTGTGATTCTGTGAATGATTTTATTTGCTCCAAATTTTATTACAATCTGTTATTTTGCATTATTCAAGTCTGACATGTGTGGATTATTGTCGATTTGAATGGTCCAAAATAGTGGGTTGTTACAGGTTCACTGGAGCTTATAACACCATTAAGTACAACAACACAGCGGTAAAGAAAGAATATATCAATATATATAACATTGATACAATGGCAGATACAAAATCTGATACAATATGATACAAGAATATCAGAGATAAATAATGATACAGCGGGAATAACAGAAGTGATAACTCCAAATAATCAGTCAGAGAGACTGACTCCAACCACTCCAATGTCAAACTCGAACCACAAAGAGAAGCAAGTGCAGTCCTAAACTCCAAGAACTGAACCAGCTCCTGATAATCTACTAAACCTAAATATTTGAGAAACCCAACTCTAGACTGCCCGTGTGGAAAATGGTGGACACCCAGAGTTTAGGAAGGGAACAATAAACTCAGGATCAGTCATGGGACTGGTGTGAGCAACAAAACAGTTTATCTATAAACAAACACAAAAGAATCTTAAACATTGAAATCCGCAATGCTTTTGGAAAATGAAACTACCATAAGACCTCCCGCCACACACACAATGCAAATGCAGAATTGGAGGAGATTTCTTCTTATGATAGTCAAACATGCTTACTACGCAAAAGAAAACTCTTTTGATATTATTACTAGTGCATAGTCTCGAAACCATTTCGAAAGTATAATATTAATCTTAGCCAACATACAACCATTATTGTATGCCTACTATAACTACCATCTAAACAGTGGTGACCACCATAAGTAAATGGTAGGTTCTACAAATAAAACCGTACAAGGTTCGTATTGAAATTTGGATTTCCAACAAATGGTCAGGCTAAGGAACTTCCTTACACCGAAATAGAAACGCCTCTGGAAAGACGCCCCGAGAACCTAACCGGATCTCTGCTAAACACAAGGCCGACTCTACCTCACGCGTTAACCAAGCTGTAACTAGGTAACTAACACACGAGCTATCTCATTCCCCGGTCGTTACCGACCTTTATCCGGGATCCCGATCACAAAGCAACAACCACAAAGTATAATAACTGTGCAGCATCAACATAGGTAAAATATATGGGCTCCATACCATGATATCACCTTTTATCCAGAAGGAAATGACATACCCTAGGGGCGCTACCCCTACAAACCTTTGCCGCAACATTCCTGTTTCGACCATTACCGGGTTGTGAGGCTCAACGAAGACTCGTCCACAAAGCTACGCTTTTTCACAAAGCCACGCTTTTTCATAAAGCCACGCTTTTTCACAAAGCCACGCTTTTTCACAAAGCCACGCTTTTTCACAAAGCCACGCTTTTTCACAAAGCCACGCTTTTTCACAAAGCCACGCTTTGACCACAAAGCAACGCTTTGACCAACAAATGGTCAACAGCACTTCGTATGCCACATTACCAAATTGGGAATGTATCACTAGTAACCATCAACTACATAACCTCTAAGCTCGTACGTCTCAGAGAAGGGTGTTAAGCTAAGAGAATAAATTCTCCGCCACCAACAGAAATGTATTTGATAGAAACCAGCTTTACATCTCAAAGTGTAATGTCAGACACACATCCATACAAGTCCGTTCTGGGTTCGAACGGAATCGAAGGCACTTCCAAAGAAGCCCTTGCAATCGGGGTATTCACAATCCCGATCGGATTTCCCATCACTTAGGAAATCTCTATACCGGCACGACTCAGTGCAGAGACAATCGATAGGTCATCCTATCGTTCTCGCAAATACCCGGTCTTCACCACCGGTCTTCAAATGCTATCCATATCGTCGTATCATTAATTCGGAATGGGTTATATGACACAAAGGTCTTTTCCCGGCTAACCCGAATAACGAGCGCAATTAAAAATCATGTGGAAATTGGGGTCTCAGTTAAATCACAACTTAAAGCCCAAAACTTTTCGTTCGAATGGTTAAAACAAATTACCATTTCCAACCTTTTAAACAAAAAGATTCATTTCAAAATCCTTCACTGGTTTAAACAATTTCCACACTTTTAATCTTTTAAACAAAAAGATTCAATTCACAAAGTTCACCCCGTTCACAAAGATTCATTCATGGATTTCAAAACAATTTCCATTTTAATTGAATAGGTTTACTCGTTAAATCTTTAAATCAAGATTTAACTTAAAGCTTTCAAAACTAGTTTCCAAAGATTCATTTATAGTCTTTCAAAACAATTCCATTTCAAGTTGGATTAACTCGTCCGGTCTTTGAATTAAAGACTCATTTCATAGTTTTCAAAACATTTCAATTCTATTTCAAACTTGAAACCTTTCAACACAATTTGGAAATTTTTTTCTTAAAATGAAAGCTATTATTATTTGAAAACAAGTAGTTTCGTTTCAGAAAAATCCAGTTATATTTACACGAGTTAAAACCCTTGAATTAAATTCAATTTCCCAAATCAATACCTTTAAAATGGTTTAAACCATATATAACTTGTACAACATCTTTAATCCCTAGTTTCAAATCATAGAATTCAATTTCAAACTTGAAATCAAATTTAAATCAAATTATTTAAATTTCAAGATATCAAAAATATCTTTAAAACTCCTTTCAAAAGCTTTTCATATTAAACCCCAATTTCCAATTTCAAAATCAACTGAAATTAAAATTTCAATTTCAAAAACATTAA
The DNA here is from genome assembly GCA_030737815.1 of Allium fistulosum. Taxonomy (NCBI): domain Eukaryota; kingdom Viridiplantae; phylum Streptophyta; class Magnoliopsida; order Asparagales; family Amaryllidaceae; genus Allium; species Allium fistulosum. The sequence goes on from CM060905.1 coordinate 902,304,755, forward strand.
ATTTAAATCATCTGTGACTTAACCGGTTTCCACGTGAAATCCATATTTGTGTGTGTATAAGTGTGGTCCAGGGGTTTCACACACAATAGTGCAACATCATTCAATCATCACAGATCAAATACAGAAATACAATTGATAAGCGGTATTAACTATCACGCTTATCGTTCATTCACAGATCATAGATATATATATATATCACAGATAATCAATTACATTCATCCCAAATAAATAAATTATGGATCACAACACAAATCAGGATGTATCACAACGCATCACATATCAGGGATATCAAACAATTCAACATTCCATAGAATCCAAACATTCATAAGTAAGATCAATTAATTGTCTGATTAATTCAAATCAGATTAATTACTTATGAATTAATAATCCTGGTTAATTAACATTTTGTTAATTTCAAATTATTTGAAATAAATCCTCTTTTCAAATTTATTAGTTAACCCTTAATTATTAACTAATCAATTTTTTTTCAATGAATCAATTAATCTTTAATTATTGAATTAATCTTAATTAATCACCATTATTAATTAATCCTTTAATTATTCACAAATAAATTTACTCAAATTTCATATTATCATTCAATTTATTACATTCAGTAATTATCTATTAAATTACTTCACTAAATAATTATATTTTCCAAATTCATCAAGTGATTATTCTAAATTAAACTTAAGAAATTTAATTTGAACAGATTCGATTAACTCAATTAATTACATTGAATGATTAATTCCATGATTATAAATTGATTAACCTTTTTAATTAATGATTAATTAATTTTAAATAATTATTCTTTAATTATTAAGTAATTATAAATCATTAATTATCTAATGATCATTAACAAAATAAATTAACTTAACTTTTAAGTTAAAACTTGAAAACATTTAATTAAAACTGTAAATCACAAAACCCGAGACTTTCCTGAGCCTTCCACGAGCCAAAGTTCCATCTGCTTCGAGTTCTTAGCCAAACCTACCGTATATGATTTTTTCTTAACTTAAAATTTGTTTAAGTGTTAACCCCGGCACAAGCTTGAAAATTCACGAACCCGAACTCGAGCCAGAATATAAACTTCCCGAAGACAACTTCGAGTCTCACGACCTTCTTCCCCAACCTTATAACCATCACCGATACAAACTGACATCGCGTGCACGTGCACATTCACCAAACTGGTTTCCGACCATCGATGCTCCTTCCAGCAAGTCATCAACGACCTCTACCTTCGATTCGACCACCCAGCTCCGCCTATCTCGACCGAAATCAAAATCGAGTACTGTGGAACATACTGGAACGAAAACTGATCGTTCAAGAATCCCCTCGACTCCAATCACCTGAATGTCTGAGCCTTCGGCCAACCCTTCGCCATCCACCACACTTTCATCCCCTCGAGTTTGGTAGCACTCGATCAACCGGAGGAGACGAAATCTCCTTGTTTCCGACCACGTCAAAACTCGAGTATTAAACCCTAAATTCGTTTCGTCCAAAAAATTCTTGCATTCGAATTTTTTTCTAACATTTTTCCTATATTCCTGAATCAACACTCTAGCTTCACAACGAATTTCAACATCTAATATTTGTTAAATCAACAGAATTTTGTAAAAATGTAATTTTTGTTCATCTGTAAATTGCTCTTACATTTCTAAACTAAAAATTATGATTTTACTATTAAAAATCAAGCTTTTGGTTGAGGATTCACTTTATATTCCTGAATTAATAAATTAAGATGTTCGAAATTTCCTCAAAAATCAAGTTTCCTGTTCAATTGGGTTTTTCCAGAGCAGTTTTAAATTTATTTTAACTTAAATAAAATTTTAAACCTTACTCTATGATTCAACAACAAATTTTGTTCAAAACTTAAACCTTAACAAAGATTAGATCGAGAGATAAAGAATTTTATTTAAAATCTTGAGTTTTGAAAACAAAAATAGGGATGTCTCAGGCATGCACACACATCTATATAGTCACATACATAAACAGGAACTCATTTATATATATATATATATATATATATATATATATATATATTCATACGAACATACTTATTCCAGAAACCAACATGCATCCAGATCCATATTTAAACTTCTTTTCTTTTAAATTAAATGCTACTCACAGGCATTTCAAAAATAATGGAGGAAACCAGGTTGTAAAACTCACAAGCATCAAGATATCAAAACAGGTTAAGCTTCAGAAAAAAAAAGTAAGAGTTTGCTCACCATTGTTTCCAGAGATAAATAGAGTTTCCTGATGAATAGGCTTTTGAAAATATAAGTTGAAGTTCTTTTCTTTTGATCCAAGCTTTTAACTTCCAGTTGAAATCTTCTTGTTTGTATTGATTTTGTTTTGTTTGTTTTAATTGAATTTTTGTTTAAGATCAAGTTGTTTGCTTGCTTCAGATTTCTCAGCTTTGAAGATGGACGAAATAAAATGAGATGAGGAAGCTGATATACAATTGAGTTTACAAGTGAAAAATATTGTACAGGTGATAATTTACTTTGTACAACTTGATATATTATTTTGTACAAGAGGCAGATGATATTTGCTAGTAAATGGAGGCTGCATTGCTTTTTTCAACATTTCAAATTGACTTTGTTTGTGCTAGCATTAAATGAATGAGTCCTTTATGTCTTCATACTTATCTTATTTGTACAAAGATATTTTATTTTTATGTACATAGTTTTGTTTCTTTTGCCTTGTATTTCTTTACTTGTTTCATACTTACCATTCCTTTGTTTGACTTATTTCTTTGCATACTTATCCCATTCTCTTTCGTATGTACAGAGATAAATTTTCATGCCTGGTTTGTTTACTTATGTCTTTATGCTTACATTTTCTTTAGTCTTGTTACTTGATAATATGAATACATTTCTATTTTGATGTGTTGTTAGAATTTTGCTAATGTCTACTTTATATTTTTACATAATTTATTAACATGTTGTTTAAATTTTATTTATGTGTTTTAATTTATATTTCATAGTTTATTATATATACATTTGTTTCTATTTTTATACTTTAATATTATCGTCTCATTTTACATTTGCATTTCTACATAGGTATTGTATTCCTCATGAATTAAAAGCTTTCAAATAAATTTTATATTACATTTTTCTTATTATTATCATATACATATTTTTTAAAAGAAAATGCTATTAATAAAAAAATTATTTTGTATGACGATATTTTGTTTTAAAGTTTTAACCATCAAACATTTTCTAAGTCATTTATTTAAGAATTTAAATTCAAATACAAATTCAATATTCAAATTCAAATTTTAAAGTCAAAATCAAATTTACTCATACATACATATACATATATATTTCAAATTCAAATTTATTTCAAAATTTATTCAAAAATTTACATTAATTATTAATTTAAATTCAGTTCAAAACTGGGGTCGTTACAGAATTAATGATGTTTTTAAATAAATTAATCTGTTTAATTATCGTCTTTTCAAGTTAATCAACTTGTTTTAACTTTAATTAATCTTCCCTTTAATGATGTTTATAATTAATATCATTTTTAAATAATGAGACTTAATTATTTATTAATTATTTTAAGTAATTATATTTAAATATTACTAATTAATTGAATTAATAATGTTTTAAAGGTAATTAATCCTTTTCAACTAAATGTATTTGAAGTTAATTTATCAGCTTAATTAATGAAGTTTCAAAGTGAATTTACAAAGTAGCAAGGATGTTTTGACTTTGTTATTCATTTGAATTAATGATAATAAATTATTTATATAATTTAATTAATTATAATTAATTTTTAATTAAATTAATGGTGTTCTAAAATGATTAACTTCTTTTGGATTAAAGGCTATTAAAGTAAATCCATCAACTAAATTAATGAACTTTTAAAGTTAATTAATCAATATAATAAGGATATGTTTAAGTTATTAAATCCTTTTTATAATGATATTTTAAAGTTACTAAGCTCTTTTGATAAAGTGTTTTAAAGCTAATACTTGTAATGTGCAGCCAAGCATGAATTCGGTTTTTTAAAAGAAAAAGTTTGATTCGTTTGTGGAAATGAATTAATTTCCGTAAAGCGTTATCACTTATATGGAAATTATTTATTTGTATGCTTAACTCTAAATGCCGAAGTCATAGACTTAACACTATTTCGAAAGTTAAGAAGGGTCATGAGACATGACTTTGAGGTAACAGGACCTAGACTTATCCGGCATTATTATTAACCCATGAATAGTACAAGTTTGAATTCAACGAGTGGTGACAAATATATAAGACTTAAATTCCATATACAATCGTTTTATATCCTCGATAATTGGTTTCTCAACTATCGGCCCCTTCAACTTCTTTAGTATTGTCACTCTAAGATGATTTGTTACTTTATTGAGATTTGATATCCTTTGCCGAAAAATGACTAAATCCAAAGCGCGAGAGGGGGCCAAGCTATGTGGGGTTGCTCCCATTAGGGTATTTTAACATCACGTCTAGATTTTGGTGTACCGCCACTTTAAAAACGGTTATGATTTAGATGTGAAATATTCGGATTCTCAATAATGTCCGGCTAGGTCTGGCTTGGATGTGACGACCTACATTTCGGAAGGTTTAAATCGACAATAATCCACACATGTCAGACTTAAACAATTCGGAACATAGATAATCAATGGGGTTAATTAAGAAAAATAAGAAAAGAAGAAGAAAACAAACATAGAATCTCGCAGTGGAATGATAAAATATAATAATCAAATAAACAGTTCATGAAGCTGTTTACTATACATTTGGTTATAATTTATACACATTTATCAGAGTTATATATATACAACATAAAAAATAAAATAATGCAGCAGAACACATAATGATGGGATAACACTAGTAATAATATACCAAACCTTCATCATCCTCCTCTAGAGAATAATCTTCGCTAAGCTGAAAAACTCAGGACTGACCCGAGCGTAATGAAAAGATAAAACACTCGAGTCAGGACTAAAATATCCTTATGTAAGTCAAACCAATATCGCATATAACATGAGTGTAATAGCGTTAGAGATGTTTACGGAATTTCACATCTCCAATCCAGTGTATAACATGTGTGAAATAACTCAAGAGATGTTACAAGATTTTCCATCTCTTAAGGATCCGTCAAAATATTTATATGTAGTAGAATACGCTATATATGTAATGTCTAATCAATAAAATAAATATTTTCTTAGCGTTAAGGCTTTACATTGATCCCCCTTAACGAGTTTTTAAGTATTGTCGTACAGTTTGCATTTAACACCACCAGTAGAACGTCGTTAGTCAGGGATGCGCCGTGATACGACAAAACTAAACCAAAATCGTATGAGTCTCGTATAGGGATAAAAGTATGACAGGGCACGTGAGGCAATGCCCAAGGTAGGATACTACCAATTTACCCTTCCCGGCTGGTGGTAATGCATCATAGCCATGATCGCCCACCGCGTCCAAAACTCCTATAAAATCGGAGGATGCGCACCAATCAATCACAATGTAAATGATGGTAATACGAAAAAGTGCGTCCGCTCGGGGTAGCTAACCACTTGGCTGGTATAGCTCCTTGAGTTTTCAATTTATCAAACAACACTCAATAAAGTTATATCACTTCACAATTTCGAATTTAACTAGCATAAAAATATTCTAGTACTTGTGAGCATTATAAAACACTCACCTTGAGTTTTCAATTTCCAATCAAACAGAACGACGTTCGATTTTGACTTAAAATTTTAACTAGCTCCAAACGACTCTAAATCAAATCCATGACATAGTGCTCGTTGCTACGATTCCAACACCGCTTGTTTCGTCCAATTTCGACCTCGTATGGAAAAGATAAACAATTTTAAAATTTGAATACAAATTATATAAATAAATTTCTTTTTATTATTATTATTATTATTATTATTATTATCACCATCAGATCTGGGCCGTTGCTTTAGAGAGATGAGATCTGGGTCGCACGAATTCCTTTCTTCCCTTTCATCGCTTACGTTCCAAACATCGCTAACCCATCATCGCCGATCAACATCTCCAGGACGCTCCTACCTCAAGCCATAAGAAATCGATTAGGCGCCTTCAAATAGAAGGCCATCACGAACTCTACCATCGCCGGTGATCCGGTCGAGCTCGGCCCCACACAGTAGTCGCTATACCTCTATGAACGATAAAAGAATGCCAGCATTTTTCTCCTCGTACAACACACGAAAATTCATCATGACCGTATGGATTTGTCAAGCTCGAGAAGCTCTACGATTTTCTAGTTGAAGGTTTTCTCTAATAGTTGATGGATGGATCAGAAATTGAAGGAGAAAGAGATGAACTATCGGCCATTGAAATATTTGAGGTGGCTAGGCAAAACTAGGGTTAGGTTTTACTGTGCAAGCGTATATATATACATGTAAACATATTATTTTAATATTATTCTCACCATTCAAGTATTTTTTCGGATGAACTCCAAATGAAGCATGCCGCCTGGCATTTATAATGTTTTACCCCTTTTCCGAACACAGTGGAACATGTTTCGAGGCCTAATTTGATCGTATGCAGAAGATAGCTTTTGAACCTAATTAAAATATTAAATTTTCGATATTAATTTCTATGTGTTTCTATCCCGTACGATCAAACGATAACTCCAAACACTACGAAATTCGAAATCCGATAATAATACACTATTACGGATCTAATGGAACTAGTTTCGTCGAATTCCAAGACAATACCCCGAAAGGCTATTTTTACTCGTTAATTATATAATATGAAATTTCCAATTTCTAATTATTCACTTTTAAATCCAATTTTAAATGTTAACAATCTTCATTGTTGTTTAAATAAAATTTAAATCAACTTCCGATATCATTTTCAATCATATTAAATTCGAAATTCGGTTATTCGAATAATTTCCAATATTAAATTTAAACAATTTGATTATTCTATAAATCAATATAAATAAATCATTAAGTTCCAAATAAATTTTAGTTATCAACATCATTTTATTTCTATCTAAATAATTCACAATTATTATTCAACTTCGGTTATTGATTATAAACCCAGTTAATATATAGAATTTCATTTCAATACTCGTTATCGCCAAATCTTCGAAATTAGTTTATTTCAAAATTTTATTCAAGTTCATATCTAATACTTACATTCAAAATCATTAAAAAAAAATTATTTTTAACCATTTTTATTCAATAATTATATCATATTTCATAATTTAAAATAGTTAAAAATACCGGTCGTTACACTGGAGGTTTCCAAGAAGTTTCACAGGGTAAATGAGCTTCTCAGAAGTATATTACTAGAGGTATACTTCAAGGGGGTGCATCTTCTTAGTCATTACTGGAAAAAATTCCTTTCCTTATTTGATTCGAACCTTCGAATTGTTTTTCTGTAATTGTAACGGGAAGAGTTAACCACTATTCACGATGTTCAATTTTAGGTTTTGTCCATTTTATCAAGTTTGGACTGTTATCTTGATTTATCTATTCTGTCTAGTTTCAATTTTGGTCAGACTATTTCCACTCTCTCAAGTCTGGATCTTTATACAATTTTTTCCCATCATCTATATTTGGATTTGTTTCCTATTGTTCTTTTCCATTTTTATGTTTGGATGTTGTTTATGTGGGAGAAAATCCATTCTGCGTTAGTGGCGTGGTTCCACATGTTATTGTTAAATACACTCCCTTTTGTTTTAGAGTTTTACTCATACAAAACATTTTGTCTGACCCGAGTTGTTTATTTTCCCTAAACTCTCGGGTACTCAATCATATTTGAGTTGTTCGAGAATAACAGATTTCTCTTTGGAGGTCTTTAAAGACGATGATCAAGCAGGTGATTTCTTAGTTATCTAGTTATTCCTTCCTAATGTATGATTATGAAGATGTATTTTGTATCTAAAGATGACAAGTCAGAATGTATAGCTGCAAATCTATTAGATGTAGTACTTTTGTTTAACTGTGATAGCTCTATGTAAGGAGTAACCTTTTGTACTATATCATTTTCTATTATATGTAACCATTTGTTGGGAGGTTTTTTCTATTCTATCTTGTTCAATTATTTATTTTCCGCAAGACAACTTATCTTTTGGATGCTTGGATAACAATACATGAATACCATGGATGTATTAAGTGTCATTCACAGAGGTCAGAAAGGTAGGTCATAACAGATAGTATTAGAGCTTAGGTTTAGTGAACCTCTAAGCCCTGGTCGGATGAACTCTCCAAGGATAGGATTGGTAATGTCCAAGGATAAGTCTGAGAGTGTGTGTGTGTGTGTGTATTGAGTGCGTATTTGTTAGTGTTATAAAATGTTTTATATTGTGTTGTTTGATCCATTGAGTGGTATATGAATTCTGGTTGGTAAGTCTGATAAGCGTTATCGATAGGGATTTCTAAACACTTGAATAGACCTACTGATATAGTATTGTTGTAAAATGGTAAATGAAATAATATTACCAAGGAATATATTTTTGATGTACAAGAATGATTTTCAAAATTAATATAGTGTATTGATGAGTTGATTATTAGGAGATGATAATATTTTATTATTATCATTTGGGATTTGTTTAGTTATGCTCGTCCAATTTGAACATTTACTATTATTGAATAGTTCATGAGAGATTTTCATTAGTAAGTTATAGGTTGGATATATAGCAATTAGAGAACCTTGAGAACGAACCCCTTGTGAATAAAGTTTCACAGTTTGACTATAAGGTGTTCGATGAAAGGGTTAAGTTAAAAGTTATCTTTTAACAGTTCTAAGCTGAAAGTAAACTTTTAATAAAAAGTTTTTTAATATAATATGAATGGTAGGATAATATATTTAGAGGATAAATATATGAGAAAATTTAGTTATAATAAAGGAGAATTATTTAAATTTGAGTTTGACTCACACCCAAATTTACTATATTATATATGTGATGCTATAAACTATTGTTGATTTCTTGGATGATAGTTAGATTAGTTTGATTGATTGTTTAATTGAAATTAATCTGGATATTCCGTTTAAACTGTTTAAGTGTCGTTATAGCAATTTCCACTATACCATCATTTATTAAATATCATCCTCCAAAACCCTTGTGTTTGTGTATGAACTTGAGCTTGTTTTTTCACAAAAGTAGATGTTTAAATTCATTAATCATTTTGATTAATGATATTTTAAATTTATTAATCGTTTTAACTAATGGTGTTTAAAATTAATTAATATTTTTGATTAATGAGATTTGAATTTAATTACATCAATTTAATTATTGATATTGAGCTTAAATTAATTATTTTAATTAATGATTGTTTAAATTTAATTAACTGTTTTAGCCAATAGTGTTTTGAAATTTAGTTAATCATTTTAATTAGTGAAGTTTGAATTTAACTAAATCATTTTAATTGACGATATTTGAAATGTAATTAATCATTTTAACTAATGATCATTTTGAATCTAATTAATTGTTTTTATTAATAGTAGGTAAATTTTATAAATCATTTTAGTTCATGATAGTTGAGATTAATTATACATTTTAATTAATGATTAATTGAATTTAATAAATAATTTGATAAATGATATTTTAAGTTAGTTAATTGATTTAATAAATGAGTTTAAAGTAAATTAACTGATTTGATAAAAGTGTTTTAAAGTTAAATAATTGATTTAGTATTTTAAAGTTAATTACTGATTTAATGTAAGTGTTTTGGAAATAATTAATTATTTTTAATTGATTTGTTTATTAAAGGAAATTATAAACTTGAATTATTATCTTTTGGGGTAACTAATCTTATATAAATTTAATAAAAGATTTTATTTTGATTTATTTCCCCTGGAAAATAAACGTGGTTTTAAAGTTTTATAAAGAGTATCATGAATCATTCCCCGGGCTGAATAACATTATTTTAAAATTATAAAATATTTAAATTATTTTATTATCCTTTGAGATAATAAATATTTTTTAAAATTAATAAATGATGGTTTTTAAATGAGAACTTTAAAATAGAATTGTTTATAAATAAGACTAAGTGTAATTTGTTTGGGGTTTATAGTAAACCATGTTTTAATGATCTTTGTTTTAATACACTTAATATTATAAATTTGTCTTTTAAAAGAACATTTTAAGGAGTTTTTGGAAAAATCTATAATTTTTAGAAATGATTTCAAAAGATTTTGAGAAAATAATAGTGGATTATTTGGAAATATTTCTAAAATATAAATATTTTGGAAAAGAAATTTTAAATGGAATGCATTTTCTTTTTGGATAGTTCAAAGAAAAACATTTCGGTTAGTTTTATGGTAATCTGAATAATCTTCTAAGTGACGATCGGATGTTTGCTTAGGCGAACGTCATGGAGTACTTAGTAAATTGTTCTCTTCATCATTGTGCGATCGAAATAAGTTCAAATCCGAATGAACCTAAAGTGAGTTTTAGTAAATTAAATTATTTGAAGTTATTTCATAAAAGAAATATATTTAGTATGGTTAATTAGTTTTTTTAGTTCTCTAAAAGGGAATTGATTTCGAAATAAAAAGTATTTTTGACAAAAGGTTGTTTTGACAAATGAATTTTTACCCTTAGATAAGACAATGGATAATTTAACGCTAATTTAAATGGGTTAGATTGGATAGAGAGGTTTTAATAGACATTGTTTTATTAAAACCATAGCTTTTGTTTAAAACATGTAAGTCGTGTAAACTATTTGTTGTTTTGGATCAACCCATAAACATCATCCATTTTAACACTCTAAGTTAAAGAGGTCGAGAGGTTGACTCAATTTTAAAAGACCCAAATTTTAATTAGATCTTCACTTAAATTGTGAAAAGTGAAATAAAATTTATATTTGTATGTACTCTCAGGATATAGAAGAGTCTTATACAAGTAAATAAGGTGGAATAAGTTATTATTTGGTGTTTTATAAAGAAATGACTTTATAAAATATTTTTAAACTTAGGTGAAAATTTATGAAATAATTCATAAATGATTTTGGTATTGAATAAAATACTATTTGCAAATTAAAATGATTTAGAAATATTTGTATAATTAGGAAACCAATAATTTTAGAAATTGACTTTCAATTTTGTCTGAAGGATCTTAGGTAATCCTCTAAGAAAAATGGTATGATTAGGAAATTATTTATATTCTTAGGCAATCAAGAAAGTTTTAAACCTAAGTTAAGATTTGTTTGTTAATCATTTGACATTTTAAGTAATGTTAAATGTTAGATTTTTCCTTTACGGGTTATGATTGGTTCGATTTGATTGATTGATTGGGTGACCTTATATACCATAGTTTATAGAGTTAAAATTTATAAAGTGTTTGTACCAAAAATGGGCACAACACTCTTCGGAAGTTTTTGAAGAGATAAAAGTGAAGAAAGAAATTTAAAACTGAGGATTATCTAACAAAAACTCCAAATAACAGAAAGTAAATTACAAAGACAAGCGATTTAGAGTGGTTCGGCGTTTCGCCTACGTCCACTATGAAGTTTGATGATTTTATTGCTCGATACTTGATGATTACAATTCTTTATACTGTAGTACAACTGAATTTTTATGCTAAGTCTCAATCTAAAGCAGCGGTGGTGTTCTGGAGTAAATCTGGCAGAATCTGGGCGCTCTTTAGTACTTAGAATTGTCCGCCCTCTTTTCTGAATGACCAGGGGCTCTATTTATAGGTGTAGGAGGCTGATATTTCGCCTAAAATTCGGGGAGACCAGTTCTGGCTCGTGAGGGGGCCCACATGGCCGAAATCTGGAGATCCGGGCCCACTTTGGGATCGATTCGACCCTTGGTTCGAATCAATCAAGAAATCATCCAATCGAGCTGAAATTTGGTGTGAACATCCTTCATTATGTGTTTGAGCTTCTGTGAAAGTTTCATGGCGTTTGGACTTGTAGAACTTGAGTTATGATCGATTCGAGTAGGTGTTTTTCGCTTCTTGGAGTCGTTCGAATCGATATGCTCGAATCGATTCGTTCGAATCGATTTTCCTGCACGCGAAGACTATGGTGTGGTGTGCATGCCTCGGGTCAACCCTCTTTTATCTCCGAGTTTTACTGAGTCATGGCCGGGGTTTTAGCTATGTGGACGTGGTGGATTCGAGGTGATCGATTCGAAGACGTGCTTCCTTCGAACCGGTTGGACCATCGTTAGTTCGAATCGATCAGGGTATGCCACTATTGATCGATTCGTATTCACTTCAACAGGGTGGACTCGAAGGCAGTCATTGGATGGAGTTGAAGTGACTAGCCTTTGTGGATTCGAAAGGAATGCAGGGACGATGGATTCGACCTTAGGGCTTCTGTGCTAATGGAGTCGAAGCTAAGGTACTCTTCCCGGATTCGAAGCAAGGCTATGCTCCATGGATTCGAGGTACCTTCTTTCTACGGATTCGAAGTAGGGAAAGTTCGATGGAATCGAAGCAGGGGTACTCCTCATGGATTCGAAGCAATGCACATCTGATGGATTCGAACATAGGCTTCGCCTATGGATTCGAACTAAGGACGGTCTACTCCATCTTTTGTCGATGATATCTTGAGCATACGAACTCGGATTGACTTGAAACTTGGATCGTTGGTTCCCATGGCTTTGCTTGACGTGCCTTTTCAATTGTAGCCCGATCCGGACTCGGACAAATTTCATCGATATCCATAGCGATCCTTGCGCGTAGCTGGTCTTCGAGACGATCTGTCACCGGTTTCTAGTTAAGTCCTTGGTGTCACGGCCTTGCCAAAAGGTGGGATAACATTTGCCCCCCAAAGTACGTCTTGTGTAAACATGACGTGCTTTGATAAGCTGCAGTCTCTCATTGGACAGTTATGACATGCTTTACCGAAAGTTGTATTCCATATCGCTGTAATTGACCGTCGTGTAACTGTGACTGGCTGTTAGTTTTTTGAGTCATGACGAGGTGAACATCTGATCCCTGTTGAAGCCGGTCAGGTATACCGGGAGGCGAATCGTCATGCTTCTCCTATACATACCGGGGTCCTATTCATTTCTCACTTTTTACTTTTTACTGTTGCCATTGCCTCTTCTTCGAATTGACCTCTTCAAGGCCAAGACAAACGTGCTTTCCCCGAATCAATCGATCCCCCTCACGCTTTCACTTGTAGTAAAATCAGGTACTCAAGGGATCGATTCGAGATGAGAAAAACAGAACTTAGAATTTTTTGGCTTCGATCCAGTCTTTCCTTCTGAAAATTTCGAGGAGTGATGAGGTCTGAATGGAATGGGTCGATTCGATGGAGTCGAGGAGTGATGCCATTCGAGTCAAATCGATCAGAGTGTTGTCTTCCGCTGCTTCGTATCGATCCGGGAACGACCGGTTCGAATCGATCTCAAGGGCAAGGTTTCGAATCGATGACTTGGAGGGAAAGGGCATCGATTTGATCGATTCGAAGTAATGTTATCCAGATCGATTCGAAGGAATTGAATACTGATCGATTCGAAGTAACGTGGAGCTCATGGATTCGAAGCGCTCCTCCATCATAAGGTTACATCGAGTCGAACCATATGGATTCGAAGCACCTGGAGTCGAACTTCATCGATTCGACCCTCATCGTTTCGTGTCGATGGATTCAAACGCCTTCGTCCTCTGAGACCATTGCTCCTTTGATTTGCTCCATCATCCGAACTACGGCCAATTTCAAGTTGAACTTTGATGAACTTAATGAACTTTAGCATACTTGACTCCGACGAGCTTCGGCCTTGCATAATCGAACTTGACTGAAAGGTTAAACTTGAACTTCCTTTGAAGCTTGTCGATGGAACTATGACTTAACCAATAATATGACTGATTTATACTTGAAGTGGTCAGTAGCGTCTGGATGGTGTAGAAGTGACGGTCAACGATGACGGTAATCTTCGTTCTCAAACCCCCCAGTTTTTTTCGTACGGACATCTTGCTTTAATCTGTAAAATCTACTTAAGTAACGCACAGCACTTGCACTGCACGACACGTTCATACACTTCACACTGGGGAATGCACGTGCTCTTTATGAACTTAACGTTGCTTTCTGATGAGTTAGTTAATTATGGAATCTTCGGGCTCCCACTAGTAGAAATTTTGTGAACCACTTTGTAACCAGATTCTTTTTGTTGATAGTGGAAATGAGAATGTATTCCCTTTTGTCTTCAATTTGTTATGTGTTATGGTTCTGCCCCTAGTATTGGGGATAAGTGTGGAGTTGACGTATGTTTATACTCCGCCTCGCGCTCTGGGAGTACGGAGTTGAATGAATGTTTATACTCCGCCTCACACTCTGGGAGTACGGAGTTGAAGAATGTTTATACTCCGTCTCGCACTCTGGGAGTACGGAGTTGAATGAATGTTTATACTCCGCCTCGCGCTCTGGGAGTACGGAGTTGAATGAATGTTTATACTCCGCCTCGCACTCTGGGAGTACGGAGTTAAGGAATGTTTATACTCCGTCTCGCACTCTGGGAGTACGGAGTTGAATGAATGTTTATACTCCGCCTCGCACTCTGGGAGTACGGAGTTGAATGAATGTTTATACTCCGCCTCGCACTCTGGGAGTACGGAGTTGAATGAATGTTTATACTCTGCCTCGCACTCTGGGAGTACGGAGTTAAGTGAAGGGTTGTCGTGTATCAACCTGTTTCTGGCCTGATGTGATGGCTTGCCCCCGAGCTCGGGTTTCATTTAGTGAGTGGTTGATTGCTTCATAGCCACTCCCTACTTGAATAAATTCCACTGTGTGATGGAATTTAGCTCTTCGTGCATCGTGATGTTGTACATTGTATTTAATGAATCACAGCTCTGGCTCGAAGAGATGGCATTTTATTGCTGAAATAAGAAAATATGGCAAAGTCAGTTGCCTTATTACAAATTCTAATTTCGAAATGCAAAAGTAAATTGCTGAATGAAAAACATAATGAAATAAACAAAGCCTATTATATGTAGTAGCGACGGAGACTCTCGCTGTTCTAGGCCCTTGGCAAAACTAGACCGTCCACGGTCGATAGTTTGAATGTGCCATCTCCGAATCTTTGTGTAATCGCATACGGTCCCTCCCAATTTGGTTTCATGTGTGAAGGAACCGGATAGATTCTCTTGAGGACAAGATCGCCGAGTTCAAAGGTTCGGGGTCGAACTTTGGTATTATACAACCGGGCGACCCGACTTCGGTATGCGGCCGCTCTCAAATCAGCTTCTTCCCGTCTCTCATCCAATAGATCCAAAGATTCAGCGAGTAATATAGCATTTGTTTTCGGATCATAATAAGTCACGCGGTGAGAAAATATTTCTGTCTCGACTGGAATAACGGCCTCTGATCCATAGGATAAGGAAAATGGGGTGTGTCCGGTTGCGGTCTTGTGAGTTGTTCGATAAACCCATAATGCCATAGGAAGTTCATCAACCCATTTGCCCCCAGCCTTTTCCAATCGCTTCTTTAAGATGGATTTTATAACTTTGTTAACAGCTTTGACTTGACCGTTTGCTTGTGGATGTGCGACTGCTGAGAACTTTTTATGAATATGAAACCGTTGACAGAAATTCTTGAATTCTGAACTCTCGAATTGGGTTCCATTATCAGTGATGATGGTATGCGGGAGTCCAAATCGACAGATGATATTGCGAACCACAAAGTTTATTACTTTCTTCGTTGTGATCGTTGCGAGAGCTTCGGCCTCGGCCCATTTCAGGAAGTAGTCAACAGCGACGATGGCGTACTTCGCACCACCTTTCGCCAGAGGTAAAGCGTCGATGATATCGATACCCCACATAGCGAACGGCCAGGGACTGACCATTTGAGTTATCTCGATAGGTGGGGCTCTTGGAATTCGAGCTTGTTTCTGGCACTTGTCGCACTTTCTAGCATAGTTGGCTGCATCTCGGTTCACTGTCGGCCAGTAATACCCATATCGGAGTATTTTCTTAGCAAGCGCTTGTCCCCCAGTGTGATCGCCACATTCTCCTTCGTGCACGTCATGTAACACTCGTTTGACTTCGTCGTGAGCGATACACCGGAGGAGTGGAACAGAATAACCTTTTCTATACATGATCCCGTCCTGAATGATGAACCGCGAAGCTTTTCGTAGAACTTGCCTTTTCTCATTTCGGTGCTCAGGCAATATCCCATTCTCAATATAATTTCGATACGTAGTCATCCATGATTCTCTACTGGGAGAGGTTTCCAACACATCGTTCGTTTTTATTTGATCGATGCTTGGGAAGGACAAAGTTTCGATCGGGACAAGTCCCATTTGCTGTGCTTCACCTGTGCTGGCCAGCTTTGCCAAGGAGTCAGCCTTTTGATTGTGATCTCGAGGTATATAGTAAATGGCGTAATAATCAAATTGGGTTGAGTTTCATTCTGTATTCTCGTAGGATGCGGAACATTGAATCTAAATCTCTGACGTGATCTGTGGAAAATCGGGACTTCACTAACATATCATCCACATAAACTTCCATGGTCTTCCCGATCTGATCGGTGAACATTCGATTGACCAAACGCTGGTATGTCGCTCCGGCGTTTTTTAAACCAAAAGGCATAACCCTGTAGTAGTAGAGTCCCAGATCGGTTACGAAACTGGTATGTTCCTGATCGGGTAAATGCATAGGTATCTGATTATAACCGGAATAAGCATCCATAAAAGATAACAATTCATGGCCAGCCGTTGAGTCTACGAGCTGGTCAATTCGAGGAAGTGGAAAACTATCTTTTGGACAGGCTTTGTTTAAGTCGGAGTAGTTGACACAAGTCCTCCATTTCCCATTCGGTTTTCGAACCATCACTAGATTTGACACCCACTCCGGGTATAGAGCATCTCGGATAAACCCATTGGATTGCAACTTGTCGATCTCTTCTTTAAGGGCGGCAGATCTCTCTGGATCCATACCACGCCTTTTTTGCTTGACCGGGACATGTCGCGGATCAATATTCAAGGAGTGACTTGCGATATTTGGTGAGATTCCGCACATATCAGAGTGCATCCAAGCGAAAACATCGAGATTTGCTCGGAGAAATTCAACCAATTCCTGTTGTATCTGGTTTCCCAGCTGAGATCCAACTTTTAGTACTTTTGAGTCGTCATCCTCACTGACTGGGACGTCCACAGTCAGTTCGGCTGGAGAGGCTTGATTCTCTTTAACTTCATCTTTATCTTCGCTATCTTTAGGGTCAAGATCTTTAAGGAATTGGTAGTGGTGCCCGGGCCGGGGCTCAGGCGTTAGTTGTCAATTATCAGTAAAACGAACGCAGAGAGATTCCTCTACGCCCTTTCCTTTCTCCTTCTTCTGCGCTTCACGTAATTCAGCAACGTAACAGGCTCTTCCTACTGCCTGATCTCCTTGAATGACTCCAATCCCATGGTCAGTTGGGAACTTCAAAGTCAAACACCACGGGGCAATGGCTGCCCTGAATTCAGCAAGGGCTGGTCGGCCCAAGAATGCGTTATACGGTGAAGCGATGTCTAGAACAATGAATTGCAGTAGTCGGATTCTCCTGCGTTCTCCAATCCCCAGTTCTACTGGTAGTTCCACTATTCCAGTGGGTATCGTAGCACTCCCATTGAAGCCGTGAACTCGGGATTGGCAGGGTTTCAAGTCCTTTGCTTCCATCTTCATTAAATCATAAGCTCGTTTGAATAAAATGTTTACAGAACTCCCATTGTCGACCAGGATCCTCTTCATCCAAGCAGGACCAACCTGGGCAGATATGACCAGTGGGTCGATTGTTGGGGCTTCGATTTTGTCAGCGTCTCTGCTCCTAAATATGATGTCATCAGACATTGTCTTTTGTTGTTTAGCCGGAGTTCCATCCTCACAATTACTGCAGCATTCGAAGCTCGCATGCCTGATAGAGCTAGCAAACGACTCCATTTCCCTCCAGCTTCTGTCTGCTGGATGAGGACCACCACTTATGGTATTGATAACCAGCCTCCCGCCTGTACGAGAGGGTTCCTCTTGTCTTTCTTGGTCTTGCGCACGGTTTGGGTTTGATGGGCCCGCACCACCAGACTGCGGTGCCCTCACGAATTGATCTAACTTTCTTTCCCTGATCAACTTTTCTATGAGATCCTGCAAATGACGACAGTCGTTAGTATTGTGGCCATAACTTTCATGAAATCTACAAAACTTCCCCGTCTGAATCTGTCTTTCTGACGACCGTTTCGGAGCGGGTTTTTTATACTGTTCAGTGTTGCAAGTTTGTAGGTATACATTCTCCAGCGATGTGTTTAATGGTGTATAATTCTCGAACATTGGAGCCCTAGGCCGTGGGCCTGGATTTGGATCTCTTTTCTTACTCTGACCATTGTTACCCCTCGGCCGAGTCTGTTTATTCTGTATGTTTAACTGAACTTTTCCGGAGTTGTCACCGGACTGTTTAAGTGCTATATTGCTTTGTAGTCCTTCACTTCCGGGCTTTGCATCGTCCTGCTTCCTAGACTGTTTCGCATCCTCTTGCCGTAAGAATTGAGCGGCTTTGGAGTAGAAACGGTCCAACGATGCGGGTGGTTTTCCAGCTAACCAGTTTCCAAACTCAGAATCGGGATCGATCCCCTTTGTCAATGCCATTAAAATTGAGTTATCGTTGGGATTACTAATCTCCACACATGCCACATGGAATCTCTCCAAGTAACACCTTAACGTTTCCCCACGAGCTTGGGTAACATTGAACAGGGTGTTAACATCTTTGGGTCTAGCGACATGCATGCGAAATTGTTCAACAAATTTCTTAGCCAATTGATCAAATGAAGAAATAGATCTAGGTGGTAGTCTTGTAAACCACATTGTCGCAATTCCTCCCAGTGAGATGGGGAAACTTCGACATTTTACTGCATCGTCGGCCCGTGCGGCGCTCATTGACCATTCGTATTTCAAAATGTGTTGATTGGGATCAGAATTTCCTTCGTACATAGGGAGAGTTGGCATTCTGAATCGCCGAGGAGGTTCAGCGTACAATATCTCGTCCGTGAAAGGAGTATGACTTCGAGAAATCCCCCAATCGTCGTTGGTTAGACCTTGGCTTTCGCGGATCATCTGACGTATCATAGTCGAAATGTCGGGCATTGCTACATTTTGAGCCTGTTGAGCTAAGGTGTGGTCGGGTTCCACAGTGCGAGTTCGGACCGGGCGCGGTCGACGGTCCAAATTTCGCCTCCTTGGCTCAGCGTCTTCTGGGACGTATGGTTCTGGAGTACGCCCACGTTGCTGATTATTCGACTCTGAAAGATTTCGGGTATCAACCCTTGTTTCCATTGTGGCAGCTGTGGCATGATTGTCCGTGGTATGTTGTAAAGTAGGGCCTCCTCGTGCTGAGGGCCCGGCTTGGGAGCTGGTTGACGGTCCTGCCCTCAACTGTCCAATAGTCAAGGCGGGTTGATATCCAGTAGTTTGAGCATGGCTTCCGTCCAATCGGGGACGGGTAGACCTGTGATGAAAGTCAGATGAGGCAGAACTTTCAGTGGATGAGCGGGAGATATCATCTCGTCTGGACCTTCTACGGCCTTGGCGGTTCAGTTGGTTTGTTAATTCAATATTAGCACGCAACTGTTCGGCCAATTGTTGCCGACTTTGAGTCAGTTCTTGAAGCAACACATGGAACTCCTATCTGGTGACTGGTCCAGACGGATCTGAATGGGCAACGTTGTCTTGGTTGGATGGCTGCTGTTGAGCAGGATTCTGTCCATCCCTACCTTCTTGTCCAGCAGCTGTAGAAGTGGTTCTTGTGCTAACCATTTTGAATGATGAATCCTTTTCCTAGACTTTATGCAAATCTGAATAGAATGGAAGGATTATGAATTAGAGATCTGGATCTTCCTCTTGGATTTATACAATCCGGTATCGATGGTAGATCCAAGGAGCAGGAGAAAAAAGCAGGTTTTTTCTCAGTGAAAGCACCAAAGTGTTTGTACCAAAAATGGGCACAACACTCTTCGGAAGTTTTTGAAGAGATAAAAGTGAAGAAAAAAATTTAAAACTGAGGATTATCTAACAAAAACTCCAAATAACAGAAAGTAAATTGCAAAGACAAGCGATTTAGAGTGGTTCGGCGTTTCGCCTACGTCAACTATGAAGTTTGATGATTTTATTGCTCGATACTTGATGATTACAATTCTTTATACTGTAGTACAACTGAATTTTTATGCTAAGTCTCAATCTAAAGCAGCGGTGGTGTTCTGGAGTAAATCTGGCAGAATCTGGGCGCTCTTTAGTACTTAGAATTGTCCGCCCTCTTTTCTGAATGACCAGGGGCTCTATTTATAGGTGTAGGAGGCTGATATTTCGCCTAAAATTCGGGGAGACCAGTTCTGGCTCGTGAGGGGGCCCACATGGCCGAAATCTGGAGATCCGGGCCCACTTTGGGATCGATTCGACCCTTGGTTCGAATCGATCAAGAAATCATCCAATCGAGCTGAAATTTGGTGTGAACATCCTTCATTATGTGTTTGAGCTTCTGTGAAAATTTCATGGCGTTTGGACTTGTAAACCTTGAGTTATGATCGATTCGAGTAGGTGTTTTTCGCTTCCTGGAGTCGTTCGAATCGATATGCTCGAATCGATTTTCCTGCACGCAAAGACTATGGCGTGGTGCGCATGCCTCGGGTCAACCCTCTTTTATCTCCGAGTTTTACTGAGTCGTGGTCGGGGTTTTAGCTATGTGGACGTGGTGGATTCGAGGTGATCGATTCAAAGACGTGCTTCCTTCGAACCGGTTGGACCATCGTTAGTTCGAATCGATCAGGGTATGCCACTATTGATCGATTCGTATTCACTTCAACAGGGTGGACTCGAAGGCAGTCATTGGATGGAGTTAAAGTGACTAGCCTTTGTGGATTCGAAAGGAATGCAGGGACGATGGATTCGACCTTAGGGCTGCTGTGCTAATGGAGTCGAAGCTAAGGTACTCTTCCCGGATTCGAAGCAAGGCTATGCTCCGTGGATTCGAGGCACCTTCTTTCTACGGATTCGAAGTAGGGAAAGTTCGATGGAATCGAAGCAGGGGTACTCCTCATGGATTCGAAGCAATGCACGTCTGATGGATTCGAACATAGGCTTCGCCTATGGATTCGAACTAAGGACGGTCTACTCCATCTTTTGTCGATGATATCTTGAGCATACGAACTCGGATTGACTTGAAACTTGGATCGTTGGTTCCCACGGCTTTGCTTGACGTGCCTTATCAATTGTAGCCCGATCCGGACTCGGACAAATTTCATCGATATCCATAGCGATCCTTGCGCGTAGCTGGTCTTCGAGATGATCTGTCACCGGTTTCTAGTTAAGTCCTTGGTGTCACGGCCTTGCCAAAAGGCGGGATAACATAAACCAAGGTTTTTGAATTTATACTATTAGGACCAAGATTACCATTGGAAGCTCCATATTATTTTGGTTCTAGAGTTTAACATGTTTTGTTAGGAGGACCCCCCCCAACACGGCATTTTTATTTTGGTTTTGATTTACATCTCTTTTTGAGAAATTTGAAAATAAATTTGAAAATATTTTGAATATAAAACCCGGGCATTTAGTTCTAAATTTAGAAAGTATTTTGAAGATATTGGATGCATAGGATTTATTACAAATATTCTCTATATTTTTGTTGTATATGTTTGTTACATTGCATTTGGTTGCATCATGTTACCTGATTGCATATGGTGGTTATAGTGTTTATATTGCATGTGTTTATGATATAAATAATATAACTAAGGAAAATATAACTAATTAGATTTACTGCAAACCAAGTAAGTAAATTAATTTTTCTTAGGTTGGTTATTACTTCTTCCACTCCGTAAAAATTTTGGGGACGAAATTCTTTTAAGCGGGGAGAGTGTAACGACTCATGAATTAATCACTTTATATTTGAATCTTTAAACCATTTTTAAATATTTAAATAATGGATTTATATAACCAAATAAACATCTTTTAAATTATAATTAATAATGTTAAAATCATTTTAAAATATGTTTACTAAAATAGTTAGTTTAAATAAAAACAAAGAACGTGACTGAAAATCGTTTTTCGAAATTACTACTTTTTGACATCAAAAAGTAATCAGAAAACATTATCTGCATTTGTGTACATATGCACACATATATGCGCATGTCATGATAAGATAATTAATGTGCTAGTGCTAAATAATCATGCATAGTTTAAATTAATACTTGATGTGACCATTTATGTATTAGTTTATAAAAATGTGCGTGTGTATATATATATATACACACACACATATCTTATCATATTTGATGCCATACCTTAAAACCATACCCAAGTACACACATCATCGAGCTAGCATGTTTTAGGGGTATGGGGGTGACCATCGTGTGCAAGGCAAGGGAGGGGAGACATGTGGTGCATTTTGAGTGGAGGTTATGTCCTTTAGGTTATTTTGGTAATTTTGCACTTTCTATGCCTATATGTATACTCCAACCTCTTCATGTTTCCTACCTTACATTCTAACTTTTTCATTCCTACTCTTCATTTTCCTAACACATCTTTATTCACATAGCCATGGCCACCATCTTTTTGTTCATAGCTTAAAACACAAGTTTTTTCACTTTTAAACTTCTTTTGGATTAAAGGCTATTGAAGTAAATTCATCAACTGAATTAATGAACTTTTAAAGTTAATTACTCAATACAATAAGGATGTGTTAAAGTAGTTAAATTCTATTTATAATGATGCTTTAATGTTAGTGAACTCTTTTACAAAGTGTTTTAAAGCTAATATTTGTAATGTGAAGCCAAGCATGAATTCGATTTTTTAAAAATAAAGGTTTGATTCGTTTATGGAAATGAAATAATTTCCGTAAAGCGATATCACTTATATGGAGATGATTTATTTGTATGGTTAACACTAAATGTCGAAGATATAGACTTGTCACTATTTCGAAAGTTAATAAGGGTCGTGAGACATGACTTTGAGGTAACACTACCTTGACTTGTTCGGCCTTATTGTTAACCCAGGAATGTTACAAGTTTGAATTCAATGAGTGGTGATAAGTATAAAAGACATAATTTCCACATACGATCATTTTATGTCCTCGATAGTTGGTTTCTCGGCTATTACTTCAGCTTCTTTGTTATCATCATTCTAAGATGATTTGTTGCTCCGTTGAGCTTTGATATCCTTTGCCAGAAAATGACTAAATCCAAAGCGTAAGAGGGGGCCAAGCTATGTGGGGTTGATCCCATTAGGTTATTTTCACATCTCATCTAGATTTTGGTATACCATCACTTTAAAAATGGTTATGATTTAGATGTGAAATATTCAGATTCTCGATAAGATTCGGCGGGGTCCGACTTGGAGGTTTTCGAGAAGTTTCACAGAGTAAATGAGCTTCTCAGAAGTATATTACTAGAGGTATAGTTCAATGGGGGTGCACCCTTCTAGTCATTGTTGGAAAATTTTCCTTTCCTTATTTGTTTCGAACCTTCGAATTGTTTTTCTTTAATTACAACGGGAATAGTCAACCATTCTTCACAATGTTCAATTATAGGTTGTTAATTCTATCAAGTTTGGACTGTTATTTTAATTTATTCATTATGTCCAGTTTGGATCTTGGTCAGACTATTTCCATTCTTTCAAGTCTAGATCTTTATACTATTTTTGCCCATCATCTATGTTTTGTTTCCTATTGTTCTTTTCCATTCTTATGTTTGGTTGTTGTTTATGTGGGAGAAAACATGTTCCACGTTAGCAGCATGATCCCACTTTTTGCTGTTAAATACACTCCCTTTTGTTTAAGAGTTTTACTCATACCAGACATTTTGTCTGACTCAAGTTATCTATTATCTCTAAAATCTCGAGTACTCAATATATTTGAGTAGTCTAGGAATAGCAGGTTTCTCTTTGGAGCTCTTTGAAGACGATGATCGTGCACGTGGCTCCTAAGTTATCTAGTTATTCCTTTCCACTGTATGATTATGAAGAAGTATTTTATGTCTAAAATGACAAGTCAGAATGTATAGTTGCAAATCTATTAGATGTAGTACTTCTACTTAACTACGATAGCTCCATGTAAGGAGTAACCATTGAAAGTGCTACTAAGGATCGTAATATGGAATATTATCTAACTTATCTACTAGTGTGGAATATAAATATAAAAATTAAATAGTAAAGTAAATGACACTAGAGATTTTTATACTGGTTCGAACTTCCCGTTCTACATCCAGTCCCAGACTCTATTTGGATTTTAACTATCAACCCTCTCTTAAACCGGAGGAATAGGTATTACACCGCCTTATCAACCGAACAGGACTTCTACTGCCTAGACAACTGAATAGGACTTCTACCGTCTGAGCAACCGAACAGGACTTCAATAATACGGGGAATTTTCTTGACTGATTGTGCTCTTTAAATAGCACGAATAAGTCTTTAGAGTACACCATTACAATAATCTTCTCCTTTGTGGTACATAGTGTAGTTCGTGAAGATTAGAAGTTAACTTAATCACAAATGAATTTGTGCTTGAATGTGCAAGTGATTAGAACGAGAATTTGAGCGCAAATGGCAGAATGATTAGATAATAAGTATAAGAGAATAGAATCAGAAATTAAGTTTACTAAAACAAATGAATTGAAGGCTATTTATTGTTTAAGTGTTGCCACTCATCATGAAAAGTTACGATCAAAAGATACGGAAACAACTCTTGAATCAAAGGTTGTTTATGTTCGTTGAATGGAAGTAACCGTTCAGAAAATAGTTGTTATGTATTTTCTGTCGACTGAATAAAAGATTTCACTCTACTGAAATTTAAAAAAATTTGAATTACAAAGTGATATTTAAAAATACTTACAATTCAGTCGACTGAATAGGGAAGTTCAGTCGACTGAAAATTCAGATGCACTATGCACGTGCATAAATATTCAATCGACTGAACTGCCTGTTTCAGTCGGTTGAATACCTTGTTTTCTACCATTGTGAGGTTCTTGAGAAACAATTTGTGTGTGAACTTTTTATAGTCAATACTTGATATATGTAGTATGATTTGAAAACAATTTTAAGTGCTTATGTGTGCTTTAGAGAGATTTTGAAAAAAATCAACTTCTAGACTAGACTATAGACAAACCATAAATAATATTGAAGCTTCTATTTGAATTCTTGGTCCGCAGTCTATGTCGAGTAGAATAACACCTTCTCCTGCAAATATGGTTAGTTCACATAATATTTACTTATATAGTTTTCACAATCAAAACATCAAAATACAAAATTCTAATAACCTTTTGTACTATATCATTTTGTATTACATTTAACCATTCCGTTGTGCGGTTTTTTCTATTTTATCTTCTTCTGTTCTTTATTTTTCTTTAAGACAACTTGTCTTTCAGACGCTTGGGCAACGACACATGAATAGCATGGATGTATTAAGTGTCGTCCCCAGGGGTCAAAAAGGTGGATCGTCACAACTAGCAAATGTTGTTTCGAAGAGACCGAGATCGAATAAGTATAAATTATCTAAAAACCACTTCGATCTAACTCAAGCCATCGAATTGAAGTATCTTGAAGATGATGGAATCAAAGACGGAGCTCTCTGAAGTGTAAGGGCTACTTTCTACCAATCCTGAGGTTGATTCCAAAATGGAATTAGTAAAAGTAGTGCCTTTGGTTTGTTCATATCCTGAACAACTTGTATTAATGAATGCTAACATTGCAATGTGCCTAGAAGGTAGTGTTAGCATTCCAAGCGGGAATTGCTAAGAGACGAAAAGGTAATCGTGACCTCACAACTTGGTAATGACTAAAACATGGGATATGCTTCAGAGCTATGTGATTCGCTACCATTAGGAGCATCATTCCTCGATGTAGAATCGATATTTATAGTTTTGGTATCCGTGCATGGATGGGGTGAGGGTCTGGAATAGGTTTCCATATATGGTGCCCAAAGGATTATGTAATCCGGCTTGTCATGTTAGACGGGCAAGTGGCTCTGATTCGTTGGAATCGATAGGTTCGATCTTGGTACATTTTTCTAGAGGTGTACTATGGAAGGCAGTACTCCAATAGCCTTGTCATGGATGGAAATCCAATCTCCGATACTTGCTTTTATGGACTTAGTTGTGCCTAACTATGTTGAAATGTGAGACGCATGCATTTCAGCTATTTTATATATTTATTTCTCCTTAGACACTATTATAATATCAATGGATTTTCTAATAAAATGTTTTGGTTATCATAAGGTAAAAACTCATCCGTGTTTGTGTGCAGCATGGTCTTACGAGATATTTTTATTTCAAAAATTTTTACAACATTAAGTAATCCATTTAATTGTGTTTCTCACGCTGGTTTTACTAGACTGACATGGGCGTTGTTTTCCTATAATGCTCGGGGTCAGCCCGGGCATATTTTCTAGATTTAGCTGGACACTTTGGACCTTTCAAAAGACGAGCTGGATGCCTCCAAGAAGTACTTCCATATTTTCTTTATCTTCTGATATTTGTTCTTGTTGTAGTTATCAGTAATTGTAAGGACAAGTTCTTATAACTGTCCAGGGATAATTATAAGATAATTGTACTCTAATTGATGTATGTATATTAAAGTTTAGTTTTTCTTTTGTAAAGAACACTTGTATATTGTATGTTACTCGTCACATTTTTGTGAGATTCTGTACTATCTTTCCTTCTTTCACTCCAATGATTCGTCTTTTGGGCACTTAGATGTTCAGCACGTGAATATCGTGGATGTATTAGTGTCGATTTCTGAGGGTCGAAAAGGCAGGTTGTTACAACATCGGTAATAATATTTTAAGAGATATTTTGAAAAAGTATCAGCTTAGAAGCGATATGAGATATATCGACGATATTATCTGATATTAACTACATAGAGTGACTGTTATTTACACTAATTCTCTTCATCAAAACTATATCACATTAGGATTTGTGGAATTTGGTTTTGGTCAAAATTCCAACATTTTCCACTTTCAACTTTGTAAGTGCAAATACAAAATCCTTGGTTCAACAATAATAGTTGTTATTAATCGTACTGCTCTTACCAGAGACTTTGACTTTGGGTTGACTTAAGTTGACCTTGTGATACTAACCCAATATAACTGAGGAGACGAATTCTCTTTTGAATAGTATTTCACTTCCAATGTTTCCAATCGATCCAATTATAGTCGTTTGATGGACGCTATGCCTTAATTTAACTATAATCAAAGTGGAGTTTGCACAACGAAGCTTGATAGTACTGTTAAGTTGAGGGAATTGTG
The DNA here is from genome assembly GCA_030737815.1 of Allium fistulosum. NCBI lineage: Eukaryota > Viridiplantae > Streptophyta > Magnoliopsida > Asparagales > Amaryllidaceae > Allium > Allium fistulosum. The sequence goes on from CM060905.1 coordinate 902,331,903, forward strand.
TAAAATTATCACATCAATATTCTCTATTTGACCTTAATTGTCTTAACAAACAGAAAACTAATGAGTGGGTCGTTCCATAGTTATCCAACAACTATTAGTACGTAGCCCCTTGGTATCCCCAACAGCCATGAGTAATACACTATTTAATGTTTGGAGAGCATTACGTACTCCAGTCTCAACGGATGTATCGATATCCAGTCTCGATACATGTTGACTGAAAATACTTAAAATGGTATGTTTATTTTATTGTGATAAATTACTCATAATTATAATACATTATAACTACTATCACAAAACATACCACTTATGAATTTTCTATATTAAATATACTCTTAATTATATATATAATTAACATAGCACATTTTATAAAGTATATAGTAGAAAGAAAACACCTTCTGTTCTGAGCCAGATTGGTTATCGAGTTAGACATATGTAACAAGTTACATATTATCCCTAGGGCATACCCATAACTCTATCAATCTCCCACTTGCACTTGGGGTTAAATATGGAATCTTATTCCTACTTCATCGGTCAATTTTATAAAAAACAATCAGGTCAGTCCCTCGGCAAATGGGCATGCTATGTTGTTTTAATTCACTACTCTGTCAACCAACTCTCTCTGATGCTGATAAACTGCCTTCATTATGTAGAACTATTTGGAGTATGTCGCTTGACTTCTAGTGAGCTCTAAATTCTTTTATGAACCATACAGCGACATGGTTACCATATAACAATGTCATGGGTTTCTCAAAATTTGGAATCGCCTTTAGCTTAGCTACACATTTGTCTATTTATTTAAACTTCTTATATTGTAGTAGTTTTTGGTTGAATTAGCTACTATTTATTGTTTGGAACAATCCCAACTTAAAGTTCTCAACTTAAGTTTGAATATGAATTTAGGATTAACGTACTGTACTCGATATCACTAATTAAGTTCGAGTCTGTACACTCCTTCACAAGGAGTTCATTATTTCTATAAACAATTCTCTAATGTTTCATAAATACTTAAGAACATTCAAAATATATAGTAATCTTAATTTGGATTTGATGCTTGTTATATATATTAAATACATAAGCAAAGTGTGATATTGTATATAGTATGGCACGCATGATAATTCTTGTTGCCAATGCATAAGTAATCCATCTTACACGCTTAATATTAAACAATTTAATATAGTGCTTGTGTATATCGTTTTGGGATATTCCTAACATCCTTTTATGTTGATTATAAAAGATGTCATTTTCAAATCTAGTGCCGAGTATTAAACAATCAAACTAACATGATTTTAACTCAAATGCATCATCAATAATCATAAGTTTGTTGTTTTCTTATTGTTTTAGTAATATTTTGTACCTATTAATATTCTTTCTTATAGACACAAGCTTCATCTGCATTTTGACTAAAATTCAAATTATCTGATTTCTCAGTCAAAATACTTACTTAAATCAGTTGTTTATCGAATAACACTTTCGTATCATTTTTTGGATCGTATCCAATACTCACAAACTCAATTATTACTCCCATTGACTTCGAGACATTTTGGTTGTTATGTGTAACAGTCCATCTAAATCATAATATAGAATTTTTTTTATTTCAACATATATATATATATATATCAAAACTCAAAGTCATAACGAGTGATAAATTTTGTAAGTAAAATCCAAATTTACTAAGCACGTTAAATGATGTATTTGTTATGTTAATTCCAATAATTGAAATTTAAGATGTTATTTTTATCAATGTGGCTTATATTCCAACTGCATTGATCTTCTTCCTGAAGAAATTTTTGTAGCTGATGGATCATGTCTGTTTGGGTACCAATATTCAAATCATATTTTGATAAGTACTTGGAATCAATTCTGGATTTGTGCATCGTACCACATGGTAGAGTCAATACTCTTAATGGCTTACTTAAGGCTGAGAAAGCTCTTTTTTCAACAATAATTGTTATCCCGCCTTTTGGCAAGGTCGTGACACGAAGAACTTGACTAGAAACCAATGACAGTTCGTCTTGGAGATCGATTACACGTAGGCTCACTATGGATATCGATGAATTTTGTCCAAGTCCGGATCAAGCCACGATTAACAAGACATAACAATTGAAGCCTGGGGAGCCAGCATTCCAAATTTCAAGACAATCCGAGTTCGTACGCTCAAGTTATCATCGATGCAAATTGAGAGGAAATAACCCTAGGTTCGAATCCATAGGCAGAGATTCTGTTCGAATCCATCCATCGGCTTCTGTTCGTATCCTTTGGTTCGAATCCATCGCCTTAGCACCACAACCATCTTGTTCGAATCCATCAACGATGCTTCCTTCGTATCCATCAGTAGAGGTATGTTTGAAACCCTCAAATGGCCAAACTTCGTATCCATCGCCCGAAGCCACATGCTCGAATCCACCAAATTCCCCCTGCCTCGAATCCATAGGTGTCACTACACTTCGAATCCATCCTGTGACCTCGCATCGTATCGATCCTGTGACCTTGCTTCGAATCCATCCTACTTGAGACAAATTCGTATCGATCAACTATTGTATACCTAGATCGATACGATCGAACATCCCTTCGAATCCATTCCCTCGAATTCACTAAGTCAAAGCGGCGAGATATTTGGGACGACTCGATCAAATAGGCGAATAAAGCGGATCAGAGCTAACGTTTCGCTCCACATCATCATGAAGCCACGAGCCACCATCGATCCGAAGTGATCGATTCGATCAGATCGATTCGAACGTACCAGTCTGCCGAGAAACATCAATTCGTATCGACCATATCTCATGATCCCTAAGTCCAAATGCTATGAAATTTTCACAGAAGCTAGAACACATGTTGAAGAATGTCCACACCAAATTTCAGCTCGATTGGACAATTTCTTGATCGATTCGAATGGACTTCGAATCGATCCCAAAGTGGGCCCGAATTTTCTGAAAGCGGGTGTATGGGCCCACTCACGTGCCAGAACTGGTCTCCCTTCAATTTAGGCGAAATATCAGCCTCCTACACCTATAAATAGAGCCCCTGGTCGTTCAAAAAAGGGGTCGGACAATTTTAGGAGCTAAAGAGCGCCCAGACTCTGCCAGATCTACTCAGAATCACCACTGCTTCCTTAGATTCAGATTATAATCATATAATCAGTTGTACTACATCAGAAGAAATTGTAATCATCGAGTGAACATCAATAAAATCAGCAACTTCAGAGTGGACGTAGGCAAGATCGCCGAACCACTATAAATCCTGTGTCATTTACTGTTTTTATTGAGTTTCCAGAGTGATTTGCATACTTATTTCTCTACATATTTGATATCTATGATCTATGATTGGGAACTGGTGCTTTCACGACAATTGGGGTATGTGACCAATTTTGGCACAAACAATAATAAAATTCACAGTTTATCTTTAATGTGCAAGATTTATCATTAGGCATTCTTGTGAGGAATGCGGAATATGGATCTTAAGGCTAGAATGAACACTAGAGGGGGGTGAATAGTGTTTATAAGAAATTACTAAATCCTTTTGAGTTATTGTTGATTTGTACACAAATGTATGCAATATTCAGACATAGATATAATCACAGAATCAAACACAGATGCAGAAATAAAGTAAATGCAGTAAAGGAAAGAACACACTGGATTTTATACTAGTTCGGAGTTACCCTACATCCAGTCCCGCACAACTAAGTACGGATTTCCTTTCAAAAGCAATTCAACAATTACAACCCTTGATTTCAAGGCCACGAGGTACACCCTCCAGAATCACAATCCTTTGGGTAGAGATACTTGATTTCCGGGCAACAAGTTCACCCAATTGATTTCTCAAGGCTACAATCACACCTTTTCTCACTTGATTGATTTCCAAGGCTACAATCACACCTTTTACTCTATTTATTACAAAGAAAGTCTATAACTCTGAATAACACTGAGGATCTTGATGAGATAGTGATAGAGAATCAAACCAGAGATTATCTAGTTAGATTCAATGTTGATTTCGGCAGAGTAATGGTAAGAATATGTATAAAGAAATGTGAAAGAAGAAGAGAAGTGAAAAACCAGAAAATCTATATTCAAATTCGTTGAAACTAACCCCTATTTATAGAAGAACAACAGCCATGTCCATTCGTGAAAGGTTATGGCGAATAGACACTTCTTTTGAAATTTAAATTTTTGAATCTAACTGTCACTATGTCGACATGGGGTACTAGGGCATGTCGACATCCCAATGCATTTTTTGAAGATTTGATTTTCTTTGAAAATAACCTTTATCTTATATTAAAAACTATTTAAACTCTATAAATATACTTGACTATAGATAAAATACATAGATAAATATAGAGAATAATATATTTATAATTTTACTATAATTTTATATTTAAATCTAAGTATAAATATATTATAATTAAAAGATAGTTTAAAACAAACGAAGTTTAAAACAAGAGTTTATTAAAAAAAACAAAGAATATTTTAAGGCTAAAACATCTTTTTGAAAATCATTTGAAAAGATAATTTTTAAGGCTAAAACATTTTGAAAAGCAGTTTTAAAAATCATTCTAAAGTAGTTTTGAAAATCATTTTGAAGTAGATTTGCAAGCTTCTTCCTGCAGAATATCTCATCATATCAGGACTCGAGAACTTGTACAAAACCAGGATGTTCGTGGGTTTGTAAGCCACTTGTCGTAGGTTTGTAAGCTACTTGTTGTGGGTTTGAAAGCCACTAAAAAGGTAGAAATGGGTTCCATCCCAAAAGAAAAATGGAGTGAAGATTTTAGTGCTATTATGAAGTTTTAACATAATTCTAGACTCAATACTTATCTTGAAATCTTGAACTCTTGATAATCTTGATACTCATGAGTCTTCAATCTTGCTATCTTGAATCTCTATACTGTACAGTCTTCATTCTTTGTACCTGCATGGTTAAATCCTGCATATACATATATATCTAAACTATAATGTTAGTATTTATATTTTATAATCTTATTCTAAGGTTGTTGTCATCAAAACCATCATCTCAAGGACTAACAATCTCCCCCTTTTGATGATGACAACCTTTGTTTATAAAATATTACTTCTATCCTAATAACTCCCCCTAAATCTAATAACTCCCCCTTAATCTATGCCTAACTACCCTATTTTATATTTCTCCCCCTTTGTCATCAACAAAAACAAACAAACTCTAAACTATATAACTCCCCCTCATTCTTGTACTCAAATACCTGCATTAATAAACTATATAATATAGTATATTAATAAATAACTATACTTATAGACATGATATTCAATCAATGCAATCCACAACAAGTGTCAATCAAATCAATCAAAACAAACAATTTCAATCAAAGCAATCAATTCAAACAAAGTAATCAAATTAAATAAAGCAATCAAATTAAACGTTACGAGGAACTTCCATCCATCCTTCTTCTCCGAAAATAGGGTCTGCTTTGATGGCATCCCAATTTTCATTGTTATTTGTGAGAGAGACAGGAGGATGTGCTTCGTTATCATCCTTGTGCAGTGAAGAAATCATCCATCGAATTGCCTCGAAATGCCTTTCTTGCTCCTTAATCATCTGCATTTGAATCAATTCTAAGTGTCGCTGGTTACGAAGAATGAACGAGAGAATATTCTTGAATGAATTAAGAGTTTCTTCAAGATTCTCGGATAAGTTATGAATTGGATTAGCCATTTTTGAAATTATGAGAAGAATGAGAGATAGAATAGATAAGAAATAATATTCAGTAATGAATTCTGGAAGAAATGTGTATATATAGGTGTAGAAATTCGTTTGAAATGAATAGACATATGGTAGTTATTTAAATTTCAAATTCAAAATGAAGTGTCATTTCTGACGAGTACATGTCGACATGGTCATAGAGGGTATGTCGACATGAGGCAGTGAAATTTGATGGCAATTTTGATTTTGTGAATAATTGTGTATATATATTTATATAATATACTAACATTTATTCAAGAGATAAGATAAGCTAGATAACAGAAAAGAAATTCAATTTCATTGCATAGAAGAGTGATACAATGATTAATCATAAACAACTACATAAACACTCAAATTAAAACAAACTTAAACTAATTCGACATGATATGAAAATATAGAACTAGTTAGAGGATGATGAAGATGAAGATAATCCAAGTTTCTTGCTGACTTTGGAGAAAAACTTGTTCATCTTGGATGATATTTTGTCCAACTTCTTACTAACGGATCTTTTAAGAACCCATTGATTCTCAACAATAATATTTTTGTTTTTGAGAAGGGTTTTGTTGGTAGGATTGGAGGGATAATCAATACTTTCTAGGGATGTCTCACCTTCTTCTTCTTCTTCTATTTCCATTTCATCCCCTTCTTCTTCTTCCTCTTCCTCTTCCATCTCTTCATAAGCCAAACGCTCTTCTTTTTCGGCAAGACTCTCATAAGGTTGAAAAACATATGGGTTTTTCATGAGAGAAATGTTTGAGATATTAAAAACTTTTCTTGAAATAAATTCTTCTCCTTTGAAATTTACTCCAAAATAGTTGAAACTCCGAGTAAGGCAAATTCCATGATATAAAGTGTTTCCTCCCATTTCAAAATTTTTAGGACGAAGTTCATCCAAAATAACTTGCACCCAATTGATATCATAATTTCCGAAAATAGCGAAAAGAGCTTTGCAAACTTTTGAGGTAGGATTGTTAAAATTCCCCAATCTTGGGGTCAAAGTACGTTGTAAAAAGGGTTAAAAATTCTTGCTTGGACGAAAGTTTCGGTTTTTAAATTCAAAGTTTTCATCTCCTTCAAAAATATGATGAAATGTCTCACGATCATGTTCATCGATTTGAAAACTAGAAAGATCCATTCCCGTGCTTTTTCAATTGAGAATGGTACCCAAAAGATCATAGTTCAAAACAATTTTAGTGCCTTTGACACTACTCCAAATTTCATTATCATTTCCTTCATAAAATTCTCGATTGAGATTTGCATAGAAAATTTTAACAAGATTTGGGTGACAAACAAAATCATTTTGAGAAGAATCAACAAGACTAAGAATTTGATTGTTTGCAAAAAGAGTATCAATTTCATAAGAAGCAAAATCTTGAAAAATAACAAATTTTTCGGGATGGACTTTTCCATAATTAGCATAATTGATGTATGCTTTTATGGCCTCCGGATTATTGAGGGGTTGCTCTTTCAAGTTTCTGGAAAGTCTCATGGTGGAGGGGTTGCTTGAAGAAGCCATTAAAGTAGTGAGTAGAGAGCTTGAAGTTTTGAAGAGAGAGTTTGAATTTGAAAATGAAAGTGAAAAGTTGTGATAAAAGGTACTGAATAAATAGTTTTTTGAAAGACATGTTCTCTGGTCCAAAAGATGCCTTTTCAGAGTATTGAATGAAGTGAATAGGTGGAGAGAAATTCAACCATTTGAATTAAAATTTTGAATTTCAAATTCTAGTACCTATGTCGACATCAGGGTAGGGACCATGTCGACATATGCTTGTGAATTTCTATGATTTATTTTTCCTAAGTATTCCAATATATATACACTTATTATTTTAATGTCTATATATATATATATATATATGGAACATTATTAGAATTATAGTATATTCCAGAAAATATTATTACATTATTAAAAAATAATAAAAATAAAATAATAATAAAATTATAATAATAATAAAAAATAAATTTAAAATTCAATCAACACACCAATTCAAAATCAATCAATCAAGCAATCAATCATCTAATTCTAAGCATGCAATTTCAATCAATTGTATTGTAAATGTGTACCTTTTTCTGAGTCTGTTTCCTTGAATTCGCTGAAGTCGTGAACTGCCGTGAAACACAAATTTCAATTATCTGTCTTTTGATCATCATCGCTTGAGGACAAGTCTGAGTCATCTAGAGTAGCAGTAAATGCACGCTTCCGTTTCTTTACTGAATCTTTGTTTATAGGAGGATTCTGCCTATCTGGATACGGACAGTCTCTTTTCATATGGCCTGGTTCATCACATTTGAAACATTTGACATTGTTTGACACTGCATTCTGATTTCCAGAATTCTTATAGTTGTTTCTCTTAAGATTATTCATCTTTCTATATTTCAGGAATTTCCGAAAATTCCTGGTCATAAATGCTATCTCTTCATCATTATCACCGTTTGAGTCTGATCCGTCGGTTAATGCCTTGAATGCCATTGATTTCTTTTCAGATGCTTTGCTTTCTCTTCTCTCGATCATTTGGACTTCAAACGACATTAGATTTCCAATCAATTCTTCTATCTTTAAGATACTGATGTCATTTGCCTCTTCAATTGCAAGTGTCTTTTGATCCTATTCTGGAGTGAGAGAATTTAAAAATTTTCTGACTTGATCTTCTTTCGAAAATTCCTTTCCCAAGGATATTAAAGAATGCACAATATCCTGAAATCAACTATACATATCTGAAATAGACTCATTAGTATTCATTTTAAATAACTGAAACTGATTTGTGAGCATGGAAATTTTGGTCTGTTTAACTTTGCTTATTCCTTCATGAGTAACTTGCAAAGTTTTCCAGATTTCATATGCAGACTTACAAACTGACGCTCTATTAAATTCATTCCTATCAAGTGAACAAAACAAAATATTCATTGCTTTAGAATTATTTTGTGCAGCATCCTTTTGCTCAGTGGTCCACTGTGCAAAGTCAGTTGTGGGTTCAGAATATTCATTCTGTGTGATATTCCAAGTGTCTAATCCTACAGATTATAAATATATTTTCATCCTACATGCCCAATATGCATAGTTACTGCCATTAAAAAGTGGTGCTCTGACAGTAGACTGACCTTCTACAAATGAACTAGTGTTAGAAACAGTACCAGTGTTGGTAGCCATTTAGAAAACTTTTCAAAATTCAGATTATGAAACTTTTGAAAACCTTGCTCTTATACCAAATGTGAGGAATGCAGAATATGGATCTTAAGGCTAGAATGAACACTAAAGGGGGGTGAATAGTGTTTATAAGAAATTACTAAATCTTTTTGAGTTATTGTTGATTTGTACACAAATGTACGCAATATTCAGACATAGATATAATCACAGAATCAAACACAAATGCAGAAATAAAGTAAATGCTGTAAAGGAAAGAACACACCGGATTTTATACTAGTTCGGAGTTACCCTACATCCAGTCCCGCACAACTAAGTACGAATTTCCTTTCAAAAGCAATTCAATAATTACAACCCTCGATTTCAAGGCTACGAGGTACACCCTCCAGAATCACAATCCTTTGGGTAGAGATACTTGATTTCTGGGTAACAAGTTCACCCAATTGATTTCTCAAGGCTACAATCACACCTTTTCTCACTTGATTGATTTCCAAGGCTACAATCACACCTTTTACTCTATTTTTTTACAAAGAAAGCCTATAACTCTGAAAAACACTGAGGATCTTGATGAGATAGTGACAGAGAATCAAACCAAAGATTATCTAGTTAGATTCAATGTTGATTTCGGCAGAGTAATGGTAAGAATATGTATAAAGAAATGTGGAAGAAGAAGAGAAGTGAAAAACTAGAAAATCTATATTCAAATTCGTTGAAACTAACCCCTATTTATAGAAGAACAACGGCCATGTCCATTCGTGAAAGGTTATGGCGAATAGACACTTCTTTTGAAATTCAAATTTTTGAATCTAACTGTCACTATGTCGACATGGGGTACTAGGGCATGTCGACATCCCAAAGCCTTTAAGATTTGATTTTCTTTGAAAATAACCTTTATCTTATATTAAAAACTATTTAAACTTTATAAATATACTTGACTATAGATAAAATACATAGATAAATATAAAGAATGATATATATAAAATTTTACTATAATTTTATATTTAAATCTAAGTATAAATATATTATAATTAAAAGATAGTTTAAAACAAACGAAGTTTAAAACAAGAGTTTATTAAAAACAAAAACAAAGAATATTTTAAGGCTAAAACATCTTTTTGAAAATCATTCGAAAAGATAATTTTTAAGGCTAAAACATTTTGAAAAGCAGTTTTAAAAATCATTCTGAAGTAGTTTTGAAAATCATTTTGAAGTAGTTTTGCAAGCTTCATCCTGCATAATATCTCATCATATCAGGACTCGAGAACTTGTACAAAACCAGGATGTTCGTGGGTTTGTAATCCACTTGTCGTAGGTTTGTAAGCTACTTGTCGTGGGTTTGTAAGCCACTAAAAAGGTAGAAATGGGTTCCATCCCAAAAGAAAAATGGAGTGAAGATTTCAATGCTATTATGAAGTTTTAACATAATTCTAGACTCAATACTTATCTTGAAATCTTGAACTCTTGATAATCTTGATACTCATGAGTCTTCAATCTTGATATCTTGAATCTCTATACTGTACAGTCTTCATTCTTTGTACCTGCATGGTTAAATCCTGCATATATATATATATATATATCTAAACTATAATGTTAGTATTTATATTTATAATCTTATTCTAAGGTTGTTGTCATCAAAACCATCATCTCAAGGACTAACAATTCTAATGTGTCATGTCTACTTAGGTTTGTTTAATTTCATTTCATCTCTCGTAATCATTTTCATCTTTAGATCGTATCCAAATCCATTTTACCTCCAATAGTTTCTCGAAAAAATTCATTCGCAAAAAAAGTTGGTATTTCATGAAACAACAATTGCTTCTTAGTGTAATTGGATAGGTAGTCCTAAAAATTTGCATTACATAAAACTGACTTGGTTTTAGTGTACGATAATTATGTTCAAAACATAAATTGGTCATCCAACGACAATCGTTCCTAAGCACTTTTGGGGAAATTCACACAAGAAACCACACATAGAATCATTAGGTTTAGTCTTTCGACTCGTATAGCCTGCTAACTCCTTGGCCTAGGATACATTGGGGTTTCACATAAACGCTTATCTTGTTTAATTTTTTAAACAATTCTTTTAGATGAAATTAGTTTTAACCTTATGTAATACTCTTAAGACATGACCATACAAAAAGAAGTTAGCTCAACTTTGCTCATCGTTAATCATACTTTGTCCAACAAAGTTCGATTACTCATTATCAAAATATTATTATGTATCACAGGGAGGAGTGACTTTTGATATTGAATCTTTATTCAATTTTTTAGGTACGTTTGGAACTCTTTCCAATATACTCAATTATTCGATCAAATCGAATCATTTATACTACATGTAATTTCATTTACTTCTGTTTTATATAATATGAACTTATCATAGACATACTACATATGTATCATAACACTTGTTCATGTTTGTGATAACTCTTACAATGAATTACGTGGAACCATTTTGATGTTAATAGACTATTGATTGCATACAGCTATATGTATCAATCCAAAGAGTTCATCAACTCTTATGATGCTCCCACTTAGTGGGTGCTTCGCCCTTAACTGTATGTGATATAATTCACTAGCACCATATGATTCATAATCATATATAAAGAATTATTTCTTAAAACTATGACTTAGTCCATAATTCAAAAATAATTGCAAATAATTTGAGATACTTATCTATTTTCTAATGCATCACTTTTGTTATGAAAACAAATACCACTACTATAGTTTTATTTTATAACAAATAGTCAAAATATTCATATTGAAATAAAACTATGTCTATTTTTCAATCAACAATGAAAAAACAGTTATTATTTCATAAATAATGTTTGGTATGATTTGCGAAAACAATTTTCATAACTTGATGCGAGTAGTAAGTGCCATACGACATTCTCCTACTATTTCTACCCTTACTATAATAGCATACGAAATACAGAGGTTTATTCAACTACTTAATGTAGGCTATTTATTCCATCTATAGTTACCATTTTATAGTATAGGGTCTTCAGATCAAATATTTTGAACCCAAAGGAATAAATTTTGTAGAAAATAATTTTCTATATAAAAAATACATTTTGGACTAGAAATCATATTTCTCATTCCAATATTAAGTATCAATTTTATTTTACAATTCTCATTTTCAAAGTTTCTTTATGAAGCAGATGTGACCATTCGCTCTCTTCATTCCAAACTTACCTTAAGTTACATCTACCCTTAGACGTTCGTTTTTCTTTCTTTATAGTCGAACAATTCAAAAAGAAACCCTTACTACAATACATAACAAACCTTTTATAAAAGTACATTTGATCATCCCTAACATTTAAGGATATCAAATAGTAAATTGATCAAAATGACATTTCAGTGATAGAGTTTCTATACATACCTTGTAGCTTTCAGTATAATGTTACATTTAACACAACAAGATTACTATTGTAATAAATCAAATTGAATATACGATCTCATACTATGGTTTACTTGCTTATTTTAAATGAACCAATTTCATCGGGGTTTCGTACATTACGAATTGCGACCGTTCACCATATAACATTAATATGTGATTGTACATTGATCAAATATACATATTTAGGTATTGCTTTTAAAGTTCGAAACTCATAAAGGACAACACATAATCTCATGCAAATAAATACGTAAGTAACCAAATACGAATGTATTTACTAGTTATAAAATTAGTCGCTAGCATGGGTATTAAAGTAGTAACATGCAGAAAATATTTATTAACAAGTATATTTTATATTTATTTTGTCAATCTTTAATTCAGTTTATTTATATATATATAAATTTATAAATAACTGATCAATTATATTAATTGCACAAATTTATCAATGAAAATTATTATAACTTTATATAGCCAATGTTCTTACAATATTAAAATGGTGAAATGTTACCATTTCATTTTTCTTATAAGGCTCCTACCAGATTTTTCAATACCTTATAAAAAACATAGAAATCGTTTAGTGGGTGTTAGGACTCGCTAGCCTTGGGATTATGACCTTTAGGAATATCAATAAATCATAAGCGTGCAAGTGATAGATAACATTTTACCATTTGTATCAAATACAAATCCTAACCCGTAGTCTTTGCCTTAATCTCATCTTGACCTCGAGGAATATTAAAACATCGAAAGAAATTGTTCGCTTATACCTACCATTTCGCAATGGCTAAAGTATAATGCAGGTACCTTGAGGAATATCAACAAATATATGCATGTATTTTACATCGTCTAGTCAATATACTAATAATGTTACACATAACATGTCTAGTTTGAGGAATATCAGCAACTAAAGAGTATGCAAGCAATTTATTAATATATGAGTGGTGGAGGATGTAACGACTGTTGACCCTCAAAAGTTGACACTAATACATTCATTGCATCTACATGCTGAGTATCCATGTGCCGAAAAGACATATTGTTGGTGAAAAGAAAGAAAAGGCATAACAAAATCTTACATCGTGACGAGTAATATATAATATACAACAGATCTTTACAAAAGAAAACTATAATATACATACATCAAACATAGTTAATAAACCAATAATCAACCTGGACAGTTATACAACCCATCCTCACAAATGATGGTAAATACAACACAACCAATGCAGCGAAAATAAAATATATGTGAATATGCCTTGAACCCATCCAGCTCGTCTCCTGAAGCATAAACGCATCCAAACTAAATCTGGAAAACATACTCAACCTGAATTGAGCATTATAAGAAAATAATGTAGGGATCATTCTGGTAGCATGAGAAACATACGTCATATGCATTTTAATTTCATAATAGCTTCCAAAAATAAAGGTATCTCGTAAGACCATGCAATTTTAAATATTATAATAATGCTTACGGTTTAAAATAAATGTATAAAATAGCTGGAATTCTTGCATCTCACGTTCCATCATAGTTGGTTACAACTAAGTCCGTACAGCGCTTATTGGAGAATGGATTCCACTAATGACAAGGCATCGGGGCACCACCTATCATAGTACACCTCTAAAAAATGTACCAAGGTCAACAAGAACATCTTGCACCCTAGCCAACACAGAACAAGCCTACCCCTTACTAGATAGTACGGAATATGTCATCACGTGGGTTACTTTGCAACCTTTTATAAGAGCTCTCAGGCACATACCAAATCCATAAATATATACCAAAAAGAGTGATGACATACCCTAAAGGTCGCGAATCACATAGCCCTGCCGCATATCACCTGTTTTAGTCATTTTCGGGTGGTAAGGATTTAGGCTACGTTTTACCATTTTAGAAAATCCCACTTTGAATCTTGACACTTCCCTTCAGGCAACAATAAAATGCCAGCATTCATCCATATAAGTTGTTCTGGATCTGAACAAACCGAAGGCACTACTTCCACTACATTCTTAGGATTAGTAGCAAGTTGCCCTTGAACTTCAAAGAACTCCATATTCGAACATATTCAAGGTGTCTCTGATTCGAACACGCATGTCGGTTCGAAGTGTTTTTCAAATAATATATCTAATCCCGGTCCCTCCGAACCAACAACGATAGTTTAAAACTGGCCAAGATTTGATAATCAGTTATTTAACTATCAAATAATAAACAATTCAACCAGAGATTTAATTCCATAAGTAAAACAACATTGGTTAAGCACATAAGCCACCACTAAGCCTCTTTAATTAATTCTTTCATTAATTAAAACCACTTTGTAAATTCTTGTATTTAAATACTTTTACAAAGATATATCCACAAACCCATCTCTACACTTTTCAATACTTGAAAATTATTGATAAACTTATCTCAACTGTATAAGTATTCTAATAAAGATTTAACTTTCAAAGCTTAGAAAACTTTCCCATATACTTATATCGACAATATAAGTATATTCACGAAACACCACATTTTCAATACTTAGGGAATGTACCTGTATACTTATCTAATGGTATAAGTATACCAACAAATCTTAAGAAAGATCTCATTTTCCAAAACCATACTTATTTTGGTTAAAACAAATGTCATTTTAAAACATTAATAACAATAAACCCAAAAGACTTTTCCCTTTGGTGTAAGTAAATAGATTGTAAAGAAATTAGACCAATTATACTTACCACCACTTTCCGATTTCAAATAGTACTATCCGTCGATTAACAATGAAATCGGACAAGTTAGAAAACTATCATTACCATGACACACATTCTTAATTCTCAAGATAGAGATGAGTTTCCATACCTCGAAATTTGGTATAAGTATGAGAAGAATACTTTTCATACCACATTAATTAAAATGATCATTTATGGAAATCGGGTCTTAGTTTTTTATAAATCCCTTTTTATAAAATGCTTTTATTATACTCCTTATATTTACAAAATTCCTTTTATTAAATATTATTTATAAATTATAAAATTCCCTTTATAAATCTAAACATAATTATAAACACCCTTTTATAAATCTCTAAATTTATTTAATGAACTCCTTTATAAACATCCTTTATACTATTTATAATACTCTTTTATAAAAGGTTATTTGTAAAAACTCATTTTATAAATTCCCAAATTTATTTGCCACTCTATTTATAAAACCCAAAATTCATTTGTAAAACTCCTTTTATAAATTTCTAAATATAATTACAAAACTCCTTTTATAAAACAAAACTCCAAATATAAAAAAATCATATACTTTCCATAACACAATCATTCCCTATATTACAATAAATTCACAACAGTGATTTATTACTCTAATTTATCGAAATGATAATATTTTCTCTTTTATAGAATACCATTTATAAACCTATTCCTTTATTTATAAAATATGCTTATAAATCTCTCTTTAATTTATAAAATACCATTTATAAATATGTTCCCTTATTCTAACATTTTACAAAAAATGTTTCCCAAATATTTCTACCCTCTTTAAAAAAACAAAATCACTTAAAGTTAAAAGATAAACCCCTTAAATTTCCTTTAAAATAAACGTTCATTATTATAATAAATTTTCTATAAAGATAGATACTTTCCAAAAATAATTTTAAAACATTTACATACATTCATATATTAGAAAAGAATGATAAAAGAAGTTAAAGTAAAATAGAGAAGTTCAAAACCATTTAAATAAAATATTATAGAAATTCCAAAAGGTTGGAAAAAAATCATTTATTCTAATAAAAACCATTTCCAAATCAAAATAGTAATTATTAGTATTTTAAAGTACTATAATGAGGCTAATAACTATCATATCACTTAACCAATGCTATTAATACCTTTTTCTCTAAAAAGATTCAGTTTTAACATACGTCCGTGTCCCATCCAATATGGTCAAACTATTAAATTTAAGCATTTAACAATCAATATAACAGATATATAAATAAAATTAAAATCAACAAGTATATAACTATAATTAAAAATCATAACGATGAGAAATCCAGATATCTGTACAATTTTCCATGTATTTCATTTTGTAGGATCGATTTCACCCTAGAGGGGAGGTGGATAGGGTGATACTATCAATTATAAAAATTTAATGTGGAAGTATATAAATAATCGCAGCACTGATAATAGCAGAATAATATCAACACAGATAATAGCAGAATATAAAAAACAAAAATAGAACAACACAGATTTACCCAGCTTCGGCAAAACCCTGCCTACGTGCTGCCCCCAAGGTTTCTACTAGAAATTAATTAGTCAGACACTTACACATGTAAACTCGCAACACCCGCTATCGACTAACCTAACTCTACGCTCAAAACACTGCCACAACTCAGCCACTGAGTTGCAAATTCTCGAACTACACCACCGTAGTTCGTCCACTAGTCACATGACTAGAAACTTACAAAAGTTTAAAAGAAATACAAAATAAAAGCAATTAAAATACAAAGACCCTAATTTAAATTAAAAGCCTAAAGTAATAATAAAGATCGGCCCAATCTTAAATAAAAGGGAATCCCTTTTTCTTTTTATCCCTTCGGCCTGTATCTTATTTCGTTTGTGATAATGGATGTCTCGTTCCTTCTTTGTTCTAAAATTAGGGCTTTGCTGATGAGGCCACCGCTTGAATTGATAGTGATGGTTTGAATGCTTTCTTCTATTGATTAATTCATTCACGGTTGCTTCAATTAAGTCGAGTTCGATTGTTAAAATGGTATGCGATTTTTCCCTTTTTCGATATTCGATTAATACTCGACTTTGATTCGAGTTATTTGCTTATTCCTTTCTCTTGTTGCTTGAACTTGAATGATTTTCTACCAATGATGTTAAAGGGTTTAAATAGGGTTCAATTCCCTAAATATTTGATCGTCTGATAATTTTTTTTGCTGTTCAATTTTGCTTGAATGCTTGAGATTTCTCTAACTTTTTCAATTCGTATATTTTTGTTAGCTTGATTAACATGGCTTTGATTTTGAACTTGCTCGATTCCTTGGTCACCACGACTTTGAATTCCCTGATTAAACTTGACTTTGGTTTCGTGAATTTTTGATGACTTCGGCCACTTTGATTTTGTTAAAATGCTGGTGATTTGTACTGACTGTTACACTCACTTGTATATCATGACACTGTTCAATTTTTTGTCTGGACTTCTTCGGCTTGGTCTAGTTGGCATTGCAGTGTTGAACTGCGTTTGGTTTCGACCTGCACTTTGTCTTGATTTTTGAAAATTGATCTGGTTGTGGTGCTGCCTTAAATGCAGATGTATTCATCTTCATTTTTCATTACTGTGTGGTTCGATGCACTTGTATATGCCTTCATTAGTTCATTGGTCTATTGCATTTAAAGCTGTACATGTGTATTTTCATATATGTATGCTTCTGATATACTCATTGTTTTGATCTTTTTGAAACTATCTTCGAGTTGAACTGATGGTTGCATTCATGTTCATGCTGAAAGTATTGCTTCACCTGCTTCGAGTTACTTGTGCATGCTATGTTCCTCATGTATACTTGAATCTAGTCCGTGTAGTCATGTTCTTGCATTCAGTTGAGCTTTATGTATTTTGATCTCACTTCTGGTGCCTCTGAGCCTATTAAAGCTTGATTCTCTGTATATTGATTCTTGTGCACTTATGGTTGGTCAGCACTTCCACATGAGTTCATATTGTAACTGTTATTGCTTTGAGGCCTTTTCTTCTGAGTTCAAGCTTGTGCCCGGTCTAGTATACATGTGCACTGCCTATATATGTGTACATGTGTGTTTGCATTGACTTCACTTGAGTTTGCATTGTAGTATGGTTGCTTCATTATTTTCATGTGTTTGGTCTTCGAGCCAGTTCATGTAGTGTCTGGACTTGCCTTTGCTTTGACCAGTTCATTGAACATGTTACATCTTCATATGTATATACAGTGTTGTTTCACTATTTTGTTTTCACTTGGATCTGGTTTGGATTCTCTGGTTTATCCTGTGAAACTGATTGTATTGTTTGTATTTGTGAATTCATGCCTTATTGTTTTCAAAACTGTTTGTAGTTTTGTTGTTGTTTCAATTTGGTCTAGTTGGACTGTCTAGCCTCTGTTTTCATGTGTACACATTGAACTTTGGTCGAGGCTTGTTCTAGTCATTAAAAAACTTGACCATTCTATGTTTTTTTTGTTTTTGTATTGCATCTGAGTTGAACCTAGCTTTGCCTCGGGTTTGACCTTGTGCTCGTGTCGTGACATTATTTGTATTGCACTTGAGTTGAACCTGGCTTTTGATTGGGTTTGACCTTGTGCTCACCTGTCCCTGCAGTTTTGTCAAGTGTATATCGGTGTGCACGGCCTTTTGGCATGTACAGTGATACACTGTGCATGTCACAAGTTGTTTGTGTATGATTAATTCAAAATAAATGAAGACGAACAACCCAAATAACTGAGGCATATAATATTTTCACAACACATTTTATTTTACACTGCAAAAATATTTCTTTTTCAATTTTATTGCTTCAGTGTTTATTTTGCTCAGATGCTGGATTCAATCTGGAATAGAGTTGAAGATAAATACGAGTGAATGAGTGAAATGTAGTGAGGTGAAAATATAAATTATAAATTGTGATGTAATCGAAATTGTATTGTAATCAAAAATTGTATATATATAGTGAGAGCTCAAATCTGTACTATTCAAAATTGTAATAAAATATTTGTTTGAATAAAATATCCGTTTTAATTTAAATTCTGTGTTATTTATTTAATTATGTGAAAATAAAATAGTACAATAACAAATACATTTAAATGAATATATATATATATATGTGTGTGTGTGTGTGTTTATTATCATCAAACAAAAATCATATACTTGCATATTCAACACAATTTAAATGTTAATTGCTTTTTAAAAGCAAATATTCAACCAAACCAAACCAATAAATCATTAACAGAACAATAAATTTTTCCTACTGTATATCATTATAGTATTCATTAAGATATGAGTAACACAACGAAATTACAGCGGACGCTTAAGCGCTCCGGTTTGATCTAAAATCGACGTTAGATTTTAGCCCAAAATTTCACTTGCTCTATAACATCCCACCTTTTTGTACGCTTTAGGCAGACACACGTGCCGGCTCAAACCATACAGAAGGGCAAATTGTTATTTTGGGTGAATAAGAAAAAGAGAAAGAAATAAAAACAAAACAGAATCTCGCAGTGGAATGACAAAATATAATAATCAAATAACAGTTCATGAAGCTATTTACAAAACATTTGATTATATTTATACAATACAGAATCAGAGTTACACATATCAGAGAATAATAAATAATGCAGCGGAACAGTATGATGCAGTGGAATAATATAGTAAACAATAATACAATCTTCATCTTCGTCCTCCAGAAACAAGTCTTCAAATCCTGAAATGCTCAGGCTGACCCGAGCGAATTGAAAAGACAAAACATTCAAGTCAGAACTAAAAGATCTTACGTGAGTTAAATCAACGGTAAATAAATATGAGTGTAAATGGCGTCAGAGATGTTTACGGGGTTTGACACCTCCTATCCAGTGTCTAACATGAGTGCAGTAACTTAAGAGATGTTCGGGATTCACATCTCCTAAGGATCCGTTAAACTATCTACTATGTAGTACCATACGCTATTATACTATGTCTACAGTAATATAAACTATTAAAATAGCATTAAGGCTTTACATTTTCCACCTTAACACATTTCTATTTCCCATAGTCTATACAGTACCATAATCTCCCCCGTACTGGGCGTCGTCAGAGGGCACTCCATAGGTATGGTACAAAACAAACTCGTAGTAAAGCACGCTAGGATAGGTGACACGGCACAACAAGGCAATGCCAGGGTAGATATACCAATTACGCATCCGGACTGGTGGTAACGCATAGCAGCCACTACCGTCCACCTCGAAACACGCTCCCAAATCAAAATCAAGGGTGGCTACCAAATCAATCGCAAAGTCAGAATATAGTATCGAAGGAATGTGTCCGATCAGAGGAGCTACCTCATTGTCCCAGAATCGCTCCTATTTTAGCCACCTTATGCCAACTCACGGGAGTCGGGTCCACGTATATACCTCATATAGGATCGTCGCCACTATCCTACTTCATTCTGGAATCTCCACCGCGTACACAGTTGTCAAAGTGGTTTCGGTATTGGCAGAGAGTATGACAATATCCGATCTCGGTCTCTTTAACAACCAAACGTTATTATAACACCGGATGGTTCTTTTATATTTCTAAAATCGTTTCATAATTGATATCAAAATATCATATTCAATTCAAACCATATCACTTTTGAAATCATTACTTACTTTCGAAATCGTATTCAATTTTGAAATCATATCGCATTTGAAATCATAGTTCGATAATTTTATTTCCTTTCAAAAGTCATATTCACAATTTATACCAAATTATCGTATTCTCAAAACCATAATGTTTTTGAAGTCATATTCACTTTAAAAATCAAGAATTTGAATAGAAACCCATCCATTTTCTTAGTTTGGAATTTAGAAGAAATTAGTTTTAAATAGTTATAAATAGTTATAATAGTTAATATAGATTTAAAATAGATTAAATATAATTAAAATAGATTAAATAGCTTTAAAATAGATAAATTAGATTTAAAATAAGTTAAAACAGGTTAATTAGTTTAAAAGTTGAAAATCTTAATAATTAAAGTCTTTAAAATAATATAAATATATATTTTTTTAAACGGTTTATATAAAAATATGAATTTGAAAACTTATATCAATTTAAACTATTTATTCCATTCCAGTACATTTGAACCATTTCAATATCCCAAAATCCAATTTCAAATTTCCCAATTCCAATTCTCAATAAAATATTTAATTCAATATCGCCTCCAATCCATGTTCGAAATATCAATTTAAATTACTCCAAATTCAATGTATTTCAAAGTTATATTTCAACAACTTAAAATAGTTCAATTCTGACAAATTTCACTTTTTATTCCAAATTCAACCTTGAAATTTCAATTTAATTTCTTTAAACCATTCCTTTAAATCAATTCAAATTTCAACATAAACTTGATTTAAATAATAATTCAATTTTATATAAATCAAATTTTTATTTCAAAAATATCATTTAATTCAATTCAAAATTTAAGGATTCAAAAATCATTAAATTTAACCAATCCGTTGTCCGTATATAATTCTCTGCCCTAGGACAAGTGATACAGATATCTATCATTTCAATCCGCAATTTAAAATTTTATATTTACGGATATATATCATTTCAATTCGTAATCTCGAAAATATAAACATCCATAAAATCGCTCGAGTCTATCATTTCAACCCATAATGATTTTTCCTTAATCTATTGATCGTTCGGGTATATATCATTTCAACCCATAGTGAACTTGCAGTTTATAATGATATAAATAAAACATCCATTCATCCAATATCAATAATCACATCCATTACAAACATCGTCCAAATCAATCAATAAATATCAATATAGAACTGATAATCAATAACAGGTATTTAACTGGCAATTTATATTCAATAACAAAATAAAATAACGATTTAATTCAAATAAATTCAAATTAAATGGGATGACAATTTAAAATATACCAAACAGCCATAAATATATTTCCAATCACATCATCAAATTAATTTAACAAACATAAGAAATTTTAGAAGTTGTGAGTGGGTTAAAACACTCACCTTTGAATTTAAATTGAATTTAAATTGAATTTAAATTCAAAATAAGCCCAAAATTTGAACGGTGTCAGAATTCGTCCAAACCAGTGTCAAATCCGGAATTTTAATACGATCCCAGCGGGTCAAACCGCGCGTGAATTGGACCTCGTACGTAAAAGTTATGTACGTTGGAACAATTGAATAGTTAATTTAAAATAAAATAAAACAATCAGCTTTACCACGTCATCCTTCTCTGTTCGTAACCCTAGCCTCTACAATTTCGAATGAAACTCGTCGCCTTCGTTACCACCAATAATGCCGCCCCTACGTTCGACAACGGCAAGATCAGGCGACTCCCCCCTGATGCTCACCTCCGGCCGACCACGTGGGTACCCACGCGAAGAATTCTAATGCCCAAGGACGCTCGCCACCGCCGCCAAGTACGAGCATATCATGGCGCATTCTGACCCTTCTATAACGAGCCAACTGTAGAGATCAAAGCCCCTCGACAAACCCCACACTCCAGTACCACCCGATCGCAACCAGATCGAAGATCCATCGTTAGAAGAGACAGTGATAAATGGACGGCCGTGACTAATTCGCCTTGTTTCTGCCACATAGCAACCCAGATCGAACAACAAATCATAGAATTGACTTGCGCTCGTCGAGAGCTTCAAATCGATATATAATTCGATATAGTTTGTGGAGTTTTAATTTTTGATTTGGTTTTGATTTGAAATTGCAATTGGGAATTAGGTTTTGTCTGCCATTGGAATGAGGAGGAGCAAATGGAATTGTACATACATAAATGAGGAATAAGAAATGATCTAGGGTTTATAACGACATATATATCGGCAGAACAAAATAGAGATGAATGGGCTTGATTGGTTCGGAGAGCTAAACGATAAACGACCCGAAAAGCTCGTTTCGACTCCGAACACAGATGGGTTAACCCATATATCAAAATGGATGTTTTCAAATAATTTAAACTCAATGGAACAGGTTTCAAGTCCTAATTCCATCGTATAAAGAATTTACATTGAAATCAACCTATTTCAAATTGATTTCAATTAAATTGATTTCAAGGCGTTTCGAGTCCATACGATCAAACGACAAGTCCAATCGTTATGAAACTTGAAATCCTACAATAATTCACCGTTACGGATCCGAGTAAACTGGTTTCGTCGAAATCCGTATCAGTGGCCAAAATGGCTATATTTCAGTTAATTAAATAAATTAATAATTAATTAATTAAATCACTTTTCCATTCAAATCTATAATTTATAATTTTTATCATTTGGGATTACTTTAGTAATTTATAATCCTTTATAACAAATTTCTACATCAATTTAAAGTTAATTAATTCACCAATTACAGTGTTTAACTTCAATTCCAGTAAATTCATTAATTATCAATTGAAATTCCAACAAATCCATTGATTTGGTTTTAAGTCTTGTTATTAAATCAATTATTAACTTATCATCTTAAAGTTAATATTAAAATTGGTTTATAATACATTAATAATTTCCCAATTCATCCAAATTTCAATTAACATAGTAATAATTTCATTTACCTACAATAAATCCATTTGTTATAGATTGAATTTCAATTAATTATACTTAATTCCAATAAACTAATTTGATTCAATCTCAATCCCTTTTTATTTAAATCCATCATTACTCTATAACACAGTTAACACTTGTTTCACACTTCAGTATATTAATATATCCCAACTCTCATCTTTTATTTGTACTAATGACCATGTTTCAAAACCTGTAATTTTATCAATTACACACATTAATCGAGATTTTAAATCCAATTAATTATTTTATCTTAGTTCCATTCCTTTATTACATCAATTATTATTCTGTGAATAAATTTACGTTTCTATTTATTTTATTACATTCA
Organism: Allium fistulosum; assembly: GCA_030737815.1. Taxonomy (NCBI): domain Eukaryota; kingdom Viridiplantae; phylum Streptophyta; class Magnoliopsida; order Asparagales; family Amaryllidaceae; genus Allium; species Allium fistulosum. The sequence goes on from CM060905.1 coordinate 902,355,730, forward strand.
TTCCTTTAGTTATTGCGTTAATTCTCGTTAGTATAACATTAAAGTTCTTTTGATTCAAATTGATTCCTATTTTAATTTAGTAGACCAACTAGACAGGTAACTTATAACAATTGTTATCATAACTTTTAAATTACACTTATGGATCCATTATTTACACACAATTGTTACAATTCTAATATAACACTGATTTTATTTAATTTCCATTAACTCTCTATTTCATACAATAATTAAATATTTACGTTTTGTTCCTTATATTCAAAGTTGTAGCCAAGTATAACAATTTTCATTATTTCATCGTTGAAATTTCATGTCAATTGTTAATGATTTGTTTTAATTGTCATTTCAGTATTCATTGGAATTTCATTCAAGTTATTAACAATTTACTTACATTTATATTGTTACAATTCATTCTAGTTGTTATTTCCATTAACAATTCACAAATTTTTATTTTCTTCAATATAAAATTAGAAAAATCTTATTAAATTAACAAATTAATTATCGGAAATTTATGGGTCGCTACATGCTCCAAACTCGACCAAACTAATTCCATTACGTAGATAATGTTCCTACGAGTGCAACGCAAAAGATCATGCCTCGATTGGAACTCATATGGGAAAATTATTCATTTTATAAGATTTTGAGATTTAAATATTAATAAATTACACTTAAACACTTAATTAAATATCGATTAACTATTTAAACTTCTTCACTCCCAAAACACTTCTTCCCTAAACCTCTCACACTATTCCTCTGTATACGCATGAGAACACCATGCCCGCACCCCGCCATATCTCCCTCAATTCCTCCTGAAAACCAAACCCGACAAGACCGAAATGTAACAACCCGTAAATTTTTAATAAATTTTATTTGTTTTATTTATATAATTAATTGAATTTTGTGAAATTTTTAAATGTTTGAATTAGGAAATAAAAATTTGATTTTTGGAATACGTCTGTTTAAACATAGCAAATGGTAAATTTTCATCAGATAATATTGAAGTTTATTTTCTTGTGTAATTTTATTTCAATTCAAATCAGTTAATATTTGATGATAATAAAATATTTTCCAAACCTGAATATTTTTATGCAATAAATTTGTAAATCATCTTCTGAGTGAGGCGTCATATTTCGTTTCTTCAAATTTTGACTTTTATTGCCCCGTTTATCTTATTTCCGGTGAAATTGCAGCATTTTTCGGTACCGATTATCGACTTTTGATACGATGATCGTACCACTGATATTTGTATACCATTTTGATCGTCTCGTCGTACTGATCTCGGTGGTATATCCATTCGTGTGTTTCGGAACTCGGGACACGGTGAAATCGGTGAACCGATCAGTCATACCAGTTCCGTACGTGAACTTTTATTTCTCCGTCCTTTCAATTGCCCAGCCTTTGCACCAGTAGTCACTTGCCTTTTGGTATTCGCATAATTTTTATTTGGCTTTTATTATTCTTCAACATAAAACGTTTGCTGTCACATGTGACCGATCACTTTTAATATTGCATGCCTCATCCCCTCTCCTTTCAAATCATTGGCCTCACCAACAACCCATCTTCATGGCCTACACGCAAACACCACGCACTGACCTAACCTCCAATATAATCTCGTGATCACCTATTTCCAGCCTTGTCCTCTGAGCAACCATCCGCCTGCATGCTTATATTCTTGAATCCGCATATTCCTCCACCAAGGTAGCCCGACTCTTCCCATTCCTCACCGTGTCCAACCCAGCGCACCATGTCACCCACCGAAACACCATCACGCAAACCCATGAACCACTCTGGCCCTATGGCATCCGCCTTACTCCCGATGCCAGGCCCACCCGAGAACCCACTGTCGTGTGCCGCCTCTCACCATCCTCCCCTGTACGTGCTGTTCGAATTATAGTCTAGCATTCGAAATATGGTTATACATATTTATAGATATATGGAGGATAGTTATAATATGTTTAAAGTGGTATAAAATATAAGATTTATACATATATTAGTTATAACTGAGATATATATATATGGTTGGGTATACTTATATATGTCTGCATATATACATTGTTATATATATATTAATGGTTACAGTAGTATAATATGTAAGTGTTTTCATACGCAAGCTTAAGTTATACAGTATATATAATAATGTATGTGGTATTGATCTTTATATTAATTTGAAGAGATGAGTTTACATGATCTGTTTGAATTTCTCGTATAAGTTATAATAGTATGTTTAAAAGCTGCAGGCTCTTCTATATGTATATTAAAGTATATATATGGATTTTGATCTGGATATGTGTATATACGTTTAAATGTAATACTGATTTTTCCATATACATATATATTATAAATGTTTTAATATGTGTTTGAATTTGGAATATGATTTTAATAAACATGTATAACATTTATACACTAGCTCATATATAATATGTCTTTTATAAAGTTATATATATAGCTATATTCTGTTTTAAGTTTATGTCTGCATATCCTTATGTGCATATCTGGATTTCTTTGTCTGTTATATGCCAAATTTTCATTTTTTGCATATATATATATATATATCTAATTATAATGTAATTTACATATGTTGGCATATACATTAATCGGAAGTTTAAAATATCTATTGATAGTTGGATAAGTTTGGTGTTTTCAAGCAAAGATTTTAAATTATATGTAAGTTATATATATATATATCATCATATATATTGCATGCGAAATATGTTGGTTTATTCAATGGATTGTATATATATAGTATATAGTACTGTGTGTGCCTATAAAGTATGTATATTTTAGAGGAAGCATTTCGGTTGCAGTGTATACATTTGATTGCTGAGGCTATATAGATTATACAAGTTATATAGTTATTCATGATATATATAAACAATGTATAAAGTTATAAAGTATTAGCTGTGACTTGTCATAGCTGGGACTAGCCCTCCTACTACAAAGTCTATACATTTTTTTTTTACATATATAGATTTATGTGAAGTATATTATTATATGACAGGCTATGTCTATTTTATAAGTCTACTATTGTAGTTGCAGTCTGACTCTGTTGGTTACAGTATATACAATCTATAGTTGTTCTTATTTTGTTTATAGTATGAGTTTGTTTTTCTATATGTATGCTGTATCTATTTTTGTGATCTGATGTATATTATATTATATATGATTTTTTGTATATATTTTATAATATTTTACGTTATGATGTAATAAGATTGTATAAAAATTATTGGTCAGTTTACAGTAATATGATCTCTTGAGTCACATATATATATCAGTTATACTGTTCAAGTATATATATTCTCATAGCAGTTTCGTATATATATCCTGTATATTTGGTCATAGTATATCAATGTTGTATTTTAGTTGTATATGCATTGGAGTTTGGATATGTATGTAGAAATCCTTTTGTACCGATTTTGTAATATAAGAATATTATTGATTTATATGTATATATAGATTTTTAAATATGTATTTTTATTGAATATTGGTTTTAGAAAAAAAAATAAAATAATGTATGTATTCTTGGTTTATATCAAAACTGATTTTGATTGGGTCTAATTCGTTTATCAATTCCTATTTGTCAGCTTGTCCGTCGAATTTGTGCCAATCTAGCTTTGCTTTGAAATTCGTGCTTGGATTCCGTAACTCATTCCATTTTTCAATCTCTCTAGCCTCGAAAGGTGAGCAATCACTCGCGATTAACGTTCTTTTATTTATTAAATTTGATTTCAATTGAAACTACAATTGAAATATATTGTTGTTAGTTACTTAAATTGCTATATACATGCTATTATCTGTATCTGTTCACCTGTGACATCTGACACCATTATCTGTTATTTATATTGATGATATATGCCTGTTACTGATTGTTATATTATTATCATATTTGTTATCACTCTGCAAGTTCCCTGTTAGTATAGAATTCACTATGGGTTGAAATGATACATACTCGAACGATCTGTAGAATAGGAGAAAATCGTTATGGGTTGAAATGATAAACCCAAGCGATTTTCATTGAATTGAATTTGGGATTGCGGGTTGAAAAGATATATATTTGTATATATTTAAATTGCGGATTGAAATGATAAATATCTGTATCACTTAACCATAGGGTAGAGAATTATATACAGACACCGTTGGTCTATTTATATATATATATATATATATATAAATATTTTGAAAATGATTTATATGGTTTTGAAAAGAAATATATGGTTTTAGTAAATATTGATTTTTAAAGATTTATTAAAGTTGATATATAATATGTTTAAGTATTTATTATATATATATATAGAGTTTATAATGATTCAGGTTGGGGAGATAAATTTGAAATTTATTTGAAATTATATTTATTTAAGAATTTTACTTAAATAAGTTGATTTGAAATTTATTAAATTTGAAATTTTAAAGATATGTTTTATAACTTGAGTTTGATTAAAAGTGACTTAAATGAATATTTCAAATTTACATAAAATTGAAATGGGATATTTTGTTTATTTTTGTAAATTGAAGTTGTATTTAGATGTTATTAAATATTTAAAGATTTAAATATAATGAAATTGAAATGGCTTATTTTATGGTTCAAATATGTATTTGAAATCGATGATTTGACATGGTTTATTGAGAAACTTAATTGAATTGAAATTTGAGGATTTGAGATTGGATTAAATTTGAATTTTGGAATCCGAGTTGAGTTGAATCGATTTGTGAAATTTGAGGAAACTATTTTATTATATAAAGTATTTTAAATTATATTTAAAACTATTTATATTGTTTATAAACTATTTTAATATAACTATTTTTAATATAAACTATTTTAAATATACTAGTTGTTTTGATATAAATTGTTTTAACTTATAACTATTTTATATAAATTATTTTATTTTATAAACTATTTTATTTTATATACTATTATTAATATCTAAACGGTTCAAGAGGAAAGTGTTATAAATTCCAAAATGTTATGATTTCAAGCTATGATTTCAAAGTGTTATGAATTTTAAGGTTTTGATTTCCAAAGTGTTTTGATTTTTAAAGACTTATGATTTCGAAAGCGATTTAACTTTGGAAAGTGATGTGATTTTGGAAATGGATTCATTTGAAGTGAAATGATATCGTATTGATATGGGTTTTGAAATAGAAATGATATTTTGGTTTTGAAGTATAAACTATTTTAAATGACTGCGGTGTTATAATAACGATTGGTTGTTAAAGAGACCGGGATCGGATATGGGCTTACTCTCTGTCGATATCGAAAACCACTTTAACATATGTGTACGTGGTGGAGATTCCAGAATGAAGTAGGATGGTGGCGACGATCTTGAGGTATATACGTCGACCTAACTCTCGTGAGTTGGCATAAGGTGGCTAAAACAGAAGCGATTCCGGGCTAATGAGGTAGCTCCTCTTATCGGACACACTCCATCGTATGCCATTCTATTACTTTGTGATTGATTTGTGCGCACCCTTGATTCGGGAGTGTGGCTCCAGTTGGGCGATTGTTGCGGTTTTGCGTTACCAACAGTCCGGATGCGTAATTGGTATATCTACCCTGGCATTGCCTTGTTGTGCCGTGTCACCTACCATAACGAGCTTTACTATGAGTTTGATTTATGTCGTACCTATGGAGTATCCTCTGGTAGCTCCAGTTTACGGGGTATTACGGTACTGTATAGACTATTGACATACCTAAAAATGTGTTACGGTGGAAAATGTAAAGCCTTAACGCTATTTTTAAATAGTATACTTTACTGTAGATATTATTATAATAGCGTATATTACTACATAGTAGATAGTTTAACGGGTCCTTAGAGGATGGTTATCCCAAACATCCTTTAAGTTACTGTATTTCAGTTGATATTTCACTTGAGTTGGATTTATTGATATAAGAATGTAAATCCTGACTCGAGTGTTTTGTGTTTTGCTTTACGCTCGGGTCAGACTGAGTAGTTCACTGTTCAAGACTCACCTTTGGAGTTGGAGCTTCGCTTGGAGATCCAGCTATCTATCCATCTTTCAGTTATTCAGTTGATTCCAGTGATGTATTCAAATCTTGTATTTGACTATTGTATTGAGATACCTATGTATTCGAGACCTCTGTTGTATCTTACTTAATTCTGTTATATATATATAGTAGCTTCATGAACTACTATTCTTTGTTTCTGCTGCATTATTGTTATATTACTATGTGTCTGTGATTTTGTGATTTCTTATTTACTGTAGATGCTGAGTTTTGCCAAATTTAAATTAACAATATGATATTTTGAGCAATTCAATTTCCGACATATGTGGATATGAATGGTTGAAAATTTCAAGTTGTTACACGAAATCTCCTAGCTTCCAACCCAAAAACCATCACCCCGTAACACCCTATCAAAATGCGACCCACAATGATGACCTACTATAGGACAAAATCACGACCACCATTTTCACGATTGAGCTCCATAAATTTTTGCCAAATGATGCTCCTCTACTCCAAAAACTCAAGTCCATCAACACCAAGTCCAAATTCCATCCCAATTGGCCAAAATCTCAAACCCTAGTCAAGTCGTTGCTCACTACTAAACTGTCAATCTCCCAAAACAATGTTGCACCTAATCAAACACCTATAGAATTATAAATCTAGTCTCAACGGACCCAAAGATCCTTGTGTTGAATTTTTTTCATGGAGTAAATAATTAGACCTTGATTTTTGTAATGGATAGATATTGTTTTTTCCTTTTACTGGAAACTTTGAAGATGAAAATAGAAAGGCGGAAAGAATAAGTAGAGTGTGTTAAACTATCTTAGGTGATATTTGGATTTATTATTCAATTTTCGATACGTCGCCACATAGAATTTCATTCTCATATGAACGGCGAATGACAAAACAAAAATATGATAGCACACAAAAATGCGATACGATCCCAAAACAATAATAATATACACTGGTTATTATATTCTATAAAATTACAAAAATATCATCGTTTACTGAAAAATCATCAAATGATAATTTAAATATTTTCTAAACTAAATTTTTTGGAAAAATCAAATAAATTAAACTAAAAGTACTATAATAGAAATCAAGTGATTTTTTATTAAAAGTTTATTTTCTTATTATTTATTAAATTTGATTCAAATTTGAATATTAAAATATATTAAGTATTCCCATTCGAAACGTTAAAAATTCTGGATCGTTACATTCTTCCCCACTTAAAAGAATTTCGTCCTCGAAATTCCCAAAGGAAGAAAAATGTCATTGAACCCTTAATCTTATAAAACTATTATACTCAAAAGGAGTTATTAAATCTTTTAAAATCTCGTACATTATGGAAAAAATTTGTGTAACGACCCGTAAATTTCAACTGTTTTAATAACGTAAATAGTTGAAATTTTGTGAAATTTTAAACGATAAAATTTTGAAATAAAATTTGATATTTGAAATACGTCTAGTTAAACATAGCGACTGGTAAATTTTCGTCCGAAAATACGAAAGTTTATTTCGCGCGTAAATTCACTTCAATTTAATCAGTTAAAAAGCGATGAAAATAAAATGTTTTCAAAACCAAAATATTTTTACATAGAAAAATTATAAATCATCTTCTGAGCAAGATTTCAGTTTGTCGTTTTTCCAAATTCGGACATCTTTGGCTCCGTCGTTCTTATTTTCTGCAAAATAGCAGTATTCTGGTACCGATATCGATTTTTATCGGATGATCGTACCACTGATATCTATATACCGTTTTGATCATCTCGTCGTGCTGATCTCCATAATATATTCATATGTGTATTTTGAAGTCCGGTACTCAGCGGAATCCGTGAAACGGTTAACCGTAACGGTCCGTCTTTTTAGCTTCTTTGTAACCATTCGTTTTCCACCTTCAAACCGAATTGTCATCAGCTGTAATTATTGCTTTGAATTCGAGCAGACTTTCTCTAGTTTCAAAAGAATGAAATTAATGTACATTTGTTGAATCAATAAAAGAAAAGAGGCTCTACGGTTGTTGGTATTATTTTTTCTCGCACCCATTCAAAGCCTCTGGCCTTCACCTCTTCTCCCCTTTCACTGCCCCTCTCCCTCGTGCACCATCCTCCTTCCGCAACCAAGCACTGCCTCTCCCATGCAACACCCCATCAACCGCACTAATGACCGCATCCTCCACCCAAATACTTCCCTTTGCCGCACCATCGCGTCCATACCCGCCAACCCAAGCACGCAACCACCCACCACCTCGACCAAGAGGAATCAACCCGAGCTCCTCCTTCCACCGAGACTAACCCAACCGCCTTCTCCCTCCAAGCACGCACACATGCGGTCCTCCTCCACCACCAAGTCGACCCGCAAACACCTAGCAACCGGGTGCATCCCTCTAGCCTCGACTCGTCTCCTTCATTCTTGGCCTCGCCTAACCTTCTTCTTCTTCTTTTTCTCCTCTGCCTCAACTCTCCTTCCAGGCCAAGCTTCCCATTTATTTTCCTTTCCTTTAATTAAGGTATCTCTCATATAAATATTTACAGTTTAAGTTTGTTAGTTATATTATAACATACTTAGCTATGTACATATGAGTTTATATGGTAGCTTAGATGTTACAACATATATATGTTACAGTATATGGATTATGTATTTTGATTTGAATGATATGAATGTACCATATATATATGTATACGGTCATTGTTACATGAATGGTTTACAGTACATATTGTATTAGAGTTTGATATTATATAATATATTAGATAGTTTATATAAGTTTCAAAATATGGTAGTTATATAAATTATAGTCTATTGTTTTGTATTCACAGTTAGACATATATATGATTACCTGCCTATTTGTTATATGTTGTATATAGGCTCTGTTCGTACAGTAAAAGATATAAGCTATTTATAACAGTATATAGGATTTTAGTAGTCTTGTATGTATATTATTAATAATATATGCTTGGTTAACCTGTATATACATACAGCTTGTCTTACGCATGCCTGTCCAAGTATAACTATATATTTTCCAAGTTGTTTAAATACTGACTTCAATTATATATATCTGGGTTCGTTTATTTTTTTTATTATTTTTCTTTTTCTTGAAACGAATATATATGTCATTACAGTTTTATGCATTTTAAAATATAAGTTAGATTGATTTATAAAGATTTTGTTTAAATATATTAGGTATTGTATATTTGTCTTATATCTATATTAGTGCTTGTCTGCATTACAAGTATTCTGCATATATATTTGCATATGTCTTAGTATAAGGATATGTGTGTTGGTCTGCATGTATGAGGCTGGTCTTATGGGTAGTATCATAGTTTGTATTTATATAGATCATATGTGTATGTATATTACCATATAAATTTTAGCCGTTGTTCATATAAATTTAGTTTAAAAGTTCATATCAAGTTGTATATATTTCCTGCACTATTTGTTTACTAATTTTAGGTTTATTACATCAAGTGTAGCTTGATTTTTAAGTATGATATACATGAGTCAACATGTTTAATTTTTAAATATATATTGGTATTTCAAAATTTTGTTTTAAAGTTGAAACTGGATATTGAGGCCTAAGTATACATTGGTCTGGTTTTAAATTTACATATTGAGACTTTGTTTATGTGTTATTAATTTAAACCTATGAGTTTTGAATTACAAGTATATATATTGTATTTATAAATGTTGAAATTAGAATCTGATTTTTGAATATATGTTATCTATACCAATTCATTTATATCAATAATTTTTGACGATCTAGTTCTGATTCGTTTATCAATTCTTGATTATCAGCCTTGTTCGTCCAATTCGCGTTCAAACTTGCTTCGTTTTGAAATCCGTGCCTGGAATCGTAACTTACTCTATCGTCAAATCATCCCTAGCCTCGAAAGGTGAGCACTCACTCACGATTAACGTTCTTTTATTTATTAGATTTGACTTCAATTGAAACGACAATTGAAATATGCTGCTGTTAGTTAATTATACTGTTATTTATGCTATTACCTGTATCAGTTCACCTGTGACAATTGACACCATTATCTGTTATTTATGAAATGATAATCCTGTTGGATTGATAATTGATTGATTGTTGATGTTTATATTTGACGTTAAATTGTTAATGTTAAAATGATAAATAGTATACAATTGAACTTGATATAGGATAGTTAAATGTTAAATTTGATTAACTGACATTTGTATAATATGGCCCCTTTAACTGTTGAATTTATTGACACGTAGAATTTGTTTAATTTTATTTTGAACCACTGAATGTATGTTGTTAAACTGATGATGTATGAAATTGTAAATAGATGACAAGTGAAAAACCGTAATGTAATAATCTTTAATCTACATGAAATGATAGTGTAGATTCTAGAAATAATTATATTAATTCGTACAAATAACAATGCGAATTAATACGGTTATTTCGGGATTATTTGAATTGATTATTGGATTGATATTGGTTGTTGTTGTTGCTTGTTTATTTACTTTGACACCATCCCAGTTATCACACTGCAAGTTCCCTTTGATATGTTTTGATTTTGAATTGAATTGGAATCGGGTTGAAATGATAAATACCCAAATTGAACTTTGACTTAGGATAGAAAATTTAATAAAAACCCGATTGGTCAATAATTTGATTCGAGAATAAACGAAGATTTTATTTGAATAAAAAAATATGGTTTTGAAATGAAGTTGAAATTTGAATTTTTGATGAAAGGAAAATGGTAATATTTTAAAATCTGAAACAAAAGATTATCAATGTAATCAATGAAAGAATGTTGTTTAATTTGAGAAATGATTGAATTAAGTTTGAAATGATTTAATAATTAAGTTTGAAATTATAATTAAGTTTGAAATTATCAAACTTTGAAATTATTTAATAATTAAGTTTTGAACTATTTAATAATGAATTATTAAATGATTAAATTGAATTGAAATTCTTTAATAAGAAAAATTGAACTTTTGAATAAGTGAATTTTACTTCGTAAAGAATTGAAATTGAGTTTCTTTATTAATTAAGTTTTGGAAAATTATTTAAGGAAGTAAATAAGTTAAATTGAATTTCTTTAACAAGAAATGAAAATGTGATATTTTGGAATTAATGTAAGACTTGAAATGTAAAGAATTTGATTAATGAATTTAATTTAATTAAATTTGTAAGTTTTGATTTAATGAAGTTGAATTTAAGAAATTGATTTAATGATTTGGAAATTTAATAGAAATTGTTTTGAATGATAAATTAATTTAACGATATTGAATGAAATTGATAAGTGAATTTGAATTGATTTAAATGTTAAATTAAATTAATTTAAATGTTTTCGAAATGAAACTTATATTCGAACTTGAGTTAATATTTGGATTGTTTAAATAGAAATTGAATTTGAATTATAAGATTTTGAAATGATAATTTGAAAGTTTGAAACGTAAAGTATGGAAATTGGTTTCCGAATGACAAATGAAATGTTGATTTACGAATTCTATTTGAAATTGAAATTGATTTGGTTTTAGAAATATATAAACGACCAATCGGTGTAATAATTACGAAAGTTATTAAAGAGACCGGGATCGGTAATGGATATACTCTCTATTTGAACCGAAACCACTTTAATAACTATACGCGGAGTGTTGATCCAGAACGAAGTGGATGGTTTTGATGAGCGCGTTGATTGAAGAAAGAGAACGATTTTGGATGACCCTTGACATGACTAAAACAGGAGCCGCGCCGGGCCATTGAGGATCGCCATCTCTAGCGGACACACTTCTTCGATACCATATCTATTACTTTTGTGATTCGATTTGGGTGCACCCCTCGATTATGGGAGTGTTGTTTCGCGGTGTTGGGGTAGTAGCTGCTATGCCCAACATCAGTCCGGATCAGGCAACTACTAGTATCCTAGTTGGTATCGCCTCATGTACCTTGTCATACTGATTATCCTATACGCGACCACTACGATTTTGATTTGTACCTTTAGTATATGGATTGCCCTCTGGTGACTTCCGGTTTTGGGGAAACTACGGTCTTGTATATGCTTTTGGGAATAAACAGGTTAAGAGGTGTATGGGCCCTGCTTAACCCTACTTTGATATCTTTATATTACTGATAGACATTATCTACTTAGCGTATATTACTACCTAGTAGATAGTTTAACGGATCCTTAAAGGATGGTTATTCCAAACACCCTTTGAGTTACTTGTATTTCAATTGCTATTTCACTTGAGTTGGATTTATTAATATGAGAATGTTAATCCTGACTCGAGTGTTTTGTGTTTTGCTTTACGCTCGGGTCAGACTGAGTAGTTCAGCTTTCGAGACTCACCTTTGGAGTTGGAGCTTCGCTTGGAGATCCAGCTATCTATCCAGCTTCCAGATATTCGATGATTCCAGTGATGTATTCTGATTTGTATCTGTTACTCTTCCGTTGTATCTAGTTTAACTCTGATGTATCGTATTACTCTTCTGTTGTAAACTCTGATGTATTTTATATATTCATATAGTAGCTTCATGAACTACTATCTCTTTTATTTCCGCTGCATTTATTACTCTGTGTCTGTGATCTGTGATTATATCTATTTACTGTATATGTTCAGTTTTGCCAAATTTAAATTAACAACGCGGTATTTTGAGCAATTCAACTCCGGCATGAGTGTCTACCTATACGCTTATAATGGACGCGAATGGTCCGAAATTCCGGGTCGTTACAATTTGGTAGCACCTCCTTTGCACAGCTTGATCTGAAAAAACTACAACATGCCATAACTGGCCCAAACCAACAAAGGAAAACAAAAACCCAAAAGTGAACCCCCATATTTGGGGCATAAAATCATCAAAAACAGTATAAACATGTACCTATTAGTCAGGCAATCAAACTTTACTCATGAAACCAAAAGCAACAAGCTAGCCTTTACTTCCATATACTTATATCTCACTTACAAATGAAATTCAACCATATAACTTGCAATTTCTAATGTCAAAATCATACAATTACATAAAAGCTTGTACGATGTATATATGTTATCTGTACGCAATATCAAAGCGGATAACTCGCTCGATCATACAAATTTCTCTTTCGAACTAGTATCGCTCACTCGACTTCCCTAGTGCAGACTCCAATCAGGTTCTTTGATTAGAAACCTTCGTTCTCCTTACATAGCCATAAACCACGATAGAAAAATTTAGAATCAAATCAAAAATCCAGATCAGGTGTTCGCCATCAAGAATCGAGTGAAAAATCCTTGTTCGGAGTGGTGTAAATCATCTCGAAATCATGTACTGGAATCTAGATCAAGAATAATTATGCGTATAAAATGATCTACGTATAACTTACTTATTTATACAATTAGTTTCTTAACTACACCAATTTTTTTAATTCCCATTTATTTATACTAATAGTATTTCATTTAATACTAGAATCATTTATGGAAATATTTTCATAAAACATTACTTAAGTTTATAAACATCGTATAAAACACAACTTATGTTTATCAACACTTTACAACTTAAGTTTATATTCCTATAGCACCCTTCTACATCCTAAGAGTATATATAAACAATAACAGATTTGTATTACTTAACCAGAATGTTTAACAAATTTAAAACTTGTTTTAACTTGCTATCTTTATCAAATTTATAAGTTACAAAAACTTATTCTCTTATATTTTCAAAAACACTTAGCTCTAATTTCAATGTCAATTCAAAAATTTCCAACTGTCCAAAATTGCCGAAAATTCCAGTTCAATTTAACAAATGAAAATACCAACCAACAAATCATAATGAAATGCATGACCCAAACTATCCCAATGCATAGAATACAAATGTCCATAAAATAACTTAACTGAAAATTTTCAGAATTAAACACCCAGGTTTTATTTCAAATCATTTTTGAAATAATAATATACATACCTCCTTTTTGTATATCAAATCATGTTTTGAATTAAAAACAAATTTTTTTACCAAAACAACTCTATAGCAAATTACTATGGTAGCAATCCATCACTTAGAAACTTGAAAATGAACGTTGATGATGCTACAATCATCACAAAAAATATTTTCTGACAACTGAAGTGAGTTTAGTGCTTTTTATCTCCCTTAAAAATCCATTAAAAATATTCCTATACACAAATACTTCCAAATAAAATTATTATTATTTTCACCAAAACTTTTTGAAAAACAATTTCCAAAACACCAGGATTTAAGTTCTTAAATTGTTAATTTAAATTCCCTTTTATTTATAAACCATACTTATATAATTTCACTTTCTTATATAAAAACATTTCATAAATATATACATATATATATACACACACAGATATATATATATATATATCTTTGTTATTTTATAATAAACAACCTTTATTAAAATTGAATTTTAACATAACATTATCAGTGAATGCCTTATAGTCAAACCATGAAACTTACTTCACAAGATGTTCATATTTTATTTAACCAAAACATTAAATGCTCATAAACTAGCTGAGCATAAATAATCAATCAACAATTGCCAATACTCCTCACTGAATGAGCACGACCAATCAATCGTAATTGATAATAACTGAATATTATCATTTCCTAACAAAAAAACACACCACAAACAACTATATTAATTTCTGAAAATTATTCCTTTACATATATAATATAATCTAGGTTAATTATTTCATTTACCAATTTCAAAGCAATATCGTGTCAGTTTGCCTTGTTCAAGTGTTTAGAAACCCCTATCTATATAATTGTAACTTCTACATCGATAAGAATTCATAAACCACTCAACCGATAAATCAACACATTATAAAATATTTTACAGCAACAAATACGCGCTCTTATATATACACACTCAAACTCATTCTGGAGTATTACTAACCCTATCTATAATGAGACTACCCCACCAAAGCCTAAATGTTCGCTCAACCTAAGCTCTGATACCACTTGTTATAACCCTCCTTTTCGACCCTAAAAAGTCGACAATAATACATCCACGGTATCCAAGCGCTGAGCATCCAAGTGTCGGAAAGACAGATTGTTGGGGGAAAAGAAAGAAAAGTCATAACATGATCTTATTTCGTAAAGAGTAATATATAATATACAACAGATCCTTATAATAGAAAACTGTATTATACATACATCAATCAAAGTTAACTAACCAATCATCAGCCTGGACAGTTATAACAACCTGTCCTCGTAAATGCTAATAAATACAACACAACCAAGATAGCGGAAATAAAATATACGTGAATAAGTCTTAAAGCCATCCCGCTCGTCTCCTAAAGCTCCAAAGCATCCAAACTAAATCTGGAAAACATACTCGGGTTGTCTTGAGCATTAAAAGAAATTAACGCATAGATCAGTCATGTAAACCAATGTGAGAAACACACGTTGTATGGATTTTAATGTTATAAAACCTTTGAAAAATAAAAGTATCTCGTAATACCACGCCGCATATAAATAATGGACGGGTTTTTACCATACGATAACCAAACCATTTCAAATAGAAATTCTAGCGATATTATAATAATGCCTAGGGTTTAAAATAAATATATAAAATAGCTGGAATGTTTGCATCTCGCCTTCCAGCAGAGTTGGGCACAATTATGTCCATATGGTGCTTATTAGAGAATGAATTCCATTAGTGACAAGTCACCGGGGTACCAGCTGTCACAGTACACCTCCAAAAAATGTACCGAGGTCAACAAGAACATCTTGCACCCCTGCTAGTATAGAACTGGAGTACCCCTTACTAGATATTACTGAATATGTCATCACCCTGGTTGCTTTGCAACCTTTTTCCAAGAACCTCATGCACATACCAAATTCATAAATATATATCAAGAAGGGCGATGGCATACTCTAATAGTTGCAAACCACATAGCCCTACCGCATATCGCCTGTTGTATTCCCGGATAGTGAGGCTTAAGGCTGCATTTTACCTTTTTAGCAAATCCCACTTGGAATGCTAACTCTGTCCTTCAGGCAATAATGCAATGCTAGCATTCATCCATTCAAGTTGTTTTGGGTCTGAACAAGCCAAAGGCACTACTTCTACTACATCCTCAGGATTAGTAGCAAGTAACCCTTGCACTTCAAAGAACTCCATCTTCCATCATCTTCAAGATGTCTTCGATTTGAACGTGCATGCCGGTTCAAAGTGGTTTTCAGATAATATATCTGATCCCGGTCTCTCCGAACCGATAATGATAGTTCAAAACTAGTCAAGATTTGATAGTCAATTATTTAACTATCAAATAACAAACAATTCAACTAGAGATTTAATTCAATAAGGAAAACAACATTAGTTAAGCACATAAGCCACCACTAAGCCTATTTAATTAATTATTTCATTAATTAAAATCACTTTTTAAATTCTTGTATTAAAATACTTTTACAAAGATATATCCACAAACCCTTACCACTTCTTTCAATCCATGAAAAATATTGATATACTTATCTCGACTGTATAAGTATTCTCACAAACATTTAACTTTCAAAACTTAGAAAACTTTCCCATATACTTATATCAACAATATAAGTATACTCACGAAACACCACATTTCCAATAGTTAGGGAATGTACCCATATACTTATCTCAATGGTATAAGTATACTAATAAATCTTAAGAAAGATCTCATTTTCCAAAACCATACTTATTTGGTTAAAACAAATGTCATTTTAAAATATTAATAACAATAAACCCAAAACACTAATCCCTTTGGTGTAAGTAAATAGATCGTATAGAAGTTAGAGCAATTATACTTACCACCACATCCCGATTTCAAATAGTATTATCTCTCGATTAACAATGAAATCAGATAAGTTGAAAAATATCCTTGCCTCGACACATATTCTTAATTCTCAAAATAGAGACGAGATTTCGTACCTCGGAATTTGGTATTAAGTATGAAAAGAATACTTTCTATACCATCGTGATTTAAAATGATCATTTATTGAAACCAGGTCTCAATCTTTTATAAATCCCTTTTTATAAAATGCCCTTATAAAACTCCTTATGTTTATGAAATTCTTTTTATTACATATTAGTTATAAATTATAAAATTCCCTTTATAAATCTCTAAACATAATTATAAACCTCATTTTATAAATCTCCAAATTTATTTAATGAACTCCTTCATAAACATCCTTTATACTATTTATAACACTCTTTTATAAACATCTTTTATAAAAGTTGTTTGTAAAAACTCATTTTATAAATTCCTAAATTTATTAGCAACTCTTTTTATAAAAGCCAAAATTCATATATAAAACTGCTTTTATAAATTTCTAAATGTAATTACAAAACTCCTTTTACAAAACAAAACTCCAAATATAAAACAAACTCATATACTTTCCATAACATGATCATTCCATATATTACAATAAATTCACAATAGCGATTTATTACTCCAATTCATCGAAATGATAATATTATCCCTTTTAAAAACGACCATTTATTATCCTATTCTTTCATTTATAAAATACCACTTCTCTTTAGTTTACAAAATACCATTTATAAATCGGTTCTTTTATTACAACATTTTATATAAAATGTTTCCTAAATATTTATTCCTAAAATATTTCTATCGTCATTAAAAAAAACTAGTTAAAAATAAAAGATAAACCCCTTAAATTTCCTTTAAAATAAACATTCATTATTGTAATAACTTTTCTATAAAGATGAATACTTTTCAAAAATAATTTTAAAACATTTACATGCATACATATATTAGAAAAGAATAATAAAAGAAGTTGAAATAAAATAGAGAAGTTCAAAAACCATTTAAATAAAATATTACAGAAATTCCAAAAGGTTAGATTAAAAATCATTTATCCAAATCAAAACCATTTCCAAATCAAAACAGCAATTAATAGTATTTTGAAATACCATAACGAGGCCAATAGCTACCATATCACTTAACCGATGCTATTACCACCCATTTCCTTAAAAGGTTCACTTTAACTTATGTCAATGTCCCATCTAATATAGCCAGACTATCAAATTTTAGCATTTAACAATCTATATAATAGGTATATAACTAAGATTAAAATCAATAGGTATATAACTAGAATTAAAAATTATAACGTTGAGGAATCCAAATTTCTCTACAAATTTTTCTTGTATTTCATTTTAAATGTCAATCGCTTTTTAAAAGTGGATATTCAACCAAAACGAATCAATAAATCATTCAAACACCAAACAATAAAATTTTATCTACTATACATCAATATAGTATTCAATCAGATGTGAGATGACTCATCGAAATTACAGCGAACGCTTATGCACTCCGGTTTGATCTAAATCGAACGATTCAATTTTAGCCCAAAATCTCACTTTCTCCAAACTCGACCAAACCCATTCCATCCTGTAACAAACATTCCTATGAGCACAATGCAAAAAATTGTGCCTCGATTGAACCTCGTATGAGAAAGTTATCCATTTTATAAGATTTTGAGATTTAAATATTAATAAACTATACGTAAACACTTAATTGAATATTAATCACCTATTTAAACTTCTTCCCCCAAACGTCTCACGCTGTTCCCCTGTACATGCACGAGAACATCGTACATGCACACCACCCTATCTCCTTCAATTCCTCATGAAAACCATATCCGACAACACCGACATACTCCATAATGAAACTTCCTTGCTCCCGACCCAAAAACCATCACCCTTAGCACCCCATCAAAATGCAACCCACCGTGATGACCTACTACAGGCCAAAATCACAACCACTATTTTCGTAATCGAACTCCATAAATTTTTGCCAAATGATGCTCCACCACTCCACAGACTCAAGTCCATCAACGCCAAGTCCAAACTCCTTCCCAATCGAGCAAAATATCAAACCCAAGTCAAGCCTTTGCTCATGACTAAACTGTTGATCTCCCAAAATAATGCCCCACCTAACCAAACACCTATAGAATTGTAGATCTCATCCCAACAAACCTAAAGATCCTCGTTTTGAAAGTTTTTCATAGAGTAAATAAATAGATCTTGATTTTTGAAATGGGTGGATATTATTTTTTTTACTGGAAACTTTGAAAATGAAATTAAAGAGGGAGAAAAAATAAGTAAATTGTGTTAAATTGTCTAAAGTGATATTTTGTTTTATTATTCAATTTCTGATACGTCGCCACATAGAGTTTTGTTTGTATACGAACCGCAAACAACAAAATAAAAATATGGTACAATCTCAAAACAATAATAATATACACTGGTTATCTTATTCTGTAAAATTACAAAATACCATCGTTTGTTGAAAAATCATCAAACGATAATTTAAATTTTTTTCTAAATTAAAAATTATGGAAAAATCAAACAAATTAAATTAAAAATACTACAAGAGAAATCAAGTTGTTTTTTATTACAAAATTATTTTTTTATTTTTTATTAAATTTGAATCAAATCTGAATATTTAAATAAATTAAATATTCCTATTCGAAACATTAAAAATTCTAGGTCGTTATAGATTACAACTTTATATTAAAGATTCATAATCTTTAATATATTATATTGAGTGATATTGATTTATGGAATAATGCATTTCTTATTAAATACCCACGTGGTTTAAGTGTCGGACACATTAGAAATCACGGTTTACATACTATATGCATGTATTTATCCCTTAAGTCTATTTGGGTTCTTTCCCTTTAGTTTTGCTTATTTTTTAACATTCATATTATGTAAGTTTAATTATTATATAATTTTTATAATTTAATTGACTTGTATAATAGTCATATGTACATTACATTAATTAAATCATATTTAATCAATTTAAGTAATTAACATTTAATTAATTTTATATTATTCAATCAAACATTTTAACTGAATATGTATACCAAAACATTTAATTTTTTACACACACACACATATATGTGTGTATGCATGTATTTTATTATTTGTTAATTAACCTTTAATTAACTTAATTAGACAAGTTAATTAAATATTAATTTGAATTTATTTATGTATATACATATATACTTACATATCATAAATAATTCAAGATTATGTAACATATATCTATATATGTCGTACATGTATGATCTTTAATTAATTTATTTAAATTACTAATCTTGTTAATAAGTATTAAAAAATTTGAAATATGTTTATTATATTTTCAAAGTACTTTTAAAAACTATATTAGAACATTTATAATATACATTGTTTTCAAAGCCAACTTAGAAAATCATATTATAACATTTATAATGTAATTCTTATTTTAAATTTAAAATCTTACTTTAATTTCAAAACAATTTTGAAATCACATTATAACATTTATAATTTTTTATTTTAAATTTAACTTTTAAATTTAAGATTTCATTTTTAATTTTCAAAACAATTTTGAAAATTAGTCTAAGGCCTAATTAAAATTAAGCCTTTTCTATTAGGGGCAACCTTTAGCTCCTTCACTTTTCGAGGTAGGCCGGTGGCCATGAAGGGTAGGTACTTGATTACCTAACCTAAGCCTAGACAATACTTTTCTAGACACCCTACTGAATTGATAAGCTTAGCTGGTTAGTCCTAACATGACTAATTTAGACATTATAGACTATTTGGCTTCGATACAACTGTAGGAATCGAGCTAGCCGAAAGCGAGTTAAATGGGCAAATTTCAAAAATTTCCCTATATGCCTCATAGTGGGCCTATCAAGTCTAATATCTAATACTAGTTTTTTTTTAATAAAATCAATTTTTATTTTGAATATATATTGCCTTATTAAATTATTCTTATTAATCAAATGCATTTTAATGTGAATCAAATTCAATTAAATGAATGAGGGAGGCTATATTTTATTTAGAGAAGGAAATCTTCCATTTCTCTCTCTTAAAACTCACTCATTAATTAGAAGAAGGTTTTATTTTATTTACAGAGAGTAACTTTTCATTCCTCTCTTTTAGTTAATTAATTGATTGATTTACTTAACTGATAGCTTTACCAAATTTATACTTGATATATATTTTGTGAGCATATCTAAATATACTCAAGTGTGCATAGTGCAAGTGCAAAATTTTAAATTATGTACGTAGTTAATGTGAACCACTTTAGGTGCTGTGATTTACACCGCAACAGACACATTGGTCCTTTATATACGCATCAATTATCCAAAATATTGCCTGCAAATATTCAAAGACATGTACGTATATGAATATTTCAAAAGTTTTGTTTTTAATTAAATCTCTATATAAATCTAAGCTAATTTTGACCAAATTAACAAATCTAAGTACAAAATTTTGTTTCCAAAATAACATATTATCCGATTTAGCAATATAGTATAAAAAATAGATCTAGATATATAAAAACAAAATAAATTACATATCAATGATCTGAAATAAAATAAAAAGGAAAATAAAGAGATTTGGTAAATAATATTTATTTTCCAAAACAATAACCTTTCATTTTTAATCCAAAAGAAAATTTTATCAAATAAGATTAAGATGTTAATTTATGTATGTTTATAAATTAAGACGAATCTCCTTCAATATATATATATATAGTCCTTTTTTAATAATAAAAACCACTTATTTTAAAATAATTTTTAGATTAATTTTAATACATATATACGTATACACACACACACGTATATATTTTTTTTGAAAATGAAAACTAGTTATGAATCGATGGAAATTAACATTGATATTTAGACAAATATGTATACACGAAATAATAAATTAACTATTAGATCTAGAGTTAACACAACAACCACACCAATAGAAATTAAAAATAAAATTATCATTAGAAACCATCATTATCATTTCAAAATCAAAAACCAAATGTTGACAGAATATAAAATTTTCAGATCTACAGATGCAAATAAAAAAGAACATGTTTGTGCCAAAATAAGTCACAAACACCCAATGGTCGATGAAAGCACCAGTTCACAATCATAGATTACAGATAACAAGTATGTAGAGAATTAAAAAATGAAGAACACTCAGAAAATAAAAAGGAAAGCAGTAAAGGACACAGAGTTTATAGTGGTTCGGCAATCCGGCCTACATCCACTTTGAAGTTGATGATTTTATTGATGTTTGCTTACTAACTACAACGAGTTACAACTGATTACAATAGCAAATTTCGAGTACAATGATGGTTTCTGCAGAGTCTGGACATAGAAGAGACAAAAGCCCCCTTTTCTGAAGCCATTGGGATGCTATTTATAGGCATAGGCTGCAAATATCTCGCTTAGATCTCGGGAGACCTCTTTTGGCACGTGGGCGGACCCACGCGATCGATCCCAAGTGGTTTGCACTCGATCCGTGATCGATAAGAACGAATTTCGTATCGTCAAGATTTTGCCCAATCGTGTCGAAATCAAGCATGAACATTCTTTAGGTTGTACGTAAGCTCCAGTGAAAATTTCGTAGCATTTGGACTTATAGATTGTGATATATGATCGATGCAAGTTTGTGTTTTTCGAAGGCTGTCTCCTTCGTATCGATCGCTGTTGCACTGTTCATACTCGATAGCTGTTGCACTGTTCGTACTCGATCACTGTTGCACTATTCGTACTCGATCGTTGTTGCACTGTTGGTATCGATCGCTTTTGCACTGTTCGTATTGATCGTTATCGCATAGTTCGTATCGATCGATGTCGCACTGTTTGTATCGATCGCTGTCGCACTGTTCGTACTCGATCGCTGTTGCACTTGATGGGTACGAACAACAGAAGAATGATGGATACGAACAGTAGAGGATTGATGGATATGAACAGTAGAGGATTGATGGATACGAACAGTTGGTTGCTTGAATTGCATCGATCATATCTTGAGCATACGAACTCCGATTGACCTAAAATTTGAAACGTAGCCTCTCCCAGCCTTGGTCATTATTCCTAATCGATCCGGTCTTGAATGGAGCCCGGTAAAATTTTGACGACATCGACCATAGCCTTGTTTTCAATCGATCTCTGATCCTGACATCCATCCTTTCCAGTAATTTGTTGATATCCCGGCCTTGACCAAAAGGCGGGATAACATTTGCCCCCCAAAACATGCCTTTTGGTAAGGTGTGTTTTAAAAAGCTTCAAATCCGATATCTGAAGTGCATCTTTCATCCATAGCCATATCATCCAGTTCGCAATCCAATCCACTACCAAGCCATTCTATCTGAGTGCCATGGCCATAATTTGATCCAAATCTGTGACTGCTCCGAGTCGATGTCCAATTCCTAATCCAAGAACTCTCCGGGTTTGACTTTAAATCCATAGACCTCGCCGGGTCGCGTTATCCTGCTCTGACCCCGACTCTCCGGTCAAGGGCTTTTATGCTCTCCGGCCTTAGCTCTCTGGCCAACGACTTCAATATTCTCCGGCCTCGGCTCTCCGGCCAAGGACTTCAATATTCTCCGGCCAAGGACTTTTATATTCTCTAGCCTCGGCTCTCCGGCCAAGGACTTTTATATTCTCCGGCCTTGGCTCTCCGGCCAAGGACTTTTATATTCTCCGGCCTCGGCTCTTCAGCCAAGGACTTTTATATTCTCCGGCCAAGGACTTTTATATTTTCCGGCCTCGGCTCTCCAGCCAAAGACTTTTATATTCTCCGGTCTCGGCTCTCCGGCCAAGGACTTTTATATTATGTTTGAGTCCATTCCATCACTCTCCGGCGAAGGGACTCATAATTCGCGATTACTGCCCTGTCTCTTCGGTCGGGACCGTAATCGCGAGACCTGTATTATTCATTACATTGATCCAAATCCAACCGTTCAAAATAAGAGTTTTTACAGCCAGGGAAAACCAAATAAATGTTTGTACATCCAAGGAAAAAACAAAAGTTTTGAGGAAAATTAAAAAGAAAAATAGAATTTCATAGACTCAAGTAACACGGTTTATCATCTCTCAAAGCATGCCTAGGGACCGTCCTCGATCCCGTATATGTGTAAGTGATTTAGTCGCATTACTTCGAGTTCTATTACTTATTCCAAGCCATGAATCTATTTAGTTGATAACAAGTTGACGTTGCCTAGGTCCAGTGCCACCTTTGTTCGAGGTGGGTGGTGGTCGTTCCTGTTCCGCTGCTATAGCTCGATTCCTTACATACTGCTGTATATGACCATTCCTTACATGCTCCTCAACGATATCCCTCAAATGCCTGCAGTCGTTCGTGTTGTGCCCATCCAGCTCATGGAATAGGCAATGCCTTCCTGATGCCCGTTTGTAATCAGAAGGTTCACTTCTTGTTGGCCTTCGATAATGGAGGCGCCCTCGAGTGTCCAAATAAATCCTTTCTAGAGTTTCAGTCAGATCCGTGTAAGAAGAAAACTTTGACTCCCTCCGTGGCCTTTTTGAAGTGCTACCATTATCATTCATTTTCCTTTTGCCTTTGTCGTCTTTGTTTGGGTTTTCTCTGGGTGGACCTCCATCCCTTACCGCATAAGCTTCAGCCTCTATCCCTTCTTTCTCAGTCTGTGCATCTTCCTGCCTTAGAAATCTTTCCGCCTCATGATAGAACTCCCTAAGATACCTCGGTGGGTCCCGTTCCAATGATATCTTGAAATCCGAATTGTCTGCAATTCCTGAAACCGTTGCCATCAAAACCATCGACGGATTAGGTCGATCCACCGAAGCCACTGCCGCATTGAATCTGGTCAAGAAATCTCTAAGCGATTCTCCTTTCCATTGTTTCATTGATGTTAAAGTCATCACATTCTTGGGTTTGGCTATGTGGACCCGAAACTGTCTCATAAACCTTTCAATCAACTCCATCCATGTGCCGATAGAGCCACTCTCCAGTTTTCTGAACCATAATGCTGCTATATCTGTCAAATATAAAGGGAAGCATCGCGCCATGACCTCCCCCGTTGCCCCCAGTACTTCCATATGCCTCATGTATCTCGTCAAATGAACAGCGGGATCTATCCTTCCATCATACATCTCTAATGTTGGTAGCTTGAATTCTGGTGGATTCCTAGCTTGCCTGATCGTAGGAGCAAAAGGACTCATATTCACATCTTCTAGATCTCTATTCACTAGTCCTCCTCTCATGGCTCGTCTGACCATCTCTGCTAATCTGTCACTGTCGTCAAGCTGTAGCCCTTGTCTGTTGCCTCCGACCTGCCCCTTGAGTTCGTGAAGGAATCCTAGAATCTGGTCTCCTGGATGGGCATCCATTCCTCTACCAAAGCCATGTTGAACAGCTCCACCTGTTATCCTGCCTGAGGTTGGATCAACGTCCTCCAAATGAGTGCCCCCAAGTTCTGGTGTTTCTCCTGACGGTCCTGCTCTATTCTGGACTCAAGTTGCTCCAGGCTATTGATCTATATTTCCAGCATCTCTTGCAGTAGCGTTCCCCTGATTCTGCATTCTGGTTTGTCCAGCTTGTTGGAGTAAGTTCTGCATCATCTCTTCCTGTCTTTTCAGCATTCCCTCCTACATAGCTTCCATCATCATCTCCATCTCATCCCGGGTGATGAAGATTGAGGTCTGATTTTCTCCAGAGGAAGCCTCCTAACTCCCTTCATGTTGACTCCTTTCAGCACTTTGTCTTCTTGTTGATTGCCTTGCCATGGCTTTCCAGATCCAAATCTTCAAGCTTTCAGATCCAAAGTCCAAGTTGTAGAATTTCTGAGTGATAGCGTTCTCAGTGAAAGCACCAAAATGTTTGCACCAAAATTGGTCACAAACACCCTATGGTCGATGAAAGCACCAGTTCACAATCACAGATTATAGATAACAAGTATGTAGAGAATTAAAAATGAAGAACACTCAGAAAATAAAAAGGAAAGCAGTAAAGGACAAAGAGTTTATAGTGGTTTAGCAATCCGGCCTACATCCACTTTGAAGTTGATGATTTTATTGATGTTTGCTTGCTGACTACAACGAGTTACAACTAATTACAATAACAAATTTCGAGTACAATGATGGTTCCTGTAGAGTCTGGACGTAGAAGAGCCAAAAGTCCCCCTTTTCTAAAGCCATTGGGATGCTATTTATAGGCATAGGCTGCAAATATCTCGCTTATATCTCGGGAGACCTCTTCTGGCATGTGGGCGGACCCACGCGATCGATCCCATGTGATTTGAACTCGATCCGTGATCGATACGAATGAATTTCGTATCAATCAAGATTTTGCCCAATCGAGTCGAAATCGAGCATGAACATTCTTTAGGTTGTACGTAAGCTCCAGCGAAAATTTCATAGCATTTGGACTTGTAGATTGTGAGATATGATCGATGCAAGTTTGTGTTTTCGAAGGCTGTCTCCTTCGTATCGATCGCTGTTGCACTGTTCGTACTCGATAGCTGTTGCACTGTTCATACTCCATTGTTGTTGCACTTTTCGTACTCGATCGTTGTTGCACTGTTCGTATCGATCGTCGTTGCACTGTTCGTACTCGATCGCTGCCGCACTGTTCGTATTGATCGCTGTCGCACTGTTCGTATCGATCGCTGTCGCACTGTTCGTACTCGATCGTTGTTGCACTTGATGGATACGAACAACAAAAGAATGATGGATACAAACAGTACAGGATTGATGGATACGAACAGTTGGTTGCTTGAATTGCATCGATCATATCTTAAGCATACGAACTCTGATTGACCTAAAATTTGAAATGTAGCCTCTCCCAGCCTTGGTCATCATTCCCAATCGATCCCATCTTGATTGGAGCCTGGTCAAATTTTGACGACATCGATCATAGCCTTGTTTTCAATCGATCTCTGATCCTGACATCCATCCTTTTCAGCTAATTTGTTGATATCCCGACCTTGACCAAAAGGCGGGATAATAGAACAAATGCATATATAATTTTCCCAAAGTAAATAAATTGCTAGATCTACAACATCATAATGTATATAGATAAAATTAAATGGAATATACCTTGTTGATGTAGCTCTTTTGAATACACCTTCATTAACAGATTCAATCCTAGATCTAATCTCCTAGCTCCTAGCTTTGTAATGGCTTGAAGTACTACCTTTTATTTAATTAATTTAATTGGATGCCACTAAAATAATTTTATTTTTCTTTTATTTCTATGAAATTTCGACCGTGAAAGTGGAAGAAAGAAGATGGTGGCTAGGGTTATGAAAGAGTGTGATTAAGAGAGGCAAGTGTATGAAAGGTAAGGTATTTATAGAGGTAACCTTCCTTAATCTCCTTCCTTCATTTTCTAGATAAAACCATTGGATTTCAACCCTCTTTTTCATCATATGGCTTGTAATGAATAAGGCTTTATGGTCCTTTAATCTATTCAATAATATTTAGCAAATAGTTATATTTAAATCAAATTTAAACGCCCATCAATATCTTATATCAGTTTATATAGATACAACTTTTATATACACACACAAGTAAAATCAAATGACATCAGAAAAATACTAATTATTTTTACGAATTCTCTTCGTCAAAACTATATCACATTAGGACTTATGGAATTGGTTTTCATCACAATACCATCATTGTCCCCATTAAACTTTCTAAGTGCAAACAAAAAATCTTTGGTTAAATAGTAGCAATTATTATTAACTGTACTGCTTTGGCCAGAGACTTTGACTTAAGTTAACCTTGTAATGCTAACCCCATATAACCGAGGAGATGAATTCTCTCGTGAAAAGTGTTTCACTTCTAATGCTTCCACTCAACCCAATTATATTCATTCGATGGATGTTGTGCTATGATTTAAGTATAATCAAAATAGAGTTTCCACTTTGAAGCTTGATAGTATTCTTAAGTCGAGAGAATTGTGTAAAATTATCATATCAAAATTCTTTGTTTGGCCTTACGTATATTAACCAACAAAAAACTATTGAGCGAGGCATTCCATATTTATCCAATAACTATCAGGACGTAATCCATTAGTGCCTCCAGCAGCCATGAGCAATACACAATCCAACATTTGGAGATCATTACATACTCTTATCCCAAAGGATGTATTGTATTGATATCCACTATCGATACATCTTGACCAGGAATATTTAAAACAACATGTTTATTTTATTATGGTATATCACTCATGATTACAACACATTATAACTACTATCACAAAACATATCATTTATGGATTTTCTATAATTAAATAAATAGTTAACATAACACATTATATCAAGTATATAATCGAAAGAAAACGTCTTTTGTTTTGAACAAGATTAGTTATCGAGTTAGATATATGTAATAAATTACATAATTTCCCCTAGGACCTATCCCTAACTCTATCAGTTATGACCCTCACTTGGTACCGAGTCATGATGCTCACTTAGCCTACACGTTTTAAGAAGTTGAAGTCCAAATGAAAAGCAAAGTACGAAGCTAAAATAAACTAAAAGTCGATACCGACTCGTAAGCCTAAACTCGGTACCGAGTTGAGAAGTCAAGTGCTGAGTAAGCCATGATCTCTTTTTGGAGCCTCCAACTTGACATTGAGAATGTATGGAGAAGGTTTCAAAACTTATTTCGCTGATCTTCATCTATATATAGAGGGAGAGAGGCATGAAAATGAGATCTTTTGTTTACTTTCTGAATTAATTATTTTTACATCGACACTCTATTGGATCCTTACTTGAGTTATAAGTAACCAAGTTGTAAATTCATGGTTGTAAAGAAACTCAAAAATCATCAATAAAGGTTTAGTGGACGTAGGCCAGATTATTTGCTAAACCACTGCAAATTCTCTTGTGTAATTTACCTCATTTTACATTTATCTCTTCTTTAATCTCTACTTATAATCTGATTGGGTGTTTGCTAAACTTTTGGCACAAAAAATGGCAGTGTGCTTTGTTTGTCTATAGTATGAACTAGTAGTGAAACTAGTATATTTTATGTTTATGATATGATTACGTATCGTAGTTGCAATAGTGCATTTTGATTGATGATTGATGAATTTACATTAGTTGAGTACTATTGTAATTATAGTACATGTGTGTACTTTGTGTTATGATGATTTTACATTAGTAAGGTTTAACTGTAATTATTTATACTGGTATGTGCACTTTGCATTGATGACCAAGGGTCATTACTCTACCTTGTTTGAATTTCAAGGGCAATACTCCTATAAGGAGGGAAGCCTGTAACACTCTATATTTTAGAATGTCGTGATGAGGAATTAAATTAATATTAAGAATTTATTAAATATAACTAAAAGAATTACTCAAGGAAAATTTGATTAATTAAGTGCGAACACTTAAAACGATTAATTGAGCGAACCATGGGTAACTGTTGAAAATTAAATTCAACCATAAATAAAGAAATAAAAATAGAATGTTTTGATAAAGGGGATTTTGAATTAACGGAGACAAAATAATAAGATTAGGTAAGGAGGGATATTAGCTCAATCCCTAACTATTAAATTTTATAACATAAAGCATATCTTCTCTTCATTCGTATTTTAATTTCTTAAAATAAAAGGAAGAAACAACTAAGGTCGGCCACCATTACTAAGGAGAGATAAAGGAAAACTAAAACAAAGAGAATATAAACTTCAAAAGAGAAGAAGAGACTTTAATTAAGTGTTCTATTCTAAGAGAGTAATACTACAATATTTCTCTTCCAAATCCATTTGGGCTTGGATTATATATGTTTCTGATATTTTGAATGTTGATGAATATGTTTTAATGATAATAAAATGATTCTATACATGATTAAGGAATTAAAGACCATGTTCTCATTACGTTTAGAGTAAGACATGAAACAACCTTCTCTAAATGGATTGAAATTTAAAGATGATGTTATTAATGTTAATATAGAGATGATTTATAAGTTTCATAATCTTTATATGAGTAAATAATTCATTATGGTGTTCAAAGTTAAAAATAGGTAGTTCTGGTTGTAACTTATTTTAAAATATTAAAACTAATATTTGATATGATTAAGGTAAAGGAAAGTGTTTGCAAGTATCTATGAATTTCTAAGAATCTTCCCATGATTTTTTAACTAATTTGAATTAAATGGTAAGTCAAAAAATATTCTTAATTAATGAAATCATTACATAAGGTAATTAATTAAGGCATAATTAATGGGACAAATTTCGGTAATCATTATATATTTTTGCTATAACATAAAAGTAATGAATGAGCACATGACATGTGTAAAGAATTAGTCAAAGTGGTTGCTTTATTAAGGAAATGATTAGTTTTCCATTTAATTACAGATATGCCATTTTAAACACATGATAGCCTAAGTAGACGTGCGATAGCTATTGGGTTAGATATGCGATAATATAACAACCCATAAGTATAACTTAGTAATAAATTGTAATTAATCATTGAATTAAAAACTACGCAAACAATGACTTAAAAGAAGTTTTTTAAAGACAAATGAATAAGGACTTGAGAGTTATTCCATTGAGTTCGTAATGTCATGTATATATAAATATATATTAAATTAGTTAATTTTAGGTAAGATTGGTTAAATGGGAAGCAAAAAGAGAAGTAGTGCAAAAAGGACTTTTGGCCAAAATTTTATTATATAATTATGAAATGAACTCCTTACCTTTTCTTCTCTTTGTTCTCTTTATTTTTACACAAAAAGAAATCAAGGGTTTCATTTTATAAATCTTCATAACTTTCATTAGGACCATCGATCAACTAATCATTTGGGAAAAGATAGGGTTTTGGCTGAGATGGACTTACAAGCCAAGAAGTTCTTATATCTCCAACATGGTAATAAGACTGAGAAGGAGTATATTATTGAGTTTACACTTTTGACTCATTTTGGGATGGATATGAGCAACCCTCCCACTAAGAAGGCCAAGAAATTCGCTACGGGAGTCAATCAACCTCTTAAGGACTCTACTCTTAGCCATGTTCCTATAGTGTTACTTTTGAGAGTTGTGTGGAAGTGGCTTTGCTAAACTTTATTTCTCAAAGGGCTTCTAAAATGCAAGAAGTTGAGTGGAAGTCAAGCCGAATTTCCAAGGAAAGTGGAACAAGAAGACCAAGACCAAAAGAAGAAGGAAAGGATGACTTGTTATAGGTGTCATATGAAGGAGCAAGTTGCTAAAGATTGTAGAGCTAGCATTCAAAGAAAGAAATGTTCCAGTTGTAATTAATCGGGACATTTCTAGAACAATTGTCCATCTCTTCCTAAGGGTAAGCACATGGTCAAAGCCTATGCCATCCAAGCAACTCCTAGTTTGAGTGCTCTGCCTATGCATGACAAGGGGGATAATAATGTTATGGAAGGCGGTTGTTATATTTGAGACTTTGGAGAAACTCAAGTTGATATAAAAATGGATGAAAGCATCTCAAGATCGACAAAAGTCTTATGCCGATCAAGAGACGGATTGACCTTGAATTTGGAGTTGATAATTTAATCATTGTGAAAATATCTCTACTAAAGAAAGTTATGTGATTTTGTAAATTCGAAAAGCTTGCATATTAGGTTGATCTCCTTGAGAGATGTCCGGAGTTCACTATGAATTTCATGTTTAACACTTGTGAAAGTGTATGCATGACACCGGTGTGGTGGTTGAGCCAAGTCAATTGGTGGAAGTGGATGTGGAACCAGGATTTCTATGCATAGTGAACCTATTCAAATTATGGATTATAGTGTTAAGAGACTTCGAAGGTCATGAAACTTGTTCGAGTTCGATGGGACGAAGATCACAGAAATAACACTTAGGACCGGAAGAGTGGACGCGTGCTTCCAATCCGAAACCTTTTATTAGTATGATTCAAATTACTCTAATTATTTTGTTTCTATTTAATAGATTGGAATTGAATGCTGGTATAGAATTTGCTTTGTAATACTATGATTGATTTATTATAGGATCTATTTGTACCAAAATTGGGCACAACACTCTTCGAAAGTGTTTGAAGAGATAAAATGAAGAAATAAAATGTAAAAGGAGTATTATCTAACAAACACTCCAGATAATAATCAGAAAACAGCAAATGAACACAGAGATTTAGAATGGTTCGGCGTGTTGCCTACGTCCACTATGAAATGATTGACTTTTATTAAATTTTGCTTGCTGGTTACAGCGGATTACAATAGTAAATTCGAGTACAATAGTGAAATTCGAGTACAACAGTGAATTCGGCAGAGTCTAGACG
Source organism: Allium fistulosum (assembly GCA_030737815.1). NCBI lineage: Eukaryota > Viridiplantae > Streptophyta > Magnoliopsida > Asparagales > Amaryllidaceae > Allium > Allium fistulosum. The sequence continues at coordinate 902,387,657 of CM060905.1, forward strand.
TAAGAGAGCCAAAAGATCTCTTTTTGTAGGTCCTGGGTTGCTATTTATAGGCGTAGGCTACAAATATCTCGCTCAGATCTCGAGAGACCTCTTCTGGCACGTGGGTGGGCCTACGCGATCGATCCCACGTGATTTGGACTCGGTCTGTGATCGATACGAACGAATTTCGCATCGATCAAGAGTTGGTCCAGTCGAGTTGAAATTGGGCTTGAACATTCTTTAGCTTGTACGTAAGCTCCTATGAAAATTTGGTGGCATTTGGACTTGTAGATTGTGAGTTATGATCGATGCAAACTCGGGTTTTACGTGGGCTGTCTTGTTCGTATCGATCAGTTCGCATCGATCCAAGCACGTGCCAGCATGTTGACGTGGCGCTAACTCCTCGGATCGATCCACTTTTTGTGCCGAGTGACTAAGTCTTCCATTAGGATGCATCTTGTTCGTATCTATTTAATTGAGTCTTGTTCGTATCGATCAGAACTGTCTTGTTCGTATCGATTGTCAATCCCCCGTTCGTATCGATTTGTCACTGCTTTGTTCGTATCCATTGGTTGCATCTCACTTTGTATCACTTTTGTGCACTCCATTTCGAATCGATAGAGATCCTCGAGTTCGTACCATTCCCCTCAGCTAACCGATACGAAATGGGTAGAAAGGGATCGATACGAAAATGGCAACAGTTGACAAAGTGGAATAGGAATGACGTTACTGGGTGATGGGTACGAAGAGAGCGGTTGTCTGATGGATACGAAACAATATCGACTGATGGATACGAACGATCGAGGCTTGATGGATACGAACAAGGCCTTTCAGCTGATGGATATGAAGAGCATAGTTCCCCTGATCGATACGAAGACGAGCGCACTTGATGGATTCGAGCAAGAACGATAAGAAGAAGGACTTTCGCCTGTTGCTCGATGGATACGAACAGATCGACTTGAACATGGTTTTTTGATGGATACGAACAACTTGTTCACTTGAGCAGTATCGACCATATCTCGAGCATATGAACTCTGATTGACTTGAAACTTGGAACGTTGGTTTTTATAGCTTTGCTGGTCCTATCATATCAATTGTAGCTTTATCCGGACTCGGATAAAATTTATTGACATCCATAGTTAACTAGTGTATGACTAATCCTCGGGATAACTATCCTCGGTTTCCAGTTAAGTTCTCGGTGTCACGGCCTTACCAAAAGGCGGGATAACATTTGCCCCCCAAAGTACGTCTTGTATGAACATGTCGTGCTTTGAAAAGCTGCAATCTTTATTCTGAATAACTTTATCTGATTTGTTGAACGGTTGTTGTCTTTTCGTCGAAAGATATAACCTTTGATTGATTTTTTCAGTAGTATGAACTATTGACTACCAATGGTTGTACCGTGCACTGTTGTAACTGAGTGATGAATGATAGTGAACTATTGTTTGTCGTAGTTATTGTCATCAGGTGGGCATCCAACTCCAGTGAATTTTAAACATTGAATATTAATTCGACATACATGCACGTATGTTAGCTTGACTCTTGTTCTCGTTTGCATGTCCGCAGGTCGTTGTCAAGTTTTTATTGAATTTTCGTGTTGATCTCTCCTGAACGAACGTGAAATTCAAATTGCAACAACGCTTGATGGTTGTTCTAGAGTGTCCCTTCGTATCAACCCTCTCCGGGGTCAATTCGGGATGTATGAATGTAGATTTCATATTGATAGAGTCGAATTGATGGGTACGAATAACAGTTCGTATCGATGCCCCATAGAGTACAAAATGTAAATACGAGTCTTCACGGGCTATATGTTGATGGATTCGAACAAAACAGTTCGTATCGATATATTTTGGATGGACTCGAATTGATGGACGAATAGCCCTCTTCGGATCAACTTGAAGAGAAACCTGTGGAAACCGGATGAAATGACTGGGAGACGAATCGTTTTTCGCCTTTATCTCGTATCTATATAAATAGTTTTGTACTTAACCAAAATTTTCATAGGCTTTTGCTTTTCTTCTGACGCTCGTATCGATAGAAGAAACGAAAAAGGAAAAACACCTTCATCCCCGATTTAATACATTTCTTTAATCCCTTGATCAAGCTTTTAAATTAGGTTTGGTTAATAATTATACCCTAGAAATGATGAGACTCAAGTTTAATTGCTAAACCATTCGTATTCACGGCCGATTCTGGTGATGAGGAGGCCGGAGATGGGTCGGAGAAAGGACTAGGAAAGTCGGAATGACTTCCACGTCATTTGGAGAAGAAGGAGGGTAAATGGATATGGAGTTTCATTCGTATCGATTGAAGAAATGTACTTCATATTGCCCTGAAAAATAGTTAAGTTCGTATCGATGGGTCACCGATAGAGTTTCAAACAGAGGGAAGGAGCGGTCTCGTATCGATGGGTGATGGTTGGAGTTCGTATCGATCCATAGTGATCGATCCGAAAATCTAACCATACGATCGATACGAAGCATCAGCTTTTCCAATCGATACGAAGACGCTGGATTGAGACCGGTATAAATTGGCTCTACAGATACCGATACGAAGCCTTTCATTCTGCAATCGATACGAATGGGGTTCTCGATGATCGATCTAGATTTGACAACTCAGGATCGATACGAAATGAATGTAAGACGATCGATATGAAATGGCCAATATGGATTGATTTGAAGCTGCTGGCCTTGATCGATACGAAGTTAAGGCCTTTGATCGATACGAACTGTATACTTTTGGACCGATGCGGGTTGAACTTTGATGAACTTGAAACTTTTTGCACATTTGAACACCTGACTCCGACGAGCTTCAATCTGGCATAATTGGACTTGACCTTTGGACTGCATATTTGACTGCCCTCCGAAGCTCGTCGATGCAACTGTAACTCAACAATATCCCTACGGACTTTAACTTAGATCGGTCTTTAAAGTCTGGATGGCATGGTTGTGACGGTCAGCGTTGACGGTCACTCCGATAAAATTCTGAAGTCTCGTCGTTTAAATATTTTCTCAAACTCTATAGAATTTCTCAAGTAATATGTAGCATTGCACTACACAACACATTCACACACTTCACACTGGGGAACGCACAGGCTTATTATCGTCTAATGATGGTTTTTAATAAGTTGATTAGATATGGAATCCACGAGTTCACAACAGCAGGAGCTTCAGAGCTTATCTCCTTTTGTCCTAGAGATACCGGCCATCGCGGCTGAAGTTAAAGATCCAGCTCCGGACGAGCTGCCTAGTGCCAGGTTTATCATGAATCCACAAGATTTTGTGCCGTCTAACGTCTCTGAAGATATGCTGGGACAAATATGTCTAAGGCATGGTCTACCATTGGATGACGTACTATTACCAGGACCGAATGATAGACCGCATGCTCCCCCAGAGGGGTTTACGGCTTTTAACTGCCATGCATGTACAGCGGGAACACTTCCTCTGTTTAATCAGTACATTAGAGAAATGATGTCTTTCTTTCGAATTGCTCCATCACAGTTACACCCGAACGAATATGCTCTGCTCAACAGTTTGTTCATCGTATTCATGGAGCATCTTTTCCGACCCCCGACTCCGATTGAAATCAGATATCTTTATAATGTCAAGAGTCGAGGAGATATCCCTTCTTTCTCATTTCTGGAGGTGGTCGGGAACTGTCAAGTTATGACTGGGCTTTGACCAGATTGAGCTACTTCAAAAATGAATGGTTCTACGTTCGATGCCCACCAGGGTTTGCTAGTCGATGGTTGGCTAGACGTAAGTACTTCGACTTTTCTGGTAGTTAACAATATAGTTGCAACTGGTATTGGGACTAATACTCTCTTTCCATTACAACCACAATTCCTCGACCTGACGGCGCACATTTTAAAGAAATAGTACGGATCCTCCAAGAAGTTCCAAGCGAGATGAGAGAAATCGAGTCGGTTCTCACCGATAGGAACTTAAGAATTCTTGGATTAATCGAGCGAAAACAAAGCATAAGGCTTGAAGGGGTGCTTAGGTCGGCCTCGAGGAAGCGGGTAAAGCGCAAAGCGCCCGGGGTCGTAATTGCTGAGGAAGGTGATAAAGAGCACATGCCTACAAACGATGAACCCGTGGTCGGGCCTTCTGACAGTCTTCAGGGTTCAGAGGGAAAGAGAAAAGGCAAGGCAGTTGCACACTAACGTCACACATCTCTGAGATGGAAATCTATAATTGTATCCCTGCCAGCCTCCGGTGTTAGAATTTCGGAGGCTCCTCCCTCGCCAGTAGAGAATCCTTTTGAAGGACTTGCTGATATCCCGATTTCGGACTACGTGTCACTTCAACACGACACTGGATTAGAGGGGCTCCAAAGTGCTCTAGATTTAAGCGAGTCTCTACCCATCAGTGTGGCCGACATTACTGGTTGGTCGGGGGGTTTCACACACATATACACTTCATGGCACTACACGATTTCCAGCCTTAAGTTGCCTGCTTCGAGAATTCACTAATTCCATTTTTCTTTTATTTTACAGATACGATGAATAGGCGAAAGTCTATGCTTGGCAGTCTTCATTCAGTATGCCAATCATCAAGCTCGTATCATGAGTCCCGCCGGAGGGGGGATGATAGAAACCGCGATCGTGGTTATTCTAGTCAGGAACGCTACGAGAGGGATAGAGATAGGGATTACAAAAAACAGAGATATCGATCCCAATCGCTTTCTCCACCTCCCCAACTTCCTACACAACCTTCTATTCACAGCTCGCATCCCCCGGAGCCTCCTCTCCCAAAACCATCTTCTCATGCTCCAAGGTCCGAGTCGCAATGCCACAGAAGTCGTCGCTGATCAAGCTATCACTGAGCCTACTGGGGAAGGGGCTATTAGAATTTCTCAGTTAAAGAAAGATTTTCCAAATATATGCTTTGACGGTTATATCTTCCCTCCTCACTTAAAGAGAATTCCCTTAGAAGCGGAGAACACAATGCATGATTACATTCATGACATCTATACCCAGTACAAAGAGTGGGCGAAAGCCGTGGAAAAAGCATCAAAGGTGGCCTTTGAGCGGGCAAAGGCAATTGAGAAACAAGAAACTGAACTCGCTCAGAAAGACCGGATCATTCAAGTGCTTAACGATGAAGCCGAATCCTTTCGAAAATCAGAAATAGTGGCCACTCAAAAGGCCGACAAGGTGAACTTGGCTATGGAGAGGATGAGGCAGACACACTTTGCTTTGGTGGAAGAGATGGGCCACCGGAACACCATTGTCACAGCCGAACGGGACGCTGCTTTGAAAGAACTCGCTGAGCTTAAAGCTAAATTTTCTGAAATCATCACAGAAAAGGATGATGCAAACAGAGCAGCCCAGGAGGTGTGTGAACAGGCCGTAGTGATTCGGGGCGAACGGGATGCAGCAACGACTAAAGTCCGGGTGGTGGAGACTGAGGTCGAGGAGAAAGTCCAAATGGCGGAGTCTAGGCTAGAAGCTGATATTGAAGATCTCCTCATTTTTTATAATGCTAACGTCCTGAAGCATTGAAATCTAGCTTGGCTCAATAATTATCTGACACATCTATACAACGCCTGGGGCCGATTAGTGGAAGACGAAAAGGCTGCGCATCAGGGCGAATCAGTTGACGAATTTGAGCTTGAAAACCGAATGCTGAATGAAGATGAGCGAAACCGAAGAAGAAGACGAAAAGGCTGCGCATCAGGGCGAATCAGTTGACACTAAGCGGAAGCTCTAGCGGGTCTACACCAAAAGGGAAACCGAAGAAGAAGAAAGAATAGACATGCTTCTTTGGTGAAATTTTGAGTAGATAGGAATTTCTTTTATTCTTTTTGCCAGCCTTGTATAGACGTGGGTTCGGCCCCTGCTAGTAGGAATTTTGTGATAAACTTGTACTTAGTCTTCTTCCACAAACAGTTGAAATGAAATTCCATTTTGTCTTTAACTCAATTTTCATTTATTTGCTTAAGTGTTCCAGCATTTGAATTCCATTCCAATGTACTTGCTGAGTTTCGACCTTTGGATTGGACCCAAGTTTAATCGTTAAGTCCTGCAATCACGACTATGAGTGATGACTGAAGGTTAAACTGCACTCCAATGCTGCACTGTCTCAATCAGTGATTGACGCTTAAGTTCTGCCCCCAGTTTCAGGGGAGAATTGTAAGATCGAGTAGCAATTGTACTTCGCTATAAACTCATCGAGCTTAACGTCGTCAAATTGATGCTGAAATAAAGAAATTCGAATTGTCGAATTGCACTTGCTCATTTATCGTCGATTGCATCTACACTCCGGGGATTTGCATTCGTACGTCGGCGGTCGGGCATGTCTGCTTCAGTTTCAAGGATACGTCCACAATCCGGGGACTTAAGTCATTTTCACGGGTGGTTAGTCACACCCGCTTAATGTTTGTAACGATGTCCACACTCTGGGGACTTTAGATGGATTCGTGGGTGGTCAGTCACACCCGATTTGCATTTATACTCTAACCACGCTCCAGGACTTAGAGCTGTTTTACAGACGGTCAATCCCAATCCGGTTTGTGTTCAAACTCCAATCCACTCTCCGGGGATTTTGAGTCTATGTTTATACTCCAAATCGCGCTCTGGGAATTTGGAGTTGGTGTTTATGTTGACACTCCGGTTCACACTCTAGGAATCCACAGTTAGTTAGTGTTTATACTCCAGTTCGCGCTCCGGGAACTTGGAGTTAGTCAATGTTTATACTCCAGTTCATACTCTGGGAAATTGGAGTTAACTGAAAGCTGGTCAATCACATCTGTTCAGGCTTTAGGATTTCGTTCGCACTCCGAGAACGATGAATTTATCAGGATCGTGGATGGTCGGTTCACATCCACTCCGATTTAACAAGCGAGGTCGTTAGATGGATGGATCCATTTTCCTCAAACTTGGTCAAGGTACGGGCGAATTCGTTAGGTGGGCGGATCCACCCTCTTCGAAACCGTATTTGTAAGTTTATACTCCAGTTCACACACTGGGAATCTGGAGTTGGTTAAAGGATTGTCATGTATCAATCCTTTTTTGACTTTTATGTGATGACTTGTCCCTAAGCTCGGGTATCATCTAACGAGTAAACGGTCATATCACAGTCACTCCCTATTTGAATAAATCCCACCATCGGGTGGAATTTAGCTCTCCGTGCATAGTGATAGTTGTATGTCGCATTCAATTAATCATAGCTCTGGCTCGAAGAGATTGCATTTTACTGCTGAAATAAGAAAATGTGGCAAAATCAGTTGCCTTATTACAAATTCAAATTTCGAAATGCATAAACAAATTGCAAATGAGAAGTAAACTGAATAAATAAACAGGGTCTATCATGTGTAGTAGCGATGAAGACTTTCGCTGTTCCAGGCTCTCGGAAGAGTGAGACCGTCAACGGTCGATAACTTGAATGTGCCATCTCCGAGCTTTCGTTCAATAACATATGGTCCTTCCCAAGTTGGCTTCATATGCGAAGGGACCAGATAAATTCTCTTAAGGACGAGACCGCCGAGTTCAAAGGTTCGGGGTCGGACCTTGGCATTGTATAATCAGGCGACTCGACTTCGGTATGCGACTGCCCTCAAAACAGCCTCTTCACGCTTTTCATCCAATAAATCCAGGGATTCAGCAAGCAATATAGCATTTGTCTTCGGATCATAGTATGCCACACGATGAGAAGGCACTTCTAATTCGATTGGAATAATGGCTTTTGAACCATAAGAAAGAGAAAATGGAGTGTGGCCGGTTGCGGACTTTTGGGTTGTTCGGTATGCCCATAAAGCCATATGAAGTTCATCGACCCATTTGCCCCCGGCCTTTTCCAGTCGTTTCTTTAGAACTGACTTTATAACTTTATTAACAGCTTCGACTTGTCCATTCACTTGAGGGTGTGCGACTGCGGAGAATTTCTTCTGAATGTGGAATCGTTGACAGAAATCCTTAAATTCAACACTGTCGAACTGGGTCCCGTTATCAGTGATGATAGTATGTGGGAGACCAAATTGGTAGATGATGTTGCGCACTACAAAGTTGATCACCTTCTTTGTTGTAATTGTAGCAAGGGGTTCATCTTTCGCCCACTTGGTAAAGTAATCAACTGCTACGATGGCGTAATTCGCACCACCTTTGGCTAGAGGTAGAGAGCCAATAATGTCAATGCCCCATACTGCAAACGGCCATGGGCTAACCATTTGAGTTATTTCGGTAGGTGGGCCCCTTGGAATCCAAGCATGCTTCTAGAATTTGTCGCACTTTCTGGCGTAATCTGATGCATCACGATTTACGGTTGGCCAATAGTATCCATATCTGAGCCCTTTCTTGGCAAGGGCTTGCCCCCTAGTGTGATCGTCACATTCTCCTTCATGCACATCATGCAACACCCGTTTGATTTCATCGTGAGTGATACACCGGAGTAAAGGAACAGAGTACCCTCTTCTATACGTGACTCCATTTTGAATAGTGAACCGTGAAGCTTTTCGTAGAATTTGTCTCTTTTCACTCTTGCGCTCTGGTAGGGTTCCATGCTCGAGATAATTTCTGAACAGGAGTCATCCATGACTCCTTATCACGAACAACTTCAAATATCCAATCTGTCTCCATCCGGTCGATGCTTGGGGAAGCTAATGTCTCCACGGGAACGAGTCCCATTTGTTGTGCCTCGCCTGTACTGGCTAACTTTGCTAATGAATCGGCTTTTTGATTGCGCTCTCGGGGTATGCAATAGATGGCATAGTAATTTAACTGATTTAATATTTATTGAACCCGAGCAAGGTAAGCAGCCAGTCTTCTATTCTTGGCCTAGTATTCCCCCCGAACTTAACACACGACCAATTGCGAATCACAATAAATCTCCACAACAATGATTTTCAAATCTCTAGCAAGCCTCAATCCGGCAAATAGGGCTTCATACTCAGCTTCATTGTTGGTCACGCGAAAATCAAACTTTAAAGCATAGCATATAGATCGACCTTCAGGAGTTTCAAGCACAACTCCTGCACCTGAGCAACGGTCATTTGATGCACCATCGGTATGCAGCTTCCAGATATACTTGGGAGATTCACTAGTTTCGGGCAAGTCCTCTGGGAAGGTAAATTGAGCTATGAAATCTGCTAGGACTTGTCCCTAAATGGCTCGCCTTAGAGTGTAAGTAATATCAAACTGACTTAACTCAATATTCCATTTGAGTAACCTACCAGACGTCTCAGGCCGTGTAAGGACCTGTCGTAATGGCTGATCGGTGTAAACGGTGATAGGATGAGCCTGGAAATACGGATGGAGCTTCCTTGAGGCAATAACAAGACAATAAGCCAACTTCTCTAGCTTCGGATAATTTCTCTCAGCTTCGGTTAGCGTTTGCTAATATAGTAGACCCGCTTTTGTATTCGGTCTTCCTCCCTAATTAGGGAAGCGCTGATTGCGTTTTCTGATACCGCCAAGTAAATGTACAATTTCTCGTGATCGATAGGCTTCGACAAAATTGGCGGTGTGGAGAGGTGTTGAATTAGTGCTCGGAATGCGCCCTCACATTCCGTAGTCCATTCAAAATTCTGTTTCCCTTTTCGGATCAAATCGAAGAAGGGAATGCATTTGTCCGTAGATTTTGAAATGAACCTGCTCAGTGCTGCTACATTCCCATTGAGACTCTGGATTTGCTTTATAGTTCTTGGAGTTTCAAGGTTTCTAATCGCCTAGATCTTTTCGGGATTGGCTTCGATTGCTCGAGCGTTGACGATAAACCCAAGGAATTTTCCTGATGCGATCCTAAAATGACATTTCAATGGATTAAGCTTCATTCTGTATTCTCAGAGAATATCAAACATTGATTCCAGGTCTTTGATGTGGTCGGTGGAGAATCATGACTTGACTAGCATGCCGTCCATGTATACCTCTATAGTTTTCCCAATCTGATTGGCGAACATTCGATCAACTAATCGTTGATAAGTTGCACCAGCATTCTTTAGCCCAATAGGCATAACCTTGTAGCAATAAAGTCCCATATTGGTTATGAAGCTGGTATGCTCCTGGTCGGGTAAGTGCATAGGTATTTGATTGTAACCGGAATACGCATCCATGAAGGATAAGAGTTCATGTCCGGCCGTTGAATCTACGAGTTGATCAATTCAGGGAAGTGGAAAACTATCTTTAGGGCAAGCTTTATTCAGATCAGAGTAATCGATACACGTTCTCCATTTCCCATTTGGCTTTTGGACAAGTACAGGATTTGATACCCATTCCGAATATAATGCATCTTGAATAAATCCATTCGATTTAAGCTTGTCTACCTCTTGCTTAAGGGCGGCAGATCTCTCTGGATCCATACCACGCCTTTTTTGTTTGACCGGGACGTGCCACAGGTCAATGTTCAATGCATGGCTCACGATATCCGGCGAGATTCCACACATGTCAGAATGTGTCCAGGCAAACACGTCAAGATTTGCCCGGCGAAATTCAACCAATTCCACTTGCATTTGTTGGCTTAACTGAGATCCAATCTTTATCATTCTAGAATCATCGCTATCATCGATTGGGACATCGATCGTCAGTTCGGCTGGAGAAGCTTGACTGTCTTTACTTTCATCTTCACTTTCGGTGTCTCTCAGGTCAAGATCTCTTTGGAATTGGTTGGGGTGCCCAGGCCCAGGCCCAAGCGTCAATTGTCAATTATCAACAAAACAGACGTAGAGAGATTCCTCTACGCCATTTCGTTTCTCTTTTCGCTGCGCCTCGCGCAGCTCAGCAACATAACAAGCTCGTCCAGCAGCCTGATCTCCTTAAACGACTCCAACTCCACGATCGGTGGGGAACTTTAGAGTCAAGCACCATGGGGCAATAGCAGCCCTAAATTCAACCGGGGCCGGTCGGCCCAAGAAAGCATTATATGGCGAGTCTATATCCAAAACAACAAACTGTAGTATCCGGACTCTCCGGTGTTCTCCAATACCTAACTCCACTGGCAATTCCACCACTCCAGTGGGTATAGTTGCACTTCCGTTGAAACCATGGATACGGTAGTGACAAGGTTTCAAATCTTTAGTCTCCATTTTCACCTGATCATAAGCTCGCTTAAACAATATATTTACAGAAATTCCACTGTCAACCAAGATCCTCTTCATCCAAGCAGGACCTACTTGAGCTGATATGACAAGTGGATCGATAGTTGGGGCTTCGATCCTATCGGCATCTCTATCTCGGAAGATGATGTCGTCAGTCATCTTCTTCTGTTGCTTGGCCGGAGCCCCATCTTCCAAACTACTACAACACTCGAAGCCCGCATGCTTAATAGAACTGGCATACGACTCCATTTCCTTCCAACTTCGGTCTGCTGGATGAGGACCACCACTAATAGTATTTATCACCAACCTCCCGCCAGTACGAGCCGGTTCCACCTGTCTTGCCTGATTCGGTGTATGGTTCTGATTCGATGGGCCCGCACCTCCAGACTGCGGCGCCCACACAAATTGTTCCAACTTCATTTCACGTATCAACTTTTCAATGAGATCTTGCAAACGATGGCATTCATTTGTATTATGGTCGTAGCTTTCATGGAATCTACAAAATTTCCCTGTCTGAATCTGTTTCTCCGATGACTGCTTCGGAGCAGGTTTTTTGTACTGAATGGTATTGCAGGTTTGTAAATACACATTCTCCAATGACGTATTCAAAGGAGTGTAGTTATCAAACATAGGAGCCCTGCGTCACGGACCACGGTTCTGATCCCGTTTTCTATTTTGGTTACCATTGCCTTTCTCATGACTTTGTTTATTCTAAATGTTCAATTGTACTTTCCCGGAGCTCTCCCCGGATTGTTTAATAGCAATATTACTCTGAATTCCTTCAATACTAGGCCCCACATCATCCTTCTTCCTAGACTGTTTCACATCCTCCCTTCTTAAGAATTAGGTTGCCTTGGAATAGAAACGGTCTAATGATGCAGGGGGTTTTCCGGCCAATCAGTTGCCGAACTCAGAATCGGGATCAATCCCTTTAGTCAGTGCCATAAGAATAGAGTTATCATTTGGGTTGCTGATCTCAGCGCATGCAGCATGAAATCTCTCTAAATAACGCCTAAGTCTCTCCAGGAGCTTGAGTGACACTAGATAAAGTATTAACATCCTTCGGTCTTGCGACATGCATACGAAATTGCTCAATAAACTTTGTTCCCAACTGATCAAAACATGGGATGAATCGAGGTGGTAGTCGAGTAAACCACATAGTCGCTATACCCTCCAGAGAGATCGGGAAGCTTCGGCACTTGACCGCATCATCAGCTCGCGCAGTATTCATCAACCATTCATACTTCAAGATATATTGATTAGGATCAGAGCTCTCTTCATAAATGGGTAAAGTCGGCATCCTGAATCGCCGAGGTGGTTCAGTATAGAGTATCATATTAGTAAAAGGAGTATGACTCCGGGAGATTCCCCAGTCGTCATTGCTAAGACCTTGACTTTCACGGATCATTTGACGGATCATTGTCGGTAGGTCGGGCATCTGGACAACTTTGAGCAGGTTGGGCCAAGGTGTGGTCGGGTTCCACAATGCGAGGAGGGGCCGGTCGCTGTCGACGGTCCATGTCTCGCCTCCTTGGATCTACGTCTTTGGGGACGTAAGGTTCGGGAGTGTGGTTACGTTGGCGGTGGGTCGGATCCGTTCGGTTTCGAGCGTCAACTCCCAAATCAGTAGTTGTGGCAGTACGGTTATCAGTAATGTGGTATGGGGTAGCACCTCCTCGAGAGGAGGGTCCAGTTTGGTGGTTGGTTGATGGGCCAACTCTCGGTTGCCCAAGACTCAATGTATTCTGATGCCCAGTAGCCTGTGTGTAACTTCCGTCCAGTTGCGGGCGAGTGGATCTATGATGGTAATCAGAAGAGGCTGAACTTTCGGTGGATGAATAGGAAGCCTGATCCCTCCTGGATCTCCTTCTTCTTTGACGGTTTAGCTGGTTGGTCAATTCTGCATTAGCATGGAGCTGTTGAGTGAGCTGCTGGTGGCTCTGAGTCAATTCTTGCATTAGCATCTGGAATTCTTCCCTAGTAACAGGGCCTTGCGGATCTGATGCTCCGGAAGCATTCTAGTCAGTCGAAGGCAGTTGTACGGGATTCTGTCTATCTCGTCCTTCTGGATCTGCAGCTGTAGAAGTAGTCCTTGTGTTAACCATGATGAATAGTGAAGCTCTTTCCTAGACTTGATGCAAATCTCAATAGGATGGAAGAACTTTAATATTTGAGATCTGGATCTTCTTCTTAGATTTGTGCAATCCTATATCGATAGTAGATCCAACGAGCAGGAGAAAAAACTGTGTTTTCTCAATGAAAGCACCAAATTGTTTGTACCAAAATTGGGCACAACACTCTTCAGAAGTGTTTTAAGAGATAAAATGAAGAAATACAATGTAAAAAGAGGATTATCTAACAAACACTCCAGATAATAATCAAAAAACAACAAATGAACACAGAGATTTAGAGTGGTACGGCATGTTGCCTACGTCCACTATGAAATGATTGACTTTTATTAACTTTTGCTTACTGGTTACAGCAGATTACAATAGTAAATTCGAGTACAACAGTGAAATTCGAGTACAACGGTGAATTCGGCAGAGTGTGGATGTCAGAGAGCCAAAAGATCCCTTTTTAGTAGGTCCTGGGTTGCTATTTATAGGCGTAGGCTGCAAATATCTCGCTCAGATCTCGGGAGACCTCTTCTGGCACGTGGGTGGGCCCACGTGATCGATCCCACGTGATTTGCACTCGGTCCGTGATCAAAACGAACGAATTTCGTATCGATCAAGATTTGGTCCAATCAAGTCGAAATTGGGCATGAACATTCTTTAGGTTGTACGTAAGCTCCTGTGAAAATTTGGTGGCATTTGGACTTGTAGACTGTGAGTTATGATCGATGCAAACTCGGGTTTTACGGGGGATGTCTTGTTTGTATCGAAACCTTTCATATTGATTAGTTCGCATCGATCCAAGCCCGTACCAGCATGTTGACGTGGCGCTAACTCCTCGGATCGATCCACTTTTTATGCCGAGTGACTAAGTCTTCCATTAGGACGCATCTTGTTCGTATCTATCTAATTGAGTCTTGTTCGTATCGATTGGAACTGTCTTGTTCGTATCGATTGTCAATCCCCCGTTCGTATCGATTTGTCACTGTAACGACCCGTAAATTTCAACTGTTTTAATAACGTAATTAGTTGAAATTTTGTGAAATTTTAAACGATAAATTTTGAAATATAAATTTGATATTTGGAATGCGTCTAGTTAAACATAGCAACTGATAAATTTTCGTTCGAAAATATGAAAGTTTATTTCGCGCGTAAATTCACTTCAATTTAATCAGTTAAGAAGCGATGAAAATAAAATGTTTCCGAAACCCAAATATTTTTACATAGAAAAATTCTAAACCATCTTTTGAGCAAGATGTCAGTTTGTCGTTTTTCCAAATTCAGACATCTTTGGCTCCGTCGATCTTATTTTTCAGCGTTTTTCTTGCATTTTTCTACAGTAGGAAAATTCGAATTTTTATAATTAAATCGTACTACTGATATCTGTATACCGTTTTGACCGTTTCGTCGTGCTGATCTCAACGGTATATTCCACTTTTTGTTTTAAAGTCCGAGATGCAGCAGAATCCGAATAAATGACTTCGCATCCATACCGTTTTTTGATTTTGAAACCAATATCCTCCAATACCGTTATCCATACCGTTATCCACCAATAAATGACTTCGCATCCATACCGTTATCCACCAATATTCTCTGTCGCTATCTATTCCCTATGTTAATTTATTTATCCAGTTCCCTGCTCTCATTTATGCCTTTACGTCTGTCATTTGATTTTGAAACCAACAGATATTTTAATGAGCTAAGGGTACCTATTTGTCTAAGGCTACAATAGAAAATAAAAATGAAATGAATGAATACAACCTCTACCAGCTAGCCTCCTTCCACCACAAAACCATGCATCTTCCTAAAGTCCTCTCCTCTCCAAGTTCCAACTTCATATTGTTGAGTTTTTCCAGCATTAAGGAACACAACCCCTTCTTTAAAAAATGGCTGTTGCATTTCAAGTTGAACCCCGCCCTCCCTGGCGCATTGCCGACCAACATCCAAGCACCTCCACCTCACAGCAAGGCCGCTGCTAACTGGCCGAGCGCACCCTCCACCTGACCCTCCTCCATCCGTGCGGCAACTTTACATGCAACCCGAGCTTGTCATTCATGCACACAACCAACCACCCACCACGTCAACCTGCCTCTCGGCCTCACCTTGTCTACACCACCACTGCCGCAACCTAGCCAGCCCACCGCAACTCGAACCTCCACCTTTCCGCCTTCCACCTCTCCATTTACCAGGCAAGCGTTCCCTTTTCATTTTTTTTATAGAGTCGGTATATGTTAATTATAGGGTGGTATTATATAGATACATATATTGGTTTATTCAATTTAAAACTTATACGTGTGGATATGTATATGGAGATTCTGAAAGGTAATAATTGTATATTAAGTATTGATTTCTAAGAGTTTCACATATATATAAATATACAGTTATCTGTTTATGTAAAAATATATTAGTCTATATTTTATATTAGTGGCTCATATAAGTTTATGACCGATTGTATAAATATATATACAAATTGCTTTCTGTTGCTTAATTTGACAGCTTATATATATACATAGTTTTATATAAGTTTATAACAACTGTTGTTTAAGCATATGGGTTCTGTTTTTGTATATAAAGTTGAGTATGTATAGTTTGAAACTTGATTTAACTGAGGTATATATATTTACTATTATAGCTACATCTAGTCATACGTAATATATATATATATGATCTGTTATGAGTTGTAGATTTATATTAGTTCATATATTTTGTCTATGTTGTAAACTATATTACTGTTGTGCTTTCAAAATATATGAAGATGTCCTTTAAGTGTTTTAAAAGATATTGATCTTTAAATATAGTAACAAAGTAAGTTGTATAAAATAAGTTGATATAATAGTATAAATGAATGCTACAGTTTGATATATTAAGTTATTAACAATGAACTTGAGTTATTTGGTTGATACTGTAAGTATATATAAAAGCAAAGTGTTGTATATATTACAATATAGTTAGTTTATGACAGCTTTTATATGTTGATGTATGTAAACAAATATATTTGTTTGATATAAATCTGTTTATGTTTATATTTGCAAACAAGCTATAAACAGTTATAAAGAAAAAAATAGTGTTTACAATATATTGTTTATAAAGAAAGTCATCTAGTTATGTCAGCTCGTATATAGGTGCGCGCGTTTAAATTAATGTTGATTTGTAAATAGATATAATATATATCCTATTTAATATATGTTTGGATATGACTTGATATAAATAGTTATAGGTTACAGTTTGTATACTTGTGGGTATAAAAGTTTTATAAATTGCGTCTGTCACTTTTGATGTTGTATAGTCGCCCGTGTACTTTTGCTATCGGATAGTGTATATGTGTTTTAGTATAACTAATGATTTTTGAAATTTTATATATTTAATATTAAAATGTGTTTGAATATAAAATATGATTTTTATATATAGTTATATGATCACCTATACCAAATCTCTTCATCGATCTCGTTCTGATGTATTCAATCGATTTCTGTTATCAGCTTTGATCGTTGTACTCGTGCCGATTTGCTTTGCTTGGACTCGTAACTCAATTTCCACCCCCGTATCAGTATGCGTATCTATGCCATCTTCTCGCGAATCTCTAGCCTCGAAAGGTGAGCACTCACTCACGATTAACGTTCTTTTATTTGTTAAATTTGATTTCAATTGAAACGACAATTGAAATATGCTGCTGTTAGTTAATTACACTGTTATATATGCTATTGCCTGTATCAGTTCATCTGTGACATCTGACACCATTATATGTTAATTATTTATGCGATGATAATACAGTTTGGCTGATAATTGATTGATTGTTGATGTTTATATTGGACGTTAAATTGTTAATGTTAAAATGATAAATAGCATGCAATTGAACTTGATATAGGATAATTAAATGTTAAATTTGATTAAATGACATTTGTATAATATGACCCCTTTATCTGTTAAATTTATTGACACGTAGGATTTGTTTAATTACATATTGAACCACTAAATGTATGTTATTATATTGATGATGTATGAAATTGTAAATATATGACAAGTGAAAACCGTAATTGTAATAATCTTTAATCTACATGAAATGATAGTGTAGATTCTAGATTAATTATATTAATTCGCACAAATAACAATGTGTATTAATACGGTTATTTCGGGATTATTTGAATTGATTATTGGATTGTTATTGGTTGTTGTTATTGCTTGTTTATTTACTTTGACACCATCCCAGTTATCACACTGCAAGTTCCCTTTGTTATGCTTGATTTTTGAATTGAATTGGAATCGGGTTGAAATGATAAATACCCAAATTAAACTTTGACCTTGGATATAGAGAATTAAATAAAAACCCGATTGGTCAAATAAATTGATTTAAAAATAAACGACGATTTTATTTGAATAATTAATATGGTTTTGAAATGAAGTTGAAATTTAAATTTTGATAAAAGGAAAATGTTAATATTTAATAATCTGAAACAAAATATTAACAATGTAATTGATGAAAGAATGTTGTTTAATTTGAGAAATGATTGAATTAACTTTGAAATGATTTAATAATTAAGTTTGAAATTATAATTAAGTTGAAATAATTAAGTTTTGAAATTATTTAATAATTAAGTTTTGAATTATTTAATAATTAAATAAGATTGAATTATTTATTGATTAAATTAAATTGAATTTTTGAATAAGTGAATTTTACTTCGTAAATAATTGAAATTGAGTTTCTTTATTAATTAAGTTTTGGAAAATTATTTAAGTAAGTAAATAAGTGAAATTGAATTTCTTTAACAAGAAATAAAATGTGATTTATTGAAATTAATGTAAGACTTGAAAATTAAAAGAATTGATTTGATGAATTTAATTTAATTCAAAATTGTAAATTTTGATTTAATGAAGATGAACTTAAGAATTGATTTAATGAATTGGAAATTTAATAGAAATTGTTTTGAATGATAAAGTAACTTAACGAATATTGAATGGAATCGATAAATGAGTTTAAATTGATTTGAATGTTAAATAAAATTTGTTTAAATGATTTCGGAATGAAACTTATATACGAATTTGAATCAATATTTGAATGGTTTTAAATAGATATTGAAATTGAATTATAAGATTTTGAAATGGTAAATTGGAAGTTTTGAAATGAAAATTTTGGAAATTGATTTCGAAAGACAAATGAAATATTGATTTACGAATTGAAATTAAAATTGAAATTGATTTGGTTTTGAAATAAATAAATGACCAATAGGTGTAATAATTACGAAAGTTATTAAAGAGACCGGGATCGGTAATGGGTATACTCTCTATCTAAACCGAAACCACTTTAATAACTATGCGTGGAGTGATGATCCAGAATGAAGTGGTTGGAATGATGTACGTGATGACTGAAGAAAGAGAATGATGATGGATAGCCTTGACACTTGTGTCAAATTGGAAATGACTAAAACAGGAGCTGTGCCGGGCCAATGGAGGATTAGCTACCTCAAGTGGACACACTTCTTCGAACTACTCATTACTTGTTGTCGATTGGTGCACCCTTAATTTTGGGAGTGTTGTTTCACGGTGTTGCGGGCGCTGCGGCGTTGCGTTCTCACCAGTCCAGATCAGGCGAACGGTAGTATCACTACCTTGGTTATTGCCTCATGTGCCTTGTCATACTTGTATTCCATTTATGCGCGACCACTACGATTTTGATTTGTACCTTTAGTATATGGATTGCCCTCTGGTGACTTCCGGTTTTGGGGAAACTACGGTCTTGTATATGCTTTTGGGAATAAAAATGTGTTAAGGGTGGAATGGGCCATGACTTAACGCTATTTTGATATCTTTTTATATTACTGATAGACATTATCTACTTATCGTAGACTACTACATAGTAGATAGTTTAACGGATCCTTAAAGGATGGTTATTCCAAACATCCTTTGAGTTACTTGTATTTCAATTGCTATTTCACTTGAGTTGGATTTATTAATATAAGAATGTTAATCCTGACTCGAGTGTTTTGTGTTTTGCTTTACGCTCGGGTCAGACTGAGTGTACCAGTATTCGAGACTCACCTTTTGAAGTTGGAGCTTTGCTTGAAGATCCAGCCATCTATTCTGCTTTCAGTATTCGATGATTCCAGTGATGTATTCTGATTCGTATCTGATGTATCGTTTTACTCTTCCGTTGTATTTGGTTTAACTCTGATGTAACTTATACATTATATAGTAGCTTCATGAACTACTATCTCTTTTATTTCTGCTGCAATTATTACTCTGTGTCTGTGTTCTGTGATTATTTATTTACTGTATATGTTCAGTTTTGCCAAATTTAAATTAACAACGCGGTATTTTGAGCAATTCAACTCCGACATGTGTGTCTACCTATGCACTTGGCGGGTGCAGCATGATAGGGGTTCTCGCATTTGGTTTGGTAGCGAGCGGATGACTCTTACTCCTACATGTCCCTGCGGGGTTGGTGCAGTCGAGAGGCTGGCCGTAAAGGCAGAACACAGGTACTGCTGTATGCTACGGTGGGCGTTACCCCACTGACGCGGTCCGTTACAGTTGGTATCAGAGCTTTGGTAGCTCTAGGCAAAACTCAACATATAGGGTAAATGTATTTACAGAATCACTCTCATTCGAGTTTCCATCTCTTCCTTTGACTCAATTCCTTTGAATTTTGAAACGTTCCCTGCGGTTCCAAAAAAATTCATTCGTGTCCCTCACTATTCGTCTTCTTCCAATTCTGGAGCACCCCATAACTCCATTTTGAAGGATATCTATAATAGATCGGCGGTCTCGCCAATCTTCGAATGATTCGTAAAGGAGCAAAACTCCTTTATAATAGGCATCGATTTACCGGAGAATTCTGTATCCTCGGTTTACGATGCTATCTATTCCCTGCTATACCTAAATTCCATCTCTTGAGATCGAATGTTGATCTACCTCGGA
This sequence comes from Allium fistulosum, assembly GCA_030737815.1. Lineage (NCBI taxonomy): Eukaryota > Viridiplantae > Streptophyta > Magnoliopsida > Asparagales > Amaryllidaceae > Allium > Allium fistulosum. The sequence goes on from CM060905.1 coordinate 902,407,693, forward strand.
GTTTAGCATCGATCTTATTCTTGAAGTTACGGACGACCCGGTTAAGGTTGCCCGTAAATTAAATAAACTCATCCATCTTCCGATTGTGGTAATTGAATTATCTTATCTTCTGTTTCAAACTTATTTTCGAATCAAAATTCTCTTTGATTTAATTCAACAAAAAATTTGAATCTCCCTCCTTGCTTTGAATTCATTCCTGTACCGTCGAGCAAAGAAATGTATTTGTAAACTAATATATAAATGTTTTATATATTGTGTTGTTTGAGTTGTTGATGTTGATTTGGGTTTCCGATCGATTCGTCTTATCAACGCTATCGATAGGATTTCCAAAACACTTGAGCAGAGCAAACTGACACAATATCGTTTTCAAATTTGATAAATAAATAAAAGTTTTGTATGATTATATTATATATAAATATAAGTTTTCTGAAATTAAATTACTAATGAATTTGTTGTCAGAAATAATAATATTTGATTTTCATTTATTGTTTTGTAAACCATTGACTATTGCAAAATATAAATAAATGAATTTATAAACTTGGTTATAAATTGATTGGAATTTGAAATGAATTTAATTCAGAAATTTGAGAATTTATTAGTTTCCGGTGATTTCGAACTTTGTTTTTTTTTTAATTTCAAAGTGTATATTACTGAAAGTATTTACGAATAGAAATCGTTTTCAAAAACAAAAAATTTTTAAAATGTTGAAATCAGTGCTCTTCTCTTTATCGCTGGAAAATAATTTCGGTGATGGCGGCCGCATCATCGACGTTCATTTTCGAGTTTCGAAGTGGAGAAACCATTCTGTAGCTTTGCTACGGTTTGTTTTGAAAAAAAAATATTTTGATTTGAATTTCTTCAGTATAATTTGAGTTATATATATACAATATTTATATCAAATCAAATTAAATTTTAAGATAGGATACCTATATATTATATATATATCTAAATTGTTTAAAGTTAATCGGAAACCTAATTCTTAAATTTTGTTAAAGGATGATTTTAATTATAAATAAAACCAAAATTTGGAATAAATATCTAAACTTGATTAATTGAATTGGGAAAATTTTATTTGTATATTGTTCAACTGCATTCTAATACAACTTACCTAAATCATTCAGAAGTTGAATATGTAATTGGATAATATATAAGATAAATTGAATTTATAAATAAAATTTGAGTGTTTATAATAAATGTTATACACTAAAATTTGATTATAAAGATGTTACTAGAGTTAGATAGGATAATTAGTAAACTCAGTTAATAATGAAATAAATTTGTTTTGGAAGAATTAATAAATTTGTTTTGAAAGAATTAATAAATTGAAATTTGATCAAATTATGAAAATACTTTGAATTTAAAAGCAATTAGTAAATATAAATTAATTTAAATCGAAACTTTTATGTTTAAATTAATTTATATGGGTTAATTATATGTGAGTAGATATATTAAGTAGAATAAATTTAACAGTAATTTGGAATAAAGAAGAATTTAAATTGCTGGAAAAAAAATATGATTATAATAAAAGACTATTCAAATTTATGGTTTTAGAAATTGTAAATTTAAGAAAATGGGATAATAGGATAATGAATTTAGAAATAGTTGAGATTGATTTTAGTGAAATCAAATGGATTAAATCAATTATTGAATATCAATTCATTTAAATTTGAATTTATATGGTTTAAATTAATTGTTATTTTGTATTTCAAATCTGTTTTCTTTCTGGTTGTTTCTATTCTCCTACCTCGTTCCTTTTCGGGGACGAAAAGTTTTGAGTGGGGGAGAGTGTAACGACCCGTAAATTTCAACTGTTTTAATAACGTAATTAGTTGAAATTTTGTGAAATTTTAAACGATAAAATTTTGAAATATAAATTTGATATTTGGAATGCGTCTAGTTAAACATAGCAACTGGTAAATTTTCGTTCGAAAATATGAAAGTTTATTTCGCGCGTAAATTCACTTCAATTTAATCAGTTAAAAAGCGATGAAAATAAAATGTTTCCGAAACCCAAATATTTTTACATAGAAAAATTCTAAACCATCTTTTGAGCAAGATGTCAGTTTGTCGTTTTTCCAAATTCAGACATCTTTGGCTCCGTCGATCTTATTTTTCAGCGTTTTTCTTACAATTTTCCGCCAGTAGGAAAATTCAAATTTTTATAATTAAATCGTCCTACTGATATCTGTATACCGTTTTGACCGTTTCGTCGTGCTGATCTCAACGGTATATTCCACTTTTTGTTTTAAAGTCCGAGATGCAGCGGAATCCGAATAAATGACTTCGCATCCATACCGTTTTTTGATTTTGAAACCAATATCCTCCAATACCGTTATCCATACCGTTATCCACCAATAAATGACTTCGCATCCATACCGTTATCCACCAATATTCTCCGTCGCTATCTATTCCCTATGTTAATTTATTTATCCAGTTCCCTGCTCTCATTTATGCCTTTACGTCTGTCATTTGATTTTGAAACCAACAGATATTTTAATGAGCTAAGGGTACCTATTTGTCTAAGGCTACAATAGAAAATAAAAATGAAATGAATGAATACAACCTCTGCCAGCTAGCCTCCTTCCACCACAAAACCATGCATCTTCCTAAAGTCCTCTCCTCTCCAAGTTCCAACTTCATATTGTTGAGTTTTTCCAGCATTAAGGAACACAACCCCTTCTTTAAAAAATGGCTGTTGCATTTCAAGTTGAACCCCGCCCTCCCTGGCGCATTGCCGACCAACATCCAAGCACCTCCACCTCACAGCAAGGCCGCTGCTAACTGGCCGAGCGCACCCTCCACCTGACCCTCCTCCATCCGTGCGGCAACTTTACATGCAACCCGAGCTTGTCATTCATGCACACAACCAACCACCCACCACGTAAACCTGCCTCTCGGCCCCACAACAACTCAGCCGCCATCCACCAATTGCTCGGCCTCACCTTGTCTATACCACCACTGCCGCAACCTAGCTAGCCCACCGCAACTCGAACCTCCACCTTTCCGCCTTCCACCTCTCCATTTACCAGGCAAGCGTTCCCTTTTCATTTTTTTTATAGAGTCGGTATATGTTAATTATAGGGTGGTATTATATAGATACATATATTGGTTTATTCAATTTAAAACTTATACGTGTGGATATGTATATGGAGATTCTGAAAGGTAATAATTGTATATTAAGTATTGATTTCTAAGAGTTTCACATATATATAAATATACAGTTATCTGTTTATGTAAAAATATATTAGTCTATATTTTATATTAGTGGCTCATATAAGTTTATGACCGATTGTATAAATATATATACAAATTGCTTTCTGTTGCTTAATTTGACAGCTTATATATATACATAGTTTTATATAAGTTTATAACAACTGTTGCTTAAGCATATGGGTTCTGTTTTTGTATATAAAGTTGAGTATGTATAGTTTGAAACTTGATTTAACTGAGGTATATATATTTACTATTATAGCTACATCTAGTCATACGTAATATATATATGATCTGTTATGAGTTGTAGATTTATATTAGTTCATATATTTTGTCTATGTTGTAAACTATATTACTGTTGTGCTTTCAAAATATATGAAGATGTTCTTTAAGTGTTTTAAAAGATATTGATCTTTAAATATAGTAACAAAGTAAGTTGTATAAAATAAGTTGATATAATAGTATAAATGAATGCTACAGTTTGATATATTAAGTTATTAACAATGAACTTGAGTTATTTGGTTGATACTGTAAGTATATATAAAAGCAAAGTGTTGTATATATTACAATATAGTTAGTTTATGACAGCTTTTATATGTTGATGTATGTAAACAAATATATTTGTTTGATATAAATCTGTTTATGTTTATATTTGCAAACAAGCTATAAACAGTTATAAAGAAAAAAATAGTGTTTACAATATATTGTTTATAAAGAAAGTCATCTAGTTATGTCAGCTCATATATAGGTGCGCGCGTTTAAATTAATGTTGATTTGTAAATAGATATAATATATATCCTATTTAATATATGTTTGGATATGACTTGATATAAATAGTTATAGGTTACAGTTTGTATACTTGTGGGTATAAAAGTTTTATAAATTGCGTCTGTCACTTTTGATGTTGTATAGTCGCCCGTGTACTTTTGCTACTGGATAGTGTATATGTGTTTTAGTATAACTAATGATTTTTGAAATTTTATATATTTAATATTAAAATGTGTTTGAATATAAAATATGATTTTTATATATAGTTATATGATCACCTATACCAAATCTCTTCATCGATCTCGTTCTGATGTATTCAATCGATTTCTGTTATCAGCTTTGATCGTTGTACTCGTGCCGATTTGCTTTGCTTGGACTCGTAACTCAATTTCCACCCCCGTATCAGTATGCGTATCTATGCCATCTTCTCGCGAATCTCTAGCCTCGAAAGGTGAGCACTCACTCACGATTAACGTTCTTTTATTTATTAAATTTGATTTCAATTGAAACGACAATTGAAATATGCTGCTGTTAGTTAATTACACTGTTATATATGCTATTGCCTGTATCAGTTCACCTGTGACATCTGACACCATTATATGTTAATTATTTATGCGATGATAATACAGTTTGGCTGATAATTGATTGATTGTTGATGTTTATATTGGACGTTAAATTGTTAATGTTAAAATGATAAATAGCATGCAATTGAACTTGATATAGGATAATTAAATGTTAAATTTGATTAAATGACATTTGTATAATATGACCCCTTTATCTGTTAAATTTATTGACACGTAGGATTTGTTTAATTACATATTGAACCACTGAATGTATGTTGTTATATTGATGATGTATGAAATTGTAAATATATGACAAGTGAAAACCGTAATTGTAATAATCTTTAATCTACATGAAATGATAGTGTAGATTCTAGAAATAATTATATTAATTCGCACAAATAACAATGTGTATTAATACGGTTATTTCGGGATTATTTGAATTGATTATTGGATTGTTATTGGTTGTTGTTATTGCTTGTTTATTTACTTTGACACCATCCCAGTTATCACACTGCAAGTTCCCTTTGTTATGCTTGATTTTTGAATTGAATTGGAATCGGGTTGAAATGATAAATACCCAAATTAAACTTTGACCTTGGATATAGAGAATTAAATAAAAACCCGATTGGTCAAATAAATTGATTTAAAAATAAACGACGATTTTATTTGAATAATTAATATGGTTTTGAAATGAAGTTGAAATTTAAATTTTGATAAAAGGAAAATGTTAATATTTAATAATCTGAAACAAAATATTAACAATGTAATTGATGAAAGAATGTTGTTTAATTTGAGAAATGATTGAATTAACTTTGAAATGATTTAATAATTAAGTTTGAAATTATAATTAAGTTGAAATAATTAAGTTTTGAAATTATTTAATAATTAAGTTTTGAATTATTTAATAATTAAATAAGATTGAATTATTTAATGATTAAATTAAATTGAATTTTTGAATAAGTGAATTTTACTTCGTAAATAATTGAAATTGAGTTTCTTTATTAATTAAGTTTTGGAAAATTATTTAAGTAAGTAAATAAGTGAAATTGAATTTCTTTAACAAGAAATAAAATGTGATTTATTGAAATTAATGTAAGACTTGAAAATTAAAAGAATTGATTTGATGAATTTAATTTAATTCAAAATTGTAAATTTTGATTTAATGAAGATGAACTTAAGAATTGATTTAATGAATTGGAAATTTAATAGAAATTGTTTTGAATGATAAAGTAACTTAACGAATATTGAATGGAATCGATAAATGAGTTTAAATTGATTTGAATGTTAAATAAAATTTGTTTAAATGATTTCAGAATGAAACTTATATACGAATTTGAATCAATATTTGAATGGTTTTAAATAGATATTGAAATTGAATTATAAGATTTTGAAATGGTAAATTGGAAGTTTTGAAACGAAAATTTTGGAAATTGATTTCGAAAGACAAATGAAATATTGATTTACGAATTGAAATTAAAATTGAAATTGATTTGGTTTTGAAATAAATAAATGACCAATAGGTGTAATAATTACGAAAGTTATTAAAGAGACCGGGATCGGTAATGGATATACTCTCTATCTAAACCGAAACCACTTTAATAACTATGTGCGGAGTGATGATCCAGAATGAAGTGGTTGGAATGATGTACGTGATGACTGAAGAAAGAGAACGATGATGGATAGCCTTGACACTTGTGTCAAATTGGAAATGACTAAAACAGGAGCTGTGCCGGGCCAATGGAGGATTAGCTACCTCAAGTGGACACACTTCTTCGAACTACTCATTACTTGTTGTCGATTGGTGCACCCTTTATTTTGGGAGTGTTGTTTCACGGTGTTGCGGGCGCTGCGGCGTTGCGTTCTCACCAGTCCGGATCAGGCGAACGGTAGTATCACTACCTTGGGTATTGCCTCATGTGCCTTGTCATACTTATATTCCATTTATGCGCGACCACTATGATTTTGATTTGTACCTTTAGTATATGGATTGCCCTCTGGTGACTTCCGGTTTTGGGGAAACTACGGTCTTGTATATGCTTTTGGGAATAAAAATGTGTTAAAGGTGGAATGGGCCATGACTTAACGTTATTTTGATATCTTTTTATATTACTGATAGACATTATCTACTTATCGTACACTACTACATAGTAGATAGTTTAACGGATCCTTAAAGGATGGTTATTCCAAACATCCTTTGAGTTACTTGTATTTCAATTGCTATTTCACTTGAGTTGGATTATTAATATAAGAATGTTAATCCTGACTCAAGTGTTTTGTGTTTTGCTTTACGCTCGGGTCAGACTGAGTGTACCAGTTTTCGAGACTCACCTTTTGAAGTTGGAGCTTTGCTTGAAGATCCAGCCATCTATTCTGCTTTCAGTATTCGATGATTCCAGTGATGTATTCTGATTCATATCTGATGTATCGTTTTACTCTTCCATTGTATCTGGTTTAACTCTGATGTAACTTATACATTATATAATAGCTTCATGAACTACTATCTCTTTTATTTCCGCTGCAATTATTACTCTGTGTCTGTGTTCTGTGATTATTTATTTACTGTATATGTTCAGTTTTGCCAAATTTAAATTAACAACGCGGTATTTTGAGCAATTCAACTCCGGCATGAGTGTCTACCTATACACTTATAATGGATGCGAATGGTCCAAAATTCTCGGTCGTTACCGTCACCGCTTTGTCCGTATCCATTGGTTGCATCTCACTTCGTATCACTTTTGTGCACTCCATTTCGTATCGATAGAAATCCTCGAGTTCATACCATTCCCCTCAGCTGACCGATACGAAATGGGTAGAAAGGGATCGATACGAAAATGGCAACAGTTGACCAAGTGGATTAGGAATGACGTTATTGGGTGATGGGTACAAAGAGAGCGGTTGTCTGATGGATACAAAACAATATCGATTGATGGATACGAACGATCAATGCTTGATGGATACGAACAAGGCCTTTCAGTTGATGGATATGAAGAGCGCAGTTCCCCTGATCGATATGAAGATGAGTGCACTTGATGGATTCGAACAAGAATGATACGAAGAAAGACTTTCGCCGGTTGCTCGATGGATACGAACAGATCGACTCGAACATGGTTTTTCGATGGATACGAACAGCTTGTTCACTTGAGCTGTATCGACCATATCTCGAGCATACGAACTCCAATTGACTTGAAACTTGGAACATTGGCTTTTATAGCTTTGCTGGTCCTATCATATCAATTGTAGCTTGATCCAGACTCGGATAAAATTTATCGACATCCATAGTGAACTGGTGTATGACTAATCCTCGGGATAACTGTCCTTGGTTTCCAGTTAAGTTCTCGGTGTCACGGCCTTGCCAAAAGGCGGGATAACAGGATCTTTATACAATGCAACTTATATATATAAGTGTGAGAGTGTATGTTACAAATTACACTAAGCAGAGAATAATAACCGAATATAAAGAAGGTAAATAATAAAAGCGGTCACATTAGATATTTTATATTGGTTCACACCTTTCGTCCTACGTCCAGTCTTAAAGCTCCCCTTCGGTATTTCCTTTGACCAAATAACCCTAGCTTTGCCTAAAGGAATAGATTAATACAAAAAGTATTTCTCTGACAACCTAGTATACCAAATAACAAGGATTTTGACAAATAGTACAATTCTTCCTATGATCTCCTTTGAGTATGTGAATGTGAGTACTTTGAGTTGTAGGAAGTGGTTTAACCAAAAAAATATCTTGATTATGATAGATTGAGAATATGTAAGCAATGTATATGCAAATAAATAGAGAGATAAGAAATCAAGAGAATAGATTAGAATGGTTAATTCAATTCTCAATCGTTGAAGTATTTATAGGTTTGAGTAGATGCATATGAGGAGTTGTTACTGTTTAAAATAAAATCTATTTGTTTTAATGGCTGCAACCGTTGAAGAAAGGGTGCTATTATTCAATATGAAATAACGCATCCTTTCATAATAAAGCAGTTGATATATGATAGACGTCTGTGGAAAACCCTCAGACGTCTATGACTTCAGGAATTACATTCCCGAAAATATTCACAGACATCTGTGGCTTTCCCATAGACGTCTGTGGATGGCCAAACTTGAATATCATAGTTTTTATATGCCAATGTTGAATATATGAATTTGTGTATGCGTATCTATACTCAATGAGACCTTACAGTATTTTCTAAGACTCTTAATACACTGTTATAACCTTATTATTCATAGCATGGTCCATAAGTCTTTGTTTGTCTTCGAGTCTTGATATCTTTGAGCATGACGATCTCTTGTAGTATATAACTGTAATCTTGATAAGATATAATATATGTGATTGTATAGTTGTTGTCATTGAAACCAAGGAATGGAGATTCTAACATTCTCCCTCTTTTTGATGATGACAACAATACAATCGTTAGTTGTAATAATAAATTGTGCTTAATTTTATCTCCCACTATGTATATGCATAGTATCTCCCCCTATGTATATGCATATTATCTCCCCCTATGTATATGCATATATTTCTCCCCCTTTGTCTTTATCAAAACAAAAGAAAATTATGCGGACATAAAATAGAGATATAATCATAGATGTTAACAGAAAAAATAAACCATAAAATAAACTTATATAAAGTAATATACAAAATGAAAATAGAAGTTTAGATAACATAGGTCATGAACAAAATATAAATGATTAAATAAACGAAGTCGGTTATACTGGTTGGAAAAATAGGAAAATCCGCCATAATTTTTGTAATACTCCCAGTATGATGAAAGATCTTGCTCGTATGCTGTTGGCCAATTATTTTGATCGTTATACTCCTCATTTTCTTGAATGGAAAGTCCTTAGAAAGCCATGTAAGGTTGATGTTGAAATTGATGAGGGTCGGATAAGGACATATCATCACTATCTTCCTCCTCCTCTTCAAGTTTTTCTTGCTCAACGTTTTCCCTCTATCTTGAGAGGTTCCTTCATGAGAAGTATGAGCACGGTAAATTGGTGTTTGAGTTCGAGGAGGTGGTGTACATGATGGACAAGATGATGATCGAGATGACGATCTGCCACGTACATTTCTCATTACTTTTTCTAAAGTTTTTTCCATCTTAGTCATTCGTGTTTAAAAATATCATTCCAAGCCAGTCATTTTACTATTCAAAGCCCGTTGATTGGCCATGATTAACCTTTGATTTTGAAGTGTTAAGTCACGGATTGATTCGTTTTGCATTGGTTCAATACGAGCTTCTTGAATCTCCGAGTCAGAATAATACTCGGTAGCATGACTAGAGGAGGCAGGGTTACTGTAAAGGATAAGGTGGGTGAGTTTGTTGTTGAGGAGCAAGAGGTTGTTAAGGACTCGGATACATTTGATATTGTTGTTGCTATTGCAAGGCCCATTGGACCAGCGAGTTGATTGGAGGTGGTCAGTGGGGAAGGTGCATTAAAGATAAAAATCTTATACTGCTCTCCTTAATAGGGATTTCTTCAAAATGAGAGATATAAGAAGGCACCCCAAGGCCATTCAAGAGACGCATAATATATGGTGCATATATAATTGTGCGTCAGTGATGAGACCAAAAGCTTTTTGTTTCATCATGAATAAACTTAGCCCAATTTACTTGTATTACACCAAATTAAGCATAGAGGGCTTTGTGATCGTTTTCGTAAATTTTTTCATGACTTCCTAAGCAGGGAATTATTGTATTGATTATCATTTGATTTAATAACCGAGCCTTTAGTCATTAGTAAACAGATGTCCACTGTGGCATTCTATCTTCCCAAATTTGATGTGTGATTTCATCACGAGGCAAATTTCTCTGGTCAGGAATTTCTTCTAAATCGAGTTCGGATGAAGAGCAATCTAATATACGACCAACTGTATTTATGCTTATTTTTAAAATGCAACCATAAACACTTTTCCATAAACAACCGTCATCATTTTCAGAGGTCCACATATCATTGCTACGTAAGTTGGCGTAAAAAAAAATTGCAAGTTGATCGATTTACACCTCATTTTCGTCAAATTTGATCAAATCTCGACAGCCAAAGGAAATGGTTAATTTTTTAATTCCATATTCGCTAAATTTGCATAATCTATAGAAAGGACCAGAATGAAGCTTCTTTTTTTTAGCTCTTCAAATCTTTTATTAGCAATCATGCTATTTAGAAGCCACTCTTGGATGTGTCCATCGGTGACTAGGGGTGATTAAGAAGAAGAAGATTGACCTTTCTTAGATCTTTTGTTAACGAGAGTCTTAGGAGCCTTTTTTGAGCAATTGGAGCTTTTTAGAAACTAGGGTCTTAGTGTAGATTGGAAATAGCTTGGTGAATAGTAAAAAGATGCAAAATTGAATATATAGGGTTGCTGTAATTAGAATCCGAGAGCAGCAACAGACGTCTATGGGGGTGCCACGGATGTTTGTGGTTTTAGGAAAAGTTTTCCTGAAACCAGGCATAGACGTCTGTGGTTTCAGGAAATTATTTCTCAAAACTTATGACAGACATATGTAGGGTATCACAGATGTCTATGGTTTTAGGAATTTATTTTCCGAAAACCATTGACAGATGTCTGTGGTATGTGTTTTCATAATATAGTCTTTAAATGAAGAAATATTGAACTTTTTATTAAAATTTTCAAGAGAACTTTTACAACAACAATATATATATATATAATTACAAAACTATGAAAATATTTTAAAAGAAATGCTATCACTATTTTAGTTTTTGTTAGATAGTCGGATCTTTTAATTTATTGTACGTCCCATGAATTCGGTTCAATCTTTGTGTCTTCGATTAACGGCTTTAGTGGAGACTAACTTGGGCGAGCCGGAGTGTCGATCCAATCTTGGTTTGATGGCCCTGGCTTGCATAAATTTCTTGGAGTAATGTGATACATTTTTATAGGAGTCTCTTATGAACGAAGAGATTTTTGATGTATGCAACATTTTGTTGGTGAATGAACACAAATTTCTAGAATGCATTTTTCTCGAAAGGTTAAGATGAGATCCTTGACGTCATTGTTCATAATACATTTCTCGTTGAACTCCTATCATTTCTTTTTTATAGTGATATATTTCATCAAATTTGTTGTTGAGAGATGTTGATTGTAGATAAATTGACTGTTTGGCTTTCTTTTCCATAGAAGAAAAAACCGTGTGATACTTAAGCGATGCAATAATATTTAGATAGGCCGATCGATTTGATGGAGGTGTGGATTTAGTTGGTGATACGTAGGTGTTATTATATGAAGGTGAGTTATATTCGATGGTCGAATAAGTAGAGTCGTGATCAGAAGACATTTTGAATAGAATGGTGCAAGGTTTTGAATATAATAATATATGTACTTAGATCACAGAAGAGTTCTTTAATATAAGAGTTGTTTACAAATTTTAGTAGTTTACTTGTTAGGGTGATAGAATTCTCAACATTGAAGTTTAGCAGAAGTTGGTTATTATTATTTTTTGTATGGATAAAAAGGAAACATTTTGTAAGCACTTTTACCAAAATTTTGTGTATTTTATTTAAGTTATAATTTTGAATTCACTAATTCATTGTAAGAACAAATTCTGAGGTCTCGTCTTAGTTTTATAAAATCTGATCCGCTCAATGGTTTGGTAAAAATATCCACAATTTGATTTTCGGTATTCACAAATTCAAGTGATATAATTACTTTTTCAACATCATCTCTTAAGAAATGGTGATGAATATCGATATGTTTTGTTCGAGAATGATTAATAGGATTTTTTTGATAAATTTATAGTACTCGTATTATCACAATATATAGGAGAATTTATTATAGTTTTACTGAAATCTAGAAGAGTTTGTTGCATATAGATAACTTGTGCACATGCTAAAGCCGTTGAGATGTATTCGGCTTCAAATGTCGAGAGCGAAACACGGTGATGTTTTTTTACTAAACCACGAAATAAAAGATTGACCAATAAAATGACATGTGCCACTTATGCTTTTTCAATCTGTTTTACAACCCCTAAAATTGGCATCACTATATGACACAAGTTCGACCGAGCTGCCTTTTGGCAGAAAAGACCGCAATATTTAGTGTTGCTTAAATATCTTAAAATTCATTTAACTACTCGATGATGTGATTCCTTTGGTTGTGCTTGAAACCATGCACATAAACATAAGCTCATCATAATATCTGGTATACCAGCCATAAATATAATAGAGATACTATCATACTTTGATATAATTTTTGATTGAAATCTTTTCCATTTTCATCTTTATCAAAATGTAGAGTAGTACTCATCGGAGTCGGTTTACTTGAGATATTTTCCATTCCAAAGCGTTTTAATAAATCTCGATAGTATTTTTCTTGATTTATAAAAATTCCATTTTCTAGTTGTCTTATTTGCAAACCCAAGAAATAGTTTAATTTATCCATATGTGACATTTCAAATTCATTTTTCATAATGTCAAAAAATTCATTGCATAATTTTTGTTAGTTGATCCAAAAATAATCCCATCAACATATATTTGTAGGACTAATATGTCATTGTTTTCTCGTTTTATAAATAAAGTAGAGTCTATTTTACCAATTTGAAAACTAGAATTTTGTAAATGAGTTTTTAATCTTTCATATCAAGCAGGAGGTGCTTATTTCAATCCGTATAGAGCCTTTTTAAGTTTAAATACATGATCGGGATATTTTTCATGAACGAATAGTGGAGATTGTTCAACATAAACCTTTTCTTTTATAAAGCCATTTAGAAAAGCACTTTTTACATCCATTTGAATTTTTTTGAAATTCTGATGACATGCGAAAGCAAGTAATGTTCATATTACTTCTAGACATGCTACCGGAGCAAATATTTCTTAATAATCAATTACTTCTTGATTATATCCTTGAGCTACTAATCTTGCTTTATTTCGAACAATATTTCCATTTTCATCTGCTTTATTTTTAAAAATCCATTCAATTCCAGTTACAGATTGATCGTTTGGTCATGGTACAGGTTCCCATACATTATTTCGTTTAAATTGATTAAGTTCTTCTTGCATTGCAATAATCAAAAAATCATCTTTTGATGCTTCTTTATAATTTTTAGGTTCAAAGTTTGATATAAATGCAACATGACTCATTTGATTCAACTATTTTCTTGTTGATACTTTTGTATTTAACTCACCGATAATATTATTAATTGAATGGCTCTTTAACATCCTAGGTGGTGAAGTTATCACGATATCATTATTATTATTGACATTATTATTATTATTTTCATGCATAGGTACATTAGTTTTATTTATAACTTCTTCATCATTATCATTTTTATTATTTGTAAAGTTTTCATCAAATGATACATGCAGACTTTTTATATAATATTTGTTTGTTTATTAAAAATTCTATATGCTTTTCTTCAATCCGAATATCCAACAAAAATTCCTTCATCGGCTTTAAAATCAAATTTTCCTAGATAATCTTTTGTGTTTAAGATAAAACATTTTGATCTAAATACTTGAAAATATGATACTTTAGGTTTCTTTATGAAAATATTTCATAACATGTGTTTTTAGTCATTGGTTTAAGTGTTACACGATTCAATACATAACATGAGGTAGCAACAGCTTCAGCCCAAAAACTTTTTGCTAGGTTACTACTATTTAGTATAAGATTCGTGCACATTCTTGTAAAGTTCAATTTTTCCTTTCTATAACACCATTTTGTTGAGGTGTTTGTGGAAATGAGAAACTATAACTAATTCCCTTTCTATTGCAAAAATTTATAAATAGTTCATTTTCAAATTCGCCTCCATAATCGCTTCATATACTTTTAATTTTTAAGTTCATCAAATCTGTAATTCATTTAGCAAAAATTTTAAACATTTCAAAAGTGTCACTTTTAAGTTTTAAAAATAATGTCCAAGTATATCTTGAAAAATCATCAAAAATTACAAAAACATATTTGTTATGATTTATAGAGTGTACTTGAGTCGGTCCGAATAAATCTAGATGAAGTAGTTCAATAGATTGCTTTGTGGAGATTTCCTTTTTAGATTTAAAAGAACTTTTCTTTAATTTACCAATTTGACAGACATCACATAAGTTTTTAACTTTGTAGTTGATCTTAGGTAATCCTCTAACTAATTCAATTTTAGCAAGTTTTTTCATATTCTTGAAATTTATATGACAAAAACATTTTTTCCATAACCATGGATCATCATGATTTGCAGCTAAGCATAATTTAGCGTTGTTTTTTACATTCATGTTTAAAACATATATGTTATGATTTCAAAATCCTTCAAAAATCAGATTTTTATTTTGCTTAAAGATATTTCATTTGTCTTTCTCAAAATAAATTTTAAATCCTTTATCACATAATTGACTTATATACTTAATAAGTTATGTTTCAAATTTTCTATCAATAAAACATTAGTAATAATAGGAGAATTAGAAATACCGATATTGATGACTTCTCCAATGTCGATGACAAATCCTTTTGAATTATCTCTGAATGTCACACTGCCACCATCGATATAAGTTATATTAGATAACATATGAGCATTTCTAGTCATGTACTTGGAGCAACCACTATCAAGTGTTTGTTATCCCGCCTTTCGGCAAAGCCATGATATCATCAATTTGGCCGGATGGTCAACAATCTTACGAACCAATTACATACAGTACTATAGACGATGGTTGGGAAGATTTGAACCAGGACCCAATCGAAATCTAGTTAGCATGAAGTAATTAGCATGGCGCCATGAAGTTATATTTCAAATTTGGAGTTGATTGGAGTTCATATGCTCAAATTACGGATGAAGCCAATTCATGTGAAACTTTTAGAACATCAATAAAATAAAGAGGGGAGCATACAAAAATGAGCGCGTTTCTAAAAGTGAAGGATGGAGGATAGCCAATCGTTATTGACCGATTGTTTTGGACGATCCATCAAAACGATTGGTGTAATTCAATGTGCATTCCAACTTCAACAAAGATCGACCCATATCTCACAATCTACAACTCAGAATGATCCTATATTTTAGGAGCAATGTTAAGAGGCATGGGGGACCCCCCCCCCAAGAACGATCGAACCATGATTGAAGCCAAGAAAAAGGATCGAGTATATTCAAAGTAGACGTAGGCAATTACGCTGAACCACTATAAATCTGGTGTTTCCTTTTCTGTTGTTCTCTTTACACTCAATTGCATTATTTCTCTGTTTTAATTTACTTTCTTCATTAATCTCTCTACACAGATCTATTCAAGGGTGTTAGTGACCAATTTTGGTGCTAACATTTTCTACTGGTGGATTTCCATGTTCGCGAGATAGATCCAGCTTTCGACCGACAAGTTTCCTATTCTACTCAGATTTGAAAGAGAACTACAAGGAAACTATTTGCCAAGGCCAGAGAAGCCAAACTCGGGTAACAAGTATAAAAGCAAGTAAGATTTTAGAACCCAATAAATTCTGGCCCAAAGCCAAACTCGGGTAAGATCGAGTTTTTCGCCAAGCAAACGCCAAGATGACTCCAAGCACCGTTCATCACTGACCTTCGAATTCAGTGACTCCAAGCAAACCAATTGTTAACTCTAAGCAACTAGTAGAATTTCTCGAGTCTGATTCCAAGTAACTTACCACTAATCTATCAATACTGGTTTATCTTGCTTTGCTCATAGCTCGGGCATGCATACATCATTCCCAAGCATAACAAGTAGATGTAACTTAAAAATGAACTGGATTGACGATGATAGAAACATTCGACTCCTATCAATAAAGAACTCTGACCATCAATCGAACCACCCGCACTTAACTCCCAGTTGAGAAGGCTTGGACAAAGTGGAACAGCGAGCATACAATATTGTTTCACTTATTAATGAGATTTATTCCGATCTTCTTTGAATTATTTCTATTTCGATTTCAGTTGCGTTGTGAACTACGACCAACTTGAACTAAACTATTACCAAACAATGAAGGTGACCAAGTACTCAGAATTGGGCACCGACCAACCTCCACAGACCATGATCGGACCTTTGGAGTTTCATCAAGATAAGCGTAATTCAATCGCTCATCAGCTACCATATGCCCTTGACTTAGGGCTAGAGACTCGAAATGGAAAAGCCCGACAATGTCAGAATCCAATACAAGGTGGACACGACTGACCGTCCACTCATCAACCTACACACTTGACTTAGAGACCAAAAAAGACTTGGAGTGGATGTGACCTGATCATCTACTCCTTAGATCATACTTGTAGTTCGCCAAAATACATATGCCACTAACGAAGCTCTGCAATACCGGAATCCAACTAAAGTGGACACGATTTGATCGTCTACACATCGACTCCTACCCTAGACACATAAGGCGGTTCGGAAGTTCGACTTAAAGTTGGCATGACTGATTGCCTACTCATCAACCACCGCCATTGATACGCGCACATGGCTACAGCTTGAGGTGGATATGAATTGATCGTCCACCCGATAACTCTCTCCGTTGACTTTTTAGGAGGAGTACTAAGCAAATTGGACGATATCTGACTGCCCAACACTGGTATGGATGTGATCTAGCCATCCATCACTTACTTCCTCCCTCGACATGATTAGAGGAGCTACAAACACCAAGTGGACATGAATCGACCGTCCATTTGTTAAGTTTTGTCCTTGATGATGGGGGCAAAATTCCATTCCATGGATGAACGTGGTTCGACCGTTCATTCGACAACTCTTACCTCGACTTGACAATTAGAGTATAAATCAAAAATGGGTGTGACTGACCACCTATTAACTAACTCTGGTCCCCATAGTGCGGATCGGATTATAAACACCAATAAGATGGGTGTGATACGACCGTCCATCGACAAACTCTAGTCACCAAAGCGTAGACTGGAGTATAAACATTAAACGGGTGTGACAGACCGCCCACGAGACAACTCTAAGTCCCTAGAGTGTGGATTGGAGTATAAACATGATTCGGGCATGAACCGACTGTCAACGAGACAACTCTAAGTCCCCAGAGTGTGAATTGGAGTATAAACATGATTCGTGTGTGAACCGATCGTCCACGAGATAACTCTAAGTACCCAGAGCGCGGACTAGAGTACAAACATTAAATGTGTGTGACTGACTGCCACGAGATAACTCTAAGTCCCCAGAGTGCGGACTTGAGTATAAACATAATTCGGGTATGAACCGACTGCCCATGAGATAACTCTAAGTCCCAAGAGTGCGTACTGGAGTATAAACATAAATCGGGTGTGAATCGACTACTCGCGAGATAAATCTAAGTCCCCGGAGCATGGATTTGAGTATAAACAAATTTCGAGTGTGAACCGACCACTCGCAAAATAATTCTAAGTCTCTAGAGTGTGGACTGGACATGAACTTAAATCGAACGTGAATCGGCTACTCACAAAATAACTCTATGCCCCCACAATGCAGACATGAATACGAACTACTAAAAGCCGAATACGATAGCTCACTATGGTTACGGCTTGGTGTTCCTTATGAATTAAAGCAACGACCCCAAGGAGGTCTCAATACAAACTAACCAGAATGACGTCCATAGTTATGGGCAACTGAAAATATCATGTCGCTGGGTCGATGGTCAATATCGATCCACATCAAACCCAAACGGATGTGACCAAGACATCCTTCGAAAATAATTCGATCACCAGAGTGCAAATAGGAGAATAAATCACAGATGAGTGTGACCTAACCAGTCATTCTCCAACACCCTCCTTCGATCCATCAGAATGAGTACAGAACTGGATGAGCATGACCCGACTATACCTGAGCTAACTCTATCCCTGGATCTGATGGGAGAATATGAATCAAAATGGACGCTACTGACCGTCCAGCTATGAATGAATGCGACGCAACCATTTATTCGGTGGATCTTGCCATGATCCGACTAGAAGAGCAATACAAAATGAATGTGACTCGACCATCCGCACACTGATCCTTGCCCTTGGTCCTATAGGGCGAGCATCAACCAGTGATTGAATGTGACTTTACTATCTATCTTCAGGTCCTCACACAGAGTATTGCAACATTTGCGCTAAAAGCGGACATGATTGACCCTCCAGTACTAAACTCATGCCCGAAATCTGACGAAGCATTGAAGTATTCCCCTTGGAAGAAAAACCGGAATATAATCCAGGATAGGTGGGACTCATCCTTCCATCAATCCCGCCATTCAATGGGAAAATTTTTAAAGCTAAAATGGACATAGCTTGCCTTCCAACTTATCAACGTATGCCCCAGACTTGAGGGCATGAGAGAGAAACAAGATGAATGTGAACCGACCATTTATTGATCAATTTTAAGCCTTTTGAGCTTAAGTGGGAGTATAAACTTGACGAGACTCGATCGTCCATGCAGTACATTTGTCAACCCAAGACCGAAGGAGAAGTGTGATCGTCCAAGGAATGACTGTGATAGCTCAACACTGTGACTCATATCTAGTGTTTACAACGACTCGAGGCCATGAACTTAGGGAGGCCTTGAGATGGATTAATCAGATCAACATTCAATTCAACAAGCAATGAGTCACAAGTGCATAAAATGAAAAATGTTATAATTCGGACATTTGAACAAGTAAATGCAGAAATCATACGTAAGATCAAAAGAATTCTTATTCACATGAAACTGGTTGTACAGCACATAAGTCTACTCAAAATGCAAGACAAAAGTGGAGGGCCAAGCCCAAACAAATACAACCAACAAAAAAGAGAAATGATCATCTGAACTATTTACATGTCCGAAGATTACTTCTTGGATTTTCTACCCGTCTTTTGTTTCTTCAGAGTGGCTCCTTCTGAACTACCGCTTGACCCCCACTTTGACCCTTGGTCGCCTCGACTTTTCTTTGAAGGAGTCTCCTCGGTTGTATGAATCGGGGAAGTATCATCTTTGGAAGTATGAGGGTTGGAGGCATCCACAGCACCAGAAGCATGAGGGATGTCATCCGGAAGCATCATCCCATCAGGAGGGATCGTATGAAGCGGGGAAGGAATTGGTTCATCTGAGACCGAATCAATAGGCTCACCCTTTATCTTCCTTTGTGATAGCTCCTCTCGCTCAATCTGCACTTTCATATTAAGCTCACCAGTGGGATCAGATGAACCTGTGATCACGAATTCGTCGTCAAAAGGGATTTCGTGGTGCGGGTCGCTTCCCTCCTTGAATAATGCCTCCATGAATTGGTCGTCAATAACAAAGGTAACTTATTGAGCTCTTTGAGTGGCGGCCGAAGTTGTAACTTTAACAGATTCTGTCATGGTCGTTTCCGACTCCAACTGAGGCTCTTGTGAAGGGAGAGGAGCAATGCCTAACAGATCCAAAGCTGAGAAAAATAGGCGAAAAGATTAGAAATATCAATTGATAACCTCCCCAACCTTGTGAAAGATGGGAAAAGTCAACGGAATACCTTCTTCGGTATGAATTTCAATTTGAGCCGGAGCGTCTTCTGAACTGCGCTTGAGAATTGGAGATAGATGTGGCTTGTCTGGACCATACCCGGGAATAGTTGAGGAGCTTGCTGTAGAGCTAGCCATGACTTGGGACATCGGGGGTAATTTAGTTTTGATGTTAGGGTGTGCCGACCCGAATCCTTCACCCACTACGTGTGAAGGAGCATCCACAGACTCTTTCTAGAGTGAAACCTGAATGTTATGCAATAGTTTGGGTTCATTGCCCATAGCACTTCACTTTCGAGTTTAGATACATCAACTTCCTCTGAGTCATGAAGTTTTTTCTCTTCCTCTTAGAATATTGGCATTGTAAAGAACGAGAAGCGGGTCAAGCTCATTTATTGTCTCTTCTCTGACCTTCTCTTTGGTAGCTCCCATTTCACGTTGAATGAGCACGTTGACATTTCTGGCCTTTTTAATAGCCATGTCTCTCTCAAGCCTGGCATGCACCAACTCCTCGCAAGAAACTTGAGCGATTTTTGACCATCATCTTTTTCTTTACTTGCATACTCAAGCTTGGCCTTGAGATCGGCTATTTCCTTCAAGGCTGCAGGCTCATTATTCCGAGCCGCATCTCGCTCAAGCGCTATCTCTTAGTTCCAATGATGCAATATTTGGACCAAATCGAGATGGCTGGATTTCATCTCTTCCATCGATTTCATAGCAGCGTTAGCTTTTCCTTCGGCTTCTGATAAGGTAGTTCTAGAGGCTTCCAGCTCATTTGTCAAAGTGTCGATAATTCTTTTGTCCTAAGCCTCCTGACGTTTTAACTTTTCTATCTCTACCGCGAACACGAAGGAAAATTTTGACCTTTTTTTTGCTGCCTTCATCCATCCTCGATATTGCATATGAATATCAGCGATGCAATCGATGGTCCTCGTCTGAACATGATCTGGAACCCTCTTCAAGTTAGGAGGAAAATAGAATCCTTCAAAGAATAAATTCGGAAATTTTTCACGAAACTGTGCCATACGAGTAGTTAGATCAATTGTAGGATCTTCAGTAGCTTCTTCGACTTCGGTACTTTCTTTGCCGGGCTTGTGGGCAGTAGTATATTCGCCATGGCGATGGCGATCACTTGGCCGCTGAGAATGAGATGGAACCAAGGGTTGAGGAGGAACTGAAATGGTAGAAGGACCGCAAGGGGGATCGATGGGCAGGTCCCTACGATCAACTGGTCTTTCGGGACCTTTTGGAGAAGGAGATCTCAATCTCGATCTATGGTTATCCTGAGCTGGCCTGTCCCTGTCGTCTATCTCTTGATAACCCTGATCACAGTTGAGACAATAGCTAGAATCATAGTAACCTCAACTGCCATAATAGGAACCGAAATGCAAACCCAATGACTGATGATGTATATCCCAGAGGGATTCCAACATGTTCCTCATCCTCACCATCGTTTCTGCAAAGAAAAACGGATACCGGTCAGCTTTGAGCATTAGAAAGTACAAGTAAAGTACAATGCAATGTTGAATAGAGTAAGTGTGTGTAAGTGTCCTAGTGTAATCCCTCGACAGACCAGGTGCAAGAGCTTTGCTCATTGGTGTAACCTCCCCTTCGGAAGTAGGGATCTCCAAGCCAATTCTGATGGGAGACTCTAACCCTCCAATGCTCACATCAGTAAAATGGAAGGCATCGAGATCAGATGGAATTGGTAGATCGAACAAAGGGTCTGGAGTTAAACTTAAAAGCTTCGACGGTCGGGAAGAAGATTCATCTTGAACAGTCTTATGGGTCATCGATGACTTGGATTGGTTGGAGAGGCGACTTCTTGGAAGATTACGTATGAATGTTTTCTTTTTTTCCTCTTGTCTGCAACCAGGGGTTGTGAGACTTGCGAGGATCCAACATCGACCCCAGAATCAGATTTATCTCCAATATGACCAAGTGCATCGTCGCGATGTCCTCTGGCATCAATATCAGCAAACTCTTGGGTACTCGTGACTGGGGGCACCATGGGGTCAGATTGACCATCTCTTTGACCGATTGCAGCCCATGATCTTATCCCTGCCGTCTGGGGAGCTTTAGTTAGCCCCACGCTAAGGCCCTCCTTTATCAAACAAAAAGGAATGAGACTTTCATCCTTGAGCAAATATTCGATATTCCTATCCTCAGGTGGAGCATTCTTCAGAATTGAGACCGCTTCTTCATAAATATCGCTGCTAGGCCAAGTAATGACAGCTGTAAATAAGTAACATCGTCAAGAAGGCAACCTGGACATTTTTCCTATGTTATCATGAAACCGGTAGGTAACACTTACGCCTTTCTAGCCATTGTCGAGCGAAGCTTGGCCAACATTCAACAAAGAACCATTCGCTCTTGAAGGCGCTTAGTTTGCTCCACGTGCAAGGTCAAAATTTGGCATCTCTTTGCCGACTCAAGAAATGTAAATGAGGGACTCCCTATCCACCGTTTGAAGGTAAAAATAAATCGGATTTCTTCGATAGGGCAGGACGGTGCAAAAACTCTATAAATACCATATAAGTACAACTGATGAGCGCGTAACCATTTGGATGAAGTTGTGCTAGAGCTATCCTATAATAATGTAGGATCTCTCAAATATATGAGTTGAAAGGCAGGATGCATCCTGCCTAGCACATAAACTTATTGCATGCTGTGTACCCTTAAGGAGGTCTATGAGCCCTATCATTTCATGATGGAACCAACACGTCATCGTAAGGAATTCCATGCCTTATGCAAATTATTTAGAGAGTGTCTTCTTTAATTTTTGATGCCATCAAATCAGGAGGATTTTCGAGGATGACTGCGTCCTCTAGAGTATTGGGCGCAGGATCGATAACTTTCGGCGGAAAGACAAGGACGATTTCAGAAAGATCAAGTTGAGGGCCCGAACCTTCCGGCTATTCTGAATCATGACTAAATGGTAGACTATCGGACTCAGTTCCCGAACTAGACTCTACATCGGAATTATTCCTTTGAGAAAGTGATCCAGCTAGCATAGTCGTAGAGTGCCCGGAGCGTTAAGATCCCATTGCTATTAAACTTAGTAAAAATCATAATTAGATAAAGTAGCGTGTACCCCCTGGTGCATAGTGAGTGCTAGTGTAGTGCGATAAAGTGTTGTTTAGTATAGTAATAAGTTCTGCAAAACTGGAGACAAAAAAGATAATAAGACTTAGAAAGTTGGCCAGAGAAACCGTAATTTTTGACCGTCTCAACTGTATTTGAGTGTTTTCGAGAAATGATGTAGCTTAAGTTTCATGGATGATCGTTAGCCAGCAAAAGTTTGGTTGTTGTCTAAGTTACATATGAGTTTTAACATAATAGTTAAAGGCATTAGTTCGTGTCATTTTTTCTAAAGCGTTTTGCTACCAATCATGAAGTTCATATCATATGCAAATCATACACAAGTCTTAATGTTTGTCCAAGTATGAAAGGCTAAAGCTTATCGCTTAGTTCAAGTTTCCATATTTTTGTTCCATTTTATAAAAAAAAGGAGGAGTAGTTCATGTGTGGTTCAGACCGATCGTTCAGGTATAATTATATAGGCTGATCGTTCAAGTATTATGGTATAGCCGATCGTTTCCCCAAGATAGCATTGGACGATCGTCCACCATCAATCTTTCCCACTGATCTTCCTTATGAGGCTTTAACTTCAAGCTATAGTCGATCATCTATACACAATTATCAAGCTTCAACGTCCCAGAATTGAACTGATCATCCAAGAAAGGCCACGGACGATCAATCATACACCATCTTTACAATCCAATGCACCATACCTAACAACAAACGATCGGCTAAAGGCAAGACTAACTAATCTCTAACCACTTAATGTACATTACACACGATTGTGAGGAGAGAGAAAGGAAGGAAGCGATCACCTAAACAAATCGTATCGCCACGGTTTTGAAGTTTCGATCTTAAAAATATGAAGCGAGTGTGAAATTTGTGCTATCTAAATTTGAATTTGAGAAAGGAGAATGTGAAATCGTTAGGGGAGAGGAGACTTAGCTGTAATTGATGAAAGGATCGGCAGGAAGGAGCGGAAGAACTTGCCTATTTTTTGCTTCAGAAGGGAGGGATGGAGCAGAATGAAGGAGAACGGCTAAGTATAGGAGCTTATATAGGGGAGAGATATAGCTAATTGCTTCCGATACAAACTCAATGCTGATCTTTTTTGGTCCAAACTCTATGCTGATCGCTTTTGGTCTAAAGGACTTAGCCGATCGTTCCACACCCGCAGATTATGCCGATCCATTTCCAAGCCATATATTGATCATTCCATAACTTAGCATATGCTGATCAATTCCAAGATCGCATGTGGTTTGAAATTTGTTTTTTAAACAAAGGAAAGATATATATATATAAATGAATGATGAAATGATCAAAGGAAACTGTTTATAGAAAGTAGTCATCGTTAACTTGACAACAACTCGTGAATGTGTAATCGTGATCAGGAGTTAGGTGCATATATGTATACGTGCGGGTATAGTTTCAAAATTTAATTCTCTAAAACCAATAAAGAAAACCGACTGAGAAGTCACCCGGAGCGGACCAGAGGTAATCAAGTGCTAAGGTTCTAAAGCTAGAAAATCACTTGAATAAAAACAATACGATAGTTAACAAGTAGTGATCTCGTGTTTATACTATTGGAAATCAAGCAATTATCACGACGAATATGGAAATTACGACCTTCGACAAGGAAACAACCCGACCGAAGGATAGCAACTATTTGATGAACCAGATGGTCCTCTTTATAGATAGTTCGAGCTTACGACATTTAAAAGCACGTCATGTATGAGACAAGACATACTTTGAGGGGAAAATGTTATCCCTCCTTTCGGCAAAGCCGTGATATCATCGATTTGGATAGGAACGGATGGTTAACAGCCTTAGGAACCAATTACGTACAGTACTATAGATGATAGTCGGGAAGATTTGAACCAGAACCCAATCGAAGTGTAGTTAGCATGAATAACTAGCATGGCCCCGTGAAGTTATATTTCAAATTTGGAGTTGACTGGAGTTTATATGCTCAAATTACGGATGAAGCAAGGATTTGTATGGATCGACCAAAAACGATCCACGGAATAGTGCAAGTCATCGAAGAACGTTCAATATCTCGAAATCCACGAAGCCAATTCCTATGAAACTTTTAGAACATCAATAAAATGAAGAGGGGAGCATACAAAATGATCGCGTATCTCAAAGTGATGGATGGAGGAAAGCCGATCGTTATTGACCGATCATTTTGGATGATCCATCAAAACGATCGGTATAATTCAATGTGCATTCCAACTTCAACCAAGATCAATCCATATCTCACAATCTACAATTCAGAATGATCTCATATTTTAGGAGAAATGATAAGAGGCATGTGGGACCCCCTAAGAACGATCGCACCATGATTGAAGCCAAGAAAAAGGATCGGCTAACATTAGGCTGATCTATCCTAATCTTTGAGTTAGCATAGCCGATCGATATGATGGGCCCCTCTTGACCTGGAGAGCCTTCTTATAAATTTTCAACCCAATCCATGCACGTCTTCTTTTATAAATACATCCGCCATTTTCCAGAAAAGGGATCCTTCTTTGGTCGGCCGTGGCACTGCCATTTTCATTCTTCACTTTTGTACTAATGGATCCTAGCTAATCCAAACATTCTTGTAATCATAATCAAATGGAAGATCAATAAAAGTATGAAGTGGATGTAGGCTAGGATTGTTGAACTACTATAAAAATCTGTGTGTTCATTTATTTTTTCTGCTATGTTTTTAATTTCATTCATTATTTAAGCTTTACGAGATTCTATCGAGTGTTGATGCCCATTTTTGGCGTCAACAGTACCCATTTCTCTTTATTTTTTATTTTAATTTTAGGTACCTACAAAATAAGAATAATTTAATTAGTACCCACATTCTTTGTTAGGGTCCTACGTGTTAGTGGAAGAAGGTAGCCATATCCATAAGGATTTGGTTCCTTTAGAAATGTAATTATTGTTATGTACAACTTTCTTTAAATATCCATTAATATACTTTTGTCTAATTAGTTTATTATTTGTTTTAGGAATCCATATTTTGACTATACTTGTGTATGAATTTTTAATCTTAGCTTCTAGCTTTGGCTTTTTGAATTTGGTGTATAATGTGCTATACTTCTTTGACTTTTGTTTGCCTTTAAAACCCAATCCATTCTGTTTCCAGATGGTTTGGATATTTTAATCAAATTTTCTAAAAAAAATTCCTTTATTGCATTTTGTCACGTTATTTGCTATTTTATCTAACTTACTTTTAAGATCACAAATTTCAATATTTCTAGAATCTAAACTTGCTTGTAATTCTAGCTTTTCTTTTTCATAATTAACCTTTTCTAACTTATAATTTTCTAAATCATTTCATAAATTGTCATTTTGAGATAACAACGTGGCATGTTTTTTGAGTAATTTCTAAATCTTTTTGTAAGATTGTTTTTTCATCCTTTAATAATCCAATTTCTAATTCTGCTCTAGTTAACTTTCCTATATATTCCTTATTGAATATATTTTTTCTCTATACTTATCATCTAATTCAATGCTAATTTCCATTATTTCATCATAAGTACGTTCAGGTCATACCTCACCAGTGTTAGCCATAAAACACACATTTGCTTGTTCTTAATCGCTTTCACTATCACTGTTGGATGAAGAAGACGAATCTGAATCATCCCATGTTACTTGAAAAGCTCTTTTCTTTTTCATGAATTTCTCAAACTTGCTTTTCTTTTTTTCATTATCGAGTTGTGGATAATCCTTCTTCATGTGGCCAAATTTTCACACTCGTAGCATTTAATCGATGTTTGAGATGAGGAGTTTGGTTTGCCACCATTTTAAAATCCGGCATCTTCTTGAACTTCTTGAATTTGTGGTAGTTTTTGGCAATAATAACAATTTCATCTTCGTCTAAGTCCGAACCTTCGTTACTTGTTAGGAATGATATGTTTTTCTTTTCATGATTTTGATCCTTTCTTACCTGCAAGTTAGCTTCATACGACATCAGATTTCCTATTAACTCTTCGACTTTGAGTTGAGAAAGATCATTAGCTTCTTCGATGGCTAAAACTTTTCTTTCCCATTCATTTGTCAAGGAGTTTAAAATTCATGTGACTAAATCAAAATCTATGAATTTGACACCAAGTGCCATGAGATCGTGTTGAATAGTTTGAGATCTAGCATACATATCAATAATTGATTCATTTGCTTTCATTTTGAAAGAGGAAAATTGGTTTTGTAAAATTGAAATTTTAGTTTGCTTGACTTTAGTTCTTCATGTGTGACTTGTAAAGTGCGATATATATCATATGCAGTGGTGTATAGCATGACACGTGAAAACTCATTTTTGTCAAGTGAGCAAAATAATGCATTCATAGCTTTGGCGTTGTTAGATGCCATTGTTTTTGCGCATCGGTCCAAGTGCTAATGTCAGTGTTAGGTGCTTCATATTTGTTTTGAGTTGCTAGCCATATTTCTAACTCATTTGCTTCCATAAGAATTCTCATACGGGTTGAACAGTAAGCATAGTTAGAACCAGTAAATAGTGGAGGATGAGCAGTTGATTGACTTTATTGAAATGTGCTTGCCATATTAATGATTTTTCAACTACATATTACTGTAGATTGAAATGACCTTGCTCTGATACCAAATGAAAGTCGCTACAGGTTATTTATATAATGCAACTTATATATGTAAGTGTGAGAGTGTATGTTACAAATTACACTAAGCAAAGAATAATAACCAAATATAAAGAAGGTAAATAATAAAAGTGATCACACCAGATATTTTATACTAGTTCGGACCTCCCGTCCTACGTCCAATCCCGAAGCTCTCCTTTGATATTTCCTTTGATCAAATAACCCTCACTTCACCCGGAGGAATAGGCTAATACAAAAGGAATTTCTTTGACAACCTTCTGTTCCAAATAACATGGATTTTGACTAATAGTACAATTCTTCCTATAAATTCCTTTGAGTATGTGAATGTGAGTATTTTGACTTGTAGGAAGTGATTTAACCAAAATAATATTTTGATTATGATAGATTGAGAATATGTAAGAAATGTATATGCAAATAAATAGAGAATGATAAGAAATCAAGAGAATATATTAGAATGGTTAATTTAATTCTCAATCTTTGAAGCATTTATAGGTTTGAGTAGATGCATATGAGGAGTTGTTACTGTTTAAAATAAAATCTATTTGTTTTAATGGCTTAAACCATTGAAGAAGGGATGTTATTATTCAATATGAAATGAAGCATCCTTTTAGAATAGAGCAGTTGCTGTATGACAGACGTATGTTGGACAACCTTAGACGTCTGTGGCTTCAGGAATTAAATTCCTAAAAATATTCACAGACATCTGTGGCTTTCCCACAGACGTATGTGGATGGCCAAACTTGAATATCATAGTTTTATATGCCAATGTTGAATATATGAATTTGTGTATGCATATTTATAGTCAAGGAGACCTTACAATGTTTTTCTAAGGCTTTTAATACACTATTATAACCTTACTATTCATAGCATGGTCCATAAGTCTTTGTTCGTCTTCAAGTCTTGATATCTTTGAGCATGACAATCGCTTGTAGTATATACCTGTAATCTTGATAAGATATAATAAATGTGATTGTATAGTTGTTTCATTGAAACCAAGGAATGTAGGTTCTAACACTAAGTATATGTGACTAGGGCATATAAGAATTAGTTTGATATTTTGCTTTGCACTTAATGATTTCGAGGGTGAGATCCTTTTATACGGGGAGAATGCAACAACCCATAATTTTAACTTAGTAATAGATTGTTACTAATTGTTTGATCGAAAATTAAGCAAACTAAGAAGAATTTTTAAAGATAAATGAATTAGGATATGATACCTATTCGTTTGGGTTTTATTGTTGTTTATATACAAAATACATATAAAGTTTGTTAATATCAAATAAGATTTTTAGAATGGGAAGAAAAGAGAAGTAGGGGCAAAAAGGTCTTTTGGCTATAATTCTTTATGCGGTTTTGAAATGAACATCTCTCCTCTTCATCTCTTTATTATTCTTCCTCTTCATTTTGAAAAAAAGAGAATCAATGGTTTTGATTTAAATATTCTCTTAACTTTTGATTTCCCTAACCATAAATTCTAAAAAAATCTAAATTAAAGTTAGAAAATTTGAGTTGGATCTAGGGAATCAAATAGAAGCTTCATATTGGTTATTACCGAAGCTTAAATTTTGTTGATATTTGATGAGTGGGACCTCTTCACTAAGTTATATGATTATTAGATATGCTAAAATCATTGTTTGATGCTAGTGTTCGTTAGAACTTGAATAATGAACTTGATTAGGGATTTTAGAGATGAGAATCTGGTTAAATGAATGTTTTAGAGTATAAATTTCATAAATTGATGTGCTAAGAATTTATAGAAATTGAATGATGTTTGATATGAATGTGTTGTTTAATTGTTGATTGAATTGCTGGTAGAAACAATTTTTTAGTATTTTATTAAATGGTAGTTGAAGTTGTCATTGAATGATGGAATACGGAGTTGGACGGTTGGTCAAGTGGTTAAACTCTCATGATTTGTAAGCATTTGAGTTCTGAAACGATTCATCGAATTACCATCTATTCTCCCATATCGGATTGACAGAGTGTGAACTCAAGTGCGAGGTGTAGTAAGCGGCTGTAAAGTTATAGAGTAGTAAGGCTCGACATCGAGGTAAGGAAAGCCAAGATGATATTTGAGTGAAGTTTAAATGGTAAGCAGGTTGAGGTTCGCACCCCTATAGGAGATCAATCGACTGGTAGAGGACCATTAGTCGACTGATCGAAAGGGAAAAGACAAAGTTTTGTGGCCAAGAAGTTCTAGGTCAGATATTGCCTTAAACTATCGGCTGGTCATACCCAACCAGTTGGTTGATGAAGAGGTCAGTTGATTGGTTGGTGTTAATTGTTTAGCTTTAACCAATATTGTTTATTTCAAGTTGGTCAACTAACCACTTTGGATTGGTTGACTGATGGTCTATGTTAGAGATTTTTGGATTCCTCTAGGATTTTTCAAGCAAGCTTCAGGATATGATATCTTTCACATTTGAAGTCGGATCAAGACACGGTTTGGACTAATGTCTGTCGCTTTTGAAAGACAATGATCCATTAAGTTTTGGTAGGCTACTAAGTACTTTCATTTTGATGCCCATGCAGGACACACTTGGACACTTAATTTCAAAATCGTAGATTTAGAAATAGATCGGAATAGTGTACCAAAGATTTTGAATGGCATGAAGGCCATAAGTGATATTAGAGGAGAATTTCATTTTGTATTGTTACTTTTATAGAGTCGTCCAGTGATTTTGATATGTGACAACTAGATTATAGTGATATGTGATTCCATACGATATTGCATATACGAAATAAGTCTACACCTCTTGGCTTCGATCTTGGGACTATATATTTGTAACATTTGATACTAGTCTTATATTAGTGACCATACATAGTATTAGTCTTATGTTAGTGACCATACATTAATGGTCTTACATTAGTAACCATACACATTATTGGTCTTATAATAGTGACCATATACATTGGAGAGTTTTAGCATTGGTCTTATACTAGAATTTATACTTGGTGGGTTTTGGCCTTACCAAAAGACCCATGGCCCACTAGTCTTAGGTATAACGTCTGGATCATGATTCGTGCCAAGTTGCTTTGTATATGATAGTTTTATCGTGTGGAGCAGCTCAATAGTAGAAGTGTCCTATCATGTTGGATGTACATGAAGATGCGAGTTGAGGTATGGTTTCATTATCTTAAGTATTCCACTTAGTATTATTCATGATATATTAGCATATTGGTAATCATACTAATTATTGATATTTCATTTTCACCGGACTTTATGCTGACCCTCTCTTGTTGTTTCTTTGTTATCTATTCTTTTAGTAGGTTGACTTAGAGATGGGGATCTCTGCTACCTAAAGGCGGTTCAAAGAGCTATAGTGATATTACCACTATGATTATATCTATTCATTTTTTTTGGTATAGTGACATGCAGAACATATGTACTATTTTGAGGCGTGCATCCTTATGGGTTTTGATGTACAATTTACACTTTGTGCTATGATGTTGGATCATATGTCTCTTTAGATGATATACATATAGCCTTCAACATGTTTATATTGATACTATATTTTATATCCTTTCATTGTGAGAAATAGTTTATTGAGATAAATATGTTTATGATTCATTATGTTTTGTATATCTTACCCACAGTGGAACATCGTCCATGACACCATTGAAGAATCGGATTGCTTGTATGCATGGCTTCTGGGTGTTATGTTAGGTAGGTCGTTGCAGGTACCCTTAAAAATAAACATGCGATATCTAACATGCCGTAAAAATTAATAAGAAAACAATTAATTAGAATAAGACTAAAAATGAAAATTTTGTTAATGTCGGAATTTTTCCATGAGAGTTACACCATTGTGTTCATGGTAATTTTCTGATTAACTTTCATATACCAAGTTTTGTAATCAGAGCTCAAATGGAAAAGTTATTAACGTTCGAAGTTTTCAAATTTAAAATAATTTGAAGGAATATAAATTTAAAATTTTAATTAAGGTTAATGTTTGAAATTAAAAATGTTAATAAATATTTTAATGCTAAAAGGAAGCTTAGGGTATAAGCAAATGCTAAATAAACGTTAACGCCGGGACATAAAATAGGAAACAAATCAAAACAAATAGCAATAACTAATATTCACCTAATTCAATAGGACCAGTGGACCGGCCACAGAGGAGCAGTCAACCGGTGGGTGTATTGCAACTAAGGTTTAAATAAGCAGGAACGGCCCTAATTTTATTAATTTTTAACCGACTTTAATCGTACGGTCCTGACGCGTTCCAACCACAATAAATAAGAGGCTAGCCCTTCACATTTATTCACAAAAATATTTGGGCCGCTAGGGAAACTCCGTTAGTCCTCTTCCACGATTAGATTCAAGGATTCAATCCAAAGCAATTAAGCAATAGGTTTGTATATATTAATGTTTTTCTAATCTTGTCCATCCCTAAACTCTGAATTCTTAATCTAATGTATATATAATTGAATGGTTTTATATTCTACAAAGAAGAAACTTGAAGGAGCAGTTAGACAAGGGCATGGATCAAATCCTAAGGAAGCTGAAAACCATATATGAGTGGAATCTTAGTTTTTCACATTTTAGTACTTGTATAATAAAAGTTTGGATTTGTTTTATGCCATGGGGAATTTTGTGCACTAAGACCCTAAAACTAAAACCCTAAAATTTCCCAAAACAAAATGTCAAGTCTTAGGTCTATTGGAATCTCAATTGTTTTGTATTAAAATAGTAATAAATTTATTTTGTCATTGCAATTTGAATATTTCCACTTCCAACTTTTCTCTATTGTTGTCCTATAGCGTTCTAAAAAGAAAATAAATTAGGAAATTGTGTGTAAAGTATGAATTCTCATATTCGTAGTTTGCACTGGCTATTTTCTTAATTTAAATATGAATCTCTTTTTCATTGCATATGTAAAAGTTGAACAGAATATAAAGTGTTTAAATTGTAAGTTTTATTCCTTGAGAAAAGGGCATTTATTCTACTACATTAATATAAAATAAGTTTGGTGTTTGATTCTACTTTGTTAATGCAAGTCTATTGTTCGGCTAATGATATTAGCTATTTTGTAAGTTATTGTATGGAGTTAGACTTGTAGGAATTTGGAAGTTTTGACATTTTAAACGATTAGTATAGGAAGTGAAAATCTTCGCATGCTTTGGAATACTTAGTTAGCCTAAATTACATATGTATAAATATATTAGCATATTAATAACATATAACTAATAACATATTAATCGCGCATAGAATAAATATGTGAGTACATAATGTTAAACTCTTATAAAGGAAGCTAAGGATCATTATGGAAATTAATCCATAAATAAAGGCGAAATAAGGAGTTTTCCTTATATGACCTTAATGCAAAATGTGTTGTGTGTGTGTGTGTATTTGTGTGGGTAGTTGTTAGGAGAGCGAAAATATGACTAAGTTTTAGGGATGCAAGGTCAGTCAAAAGCACATAGAAGTTTTCCCAGCTAATCTAGCTAACTGATGTAAGACATCGTCTATAATAAGTACACACAGTGGATGCAATGTTAGTCCCAATTCTGTAGGGTAAATCTACCCGTTAATCTGGCTACCAACACCTACGAATAGTCAAACTAATGCGAGACGTCATAGTTTAGGATACAAGTCATAAGACGTAGAGCCTAATTTTGAGTTAGGGGCATTTAGTGGTTGTTGTAAGGTTCACCTTCTTCCCGCTTAAGAAGTATTAAATGGTCGAGGTTATCTTTAAGGTGCGGTGGTAGGGAATCCAAGAAGGGTCCGCTTCAGGGTCAAGGTATTAAGTGGCTATTATAGGGTCTGCCTTTTCCTATAAAGAAGTATTAAGTGGCTTGATATGATTTTGTGCAATATCAATTAAGGAGTACCAAAGAAGGGTCCACCTTGGGTTTAGGTATTAAATGATAGAGATCTACCTAAGGTATAAGTATTAAATGGTCAAAGTCTGCGTAATTCCCCTTAAATAGGTATTAAGTGGCTTAGGTACTTCCTCTCACATGGTTAGGACATGATTGATGGTAGTTGCATTAGATTGGAAATGAGCCGTTGACCTACAGTTGAAGGTACACTATGGAGTCGGACTGGAAGAGCCTTCAGGCTTACAATTGGAGGTATTCTTCATAGGGTATAGTATAGGATGCATAAGACATATTACTTATCTAAATGATACTGCCCAAATACTATTGTGGCAAGATTTCAGATTTTAATTCACTAGACATTATTATTCTGACCCTCTCCTCGTTACAACAAATAAGTCAGGAGAAACAATGCCAATAGAGCAAATGAAGACAGCGATGAAAACTTGACACCGTTTATCTATCTATTTATGTTTTTGATATATTATGATGTACCTAGTTGTTAACCAAGAAAATGGATCGACATCCAAAAATCAGTTGAAAGCACCAATTCTAGAAAAAATAAAGGAAAAAGCAGAAAAGTAAAAGGAGACATAAGAATTTTTATAATGGTTCGGCATAATCTCCGACCTACGTCCACTTAAATCTTTTTTATTTGTTGTCCTCTCTCTGGATTATAACTAATTATCTTGAATATGACCACAATCTAGTGAATCTCAGATTTACAAAGGAGTTTTTAGAGTGTTTGAGAGTCACTATTACTGGGGATTTATTGGTCTAAGTCCTAGAGCAGCAAACAATTCCTAGGTGATTTTAATGGAAGAGATGTGAGATGTGAAGAATGAGAAGAAGTCTTCAATGGTAGAGAGATCAGATCCCAAGTAAAGAGTGGAAGAAGATCCCTATTTGGTTGTAGTATGCTGGTATTTATAGTAAAATAGAGGTACTATGTCAGAAGCCCACTTGCACTGATGCCCGAAAGATAACCCGAAGACAAACAAGAAAAATTGAAAACCACCGAGCCAAAACCATAACTCGGTGCCGACCTATCTATAAATCGGTGTCGAGCTAGGTATCGTGGTGCAAGTTAAATTATTCCACTTGTCATGATTTTCTTTCATCCACTTGAGTTGATCTAAGTCCTTTTCCTTCGGCTTTGAGTTGATTTTTGTGATCTTCTTGATAGCCTTGAATTATCCTACTTTCTTGGCTTTCTTCTCATCGATCCTTGGAATTGCTCATCAAAATCACTGGAAAATCACTTGACTGTGAATTATTGGAGTAACACAAGAGGTGTATGGTGTTTGGAAGTGAAATGGGAAGGATTCATAGGTCGGTGCCGAGCTATGGCCTTAGCCATTTTTCCATCCAATTTTATGGAGTTCAACTTTCTAGTCTTACTGATCGTGTCTCCAAGTCTGTGAATTGTTTCGTTCTTGTTTTGATCTTCTAAGTCCAGTCGAAATATGCTTTGCTAAAATGCAGGTTAAGACTTGCTCCCCCAAAAGTACTCCTTTTGAATGTAAGGTGTGCTTTGCACAAGAATTAATTCCATCAGCAATCATTTTTCAATAATTGAGCTCTCCAACTATTTCAATATTAGTGAATCATCTGGTTCCTTCGGATTCTCTAGCAAATAGAGGTCATTCTAGACCAACTACAGCTATGGACTCCAACTCTTGCTTAATTTTTGTTTATACATCATAATCATTCCAATTTCATTTCGAGTTATTACATCACATATCAAAATCGTCCTGTGTTCATCCAGGATTTATCTATTTTATTCTAATTAGAAGGCATTTGAATCCTTTTATCAAATCTATTTTCGTTCTAAGGTTCGATCTCTCTAGATCATTTTACAATTAATTTAACGTGTGATCTCTTTGAATCGTAAATGATCCAATCTACAGTTCAATCTCTTCAGACCGCTTAACTTCGAATCTAAGGTTCGATCTCTCCGGATCCTTGTTGAATCCAATTGCTCTTGGGTAAAGGAACCCAATGACTAAGCAAGCCCATCTGCTCACTCTTAGGTGATGGGACTTACTATTCATATAAGCTCATCCACTCGCTCTCCGGCAAGCGAGCTTGCACCCTACTCTCCGGTCTTATCTCTCCATACAGGACTTGCGATCAATATTGTATAAATCCATCCGCTCGCTCTTCGATGAGGGGACTTGCACCCTACACTCCAGTCTCGTCTCTCTAGATGGGACTTAAAGCGATCAATATCATACATTGCTCTCCGATAAAGGCAATTGCACCCTGCACTTCGGTCCTATCTCTTTTGACGGGACTTAAAGCGATCGATATCGGTCATCATATTCAATATGGACTTTTCAAAAGTCACATATTCAAATCAAAGCAAATAAGCAGATGTCCTAGTTATCCATCCCAGACATCAGACTCAAAGCGTGCTTAGAAACCAATCAAGGTCTTGTACACGTATAAATGGTTCGAGGTTATTATTATTCTAAGTAGTCATCCTAGACAACCAATTCAAAGTGTGCTTAGAGACCAATCTAGGCCTTATACACGTTTAAGAAGTCTAAGGTTATTATTATCATAATTATTCAAAGCAGTAAAAAGTAAAGCGAGGGAGTCTAACCTGACCGCCGACCATTTCGATCATGGGATTTCGAGTCTCAAACGAGATCCCTGGTTGTTCCTTGATGCGTTCATTGCATATGGGGTTGCTCCAGCCACACCATTGTAGTTAGGTACCTCATGTACTGTTGCAGCTGGTTGCTCTGAACATGTTCTTCTATCAAATCATGAAGGTGTCGGCATTCTTTCGTTTTATGTCCCTCCATCCCATGGAAGATGCAGAACTTTCCAGATCTTTTCTTCCAATCAATGGGTTCTCTCCTAGACAACTTCTGATAGGAGATCCACCCCATAGTGTCCTAATATATCCTCTCAGGGTCTCTGTTAGCTCGATGTAAGAAGAGAACTTTGGTTCCCTCCTTTGTCATTTCAGTTCTCCGAAGTCATCATTGGCTCTTCCTTTTCCTTTGTCCTTTTCATTTCCTACTTCGGACAGTCCTTGTCATCCACATCATTAATTTTAGCAACCTCAGGTTCAGCTTCTTTTTGGCACAAATATCTCGCAGCTTCATGGTAGAATTCCACAAGATCCATCGGTGGATCCTTTGCCGGTGCAACTTTGAAGTCGGTCTTTCTCACTACTCTAGATACTGCCTTATAGATGGATCTGGTTTATCGATGGTTGCAGTTGCCATATTGAACCTTGTCAAATAGCTTCACAAGGTCTCTCTAGGCATTTGTGTCATGCTTAATAGCGTCATCACATTCTTCGATCATAAGACATGAAACCCGAACTGTCTTAAGAACTTATTCACCAAATCGGTCTACATGAACACATTCTCCAGTTATCTGAACCACATCGTCGCCAAGTCCGTTAGGTATAATAGGAAGCACCGCCTCTATTACCTCCTCAGACGTATCCAACACCTCCATATGTCGAATATATCTCATCAGGTGAACCATTGGATCCGATTTTCCATCGCACATTTCCAACGTCAGAAGCTTAAAATCAAAAGAACTCCTCTTGTAACGACCCATAATTTAATCACTTTGAACATGAATAGTTAATATGTTTTTAAATGATTAAATAATGGATTTTATATCTAGAAGTATTAACCCTGCTTAATAAAACAGAATAGTATAATTACTTGCCTAATAAAACAAAATAGCATAATGATTATTATATTCCATACGGATGGTTGCCATTGGACCAAAATCTGGTCGAATCAGGTTATGCCATGCGGATGGTTGCCATTGGACCAAAATCTGGTCGAATTAGGTTATGCCATGCGGATGGTTGCCATTGGACCAAAATCTGGTCGAATCAGGTTAGGCCATAGTTGATAAGGAGAATTCCTATTGGACCAAATTGTGGTCGAATCAAATTAAGCCACAAGGATGTTTTCTATTGGACCAAAATCTGGTCGAATCAGGTTAGGTTGTAGGAAATGACTAAAATACCCTTCTCTTCACCTATAAATAGCCAAGTCCATATCTTATTTTAATTCATTCACAAACTAAAGAAAAGAACTAAAATTCATTATCAAAGGTGAAGTATTCCAAGTCTCCATCAAAGCAAATAGGATGTGAGTATATTCTTTGTTTTCATAGTTTAGTGGGTATAACTTATTCTGTGAGTATATTCCTTGTTTTCATAGTTTAGTGGGTATAACTTATTCTGTGAGTATATTCCTTGCTTTTATAGTTTAGCGAGTATAACTTATTCTGTGAGTATATTCTTTGCTTTCATAGTTTAGCGAGTATAACTTATTCTATGAGTATAATTTAATTATTTTACAGTCAGTGTAATCTTAATCTCTTTTCTTTGACTCATTCAGATTTTAACAAATGTTGTGTTAACTATTGATTGTAAATGGTTAATAATAATGAGTCTGTTATTATTCTTGTTTGGTTGTTTGATTTGTGCTCGGCCAGTTTATGAGCAATAACTTTGATGTTTAGTTAAAGGGAACTTACACCACCTTTTAACTTAGGATTGACATTTAGTGACTTTTTGGTTAAAAGGAAATAACACCCCTTTTAGCTATCTCATTTGATTAAGAGGGAGCTTCACCCCTCTTGGTCATATTCTCCTTTAAAGATGATGGGTTTAAGTTATGATTTGAATGCAAGTTTTAAATCTTGGTTTAAAGTATTTTTAAGGAGCCTTGAAATTTATATAAAAGTAAGTAGTCCTATACTTGGCACTAAAAGCCGATGAGTAGATTGATTCTCTATCTGTGAGATCTAGACTCGAATGTCTAGGCAAGGCTAGGAGCAACCAGTGCCCTGACTTACCTGGCTTTGTTTCTGGGCGAGGGGTAGAGTAAGTCGAGAATATCGGAAACGTAACAAGTGTAGGAGATTTGATTTCCATAAATGATCTTTGCAATTATAATGGAAAACGTTCATATTTCTATATACAATTGTTTTTGACCCATCTAAGTATGCTTTTGAAATATGAAATCCTCCCAAATGTTTTGTGAATATACTTATATCTATGAGATAAGTATATGGATATTTTCCAAGCATTGAAAAAGTATAAGTTTTTATTTCCATATACGATCGTTTTGTTATCCCCGATAGTTGATATCTTGACTATCAATTTCGATACCTTTCTTCCTTTTGTTTTTGGTTTCGTCAATCTAAGACGATTTGTTGCTCAATTAGAGCATTGATATCCTTTATCGGAAATGACTAAATAAAGAGCAAGTGAGGGCCAAGCTATGTGGGGTTGCTCCCATTAGGGTATTTTCACATCTACTCTAGATTGGTTTCGGTTGTATGCGCACGGAGATGTGAAATACTCGGATACTCGGTAAGGTTGGCGGGGTCCGGCTTGGAGGTTTCCGAGAGCCATCGTAGTTCTCAAGTATATTTTCTAGAGGTATACTTTCGGTAAGGGGGGCGCACCCTCCTAGTCATTGTTGGAAAAATTCCTTTTCCTTATTTTTGATTCAAAAGTTTAGATTGATTCTTTCTTAATTGCATCGGGAAGCGTCTTGCGCTCTTCGCGATGTTTAATTATTTGTGTCCATTCTTTTATGCTTGGATGCTGTCCTTGTGAGGGAAAAACCCATTCTGCATTTTTGCAATGTGGTCTCACTAGTTACTTTGTGTGTTCTATTTTTGGAGTTTACTCATACCGGACTTATTGTCTGACCCGAATTGTTTGTTTTCCCTAAACATTCGGGTACTCATTTATATTTGAGTAGTCCAGAAATGACAGGTTTCTTTGGCTCTTTTGAAGATGGTGGATGAGCAGGAGGCTCCTTATCTATCTAGCTATTTATTTCCGCTGTTATGAGATGTTGGCTCTATGTATGTATATTTAAAGGCAGGTTGTTATAACTGCCTAGACTGACAGTAGTACTTTTGTTGTAACTCTGATAACTCCATGTTGGGAGTAACCTTATGTACTGTCTTATTTTTATGTTATATTTAACTATTCCGTTGTGAGATTATTGTTGTGTTCTTATATTTTACCCCATGACAACTCGTCTTTCAGATACTTGGGCAACGGCACATGAATGCCATGGATGTATT
Organism: Allium fistulosum; assembly: GCA_030737815.1. Lineage (NCBI taxonomy): Eukaryota > Viridiplantae > Streptophyta > Magnoliopsida > Asparagales > Amaryllidaceae > Allium > Allium fistulosum. Next base: position 902,447,221 of record CM060905.1, read on the forward strand.
AAGTGTCATTCTCATGGGTCAGAAAGGTAGGTCGTCACAGTTCGTATCAGAGCTTTGGTTGAGCGAACACCTTAGCTTGATTGGGGTACAACTCATTAGAGATAGGGTAAGTGATGCCCTAGAATGAGTTAATCTTCAGAGAGCGTATTTGTAATTTTTATAATAATAATATTTATCCTCTAAAATCTAGTTTTAGATCCTTTGGTGTTATTTCCTTAAACAATTTTAATCCTATTATTGTATTCTAAAGATACCTGTTATTTGTTCAGATAATAGAAAATGAATACAAGAAGAGGAGGAAGGAGGGGATCTGGAACAAGCACGACTACCAATGGTAGGGTACCTAGAAATGCTACCATGTCAGCTGTAGATCCGGTAGAGGAAATGCTAGTGCAAGTTCAGACCCCTATGAACTTTGCAGCTTTGTGTAAGAATTTTACCACTTTGGGCGGGAAACCATTCTATGGGACTGAAGATATTCTTGGAGTGCAGATGTGGCTTCGAACTTGTGAAAGAATATTTGGAGATCTTCAGTTGGAGGATGCGGAGAAACGGCTGTTGGCATCGCGACAACTTCAAAAGTCAGCGATGGATTGGTGGGATTCCGAAACAGCTAGTACTCCGGAGGGGGAGTTTTCTTGGGCCCGGTTCAAGGAAGTTTTTGAAGCACAGTTTATTCCAGAAGCCGGGAAAACTCAGTTGTTTAGAAGTTTCATTGACTTAAAGCAGGGTGATATAACTGTGTCACAGTACAAGCATAAGTTCAATGCTTTGTCCCGTTTTGGACTTGGATTGATAGACACACCGCTCAAGAAAAATGAAATGTTTGTGAATGGAATGCGACCAGAGTTCCATCGTGAAATGACCAATCATCTTATGGGTACGTTCACCAATATTATTAGCATGGCTTTGAGGTTTGAGGCTCTTGACATTAAGGAAGGAGTCCAGAAGGGTGCAGTACCAGCAATAAGTGCCAAGCCTTTATCAGTTATACCAGTTGAAGGAAAGCCAAACTTCAAGCGTAAGTTTAAGGGAAAGAAGCAGGGTGCAGGGAAGAAACCCGAAGATGGCGCTCCAGCACAGAAGAAGCAGACCAACTTGACCAACATTCTTTGTTTCAAGTGCAATAAGATAGGCCACTTTGCAAATCATTGCCTAATTGCCACATGTTTTAATTGTGGCCAGCCAGGACATATGAAGAATGAGTGCCTTTTCCTAAAAAGGGATCTCAAGGACAAACTTTTACCATTAAAGAGATACCGTCCATTTCTTCGGATCAAAAAGGGAAGCAAGTGTTACAAGGTACATTATCCATCTATGATATTCCTGTAAGGTGCTATTTGATATAGGAGCTTCCCATAGTTTTATTTCTTATGATCTAATGGACAAACTAAACCTTAAATATGTTATCATAAGTAATCCTCTTTGTGTGTCAAACCCAATTGGAGGTCCGACAAATCTTGACACTGTATGTCTAAATGTACCTATTTCTTATCGAAATCATCTCTTTCCTTTTGACTTGTTTGTTCTTGGGTTTATGGGTTTTGGAGTGTTGCTGGGAATGGATTGGTTATCTAAGTTTAAAGCTATCTTGGATTGTGGTAGAAGGCTCGTTAGAGTTAGTGATGAAGGAGATGTTGGTGTTGATATTAGTTGTGAAGAGCCTAAGAAGTTACTGAGCAGTTTTCTCTATTCACTCGAAGGGGCTAAAGCGGAGCTAGAAGATGTGCCAGTTGTTCGAGATTTCACAGATATTTTTGACGAGGTGCAAGGTTTAACTCCTCACCGTGAAGTCAAGTTCCGTATTGATTTGGTTCTGGGAACTAGACCTATTGTACAACCCATACGAAGGATGGCTCCAAAAGAGAAGAGGGAGTTAGAAAGGCAGACTTATGATTTGTTGCAGAAGGGCTTGATCCAACGTAGTACCTCGAGTTGGGGATCGCCAGTCGTCTTTGTCACAAAGGCGGACGGTTCTCTAAGGTTATGCGTAGACTATCGGGAGTTGAACAAAAGGACTATCAAGAATAAATATCCTTTGCCAAGGATCGACGATATGTTTGACCAACTCCATGGTGCTCGGATATTTTCTCAATTAGATCTTGCCACCGGTTTCCACCAATTAAGAGTGGCAGAGGAGAGTGTTCCATTAACAGCTTTTCGAACTCCTGAAAATTTCTACGAGTGGTTAGTTATGCCGTTTGGATTGACTAACGCACCCACTTATTTTGTGGACTTAATGAATCGAGTATTTCGAGACATTCTTAATAAATTTGTTCTCGTCTTTATTGATGACATTCTTATCTACTCCAAGACAGAGGAGGAACATAAATATCATCTCCGTGTCGTACTCGATACCTTAAGAAGTCATGTGTTGAAGGCTAAGTTTTCCAAGTGCCATTTCTGGAAATCCGAAGTTAGGTTTCTAGGGCATGTTATTTCGGGAGAAGGCATATCGGTGGACCCAGCTAAAGTTGTGGCGATTCAAGACTGGAAGAAACTCGAAAGTGCGACGGAAGTTAGAAGTTTCTTGGGATTGGCTGGTTTTTACCGTAGGTTTATCAAGGACTTCTCGAAGATTGCTTCCCATCTGACGAAGTTAACAAAGAAAGATGTTAAGTTTGTTTGGACTTCTAAGTGTGATCAAGCATTTAATGAATTGAAAGAGAAGTTGACTAGCGCTCCTGTATTAACCATTCCAAATGGGAGCGAAGGTTTAACCGTGTATACATATGCTTGTGGAACTGGATTGGGAGCAGTTCTGATGCAGCATGGGAAAGCTATTGCCTATGCGAGTCGACAACTAAAGCCGCATGAGAAAAATTATGCTACACACGATTTGGAGCTTTTAGCTGTTGTCTTCGCACTAAAGATGTGGAGGCATTATCTTTTGGGTGAAAGGTTTGAGTTATACACGGACCACAAATCCTTAAAATACCTTTTTACCCAGAAAGATTTGAATTTGAGGCAGCAGAGATGGCTGGAGTTTCTCGCCTCTTATGATCTAGAGGTTCTTTATACCCCTGGAAAAGCAAATGTCATTGCTGATGCATTGAGTAGGAATGTAGCAATGATTGCAAATATAGAAGTTAAGCCAGTATTGTTAGAGAGAATTGCATCCAGTCAAGTGGCAGATCCTATTTTAGCTCGACTTAAGAAGGATGTTAAAGAAGGTGTTGTTTCTAGCTTTGAGATTGATCTCCGGGGCATATTGAAAATAAATGGGCGTATTTATGTTCCAGACTTTGATGGACTTAGGCAAGAAGTGTTAGCCGAATGCCACCATTCAAAGTTATCTTTTCATCCAGGAGTGACCAAGATGTTCAAGATATGAAGAGGGTATTCTGGTGGAAGGGGATGAAGCGAGATATTTCAATCTTTGTGAGTCGTTGTGCAAACTGCCAGCAGATTAAGAGTGACCAGCAGAAGACAGCTGGATTGCTTCAACCACTTGAGATCCCAAAGTGGAAGTGGGAGCAAATCTCTATGGACTTTATTGATGGGCTTCCTAGGTCAAGAAGAGGTAACGATGGCATTTGGGTTATTGTCGATCGACTAACCAAGAGTGCCCATTTCATTCCTGTTAAGATGACTAGGACTGCTACGAGTCTGGCGAGTTTGTATGTGAAGGAGATTGTGAGACTCCATGGGATTCCTCGTAGTATTGTAAGTGACCGAGACCCGATATTCACTAGTAGGTTCTGGGAGGGACTGCAGAATGCTTTAGGGACTGAGCTAAGTCTAAGTACAGCATACCATAACCAAACAGATGGGCAGACGGAGAGAGTGAACCAGATCTTGGAAGATTTATTGCGAGCATGCATTCTAGACTTCGGGGGTTCTTAGGAAGATCATTTACCCTTAGTCGAATTCACTTATAACAATAGCTATCAAGAAAGCATTGGTATGGCTCCTTTCGAAGCTCTTTATGGTCGTCCATGTCGTTCTCCTTCGTGTTGGGTTGAATCTGGAGATAGACTTGTTCTTGGACCCGACATAATCTTAGAAGCCAATGAGAAGGTAGCTGATATTCGAAGAAAGATGAAGGAAGCGCAAGATCGGCAAAAGTGTTATGCAGATCAAAGGCGTAGGGATCTAGAGTTCTTAGTCGGGGACTTGGTATTTGTAAAAGTCTCTCCTTTAAGAAGTGTCGTGAGGTTTGGAAAGACAGGGAAATTAGCCCCTCGATATATTGGTCCTTTTCCCATACTGGACCAGATTGGTAAACTTGCATATAAAGTGGAGTTACCAGATCGACTATCAGATGTGCACAACGTATTTCACGTATCTCATTTACGTAAGTATGTACACGACCCTTCGATGATAGTAGAACCGGGACAACAAGTTGATTTGGAGGTTCAACCTAACCTAACTATTCTTAGGCGGCCAATTCGTATTGTCGCCCGAGATATAAAGCAATTAAGGAAGAAGGTTGTGAATCTTGTTAAGGTTCAGTGGAGTGGAGATGTTAGAGATTGTACTTGGGAAACTGAGGACTATATTAGGGATTCTTATCCCGAGTTGATGTAGTTGTTGTTTGTATTTTGTTGTTTCTTTTTAGTGTACTCACCAGTTGTGTTAAGGTCACTTTCCTTGTATCTTTGTGTGGTATATATGATATCATTTGGGTTCTTTGCTATCTAGAGTTTATCCGATTAATTTAGAGGACGAAATTTCCTTTAAGGAGGGGAGGATGTAACGACCCATAATTTAATCACTTTGAACATGAATAGTTAATATGTTTTTAAATGATTAAATAATGGATTTTATATCTAGAAGTATTAACCCTGCTTAATTAAACAGAATAGTATAATTACTTGCCTAATAAAACAAAATAGCATAATGATTATTATATTCCATACGGATGGTTGCCATTGGACCAAAATCTGGTCGAATCAGGTTATGCCATGCGGATGGTTGCCATTGGACCAAAATCTGGTCGAATTAGGTTATGCCATGCGGATGGTTGCCATTGGACCAAAATCTGGTCGAATCAGGTTAGGCCATAGTTGATAAGGAGAATTCCTATTGGACCAAATTGTGGTCGAATCAAATTAAGCCACAAGGATGTTTTCTATTGGACCAAAATCTGGTCGAATCAGGTTAGGTTGTAGGAAATGACTAAAATACCCTTCTCTTCACCTATAAATAGCCAAGTCCATATCTTATTTTAATTCATTCACAAACTAAAGAAAAGAACTAAAATTCATTATCAAAGGTGAAGTATTCCAAGTCTCCATCAAAGCAAATAGGATGTGAGTATATTCTTTGTTTTCATAGTTTAGTGGGTATAACTTATTCTGTGAGTATATTCCTTGTTTTCATAGTTTAGTGGGTATAACTTATTCTGTGAGTATATTCCTTGCTTTTATAGTTTAGCGAGTATAACTTATTCTGTGAGTATATTCTTTGCTTTCATAGTTTAGCGAGTATAACTTATTCTATGAGTATAATTTAATTATTTTACAGTCAGTGTAATCTTAATCTCTTTTCTTTGACTCATTCACATTTTAACAAATGTTGTGTTAACTATTGATTGTAAATGGTTAATAATAATGAGTCTGTTATTATTCTTGTTTGGTTGTTTGATTTGTGCTCAGCCAGTTTATGAGCAATAACTTTGATGTTTAGTTAAAGGGAACTTACACCGCCTTTTAACTTAGGATTGACATTTAGTGACTTTTTGGTTAAAAGGAAATAACACCCCTTTTAGCTATCTCATTTGATTAAGAGGGAGCTTTACCCCTCTTGGTCGTATTCTCCTTTAAAGATGATGAGTTTAAGTTATGATTTGAATGCAAGTTTTAAATCTTGGTTTAAAGTATTTTTAAGGAGCTTTGAAATTTATATAAAAGTAAGTAGTCCTATACTTGGCACTAAAAGCCGATGAGTAGATTGATTCTCTATATGTGTGATCTAGAACCAAAGTGTCTAGGCAAGGCTAGGAGCAACCAGTGCCCTGACTTACCTGGCTTTGTTTCTAGGCGAGGGGTAGAGTAAGTCGAGAATATCGAAAACGTAACAAGTGTCCATAAATGATCTTTATAATTATAATGGAAAACATTCATATTTCTTATATACAATTGTTTTTGACCCATCTAAGTATGCTTTTGAAATATGAAATCCTCCCAAATGTTTTGTGAATATACTTATATCTATGAGATAAGTATATGGATATTTTCCAAGCATTGAAAAAGTATAAGTTTTTATTTCCATATACGATCGTTTTGTTATCCCCGATAGTTGATATCTTGACTATCAATTTCGATACCTTTCTTCCTTTTGTTTTTGGTTTCGTCAATCTAAGACGATTTGTTGCTCAATTAGAGCATTAATATCCTTTATCGGAAATGACTAAATAAAGAGCGAGTGGGGGCCAAGCTATGTGGGGTTGCTCCCATTAGGGTATTTTCACATCTACTCTAGATTGGTTTCGGTTGTATGTGCACGGAGATGTGAAATACTCGGATACTCGGTAAGGTTGGCAGGGTCCGGCTTGGAGGTTTCCGAGAACCATCGTAGTTCTCAAGTATTTTTCTAGAGGTATACTTTCGGTAAGGGGGGCGCACCCTCCTAGTCATTGTTGGAAAAATTCCTTTTCCTTATTTTTGATTCAAAAGTTTAGATTGATTCTTTCTTAATTGCATCGGGAAGCGTCTTGCGCTCTTCGCGATGTTTAATTATTTGTGTCCATTCTTTTATGCTTGGATGCTGTCCTTGTGAGGGAAAAACCCATTCTGCATTTTTGCAATGTGGTCTCACTAGTTACTTTGTGTGTTCTATTTTTTGAGTTTACTCATACCGGACTTATTGTCTGACCCGAATTGTTTGTTTTCCCTAAACGTTCGGGTACTCATTTATATTTGAGTAGTCCGGAAATGACAGGTTACTTTGGGCTCTTTTGAAGATGGTGGATGAGCAGGAGGCTCCTTATCTATCTAGCTATTTATTTCCGCTGTTATGAGATGTTGGCTCTATGTATGTATATTTAAAGGCAGGTTGTTATAACTGCCTAGACAGACAGTAGTACTTTTGTTGTAACTCTGATAACTCCATGTTGGGAGTAACCTTATGTACTGTCTTATTTTTATGTTATATTTAACTGTTCCGTTGTGAGATTATTGTTGTGTTCTTATATTTTACCCCATGACAACTCGTCTTTCAGATACTTGGGCAACGGCACATGAATACCATGGATGTATTAAGTTTCATTCTCAGGGGTCAGAAAGGTGGGTCGTCACACCTCTTATTCTGAATATTAAAAGTGAATGTATTCCTGCTCATGTCCTCTATACTTTGATCTAGGGGTTTACTCATAATTATCTTCCGTATGAACTTAGCAATTTGATTTTTGCCGTCTAGTGGTGGTCTTCGACCAAAAGCGATGTTCTGCCCCTACTTCTATGGAGGTACTCCAGCACATACTCATCTGGCTGCACAATAGCGTTCTGACTTGCTCCTTTGGCTTCATTCTATCCTCTATTCCTTTAGGGGAGCTCTAGCACATATTCCTTTGGTCATTGACCATTCATATCCTAGTTTGCATTTCTAGCTCTAGCATTATCCATTCTCGACATTCCTACAATTACACCAATATTGCTCCTAGCATAGTTCCCTTGGTACTGAGTTGATTTAGGTCGGTGCTGAGTTATTCTATTTATAGGGGCATTGTTCCAATTTTCTCCACTCCAACTTCAGTTGTTCCTGCATTAGCTCCTAGCACTTGGTTTTGAATTCCTATGGCTCTAACTATTTCTTGTTGTCCTATCCTTTGGAAAAATCCTTCAAGCATTTTCTATTGTCGAGTCATTGATCCACATCTCCTTCATCATTTTCTCTATCTCTTCCCTGGTGATGTAGACGGATTGATGAGGTTTGAGGGAACTCATGGTTGCCATCATGCTCTGGTTGGCTTGCTCCAGCCTTAGATCTAGTGTTAGGTCTCTTCATCTTCTCCAAATATCAGATTCAAGCTTTAAGTTGTGATTCTAGCTTTATTCTCAATGAAATCACCAAAATATTAACCTAGAAAATGAATCAACATCCAAAAATTAGATGAAAGCACTAGTTCTGGTTAAAATAAAGGAAAAAGCAGAAAAGTAAAAGGATACACAAGATTTTTTTATAATTGTTCAGTGTAATCCCCGGTCTATGTCCACTTTAATCTTTGTTATTTGTTGTCCTCTCTCTAGATTATAATTAAGTACCTTCGATTTGACCGCAATCTAGTGGACCTCAGATTTACAAAGGAGTTTCTGTAGTGTTTGAGTGAGATTTGTTGATCTAAGTCCTAAAGCAGCAAACAGTAGCTTGCTATATGACTTTAATGAGGAGAGGTGAGATGTGTAAAAGGAGAAGAAGTCTTCAATAGCAAAGAGATCAGATTCTGAGTGAAAAATAGAAGAAGATTCCCTTTTGGTTGCAGGTAGCCTAGTATTTAGAGAGAAACAAAGGTATTGAGTCAGAAGCCTAGGAGGTTACCCGAAGTCACAGAAGAAAAATTAGAGACTATCGAGCTAAAATCATAACTCGGTACCGACCTATCTATATCTCAGTACCGAGCTATGTATCTTGGTGCAAGTTGAATCATTTCACTTGCTTTGCTTTTCTTTCATATACTCAAGTTGGTCCGAGTCATTTTCCTTCGGCTTTGAGTTGATTCTCATGATCTTCTTGATAGCACTTGAATTAACCTACTTTCTTATCTTTCTTCTCATGTTTCCAAGTTCATGAATCATTTCATTCCTATTTTTATCTTCTAAGTCCAGTTGAAATCTGTTTTGCTAAAAAGTGGGTTAACGCAAGTTTTAAACATTGATGTTATTTTGAGACATTGTATTTTGGATATTTGGGATGATATGTTATATTTCTGAGATTTGAAATTTTTATTAATTAGGTACTTATTTCTGTATTATATTTTATCCCTTCCATGGTGATATTCTGATAGCATAAATATATAGCTATGTATATTGATCATTGTGTCAATCTTACCAACCAAAAGCTAGGTTTGGAATTTGCCAAAGGTTCGATGGGCGTTTATTGGGTCGAAAATTTGGCAAGTTTCCAAAAGAGTTGTTATATTTGGTATCGGATCTTAGGTTACTCGATATATGGGATTTATCATACGTAAGAGTGCATATTTGTTCTTTTTGAAAGTATTTTTCAAAACCCTACCACACACACATATATACACACACTTTTATGAACATACGCAAGCACACTAGGAAAAATTTTATTTTAGCAAATAATACTATATTTGGAAGTTGTAGCTAAGAAGTTCAAACCTACAAATAGTTGATTATGACTCAAAACCGTTCCTTTGAGGTTAGGAACCCCTTCACCCAAGAAATACATGCCATTAGGAGGATGTCAGAATGGTTCAAACAATACTTGAGGCATGTAGGGCAAGTTCTCATTCCTCAACAAGCTGCACCAGCGGTACCCGCTGCTTCGCCTACTAAAGCAACACCTCGCCCACTAGACATCCCCATATTATGCAAAGACTTCTAGAATATAGGAGGATGGGTGTATACAGGAGATGAAAATTTTGTAGAAACGAAGGCTTGGATTAACGACCATGAATTTATATTTTGGGAGTTTGGATGGGATGATCGGATCAAGTGGACGATGGCTACATGGCATCTAAAAGGGAAAGCGCTAAATTGGTGGACCATAGTGGCTGAGGAGAATGCTGAGGAGGAATCACTTAGGATGAAGTCAAAACTTGCTTTGAGTAACGATTCATGTCCAGAGCTAAAGTAAGTTTGCAATTGGAAAAGTTTATAAAATTAAGGCAAGGAGACTCCATGTTGAAGGAGTATAACAATAAGTTCATGGAATTAACTAAGTTTGGATTAAGTTTGATCGAAACACCCACATAGAAGGCTATGAAGTTAGTTAAAGGCCTAAAGTCTCTACTTAAGGAGCTTCTTTTGACCCAAGTACCAGAGGATGCCACTTATGAGATGGTGGTTTAAATGGATCTGCTGCAGACTGCGGTTATGCGGTGAAGGAGAAGATGGGACCAATGCAAAGTTAAGGTAGAGCTAAGAAAGTAGGATTTTAATGGAAAAGAATGCCAGGGGGAAGATCAAGAAGGGAAGTGCGACATGCCGCAGATGTCATAATAAGGGACATGTTGCTAAGGACTACAAGATGAGCTTGATGGAAGAGGAGTTTAAAGGGACATGTTACCACTTCCATGAGGAGGGACACTTTAAGAATCGATGCTCGAAACTACCAAAAGAGGGACAAGGTGGGGAATATTATGTTATCGAAGTTGTACCTGTCTCGAGTAGACCTCCTCCTAAAGACCAAGGAAAAGCTGCTTTAGAAGGTACAATTGTTATTTTGAAGAATCATATTAGTGCCTTATTTGACTTGAGAGCATCACATTCATTCATAGACATAAATGTGGTTAACTCCTTGAGTCTAAAAACCAAGTTGTCACCAAACCAATAGTCATGCCAAATTCTAATACGGGTCGGCACGCCTTTCTTTGATTTGTAAAGACAAAGTTGTGGATATATGAAACGTCGATTTTATATGTAATGTGTATGTTCTTGGTTTGAGGGGTATGAACTTGTTCTAGGGATGGATTAGTTATCTTACTACGAGACTGTCTTAGATTGTGATAGGAAGATCGTTTCTTTAAAGAGTTGTAAGGGGAAAGATCTAGATGTTCATTGTGTACCCTAAAACTCGGTCGAGCTAAGCTATTTATATTCTCGTAGCCTTTCACAAGATGAGCTTTCATTTGCACCTGTAGTTCGAGAATCTCCTGACATTTTTAAAGAAGTCTCGGGTTCTCCACTCCAAAAGGAGATCGAGTTTACGATTGGTTTGGAAAAGGACGCTAGACCTATCGCCCTGCCATTAAGGCACATGGCTCCAAAGAAAGGTGAGAGCTGGATAAGAAAAGCTTGGAGCTAAATAGAAATGGATTTATTCATCGAACTACTTCTAAATACGGAGCACCTGTTGTCTTTGCCACTAAGGCAGATGGCTCTTTAAGGCTATGCATTGACTACTAAGAGCTCAACAAGTTGACTGAAAAGAATAGGTATACCTTACCTAGAATTGATGATTTATTTGACCAGCTTATTGGAGCCAAAATCTTTTCTCAATTGGACATCACCACTAGATTCAAACAATTGAGGATAGCTAAAGATGGCAAACAAAAGACTACATTTTGCACTTTGAACTGGCTGTATGGATGGGAAGTGATTCCTTTTGGGTTGACAAATGCCTATGTGTACTTCTTAGATTTGATGAGTATAGTTTTTAGGGGATAGCTAAATAAATTCTCCATAATGATCATAGAGGATATTCTAATATTCTCTAAAAGTGAAGGTGGGCATGAAAATCGGTTAAGGGAGGTAATGAAGACCTTGAGAAGGCACTAACTAAAGGCCAAATTCTCAAACTATCTTTTTTGGAAGAAGGAGGCAAGATTTCTCGGCCATATTATTCCCGAGAAGGGAATGTCTATGGACCCTACAAAGGTGGAAGCTATTCAAGACTAGAAGATTCTAAAAAACGGCATGGAAGTTAGTAGTTTTCTTGGGCTGGCGAGTTAGTATCGAAAGTTCATCAAGGACTTTGTCAAGGTAGCAGTCCCACCAACTTACTTAACCAATAAAAATCAAGTTTTTGCATGGATGAGGAATGCACGGTAACATTCGAGAAGCTAAAGGAGTTGTTCACTAGTACAGCAGTACTTACCAGTCTTGATGGGACAAAGCCTTTCACTGTTTACACCGACGCAAGTGGTATGGGGTTAGGAGCTATTTTTAAGCAAGAATGTAGAGTGACAGCCTATGCAAGTAAGCAGTTGAAGGACCATGAGAAGAGGTACCCAACTCACGACTTGGAGTTAGCGGCTATCATCTTTGCTTTGAAGATATGAAGGCACTAATTTTTGGGGGAAAGGTTTGAATTATTTACCAGCCTTAAATCCCATAAATACCTATTTTCCCAAAGAGACATAAATCTTATGCAGTAGAGGTAGATGTAGTTTAAGTTAGCATTGTTAGTGATAGGGGCCACTTATTCACTAGAAAATTTTAGAAGTTTATAGTCAGCATTAGGAACGACGCTGAGTCTTAGCACCGCTTTCCACTCACAGACCGATGGTTGGATTTTTTTTTCTGAATAGGACTTTGGACGATTTTCTTAGAGCTTGCACCAGGGATATTGGAGGACATTGGGAGCGGCATTTACCCTTAGTAGAGTTCGCATACAATAATAGCTATGGAGCAACGACTGGCATGACTCCCTTTGAAGCCTTGTACCGGAGGCCATGCAAACTGCCAATTGTTGGTGGGAAACAACCGACAAAATTCTACTTGGACCAGATTTAATCTGTAAGACCTCAAAAAAGATAGAGATGATTAGACAATGAATGAAGGTCGACAATACCATCAGAAGTCCTGTGCTAACAGGCAAAGAAAGGAATTGGAGTTTTCGGTTGGAGACATGGTATTTGTTAAGGTTTTCTCTCTTAGGAAAATTATGAGGTTTGGTACATCAAGGAAGTTGGCACCAAGGTTTGTTGGGCCTTTCCCGATCTGGGAAAGAATAGGGCAGCTTGCATATCGAGTGGAGTTTCCAGATAAGTTAGCGGGAGTTCATGACGTCTTTCATGTTTTGCACTTGAGGAAATATCTACATGACACTACCACCATAATAGAAATTGATCAATTAGTAGATATAGAGATAGAGCCAATAATACACCATGCCATTATGCAAATAGTGGGGCACAAAACTAGGAAGCTCTGTAACAAATAAATTAGGCTGGTTCGTGTACAATGGGGAGATAGTCCAATGAAAGGCACATGGAAAACCGAAGAGAAGATGAAGGATTCTCATCCTAAGCTTTTTTTCTAGTAAACTTTCTCTCTCCAAAATTTAGGTTTTTGGTTGCATCGTGGTGGCTAAATTGAAAGGTAAAGGATGGATGCCGCACTTTTTACTATTATTTTCGCACTCATATAGATCTTATCCATATTTAGGATGCTTGCATACATGCCTATATGTCCATCTTGCATTCATGCTAGGATCAAGCTTGCCTATATTATATTGCATACATAATCACATTGCATTTTTGGTTGAGTAGATGGCTGTGCAGATAAATTGTATGTATAACATGGTTATGGAATATGTGTTACACTATCTATGCCATGGGGATTTCGAGGACGAAATCATTTTTAAGGGGGGGAGAATGTAACACCATGTAAAAATTAATAAAAAATAATTGGTTAAAATAAGGCTAAAAAAGGAAATTTTGTAAATACTAGAATTTGGCCACGAATTTCATACCATTGCATTCGTGGTGATTTTCTGATCAACTTTCATATATAAAGTTCTGTAATCGGAGCTCAAACGAAAAAGTTATTAAAGTTTAAAGTTTTCAAATTTAAAATAACTCGAACGAATTTAAATTTAAATTTTTTATTAAAGTTAACCTTTGAAATTAAAAACATTAATAAGTGTTTTAACATTAAAAAGGAAGCTTAAGGTATAATCAAATGCTAAATAAACTTTAGCGGTAAGACTTAAAATAGGCAACAAATCAAAACAAATGACAACAATTTATATTTTCCTAAGTCAATAGGACTAGTCAACTGCCTCCCTTGGGCCAGTTGACCGCTAGTGATCGATCACCTAGGGAGGAGTGGTCGACCAATGGATGAATTATGGCTAGGGTTTTTATAGGCACGAAAGGCTCATATTTTATTATTAAAAATCGACTTTAATCGTACGATTGTGAAGTGTTACAAACATTATAAATAAGAGGCTAGCCCTTCACTTTTATTCACAAATATATTTGAGATGCGAGTGAAACTTCATCGATTTTCTTACGCGATTAGATTCAAGGATTCAATCCAATGGAAAGAGGTAATAGGAATGTAAACGTTTTTCTATTCTTACCTTCCCTAAACTATGAATTTTGAATCTAATGTATATATAATTGAGTGGTTTTATATTCTAAAAATAAGAAATCTAAAGGATAAGTTAGACAAGTGCATGGATCAAATCCAAAGGAAGCTATAAATCATCTGTGAGTGGAAAGCTTATTTTTTTTCATATTTTAGTATTCATATAGTAGAAGTTTGTATTTTTTAAGCCTTGAGGAGTTCTGTACAGGAGAATGCTAAGATTAAAACCCCAAAATTCTTCCAAACAAAATGTCAATTCCTAGCTTTATTGGAATCTCAATTGTTTCATATTAAAATAGTAGAATTAATTTCATTATTGCAATTTGAATATTTTATATAATATTCCACTTTCAACTCTTCTCTTTGTTGTGTTAAAGGGTTCTAAAAAGAAAATAAATTAGGAAATAGTGTGTAAAGTATGAATTCTCCTATTTGCAGTTTGCACTGCCTGTTTTCGTAATTTAAATATGAATCTCATTTTCATTATATACGTAAAAGGTGGATAAAATATAAAGGGTTTAAATTGTAAGTTTTATTTCTTTAAATAGATGCGCTGATTCTACTATATTAAATAAAATACGTTTGATATTTGATTTTGTTTTATTAATGCAAGTCTATTGTTTTGCTAACGATATCAAGTACTTTGTATTATTGTATGGAGTTAGACTTATATGAATTTGGAAGTTTTGACATTTTAAATGATTAGAACCGAAAATCTTCGCATGCATAGGAATATTTAGTTAGCCTAAATCACGTATGTATAAATTTATTAGCATATAAATATATTAATAACTAATAATGTATTAATCGCATAGTATAGAATAAATAGGTTAGTAAATAATGTTAAACCCTTAGGAAGGAAGTTAAGGATGATAATAGAAATTAATCCATAATTAAAGGTGGAATAAAGACTTTTTCTTATATGGCCTTAATGTGAAATGCGGTGATACACACACACACATATATATATATATACACACATACATACATATGTATACACATGTATGTATATATATTTTTGTGTATGTGTATGTAGTATATATATTGTAGTATGTTAGTAGAGCGGAAATATGAGAAAGTTATAGGGATACGAGATCAGTCAAAAGTACACAGAAGTCTACCCACCTTTTCTAACTACTAGTAGTGTGTCTTTAGGAATGATGTGAGACACCGTCTATAATAAATGCCTATGGTGGATGTGAGGTTAGTCACATTTTTGTAAGTTAAATCTGTTTAGTTAATCTGGCTTCCACCACCTACGAATAGTCGGATTAATATGAGATGTCACGGTTTGGGTTATGGGTCATAAGATGTAGGGCCTGCTTCTAGGTTGGGCGTATTTAGTGGCTTTATGGGGTCTACCTCCCTCCTACATAAGAATTATTAAATGGTCAAGGTTATATTTTAGGTGCAGTGGTGGGGAATCTCAGGAGAAGTTCGCTACGGGGTCGTGGTATTAGGTGGCTATTATAGGGTCCGTCTTTTCCTATAAAGATGTATCAAATGGCCTGATGAGATTTTGCACAATGTTTATTAGGAAGTACCAAAGAGGGGTCTGGCTTTGGTTTAGGTATTAAATGATGAGGATTTTCCTAGGGTATAGGTATTAAATGGTCAGAGTCTACCTAATTCCCATTAAAGAGGTATTAAGTGGCTCAGATACTTTCGCTCACATTGTTAGGACATGATCGATGGTAGTTACATTGGACTGGAAATGAGCATTTGGCCTACAATTGAAGGTACGTTATGGAGTTAGACTAGAAGAGCCTTCCGGCTTACAGTTGGAGATATTCTTGGTGGGGTATAATATAGGATGCGTAAGGCATATTACTTATCTAAATGATACTACCTAAATACTATTATGGTAAGACTTTAGATTTTCATTCACCGAACATTGTTGTTCTGACCGCCTCCTCATTACAATACATAGGTTAGGGGAAACAATGGTGATAGAGAGGATAAAGGCGATGACAAAGACTCATGGTAGTTTATCTATCTATTTATGTTTTTGATATATTATTATGTACCTAATTTTAGACATTGATTTTATTTCGGGATATTGTATTTTGGATATTTGGGATGATATGTTGTATTTATGAGATTTGAATTTTTTTTATGAAGTGGGTACTTATTTCTTTGTTATATTTATCCCTTCCGCTATGATATTCTGATAGCATAGATAGATAACTCGGTATATTGTTTATTGTATTAATTTTACCAACCAATAGGCAGCATTGGAATGGCCTGAGGTTCAAGGGGCTTTTATTGGGTCAAAAATTGGCACCGTTTCGAGGTGAGTTGTTACACGAAGCTTTATATATTAAACCTGCAATAGCTAATTTACTTTAGAAGTGTAACAGTTTCAAACTTTAGATATGCGATAGCTCTAAAGTTAGATTCACGGTAGCCTAAAAATTGAACATGTGGTAGCCTCAAAAGGTTAGACTTTCAATAACTACTTTAGATGTGTGATGACACTTAACTTAGAAACACGATAGCAAATAAGGTAGCAATGCAATAGCACTTAAGTTAAATGTATGATAGCACTAATGTTGGACATGCAATAGCTTAGATATGTGATAACTAGATGTACAAGAGCTAAGAAAAGCGATAGCTTAAAAAAGCGATAGGTTAGACATGTGATAGCTTAGACATTCGATAGCCTAGAATTGCGATAGCTAGATATGTGATAACTTAGGCATGCGATAGTTTAGACATGCAGAGCTAGATATGCGATAGCTTAGATATGTGATAGCTGGGGTATGTAATAGCAACCTAGAAGCTCGATAACTTAATGTGTGATAACCAACTTTAAAGATGCATTAGTTATGTATGCGATAACTAATTATAATAAATCCATTATTTAACTATGTAAATTTTAGGTAGCATTTTGGAAGCTGGATTCAAATGTGTTTGATTTGAATTTCATAGAGATGAAACTATAAAAAGAAATAATAAGTTAAAATGCAATAACTTATATGAAATGGGAAAATGGAAAATCTTGGGGAAGCTAAGAAATAATGATTTGTATCATCAAAAAGAAAGATAAAAATGTTTTATCTAAAGGATTGAATGATTTTTGATGTAAACATGAAGATCTATAAATGTATAGGGTATACAACGAATGAATAAAAGAAATGGATCGGACCTAAGATCTTAAAATATACCAACTCATGGAGTTATCCAATGGTCGAGGGCTAAGGCTTAGCGAAGTTTATATTCAATGGTATATGGTGGGGTGCCAAGACTTTGAAAATCTATTGTATTCACTTCAAAGAAAATTAACTTTAATGTGAGTAATACTGTCAAAATGGGTGTAATTTAATGAATGAATCGATGACATGAAATGAAAGTGTTTATAGGACTAAAGGGGCTATTGAAGCTTAGTAAGGACACCTATAAGAATGTATTCAGGGTGCTTACATTCAATCTTCTAGGAGAGTTAGGGAGGCTCCCACCGGTGAAATGATTGGTTATTTCATCTGTGACGTTGTTCAAGCAAAAGATATATTAGTGATAGAAATGCCTAGGAAAGTAATCACTAAGTGAAGTTATGAATAACTTTAAGATTAATACCTAAATAAGAGTTTATGTGATGCATGAGGATGTGTACGATGTTTGTATGACATGGTTCATAAAATATTGACAAGTATAGGATATAGTTAACTGAAATGAATGAACATATACAACATGGTTTGTAAATGAATAGTAAGTACATGAGATTCTTATGTTTGAAATAATGCTTATATGTATGCTCATGATATGATGATCTTATTACATGATATAATGTAATGGTTATAGTTGATTTATTGAGGGGAATTCTGATTCCGATAGGCGACATGGTCTTGCCACATATTGTGATTAGGGAATTGTATTACTCATACCAAGCTAGACAGTTGACCCATGTTTTTTTTATTGTTTTCTTCATATACTCACGAGTATTCATTCGAGTAGGCTGAGTTTATAGGCTTAGCCATATTTTCTTGAAGATGAATAAAGACTTCGAAGATGAAGTAAGAGGCTTACTACATAATAAAAGTTATTTTAAATTCTGCTATTATAAAATCAGGTTATATACCTAGTTAAGTGTTTGTGTTGGCATCTTCGTATATCGAGGGCGACACTATTATCTATGTTTTCATTATATCTACCCATACATGGGTACGATTTGGGTAATGAAAAATGCAAAGACAATTCTACGTAATGGAAATTATTTAGCTTCCATGTTTACTTAATATTGTTGAAAAAACTTAATCTCGTTTTGTCACTTGAAAATAATTATGGCGATGACTGTAGCATCATCAAGGTTTATTTTTAGATCTCAAATATGTAGCAGTTAACCCATTACTTCCATCACTCTGCATTCTTCTATTGGATTTCATTCTATCCCCTTTCAATTAAGAGGCATGCTTTCATCCTATGAACACTCTCTATATGCCTACCTCTTTGGAACAGTCAACTACTTCAAGCCTTTAGGATGATACAATTGACTGCGAATAAGAAAATGTTGGAGTAACCTTATCTAATTATTTAAATTTCAGCTATTCTCTCTCTTTCACGATAAGATTCTCAATTATGGAAAATCGGTAGGGAAAAAGTTTCTCTTGGAATCAATCTGATGACAATTGCATTATGATTGTGGTGCTTTAACCTAGGAGCTAAGTGGGCTCACATAATAGAAATGATGCATATGAATTCAAGAAAATACCAGTTCCTTGTTATCTTATCGATGTTAGAGCTAACATGTGTCTTGGATCAAGGTTCCTTTCGTCCCACTTTGCGTTAGCCGATGGCCTTAGCCACAACCTTATCATAGGGCTCAAACTACAAAGGGAAGACCGGTACTTAATCATATGATTCTTTTGCATTCTGTTCTAGCTACATTTACCTTTACCTAACATGAATTTGTGGCAAAAATATATGCCAATAAGAACAAAGGCCTTAAATACAAAATGGATGTTGAAGCACTATTTGCATCTCCCTGACCAAACCCCTTTATATTAGGATTTTCTGTTAATGATTGACCAAGCTTGATATATTCACCTCTAAAACAGGAGATTCTAAACCTAGAGGTATAAATAAACTACTTGGTGAACATCTGATGCATCCTTCTCGTAAAGATACTTCTCTTGTTCTCATAGGAAGAACACTCCTGTTAGTCTAGCTTTCCAATTGTTTAGCTCCCCTCATTCCTCGGTTTGTCGGAGGGACAACTCAGATTGATAGGGGTAGTATATTAATTGGCACCTCGTATGCGAAGTCCAATATATTAATTATAGGGACAATTGGGATATGTTGCCCAGCCTTAAGCTTCAAGCTCATCAAGAAATAGCCCACCATCGGACTACTGGTCGACGATTGAATTTTACATTAAAAATGCATTAATTGTACCTTTTAAACTACTTTAACTTAATAACTTAATTGTTAAAAAGAGGATTAATAGTTCTCTTCGATTTGGCTCTTTGTTGATCCTCACTAGGTCAAGAAAGAGACAAGGTATTTTAGTGTCTGGGCAATGTCTCAAGCATTCAATGTCAGATTGTTGCTCGGGGGACCCAATCAAAACCTCTATTTTGTAGGACTTCGGTAAGGCTGTTAGGGTTGATAAATTTTTAGAAAACGAGTCTTTTAATTTCTAATTTCGTTTATTAAATTTAGTAATTATATCTTGATATGTATAAAACCATCCTATTTATTTAATTTATATTTATTTTTTGATAAAAAAGATCTTTCTAAGTTTTCTAAGTGTTATTAAAAATGAAAAGAATACTTTAGTTTAAACAAAAGAGTTTAAAAGAACCCTTATTCATTATTTTTCAACCAGATTTCTACCTTTTATAAAAATGACTAATTAAATGAGAAAAATTCGTCTATGGACCATGAACCCATTCTATCTACCTATTTTCAATGAAAAAGTAAAAGAAGCAAGCTTTGTCCCATAAGATTACAAGAAGAAAGGTGCATAGCTAGAGGTTTAACCCGAACTAATTACATGCATTTTCTCCCTAAGTAATTAAGAATTCGGCATGTTGACAATCTCTTTAAGATGAGATTCCTATTCTCATAGTGGGCCACCCAATTGATAGGACGGTTCAATCAGTCTATTATGGGAAGCCGTTATGAGTAGCCAGAAGCGTAAAATAGAGGGTTGTTTCCTATTCTTCGACCGAATATATTCGAACATTTTTCATATTCCAATTTGGCCAATTCCAATTTGGCCAATTCCAATTCCGCCAAACCCGCTATCTTTCTCTTTCTATACTCGGAAGAAAAGAAAAGGAAAAGCTACCAAAAGATGGCACATACGTTAGTGTTGATTAAATCTAAATCTAGCAAGTGTGAAAATGATAGAAACAGGAACAAACACGCAGTTTTTATAGTGGTTCGGCAAATACTTCAACCTACATTGACTTAATTCTTGTTACAAATAGTTTTCCTTTGAAATACCATGATTACAATCAAAATCCGAGCTACCCTTAGATCTCGGTTTTATCTAAGTTTTACGGATTAAAGGAGGAAGAAGATAGAGTTTTAGATCAAAAGTGTCCATCCCCTTTCTAATTGAAGTCACCTTGCTATTTATAGATGATTCCAAGCATAAATCTTGCTATTTAGGCTTCAATACGTCCCAATTCCAAGATTCGAAAACATTGCACGATGAATAGGTAATCGCACTCAAATATCCAACAAGCCAATCATGTTGGTACCATGATTTTATGCATCCATACTTCATTTTTCTTTGTAGAATGAGCTTTCTTCCTTCAAACTTGCTGATCCAAATCCTAACATCATGTTGGTGCCGACTAAATCATATTGGTACTGATATAATTTTGTTGCTCAAAACTTCCCCGAACTTCATGTGTTCCTTTCTTTCATCATTCTTGATATTCTCCAAGTCCACAGATCCATCCCTTCATCCTTCTTTAGTACATTCTATCTATTCAACTATGTTCCGAGATTGTGGAAATTTTGCTCGAAACATTTTCCCTCAAAAGTACGCCTTGTAAACATAAGATGTGCTTTGCTCAAGAACAAACTCTGAGACTAGAAAATTATCATCATTTGCGCACTTTGGCTTTTTGCTGGACTAATCGTTGGGGAAATTTCAAATCCACCTGCAAATTAAAGGTTTTTCTAGACCGTCGTAGCAAAGGACTCAAATCCTTGCTTAAGTACAGTCATAAATCATAATCATCTAGTGTTCCCTTAGGATTATCATATCATATATCATAAATCAAAATCGTCTGGTGTTCTCTCGAGAGTTAGCTATCTTGGATTAATTATATATCAAGTAATAATTATAAAATTATCTCAAGTTGTTATTAGCCTAAGGTTAAGTTCAGATCTCTTCGAATCGCAATATCAATAATCTAGATTGAGCCTATCTGCTCACTCCCCGACGATGGGACCCAATACCAAGCGCATCCATCTAGTCACTCTCTACTAAGGGGACTTGCTATCCAAGCACGTCCATCCGCTCACTCTTCGATGAAGGGACGTGCCATCTTGTACAAATCCATCCACTCGCTCTCCAGTAATGGAACTTGCATTTCATGGTTCATTTCCCCATCTTTCTGATTGGGGGAACTAAGTCCTATCAGTCTATATATTAGGTTTAAGGGATAACTATGTTCCGACAGGATCCGTCAATAACATCAATATCATTTATCGTGTTTTAATGATTTTCATGTCCAAATATCTATCAATCAATTATTTAAATCAAATGAATCCAACTAAAATAAAAAATAATCTAATCTAGACAAGGATTACCCTCGGACTTAACATAGAGCATGCCTTAGGATCGATCGAGATCCTATACATGTGTAAGCAGCCGAATGGTAATCCTTCACAGTTTATTCAACGAAAAATCATAATGCAAAAATTGAACCTGATTCCAATCCATCTCGATTAAGGGATAATCATCGACCCAGATCCATGGCTGTGATCGACTTCATCTATCATAGATGGTGATCACTTCTACTACACCACTGCAGTTTGATTCCTTACATATTATTGAAGTTGGTTATTCTGAACTTGGTCCTTAGTAAAATCATGTAGATGCCTGCATTCATTGGTTTCGTGCCCATCAAGCTCATGGAATAGGCAGTATTTCCCAGACTTTCTCTCCCAATCCATGGTTTCTCACTTCATGAATTTCTTTAAGGAATCTATCCCCCACCCTCAAATCCAATTAGATCCTCTCCGAGGTCTCTATTAATTCAATGTAAGAGGAAAATTTTGGTTTGATCCTTTGTCGCTTTGGTCCTTCAAAGCCATCGTCAACCTTATGCTTTCCATTATCCTTTTTGTATCCTGCCTTAGAAGGTCCTTCATCCTCCATAGCATTAACTTTAGCACCTTCATTTGCTTCAACATTCTCCTAGCATAGAAACCTATCGACTTGATAGCTGAAATCTGCAAGTTTCACTAGCGGATATCTCTCCATTGCAATCTTGAAATTAGTTTTACTGGCAATCCCAGATTCCACAGCCATCAAAACTATTGATGGGTCTGGCTTTTGCACTGCAGTAGCCGCTGCATTAAATATAGCTAGATAAATATTTTGGGTCTCACCGGCCCTTTGCTTCATACTGTAAAGCATCATCACATTCTTTGGCCATGCTATATAAACTCTGATCTATTTCATAAATATATCCACTAATCAGTCCATGTGCTGGTGGACCCATTTTCTAGCTGATAAAAACTGCATCGCTGCTAAATCCGTTAAGTATAAAAAAACACTGTCTCATCACTTCCTTCGATGCTCTTAACACTCCCAAATGTTGGATATATCTCATCAAGTGAACGATTGGATCCAATCTTCCGTTATACATCTCCAAATTTGGCAGTTTAAAATCAAGTAGGTTCCTAGCATATCAGATGTTTGGGGTAAATGAGCTTCTATTTACTTCCTCCAAACTCTGATCATGGGGTCCACTTCTCAATAGTGGAAAATAGGCATAAGGACAAACTTTGAAAAAAATTAAGGCTGAAGGACATCAAGTTTCATCTTTGGGCTGAAGGACAAACTTTGAAAAAAAATTAGGCTGAAAGACAATGCTAGTTAGAACTAGCATTTTGTATAGTGTAAAAACTGAATATAATGCTAGTCTATTTATCATTTTGTATAGTGTAAAAACTGAATATAATGCTAGTTAGAATTAGCATTGTCCTTTAACCTAATTTTTTTTAAAGTTTGTGCTTCAGCCAAAAAATAAAACTTGGTGTCCTTTAGACTAATTTTTTGTCAAAGTTTGTCCTTTTCCCTAATTCCCTCTTCTCAATACTTGTCTTATCATATTAGCAATCTTGGCATCATCATTCGACGAAAACCTTAGGGGCTCGGCATGCTCTTGTCTCGAATTTTCATCCTACCACCTACTCCTGTGTTTTCGATCCTAATCTATGTGGTCGTACATTTGCATTCTAGTCTCTATTCTCAGTATCATCCCTAGGTAGTGCTCCATCATGCCAAAGGTTCAAATAAACCATGCCCCTGACCAAATGTTTCATTGCCCACATGATTCATGTTGGCACCAACAAGTTGGTGCGGTGGGAGAACAGTTCCAACTTGCTCTACTCACTTGTGCATCTGCTTTGTCTTCTAGCCTTTGATTTTGAGTTTCAACTGCTTCGGTTGTCCTTTGCTGCTTAATTCTACTGAAAAATCCATCAAGCACCTTCTCTTGTTAAGCCATCAATCTTGCCTGCATCTCCATCATCATTCCTTCCGTCTTCTCTCTAATAATATAGATTGAAGGTGGATTTGCACTTGAGGACACCTCCTGGGTGTCCCCTTTTCCAAGTTGGCTTGGTCCTTCTATAGCTCTAGTAGTATGCCTCTTCATCTTCTTCAAATTAAATCTCAAGTTCTTTTTTAGTGAAGGAACCAAAAATGCTAAACCAAAAGATCAGGGACGTAACTAGTACGAGGATGGGGTGGACAGCTGCCCTGCCCAAAAGATTGGAGAAAAAATATAGCTTCATCCAAAACCCATTCATCTCTCATTCAGGTTGACTCAATAAAATCATATATTTGTAAAATGTTTTCTCTAACTTGTTTGAATGTGGGTTTAAATAACTCAGATTCAACAAGCATATAATCCTACTAAAATTCAAAAATATAAGAACAATGTGAAGCATGATTAAGGATTAAGTCGAGTATATAGATGCGTTATTATAACGATTATAAGATGTAAGATGCAATTCATCATCATTATATCAAAATGGGACCATGTCGGCCCAATTTAAAAACAAAGAATAGAAATGAGGATAAGATGTTGCATGTAATATGAATGACTATATATCTATGTTAATGGAGTTAGATAAATTATGTATTTTAATGGGCATGAAAATGATAAGAGTAATTATGCTAAAGTAGCTCGGTTAAAACATTTTCTTTTCCAATTAATGTTTGATCATATATAGTCCACCCATCGCGAATTAAATTTTGGTTATGTCACTGCAAAAGATGGCATAACATACAAAGTTGATTAGATCTAAATCTAGCAGGTATAAAAATAATCTAAATCTAGCAGGTATAAATTTTTATATTGGTTCGGCAAATACTTTGACCTATGTGCACTTAGTCCTTGTTATTGATGGTTCTCTTTATATTACAATGATTACGATCAAAACCTGAGCTATCCTCTTATAGATCTTGGTTTTATCTAAGTTTTATGAGTTAAGGGAGGAAGAAGATCAAGTTTAGAGCCAAAGTGCCCATATCCTTACTAGTTGAAGCCACCTTGCTATTTATAGATGATTCCAAGCACGAACCTCACTATTTAGTCCTGAATACGTCCTAATTCCAAGATCTAAAAATATAGCATGAAAAATAGGTTGTCACACTCAAATATCCAGCAAGCCAATCATGTCGGTACCAGTATAATTTTGTGCATCCATACTTCATCTTTTTCTTCATGGTCTGAGCTTCCTTCCTTCAAACTTTGTCGATCCACGTCCTAATATCATATCGATACTAATCAAATCATGTTGATACCGACACGATTTTGTTGCTCAAAATTTCAAAATTTCACCAAAATTCATGTGTTCCTTTCTTGCATTATTCTTGATATTCTCTAAGTCTTTGGATCCATCCATTCATCATTCTTTAGTCCATTCTATCTATTCGAGTCTGTTCCATGACTACGGAAAATTTATCGATAAAAGAAGCAAAAGTACAACAAGTGCATTGTAAGAGGCATTAATAAACCTAGCAAAAGAGAAGGTAGCGGTTTTGACATCATCCAAGTAGCGATAGGTTTCATTCAGTTCACCCACTGTCTTAGCTGTCAGCTTTCCATTGGCTTGAAGCTCTCTTGCCTCCATTTTAGTCATGGACTTGGAATCTAACAATTGCTCAAAATGTGGGCCCGATAGAACTGAATTAGAATTTAGTGCCAAGCAGGTAACTGAGACAAAAAGTTTATATGAATAACATGTTGATGGAGGTCCAATTGCAGACTGGGAAGGGAGAAAGAACCAAACACAAGTGCAACCCGAGAGAATTCGTTGCTTAAATGAAAAAGTAAGAACTCGATGGTACCTTGCTAAAAAGGGGTAAGGTACTGCTAAGTTCTTACTCTTAGAGCGATAAGAGACTTTGGTATGTTCAATAACATAAAGTTGGAAAATTATCCGATCAACATAATTAAAATTTTCTAGCCTATTATAGTGGTGTGTGATCTTTGGTCCAAAATGTCACGAGACAGTTCGGTCCTTATCTAATGCGAGTGTTCGAGCATTGAAAGGATATTTTCCAAGTATGAGAGAACCGAGAAGAATGCACCTTTGGTGTACTAGTTATCATGACCACGGTAAATTCTGTTAACATAGACATATCCACTATTTTAACTCGAATGTCATTTAAGATCTACTTGTAGAGCCTTAGGTATTCAAATTGCCTTAAGGATTGGTTTCATTCTCGGGAAAAGGCTTGAGTGGGCCCCAATAAGAAAGCACGGTTGGGCTCTCAAAAGTAACGAGTGTACGTGGCTGAATCAAAGAAAGTGCTGCAAAGCAGTGGATTCAATATCTTGTTCATGTATTGTTGAAACTAGCTCTCCCGCCCTCGCCAAAAAAGACCAAATGAAGGAGAGAATTTAATTAAACGACAAGGAGTTGGGGAACTATTCAATCAAATATTATTGTGCTTGTTACCCACCTCTTCCTAAGAAACAAGTAAAGATTTTGTTGCAAAATCGTGCTCAATTCCATATATGGCAATTGCACCAAGTTCTCTTCGTTAGTTACGGGAACATAGAGGTGTTATTTAATACTTAAGTAAAATGTTCACGGAGGCTAGGAAGACTTGGTCGTAGTAACTTAAACCACATACACGCCGATTAAATGAGAACCACCTCGACTGGATCTACCGAATGAATTAGGAATCTTATTGCCCCGAAATTCACATGCAGGCCACTAACTTTTTGTCGGGGAGAAACGCGGCATTGCTGCCCATGAGGAGCGAAGAGCAACAAGGTTAAGATTTTACTAGTTATAACATTGGACCAATTACCCAATTGATCCTTAGGAGAAAAGAAAATATATCTTGGTAAAAAAAACTGAAGTTGTATTGGCGAGATCCAATGGTGAACAACCGATTAAAAGGAAAAGTAGTACAGAAGTCTAAGGACCTTCAGTATCGTTTCATACTAGAACTAGCAGCCTTCGCACCAAGCTACAAACGACTAACACGATTGGTTGGTCCGTGCGATTCTCTTATTAGTTTTCTATATTCCTTGTTCCTTGGATACAATCCGATCCTTGTACAACCAAATCCCAATTTCTAGAAAGCCTTCAATGTCTTCTTTATGGAACCATTCATTTGTACGTAGGTGTAGACGATCATCCATTATTCTTCATAGTATTGACCAACATGAATATGTATTATTCATATGGAAGATCTTCCAATTGAGAATATCCATCATCCTAAGATGAAGAGAAAGGTCAATATGTTTTCTTTTATTGTTCAGTTAAAACAATGATTTGTCGTTGGTATCCACTGTACTTAGTAATGGAAGGATTTGACGGAAATATGTAAAATTGTTCCTCCTCAAAACTGATTCCAAGATAATAGATAATAGTTAGGAGAGGTGTGCTAGTGGTCAACAGAAATAAGGTTGTTAATTACCAAAGGATTGCCCCAACAACGAAAATTACCAACTTTGAGGGAGCAAAGCTTATTTGACATTCATTAGTTTATGCAGGCTCCAAGATGTTGGTATGGCTTCCAAATTGGAATAAGGAGGGACTCAACATCTTGTTGCTCTTTGACATGATTCTAACTATTGTTTGTTCGAATAGGGCTTGAATTGAGAGATCTAAACTGCGACCCTTCTTTCTTCATTTTGAACAGCAAAGCTTGCTTTTTGCTCCTTCAATTGATAGATCAGAGGCAATGTCAAGGAGTGTGGCAGACTGCAAGCAAACCATGGAGCAACCACCTTTGGTCTTCACCTCTATTGCTCATGTCCCCTCTTCCTAACTCAGAAGATCAAAGTAGGGAGATCATTTTTCACAAAATAAGCTTGGATAACCGGATATAATTAAGAAGCTTACGGGTCAACAAAAAATTCCCTATTAATTAAGAAACCATCATGATCAAATGATACATTTTAGAAGAGCCATGAGACTTATGTGGATCGTGTTACAAATGCTCTGGCTAAACTATTGATGGAAAATGTGAAATTTTTGCTTTTCAATCTCGATTACTTGAATTTCTTGCTCAAGGTGTTGCATTGCATCATTCATCAAGAGGATCCACGCGCTTTATAAATGAAAGAATGTTATATTCTAAACGGTCGAAAAAAAGAAGACGAAGGCCCACTACAACACAACTGACCGAGTTAGCCTCGCCTACAAAAATCAGTCATTGAGCGAGTTAGCTAAGAAACTTAGGCTATTAGATCCAATTTTGCTCTAGTTGATTAAGTTGAACTTGTTATCGCTGTTCAGAGCCTAATCTACAAATGAGGAGACCAAGCATATTGATGCACGGCAGATATTGGTCAAACAAGTAATACCGAGTGATCAGATCACCGTGGCGATTAAAGTCGGTTCCACCAACGTCCGAGCAAGGAGAATCATAAACTTTGTGGAAAACGGACCATTTCTCTCTTACGCTATCTTACTACCTCTGTTGTAAACATCTATGTTATACTAGGGGTGGGCGCGGGTCGGTTTGGTGCGGTTTGAAGTCCAAACCACTCCCGCACCGCATCAAACGGTTAATCAAAAATACAAACAATTATACTAATCATTTAAACGGTTTGGTTTTGGTTCGGTTTGAATATAATACGGTTCGGTTTCGGTCCGGTCTGGTTTGAACCCATATTAAATATGAAATAAGAGAATTACTTCCATCAACAATCAATTTACAAAGGCAACTGTGTGAAGCTTTTACACTTAAAGGTTAAAACATACAATGTTATAATATAACTTCTTCCTTTATGACAGCAAATTTTATTAATATAATAACATACGCTAAAAATTGAATATACATTGTTAGAATATAAAATAAGATAGGAGTTGCTTATAATTTTATCATAAGATTACTAGTGAAAATATTCGGTTCGGTCCAATTTAATACGGTTGGTTCAATCGTCCAAACCGTAACCGAACCGTATCGATATGGGTCGGTCCGGTTTGGTGTATTTCCTTTGGTCAGAAGATTCGGTACAGATTTCCGCACCGTTTTTGCAGTTCGGTGTGGGCGGTTTCCGTATAACGGTGCGGTTTATGCCCATCCCCATGTTATACACAACGTGAATAGACATTATATAAATGTTATATCAGTACGAGATATGTATATATACAAAGTACACACAAGCGTACATTGACAATGTCCATATGTATACATAATCTGAACATAACACAGCACTGTACATACACTCAACTGACGCAAAGTGTCAGGTCACCAATTTTAAAGCATTTTGTCCTTCAAACTATCATTAACAACGAAGTTATTACAACATAACGATACATAATTACATAGCTGGCTCACATGTATGAGTCAAAATCATTGTAAAAAAACAAATAAAAAAAATATGGAATCAATAAATAAAGGCATGCAGATCATATCGTTTTCTTCTTTATAATCCTTTTCTACATAAGCACTCAAATATTGTACATCAGATGCAACAGATCTGTTTTTCCTCTTCCATTTGAGGCCTTGAGTTCTTCTTGGGCCTCCATTCAGTACGGCCCTTGACGATTTCAGCACCACCCTCAAGTCGAAGGAGATGTTGGCACTCTAGAGAAGTTTCTGATGTGCTAACAGAAGTGAGGGACTGCAGTACACTGTCACGTCCACATTCTCTCCTGTACTCGAGTGTCATGCTCCCCAGCTCGTGATTCTCAAGCACAGATCTTGGAGCACCCTGATACATTAATATTTTCATTAATTTTCAACCATATTTCGCATATTAAAAATAGGTTTCTGCGTTATAATATCAGTTAAGGGTGGTTTAAAAAAACACTCATGTGTTATGTTGTTTGCTAAACTAGAAGTCTCATATTTTAAGTATGGGGTCAGCATACAAATACTAGGTATAGGTTGGCATTAGCGGTCTACCTAATAATGATAATGAATTTAATAGAAACAAAAGGTTGGAAGATAAGAAGTTGTAGGTCACAGTCATGCTGTATCAGGGGTCCCGGACATGTGCGGTAGCTGATACTACTGTTTGCCAACTAATATACAAATGATCGCTCATAAAGTTCACAACACGTCATTCATATTCCAGTTGGCACTTAACTTTTAGGTCTGAAAAGTGAGTTTGCATTCGAAATTAGTTGAGGATCCAAGTCAAATGTTCAACTACTTAAAAGAAATATAGTGCAGATGTAAAAGAGTGAGTTTTCATTCCAAATTACCTCAAGGATCCATCCAATGTACTTGACATTATTCACATGTTGATTGACATCCAAATCGCTCCATCGAGGCTGCAGTTTTCAGAATGTAAAATAATCATTAGTTGATAGGGCTAATCTAAATACATGATGGTAACTTCAAAATGTCAGATAAACTTACAGTTAAACCACTGCGAACATGATCTGCATTGTCATCGCCCAACTTTGGAAGTTTTCTGCTATCTTCCTCAATAACAGGGTCCTTATCCAAGAAATAAGGCCCGATTTCAGCTCTAACCTCCTCTGGAAATTTGGATAGCCTCCTTGTTTGTTTGTTCATCATCACCCAATTACTGAGAAAGTGCACAAAACAAATTATTGCCCACACACATAATCCGTATAGGTAGAGCTAGCTAATGATACAGCGTAAAAATAAATCTACAAACCTGGTGGCTCTCATTATAGTCTGACCAGTTTGACGATCACGTACATGCCAATCTCTCCTCATACCATTCTTTCCTGAGGCTCCAACCCAAGTATCTACTTCAATAATATCTCCCCTGCATAATCATACATAAGTAACATCACTAGTGTTAGTATGATTGTCATAATTATATGATAAAAAAACAACTAAGCTTAGCATATGTTTTATATTTTTTTACGTTAAAAAGAGGATAACATATAGTAAGATAAAATCCAACAGATGTACCAGTCAATTATTTTGTCAACTATATTTAATAACATGTATGCATAAACCACTTGTCAGTCAAGTCATAAATGACAGAATATAATTTGCAGAGCAAATTACAGTTTTGACTAGTAAACGAGTCATCGACAGTTGAAAATTGACAAACCGAATAAAGAAAAAAAAATGCAAATCAAGGTGGACACGGGACCTACCAAGAAGGATAATATTCAACACCAACTTGCATCTTGGTGACGACCCAAATTAGATTTCTCTTACTCATTTCAGGTGTTGAACCAAATCCATCACCTAGAAGTCCAGCACACATGACATGATTTAGGGCTGTTTCCTGATCAAGCATATGTATGTTGATGATTAGTTACACATATCAGTAAGTCATTGTCAAGAGTGGACATCTAACAAACAAAAAGCATGTGTCCACCTACCTGTAAATGGTTCATTAGCGTCTCAATTGATGCTGTTTTATCTGCACCAATTTCATACGACCTAATTGAAAAGTTTTGCCTATAAACAAGTCCATTTTCAATTATTTTTCCAAGTCCAAAAGCATCAGAAAGCATGTCAGGCTTCTTTGGCTTCCAATCAAGAAGAGTCCACTGTTTCTCAGCAGCCAAGAAAATGGTAGTGATTGCGGCAAGAAGAACGCTCCAATCAGGCAATTGATTGTAGAATGTTCTTGGTACATAAGAAGGGATAGAATTGTCTGCTAAACTTGTGGGGTCAGTTTTTATCGCAACTTTACTTTTGGTGGCAACTTGGGCATTTGCCTTAACTTGTAAACCTCCGTTAGAAGTGGCAGGTTTAGGACCGAACGATACTGAAGAGGGTTTAGCTGATGATGTTGATGAGGAGGAGGAAGACGATGATGTGGAGGAAGGGATATGAAATAAGGCCATAGTGGCCGCAGAAGCTACCATGATGAGCAGACTGTGGAGATATCAGCGCTGAAAATTAAAGAACAGTAAATATATAAATTTGGATGAGTAACACCATTTGCAAATTAGTTCACCATGATACAAATAACAACAACAGATTAACATGACTAATCAGACAGACCTACTCTGCAAATGAATTTTTTCATTGTGTTCTACTTAGAGCATCAGAAACCATGGCTGCCATGTGTTTTTATGTACTATGATTTTTATCTAGAAATCATTTGAAAATTTTATACAAATTGCAAAGGGCAAGACTTTAGCCAAATGATTATTATTTTTAGTGGTGCAACAAAAAAGTTCTCCACCGTGATCACAGGTAATATAGAACATGTACTGTTAATAGGGATTATCATGCACTCAACGTCAAACCAGGATACAAATTTAAGAGCGGTCAAAGGTCGAGGAGTGGGATTTTGATGTACAATTTGAATGACACTGGATTAATCAAGCGTAGATCGATCAATAAATATAAGAAATTATCATTAGAGCAAACGTTGATAGGATATCGCAGACCCAAGTTGAATGTAGTTTCGCCACTGCATAAACTACATGTACATACATAGATTGAAAGGATAAATATCAATTTGAGGATGCATGGTCCAAGAGAAATACAGTACGGATTGTTAATTATGATACTAAAAAGTCATTCAAATAGAAAGATAAAATATATACTCTAAGTTTCATAGAAGTACAATGAAATATGATTTAACTAGGATATAAAGAAAGATGCGTGTTCAAGTGCTATATTGTGGCATGTGTCTTGATTGTAGAAAATTAAGAACCTACCCTCTCATTTTTACCGGTCCGTATTCTTTAAAGAGTAAAATACTAATCCAAATTTGGTCTCATGGCTGCCACATCGATGATCCAAGGAAAAGGTTTATATTGCTTGTTTGTGTAGCTTATCTCCATTTCGGGCCCAAATGTTATTTTTATAAACTTTAAAAGTATGTAAAGTCACACATAATCATCTACTTTATCTAACATTTGCTTCGATTAGAATGGCGTGTTGGATCATAAATCCTTAAAAGCAGAAAATCAGATAGGACGTACAAATTCAAGATGAAATAATTTAAAAGTTGAGCATTTACGATAGTCTAAATTGCTAATCAATTTGCGCCCCAAGGCTCTTGCAAGTTTGACAAGATACAATCAATTCCCCATTAAACAAAAATTTCAAACTACAAAAAAACATATAAAAAGATAAATTAATGATTAAAGAATCAAAGTCAGTCATTTGCATCACAATCACAATAAATCGAAATTAGACAAAATGTGTTTATAAAATCATACCAAATGAATCAAACCTGCCAATTTTACCAAAAATCAAAACAAAATACCGAATTTCTCACCTTAATCCCAAAGAAAGAGGTCGAATCGCAGCCCTAGAAGTCGGAATCTAGGGTATCGTATTCTCCTCTCTCTCTCTCTGTCCGCCCTCTTCTGCCAAATAACCAAAAAACTTCTCCGAGAAAAAATGAGATGGGACAGAGCAAATATAATTATTAATGTTTCTAAAATGAGCTGTTTAATTTTAGCTGAATGAGCTGTACAATCGGGTCATTTATAACACGCTTTATGAATAAAATACAATAATGCCCCCAGTGGGAAATGTTTATATTGAGTGGGTTCGTGTACTGGTTTGGAATGTAGATTTCACATCTGGTAGGCAACGGCTAGGCGTTGCGTTGGCTTGCGCGGGTCCCTTCTTCTGAAAAAAGAAAAAAAAAAAAGTAATCTTGCAATCTGCTGCTTTGTTCGACAAGCTATTATGGAAAGAAAATGGGTTAGACGTGATGAGACTTCACACTAAAAAGTGTCCTTCAAACTAAAAAACAATTTGTTGCCCCTGAAACTATATTTTTCTCCAACTTCTTCCGTGTGCCTATTTTTCTGCATGGCCATGGGGATAATGTCGTAGGTACGCCAAGTGAAAAATTATCATCATTGTCATCCTTGCTTTATTATTGGATCCGACCAAGTTAATTCTCCTTTTTTATAATTTTTTGTCTTAAACCATGTTATGAGTTAAATTTAGAATTTTAAGATCATTTTTATGCTTTCCTCGCGTATTAATTTATTGTGACGCCCCACCTCTATACTCACGCTAGCCAAAAACACTACTGGATAATGCTGTCGACTAGCACGAAGAATAAGGCTGTTGAGGAGCGACCATCTATGTAATTGCTTTGTGCGAGTACCGATATGTCAGATAATATAATACGTATTTCATTTCAAGTGGAAATCCGACATACCGATACAAACTCAAAGCTACCACACAGTGGCTAAGTGGCATTCGGGAAATAAATATAGAAATAAAGATAACAAAATCAGTCACAGATATCCATATCATAAAGGCGGAAACATATATGAATATATCACATAAAAGTGTACATCAAAATAGTGGTCAAACTAGATCCACTGCATCACAAAAGAATAGATACAAGTGCTAGACAAAAGAATAAGTATACAACAAGGAGTCTCTATCTCAAAATGTATACTAACAAAAACTACTGTACTAAAGTAGTTAGCCAAAAGTCAGGCGAAGGATCCTGATAAAAAGTCAAGCAGGAGCACCTGAAATACCTCGGTCTGACCCGAGTATTATTTAAGAAGAAAATAATAAACGGATCAGTCTAGCTATAAATATCAGATAAAATGATATAGGATAAGAGATATGACCAAAAGGGTATGATAACAAAAATGTCATACCATGACAAGTATATATCAAATAACAACAAAAATCATACAATATCTCAAATATTCTCAAACACCAAAAGAATGTCATATTCTTTAAATTATTTACCAAACACAAATATTGATAGAGCTTATCAATGCAACCCACGAAAATTGGTGAAACACAAATTCTAGAAATCATCAATTAGAAATCCAGAAATCACAAGGGGGAAGGCCTATCACAAACGGGAGCATGAAAACTCTCCAACACGTGTATCACAAATGGGTCACTATCTCATGGTCGCTAACCATAGAGCCGGTGCCACGACGTAGTACAGCGAACGCCCGAAGAACCAGAAACTCAAATAATTCAGAACATCGACGTAGTACAGCATTACGCCCGATGAACCAAACTCAAATAATCAGGCACAACGACGTAGTACAGTGAACGCCCGATGAACCTGAACACAAATAATCCGGAACATCGACGTAGTACAGCGTTACGCCCGATGAACCAATCTCCATAAAACCATAGGCCGCTAGCCTATAAAAATGAGACGAAGCTCCATAAATCGGGGTACAGTCCCCCACGTGGACAAAGAGACATCGCAAAATGCTAGTCTAACCATAAAATGATCATCATCGATCATCAAGAAGTGTCGATTACACTAAGCTAGTAAATAAATGAATTTAGCTTCATGTCCCATAACCATTGG
This sequence comes from Allium fistulosum, assembly GCA_030737815.1. Taxonomy (NCBI): domain Eukaryota; kingdom Viridiplantae; phylum Streptophyta; class Magnoliopsida; order Asparagales; family Amaryllidaceae; genus Allium; species Allium fistulosum. The sequence continues at coordinate 902,482,049 of CM060905.1, forward strand.
CTTAACTTAAATATTTATGAATAAATTGTAGATTTCCACTCGAACGTTGTCACAAGATTTTCAATCGAACAAGTCTAAGAATTAACCGACGAAGTAAACACAAGCGTTTTATACCACTTGTTTTACTAAGCCGTTTAATTAGATTTCTCATACGAATTAGGTAAATATTTATATATACTAATAGATTAGAATACGATTTTAAAAGAGAGCTTTATATTTAAAATAGTGTCGAAATCGTTTTGATGGAAGAGTTTGAGTATTTACTACTAGTATAGAAACCTTTGTGTTTAGAAGTGACAAATCACAAAAATGATTCTAGAAACAATCAATCACCAAAGATTCACATCCGAAGACGTGAATCAAAACCATAGAAATCGATATCAAATCCATCAAAATGGACATTCCCAAAAAAATCCAAAGAAAGAAGTCATCAAAGTCGATAGTAAGTGCTAACAACTATCCGGATCAACTAAAATCGATTAAAATTGGAAACTCACACAAATTAGGCAAATTGGGCCGAGACAAGCAGATTCAAACGTCTGAATTTGATATTTCAGACATCTGAACCTGATGCTCCGGGCAATATTTTGCCTAGGCCAATGATGGCCAAATCATATCGGAAACGATCGGATGTGTGACGATCGCTATGGGTTTACGCCAAACGCCTACCCAACCTTAAAGACTCACTAATACACTCCGACCAACATGTCCAGACATCGATATAAGGATTTTCAAAGACTTTGATTTCAAAACACCAAAAATTGGAATATTCATCAAACTAATTCAATTCAAAGGCAAATGGAGAAGAAATAGATGTTAGGAATTCATACCCAACAACTATCAAAGATACAGACATAGATGTGAGTTCCAAAAACTCACCTTTTCAATCCAAACACAAATGAGAAGCTTTGAAATCAAAAGAAAGATTAACCACACTTCAACTTCAACTCTACAAGCTCCAATCTAAGATTACAACGAATATTTCCTAAGTTAGGTCATAGGAAATTTCTGAAATTGGAGAGAGATTGAAATGGAGAAGAAGAAGAGGTGCTTACCTAAGCTTCTCTTTGATTTTGGAGCTAGAACTTGAATTTGCAAAGGAAACTAGGGCTTAGGATTTTAGTTTCCAATCTCCTCCCCCATTTTTACTAAAGCTTGAAGTGTTAGGAAAATAATAGAATGAATGAAGAGGAGAGGGGGTGGAGTTAGGATATAAGATGAGTTGGGTTAGTGGGCTGAAACCCAAACCCAAACCCAAAATCCAATAGAAAAATAGCAAAATTCAAGCCAACTCCAAACATATCGATGTTTATACTTAAAAAAATCGCAAACGTCATTTTGGACTCGATGGAAGTGGTCTCGAGTCCAAATTATTGAATCTCAATTTCATCCTACATTCAGACGTCTGAAATTTCTAATTCAGACGTCTGAATCTGGAAAAACAGATGTTGTCTAGTACAATATTCAGACGTCTGAATCGTTCATTTCAGACGTCTGAAAATGGCAATTTTAGCCTATTTCCTTTCTGGTTTGGCTCAAGCAATTTCAGACGTCTGAATTAGTCATTTCAAACGTCTGAATATCTATTTGACTGTGTTTTCAAATAGACACTTCCATAAAGCACGATCCACATTGTCTTTTCACTAATTCGATTGTTCCTTTACGAAATAGTGACATTTTCGGACTTAAATCCGACTAACGATGCTATATTTAAATATATACAATCGTAAAATATGCGGGTTATTACATTTATGTTTGCCATTTTTTTCTATTCTAAGAGCATTTTCAACAACCAAGTATTTAACTTGAATATATAGGTCGTTGAAAAGAAAACTTTTCAACGAAACTACGAACCCTTCATAATAAGGAGAATGTTCAGTTTTCAATTCAGGATTATGAATGGGTTGGACATTCATAGAACACGCGCTTGTCAAGAACCACTAGCCCAAGTGATAATATCTCCAAACAACAGTTTAAGAGGTTCTGGATTTGAGCCCCTAAAACACATAAAATGAGTGTTCTACTTGAATAAAAAGTATCAGCTTTATCATACAAAAAGAAATAGGCACTCGAAATTGGGCGTATATTAACTAAACGCCCAATATATGTATGCGTGTTTAATAGGCATCTGACTTTAAATTTTATCAAATGATTGATTGTCATGTGCCTATGAAATAAACGTCTAAGCTTGAACACTTATTAAATAAGCTCCTGAACTTCATTCGCTTATTTAATAGCCGTCCAGTGCAAAGTGCCTACTAAATAAGTGTCCGACTGTCGAATAGTTTCACACAATTCAATCCTTAATATTCAGGTTGAATATTACCTGAATATTAAGGCTGAATATTAAGGGTTGAATTCATTGGAGCTGCTCTAAATATCATCTCCTCTTCTTAATGTTGCTTTATTATCTTCTTTGTATGTGTTCATACATCTTAGCATTCTCATTTCTAACAATATTTTTACTTGTAATGTTAATCATTCCTCTTGGCATTCTCATTTCCTCTATACTTAACCTATTTTTTGTTTTTTGAAATGTTAATATTCTGCTCCGCCCAATACTGCTAATTTAGTCGCTATTCGATAAGAAGTCCCATTTAGTTTTTTTTGAACTCTCCTATTTTATAAACCGACACCACTTATCTTCATTTTATTCCTCCCGCGCTAATTCGATTTGTTATATCTCTTTTTATCTCTCAACATCTTGTATCGTTTAACCTAGATTGAACATATCTTTTTTTATTCAACCAGACATAAATGAGCGAGGTATAACCCATGAGAAAAATCCCGATGTCGTTGAAGCCATAGATAGGCAAGGTGCAAGGAGTGAGACTTGATGACGGAAGCTTTATCCGGTCAAAGACGTTCTTGAACATGATGTCTGTAAAGCTACCCCCATTAATGAAGACTCGATGCACTTTGATATGGTGATGTTGATGGGGATGACTACAGGGTCATGACGAGAGTAGCTGATGCCTCTCTTATCTTCTGCTGTGAAGGTGATATGAGCTTCATCTTCCTCTACTCTTAATGCTTTAAGGGCTAAGAGCTCCATCGAAATACTTGTTTTATGGTAGTGAGCTTCCATCTATACAAAGCTTGGGCCCATATCCTTTGTTCATGCCATGAATTGATATCATGGATAGTCTGCTTAGAAAGATTCATATCAATAGTTAGTTAGATATATCTCCTTTAAGGCAATCAAAGGAGATTCGATCCATTGACCGCATGACTACATTCCCTATAATATTGTCTATAGGATTAGGCTCATCGACTTCTGAAAGCATATCCCCATTAGAGAATTGAAAGGTGATTCAGCTTCTTGGTTTCTAAAACACATCCCTTATAATACGTCGAAAAGGGGTCCGGTTCAACAAAAATATTCCTTTTAGTAGTTCTAAAGGAATTCATTTCGTAAAATGGTATAAAAATTCCCAATTTAAGAATCTCTACAGAGTTTCGTTTCACAAACAGAGAGTAAATAGTGCCCGGTTAGATTAGAGTAAGTTCATCTGCCTTCTTATGTGAGAATACTTACCATATCTAGTCAAATTGGTTGGTTGACTATTGATGGTGGACTACCTGTTTCGACGATTGTTTTCCAATCGTAGGCAAATCGGTCCACCGTTGCTAATTTGAGTTCGCTCAGGCCGGACATCTTGAAGGTTCAAGGTGCATTAAAGTCAAATGCCACTCTGTCATCATAGTTATCATGCTCATACAGTTCCGAGTTATTGGGAACTTTGATCGGTATAGGTTAGACAAGGTTTATTAAGTGAGATGGTACCGATCATGATTTTACATAACCAATTATTGGTTTTTGGTAAAGCCATAATATCTTAGTACCTATAAGGTATGGTTAAAATAACAATCATATTCAGTGCTCAAAATCAAAAATATAAATACTTCGATTCTAAGAATGAATATTTATAAATTACTACAATAAAGCTGTCTTTATTACATGACACAATATAACACATGAAAACATTTGAATAAAGGCAATATGACTATGACTTAAGAGAAGTAGAGTCGGAGGTTAAGTGCATTACATGCCTTCCTATATATCACCCCGTCCACAGTGCTGAGAATGTAAGCTCATTCAAGTCTTTAATGATGACATATGGTCCTTCCTTAACCGGATCAAGTGCTCATGGTCGAGAGATGATTTGTTTCAGGACTAGATCTCCTTCCATGGGACGATGAATTCTCACTTTAGCATTATACGGCCTTGCCATTTTTTACTTGTGAGCTACAACTATCAAGGTAGCCTTATCCCTCTTTTCCTCGGTCAATCCTACTGACATGTTTAGTAATTCCTCATTTTCATTTGGATCGCGGTGAACACACCTATGATATGGGACTGCAGTTTTGACTGAAATAATAGCCATTGAGCCGTAAGCCAAGGCAAAAGAAGTATGTCTTGTCATAGTCTTATAAGTGGTATGGTATGCCCAAAGTGCAAGCGGCAACTCATCAACTCATGCTCCTTTAGTTTTTTCTAATCGCTTCTTGATGAGTGTTTTAAGGACTTTATTCACCGTCTTGACCTATCCATTAGCCTTTGGGTGCACTACGACTGAGAAGCTCTTCCTTATCCGATGTTATTGCCAAAACTTTGTGAGCTCCTCGTTACTAAATTGTAGCTTGTTGTCCGAAATGATTAGTAATGGGATTCCATACATGCAAATAATATTTCAAATCAGAAAGTTTATAACTTTGGCAAAGGATACCTTAGTGAGTGGTTCCGCTTCTATCCATTTAGTGAAGTAGTCTGTTATCACTATTGCATATTGAGCTCTGCCCTAGCTAATGGGTAATTCTCTAATCAAATTGATTCCTAAATTGGTAAATGACCAAGGGCTGGCCATATGAGTTAATTCAGTAGGTAGTAGCTTCTGTTTGTAAAAATATCCCCATACATCGATCAACGTAAGTTTTTTGCATAAGGGAGGATTCTCAAACCTATAACCTCTCAAAACTCAGTCTGGAGTGGTTGTATGCAATCTTCAGCCGAACCACCATAAATTTTGTGTCTTCTTCATTTTCTGCACTGTATTTTCTATATTTATTGTTTTTGATTTTCTCTCTACTAGAAATTAAATCACATATAAAATAACTACAAAATACATTCAATATTTGTAGTTCTACAAAATCTTTTGGAGATGTTTTTCCATTTTTTAAGCAAACAACTACTATTTTATTTATTTTTCCTAATTTTGTTTGTTTCTTCGCTTCTTTAACTTTTATTCAGTTAATCGTCCATATGTTACTATCTTCTTGTTCAACTCACTCTCTAGGTTTGTTATTCAAAATAATATTTCCACCTATTTGGTATATTTACCTCTTTTATTAATATATTATTAATATTATCTTTAGTTCATTTTATTTTTTCCAAATCATTTGTTGATTTATCTTTGCTTTTAGCTACTCTATAAATACCCTTATCCCCTACGTTTATGCCTAATTTATTTGTATGTGCTTTTATAAACAATTTATTTAGTAATACTAACAACTTTTTTGCTTCATTTTTAGACCTTTTATAGTTATCAAAAAATTTCTATCTCCTACTATTTTGCCATATTTTAATGTTTTTCCTTCTTTAATTATGTAGCTTTTTAAACCACGCTAAAGAAAGAAAGATTGTCTAAAAATCAAATATTTTGGACATACATCACCTCTCTTTAGTTCACCCATTAAAATATCTCTTTCTTTATATAACAATTTTCCAATGCAACGTAACTAAAATTATCTAAGAGCATCCCCAATAGGGTCAGTCATTGGGTCACTCACTTAGTGACTGACCACCAATAGGGGTTAGTGAGCCTAATTTTGGGCTCACTAGTGACTGTCAAGGTCCCTTTGGCGACCTCGACAGTCACCGAGATATCTGACATTATTAATGTTGTATAAATAGACATTAATAATGTAAGATATCTCGGTAGGCAATGGTAAAAATAACATTGTTGCTTATTTATCCATCATTACTAATGTTGGATGAAGCAAAAGTATTATTTTTATAGTTATTTCCTGATACACTATTTAATTCAAACAACATAACACTTTACGATTCAACCTTCTTCACACCTTTCTTCTTCATCATCCCTTAAATCCCAAATAAAATTATCACATTTCGATGAAAAGATGTCTAATCAAAGAGGAAAAAACCTAATGCCCTCCCCCTTTCAATAATTTCAATAATTTAATTAAAATTATTATGTTCTTTCTAACCGATAGAGCAATCAAAACTATCAACCAAATTCTTAATATGAATCTCAAGTGCATTCGCATTAACAATTGCAGCAAATGAGTTAAGACTTCAATGATCGGACTAGCAACTACTACTCAAATATTAGTCCACAATATTGAACATAAAATTTTAGAGGTAGCTCACGAGGTAATTTTGGAAAAAATACCAACTCTAGCAGAAATTTAACTTTTCAATTTAAATCGTTTGACGGAGGATTCAATCAAAATCAAAATGAATATAAAGGTTTTATGGAAGAGCAAATTTTATGGGATGGAATCAGTCAACAATCCCAATGCACCCAAAGAAGACCAAATCTAAGGGGAATTAACATAAATGACAATTCCTTAAGTAAACGAAATTCCCTCTAAAAATTCATCTTTAAATCAAAGGAAATGGTCAAAAGATGAACAAGAAGAACTTGATGTTTGTTGGCTAGAGTGTTCTATTAATGAGAAGAAAGGTACGTCACAAACTAAGCTTGCTTTTGGTCATCTATTTCGAACCTATTCCATACTCATCTACCAAATGGTATTTCTAGAACAATTGATTCTTTAAAAACTCAATGGAGAGGTATGAACAGGGCATGCCAAAATGGAATGAGATTGTGACAATATGGAAACTATAAAACAAAGTGGGGCTACAGATATTAATTTAGTACATTTTAATATCAACCATCATTAAAGTATTGTATTTATTATTACACACTCATAATATTTTATTAAAAATTTCATCTTGAATGGACTAATGAAACATATGTGTAACAGCTTAGAATTTCAAACACTTTGTATTTAAATATCTGAATTATTTAAAAATTTAAATATCAGTTTAATGTAATTAAAATTGATTTTATAACCTTGTTAATCCCCTTTTAATTACTAACCAATGATGTTAAACTTGTTTTTGAATTTGTTGCAAAAATAAATACATCAAAGAAATATCGATAACGTGACCAAAAATCGTTTAATCAATAAACGGCTGTTTTTTGGATAAAAAAATTTCAAAATTTTTGTGCTTGTCTAATAATTAATGTGTAATTAATTAGTAACTAAAAATATTTTAGTATTTATGGCTAACTAAATGTGAATAGTAAAAAATTAACAAATGATTAAGGAAAGAGATAGTTTGGTGAATAGTGTTTAGATCTTTGTTTTAGGAAATGAGGTGTAAGTTGGCACATGGAAGGGAGCATGCATGGTGACCTTCCATGAAGGGTAAAAGGTGAGTGGTTACCTCTTGGCCACTTCTAAATAAGGTCGTTCATATGATACATTAACACATTTGTTAATTTTCAAAGGTGGAAACAACTTAGCCTTAATCCATTCCCATCTTCACTAATCAATCTCTAATCAAAATAGATCAACACTAAACTTCTCCAAAATCAAGATATAAGCCTAAAAAATCATTACAAAATGGAATAACAATATGCAGATTGAAGAAAAGGAGCACAACAACCCCAATAGGTACGAGCCACGAACATAAAGGGTGTATGGAGGAGGCCCAATGCAAAATGGAAGCAAAGGTTGGATCTTTTGGATGTTTGGTGATGGTAGGAAGTGTTCATATGTTCTTGTGTGCTTGTGTTGGGTTTTAGCATGGATTTAGGTGAGTTAACTCACCATTGAATGATACATAGTATGTGTGTATGTTGTATGCTTGAATATAATGTTTAAGTAAAGTTAACTAATGCAAGTTATCACTTTTGGACCTCTTGCTTCGGAAAGCAAGTGACTACTTTATATGTAATATCATAACTTCTAGTATCCTCTAAACATGTAACGTGGCCTCGACTATGTGTTTACATGTTTGGTTTGGTTGTATGTGTCATTAAATTGTGTTTGAAGCTAGAATGGTAATTATAAGTGCACTTTGAATCCTTATGTCTTAACTTGCTTTGAAATGGTTATATGTGAACATACTATAAAAGTATATATTTCGGTTGTGCTTTACACTTATAGTAGTGTATGGAACAACGAGGAAGTGGTTTGAAAAGTTACGAGACTTATAGAACAAAGTGGCAAAGTTTATAGTGAAATAGTCGCTATATGAGCACTTTAAAAATGCCTTGTGTTCGATGATTTTTAATATGATTTTAAGAGATTTCCTTAAGGGTTTCACTAATGTTTTAACAAGTAATTTTTGTTTACCTCTAATTGTGAAAATATCAAAGTTTAAATCATTTCATAACTAATTGAATGAAATTGAAAAACATGGAGCAAAATAATCGCTATAAGTGCACTTTGAAATAGCTAGTTTTTAGTGATTTTTATAGGATTTTGTAAAAATATCCATGGAGGTTTCTTTGCATAGTTTTTAAGTAGTTTAAGCACACTACTTACTATAAAAAATAGATCTTAAAAACTTTTTTGAGCTGTGAAAACGAGTCAAACATTTGTGCAATTTTCCCAGATCTCTGTCTAGGACTTTTAACAGCACTTAAAAATACTATCTCTGACCTACGACAGCATTTCTGGGCTCTTTGTGCAAAATTGATAGTTTAACGTTATTTTTAACATTTTTTGCGATTTAAATTCAGTTTAATGATAGTTAAATTAATTATTTTTGTGGGATGCTTTTAGGGATTTTTAATAACATTAATTAGAGTGTTTTAAAAGTGGTTTGAAGTTTAAATATAGTTTTAATAATTATTTATTAATTTTTAAGTAAAACGTTTTTAAATGTAAAACAAGCTTTTTTTATGACTTTTGTTAAATTTGAAATTAGTCATTTTTAAGTAATATTTAATATACTTAAAACCTATTTATAAGCATTTTTAAAGTATTTATATATATATAAGAAAAAAGCAAGTTGAGTAATTTATAAAAGGGTAAAAGTGGTTTTGTTATAACCTAAAGTTATAATAAATGGTTCTTGAGAAGTTATTCAAAGTGTGTTACCTTGTTAAATAAGTGTAGATGTAATTTTGTGTGTGTGTGTATGTTGCAGTTCTGTGAGTGCACGAGATGCGTGAGTGTGTGCAATATTGCGTGTTCAGGCTGGGGTGTGTGTGTAGTGTCGTGTTTGATGAGGCCATGTTCATATGTGTTGTGAGTGTTTTTTGTTGTGCGTGAACCCTTGTATTTGTGAGTTTATTCAATCTTGCGAGTGTATAAATTTCATAAATTATAAATAAAATATATTTTCCTTTATAATAAATTAGTTTAATGGTATTTAAATGGGGAAAGTATGAAAGGGTTTCTAATTGGTATTTTATAGTTTTTAAAATATATTTTATGGAATTTTAATATAATCCTTGTTTCGAAAAGGTATTAAATTGATTATATGTTTATAAAATTGATTTAGATGTTTTATAAAATTATTTGAAAGTAGTATTTAATTATAGAAAGTTATGGAGTTATTTTAAGCGAGATGTTTCGTTTTACAATCTATTTTGAGTAAGAAATGAAAGAAAAAGATTTTCTAATGCTATTCGTGAACACTAAATTATTATTTAATTTTAAAAAAGATTGAGAAATTAACTACTTACAGTAAAGTGATATTATATTTGTCTTAAATAATTATTTATTTCAAAATACTTATTTCGTTATGGTAAGTGTGTGTGTTGTAATTAATTTATTGTCAAATATTGAATTGTTTGTTTTATATATTTGTAATTATATATTAATGAGTTCCTATTGGATAATAAGTTTATAAAAAGATAGTATTTTATAATTATAGAATTATTAGTTATGTTATAGATTCCTCCTAAGGAAATTGCGAGGATGCAATTTTGTTAAAGAAGGAGTCTGCAACAACCCAGTTTTGGGGGTAAATAATAATAAATATTTAATTGAATAAAATGAATTTTTGGAATATAAAATGAACAGTTTGAATTTGTTTTAGAATATCCTAATTTTATAACAAGGTACTTTGAAGAAATTAAATAATTTTGAGAATAAATGTTTGGTTAAGAATTGTGAAGTAAATTAAATTGAAAAGTATTTAAATTGGGTTTGAATGAGAATATTGAATATTTGAATCTAAATGAAATGATTTAATTAAATAAATAAATTACAGAAAATGATTTTTGTGAAATGGTCGATAATATGATTGTTCAGTAAGTAAATTTAATAGAGAATACAATCTTTGTTATTAGGCTTGTATATATCAATTCATAAATTAAAGAAAGGAAAATAAAGATGAAAGAAAAAAAGACTTAAAGCCCAATATCTCATGAAGCACAACACAAACCCAAAAAAATTCATGTTTCCTGACTATTCCATTCTCTAGACATTTCCTTATATGGATTCTTCTCCTCCAACTATAAATGAAACCCAAGCTTACTCATTTACTAACTTTAGAAAAATCAAACTCTAACCCAAACCCTATCACTTTTTAATTCAACATAAAATCTAATAAAATGTTTTAAATTCCCTAAATTGGACATATGCATCTTAACACCAGTATACATACTTGCTTTAGAAAATTTGGGTTTTGTTGATGCGTTGGAAGACTCTGTACGTGCCACCATAAATGATGAAGGAGAGTGATACGCATTGCACAGATGAGTTTCGTGCTCACATTTCAATGTCTAAATCATATTATTCTTGCTATTCTTTGTGCTTGGTTTGCGATTTAGGTAACGTAGTGTGTGTGTGTATATAGAACTGGAGGTGGATTAGTGAAGGATAGGGAGCTAGAGATCGATCGAAGTGATCGATCCTGGCATATTGAAGGGTCGACCGGTCCACCGGTCAGAGATGACTGTTGCACCGGTTATGGGTTGCATGTCAACCCAGTCCATGCATAGCTGTGTTTTTGGTGTGTGTGGTTGTGTTTTGTGTGTGTGTGTGCATGACCATGTTCTGTGTTTGCGTATGTATTGTGTTGAGTTTGTGTGTGTGCATTAGTGTATATATTTGTGTATGCAGATTATTGTGTGCATGTGTGATTTTGTGTGTGTGCATGCTGCAACTCTATGAGTGCATGAGATGTGCGAGTGTGTGCGGTATTGTGTGTTCAGGCTGGTGTGTGTGTAGTGTCGTGTTTGATGAGGCTGCGTTCGTATGTGTTGTGAGTGTGTTTCGTTGTGCATGAACTCTTGTGTGTAAGTTTATGCAATCCTATGAGTGTATAAATTTCATAATTTATAAATAAAATATAAAAATATATTTTCATTTATAATAATTAGTTTATCAGTATTATTTAAATGGGAATGGTATGAAAGGGTTTCTAATTGGTATTTTACAGTCTTTAAAGTATATTTTATGAAATTTTAATTTAATTTTAGTTTTGAAAAGGGTATTAAATTGATTATACATTTATAAAATTGATTTAGATGTTTTATGACATTATTTGAAAGTACTATTCAATTATAAAAAGTGTTGGAGTTATTCTTAAGCGAGATGTTTTATTTTACAATCTATTTTGAGTATGAAATGAAAGAAAAAGATTTTCTAATGCTATTCGTCAACACTAAATTATTATTTAATTTTATAAAAGATTGAGAAGTTAACTATTTATAGTAAAGTGATATTATATTTTTCTTAAATAATTATTTATTTCCAAATACTTATTTTGTTATAGTAAGAGTGTGTGTTGTAATTGATTTATTATCGAATATTGAATTTTTTTTATATCTGTAATTATTATTTTTGGTTAATCTATTTTATCATGCTTTACCAATTTTTCTTTCTTTCATTTATATTAAATTTATTTATATGAATGATTTACCGTTGATATTGATTGATTAGGGTTTTAATGTGATACGGTGACGACATCCTTCTATTTGATTCGTGAGATTTCATTTTTGTGTAAAGAGAAATTTTAATAAACGGATTAGTGATACCATCTGGTATGAGACTTTCAGTAACACTTTTTCAGTTATTCATCGGACTTATCATATAAAGATATCTAGTGCGGATCGAGTGTAGTTTATGAGCCTTGAATAATTATCCGAATAACATGTGCTGGTATTAGATGTCGTTATGTTATTTGTTTGATTATTCATTGCAAGTAAATGTTAGTCAAACAGGGATTACACTCATGTGTGTATGTGATAGTCGGTGTGGAGTATCATATAGTCAGGTGTTGACTTATGAGAGCCATGTACCGGCCTACCATGAGAGATATGCGTAGCTATAGGGTATGAGTACCATATGACTATCCACATCGTGTCTAGCTTCCTCTATTTTTCGGTAGTGAACAAGCTTGGCCAATATCCACCATGGCGGCCTAATCGTTGGGTCGCACCTTAGATCCGCGACACTGTTGTTGGTTATTATATTTGATGCGCATTACAGGATTGGTAGTTGGTAGCCCCTTGTGTCGCTAGGTCTATAGTCTGTTACCATTAGGGGAAAAGCAGGGTCCTGACCGAGGCTACGCGTAGATGAGTCATTGGTGGATGATGTCACGATGTCCATCGAGGTAACTGAAGACTGTAGGAATAGACGATTACTTCGTGGTTGGAAAGTAGACCTGGGTTTCTGGAGCAGGCCTACAGTAGGTGTCCATCGGTCTCCCGTTTGGTCCAAGGTATATGTGTGTAGTGGATTGGCATATATGTCTCCATCCTATAGTGAGTTGACTATATTAGAGACTGGATGAGTCTAAAGTGTACTCAATCCCCGTATATCCATACTCTTCTTGTTTGATATTCTAGAGATAACCTTTGTTTACCGATTGTGATTTGGATTGTGATAGATTATCTTTGTGATTTGTATGATATTGGATATCATTAGGATGATCTGATGGACTATCTCACATTATCTATTGATTATATGATTTTATGATATTATATTAGGCCATTGTTGTGTTAGCCTGATTCACTTGACTATTTCATTTTCTATTATGATATTTTACTGTATGGATGATTCACCCATTGGATATAGTATTCTTGATTTTTATTGAATTGTCATATATGGGTGATTGCATATTTATGCATGGTTTTGGTAATATTTATGTTTTTATGACTAGATATGGTCTTTTAAGTAGTTGTAATTATAAACCATGCATATTTTTTCCTTTTTGTATATACTTTATTACATTGTAATCTTTGATATGAGTTGTTATGCTACGTTATCTCGTTATTATCCTACTAAATACTGTTCCACCTATATTTATATACCCTATGATTTAGATATAATCTGACCCTTGTGTTATTTATATAATACTTGAGTCGGTCCGAAACTTTTTAGGTATAGGGACGATGAGCCCAACTTGTGTTTACTGGGTTTGGTAGAGGATAGTTATACAGCTTAGTTGTATGTTATTATATATGTCGTACTTCATGGATGTATATTCTTGAGATTGTATTTTACATATTATATATATATATATATATATTATCACTACAATCCTGACTTCGTGTTCTCTGTTTACATACCACATATTGTGTATTGTTCTATCCTAGAGGCACATGTGTTTATTGCTTTGGGCCGATGCTGTGTACGTATAGATGAGTTACTTGTTTGATGTTTTATACATACCACTCTTAGTGCAAGGGAATATTCATATGTGTACCCCATGTAGTCCCATCCTTCGTATTATTTGATAGTGTTACTTAGTAATACTCCTAGATGGCATGGGTATAGAGGTGGGTATTACAATCTACCTTATAAATCTCCAAAAGCAAGCCCAATGTCTTTCCTTAAACTAGCTTGATGTGCAATAAATTTGCATTCCTTCTCGTTATAAGGCTTTTTGAACCCTTCACCAACATTTTCCATATTATATATATCCCATCAACAAGTTAGTATCCCATTTTATGTTGAATATCGCATGTCATGTAATTACAAGCTAGTGTCGTACCATTAGATAAGGAGATAAATAAGTAAGATTGACGAAGAACGTTAACGTCATTAAAAGAACAAGGTATACCCAAAATAGAATGCCATATTTATAAATCAAATGAGGCTTCAGCTTCCAAAGCTATGGTTGCCTTGTGGTAATGTTCAGTGTATTGTCATTGCATTGCAATTAGACAATTTTTTCAATCCCGATGCATACAATTTAAGCTACCCAAGTTACCTAGAAAGCCATGTTGTTCACCCATAGCCAGTATTCGATGAATGCCATTAGCATTTGGCGTTCTAAGATACTACTCAGCAAATGTCAACACCACTGTTTTACAAAATTCTTTTAAGCACTCTTTGGCAGTAGAATCTCTAGCTTTGACGTTTTCGTCTTGTCTATAAGTGCTTTCCTCATAAGCTAACATTCGTAAGACACTTTTCATTTTTTGCTGTGGTGAAAGACCCAATTAACCACACGTATTATATTTTTGTGTGAAATAGATGTTTCTCTCCCCCAATTTTTTCATTACCCTCTCAAAGAGGTTGTTGGAAATGTAAACCTTAATTTGAGCTTCACCATGCCAAAACATGGATCGTCATTAAAGTAATCTTCCATTATTCGATCATGGTCTGATTAATAATTTCTTTTTTCCAATTATCTCTGCGCCCTACAACACTCCTACCTTTTTTGGAAGATTCCTCCAACTCATGTAATTGGATAAGCTCTAGTGATTTAGACAAGATTAACTATTGTTGACGATCATGGCATATAATATTGTCTTCGGAACTTGAGGAGGAGGAGGAGGAAGAGAAACAAAAAGAAACTTTTCATTTGATTCATGTTTTTATTTGGTTTGTATTTTGAATATCAAACATGACATCTATATATAAGCTCTAAGAATTATATATATCCCTCTATGCCATCTATCAGATAAATATTTATTGCAGTTTATACTATATGGTTAGATACTTACTGTAGTTTGACCTTCTCATTCAGATATTTATTTCAAGTTGTCCAATTTAGCAAAAAAATTATTATGGGTTGTAACATTCTGTCAAATATATACTGTAGCTTGTCCCATTTAGCACTAGTGTAATAGTATAATACATATAAATATTTATTAAATTATAAAATATCATTTAAAGATAAATAAGATAATATCATGCAAGTCCAGACAGTTTGACCAAGACCAAAAATATACATATGAAATATTGATCAAGATAGACATAAAGCGCAGATTATATAGTCCAATACAAGTACACATGATCGTCCAATACAGACAGTCCAATGCAAAAACAGAAATAATATAGTCCAATACAAGAAACATGCGAAACAATTATTGAATACAAATGCATAAATGAACCAAACTAACAAATTAAACAAATCTACTAATCATCATATTCATCCTCATTATCATTATTACCGTTGTCATAATATGGAAATTCGTTATCAGGGTCATCCATATCCACTCCACCATGCTTGAAATTAGAAGCATAACCCAATTCAACTAGCATATCTACACGAGGAACGTGTCTAGAGCGATGGTGGTATCCGGCCTCATCCTCACTAATCAAATCTTGAACATCTTGCGTCACCTATAGAACTCACTACTTGTACTCCTCCATACTGTATCTATGCGCTCTATATGTAACATCTCTAAGACTATCCTTTATCTAAAATAGATCCTCGTACGGAAATAAGGTTGGATCGGGATAATCACTAATTGAAATACATGGTATGTCAACATACCGTTCTTGGCCGAATGTTACAAGTATAGAATCGGACCATCCATATCTTCCATATGGAATCTCAGGTGGTGTAGCACATGGTTTTAAATCTCCTATATATCGCCCGAGATCTCCTTTGAGATCTCCTTTTCACACTTAAACGAAACGAGACATCAAATCTCCTTCATATCTCCCTCGACACTCATCTCGTTCGAGATATTCAAATCTCACCCGAAATATGGATCAAAATCTCAATCCGAAATATTACCCGAAATTATATATTTTTCTTATTTGCATAATATTTTTTATTTTCATATTGATTCAAAAGAAACTACTCAATCCAATTATAATTACCAACTTCTTAAACATATTCTTTACTTTTTATCTTAATGAGTCATAGTGAAAGGTTTCACTTCTTTATTATGTTAAAATAAAATGATATTATTCAATCATTACCAAATCTATTAAGCTAATCAAGCTACCACTCTTCTAAAAATATTCCTTTTTCCATGTAAATAAGCATGTTACCATTTTAATTTTACTAAGAAAGTTATAACCGTTAGATAAATTTTTGACACATCAATTTTAGACACATAAGTACATCCGAGATATTCCCAAGATGCATTATAAGACCCGAGATGTCAATCCGAGATGTAAACCCGATATGTACTCATCTCGTCCGAGATCTCTTCCGATACGAGATAAATTGTGTAAAAATTCCGAGACGAAACGTGACCGAAATCCGATATTTAAAACCTTGGTGTAGCAACATACCTCTGAGTAGGCTAAGATAAGTCCTACACAAATGGGTTTGCAACACCGGGACAAATGGCAAATGATCTAACTAAATCAATAGCTCCTTCATGTGTAAAATTTGCAGCTGGTGGTGGAGTGTAGAATCCACGCCAAAAATTGATATAATCCAAGTCAGGAATAATGAAGTACTCGATACCCACCAATCATTTGTCATTGCAATCTATAAGGAGATAATGGAATACACTCTAAGAAATGATGTATGAGAATGAGAATCATCATGAACCAAGTCACCTCCGTACATCTGACGCCAACAACACTAAATATAATACCACATACAACTAGCAGTAAAAGGATATAATGCCAATGAAAACCGTCTGCCAGACAAAAATCTAGCATGGGAAGTACTAGGATATGTCAAATATGGAGATCCATTGTAAGGCTGTCAAATAATGTTAGAATGTGTACGACGTAACTCTATCTGGTTTCGTGCAACTGCGAAAACATGACTAGCCTCACCACCTCACACTCTCTGTCTATTCTGTGGTGAGCATGCATAAATCCTGATAAAGAATAATCCTAACTGGTGGTCTTTAGTGGGGTGAGCCAGGCTGTGGCTATATTCGAACCACCAAAATTGTAAAACCTCACAAAAACTGCATAATAATATCCCATGAGTCATGACTAGTAGCCACACACTACATGTCCAACGATCTACAGAAGTATCCCATTATAGTCGTTCCCCAAACATACATAATAGATGAGGAAAGATTGAAGTCTGCAATCGTCGCAATATGTCCTAGGGCAAGTGTAGCGGATGAATTGGAAAATAAAAGGTTTCATATCGTGTACAATACAAATAGCCTAGCTATCTCTAAATTTTTGTCCGGGTTGTATTGTCAAAGTAGTTTTCTAATAGTACCCCAATGAAACTGATTCAAATCTAAGTACGCTCGATAAACATGTGAGTTAGGAATACCAGGTAAAACACGTAGCAAATTATTATGTCTTTGGAAACGCTCATTGTAAGGTAAAGGAAGACGTAGTCCAACAAAAATACCAATATACATAACAAAATCTAGAGGAGTAATACCCATCTCCTCAAAAGCGAAGTGAGATGTGTGGGTATACTTTCACCGTAAAGCAACTAATGCATCACACAATTTTGCATCAGAATTTAAGGTCGACTATACTCCGATATGAAGAATATGTAGTGTTAAGCAAAATAAATTGTGGTTTTACATGTAAATATTTATCAAAAAATAACGTACCAAAAAATCCTAAAATCCAATGTCACCCACAAATCCGGTAGTGCGTCGATTAACATCAACTACTACAATCTCCCGATATATATATGAATACCAAAGCATGAGACCCACAATTTTTCCCTTCCATGGCCTATTTAAAAAATTATCCTGGGTATTAATTTCACAACCTAAATGTAAAACCACACATTTTATAAACTACAATGTCAATAGAGTACCAAATCTGTAAAACCATGCATTATATAACATGTTATGTGAAATACTTAAAAAATATATAATAATTGCATCCAATCAAGATTGTCGTGTTTATATGTTAAATTTTACTTGCAACGATGTCAACACGGGTAGAAAAATGCACTTGTTGGTACGGTAAAACATGAAAATCCATTAATTATTTGTTGAATCCTAAGTTTTGATTAGTATTCGGATCCAAAGCAGCATCATCGGAAATAACCCCAATGCGTCGTCTTTAAGATACCGTTGTTCCACTACTCCTACGCCCTATGGAAGAACTTGAGCTAATTGTACCTTTATCCCTATCTTTTCCGCTGTCCTTAACATCTTGAGAAGATGTACCGTTGCCAGGAAAAACATGTGAATTTCTTCTCATTTTAGTTTAAATTGTGTGAAAAGAAGTAAAATTTTGGATTATAAATTGGGAAAATATGAGTTAAAAATTGATATGGGAATGGAGGTTCGGGTTCAAAATCAAATGGAGAAAGAAGCCGACGAAGGAAAATCTCGAATAAATTATAATGTTTTATCCGACATTAATAATGCCGGATAAATAAACAGTCTGAATTTGTTCATATAACCCACGTGGATTGCCACGTAGGGAGTTTGCATTGGGAGATTTGTTATGCGGCATTACTAATATCGCACAACTCTGCAGCTCTAAATTGTTGTGGGGTTTACACTAGAGGTTGGTCAATGAAATGGCCAGTTAGTGGTCACCGACTGTCCGTGGTGTTGGGAATGGTACGATATTTCTAACTTTATCAACTATATATTCAAGAAACCGATGAATTATAATTTTCATGTTAATCCAATGACTATTAATTTGCGTAGTTAATAGTCTGAGCAATAAAATTGAATGCAATACTCTTGGTGTCTAGATATATTTCAAAATAATCAACCATATGTTTATAATTTCATACACGTGCAAAACAATATAATCATCCATGTAGAGGAATGAGTCAGAACCTACCTCCAGCATTCTAATGGAATTCAACTGAGCTACTTGCATGGAAACATAAAAAGTCAATTACGGGCTTCTCTTTTTTAAAAGAAAGAAAGAATGAATATATTATTATTGTTTTATATAAGGATCAGAATGCAGCCACATAATCAATTAAAAAATAATAACATCAAGTGAAGAAGGTGATGCGTATAAAACGGACAGTTGGACGTTGTTGTGGAAGAAAAGACTGGACAGTTGGATGTTGCCTTCATGTTTGCATACCCCAACCATTTGTAAAGCGAGAGAATGCAAATCCAAATTGAAGTCTCGTTTTCAATATGTGGACCGACTTTTTAATGAGTAATCGCTGTAAGAAAAGGAGGATATATGATTAGGTAGGTGAAAGTTGTTGAGCTAGCATGTGGTGACCGTTCCATGCAAGTAAGTTGCCAACATCGTTGTGGTTAATTGTACTCTTTCTACTCCTCCTCTCCCACATTACATTTATTGCCTTCTATTTTGTGTATTACGTGGAATTGAATGACGATGATGTAACTGATTTTCCGCACCCAACAATTTGCATGTGAAGCTCTGTTTCGCTTCCTCGAAAGGAATATTAGATATGTGTATTAATGTTGATGATGTGATATGAAAGTTTATTCATCTAGGTGTCATAGTTCAAGGAGAAGCAAGAATTAAAATATGGGCCTTGATTAAATCTACTAAAAAATATATTTTATAGTGTTTACACTTGAAACAAAACCAACACATATGGGCTTTAAGCCCAAACCCGACCTAGCTTCCTTCATTCTTCAAAATAGTTGATACTTTTACTCCCCTTTACTAATGCATTGTTTTTACTTCATTTATCAAACCGATTTACTTTTTCTTGTTTCCTTCATTAATGACGGTCCCAAAAAAATCATTCTATCTGCCTACTTCTTCCTACATAAGAACAACATCAAGATTTATCATATTTCCTTCTTATAACAACATGCTCTTAAACTAGATCTAATTACCCTAATTACCCCCATTATTGTATTTAATCATACTTTTCCTCTTCAAGCTTGCGCATTTACGCCTCCACCGAGTAGATCTGGTTCAGATATACTCGGATCTGCCCAAATCCGCAACATGCATCACAACTTATGCAACTACATTAGACTTAGAGCTCTGATATCTTGCCTCCGCCTCAGATCTCAAGTAAGATAAATTTTATGTTACATGCTTTTGATGCTATTGTGACAACCTACACCTCCGAACGCATCGATTTAAGGCTTAAATGGCGTTCGAACTCACGTCGTGCAAAAAAGTAATGTAAGTAATGTTTGTTGGGTTTTTAAGGTTTCCATGATACAGAAACACTTATAAATTTAGAACATTCTGCACTTTCAGATCTCACAACGGAAAAAATAAAGTATAAATATTGAAAATAATCCAAAGTAATACGGTCTCAAAATATAGGTGGTATATAAAATGTCTAATACAGATAAAATATCCAAACAACGATACATAATAATAATTTGACTGATAACATAATATAAGTACATAGAGGGAAAACTATAAGTAAAATAAATTTCTAATACGACAAGTCACCTTCTTCACGCGACTAGTCTTGGCCACTTCACCTAATGACCTGACCATCTGTGGTAGATATAAAGAGAAAGAAAAGAGAGGATCAGACAAAATCTAGTAAACAAATCATATCACCAATGGTACGGTGTCGGCACGTAATTAAGTACAACTGTAACCTACACAATCTATGGTGTCCATTTATGTTCGTGTATTACATATAAAAGATTGGTTAATTTACAAATCATAGGGTATAACTGTAATAACTCTCTGTGGAACGGGCCTCCTAACTTTTGACCTAACAAAAGCTCATCAAACCTTAGGTCCAGTCCAGAGCTGATTGTTGGTTGATAACTTCTATCAAATCAATATATAGAGCTATCTATCTATGCTTTCAAAATCTCACAGCGAATAATAAAGTATCCATTTCAAAATTTCCAAATCTTAGAATTACAATTATTCGAAATATCCATAATGTCTCAAAATGGAACATCAACAAGTCCAAAATCTAGGTACATCAAAATAAACCATAAACATAAATAAATAGCTATAATGCCATCAATCTTCGCAATCTCCTTCACGCTTCATCATCAGCACCGTTCCCGTTAACCTGTGAGTTGTAATGAGGAGGAAGTTAGAACAACAATATCTGGTGAATGAAAATCTGAAGCCTTACCATAATAGTATTTAGGCAGTATCATTTAGATGGGTATTGTGTCTTACGTATTTTCCTAACTATATATTTCCGAGTATATCTCTTACTGTAAGCCAATGACTATTTTCAGTCTAACTTCGTAACTATAACGCGGGTGCAACGAAACTATGGAATATATGTTGGGTCCAACGACCCATCTCCGTCAATCATATCCTAACGATGCAAGAGAAAGTACCAGAATTACCTAAGACCTTTTTAATGGGAAATAGGCAGACTCCGACTATTTAATACCTAGACCCTAGGCAAATCCTCATCATTTAATATCTAGACCCAAAGGCAAACCCCTCTCTAGTACTTCCCAGCTGACATTGTGAGAAATCCCATAAGACCACTTAATACTTCATAAATTGGAAAGGAGCAATCCTCTAATAGCCATTTAATACCTTAACCCTGAAGTGGAACCCTTCTCGAGATTTCCACTACCGCACCAACGAACCTGCAACACCCCGCGTTTTTCCATTAATTGATTAAAAAGAGTTTATTAATAAATAGTAAACAGTGAAAAATAGAAGTTTTGCAAATGTTAGAATTGGCTATGAAACTTACACCATTGTGTTCGTGGCAATCTTCTAATTAATTTTCATATATAATGTTTTTGGTCGGAGTTCAAACAAAAAAGTTATTAATGTTTGAAGTTTGAGCATCAGAAATAATTATATATGGAAATATGGAAATAAAACCAATTAATGTTAATTGGTAACAATAATGGAGATCTAAACGTTAACGTTAACATTAAAATCTTAGAGAATTTATAAAGGGGGAAAGAATTGAACAAGATCAATTAACGGAGGAAATAAACGGAGAGGATAACTGAACAAAGGAAATAAATCAACCAACTTAACTAACGTTCAAAATCAGCCAAGATTACACTACACAGGTTGACCCATGGAGGGCACAGGTCAACCAGAAGCGATCGACCTAGACCATTGAGCGGTCGAGCTGTGGTTTGATTTCAACGATAGTAAATTTTAGCTGCATGTCCCGAATTTGAAATGGTTTGATCCGACCGTTAGTGCTAGTTTGAACCTCTATAAATATAGACTTAGGGTTTCATTTTTTAAAGATCGCGGAAGCTCTGTCACTTTCTCTTCTCCTCCAAAATTCTAGATTTCAT
This sequence comes from Allium fistulosum, assembly GCA_030737815.1. Classification (NCBI taxonomy): domain Eukaryota; kingdom Viridiplantae; phylum Streptophyta; class Magnoliopsida; order Asparagales; family Amaryllidaceae; genus Allium; species Allium fistulosum. Next base: position 902,504,356 of record CM060905.1, read on the forward strand.
AGAAATGTATTTAATTTGCACGTATACACTTTAGAGAAAAATAGAAGATGATAGACGAAAGAAAATAGATTCAAACCAAGTCGCTACATCAAAGGTAAACTATGAATCTGGTTTTAATTAAGAAATTAATCTAAATCTCTTCTCTCTAATCCAAATTCTAATAGATCTGTATGTAAATGTTATATGGGAATCCAAATAGGGAGTCAAAAGTTGAAATACAGATAACAGAGATTAGATCTAGAGATTTGAGAATGCTAAAAAGGTGAGTAGGAATATTACATGTTTTAATGTAATATTAGATTATATCATTGAAGATCTATTCCTACATGCTCGAGAAATTGAATTTAAGTTGCAAATAAATTCATATATATAATGTTGAGGTTTACACTTGCCTATGAAATTCATATTGATGAATCGATACTTTTGTTATGAAATTAAATTGGAATTTGATATGAAAATGATACTAAACTGCATAATGATTAGAATTGGTATTTATACGTCAGATATGAATTTGATGAAATCTTAATGTACTGCGTACTGATTAGGAATTTATATTTATACGTGAGATATGAATTTGATGAAATCTTAATGTACTGTAATGATCAGGAGTTTATATTTATTTGACGGATTATGAACTAAATTGAAAATAAAGCTTGCTTTGTTTTTTTAGGGGTTTAATGATATTTTAGTTCATTTGAATTTATATTGTTGCAAGTAGATTTCTATATATTATCAAGTTTAAAACAAATAAAAGTGTGACATTTGAAATGACAAGGAATAGATAATATGTATATAAAAATAAAGAGATGTACAAAATAGGTATAATTACCGTATTTTATACCGTCTATTTTAGAAAATAAAAAGATAATTTCTTGTAATTACAAACACCGCGCAAAAATCTTGTAACAAACCTACTTTTCTTCTTGTCTTCTTTCTTCTTTCTTTCCCCTAACTATCCGCCTAAAGAGTTGAATGGAAAGGCTGACTAATAACCTGTTACTCCTTTATGGAAATTCCATCCACTTTCATAGTTTTCATGGGATCACTATGAACCTATTGGTTCCTACCAATACTATCATCCAATCATAGTTTTCATGGGATCTCTATGAACCTGTTGGTACTTACAAACAACTCTCTCCAATCATAGTTTTCATGGGCTTGCTATGAACCTATTGGATTCTCTAATAACATCTTTCGTGTCATAGTTTTCATGGGTTGACTATGAACCTATTGATCACTTTCAATAACTTATTCCAGACAGTGTTCATGGGATCACTAAGAACCTATTGGCCCTTGCCAATAACAATTTCCATACATAGTTTTCATGGGCTTACTAAGAACCTATCCAAACCAATAACTCTTGGATCAGTCTTTAGGCATCCTATATTCTAGTCTGTTTGACCTCGTGAATGCAATTCTAATCACACAAGAGTTAACTCAATTTATATTCACTACTAATTCAACATAGCTGGTTATTCTACCCTTAACACCCCAAAATGCAGTTATGGATTAATTATGAAGTGAATATGTTTACAAAAGCATACATAATAACTGACCAAAACATAATAATGTAAACCTCTATGATTTAATTTCTTGTAATCATTTTTCTAATGAAACATGGTTAATAACTTCAGCCTACCATCTTTAACTAGGAAAGCTTCTTCAAAATTTCCAAAGTTAAATGTCATTTCAAAACTCTTTCATATTGCCATGGGTTTACCTTTCTAAAATGAGAATGGGTTCTCAAGTTTGAAAACTAAGGCTTTTGACTATATACTTTATATCATTACTTAAAACCTCAGATGTTCTCTTTCGAGAGCATCCAACATATCTTTCAAAAGCATTGAAATCTTCCTTTCAAAACCTTCAAAGATATACCTTTTGAAACACTCAGAACATTCCTTTCAAAAGCATTTAGCTCAAGCAAGAATTTATGGAAGCATAGCTTCGAAACCATTTGATAGTATTCCTTTCGATATCATTGGGTTTAGCATTAATTATAACTACTGGGCCAAAGAGAAAAATAGCGAAAGTATCCTTTTCGAAAGCATTGATTTTAAGTAAAATGATTGAGGAAATGGATAGCTTCGAAACCAACCTTTTGAAACCATTGATAAAAGCGGCTACATGGACACTTTCGAAAGCATTGGGAAGGCGGCTTTAATATTAATAAAACAAAAGTCTTCCTTTCGAACTCATTGTTAAAAGGCCATAAGGAAAAGCGGCCTTCAACCCATTCGAAAGGTACAAAGGCTGCAACTAGGTACCGAATAGGTTCAAAATGCGGCAACTCGTTCGAAAGCTTCTTTTAAAAACAAAGTAAGCAACAACTTATTCGAAAGCCTCTTTTTGAACAAAGGTAACGATTCAAAAGCTTCAACCCCTTCAAAAGCATCTTTTAAAAACAAGGGCGAGTAATGTATTCGAAAGCTTATAGGAATGACTTCAACCCCTTCGAAAGCATGCCTTCGACGTAGTCTCTTCCGCCTTTTTCTAATCCACTACGTATCAATGGCTTGATACCGTGTGTATTGGTTTCGAATGGGTTCATTAGCGGAAGTATAGTGACGAAACTAGCAAATGGAAGTGGCGAAATGGTAAATCAAAACAAAACTGATTTTATGTGTTTCAAAGAAATTTCTTTTCACCTAACTTACCTAATTGTCAAAATGTAATTGTTTGCCATTTCTTTATCAAAATCTTTTTTCTAAAAGGCTGCCAAATTCACAATTAACCATTTAAAACATTTTTAGCAAATAAGCCCTTTCCCTTGATAAAACATATAAAACATTTAAGTCCCTTAATTAATTTTATAACCATAGTAAAATACTTAGGAAAATTCCACAAAATTCACAATAAAACACTTTTATTATGTTTTCTAACATATATAAATTTCAAATCCGAAGTCATTAGATAATTGCCATAAATAATTTTAAACCCAAAATTATATATTTCTCCCATTCAAAATTCATAATAAATTATCCATAACTTTGAATATTATAAAAAATTTCTCATCTCCAAAATAATGTTTTACATAACATATTCAAACATCATGGCATTCGAAATTAATTTATACGATTTTAACCTTAAAATCGAATTATATCATTCCATAAAACCTTGTTTAAATTAAAACATGGCATATAATCAAAGCACCTCATCAATCATCCATCCAAACGGTTTTAGACCTTAAAATCGAATTTAAACGTTCAAGAAGATATATATATGAGATGATTTAGATTATTATTTACCTTGTTTGGATAAGAAACTTGAGATTTGTTCTTGCTTTAATCTTCCTAGCTTGAATTTTAGCTTCTATTTGATTTTAAGCTCTTCTTCTCCTAGGGTAATGGCCGGCCTTTTTTCTCCTATGTTTATGTTTTATGAAAAACGTTAATGAGAATAAGGTAAGGGTTTAGGGGTATGTGGTTATGGTATACGGCTATTCCCATATTACCCTTGTCTTATTCTCTTAGGTATCTAACTTATAAATCATTTTTATAAATCCATTTAGTTAAGGCTCGACCTTAAATAAGTTTTCAAATCTCAATTCTCTTATCACTCTAATCTTTACGTTATTCTATTTAATTTATCTAATTAAATCTCCATAATAATGTTATTTAAAATTAGGGGTGCTATACATATACGACTGTATAAACTAGACTCAGACCAAAAACATCGGGTAAAATACAAAAGATGTATTGAGTGTCAAAGTCCAAAATTATGCCAGACCAGACACTTGAATCCCATAAATTAAGAATTTTACCTTTGTGATCGGATTAGTTATTATGAGCATGATTCCAGTTGGTACCCAATTTGTAGACTAAGTTAGATATGTTATCAGTATTCAACTTATGTTCCACTAAGCCAATAAGAGAATATCTATTAGAGCTTAAAAACTGCAATAAATTTAGTTGTTAGCTAGGGAGTTTAAACCCCAAACATTCTACACAAGAAATTCCATTAATGAGACTGAGAGGTGCTACTACTTTCAAGGGAAATAACAGGCCCTGATTACTTTGTTCTCTTAGTTTTTTTCACTCTTTTTCTTTATTTGTGACACGAGATTGTGCCATGCAGGATTTTCAACAACATCTTGAGTGTAAGAAGCTTTAAATTCAAATAGGATGCCAGGCGGCACGCCTCATTTGGGGATCGAAATTTTTGAGTGCATGGAGCTAGATATTTTATATTATATTAATATATATATATATTTCTTAAATCACCATACTTGCCACACTTCCATCACGTTGACCCATACCCTCTCCATTATTTAATTAGCGTGCATATGAGAAAACAATTCGTTAAAAATTTCAAATCCCCTCCCCCTCCATCCAATGGCCGCCACACTCCAGTGCCACCACATCCACTATTGGCCTTCGACCTCAATTAAGAAAAGGCGCGCGACGATGAGTCAATGGAGATGGACGGTGCGATTGGGCTTTGGCAAGGCCAGGTGGCCGAATTTTGGTCGCGTTCACAAGCAGCAGGTGGGTTCGATTGGCTCGATTTGGTGAGCTTTGGGGTGGCACGCGGTGGCGCGAGCATGAGCAATGGTCGACGCATGGATGGGCGGAGTCGTGGCGGCGAGGCGGCGTAGCAAGGGCGACGACATGCGAGATTATCGCGGTCGACTTTGGTACCAGAAAATGAAGCATGAATGAGGAAAAGAGTAATTTGGTAAAGGGTAATTAATTAAGTTATGGTGATTAGTGGATATTATATTATTTAATTCTAGAAATTTGTAAATTTAATATCTAACCCATATTAGGTCGAAATTGAACACGGTCGGCCGCGCTAGGTTCGTATCGTCGAGCACTATGTTATGGAATTGGATTGGTGATGATTGGAGCTAGTGGGAATTTTATTTAAAATTGAACGTCTGTTCAATTTTAATTCAGAACCGGAGCACTTTTGCGACTTCAGGAATCAATGTGAGTTAAACTCACCTTTTTGGTTAACCAAAAATATATTATAGTCGATTAAAATTATTTATTGGATGTGTGGATATTTTATTGTTCAATGTTATTGACTGTTTGGATGGTTTACTAATTTATGTTGTTGGTTTGGATATATTCCCGCCCTTGGAGCGGATGAGACCCTATTACGTTCCCGTGTAAGAGCGGATGACCCTTTGTATACGATCCTGCCACGAAGCCGTTGATTTATATTATTTGGTTATATACTATATGTAATGTAGGGGGTAGGTTGGAGGGATCCAACATGATTCCTCACACTGTTGATTTTATTTTTCATATAATTGGATATATGATATGTTTGATGCTATATCTGATGACATGGATATGATTTTGCTTATTTAGTGCTTTAGTAGCATTGGGCCTTATTTTTGGTATTTTAAAATATCATAAACTAATAATTGATTTAAAAAGGGATTTCAAGTGATTTTAGAAATTATATATGTTTTTATAATTTTTCTTGAATTATTTAAAGAAGAAATTTATTTTAAATTAAAAGGTATGATTTTTAGAGATTATAAATTTATAGTTTTATAAAATATTTTAAATTGAGATTTTGAACCGTGAATAAAGATTATTTTTTTAAATCTTAATAATAAGTCCATGTTTTATAACAAAGGAATATGGTTTTAAAAAGAAAATAGGAATATTTTGGTATAAATATTTATTAACCATTTTATATAAAGTGATACATATAATTCCAGCAGTTAGTAGCTAATAGCTTACATTCATGATAATGAAGTAAATCACCATAAGAAGCAGTGATATCATCTATCATTGATGCAACTGTCTTACCATATATCATAGGCATAAAGAGGGATTTCACCAGCTTACGATTCAACCTTGGTTCTATCACAGGAAAGTGCTCTGGCATTAATTCCTCCAAGAAGGTACGCAGCCCAGAAAGAATAAAGAGATAAATATCTTGGATTTGACCATCTTTATTCGGTAGAAGAATTGTTTGAAAACCTATCTCTGCGTTGAGAAGAAAGTAACTCATGATTTGATAAGCAGATGCAGATGCATCTTGACTAACTGGTACACTCACATATTTGCTTATCAAAGAAATTCGATTATCTATATGGGGAAGAACCTTAGATAAGAACTGAAATGGGTCACTTGCATTCTTTGAAAACTCAATAAGAGAAGTAGTGCTATCATTATCAAAAATGAGTGGGTAAACATTTTTTTTATACCATGATGCAGCATTAGAATAATTATCATGTTTTTTATACTTAAATGCTGCAGCAGCAGAGTAAAATAAATGGATTTCATCATAGGTAACAGTAGTTTTACCCATTTTATTTGAAAAAAGAATCAATGATTTTGCGATATCACGCTCGTGAAAATGTAAGAGACCAGTACGGTAGATTCGACCATGGAAGTCCAAGAAAGCAGGAAGATAAAACTCATAACCTCGGTATGCATTTGCTATATCTAGAATGAAATCTTCAAACCTAGCTTGCTGCACACGCTTAGTGAATTCCAATTCCAATTCAGATATATTTTTATATATCTTTCTAGCAGCTCTATTATTAAAGTACAATTTATGTAACACGGGACAGGAATCGCGCATTTTCACATAGGCTATTCGTCTATCCATAAGCATACCTTCTGATTCTAACAAGGAACGATTATGAAGGATAAAATCTAACATAGTATCATTGATCCGGAAAGCAGTAGACTGTAGATTATTCAAAGTATAACACAAAGCAGGAATATCTTTTAGAATAATATTGAAATGATTACTATCCCGAGATGCTAATAGACTAAAACGATTATAATCCTTAGACGATATTGTCAGATAACCACCTGTCAACTCATTAAGTTTGATATCACCCCCTCTTTCTAAGCGCTTAGGATTGATATCCCACTTTCGAGGAGAAACAATCATTGGAAGATTCATTCTCAACGGTAGTAATTTAAGATTGAAATTACATTCAACACAAGGATAGTTCACTTTTTTAGGACCCTTTTGATTCAAAGTGTTCTTAAACTTCATAGTAACGCTAACTATGGTGATAAAATTTCGATCAACAAGAAAACGAATCAAATTATGACCAATTGTCTTTTTTCTTGATGGACAAAGGTGAAATTGACTTCGTATTGCATCATCCAGATGTTGAACCAACGACGCAACCTTCACTCTGGGTTCCCCTTCTAAAATCTGTTTAGAAAATAAGTTAGCAAACACATAAACTATGATAGCTTCGATAGTATGAATATTATGGTTACCATTTAATGCTTTTACTTCATCTTCTTCTAACCCACACTGCTTCTCCTTCAAAAAATCTTGAGCAGGTTGGAGTTCCTCACCCAAACTATTACGTGTGAGCATTGTCATAAGTGGCCTGTATTGGTTATATATATTGGAAATAGAAAAATACATAGTGAGACCTTCGATATAACGCTGAAAATCAAATAGTAAGTCAATAGATTTATTATTCTTATTTCTTTTTATATCATCCATTATCTTCAGATACTTACCCCTGAATTGATCCAATAATTCCATTACTTCATAATTATATACATATACATATACATATATATATATATTAAGATTTATTTATAAACGTGGAAATTATAGATGTGATAATGTATCAATGTGGCATTTTACAAACAAAGTGAAGATTGGTAAAATCGTAGTTTATTAATAAAAGGATAGGTTTATAAAGGGTGTTTATAAATAAAGGAAAACTTTTATCATTGGATAAATGGTAAATAAATCACAATTGTGGATTTATGATAATATGTGGAATGTTGTTTTAGGAAAAATAGTTGATTCTATTTTGGGAATTGAAAGTGAGGATAGTTTTGGAGATGTCAAACGAGACGTTATAAAATAGAAAGCGATTCATAGATATAGTTTTATAAATATGGAAATGATTGTATTGAAATTTAAGTATGGATTTTTATCAAGGAAATATATTTATGTTTAAAAGTTGTTTATTTACATAAATATTTTTTTTAAATTGCCTATCAATATTTTAATGTTTTGAAAAGTTAACTATTTAAATTATTAATATGATTTGAAATTAATTAAAATTATTTACCAATTAAGTTTTGGAACTCTTATTAACCAATTAGCTGGTAGAGAATATTTATTCCTTTGATAATATTATCTTAAATAATCCTGGTGATAGTATCGACTATAAGCCCTTCTTAATTATTATTATTTATAATAATGTTTAAGATAAATTATTATTGTATTATTAAGAATGTTTTGAGATTATTAATTATTATCTTTAGATGTTTTGAAGTTAATTACTATTAATTACACTATTTATTATTATATGTTTTAAAGTTAATTACTATTTATTACATTGTTTATTATTATATGTTTTGAAGTTAATTACTATTTATTACACTGTTTATTATTATATGTTTTGAAGTTAATTAATATTTATTTATACGGTTTATTATTATATATTAGTTTTTCATAGTAAATGGTTAGAATTATTTATGAGTGTTCGAGATTTATAAATAGAGTTTTATAATGGACTTGGGTTTTATAAGGGAAGTTTTATAAAATGGGTTAAGGGTTTAAAGGAAGATTTTACAAGGTAAAAGAGTTTTGTAAACGGTTAGATATTTATAAAATAATTTTAGAAATGGGTTTATAGATTTATAAAAGAAGTTCATAAAAGGTTTTATGGACTTATAAAAGGGGCATAAATGGTTTTTGGGATGTATAGAGAAGTTTTATAAATGGTTCCTAAGATTTATAAAATAGTTTATAAATGGTTCTAGAAATTTATAACGGAGTTTATAAATGATTAGAATTGTATAAAAAGGAAATCTTTCTCGGTGTTTGGTGAATATACTTATGCCGTTAAGATAAGTATATGGATATTTTTTTTCAAGTATTGAAATATAAGGATTTATGGATATATATATATATATCTTTGTAAAAGAATTTTGCTATAATATTTACAGAATGAAATTAATAAATGAAAAGATTTATTAAAAGAGGCTAGTGGTTACTTATGTGTTTAACCAATGTTGGTTTTCCCCGTGGAATTAAATCCCTGATTGATTGTTTGTTATTCGATAGTTAAATAACCGACTATCAAATTTGGATCCAAAATGTAACTTTGGAAATATCTAGAAGAAATACGTGATTTATATGACACAGTCATCTCCGATGATGCTGTACTGTGCGTATAAATCTTGTTTCGTTCTCCTAGGACAAACGATAAGGAAATCCGTACACTAACGGTTATGAGGTGATCTCCGCTCTTATCTTTGACTATTTATTTCCTAAAGAATCGGGGTTGAGTTTACCAGAAACTATCGAATGTTGTTTCGAAGAAACCGGGATCGGGTATGCTATCTGAAAACCACTTCGATCCAACTTAAGCATTTCGAAGTAAAGATATCTAGAAGATGATGGAATTGAAGAGGAGCTCTCAATTGTTTCTTTCAGTCGCAGAACGAACTTGTATGGATGAATGCTATATTGCATTGTTGCCTGGAGGGTAGTGTTAGCATTCCAAGTAGGAGGTGCTATATAAAGGTAAAACGTAGCCTCAAGCCTCATCAACTGGGAAATGACAAAAATTGGGCATGCAGCAAGGCCATGTAGGTCGCTCCCATCAGGGTATGGTCATTCCAAATCTAGATCGGTTATTATCTACTCATGTATGCTTCAGGGCCCATTAATGAAAGGGGTGATCATATTCGGTACTACTAGTCAAGTGGTAGGCTAGTCCTGTGTGGCAGGGGTACAAGATGTTCTTGTCAGACCCCGGTGCATTTTATCTAAAGATGTACCATTGGAAGGTAGTTTCTTACCAAGTCATAGCACGGAATCCAATATTCAATACGTGCCTTTACGGTTTTGATTGTAGAACCTACTATGCTAGAATTTAATTAATATAACAATTTTGGCTATGATTAATAAGTATTTGTACCCTAGACATTATTATAATATCACTAGATCTTCTATAGAAAATGTTTTGGTTATCGTAAGGTAAAAACCTGTCTGTATTTATGTGCAGTGTGGTCTTACTAGATACTTTTATTTTAAAAGAGTTTGATAACTTTAAAAATCCAGTTGGATGTGTTTTCTCACGCTGGTTTACCAGACTGACTCGGGTGTTATTTTATTATAATGTTGGGGTCAAAGCGAGCATATTTACAGATTGCTTTGGATGCATTAGAGCTTAGGAGACGAGCTGGAGGTCTTCATGACATATTCCCGTATTTGTTATTTTTCCACTGCATTGTTGTTGAAATTATCAGTATTTGTGAAGGCGGGTTGTTATAACTGTCCAGGCTAATGATTAGTTATTTGTGTACTCTGGTTTGATGTATGTATATAACAGTTTCTCTTGTGCAAAGATCATTGATATTATATAATATATTGTTCCATTGCGATTGTGAGATTCTACGTTGTTCAGTTGTCTTTCTCTCTCCTTTATTCTTCCTTCTTTCTTCCCCATAACTATCCGTCTTTTCGTTTAATTTGGGTTGGACATGTGTGGTTTATTGTCAGCTTTAATTATGCGGATTTGCGGATCGTCACACTTGGTATCAGAGCTGAAGGTTAAGCGAGAACCTTGGTCCTGGTGGGGCAACTCATTAAGAGATAAGGTAATGGATGCCTTATTATGAGTTTTGAGTGTATTATATATATGAGGGCGTATCTGTGAGTGATTATAAAAATATTTTATATTGTGTTAATTTATCTGTTGAGTGGCTTATGAATTCTGGTCGGTAAGTAGGACGCCATGTTATTGATATGGGTTTCTAAACGCTTAAAGAAGGCAAACCAACACAGTTTTGTTTTTAGAATTGGTAAATGAAATAAATTTATCTAAATTATATTTTATATAAAAGGGAATAATTTTTTAGAAATTATTATAGCTATGTATAGTGTGTTTGGTTATTAGTGAATGATAATATCTTATTATTATCATTTGTTATTTGTTGTTCTAATAAAAGTTGTTGTTATTATAATCTTAACAAAGATAAACATGTGTAAAATGAGTTGTATAAGAAAGTGAATTTATAAATATGAATTATAGGATATTGATTATAATTAAAATAATCAACATTTGTGAAATGATATTGCATAAGAAGTGAGATTATATGTGACGCCCTACTCCGAGATCCACATTAACAAAGAGTATTACTGGGTAATATTGTCTGCTAATGCGAAGAATAGGGCTGGTTAGGGACGACCATCTATAGTATTGTCTTAAATATCTATTGAATACGTCGATTAATGCTCTATATTTTTTTCCTTTCTCAAGTGGATCGACATATCCAATAAATGCTTAATACAAAACTACAGGTGGCTATAGGATTTATCAGAACAAAATACAACAACTCAAATGCATAACACTTCAAAGAACAACAAACAGATATATATATATATATACATATATATACTGATACATCCCAATACAATAGAAATAATACAGCATAAGTGGTATGACGACCACAATATACACACGAGTCAAAACAATATGCATATTAGAGCAGCGACAGAAAGACTACAACAAAAAGGGCTAGCAGATAAGTTCATGCGGAAGCAGAATAGGCTAAGTCCATAAGGGTACCTAACCCGAAACACCTCAGTCTGACCCGAGTATAAAATACACGGGTCAGTCTAGCTAAACAAACCAGTATTCGTATTCTTTTGATTCTAGAGCATCCCATAGCTCCACTTTATGAATTGTAATGGGGTAAAACTCCTTTACAATAAACATTGATTCACCAGAGATTCCTATATCCTCGGTTCACGATGCTGCGATCTTTTGTTATACCCGGATGCTATCTCTGGCGATCGAATGTCGATTTGCCTTAGAATTCTATATCGATCTTATTCTTGAAGTCACGGTTGACCCTATTAAAGTTGCCCACGATTTGTATTAGTCTATCCACCTTTTATCTTTTGATATTTAATAATCTTATCTTCGTTCGAGCCTAGCTTCTAGTTTGAATTCTTTTGATTTGGGTATCTCTAATTTGAATCTTTATCCTTGTTTTGAAACCCATTTTGGAATCATCGAGTGAGGGAGGGTATTTGTATTAATATTAAAATGTTTTATAGTGTGTTATTTGAGTTGTTGATGTTGATTTAGGTTTTCGATAAGTGATCATATGAGCATAAGGTAAAGGGTAAGATATCCTCTCGAATGAGAAGAAACAATAATAAGAGCATGCCTCTACACCAAATAATGTAATTACACTAAGTGTATGTCCTCGAAATAGGCGCCACGTCTCTTATACAAACGTCCCGAAGGACAAATAAATACGTCTCTTAGACAAACATCCTGAAGGACAAATACGTTGCAATGACAAACGTCTCTTAGACAAACATCCCAAAGGACAAATGACCCGAATGTCCAGTACTGACAAATACGTCTCTTAAACAAATGTGTCACAAACTCTCGGATAGGAACCCGAACAGTGTTAACGTGTGTCCCATACCACACGTTCGCACTAAACGGTTTACTAACCGCTAGTAAATTTCACACTCAAAGCAGTAAAAAGTTTACCTCATCTCATCGGTAAACTCGACCCGTAGGTCAAAACGATCAAGCAAACAAGTCGGGAATTAACCGATAAGATAAACGCATGTGTCCCATACCACGTGTTTTACCAAACCGTTTAATTCTCCTTCTCATTTGCTCGAATAGTGAAGAACGTGTATTTTATATATAAAATAATTTACTTGAAAACAAGCTTTTAATACCAATTTTGAAAGCCATATTTGAAAATTCCCTTATTATCGAGAATAAATAGATTCTATATTTGAAAATACTTTAAAAATATCATATAATAATAATTTAAAATGCCCATTTATTTTAAAAATTATTTCAAAAAGGTTTAGAAAAAACCGTGCTCGAAAACGAATAAAAACCCCAAAAATCACTCAAATCGATATTCGAATTCAATTCAAATTAAATTTAAATTTAATCCAAAATTTGAATTTCAAAATCTCTAAAATTTGGCTAGTCTACCGATAGACATCATAGCCTCAAAACATTTCAGAAATATCACAAAAACATGAAGTAAAAGTCAAAAGTCAGACAGAAAAGGAACATAAAAATGCATCGGCAACACAATACCCAGGTCTGAAATCTTCTCCGAGTTCAACTTTCGAACATGAACAGGTGTCCAAACGACCTTTGATTGAACTAAAAAACTAGTGTGCACAAACTAGAAAACTTCGGCTTTCAAACAAAAAAAGAGTCGATGAATTCCGAATGGAAATGTAAAAGTTACGCTGTCTCAAACATGGACTCATACCATGTTTGCAACAGTTCAAAAATAAAAATATGCCCAGGCCTGAAAACCTCTTGGGTCCAACTTACAGGCCAGAAACAGAGGACCAAACCACCTCATATTGAGGTGAAAACTGGCATGCATATAGCAAGAAACTTCATCTTTCAAACAAAAAAAGAATCAATGAATTCCGACTGGAAATGAAAACGTTAAACTGTCTCAACATGGACTAAGGCCATGTTTGCAATAGTTCAAAAAACCAAAAATGTACAGGCCTCGAAACCATCTCAGGTTCAACTTCCAGGCATGAAACAGAGGACCAAATTACCTTGGATTGAGCTGAAAATTGGTATTCATATAGTAGAAAACTTTATCTTTCAAATAAAAAAGAATATATGAATTTCAGTAAGAAATGAAAGAGTTATGTTATCTCAAACATGGACACAGGTCATGTTTGCAGCAACTCGAAAAACAATTTCTACAGGCAAAAATCTGTGTTTGACTTGATTTTCTACCACTGTTTTGAACATCCAAATGACAATATTTTTCAACCAAAATTTGCAGAGATGAAGTTCAACATGCAAGCTACCAAATGTAAGAAATCCGACAGCATTTTGTTGCCGGGATATAAGCATGCAAAAAAGCAACCCAAACAAGATTCACAGAAAAGAAAACTATCAATAGAAAATCGATTTCAGAAGCTCATTTTGTACAGATTCAAGCATATGAGACTTTGGCTTAGCTAGATTTTGTGAATTATTCAACTCACCTTGCTGCATGGAGGCAAAAATCCGGATTAATGAAGAAAGACTGAAGCTTTTTGCTTGATTCTAGCCTCTAAGAACCTGTAGAACAAAAGAAAAGGGCATGCCAAAGGAATTCAATAGTAAACTAGAAAACCCATTTGTGAAATTAGGATTTTGATGAAATTATAGGGTTTTGCCATTTTGGAGTTAGATTACCTTTGTATTTTCACTCGAGACTGAAAAAGATTGTAATTTGATGAATTTAATTGAAGAAATTTGGTTGGATTTTAATTTGATGGAGGTGGTCTATTTTCTGTTTACAGGAGGAAGAAGGAGATGATAGATTGTAAAATGAACGTACAGACTTATGTTTTCTCATTTTCTCAACCAGGTTAAGTCCTAAGTGGGCTAATGGACCCAAAATTAAAAATAAAATAAATGGCCTGAGTAATTAATTCATGTACATACACAATTATGCACAAGTTACACTATTTTACAAAACAAATTACATTTCTCTCAGGTTTTTAAACCAAACAAAATATGTGAACTTACATGCAAATAAAATAAAGTATTTTACACTATATAAAAAGATAATTATAATTTTTTAAAACATTTTTATTATTAAAATATCTTATTTTACATGAATGCACTATTTACACCAAATGAATGTATATTCACATTTTTAACTTATAAAATTCAAAAAAAAATTTCTTAATTAGAAAAATATAACAAACCATTTTAAACTCAAATTATAACTAAAACACATTTTTAAACCAAATTCTACCTTTTTATTTAAATAAACCGCCTTTAAAAATTACATTCTTCTAAAATTATTAAAAGAAGCAAATGGGCAATAATTAATATAATTATTGCATTTTCTCTAAAATAAAATCATTTTCCATTTATTATCACACTAACCAAATAAAATAAAGCTTTTAACTATATTTTCTCATTTTTAAATTCCAAAATTCATTGTTTATTTCAAATAAACAATTTAAAATCTAATTTTTTTATTTAATTCCTAATATTTAATTATAATTACCATTATAATTTAATATTGACAGGTGATCTACAAACCAGGGTTGTTACAGACTCCCCCTCTTATAAAAATTGCGTCCTCGCAATTTCTAAAGAAGATTTTGTATTCAACACATTAATTTCATCAATAAAAAGAAATATAGATAAGCTGGAGTTTAAAAAATTTCCACTCAACTTAAATTGATAGAAGACCAAGATAAAATTGCTTGATAAATTCTATAATTTCCCAAATATGTTCTTCGGGCTTAGCGGACTATAGAATTTGTATGAGCAATACCTCATGATTTCGAAGGCTTCTCACCTTCGAAACAAGAACACAATAGAATGCTACCCAAAGGATCAATCAAGTGAGATTAATTTCTTGGAAATTTCTTGAATAGAGTTGGGATTTAGCTCAACTTTTATCCCGGACTCTATGGAAAGAACTACACCAACATAAGTTTGACAACAAGAGAGGTAAGAGAATTCGATGAGAGGTGGTTTCTTCAAAGGCCACCGGACTCAAATGACCGCATAATACACGATGTTAGATAACGGCTCAAAGACAAAACAAACTCGAGAAATGGATTTCTATACTCTTATTTTACAAAACAAATATTTTTAAGGTTTTAAGAACCTAATTTCTTTATACTCAAATTCTCAAACTTCAATATTCTGAAAATTTTAAAGACTTCTTACAAAAATCCAATTTATTCTCTAAACTCTTTATTTAAAGTGAATAAAATGTTTTACTCATAGATTTTACCATAATATATTTCAGTCTGAAATATATACTTTCATATAAAACATCAACCAAATTATATTCACAAAATAGGTAGAATGCACTTAACTAATAAGAAAACAAGTCGTTTCAATTAAAAACATACTGTAAAGATCTTAAATTTTGACCCATCAAAGCTCAAAATCTGAAAATACTTATAATATGAAAGTTGTTCTGCTAAGTCTAAGATTTCCAACGATATAAAGATCATAAAAATCATATTCACGGTTTGAAAGTTATGCTAAATTTATTTTCAGCTTAAATCGTAGAAAATCTCTTATAGGACAGAAATGACCATCTACTTTCAAATCCATTTTAGACTCAGTAAAAAGCAAAATCTTTTACAGTGGTAAAAATAAACTTTATAGCTTACTAAAAGCTCTCATTTACAAAAATATTGAACTCATTTGGAGTTATAATATCAAGTTATCACTGTTTTAGCACAGCACTTTTCCAAACAAAATTTCAGTTTTTAAATCAATTTGAAATTTGAAATTTTCCCAAACCATTTTAATCTCAGACTACATTTTCAAACAAGCCTTTTGCTATATCATTTATTAAATGATCTTTTTTTTCCTAGAAAGCTAAGACATACAAAATTATGATCAACTTTATGTAATCATCAAAAAACCAATTCATCAAGGGGAAATACTTTCATTACTTTCCAAAGTCTAGCTTTAAAACATTTAACTATGAAAACTCATTTTGGACGAGATAACTAATCTCTTTCATTATCAAGAGATGATTATTGATTATCCACCAAATAAATTTTTGGGATATATATATATATATATCAAGTTTAAAATTATTCTCACAATTCAAAATGATTATACTACATGAATTGTTCATTTATCAAAACAATCCAAATTCACATTTCCATTTGTCACAAAAATTAATTTTCCATCTAATTATCAACATAAAACTTATTAAAGTTGATAATTAATTCAAACTTGTTTTCAAAAGAATTTGCAATTTCAAACTCACAAGTTTTAATACCATTTAAGTTTAAAACAATAAACTAGCTCACAAATTTATACTAAATGTTCTAAACTAACACTTCTTTATTTTCTCTAAAGATAGAGTTTTATATCTATCCTCTACTGTTACTCAAATAACTAAGTGACAAAACAAATTTTTATAGTCATCATTAATAACTTGTACTAAACTATTTGATTAATATTTTAATTTTTCAAACCAAAGTATTCTTTTACCTTAAATACATCATTTTATTAATCAAAGCATCAAATGATATTTTCTTCTAATTAAAATATCCCCTTAATTAGAATTATTCACTTTTACTTACCCAAATTACCATATTCAATTTCTCAAATTTTAAATAATATAAGGGTATTTCCTCGCCGTTGATTTATAGTGAATGACCCCATCAATTGGCTGCAGAGTTGATCAAATGATCAAAACTGCCTTGCCACTCATCCAACACTCACTATGGTTCAATGGTTTCATTAAACGTTTAAAATAAAAATTAATACTACACCATATTAATTATTTTCAAACTTTACTTATTAAAACTTAATTTACTATGTCCGACTGTCTCATCACAGCGTTTAGGAAATTCATATCGATAACGTTGGCCAATCGCATCGACCAGAATTCTTAAAGCGCTAGATGGACAACCCAACGCAAAAATTCATTTTTTTAAAAAAGAAATGCCTCATATATAATACTCAAAGTATTCTTTATTTTTCCCAAAAACAAAATCCATTTTCTCTTAGAAACATATCTTCAATTTTTGAAAAATTTGATAACACAATTCATTAGTTATTCTCAAAATCAAGGAACACAAATAGAGCTCATCGAGATATTCCTAGAATACTCGATCCTCAAGATTGATGGAATAGACCAGAGTGTTCATTATTCCGAACGGTATAATGAACCACTCACAAGACTCATAACGAGTGCGGAATGCGGTAAGAGTAACTCTATCCTCCATGACTCGTAGCTCATGAAAAATCGGTGTAAGGTTAAGTTGAGGAATGACCCTAGCACCACACAATAAATTAAAAAGAGAGAAATGAGATATAAGAGTAAGGTTAAGATATCTTCTCGAATGAGAAGAAGAACATTAACAACATATCATTACTTCAAGTGAAGTAATTTTACAAAGTATATCAACAATTGAGTATTCAAAGAGGATATCTTAAAAGGAGGCAAGAACGACAATATCAAATAAATTCAATGAATCATCTCATTTCCCTAGTGGACTGTAACAACCCTGTATTTTGTAATTATTTTAATTGTATATTTTAATTTCTTTAATTTAATTTTCTGATTTAAAAACTTTATTTTATTTATTTAAATTTTATAATTTTGTTATTTTAAATATGAATTTTTGATTTTGATGTGAATTAGAATTTCAAACATGAATAAATAAGATATTTTCCAGAAATGTGAATTTTGGTCAATATGGTCAAATTTTGACTTTTAATTTAAAATTTTAAAATTTGAATTTTTGAAATCTATCTTTATTTTATGAAAGTAAATAAAATTTCAAGAATACTTCTTTTTGTTTCGTTGAAATCTAATTTATAATGTGAAAGTTATCTCCTTTTAAATATTGTGTGTAATTTGCTGTATTTAACAAAATTGTTTATTTTAAATTATATAAATAATATTTTATTTGGTCATGTAATGTTCTAATTTATGTTTATATGGGTAAAATAACATGTTATGTATATATTTTGGTTTTAAAACATTTTTTCAAAGTGTAATTGACACTTTCCAATGTCAGTTGTATTCTGTTTATAATTTCTAATTTCCAGTTTCATTTAATTAAAGAAATTCTTTGTTTATTTTCTATTTTCTTAAGACTTTATTTTATTTTCATTTACACTTCATTTTTTTCAGCATTTATTTTATTTTACTTGACTTTTATTGGTTAGAAGTAAAGTTATAATTTTTCTAAAACTAGTGATATTCTATTTGTAATTTTTAAGTCATGTTTTGAATTTTTAAACAATTTCTTTAGTTCTTTTTCTAATTTCTCTAAATTTAATTATTTATTCCATTTTGAAAATATAAATGAATTATTTTACTTCACATTTTGTTTTAAAATATTTTTAAAATGAAGTAGATATTTTTCTAAAGCTTGTGATGATTTAATTGTAATTTTTGAACCCTGTTTTCAATATTTAAGCAATTTCTTTAATTATTTTTCTATTTTATTTAAATTTATTTATTTATCTTATTTTATTTTACTTTGTTTCAGTTTTTAAATTCATTTACTGAAATTTTATTTGTTTATTTGATTTAATAGAAAAGGAAATATGAAGAGACTAAAGCTTTATAACGTGTGACTTTTCGGCTGCTAGTCTTTTCATCTTCTTTATCTTTTCATTTACTTTGCTTGGCCATACACTACCTGATCTTTAGCCGTGGGTTTTTATTTGTAATTCACGTGAAAAACCTTCCCCCTCACTTCATTTTCATGGCTAAAAGAATGGGTAATGTCTTCTCTTCATTTTTCTACTTTTTCTCCTTCTTTTTCCACCCTTTCTATTTGTTTTGGCCTTGTTCTCTTGCTATCTTGCTCGGCCACCCCTAGCTAGCCATGGCCATCACCTCCACCACCTCCTCCTCTTCACCAGAAACCACCCACCCCTTTGGTGTGACCAGGCCGTACCACCCCATGAGGCAAAACTCCACAAAACATGGCAACATCCCCTTGAAAACATGCATAGCCACCACTATGCAACATACCTTCATCCATCACCTTGGCCACCACCTCTAGCCGCCACCACTACCTTGCTACCACCACTACACATCATCTCAACCTCTGTCCAGACCTGGACATGACAGAGTTGAGCCCAAACACCCATGGCCGAACCCAAAGTATGAACCAAAACCACCATATTGCATAAGCCTCTTCATATTCATGCGTAGTAACTCCTCCACCACTTCAATTCCTTGTAGCCATGCCTTTTTAGGTCCAAACCTGAACCAAAACATGTCCAAACCTGAACCAAAACATGACCAAACCTGAGCCAAACCAAGCCCTAGGCCGTGCAAGCTTATGTAGAAAACAAGGCAAAAGTTTGTGTGTACAATTTGCTTTTTATTTCAAAGTTATCTCTATTCAATGTTGTATTGAATTTTAATTTTATTTGGTTTTGTTTGGGGTTGTAACACAAGATCTATAGTTTGGATCTCGCTCTCCACCCGAATTCGTAGTCTTGTCATTGTGCTTTTGATTCCGTTGTGTTAATTGTATTGCAATCTCCAGCTTATAGAGGTGAGTAAATCTCACCCGACATTTATACTTATGCAAATGTGAATTGACAACAATTGAATGTGTAGTACTATTATGTTATGTTATCCCTGTCTATGATTATTAATTATATGATGTTAAACCTGTTTATTTACCTGTCATCTCATCTGTTACTAATATATGTTGTTAAACTGTTCATTTATATCTGTTTATCACAGTGCAAGTTCCCTATAGATTAGACCACTATGAGTTGAAATGATACAAACCCGAACGGACTTTAGAATAGGGAAAAATCGTTATGGGCTGAAATGATAGGCCTGAACGATTTTTATTTATTTTATTTTACTTGGGATTGCGGGTTTGAAATGATAGAACCTGGATTTTTTCTTTGTAAACTGCGGATTGAACTTTATATATATCTGTATCACTTGACCTAGGTTAGAAAACTATATACATGCCCGTGGTTATTTTATAAAGTATTTTGAATATTTTAAATATGTTTAAAAGTGTAGATTTATGAAAACTTGATTTGAATCGGATTTTTAATGTTTAAATAAAGAAATTTTGATTCTTCTATAAGTTAAAAATGTAATTAAATGAATGGTTAAATTTTAATTATTGAAATATAACTTAAGTCTGGAAATTTGGATTTTTAGGTTTAAAAGAAAATTTGAGTTATATAAATAAAATTGGAAATTTAATTATATTGGAAAAATGGAAATAAAAATTTAAGTGTTAAGTTTAATTGTTAAAATGAAGAGAATAGAAATTTTACACTTAAATTTTATAAAGTGAATTCTTGAAAATTGGTTTTATTTATAAGAAAATTTATTATAAAAATCATAAGTTAAAAGTATTTTAAATGAACATTTTGAATGTTAAAGTATGATTTTTATAATGTTTAATGGTTTAAATTGGGATTTATTGTTTGCGGGAAAGACAATAAAATCTGGAAATACTTTTAATAGCACTTCAGAAATGCTATCGTTTCTGAAATGAACTAAAACTTAAATAAGATGCTATACAGCAGTGCTGTAAATGCTGTAGTTGCTGAAGTAAACTAAAAGGCTAAAAACTTAATAAAGGGCTATTACAGCAGTTCTGTAAATGCTGTAGTTGTCTGATGTCTTTGCTGAATTTGATGAAAACCTTTAATATGAAACCTGAGCTATTACATCATTTCTGGAAATGCTATCTTTGCTGAATTGAACTAATTTTCAACTAAAATTGAGATTTTACAGCAGTTTTAAATGCTGTCTTTGCTGAATAAAAATGTTTTCGAGTATAACTTATAACAGCTTTTTCTAAATGTTGTGAAAGGCTGAAATTTTCAATTTTTATGGTTTTTAACTAAGTAAATGAGCTCAGAATGGTTCGAAACTTTGGAAATTTAATACTTGACTTGAAAGAATAATAACTTCACTTGTAAATGGTTAAATGAATTAATTTAATTGGAATATAAACTATTTAAAAGGTGATTTGATAGAAAAATAAATGAATGATATTTTGGTTTTAAAAGGTATTTTATCTGATAAATTGGATTTGAATTCAAATAATGATTGAAAGGAAGTTTTGAAAAGATATGATATTTTAATAAATTGAAATGGTTTGGAAATGATTTAATCTTTATTTTGATAAAGATTTGGATTTGAAATGATATTTAATTTTGAAGTATAAAATATTGTTCTGAAATATTATAACCACGGGTATACTTCTCTGTATGTCATTTGATTTCCTGATGATGGTTGTGATGCACATTAACACTGTTAGTTGCATTGTTTACTTCGATATGGACATTTCTGTGATATTGTTATTACTGTTTAATTGATGGTTTTATGGATCCTTAAAGGATGGGCGATCCCAAGCACCCTTTAAGTTATTATGCATTGCTATTACAGTTCATTTGAGTTGGTTTACATTGTATAAGTATGTATGTCCTGACTCGAGTGTTTTGTGTTTTACTTCACGCTCGGGTCAGCCTGAGAATCACAGCTTTGGAATTTATCTTCTAGAGCTAGAGATTTACTGGAGCTTATTTGTCCATCTATTATTTCTTATCTTCTAATCCAGTTATTTACTATTCGGTATTGTCTCTGTATTATTGATTTATGTATCCTAACTTCTATTGTATCTATTTTGACTATGAGATTTTGTATATGTTTTGAGAGTTTATATATAGTAGCTTCATGAACTACTATGGTATTTTATTTCCACTGCGAGTTATTCTGATATTTTGTGTCTGTGATTCTGTGTTTGATTTTATTTGCTCCAAATTTTATTACAATTTGTTATTTTGAATTATTCAAGTCATACATGTGTGGATTATTGTCGATTTGAATGATCCAAAATAGTGGGATGTTACATGGACATCCTCATGGGAGGATGACCGAAAGGCTAAGAACCGAGAATGAAGTCAATATAATATTCAATTGCCCGATTGGGTGTCATACCTGAACGGACTCACAGAAATCAACAAAGTCATAATGATTGGAATTCGAGATATATCATCAACATCTCGAAACTCAAGAGTGAATACAGAGACTTCAGAATCATCATTAACATTCTGAAGAATAAGAAACAACGAATCAGCCAAATTAGGATACCTAAATATAGGATCCTTCAAATCATAGAATGTGGCTTGATAATATGTAAGCCACTCCATCTCAATCCATTCCAAACTATAGATAAAAAAGCATGCTAATTCGCACAAAAAGATAAGCTATAAGGAACATTCCCAAAATCCTCGAACATCATACCAAATGTTGCGGATCCCCTCAATAGGATTCGCAATCCTCAAAGAAATCACAAGATAAGAACATCAAAAAGCATCAACAAATTCCTCCGATACGGATGAGTGTCAAGCACCCGTATCTAAGAGGACTCAAATCGAACAATCATAATTAGGATTACTCCTAAGATAAGATATTATAAATTCTATTATGGAATACTACGGAATAAAATATATTCCTAGACATATCCCAAACTTCTATCCTAAAGGACACGATAAGGTATAGGATACAATGATTAAGGGATTCGTACACTCGTACTATACTTGGATGTATCGTAATTTATGCTTATGTTCTGTGTTTATCATATTTTGTTCTGAACTAAGCTCTGATACTAAGCTGTGAAGCCCTACCCCGAGACCCACATTAACAAGGAGTATTACTAGGTAATATTGTCTGCTAATGCCGAGAATAGGGCTGGTTAGGGACGACCATCTATAGTCTTGTCTTAAATATCTATTGAATACGTCGATTAGTGCTCTATATCTTTTTTTCCTTTCTCAAGTGGATCGACATATCCAATAAATGCTTAATACAAAACCACAGGTGGCTATAGGATCTATCAGAACAAAATACAATAACTTAAATGCATAACACATCACAGAACAACAAACAGATACATATGCATATATATACTGATACATCCCAATACAATACAAATAATACATCATAAATGGTATGACGACCACAATATACACAGGAGTCAAAACAATTTGCATATCAGAGCAGTGACAAAAAGACTACAACAAAAAGGGCTAGCAGTGTCCATGCGGAAGCAGAATAGGCTAAGTCCATAAGGGTACCTAACCTAAAACACCTCGGTCTGACCCGAGTATAAAATACATGGATCAGTCTATCTAAACAAATCAGTTTATAAGGATAAGTGATAATATGAGCATAAGGTAAAGGGTAAGATATCATGTCGAATGAGAAGAAACAATAATAAGAGCATGCCTCTACTTCAAATAATGTAATTACACTAAGTGTATATCCTCGAAATAGGTAAACTCACCAAATAACACAAAGTATAATAAATGCCTCATATCATCATCGAAATCCCAAAAGCCACTAAAATGGTTTCTATGAACCATATCTCCAAAATAGGAGAATCCCAAATCTCAAACTCAAAACTCACCATAAATGGCAATCAAAAAAATATTCTCTAAATAGAGAAGTCTCAAACACAAAATACGCCAAAAATGGCAATCTCATATATCTCTAAATAGGAGAGTATAAATCTCAAAAAAACACCAAGTGTTGGCAAACCCAAATCTCAAATATAGAACTCGATAAGGATTTCAATTTCCAAAGATGTAATCGCCGTATATAATATCTCGAACGAATCAAATGGCTAATAATGTAAAGAGGCGATACACTTGGAAAATCACAAGGAAATCAATGAAACCATCTCAAAGATATAGCACATGCTTATGGCCGAAGCCTGCCAAGTACTGTTCTCCCAAAATAAGGCACCATGTCTCTTATACAAACGTCCCGATAGATAAATAAATACGTCTCTTAGACAAACATCCTGAAGGACAAATACGTCGTAATGACAAACGTCTCTTAGACAAACATCCCGAAGGACAAATGACCCGAAGGTCCAGTACTGACAAATACGTCTCTTAGACAAATGTGTCACAAACTCTCGGATAGGAACCCGAACAGTGTTAACATGTGTCCCATACCACACGTTCGCACTAAACGGTTTACTAACCGCTAGTAAATTTCACACTCAAAGCAGTAAAAAGTTTACCTCATCTCATCGGTAAACTCGACCCGTAGGTCAAAACGATCAAACGGACAAGTCAGGAATTAACCGATAAGATAAACGCATGTGTCCCATACCACGTGTTTTACCAAACCGTTTAATTCTCCTTCTCATTCGCTCGAATAGAGCAAAAACGTGTATTTTATATATAAAATAATTTACTTGAGAAAACAAGCTTTTAATACCAATTTTGAAAGCCATATTTGAAAATTCCCTTATTATCGAGAATAAATAGATTCTATATTTGAAAATACTTTTAAAATATCATATAATAATAATAATTTAAATGCCCATTTATTTTAAAAATTATTTCAAAGAGGTTTGGAAAAATCCATGCTCGAAAACGAATAAAAACCCAAGAAATCACTCAAATCGATATTCGAATTCAATTCAAATTAAATTCAAATTTAATCCAAAATTTGGCTAGTCTACCGATAGACATCATGGCCCCAAAACATTTCAGAAATATCACTAAAATATGAAGTAAAAGTCAAAAGTAAGACGGAAAAAGAACATAAAAATGCATCGGCAACACAATACCCAGGTCTGAAATCTTCTTCGGGTTCAACTTTCGGACATGAAACAGGTGGCCAAACGACCTTTGATTGAACTAAAAAACTAGTGTGCACAAACTAGAAAACTTCGGCTTTCAAACAAAAAAAGAGTCGATGAATCCGAATGGAAATGTAAAAGTTACGCTGTCTCAAACATGGACTCAGACCATGTTTGCAACAGTTCAAAAATAAAAATATGCCCAGGCCTGAAAACCTCTTGGGTCCAACTTACAGGCCAGAAACAAAGGACCAAACCACCTCCTATTGAGCTGAAAACTGGTATGCATATAGTAGGAAACTTCATCTTTCAAACAAAAAAAGAATCAATGAATTCCGACTGGAAATGAAAAAGTTACACTGTCTCAAACAAGGACTAAGGCCATGTTTGCAATAGTTCAAAAAACCAAAAAATGTACAGGCCTCAAAACCATCTCGGGTTCAACTTCCAAGCATGAAACAGAGGACCAAATTACCTTGGATTGAGCTGAAAATTGGTATGCATATAGTAGAAAACTTTATCTTTCAAATAAAAAAGAATCTATGAATTTCAGTAAGAAATGAAAGAGTTATGTTATCTCAAATATGGACACAGGTCATGTTTGCAGCAACTCGAAAAACAATTTCTACAGGCAAAATCCGTGTTTGAGTTGATTTTCTACCACTGTTTTGAACATCCAAATGACAATATTTTTCAACCAAAATTTGCAGAGATGAAGTTCAACATGCAAGCTACCAAATGTAAGAAATCCGGCAGCATTTTGTTGCCGGAATCAAAAGATATAAGCATGCAAAAAAGCAACCCAAACAAGATTCACAGAAAAGAAAACTATCAACAAAAAATCGATTACAAAAGCTCATTTTGTACAGATTCAAGCATATGAGATTTTGGCTTAGCTAGATTTTGTGAATTATTCAACTCACCCAACTGTATGGAGGCAAAAATCTGGATTAATGAAGAAAGATTGAAGCTTTTTGCTTGATTCTAGCCTCTAAGAACCTGTAGAACAAAAGAAAAAGGCATGTAAGAGGAATTCAATAGTAAATTAGAAAACCCATTCTGAAATTAGGATTTTGATGAAATTATAGGGTTTTGCCGTTTTGGAGTTAGATTACCTTTGTATTTTCACTCTAGACTGAAAAAGATTGTAATTTGATGAATTTAATTGAAGAAATTTGGTTGGATTTTAATTTGATGGAGGTGGTCTATTTTCTGTTTACAGGAGGAAGAAGGAGATGATAGATTGTAAAATGAACGTACAGACTTATGTTTTCTCATTTTCTCAACCAGGTTAAGTCCTAAGTGGGCTAATGGACCCAAAAATAAAAATAAAATAAATGGCCTGAGTAATTAATTTATGTACATACACAATTATGTACAAGTTACACTATTTTACAAAACAAATTACATTTCTCTCAAGTTTTTAAACCAAACAAAATATGTGAACTTACATACAAATAAAATAAAGTATTTAACACTATATAAAAAGATAATTTTAATTTTTTAAAACATTTTTATTGTTAAAATTCTTATTTTACATAAATGCACTATTTACACCAAATGAATGTATAAGTTCACATTTTTAACTTATAAAATTCAAAAAATATATTTTCTTAATTAGAAAAATATAACAAACCATTTTAAACTCAGATTATAACTAAAACACATTTTAAAACCAAATTCTACCTTTTTATTTAAATAAACCACCTTTAAAATTACATTCTTCTAAAATTATTAAAAGAAGCAAATGGGAAATAATTAATATAATTATTGCATTTTCTCTAAAATAAAATCATTTTCCATTTATTATCACACTAACTAAATAAAATAAAGTTTTAACTATATTTTCTCATTTTTAAATTCCAAAATTCATTGTTTATTTCAAATAAACAATTTAAAATCTCAATTTTTTATTTAATTCATAATATTTAATTATAATTTCCATTATAATTTAATATTGACAGGTAATCGACAAACCAGGGTTGGTATAGACTCCCCCCTTATAAAAATTGCGTCCTCGCAATTTCTAGAGAAGAGTTTGTATTCAACACATTAATTTCATCGATAAAAAGAAATATAGATCAGCTCGAGTTTAAAAAATTTCCACTCAACTCAAATTGATAGAAGACCAAGATAAAATTGCTCGATAAATTCTATAATTTCCCAAATATGTTCGTCGGGCTTAGCGGACTATAGAATTTGTATGAGCAATACCTCATTATAATTTAATAATTTCCCAAAAAGGTTTGGAAAAATCCGTGCTCGAAAACGAATAAAAACCCAAAAAATCACTCAAATCGATATTAGAATTCAATTCAAATTAAATTCAAATTTAATCCAAAATTTGAATTTCAAAATCTCCAAAATTTGGCTAGTCTACCGATAGACATCATGGCCTCAAAACATTTCAGAAATATCATAAAAACATGAAGTAAAAATCAAAAGTCGAACGAAAAAGAACATAAAAATGCATCGACAACACAATACCCAGGTCTGAAATCTTCTCTGGGTTCAACTTTCAGACATGAAACAGGTGGCCAAACGACCTTTGATTAAAAAACAGGTGTGCACAAAGTAGAAAACTTCGGCTTTCAAAACAAAAAAAGAATCGATGAATTCTGACTGGAAATGAAAAGGTTGCACTGTCTAGAACATGGACTCAGTCCATGTTTGCAACAGTTCAAAAACAAAAATATGCCCAGGCCTGAAAACCATCTTGGGTCCAACTTACAGGCCTGAAAAAGAGGACCAAACGATCTCATATTGAGCTGAAAATTGGTATGTACATAGTTGAAAACTTCATCTTTCAAAAATAAAGAATCAATGAATTCCGACTGGAAATGAAAAAGTTACACTGTCTCAAACATGGACTAAGGCCATGTTTGCAACAGTTCAAAAAAACCAAAAATGTACAGACCTGAAAACCATCTCGAGTTCAACTTCCAAGCATGAAACAGAGGATCAAATTAACTTGGATTGAGCTGAAAATTGGTATGCATATAGTAGAAATCTTTATCTTTCAAATAAAAAAGAATCTATGAATTTCAGTAAGAAATGAAAGAGTTATGCTATCTCAAACATGGACACAGGTCATGTTTGCAGCAACTCGGAAAACAATTTCTACAGGCAAAAATCTGTATTTGAGTTCATTTTCTACCACTGTTTTGAACATCCAAATGAAGATATTTTTCAACCAAAATTTGCAGAGATGAAGTTCAACATGGAGGCTACCAAATGCAAGAAATCCGGCAGCATTGCATTGCTGGAATCAAAAGATATAAGCATGTAAAGAAGCAACCCAAACTAGATTCACAGAAAAGAAAACTATCAACAGAAAATCGATTACAGAAGCTCATTTTGTACAGATTCAAGCATTTGAGACTTTGGCTTAGCTAGATTTTTTGAGTTATTAAACTCACCTTGCTGTATGGAGGCAAAAATCCGGATTAATGAAGAAAGATTGAAGCTTTTTGCTTGATTCTAGCCTCTAGGAACCTGTAGAACAAAAGAAAAAGGCATGTAAGAGGAATTCAATAGTAAATTAGAAAGCCCATTCTGAAATTAGGATTTTGATGAAATTATAGAGTTATGGAGTTAGATTACCTTTGTATTTTCACTCGAGACTGAAAAAGATTGTAATTTGATGAATTTAATTGAAGGAATTTGGTTAGATTTTAATTTGATGGAGGTAGTCTATTTTCTGTTTACAGGAGGAAGAATGAGATGATAGATTGTAAAATGAACGTACAGACTTCTGTTTTCTCATTTTCTCAACCAGGTTAAGTCCTAAGTGGGCAAATGGACCCAAAAATAAAAATAAAATAAATGGCCTGAGTAATTAATTCATGTACATACACTATTATGCACAAGTTACACTATTTTACAAAACAAATTACATTTCTCTCAAGTATTTAAACCAAACAAAATATGTGAACTTACATACAAATAAAATAAAGTATTTTACACTATATAAAAAGATGATTTTAAATTTTAAAAACATTTTTATTATTAAAATATCTTATTTTACATAAATGCACTATTTACACCAAATAAATGTATAAATTCACATTTTAACTTATAAAATTCAACAAAAATTATTTTCTTAATTATAAAAATATAACAAACCCTTTTAAACTCAAATTATAACTAAAACACATTTTAAATCCAATACCTTTTTATTTAAATAAACCACCTTTAAAAATTACATTCTTCTTTTAAAATTATTAAAAGAAACAAATGGGCAATAATTAATATAATTATTGCATTTTCTCTAAAATAAAATCATTTTCCATTTATTATCACACTAACCAAATAAAATAAAGCTTTTAACTTTATTTTCTCATTTTTAAATTCCAAAATTCATTGTTTATTTCAAATAAACAATGTAATGTCTCAATTTTTTATTTAATTCACAATATTAATTTATAATTACCATTATAATTTAATATTGATAGGTAATCTACAAACCAGGGTTATTACATTATATAAATATGATTTATAAATGGAAAGGAAATGAATTTATATAAGTATATTTATAAATATGATCTGTAACTAAAAATGGATTTAAAACAAGAAGTTTGAGAATTTAAATCCCATCGATTTTGAAAATTGTTTTTCAAAGGTTTTGGAAGAATAATAATAGTATTGTTTTGGGAAAATTGTTTTAACTGGAAATATTTTAAACGGAATTTAAAAGAGATCAGAAAGCACTGAACTCATTTCAATCGTTGGAAAATAATTCTAGTGATGACTGTAGCATCATCGGTATTCATATTCGAGTTTCTAATTGATGAATTGCTACCTTAGTGATTTTCCATTGAAGTTGTGTTTTGGTGAGACAAGTTTTGATTTTAAAAATCCAAAGTATGATTCGATAAATATATGAAAATAAGTTTTTGGTAACTTATAATTTGAAAAATATTATAGATAAGAAAAGGAAATTTGGAATTGGAATATGAAATTAAAGTTTAACTTAAGTAAAGTTAAATAAATTGGGTTAATGAAATGATTAGATGGATTAATGAAGTGAATTAATGAAACTAAGTAATGGAATGAATATAAATTTGGGTTATAAAATAAAATTCAACTTAAGTGTAAAATGAATTGAATATGTTTGGGATGTGGTTTGATGGAATTGAATATGAGCTTAAGTATTGAAGTGATAATAAACATTAATGGTATAGTATAAAATGTTTATAATGAACTCAAGTATAATTTTTTTGATGAAATGGTCCATAAACGAATTTAGTATGCAATGAAATGTTGATAAACATAAATTGGATTTAAAGTGAATGTAAGCAAAGTGAATGAAAATAAAGTGAATGTTAATAATTGAATGTAAATCAATTGAATAGGAATAAATTGAATGATAATAAGAAATGAAAGTGTATAAAAATAATGCTGACATTTGGAAATGCAAATGATATGATGATAAATAAATTGGATGGATATTATTTGTTTGATGGTTTCTCTTGTTACATTTGCTACATTTGCATATAGTTATTGTATATTATATTATATAGTGAAGTTACTTTCTATATACATGTTCTAACTGGTTCTTGAGTGATTAGTAGGTGCGGATGGCGTATGCTTCGCATTTGGAGCTCGCTTTCGCATTATATTGGTTGTATATGCTTGTTAATACTAAAATAAGGTACACATCTCGAATTACATACCGTATTTTTATATTTTCCTTACGGGATGCCTCATTCTCGAAGATGAGATGTATATTTTTGATTATATATATTGTAAATTTTTCTGATCGAGCCGCGCAAAGGAGACCCTGGTGAAATTTTCCGTAAACTGAAGGCGTTAGAAATTTTTTGAGAATTTTGTAGAAATTTTTGATAACTAAAATTTAATTTTTTTCTTCATAACCTGGAATGATATAATAGATGGAAATTATTTTGTATAGGTGAAATGAAGTTAAAGACTTCAAAAATATGGAAATCTATTTCAACTAATTGATTTCGAAAAGTTGATGGGTTTGGCGTTTTTCTTACTCGCTAATTTCGAAGATGATACTCTTTTAAGGGGGAAGAATGTAACGACCTAGAATTTCAGTCATTTGAATTTGGAATATTTAATTGATTTTAAATATTAAAAAGGTTAATTTTATAAGTTAAATAACCTGAATTTCAAATATAGAGATTTATTGGGTAATTAAATTGTTGAATTTAATATTTGGAATTGTTCAAATAATTTAATCCTAAATTTAATGTGAATAAAAATGAGTTTGAAAGTTGAACTAAAATTCTTTAAATAAGAATGAAGGCAGTAAATTTTAAATTAGAATTAAAAGTGATTAATTTGGTTTTTATAATAATTCGTTTTAATTAACGTGTTAAATTATCGATCCGGGGTACAGTCTCGGATTTCGACGAAACCAGTTCCATTGGATCCATAATAGTGAATTATGGTACGCTGTCGAGTTTATGGCGATTGGAAGTATCGTTTGGTCATGCGAGTTCGAAATGCATAGAAATTAATTTCAGAAATTTATATAATATAATTGGGTTTGAAAAGCTATCTTCTGTATATGATCGAATTGGGTCTCGTGACTAGTTCCATTATGTTCGGAATAAGGGTATAACATGTAGGACGACAGACGGCACGCCTCGTTTGGGGATCGAGATTTTTGAGTGCATGGAGCTAGATATTTTATGTTATGTTAATATATATATATATATATATATATATATATATATATATATATATCTTAAATCACCATACTTGCCCATACTGACATCATGTCGGCCTATACCCTCTCCTTTATTTAATTAGCGTGCATCTAAGAAAATAGTTCGCCAAAATTTTCAAATTCCTCCCCCCTCCATCCAACGGCCGCCACACTCGGGTGTCACCACGTCCACTTTTGGCCTTCGACCCCAACTAAGAAAAGGTGTGCGACAATGAGACGATGGAGATGGATGGTGCAATTGGGCTTTAGCGAGGCGAGGTGGCCGAATTTTTGTCGCGTTCATGAGCGGCAGGTGGGTTCGATTGGCTCGATTCAGCGAGCTTTGGGGCGGTCCAAGTGTGGGCGATCGTTGGCGCATGGATAGGTGGAGTCGCGGAGGCGAGGAGGCGTGGCAACGGCGGCGGAATGTTAGATTATCGTGGTCGAGTTTGGTACCGGGAAACGAAGCATGAGTGAGGAAGAGAGTAATTAGCTGAAGGGTAATTAATTAAATTATGGTGATTGGTGGATATTATATTATTTATTCTAGAAACTTGTAAATTTAATATCTAACCCATATTAGGTCGGAATTGAACACGGTTGGTCGCATTAGGCTCGTATCCTCGAGCACTACATTACGGAATTGGATTGGTGATGATTGAAGATAGTGGGTATTTGAGTTAAAATTGAACGTCTGTTCAATTTTAATTCGAACCGGAGCTCTTTGGCGACTTCTGGAATCAATGTGAGTTAAACTCGCCTTTTTGGTTGACCAGAAATATATTATAGTCGATAAAATTATTTATTGGATGTGTGAATATTTTACTATTGATTGTTATTAACTGTTTGGATGATTTACTAATTTATGTTGTTGGTTTGGATATATTACCGCCCTTAGAGCGGGTGAGACCCTATTACGTTCCCGTGTAAGAGCGGATGACCCTTTGTATACAATACAGCCTCAAAGCGGTTGATTTATATTATTTGGTTATATACTATATGTGATATAGGGGGATAGGTTGGAGGGATCCAATAGGATTCCTCACAATGTTGATTTTATTTTTCATATAATTAGATATATGATATGTTGGATGTTATATTTCATGACATGGATATGATTTTGCTTATTTAGTGCTTTAGTAGCATTGGGCCTTATTTTTGGTATTTTAAAATATTATAAACTAATAATTTGATTTGGAAAGGGATTTCAAGTGATTTTAGAAATTATATATGTTTTTATAATTTTTCTTGAATTATTTAAAGAAGAAATTTATTTTAAATTAAAAAGTATAATTTTTAGAGATTTTAAATTTATAGTTTATAAAATATTTTAAATAGAGATTTTGAACAGTGAATAAAGATTTTATTTTTAAATATTAAAAATAAGTCCGCGTTTTATAGCAAAGGAATATGGTTTTAAAAAGAAAATAGGAATATTTTGGTATAAATATTTATTAACTATTTTATATAAAGTGATATACATACATACACACATACACACATACATACATACATACATACATATATATATTAAGATTTATTTATAAATATGGAAATTATAGATGTGATAATGTATTGATGTAGCACTTTACGAACAAAGTGAAGATTGGTAAAATCGTATTTTATTAATAAAAGGATAGATTTATAAACAATGTTTATAAATAAAGGGAAACTTTTTCATTGGATAAATGGTAAATAAATCATAATTTGGATTTATGATAATATATGGAATGTTGTTTTAGGAAAAATAGTTAATTCTATTTTGGTAATTGAAAGTGAGTATAGTTTTGGAGATGTTAAACGAGACGTTATTAAATAGAAAGAGATTCATAAATATAGCTTTGTAAATATGGAATGATTATGTTGAAATTTAACTATGGATTTTTATTAAGGAAATATATTTATGTTTAAAAGTTGTTTATCTATATAATTATTGTTTTAAAGTTGTTTATCAATGTTTTAATGTTTTGAAAAGTTAATTATTTAAATTATTGAAATGGTTTGAAATTAATTAAAATTATTTCTCAATAAAGTTTTGAAAATTAATTATTATTATTTATACTAATGTTTAAGGTAAATTATTATTGTTTTATTAAGAATGTTTTGAAATTATTAACTATTATCT
The DNA here is from genome assembly GCA_030737815.1 of Allium fistulosum. Classification (NCBI taxonomy): domain Eukaryota; kingdom Viridiplantae; phylum Streptophyta; class Magnoliopsida; order Asparagales; family Amaryllidaceae; genus Allium; species Allium fistulosum. Next base: position 902,538,249 of record CM060905.1, read on the forward strand.
TTAGATGTTTTGAAGTTAATTACTATTTGTTACACTATTTATTATTATATGTTTTGAAGTTAATTACTATTTATTACACTGTTTATTATTATATGTTTTGAAGTTAATTAGTATTGATATACGGTTTAATATTATATTTTAGTGTTTTAAAGTAAATGGTTAGAATTTATTTATGAGTGCTCGAGATTTATAAATAGAGTTTTATAACGGACTTGGGTTTTATAAGGAAAGTTTTATAAAATGGGTTAAGAGTTTAAAGGAAGATTTTACAAGGTAAAAGAGTTTTGTAAATGGTTAGATATTTATACAAGAATTTTAGAAATGAGTTTATAGATTTATAAAAGAAGTTTATAAAAGGTTTTATGGACTTTATAAAGGGGGCCATAGATGGTTTTTGGGATGTATAGAGGAGTTTTATAAATAGTTCCGGAGATTTATAAAATAGTTTATAAATGGTTTTAGGAATTTATAACGGCGTTTATAAATGATTTAGAATTGTATAAAAAGGAAATCTTTCTCGGTGTTTGGTGAATATACTTATGTCGTTGAGATAAGTATATGGATATATTTTTTAAGTATTGAAATATAGGGATTTGTGGATATATATGTATATATAAGAATTTTGCTATAATATTTACATAATGAAATTAATAAATAAAAATATGTATTAAAAGAGGCTAGTGGTTACTTATGTGTTTAACCAATGTTGGTTTACCCTATGGAATTAAATCCCTGATTGAATGTTTGTTGTTCGATAGTTAAATAACCAACTAACGAATTTGGACCCAAAACATAACTTTGGAAAGATCTAGGAGAAATACATGAGTTATATGGTACGGTCATCTCTAATGATGTTGTACTGTGCGTATAAATCTCGTTTCATCCCCCAGGACAAACGATAAGGAAATCCATCCCCAAACGGTTAGGAGGTGATGTTCACTCTTATCTTTGACTGTTTATTTCCTAAAGAACCGAGGTTGAGTTTGTCGGAAACTATCGAATGTTGTTTTGAAGTAACCAGGATCGGGTATGTTATCTAAAAACCACTTCGAACCAACTCAAGCTTTTTGAAGTGAAAATATCTAGAAGATGATGGAATTGAAGATGGAGCTCTCAAGTGTTTCGTTCGGTCCCAGAACGAACTTGTATGGATGAATGCTGGTATTGCATTGTTTTTTGGAGGGCAGTATTAGCATTCCAAGTGGGAAGTGCTATATAAAGGTAAAACATAGCCTCGAGCCTCATCAACTGGGAAATGACAAAAATCGGGCATGCAGCAGGGCCATGTGGGTCGCTCCCATCAGGGTATGGTTATTCCAAATCTTGATCGATTATTATCAACTCATGTATGCTTCGAGGCCCATTAGTGAAAGGGGTGATCATATTCGGTACTACTAGCTAAGTGGTAGGCCAGTCCTATGTGGCAGGGGTATAAGATGTTCTTGTCAGACCCCGATGCATTTTATCTAGAGATGTACCACCAGAAGGTAGTTCCTTATCTTGTCATAGTATGGAGTCCAATCTCCAATGCGTGCCTTTACGGTTTTGATTGTAGAACCTAGTATGCTGGAATTTAATTAATGTAACAATTTCGACTATGATTAATAAGGGTTTATACCCTAGAGATTATTATAATAGCACTGGACCTTCTATAGAAAATATTTTGGTTATCGTAAGGTAAAAACTCGTCCGTGTTTATGTGGAGCATGGTCTTACGAGATACTTTTATTTTAAAAGAGTTTGAAAACTTTAAATTCCAACTAGATGTGTTTTCTCATGCTGGTTTACCAAACTGACTCGGGTGTTATTTTATTATAATGCTTGGGTCAAATCGAGCATATTTACATATTGCTTTGGATGCATTAGAGCTCAGGAGACGAGCTAGAGGTCTTCATGACATATTCCCATATTTTTTATTTTTCCGCTGCATTGTTGTTGAAATTATCAGTATTTGTGAAGACAAGTTGTTATAACTGTCCAGGCTGATGATTGGTTATCTGTGTACTCTAATTTGATGTATGTATATAATAGTTTCTCTTTTGTAAAGATCATTGTATTATATTATATATTGTTCCGTTGCGATTGTGAGATTCTGCGTTGTTTAGTTTTCTTTCTCTCTTCTTTCTTCTTCCTTCTTTATTCTTTCTTCCCCATAACTATCCGGCTTTCCGTTCAATTTGGGTCGAACATGTGTGGTTTATTGTCAGCTTTAATTGTGCGGATTTACAAGTCGTCGTAGGAGGGCTTGCCATAATTGAAAATAGGTTGCAAATTAAAAAGGAAGTTGTAAAGAAAGAAGAGGAAACGTTCATATTATTTTGTTCAAATATTACTCTCTCATTCATTTTCATTTCATTTTTTCTTTTCTCCTTCTTCCTTCATCCTTGGCTTCCTCCTTCTCATTTATGGCTGAAATTTTCACTTAAGTAGCATAAAATAAAATAAAAATGGTTTATTCAATTATAGCAATATTGGGCGGTGATTCAAGCAATCTAGGAGACGATTCACAAATCCAGGTGTTACAAAAGGCACTATTTAGGTCTAATTCTGTTTCATATCATTCATTCACATGTGTGTAGTTATACTCATGTTCATTTTATTACTATATTGTCATGTCATACATATGTTTTATTTTCCAATATACACCCTATGTAATAATATGATCTTTCACATACCAAAAGTTGCCGAACAAAACTCCCAATTAATTGTACACTTAAGTCGAATGTGACCTCTTATTTATAACCATAAATAGGAATATGATTTTCCTAACTAATCAATAGAAAATAGAAATCCCAATTAATAACACTCTTGTCACATTTATGATCTATTAATCATATCCCATAAATAACAATTAGACCTTTCACATGCCTAAATGTTATTATGTTATGAATATATATATGATATATTCCAAACAATCACCAAATAGATTGACGAATATGATTAACCAAATAAGTATAAAACATTTTAAATGAAATTTGATTTTCTTTTAATATACATATTAGATCTAATGCTAGTTAATAGACTTCATAGGCCATTAAGATCCAAATAGAGAATATTTTTGAAATTTATCCATTATCACTCGCTTCGCAACGGACTAGGTTCCTTTAGGATTATCACATTTTATAGTAATTAAACGTCGATTTGGGAAAATAATTAAGCAATATAAACTAAGTAAAGTTGTGTAATCTTGGAAAAGTTATATTATTTATAAATTTTAAGTGACATTTGTAAATAATTGTGATTTAGCCATTTTTACTGAAATTGATGCGGAATAAAACCTTTAAGAAGGTTATTATTTATGAATTTCTGGGAAAATTCATAAATGATAACAAAAAATCTATTTTAAATTGAATTTAGAGGATCTATTATTTTTTATAGAGTAAAGTATAATTCAATAAATAATAATGCGATTTTTGAAAGGACTGTATTATTTTGAGTAGAGTAATAGTACGACTGTTTTTACGGGTTTTTAGAGAAAAATATTATTATTATTATGTAAGTATAATAGAAATAAGAGATATTTTGGGAATAGTAATAATAATAAAGACAAATTTTTTCAAAATTATTTTAGGTCAAATTATTGCTGTTTTTAAGATAAATAACGATAAAATGATTTCTGAGATTTAATCAAGAATATTATTATTTTTGAGTTAAATAGTAATAAAGTTGTTGTGAAAGATAATAAGGATGTTTTGAATAAATGTTAATATTTTTTTGCAAAGTAATAATATTATTATTTATGAAGGTAATTTGACTAAATTACTATTTTTAATGAATAACGATATTTTGAGATGTTTAGAATGATATTTTGAAATAAAGGCTATTTGAAGTATATTATTGTTTTGAGGAAATATTATTATTTTGGAGATAATAAAGGTAAACATATTTTTTGTAATAAACAATAATAGTACGATTTTGTAATAAACAATAATAATACAATTTTATGCAATTGGAATGATATTGACTTCTATTTATTTCTTATCTATGTTACGGCAAATAATCTATGGATACAATTTTTTCAATGTTCTAAACTCAAATTTCATGGATTCTAGACCAGGAGAACTATTTGTCTCAATCTGTATCCTTTTACCCATAATAGGAATTGGTATTTATCTCGATTTCGTTCTTTCTTTATCAATTGACAAGATACAAACTATCATATCTAATCATTTTCATAGATGGTTTTTTTTCTTTCTTTAATGAGATGGAAAGTCTTATAATTTTCAATTATTATATTTTTGAAACTGTTCGCTATACAATGAAATAATAACAATAAAGTGAATTAGAAAGATGTATCCTAAGTTTTTAAGAACTGTTTGAATTAAGATTCAAACTGTTTTTAAAAATCGCATAAATTTTTATTATATATGTCTTACTTGTTTCGCATGAAATTATACAATTTAATTAGATTTTATGTGAGTGAACCATAACTATGTTTGGATATGTGTTTAGAAAAATTGGAGTTATCATTATAAGATCTTCTCAATTTTTATGTTTTCTCTTGTAATCCAATGAATAACTAGTAATCCTATTTATAAGATAAATAGTAACTAACTTATATCTTAGGTTTTAGGCTTTAGGGATTAACTTATATTCCTAAAACCTAAAACCTAATAAACCTATAAATTGAGAAGATAACCAATAATCCTATTTTGAACTAAACAATTACAAGACAAATAGATTCATTGCCTATTTATAAGATAATGGAAAATGTCTCGATGAAATCCAATGAATAACTAATAATCCTATTAGAGAAAAAAAGTGGCTAACGGTCCTTTTTATAATGAATGGCGTAATATGATGATCTCGTGAATCGGTAGAATCATCAAATGATTTGCAATCACAATTGAAAAGATCGAAAAAGAGACACGAGTTAATATATGTTCTAAAGTCGCAAATACCATACATAAAATGGGTATCATTGTAGAATTGAGATCTGGAATTAAATACATGATAAGATCCATTATGTCTCTTTTAGAGTATGCCACTACCCGGACTCGAACCGAAATGCTCTAGCATTGCTTCCTAAGAGCAGCGTGTCTACCAATTTCACCATAGCAGCTTACTTGGAATAATAATAATAGTCAATTCATATTGAATCGTCTAGATGAAGATTCTAGAATCTGATATAGTTATCATTTAGGAAATGGAAGAATAAGGTTCTTTTGAACTCTTTTATTTAAAATAAAGTATTCTTTCATTTTTAATAACATTTAGAAAAATTAGAAAGATCTTTTTTATTAAAAAAATAAATTAAATTAATATGATGATTTTTTACATATCAAAATATAATTACGAAATTTAATAAATTAAATTAGAAATTAAAAGACTCGTTTTCTAAATATCTTGGTTTTAACCTAATTTTTAATGTATATAGTGTAATTTAATTAATTATTCTAATTATATAGTATTTAGTTTAATGTATTTAGTGTAATTTAGTTAATTATTCTAATTATATAGTAATTATATAATATATATATATATATAATAATTATATTAATATTTGTTCTTTGTTATGTACATAACTCAAATATAGAATAATAATTAGCGAAAAACAAATTTCATTTGATCTTAAGATAGACATATAATAAAACATTTTAATATTCATTATAATTGCAATTTATTTCTTTCCTAATGGGAAAAAAATTACACTTAAAGATGATATAAAATAATACTTAGAACTAAACAAGTAGACAGATAAGTTAATATTCGACGTAAAATAGCTACTGGTTCATAAATACATAAGTTAATAAAAAAAATTGATATTCTATATATAGAAAAGTTTTTTGAATCATGAAATTCAAATTATTCCAATATTTTCTTATTTGTTCGCTGAATAATTTTTTTTTGAATTTCCTATGGAAACCGACTTTGCTAAAGTAAAGGCTTTTATTGCAACTATATTTCCCTTTTTCTTCCAAATATTTCTACGGATACGTTTTCTTGATATAGAAATACATTTTTTTGGAACTACCATAAAAAAGTGTTCTTCCTTTTTATTGTTGTATGCGAAAGGCATGTATTGATTCAGATCATTTTCTATAGTTTTGATCTTTTTTTAAGTTCATCGATAGTCTTTTTTTAACAATACAAATATATAGTTCTAGAATATAAGAAGTAAGGATTTTTATGAGATTTCTGATATTTTCTTATCTTATTCGATTGAAATCCAATTGTTCAATTTTATAAAAAATAGAAATTAGGTAATTTAAAAAAACTACTAGAAGAAAAATTACTTTTCTCATTGACATTCTACTGATATATCCAAACAATGTATCCATATCCATATTTTACTGATATTGGTATAGTTATTTTTGCTTACTTTTCTTACTTTTTCTTTGCTTATTATAATATGTTGTATGGTTATATATTACTAGAATACAATTCTAGTCTAGTGGCAAACTTTTTTTAGTATCATATTGTCCTTCTCTTTTAAAAAAAAAATTTCTACTTAAAAAATGAATAATATGTTAGTTAAAAAATTAATAACTAAAAAATGACTCCATATCGAGCTATTTGGACAAAGCATTTGAGCAACAATTTATAACATTTTCAATACTTTGAATCTAAAAAGGTAAGGAAAATATAAAATAAGAATATTTAAGGTTTTATATCTTTTTTTTCATTTTTTTATCGTTTTCTTCAAAAACCATAAAAATTGGTGAATCGGAAACAATTATAAGAAAAAAATGAAAATTTGTAATTTTTATGGAATATACATATAAATATGCATGTATAATACCTTTTCTTCCATTTCCTATCACTATATTAGTAGGATTTGGACTTCTACCTATCTTGCGGCAATAATAAATATTCCACGTATGTGGGCTTTGTTAGGATTTTTCCTAGGAGTCCTATACAAGTAGATTTTAGGAGAGATAAGAAGTGGAAAAAAATAACAAACAAATTCCTCCAAACAAAACTTTTATTAATTCATCAAATGATTACAAGAGAAAGTCTAAAAATTGAGAAGATATCTCAATCCTCAAAACCCAAAAAAATAACTTCTTTCCCACACACATCTAATGAACTCTATACATGCATATTTACAATAGTCTTGACAAAATATCTTTTTTAAGGAGCTATTGAATACTTCCGTAGATCTTTCCCGTGTAGATAATTCATTGCCTTCTTTAAAGCAATAAAAGAGGCAACTAACCACTGTCCAAGAATTTCAAAATCTATAAAATAGGCAATGAATTTGAGTCACAATTCTACATAGATTTAAATATCTTCAAAATCTACTTAATTATGGAATATTGTATCACCAAAATCTAACAGTCTTTTCCAAGTGTTTTGATGCTAACTATAGCTATGGTATTTTCTGTTAATCTTTTTATTCAGCAAATAAACAAAAAAAAATTATCTGTTAATATCTATGGTCTTGGACTATCAATAATGATTTTTCTTTAGAGTTCGGATGCTTGATCGATCTGCTTACTTCTATTAAACTAACAATAATTGCTATTGTTAGAACCATGGTTCTTTTTTTATTTTATTTAAAGGTTGTACGATCTGAGGATAGTACAAACATACTAGATATATATAGATATAAATATTCATCCAACAAGGCTTGGCTAATAGCCTAATGGTTTTTAGGGTGGGTCACTCACCATCAAAACACTAAAAGGCAGGTGTGAGGCAGAGGCACCTCAGCAACTATAAAGACTGCCAACATGCTTGGACAACTAGCAAAAATCATCAAAAAAGTCCAACAAACCGACTAGGTACAAATACAATAATAAACATCAGTTTCAAAATTTAACAATTTTAGAAAAGTCAAAATAACCAAAGAGAGTATAATTAAATCCCAGTAACCAACCAAGGAGTTCAGGGCAGTAACCAGGAGTGCATGGCGAGAAAATAAATTTTCGATCCCAATTAAGTGTAGCCAGGATGCCTTCGTTGTTTGCTCCAAATTCACCATCATTGCATAGTACAAGCTCATCCTCCATTAGCCAGTAATAAAGTTCCAGCTTATCCTTCTCATCATCAGAAATCCACATAGAAAATATCTTCCAATTTACATGGTAGCACAAACAAGTTTCCTTATGGAATCATGGTTCTTATTTATGGTGATAATTATATGTCTCACGATCGAGGATATTTGAGATTTTTTACTTATATGAGTTTTTTCAATACTTCTATGTTGGGATTAGGTACTAGTTCTAATTTAATACAAATTTATATTTTTTTGGAACTTGTAGAAATGTGTTCCTATTTATTAATAGTTTTTTGATTCACACACCAAATACACCAAGTGCTTGTCAAAAAGCTTTTGTAACCAACTGTATAGGGAATTTTGGTTTATTATTAGAAATTTTATTGGATAATGGGTAGTTTAGAATTTTGAGTTTTGTTTGAAGTAGTTACTAAATTAATTTATAATAATGGAGTAAATTCTTTATTTATTACTCTTTGTGCTTCTTTTTTATTCCTCAACATAATTGCTAAATCTGCACACTTTTCCCTTCGCATATGGTTACATGATGCTATGAAAGGACCTACTCCCATTTTGGCTCTTGTACATGCTGCTACTATGGTGGTAGTAGGAATTTTTCTTGTAGCCCGTCTTCTTCCTCTTTTCATAGTCATCTCTATCTCTACAACGAATAAAGAGAATTCAATCAAAATGATTTACACGGTGTCTTTTTGAAATTCCAAAATTACCCCCATTCATTAATGGAATCTCACCACCCTTTCCGACTACCCACCAATGGAATTTACTATCAACTTGTCATCAATATCACTAATGAAATGTGTTGTGGCTAAAAAACATTAGCACTTAAAACACTCATCCATCCAAGGTAAATATCTTTGGATATTAGATGCACGTACGTGCGTTGTATACTAGTACCTTACATAATGAATCTTATTTCCTTAATAGGTATAATAACAGTATTATTAGGAGCTACTTTGGCTCTTTCTCAAGGAGATATTAAAAGAAGTTTAGCTTGTTCTACCATGTCTCAATTGGGTTATATTATATTAGCTTTGGGTATAGGTTCTTATAGGGTTGCTTTATTCCATTTGATCACTCATGCCTATTCGAAAGCTTTATTGTTTTTAGGATTTGCATCCATTATCCATTCAACAGAATCCATTGTTGGATTTTCACCACATAAAAGTCAAAATATGGTTCTTATGGGAGGATTAATAAAATATATTCCAGTTACAGAATTAATTTTTTATTAGGTACACTTTCTCTTTGTAGTATTTCACCTCTCGATTATTTTTGGTCAAAAGATGAAATTCTTAATGATAGTTGGTTGTATTCACCAATTTTCGCAATAATTGCTTCATTTACAACAGGATTTACTACATTTTGTATGTTTGAAATGTATTTACTTACCTTTGATGGACATTTGCGTATTCATTTTCAAAATTGGAATAGCGCTAAAAATAGTTCTTTCCATTCAATATCTTTATGGGAAAAAGAAGTACCCAAAAGAATATAAAAAATAATGTTTCCAACAATGAATGCTTTATTTTTTTTCAAAAAATACATATCAAATTGAAAGTGTTTTTAAAAATAGAGTACAATATTTTAGTACTTTCTTTAGAAATAAATATATTTACACTTATCCTCATGAGTCGGACAATACTATGTTATTTCCCATGCTTATATTTGTATTATTCACTTTATCGATTGCATCAATTAGAATTGATTTTGATGAACTAGATCCTTATCTATTATCAAAGTGGTTAACTCCCTCTACAAAAAATTTCCATCAAAATGAGTCTTCGAATTTTTATGATTTTTTTTTAAAATGCAGATTTTCAATAAGTATAGTCTTTTTTGGATTATTTGTAATATCCATTTTATATGGATCTGTTTATTCATCTCTACATAATTTGAGTTTAGTCAATTCATTTGTGAAGAAGTGCCGCACAATAATTTTATTTGACCTAATAAAAAACGTGATATATAACTACTCGTATAATCGTGGTTTAGATATTTTTTTATACTAAGATTTATACTGAAAATGTAAGAGAATTAGCTAAACTAGTTCAGTTTTCTGATAGACATATAATTGATGAAATGATAAATGGGATTGGTGTTATTAGTTCCTTTATAGGTGAAGGGATTATATATATAGGATGGGCGAATTTCATCTTATCTATTCTTGTACTTGTTGGGTTTCGGCATTCCCGCGTACCGTACGCGTTCACTTCACCGTGTCTAGCCGAGGTCAACGGTCGAAGTCTCCCATGCCGGCGTCCCGATTGAACATCCCTTCATCGCCTCCATCGAGCATATAATCTGGTTTTGGCAACACATTGTAACAAAAGGAATCCCCAATGTTACATGCCACCAATTCCATATATATACCATGATTATTCCACATATCCTGCGATGTGGGACTTTTAACCTGTTCAATCCATGCACCCACTCCATTTTACAATGCGAGCCACATCTAACAGTACTTTTCTTTTGTATTCATTTTTTCTTAATTTTTTTATTTATATATAAATAAAAATCTATATAAATATGTAAAATAAATTAGGTTGTTTCCTTTATTTGGGCATATATAAAAAATATTGTGCCATTTCGTTTCATATTGCATTTTCAAACCTATCGTTTTTTAAATATCTCACTAGGCGATTTTATCATTTATAATCGAAAGGAAAAGTTACAATAGGTTTTTCAAACCAAAATAAGTTTTCTCTTCTTTAAGTTTTCCTAATTCCCAATTAATTTAATGGATATCAAGATAAGAATCTTCATAAACCAGACTATCTTTATCTTCTTTAGTGGATCCCTCTTGTTCATGCTTCGTCTTCTTCGTTTCATAAGTTGTTTCTACATCGCTTTCTTCCATTTCTGAGCTTTCTTTCAGCTTCTTAGTACCAATAGGCATGACATTCTGCCTAAATAGTAGACACATGCAATAAATAAGAGAATGCTAATAGCCATAGAATTTCTCAATTTTAATACAAGGTACTTATTAGATTGAATCGAATGATTTTGCCACATCCAAAAACAATCCAATCCATTTCATGAATAAAATATGACCAGTTAACCAACCAACAGAACTACTTGTTACAAATAACATCTTGTTGTTGCATCGAAACTTATAAATGTTGACTAATCTGGCTAACGTTGAACTTGGTAAAATGAAATGGTTGAATAATTGGAAAATGAGATTATTTAGGAATACATATCAAATGCTGAGATTACGCATGGAATTTCTGGTAGTTGGTCCATAATCAAAAAAGTTTTTGTGATTGTTCCATAAGAAATGAAAGAAAAGATATGGTAAAACTAGGATAGTTATTATATGAGGTCTACCCAATGCTAGATGCAAATGCGCATAATATATCGATATAAACATCATGAGGTGCCCCATAATAAAACCTGCTGTTGCTGATATCTCCTTCTCAGTTCTTTCTTCCATAATCCAAGCTCAAAGAAGGAAGAGATAAGATGGCCTTATGGAAAATGTGGTCAAAAATCCATAATAGAGTCAAACCACAATGACCGAATTTGTTATCTTCATGCATAAGGATAATAGATTACCCAGTAGAAAAGATTTTAAAATCATCACAAACCTCCCTTTTTTCTTTTCTATTTCAATTTCTCGATTATTATATTATAATTTCTTAAATTTTCATATATATAAAGAGATAGACCAGAAATGACATCTCTTATGTCAACGATACCATCTTCTTCGATTGAATGACATCTCTCATGTCAATCACACCAAAGAAATAATAAATGGATGGAATTGGGATATAGATGGAATATAATGGAATAGAGCCACGTTGAGGTTTCCAATGAAATGAGGCATGGAACTGTTAAATTTTGGCGACACTATATGGAGAATTGTAGAGGTCGGAAGTAGCTTCGCAACGGAGAAAACGGTTCGCAAATCGGAGTTCGGAGGTGGAAGTTTTAAGGAAAAAGGTGGAGTAGGCTGTTTTTGGCAAGGTCAGACGTCTGGCCCTTCTGGAAATCTGCATCATTGTTCCAGAGAATGAGCTCAGACGTCTGACCAAAAGGGTCAGATGTCTGAGTGTGCAGTGTTGGTTCCAGAGACTTTTATCCGACATCTGACCAAATGGACAGACGTCTGAGCTGAAGCATACTCTTTTCCAGAGGCTAAGGTCAGACGTCTGACCATGTTGGTCAGACGTTTGAGACGTTTTTCTGCCTGTTTTTTGTACGGACTTGGCGTGAAGATTTGTGTCAACTGCAGGGGCAATCTCGGAACATTGCTTAGGGTTTTTATTCTCCTATATAAGCTAGCTTCAGGTTCCATATAGAAGAGGGTGCAAGCGACTGCAAGAGATTAGCCTCCACAAATTAGAGTTTAATCAAAACCTAATTTTCTTCAATTCTCTTTTTCACAATTCAATTTCTTATTATAATTTTGATCATTGTAATCAATCTCTTGTAATCTTCTCATCAATATTAATAAAAGCTCTCTCTTAAAGTGGATGTACACTAACACAACGTTAGTGGAACCACTATAAATCGCTGTGTGATTTACTTTTTGTTATTACTTGATTTCTGAATTGCTTGTTTAGGATTGTGATTGTCTTTGGATTGATTGAGATTAGAATTGAGTTATTGGTTGGTTGTTTTTACACTTCTTACCACGATCCCATCTTCTGTTGTGCTTGTGGGGTTTCGATTCGAGTGGTCTCCAGTTGGAATCCCGACTCCAACATTTGGTATCAGAGCATTGGTGTTGGTAGGTGGTTGTAGAAATGCCAGAATCAGATAATACCTCAAGTAGTTCCTCAATGGGTAATCCAAGTGGTGTAGCTCCTTATGTACGTGGATCGTATGTAGCTTCAGGATCACAATTGGTAATAGACAAGTGGAATGGCGATAATGATTTTGAAAAATGGCAATGGAAAATGAAAGTGGTTCTAAGGAGGAATCGGGTGCATCGGGTAGTGTTTGACATACATTTGTTGTCGGCGGACATCTCGGATGATGAGAGAGAGGATATGGAAGAGTGGGCATTCACTACACTTCAACTTGCTTTAGGAGAGAATGTTATCTCTGAAATTAGTGGTGAAACAACCGCTAAGGGTATTTGGGACAAGTTGGAGGAGTTATATATGAAGAAGTCACTGACAAATCGTTTGATCTTATTGCGAACGTTCTTCACCTATAAGATGTAGAAATGTACTTCGCTAAAGGCGCATTTGAATACTTTTAATGATTTGCTAATGAAGATGAAGGCGGTAGATTTGAAGATCGAGGAAGAGCATAAGGCGATGATATTGTTGTATTCGTTGCCAGATCGCTATACAGGTTTCTCAAATAGTTTGATCTATAGCCGAGATACATTGACTCTTGATGATGTCAAGACGGGTCTTCTTAGCGAGAAGTTGCAGGATCAAATGAAGGAGTTAGGTAATGGAAGTAGTGGTGCTAGTAGTGGTCATGGTTTGTTTGTGGAGAAGGAGAGGTATGTGAAGAAGGAGAACCGGGGGCGTTCTAAATCAAGGAACCCCGGTTGGAGAGGAAAGTCGAAGGAAAGAAAAGGCAGGTGTTATATTTGCAAGAAGCCCCGTCATTGGAAGAATGAGTGTCCTGACAAGGAGAAGGCAAAGAAGGAAGTAGCATCTTCATCTGTAGCGGTGGAGAGTGGAGTTGGTGAGGGAGATGTAGATGTTTTGTCAACGGTAGCATCGGATGTTTCGGGTAGCGAATGGGTGCTCGATTCGGGGGCGTCTTATTATATGACGCCAAATGGGAATTGTTTTTCTTCTTACATAGACAAAGAAGGAAATTCAATTGTTATGGGAAATGGTGCTATTTGCAAGTCGAAAGGCATTGGTTCCGTGCAAATTCGGATGTTTGACGGAGTGGTTCGTACTCTCACTAATGTTCGCTATGTTCCGGGACTTCGGAAGTCGCTTATCTTTTTGGGGCAGCTGGATTCTTTAGGTTGTAAGATCACTATTGAGAGTGATAGCTTGCAGGTTACGAAGGGGGCGCTTGTGGTGATGAAGGGTGCTAGGACTCATGGTATTTATTAGCTTCAAGGAGTGACTGTAGAAGGTGAAACTTGTATAGGAGTTGATAGTACTCGTGGCTTGGATGCGACTAGGTTGTGGCATTTGAGGTTAGGTCATGTCTCGGAGAAGAGTTTGGACATTCTTCGGAAGAGGGAGATGATCGATGGAGAAAGTTTCAACAAGTTAGAGTTTTGCGAAGAATGCGTCATGGGGAAGCAAACAAAAGTTTCATTCGGTGAGGGAAAGCATGATTCGAGAAGAGTTCTTGAGTATGTTCACACGGATGTTTGGGGACCGGCACCTGTAGCTTCTTTAGGTGGAGCTCGCTATTATATTTCCTTTATAGATGACTTTTCTTGGAAAGTTTGGGTGCATGTAATGAAGGCCAAGTCGGAGGCATTTGCAAAGTTCAAAGCATCGAAGGCTCTTGTTGAAAATGAGAGTGGAAAGTCTTTGAAGGTTCTAAGGTCTGAAAATGGCGGAGAGTATATTTCCGGAGGATTTTTGGAGTTTTGCAAGCATCATGGTATTCGGAGGCATTTTACTACACCTGGAGATCCGCAGTCGAATGGTGTTGTGGAGACAATGAATCGTACTCTACTTGAGAAAGCTCGATGCTTGAGATTGACATCGGGTTTGGCGAAGGGATTTTGGGCTGAAGCTTTGTCAACCGCAGTGCATATTATTAATCAAATTCCATGCTCAGCTATTGGTAACAAAATTCTGGAGGAAGTGTGGAAGGGAAAGAGCATTGAATTGATTTATCTTCGTGTCTTTGGAAGTCCGGTTTATGTGCATGATCAAGGAAATGGTAAGCTTGAACCCAGAGCTTTCAAGGAGATTTTGCTTGGCTATACGGATGGAGTAAAAGGCTATCGGATTTGGAATCCGGAAATGAAGAAAGTAGTGGATTCTCGTCATGTTACTTTTGATGAGTCGGCGATGTTCAAGAAGAATGGAAGCTCATCGGATGTTCCGGATTTGGTTCATGGTGAATCAAAGGAGAAGGAAATTATTTCCACATTTTGTCCAAGGAGTAGAGAGAGTAGAGTGGTTGGAGATGCTTGCGAGGAAGTAGTGGTTGATGTTACATCACATAGTCCATAGGGTATCTCTAGTAGTGTTGGTGATGCGCATGATTCTAGAGAAGATTCGGTTCAAGATGGAGCTGAAGGGAGTTTGGGTGATGGTATTGCTACTCGGGTTGGTCATCGTACTATAAGACCACCAGAAAGATATGGTGATTGGAAATATCTTAGTTTTTGTGATAATTTGGACTATTCTCTTCATGTAGTCCAAGATGAGCCGATGGACCTTGATGACGTCATAAATTCGAGTGACAGCTCGAAATGGATTTGTGCCATGGAGGAAGAGATGCAATCGTTGTTGAAGAATCAAACTTGGGATTTGGTTCCACTTCCTAAAGGAAACCGTGCTATTGGGTGCAAATAGATATACAAGGTGAAGGACGATGGAAGATACAAAGCTAGGCTAGTGGCTAAGGGGTTTGCACAAAGGAAGGGAAAGGAGTATGATGAGATATTCGCACTGGTTGTGTGCCATACTTCTATCTGGATATTACTTGCTATAGTTGTTATTCACGACTTGGAGTTGGGGCAACTTGATGTGAAAACCGCCTTCTTGCATGGTGACTTGGATGAAGACATCTACATGGAGCAACCGGAAGGTTTTGTTGTGGATGGTAAGTCAAATTTGGTTTGCAAGTTGAAGAAATCACTATATGGACTAAAGCAATCACCTAGACAATGGTACAAGAGGTTTGATCATTTTATGCTTGAAAATGGTTTTGATAGAAGCATTAAGAATGCTTGTGTTTATTTTGAAGAAGTTGAGAAATGATTGTTGGGTGTATTTACTCTTGTATGTGGACGACATGCTCATTGCTCCTAAGGATAAGAATGAAATCAACAAGCTAAAACTGAGTTTGAAATCGGAGTTCGAAATGAAGGATCTTGGAGAAGCAAGAAGGATATTGGGCATGGAAATTGTAAGGGATCGAAAGCATTTTGAGTTGAAACTAACTCAAAAGGAATACATTGAGAAAGTTCTTTTCCGGTTTAGCATGGAGAATGCAAAGGCGTCAAATACACCTTTACCTTTGCATATGAAGCTTTCGAGTAAAGGATCACCTATCTTGGAGGAAGACAATTATATGGCAAAGGTGCCATATGATAGTGTGGTTGGTAGTCTAATGTATGCTATAGTGTGTACAAGGCCCGATATTGCAAATGTCGTCAGGATGGTTAGTTGATACATGGCTAATCCGGGGAAATCGCATTGGGAAGCTGTGAAGCTTATATTGAGATACCTTAGAGGCACATCATCTCATGGTCTTGTTTTTGGCGGTAGTAAGGCGATGAATTGCAAGTTGGTTGGTTATTGTGATTCGGACTATGCCGGTGATAGGGATCGTAGAAAATCAACTTCCGGATATGTCTTCACACTTGAGGGTATAGCCATAAGTTGGAGATCTAGATTGCAGACTATAGTTGCTTTATCCACTATGGAGGCGGAGTTGATGGCCGCAGTGGAGGCGGCAAAGGAGGCACTCTATTTGAAGCGATTGTTGTGTGACTTGGGTTTCGAGCATGATAGTATTGATGTTCGATGTGATAACCAGAGTGATATTCACTTGGCAGAGAATTTGGCGTTTAGCCCACGAACTAAGCATATTGAGGTGAGAGAGTCATTTCTAGTAGCCATGAATGAGGATAAGCAAGTATATCTTCGGAAAGTGCATACAAAGGATAACGCAGCAGACATGTTCACTAAGGCTTTGCCGGTTGTGAAGTTCGAACATTGCTCGAACTAGATTCGCTTGGAGAAATGCTAGGTGCCACAGGGTGGCATGGTTAAGGGAGGAGCTTGGTGGTAGATGAGAAAAAGTATCGGTGAGAGATTGAGGTTCTATCTTCTTGGTTAGTGCTAGTCTTTGGTGAGATAGCTTAGGATTTGGATGTTTTTAACATTTCATTAGCGGGAGGGGGTTTTGCCTGAGCTCGTTGGTGGAGTGCAATGGGTGGTGGCTTTGCCGGAGCTCATTGGGAAAGCATTCATGTTTGGTTGAAGGTAGAAGAAGTGATAGTTGGTGCTATCGGTTGTTGTTGATGGTATGGTACCATTAGAGTTGGAGATAGATATAGTGTCAAGGTGGAGTGTTAAATTCTGGCGACACTATATGGAGAATTGTAGAGGTCGGAAGTAGCTTCGCAACGGAGAAAACGGTTCGCAAATCGGAGTTCAGAGGTGGAAGTTTTAAGGAAAAAGGTGGAGTAGGCTGTTTTTGGCAGGGTCAGACGTCTGGCCCTTCTGGAAATCTGCATCATTGTTCCAGAGAATGAGCTCAGACGTCTGACCAAAAGGGTCAGACATCTGAGTCTGTGCAGTGTTGGTTCCAGAGACTTTTATCAAACGTCTGACCAAATGGTCAGACGTCTGGGCTGAAGCATACTCTTTTCCAGAGGCTAAGGTCAGACGTCTGACCATGTTGGTCAGACGTCTGAGACGTTTTTCTGCATGTTTTTCGTACGGACTTGGCGTGAAGATTTGTGTCAACTGCAGGGGCAATCTCAGAACATTGCCTAGGGTTTCTATTCTCCTATATAAGCTAGCTTCAGGTTCCAGATAGAAGAGGGTGCAAGCGACTGCATGAGATTAGCCTACACTAATTAGGGTTTAATCAAAACCTAATTTTCTTCAATTCTCTTCTCCACAATTCAATTTCTTATTAGAATTTTGATCATTGTAATCAATCTATTGTACTCTTCTCATCAATATTAATAAAAGCTCTCTCTTAAAGTGGATGTACACTAACACAACGTTAGTGGAACCACTATAAATCGCTGTGTGATTTACTTTTCGTTATTGCTTGATTTCTGAATTGCTTGTTTACGATTGTGATTGTCTTTGGATTGATTGAGATTAGAATTGAGTTATTGGTTGGTTGTTTTTCCACTTCTTACCACGATCCCGTCTTCCACTGTGCTTGTGGGGTTTCGATTCGAATGGTCTGCAGTTGGAATCCCGACTCCAATAGGAACGAAGTCACTATGAAAAAGTTTTAAGAGTTACGAAGGAAGGTTCAGGCTAATGGGTTAAAAACAGGAGTTGAATCTATATGGTCGAATCCTTATTGTTCCTCAGTAGCTCAATGGTAGAGCGGTCGATCATTAATCGATTGGTCATAGGTTCGAATCCTATTTGGGGATATTTGATAGATTCTTAATTTCATTAAAGAATGAATAATTGAATGAGGGGGCTTGCTTTGACCATTATGGTAGGTAATTCGTTACCTGCTTTTGTTTCTATTGCATCCTATCTCATCGTATCACATTCCGTTTTATGATATTTGAGAATCACCATCAATACCTTGGCGTAGATCCAAGATGCAGTCATCGATTTTCAGATGATGTACTAGCAATGCATCAAAGATGCAGTCAACGATTTTCCCGATAGACCATAATTAACGCGAGCAAACATATTAATGATGAGAAACACATTTTTTCCTATGCTACTAGTACTTGTACTTTCTATGCTATTCTGCCCAAGCATGGCTGAGGAAGAGTTAAGGGGAGTAAAACACAAATCTGCTAATTCAAGTATGGTTACTATATGTAATCAAAAAACCTTCACGATAAAATAAATAAAAAGTAAGGCCATTTCATTCCAACAAATGACCATACCCAAGTTCAATAGCTCATATTAGGGCAAATTATGCAATATTTTACCATTATTACTACGTGGACGTTGTATAGTTAATTATGATTTTGTTATGTTGATGACATTGATGTTTGTGTTACCAACATAGAGTAGTTAGTACTTGTTTGACGAGTTTGATGAATGTATTACTAATATAGAGTAGTTAGTGCACATTTGATGAGTTTAATGTCGTGTTACTAGTGACGAGTGATTAGTGCACATTTGACGATATTTGTTGTTGTTGATTTATTTGATGGAGTATTATTGAATTCATGTGATGTTTAATGGTTGTAAGTTGATATTATTACCATTAGCCCATGTTTATGATGATTAATTGTGGTGACACGATAGGGTATGAGATTTTTTGCTTGTATTGGTTGCTTGGTTGTTATGTTGTGCAATGTTATGTGCCAACAAAGAGCATGAAATAGAATTATGTGGGCTATCATGAAAAGGTATGTTGGCAGTCTTTCCATATGCAATAGCCCATGGATTCCTTGATGTCGTGGTATATAGGATAATGCGCAGTGCAAACATAGTTGATCACCTTTTTATTTCTACTTGATATATATGTATTTGTAAATTTTGTAGGTAGAAGCAGGGGAAAAAAGGTCCACGTAACATGTTGTTTGTTTTGTATATTTCGCATGTTATATTTTTATAAATTTAATAATAGTTGATATATATGAAGATGTGAATGTTTATTTGATGAATTGCATCTTGTATTATATTCATTTACTAAAATAGTATATATATATTGTTGTTTAATTTCACTGTGAGATTTTAATATTTTTGTTCATATTTTAGATTTTTAGTTATACAACCAACGACTCGTTATTTTTTTATATAAGGGATTAGTACGAAAGCGTATTTTAACGGCGTTTGTCACTAATTTTAGAACTTATAATAGTGGGACATTACACAATTATTCAAATTACAACATCATTATGTCTTTATACAGATATAGATTCAATTAATTATTTCATTCATATATTATATTAGCAATTAGATAATATAACTCATTTGAAGACAAACCAATTAAACCAATCAAACCAAACTAGTATGTTTCACTATTGAAAAATATCGGTTTGGTTTAATTTGGTTTATGGTTATGAGTGATTATTTCAATTTTAATAATTTTTTGTTGGTTTCAAACTGAATCAACCATTTTCTCACCCCCTGTGTGTTTTGGGGGAAGGGAAGATTTGTTGCTTTGAATTTCTATGCCATTGTCTATTAGGTTATTACTAAAGGTCAGATTTGTACATAGCATAAATGAGAAAATTTGTAAAACACTCTTTAAGTTTCAAAATGCAAAGCCACCCTCTCCCAAAAACATGTTATACATACATACATATATATATCTTTAAGAATACTTGTAATATCTTTGGTATCATACTTTTTTGATATCAGCGTGAACTATCAGAAATGTCCCTCTATAGATATTAACAAATTTTAATATCACTTAAAAATAGGATCTAATAATTAACTTCCAACTACATATGATTTTAACACAAAAATACGACTAAATATTTGTGTAAATCATTTTCCCTTGGAAATGTTAAACATATAGAATTTGTAGGAAAACAATTCACGCACGAAGTGCGTGCCATAACGCTTGTGTGTGTGTATGTGTGTGTATTTGTGTGTGTGCATAACCATATTTTCAAGTTTCATACTATTTACAGAAACTTTGTAAATATTTGCAATTTTTCATGAAATTTCGTTATGATCTCAGAAACATGCGGTTACTATTCAGATTTAATTTCAGATAAAAAAACAATTTTTTCCATCGAAATTAAAATTAGAGATGTAGTTTAAAATATGTTTTTGGAAAGAGTGTTTCGCGTATCAATTCTAAAAACAAGGGGCAAAATCAAATTTAATCAACCATCATTTTGCAGGTGTATTAACTAGTACAACTGCACAACGGTGAAGGAACCGACCGTTCAATTGGATAATTTTGAGAAAAAAATAATTTTTGTAATTTCTCATTAATTTCACTTAAATTTTTAAGGATAACATTATGGAAAAAAAAATAGAATTTCAAAATACGAGATGAATTAGAATTAGAATTTTAAAATTCAAATTTTAATTATTAATAACATTAACATTTTGAAAATTAAAAAAATTTAGTTTGAAATTTGAATTTAAATTCTTCGTAAATCAAAAAATAAAATTTGAATAAAAAAAGAATATGAAAAAATTTCTTTAAACTGAAAACTTATTCTTAGGCAATTTGATTGTGAAATGTTTATGTAGAGTGTCCAATTTCCGTTTTACATCTTTTATACGAAAATATTCAATTTTCATAAGATCCTTTTTTTCAAGAGTTAAATAGACAATCTTTTGATTTATAAGGCAACAAAAAAAAATCTATGTAGAATTTGAGTTTTAAAAGTTTTATTTTTAAATTTCTAAACATTGATTCTTTAATATTGTCTTTATTATTTATACTACTAAGTTCATATTTTAGTATCCTCGTATCATCTTTAATACCTAACTAGTGCGAACCCGTGCTTTATATACGGGTTGACAGAATAATTTCAGAATTTCAAGTTATAGTAAAATAGCACATATGGCTATGCAAGCAAATTTGTACCATGTCAAAAATTAGAAATTCATACAATTAGCAGTCACCTGAATCAAATGGTTAGGTGAAAGGGAAGGATATAGCCTACAGTATATGGTTTTTGGCAATTAGTGAAAATAACTATATATAACCTGAAATAATATTTTGCATATGGGCTGGTGATATTGTAAGTGAATACGTTGATAAGAATCAGTTGCAAGATATAGTTTTTGGTAGGTAGAGATAAGTTTAAATAGATAAAAATTTGACTATCAGAAACTACAGTATATAGAAGTTGTCAAAACATCAGCAAATGGAAGAAAAAAATTTCAAGCAACAGGAGCAATATTTGGCCAGAAAATATTGTTATACGGGCTTTTTTAAATGATGAAACACCAAAAGTAGTTAAAATATAATAAAAATCAGTGCCATGCAGATGAAGGCTTCTCGTTAACTTTATTTCATCCATCTACGTAATCCTGTCCAAAAATATCAAGAGCATCCTGGAAAAATAACAAATTTGTTAGTTTGTTAGTGTTGGAACATGTAGTTAATATGTTTTAATTAAGCTTTAAATATTTTTGTCCAAAATGGTTTTCAAATCAATCGTACATTTGATGGTAACGAAATGAATAAATTTTTGGGTAGTTTGTTAGAATCATTTATAGTATTGAGATTATGTTGCATTAAAGAGTTGATAACTAAATATTATTCTAAAAATAACAACAGTGGAGGAAGTTTACACAATGTATCAAACTATATAGAAAGAAATAGGAGAAATGATCATACTTAGAGAAGAGAATAAGCAAAACTTCCATATATAATTAGTATATTTGTATCACACTGTTTATTTACCTATTGAAAATGCCAACGCTTAAAAAAATTCCATATATAATTAGTATATTTGTGCATTTGTGAGCATATCAACATTAAAGTTATAGTTCATGGTACTCTATATTCTTCTATTTTCTTTACTATTCAAATCAAATACAACCAGTATTTGAAAATATCACAATAGTTAGTTGACCTCAAATGTTTTGGACTAGAAGCTTGAACGCGTTACTGCACATAGAGCAAATTGATCAAAATTGTGTTGCAAATATATAGTGTTTATGAAGGGTTCAGGATGAAGACTTGAAACTCAGTACACTCATAGGTGCTCTGTTCATCCATGGATTATCAAAGCAATGGATATATATATATAGAGAGAGAGAGAGAACAATTTGAATCGAGAAAAAATTATGTAAAATGCTTTGTGCGCGGAAAACTCCATTCACTGTGAATTTAAATAAGAAATATGGAAATCGAGGAGCTTACCATTTCAGTTGTTAACTCTTTGAGGTTGTTAGCATGTCTAGTTTGATATCGAGAATTGCAATAACTTATAAAATTGAAAATCTTAGATCAGTATCACCATGCTGTGCTAGTATAATTTTAATAGCTAAATCTTTATTATTATATCCACCTTTTGTATATGATATTGCACTATACTAAGTTATCAGATCGTCGAACAAAAATTTTTAAATGAGGAATTTAATTCTGACTATGACAAGAAGATAATAAATCCATTGAAGCAAGAGAAGTCGTTGATTATATTGCCAAATGAAATAACACTATTATGAATCCTGATTCCATGAATGCAAAGTTATACTATATACCGGTAAATAGAGCAAGCAGGAACTAATTCAATTATGAAAAAATAAAATAAAAGCAAGCAAAAGCTAATATAGAAGACCCAATCATAAATGACCTTTTTATGTAGATAGGGAATTGCACATCACAAATAAGATGTAATTGTGGTAATTTGGTGAATTAGGTAGGAGTGAATTTTGCATAATGTTATTAATAGTGATGCAAAGTGGAAATTCTTTATAGGGAAAATTTGGGGTGGAAAATACGCCCACATTTCTTTCATGGAAAAGGATGAAACTTAAGTTGATTGACGAACATTAAAAAGTAAAGATGACTTTACTAGTAAATTATATGTTGAAAATTTTAGTACACTTTAGTTATTTCCTTATTACTAAACAAATTCAACCAACTCTTTATTGGGAATAAATTTATTTTAAAAATTTAATTAAGCTACAATTGTGCATTTAATAAGGTTTGAAATTCAGTCATCAAAGATATAAGCAGCCGTTATAGTGTTAAATCAAGCAAGCAAGAAAAAATTTAACCAAATTATATAGGTAAAAATCAGTTGGTATATATATTTATAAATCAAAAACTACGAACTAACGGCTATTAATTAATGTTGAAAATTTAAGTACTATATTTCTACTAAAAACATCTCTTATTTATGTTATATTATGTTAAATAATAATAATAATCAATTTGAACATTGCAGCATTTGTTCCTTACCTAATTTTCCTACGGTTGAAAAAGCACTATTACTAAAAAAGAATAAACTATTATCTAATTTAATGTAAAAATGAAAAGTTAAGCACATAGATTCACAAATAGAGTTTGAACGCGGAAAAAAAATTCTTACTATTTAAAAATATGATATATATATATATATAGCTAGACATTCTCACTTATAAGTCTACATTATCACTAATTAAATTATCACCGTTATATAGTATAGAAATGAAATTTCATATTTGGGATGATAATTTGTAACATCCCCCTACTTAGAGGTCCAAAACTAACGGTTATGGATGCTGCAGTCATCCACAGATTCTCGGCGACCAAATACGGCGGTGTTAGATACATTGATACACAGAAACACATGAATATGGAAAAAAATTTAAAACATCAAACAAGATCACATTTCATTTCAAAACATTTCCAAATTCATTACATAATCTCATCATCGTTAACCATGTTCAGAAAAAATATATTTATTACAACATACGCCAAAAGTGACATATGAAGATGCCCCCTTAGACGATCAGAGTATATAAAGGCAATTTAACAATTTTTCCATTACAAACAACACAACGGAATCAAATAAAAGAGAACTCTATATATCTATCATGCCTCATGCACCTCTCCAGAAGCTTTATTCGTCTAATGAGGTACCTAAAAACTTCAACTCTCAAACTACTCAAAATCAATTGAGTACCCGAGAGTTTAAGGGGAAAACATAAACTTCGAGTCAGACATAAAGCGTGGTATGTAATCTACCATCTCAATTTAGATATCCAGTGAGACCACGCCGCTTAGCGAAAGGGTTTCCCCTCACTAATATCCTAAAACCTTTTTATATAACCATATACTGTGCTCCTGCAACCACAATGGTTAAAACATCTCAAAATAATATGATACGATGATATGCGAAACAGGTAAATCAATTCAAGATTACTCATCCCCATTCATTTTGACTATCTGTCACTGTTATAGTTTCTAGGATTTCTATTAACCTAATAGTTTTCATGGGCTAACTAATAATCAGTTAAATGTTTAAGGACTCCCTGTCCAATTACATAGTTTTCATGGGTTAACTATGAACCTATTAGTAACTCCAATATCTTTATACTTATCCTAGTTTTCATGGGTTAACTAGGAACCTATTGGTAACTCCAATATATTTTCTTCTTATCCTAGTTTTCATGGGCTGACTAGGAACCTATTGACACCTGTCAATATATTAATCCGAATATAGTTTTCATGGGCTAACTATAAACCTATTGGCCCCTGCGAGTATCAAATCATAGTTTTTATGGGCTTACTATGAACCTGTCTTTCTGACATCTTCCTTTATACATAGTTTTCATGGGCTAACTATGAACCTATTGGCCCCACCAATATCTTTTCCTATACACAGTTTTCATGGGCTTACTGAGAACCTATTGGCCTCTGCCAATATCTTTCTTTATTATTTTAGCATCCTATATTATGGTCTTCCTGACCTCCTAGATGCAACTCTACTCATTCAGGAGTTAACTTAATTTACATTCACTACTGGGTCAACCTAGTTGGTTAGTTATGCCATTGTTTTCTTTAAAAATGAGATTGGGTTATTTGTTTTGAAAATTAAAGCCCTTCGATACCTTGCTTTCGACCTCACTGGATGACCTCCTTCGAAAGCATATAAATCTCTTTTCAAAACATTAGGCTCATGCCTTTCGAACACTTTAAAACCTTTCTTTCGAAAACTTTCGAATGTATTAAAGTATTAGCATTTAACTTTAGAAGCATAGCTTCAAAACAAATTGAAAGTACCCCTTTCGAAACCATTGGGTTATACTTAAAATAGTATTTGGGTTAAAGTGAATATAAATGAAAGTATCTCTTTCGAAACCATTCTTTATCATATAAAAGTATTGGGGAAAATTTGATGGCGTCGGCACCATCCCTTTCGAAAACTCCAAAACATTTAAGCAAAACACTGAAGGATAGCTTCGAAACCCCCTTCTGAAGCCATTGCCTTCGAACTCATGAACCCTTTCGAAAGCATTCAGGAAGTGATTTAATACATCTTTAAAACAAACACTATCCTTCAAAAGCATTGATAACTTCAATACACTCGAAAGGCAAAAGAACGGTAGTAGGGCTTCGACTAGGTCGAAACCCCTTCTTTCAAAAGCATTTATTTATAACTAAAGGAACTCATTCGAAAGCCCTTATTTTTAAAATAGAAAATCGCAACCCCTTCGAAAGCTATTACAAAACTCCTTTCGAAAACATATGTTTCGACTATGTCGAAAGCTTTAGTAAAACAAAGGCATGCGCTTAACTTTTTAAAACAAACTAAGGTATCGACCTCATCGGAAATAACGCTTTCGACACCATACCTTCCGCCTTTTTCCAATCCACTACGTACCACCTAAATGATACCATGTGTATTAGTTTCGGCTTAATAGGGTTTCGACTTAATTGAAGGCAAAAGCTATGAGCCGAAAGGTACCTCTAATAGAGGCGAAACCTGTTTTTTTTTGGTTCAATGCCAAATAAAGCAATTTATATCAATTAATCTGCCTACGTGTAAACATATAATTGGTTGCCTCAACTAATCGCCTCTTAATTTTGGATAAGCATCAAAACAAATTTTTGCAAATAAGCCCTTCCATTAAAAATACAATTAAATCATTTAGATTCTCCTCTCAAAATAATTTAATTCTTATAGTAAATCACTTAAGAAAAATCCCCAAAAATTATAGAAATTCACTTTGATCATGTTATCTAACATATCAAAATTTCAGACCCAAATTCCAAATATAATTTCTGAAATAAATTCCTAAACCCAATTAATCATATTTTTATTCGAAAATTTATAATAATATTTCCATAGCTTGGAAAATTACCAAACTTAAAACCCAACTCCAAAATCATGTTTTTCATAACATATGATTTTTCCATGGCATTTAAACATCAATTTCTATCGGTTTTACTCTAAAACCGTATGAATCTTAATTTAAACAACCTTGTTTAAATTAAACAAACTTTAATCCAAGCATATCATCATCCAAACATCATATATACGAATTTAAACTTAAATCTGAAACATATATTCATAAAATAGAGATGGAATTATTATTCACCTTGATTAGAATAAGGAAAGTGGATTGAGTTTGAGATTGATTTCTCATTCTTTAATTTCTTTAATTTTTCTTTGAATTTATCCTTTCTTTTCTTTTTAATGGCCTGCTCCCCTTTTTCGTTTTATTTTTGTGAAAAATGATATATGAACGTGAATAGCTTAGGGGACAAAATATATATAAGGGTAAAGGTTAGGTATAGCTAATTCCTATTATGCCCTTATATAATTTAATTAGCTCATAAACCATTCTTAAGGCCATTTAAATTAATAAGCACGGCCACTTAATATTTATTCAAATCTCAATCCCCTTATCACTTAACATTTACATTATTTTATTTTATTTATCTAATTAAATCTCCTGAATAATGTTATTAAAAATTAGGGGTGTTACATAATTAAAAATGACTATTTTTAAGGGTATTCACAGATTACCATGTATGTTGGGATAATACTTTTTATCATGCGCACATGCATAATTAGTTATACATAGTATCTTACTTTTCAAAATAATTTTATATTCTTGTTTGTGAAAATACATTAAAAATAGTCACCTTATACTTTGAATTCACATACTAATACAATTCTCGATTCCCAACAATGTGTTGACACAGAGAAACCCACATGAGATATGTTAAAGATATGAACTATATAATGAATAATGTAAATACCACTTTAAACAAATAATATAGATTTAGGTAATCTCAGATATATAAAATAATATTCAGTAAAAATAAATGAAATATTTTGAGAAGTGAGGCTAAATTATTTTCAATAAATTGAATAATTTGTATACCTATCTAGTGTTTACTATAGTGAAAGAAGGAAATTTAACTGTAAATAGTAATATGAAAATGTGAATAAATTGTGGCATAGTGCAGATTAAGTTGAAAACTGGAAGTAAGAAATTTAGGTTAGCTTACTGTGTTGACTTTTAAAAATACATTTGCCATAAACTAGAAAAGGTTTCTTTCAATAATTAATTGCCACTTTGAGCGATTCGGTAATTCTCAATAAGAATCATCTTAGAAGGCCTTTGAGTATAGACCAAACTATCCTTTTGTTTTGTCAACTACTTTAAATATATAAATATGAAATAAAGCAAACTGGTAAGAGTCGGCAGATATAATCATCTCTACGTAATGGGGTAGTAGAATGGACGTATGCATGTCTTGTACTACTCAATCTAATCAATTTAAAAGATTATCCATTTATTCAACAAACAATTATCCATGTTAAAGTAATAATGATAATGTAAACATTATATATATTACAAATACTTGTTGTTGTTATGAGTATAATCAACATTGCAACGTTAGTTTCTTACATGACATTTATTCCACTAAAAAAGAACTATTACGCAGAAAGAATAACCTATAATCTAAGTTAACGTAAAAACGAAAGGTTAAATGCATATTGATTCATGGATGGAGCATAAACACGCTAAATAAAAAAGGTTCCAACTTTTTAAAATTATGATATACTATATATGGCTAGATATGCTTGATTTTCAATGTCAGAAGTAAAATATTATTGTTATCCCACCTTTTGGCAAGGCCGTGACACTAAGAAATTGACTGGAAATCAAAGACAGTTCGTCCCGAAGGTTGGTTACCTACAGTTTCACTATGGATATCAATGAATTTTGCCCGAGTCCGGATCGAGCTACAATTAATTTGGCATGACAAGTAAAGCTATAGAAGCCAACGTTTCAAATTTCAAGTCAATCGGAGTTCGTATGCTCAAGATATGATCGATACAAACTAAGGTAAGTGGTGGTTCGTACCCAGGGAAAGGAGCCTTGTTCGTATCCATCCAGGCGTATCCCACTGCGCATCCATCGCCCCCTAGCTTATTTGTATCGATCAACTTACTCCATCAGGTAAGCAACGCTTCGCATTGATATCCATACGTGCTTCGTATCGGTCGCCAACTCAGTTCGTATTGATCGATCAACGATCGATACGAAGCACCACTAAAATGATTGATACGAAGAATGTGGTACAAAACATCGACACGAATAAGGCTGTAATGATAGATACAAATAAGGCTGTGATGATCGATATGAATAAGGCTGTTATGATCGATACGAACAAGGCTTAGGCATTGGATACGAGGGAGGAAGCAGTCAACACGGCACGAAAAGTGGATCGATCCAAGAATTTAGCGCCACGTCAACTTGCAGGCATGTGCTTAGACCGATACGAACAGAGCAATACGAAGGCTATCGATACGAAGGAATCAGCCTTCAAAAAGCACAAGTTTGCATCGATCATAACTCACAATCTACAAGTCCAAATGCTACGAAATTTTCACAGAAGCTTGTATACATCCTCAGCAACACTCACAATCGATCCCGGCTCAATTGGTTGAAGTTTCGATCGATGTGATTCTTGTTCGTATCGATCGCAGATCGTGTGCAAGTCACGTGGGATCGATCGTGTGGACCCACTCACGTGCAAGAAGAGGTCTCCCGAGATCTGAGCGAGTTATCTGCAGCCTACGCCTATAAATATCAGCCCAGGACCTACAGAAAAAGGGATTTTTTGGGCTCTTCGACGTCCAGACTCTGCCGAAATTATTGTTGTATTCGAAAGTCACTATTGTACTCGAAATTTACTGTTGTAATCCGCTGTAACCAGCAAGCAAAAATCAATAAAGTCGAATTCTTCAAAGTGGATGTAGGCTAGAACGCCGAACCACTATAAATCTGTGTGTTTTCATCGCTTTTCTTGGAATTTTCTGAGTATTCATCACATTTTATTCTCTATAAACCTACTATCTGTGATCTGTGATTGTGAACATGTGTTTTCATCGACAACCGGGTGTTTGTGACCAATTTTGGCGTAAACATTTTGGTGCTTTCACTGAGAACTGAACTCAGGGATTCCAAGGCTTGGAATTCGGATTTGAAAGCTCAAGGATTTGGATCTGGAAAGCTATGACAAGGCAATCGACAAGAAGACAAAGGACTGAAAGGAGTCAGCATGAAGGGAGTCAGGAGGCTTCCTCGGGAGCAAATCAAGCCTCGATCTTCATCAGCAGAGACGGGATGGAAACGATGCTGAAGAGATAAGAGGAGATGATATAGAACCTACTTCGACAAGTTGGACAAGTTGGAGTGCAGAATTAAGGGAATGCAACTACAGGAGATGCTGGAGATAGCGATCGGGAACATGGAACAACTAGAATCCAGAATAGAGCAGGACCATCAGGAGCAGCACCATGTTGATCTAATCCCGAGTAAACGTCGGGTGAAGCTGTGCAACATGGCGTTGATAGAAGAATGGACGCTCGTCCAGGAGAGCAGATTCCAGGAATCCCTCGTGAACTCGGGGGGCAGATTGGAAGCAATGGACAAGGACTGCAGCTTGGCGACAATGATAGATTGGCAAAGATGGTTAGGCGAGCCATGAGAGGCGGATTGGTGAATAGAGACTTGGAGGATGTGAATCGGAGTCCCTTTGCTCCTACGATCAGGCAAGCTAGGAATCCACCGAATTTTAAACTACCAACACTGGAGATGTATGATGGGAGAACGGATCCGGCTGTTCACTTGACAAGGTATATGAGGCATATGGAGGTATTGGGGGCATCTAAGGAAGTCATGGCTCGGTGCTTCCCTTTGTATTTGACAGATGTAGCGGCACTATGGTTCAGACAACTTGAAAACGGTTCAATTGGCACTTGGACGGACCTGATTGATAAGTTTATGAAGCAATTTCGGGTCCACATCGTGAGACCCAAGAATGTGATGACTTTGACATCGATGAAGCAATGGAAAGGAGAGTCGCTCAGGGATTTCTTGACCAGATTCAATGCGGCAGTGGCTTCGGTGGATCGACCTGATTCGTCGATGGTTTTGATGGCAGCAATCTCAGGCATTGTGGATAATTCGAATTTCAAGATATCATTGGAACGGGACCCACCGATGGATCACGAGGAGTTCTACCATGAAACAGAAAGGTTTCTAAGGCAGGAAGATGCGCAGGCTGAGAGAGAAGGGAGAGAGGCTGAAGCTTATGCAGTAAGGGGTGGAGGTCCGCCCAGGGAAGATCCAAATAAAGATGATAAAGGGAAAAGGAAAATGGATGACAACGGTAATGCTTTAAAAAGGCCACGGAGGATTTCAAAGTTTACTTCCTACACGGATTTGACTGAGACTTTGGAAAGGATTTACTTGGATACTCGAGGGCGCCTCCAGTATCGAAGGCCGGCAAGAAGGGAACCCTCTGAGTACGAGTGAGCATCAAGAAAGCATTGTCTATTCCATGAGTTGGATGGGCACAACACAAACGACTGCAAGCATTTGAAAGATATCGTTGAGGATCATGTAAGGAATAGTCATCTACAATAATATGTAAGGAATCGAGCTGTGGCAATGGAACATGAACGGCCACTGCCCACTTCAAGCGAAGATGGCACTGGATCTAGGCAACGTCATCAGCTTGTTATCAACTAAATGGATTTACGGCTTTGAATAAGTAATAGAGCTCGAAGTAATACGACTAAGTCACTTACACATGTACGGGACCGAGGACGGTCCCTAGGCATGCTCTGAGGCGATGATAAACCGTGATTGCTCGAACCTATGAAATCATGTTTTTCCTTTTGTTTTCCTGAAAACTTTGGTTTCTTCCTTGGATGTACAAACATTTGTTTGATTTTCCCTGGCTATAAAAACTCTTATTTTTAATTATTGGATTTGGGTCAATGTATTAAATAATACGGGTCTCACGATCACGGTTCCGACCGGAGAAACAGGGCAGTGATCGCAAGTTACAAGTCCCTTCGTCGGAGAGCGATGGAATGGACTCAAACACAATACATAAAAGTCCTCAGCCGGAAAGCCGAGGCCGGAGAACATAAAAGTCCTTAGCCGGAGAGCCGAGGCCGAAGAACATAAAAGTCCTCGATCGGAGAGCCGAGGCCGGAGAAGATAAAAGTCCTCGGCCGGAGAGTCATGGCCGGAGAACATAAAAGTCCTCGGCCAAAGAGCCAAGGCCGGAGAATATAAAAGTCCTCGGTTGGAGAGCCGAGGCCGGAGAACATAAAAGCCCTTGACCAGAGAGTCGGGGTCGAAACAGGATAACCCGACCCGGAGAGGTCATGAATTTGGATTTTGGTTTTGGATAAATGGACCCGGAGTGGTCCCAGGCTTGGCAAAGGACCTAAAGCAGTCTTGGATTTGGATATCAACTCAGAAAGACTATCAATCCCTTTACCGGTCATTAGCAAGATACGAACATCCAGCTTATCGAACTACAAAACACACCTTCCTATCGCAAGGTATGTTTTGGGGGGCAAGTGTTATCCCACCTTCTGGCAAGGCCGTGACACCAAGAAATTGATTGGAAATCAAAGACAGTTCGTCCCGAAGGTTGGTTACCCACAGTTTCACTATGGATATCGATGATATTTTTCCAAGTCCGGATCGAGCTACAATTAATTTGGCATGACAAGTAAAGCTATAGAAGCCAACGTTTCAAATTTTAAGTCAATCGGAGTTCGTATGCTCAAGATATGATCGATACAAACTAAGGTAAGTGGTGGTTCGTACCCAGGGAAAGGAGCCTTGTTCGTATCCATCCAGGCGTATCCCACTTCGCATCCATCGCCCCCTAGCTTATTCGTATCGATCAAATTACTCCATCAGGTAAGCAACGCTTCGCATCAATATCCATACGTGCTTCGTATCGG
This sequence comes from Allium fistulosum, assembly GCA_030737815.1. Taxonomy (NCBI): domain Eukaryota; kingdom Viridiplantae; phylum Streptophyta; class Magnoliopsida; order Asparagales; family Amaryllidaceae; genus Allium; species Allium fistulosum. The sequence continues at coordinate 902,570,702 of CM060905.1, forward strand.
TCGCCAACTCAGTTCGTATTGATCGATCAACGATCGATACGAAGCACCACTAAAATGATCGATACGAAGAATGTGGTACAAAACATCGACATGAATAAGGCTGTAATGATCGATACGAATAAGGCTGTAATGATCGATATGAATAAGGCTGTTATGATCGATACGAACAAGGCTTAGGCATTGGATACGAGGGAGGAAGCAGTCAACACGGCACGAAAAGTGGATCGATCCAAGAATTTAGCGCCACGTCAACTTGCAGGCACGTGCTCAGACCGATACGAACAGAGCAGTACGAAGGCTGTCGATACGAAGGAAACAGCCTTCGAAAAGCACAAGTTTGCATCAATCATAACTCATAATCTACAAGTCCAAATGCTACGAAATTTTCACAGAAGCTTGTGTACATCCTCAACAACACTCACAATCGATCCCGGCTCAATTGGATGAAGTTTCGATCGATACGATTCTCGTTCATATCGATCAAAGATCGTGTGCAAGTCACGTGGGATCGATCGCGTGGACCCACTCACGTGCAAGAAGAGGTCTCCCTAGATCTGAGTGAGTTATTTGCAGTCTACACCTATAAATATCAGCTTAGGACCTATAGATAAAGGGATCTTTTTGGGCTCTCCGACGTCAAGACTCTGCCGAAACTATTGTTGTATTCAAAAGTCATTGTTGTACTCGAAATTTACTACTGTAATCCGCTGTAACCAGCAAGCAAAAATCAATAAAGTCGAATTCTTTAAAGTGGATGTAGGCTAGAACGCCGAACCACTATAAATCTATGTGTTTTCATCGCTTTTCTTGGAATTTTCAGAGTGTTCGTCATATTTTATTCTCTATAAACCTGCTATCTGTGATATGTGATTGTGAACAGGTGTTTTCATCGACAACCGGGTGTTTGTGACCAATTTTGGTGCAAACAATTATGTATAGAGATGTAGCATTAAAAGATGTAATGAATCATATAGCCAAATAAAGAAATGAAAGAAAGCATATCGTATTCTATTAGAAAACTACAAATCTCAAAACAAAATTTTGCAAATGTGAAAGTTTATTTCTGCTTTTGAATAGAACTTATATTTTCACAGAGAAGTCTATATTATCACGGATAAAATAACCATGAAATATCATATTTGTGATAATAATTAAAGCTGACCTTTTTAAGGGTATTTAAAAACAAACATATAAGTTAGGATAATACTTTTCTATCTTATGCCCGTCCATAGTTAGTTATTCATTACAATTTTATTTTTATGTACATGTTTATGAAAATACATATAAAGTATTCACCCTGTACTTTGAGTCCATGTACCAAAACAATTTTTGATTCCAAACAATGTATTAACATATAGAAATCCACATGAAATATATTAAAAATATGAACTATATAATGCACATAAAATTACTTTAATGTAAATAAGTATGTATACACATAAACATACATATATGCAAGTACTAATTAGAGGCGATGAAATATATAAAAAGGAGTTGGTGAAATTAAGAACCACTTCAAAAAGATAGTATAGATTTAGGTAATCTTAAATATAAAATAAAATTCACTAAAAAATAAATGAAACCATTTGAGGAGTGAGGCTAACGCATTTAAACTAAAATCATATAAATGGTCTACCTATCTAATGTTTTCAAAAAGAAGGAAATTTAAGTGTAAATAGTAATATGAAAATGCAAATAAATTATGGCCTAGTGCAGATTAATTCAAAAAAATAAAAGTAACAAATTTAGGTTAGTTAATTATAACGGATTAAAAAAATACATTTACAATAAATCAAAAAAGGTTTCATGCACTAATTACTTACTATTTTGAGCCATTTGAAAATTCTCAGTAAGCACCATCCTTGTAGGCCTTTTAGTGTAGACCAAACAATCGTTTTGTTCCTTAAACTACTTTAAATATGAAATAAAACAGAATAGTAAGAACCAACATATATAATCAACTCTACATAATGATATAGTGGAATGAATATATCCTTATCTCATATAACTCATTTTAATCGGTTTAAAAGGTTATCCATTTATAAAACTAACAATTATCCATGTTAAAGTAATAATACTGAAGCAAACATTATATATTATAAATACTTGTTATTATTGTTAATAGTATTATCCTTTTAAACTAACTTGAAACATTGCTTCAATATTCGCAAATAAAGATTTTACATAAAAGAATCGAACTACTAATATTAGCACAATCACAAACTTTAAACAAACAAATAATTTAAAAATACTTAAATTATTGTTATTATGCTTTTACATTTTACATGTATGATTATGATTCTTATAATTAAGTATAAACCTCTTTATGTAAGATGAAATATCCTTGCGATCACAAAAAAATAAGTAATAAAGTAAAGGAGATAACTATGCATCATTACCAAGCATGAACACAAAAACATTGACAAAAGCTAGAAAATTTATTACAAATGGTAACTTACAACGGCTTGATTGGATACCTAATTCGAAGAAGAAAAGAATATGGCAGCACTAAAAACATGTACACAAAAATAAGGATGAGAAATAAAAAAAATAGACTACAAAAACACTCTAAGCAAAGGATGGACATCATCTATAAAAAATTTCTTAAGAAAACACTTCAAAATATGAAAAGAAAAATCAACAACTTCAAGACCATTGACTTGATTATTTGCAAGATATGGAGAGAAAGTCCAAATCAAAAATATCTAATTTCCTCTTCGCTGCATATTTCCAGATTCACAAGACTCTATTTCAATGGTTTCTCAGGAAAGCAAAAGGGTGTTTCCATATAGAAAATTAAATTGAAAATACATCATTGAAGACCTAATTGATATTAAAGGAAACCTTATGTTTTTCTTCACATTAGCATTTTCTAGACAGTTTGAAAATGGAGAATTTGGGAATGAAATAAAGAGTTTATGAGAATCGGGATAGAAAATAGGAATTAGAAATGCTGTCTGAATTGAATAACATACTGCCAGACTGAATTAAATTGAAATGAAAATTAAATTACTCGAAAGATGAATTCATAACAGTTTGAAAATGGAGCAATTGGGAATGGAACATATTACTGTCTGAATTAGAAATGGAGCATTTGAAAATGGAGCAACATTTAGAAAATAAGAATTAGAAATGTTGTCTGAATTGAAGAACATATTGCTAGTCTGAATTAAAATGAAATGGATAATAGATTTCTCAAAAGATAAATCACAAATAAAGGGAGAAGCCATAGAAAAAGGAAGCTGAATGTAAAAAATGTGTTGTCTTAATCCAAAGAGCTCAAAACATTATAGAAAATGAAGTGTCAAAGTAAATGTAGTGTGATTATATTTAGAATACGGTCGAGGCAAAACATGCCAAAAAGAACTTATCAAAATTATGAGAAAAATGTATTATATTCCTAAAATTACAATAATAAAGAATAAGAAGGGGAGCATATTCATTTATATATATATATATATATTACAATAGATATTGAAGAAAAACTCACGCAATGTATGGAAAGAGAGTCGGATACTCTGCCCTCTTTATGGAGGATTTTGCTGGTTCACTCTCATTTGTGAGTATAGAAATTATGGCACCTTCAACTTTGCTTTATATATACTTGATCCAATGCTTTGAATAGGAATTGAAGAAGTGGGTGGCTTTAGATCGGCATAACTATCAAACAGATAAACAATAGTATGCTTAATCAGTAGCTTAATTTCAACTAAAAATATTTATTATCATTCAGTACATATAAAAAAGAGATTCTCGAAACACCACTACAACAAAATGTACCTATCACAGCGTTTCAAAAATGCTATAAAACCTTTAACAACGTTTTTAACCGCGCTGTATATTAACATGCCATTATAGGTCAGACATATACCATAGCAAGACAGAAAACGCTGTAGAATCCACGTATTTATAGCGTTTTTTGATATCATTAATACATTTTACAGCGTTTTTGTTGATGAGCAAATTTTTTTTCTTAGCGTTCATCTTTGCTTAGAAATATATTCAATGGCGGTTATAATATGCTATGTTAACATTTTACAGCGTTCTTTTCATTGCTGTGATTTATTTTTACAGCGTTTCTTTTGTTGTTATGATGTTTATTTATAGCGTTTTCGGAATGCTTGGTTGATATTTTATAGCGTTTCGAAAATGCAGTTAAAACTTTCTGTAGCGTTTTGAAAATGCTGTTTCTTAGCAATTTATAAACGCTGTTAAATATTTTCATAGCATTTTATAAACGCCGTCGTATTTTTCTCAATTCCTAACCAATATATAGTAGGTTCCAATTCTATATGCAACCACAATTTATGTATAACACAGTTTATATAAACATATATATTTCATAACAAACATATTATATTAATCACACATTTTATAATCAATATATTATATTAATCACACATCTTACAATTAACGTGAAACATTACATAATAAACATACGCAATATTCTTACATGAAAATCGATAATAAGTTCGTAATATTTCAATGTAGAACAAGCAGCAACTAGTGACCAAAATAGTAATACATACAGGCATACAATCCAAAATGTAGTTATGGCATCAAAAGTAACTTCGAATCCATAACTTGCTGTGGTAGGTTACTATTTTTTTCCATCAAATATATCTATCCACCTGCAAAGGAAAAGTTCTATATTATACGTACTTGATTAGGATTAAAAGACGGAAACATTAAATAGCTAGTTCTCAAGTTATTTTAAGCTTTATAAAACAAACATGTGAAAGAATGAACTTGAAACTTTTCTTTATATTGTTTTTTGCTATTATTAATTGCAAGGTCAGTTACAATATAAACTTGTACCATTTGTGTTTGATCAGTATATAACTCAATGTGTATTGTTTTATCAGTTACAATAAAATACTAAGAATTTTCAAGGCTTAGCAAAACAACATTACCTTAAAGATAAAAATTAAAATGTCATTGTCTTAATTTCAATTTCAGGAAAATAAAATGTATGCTTTTCTTACAACAGTACATTAAGTAGCCAGTTCTCATGTTATTTTAAGCTTTATAAAACAAACATGTAAAGAATGAATTTTAAACTTTTCTTTCTCCATGCAAAACATCATAAGTTTTACGTGAAAACATATCAGAAAACACATCATGACAAATATGATTTATAATGAACGATGAGATGCACCAAACAGTCCAAAAGTCATACCAAATATTCCCCGGAAAGATTGCCAATGCCATAAAGTCTAAAAGATTTTGGATACTCCTAGGCTGTCAGATATTAACCTGTAATTGTTCCAGTAAGTAAAAGAAAAATAATATTAAATTTCAATACTTCAGGTATGAACTTCCACTCAAGTATACACTTAGACCAGAAAACAAATTTGTAACCATCCCTCATTTTTAGCTGAGAATAGAATATAGAAATTATATTTTCCTTGGTCAATATGGTAAGGCGAACATGTAAAAAATAAACAGTGGCCATGCATGAAAAGTTTTAGAATGTTCTGCCTTGAAAGTTTATTCCTATCATTCACCATACTAGCTATGTACGAGAATAAAAAAAATAGTTATATGCATATATATAACCCTCGTCCATAAATCCTGTGGAAAAGGAAAAAATAGTATTGTACGTTGCATACTAAAAGTTTAGAGGCGTTATGAACAGATTGTCTTACAAATAATCATCTCTCAGGCTATGCTTTCCCTAACAACATATAGTTAACAGTGGACATAAAAACATGGCTGGATAGATTAAGAAAGAACAAATAGAGTTGGATGTTTATGGGCAATGAACCCATAGCAACACAGGTCTGAAGAGAAACAAAGCAATAAAAGGCTTACTCCCATTTCTAAACTGTTCAGGACAAAACAAAGCACTATAAATTATGGTTGACATGTCCTTAGTAAAGTTGATATTAATGGTAGTATATGTTATAACCTATTAAGAATATAGTCAAAAATAAATTACTCTGCAGAAAGAAAAACCCTAGCCGCCCTCCCCCTGCCGATTACAACTCCAGCTTCCGATTCACCTGCGATCTCCTCGTCCCAGACATTTTTTGCCCTTCGCCTGTTAGCATATCGCTTCTGTATGCATGGCGTCCCCCAATCATAGCTCCGTCCTTCCTCCCCCTTCCTTTGACCCACCACCTGGCACCCCTGATCACCCACCTGGTTTTCCCCCGTGTTGCCAACAACTACTCAATCTAATGCTAATGATGGTTTTACGCAAGTTAGATCCAGAAGATGGAAACGCCAAAATCATGTGCCCCATTAAAATCCAATCCCACACCAATATCCCAATAATATCCAGTATAAGAACCCTTGTCCTACGCATCAACAAAACTTAAACCACAACTCCGATCCTAACACCAAAGATCCTAATCGCCCCAATCAGTTCGATAATAGAAATACCTCCAACAAATGGAATTTCTCCACCTCCTCAAGTCGAGCATGGAATGAAGTTGTTAAGGGTAACAACATTCCAGTTTCCATTCCGCTAAAGCTCTACTCTCCCTGTGAATTCAAATTCAATTCGTTGAAATGTGCTAAAATGTCGGTAGAAGTTGTTCAGGTTGCTAAAAAGCAATGGGATAATGCTATTGTGGTATACGTTATTGGCCCTAAACCATACTATCTTTATTTTAAAGATTATATTATGAGAGTATGGAAACCTGAGGGTGAATTTTCTATTTTCTCCAAGGAAAACGGTTTTTGTGTAATCAAATTTAATAGGAAAAAAGATTGCGAAATAACTTTGGAAGGTGGTCCATACTATTATAACAAAAAACTGAGGATGATGAAAAGGTGGACTCTTGGTATGCAACTTAATAAGGAATTACTTAACTCCATTCCGATTTGGATTCGCTTTCCCAATTTGTCTCTTGATTATTGGACTGAAGAAGGGATCAGTCGTATTGCTTCAGTCCTTGGTTCCCCAATTAAATTAGATAAATTCACTGAAGGTATGATTAAAATATCGTATGCTAGAGTCCTAATTGAGATTAACAATTTCTTTGAATTTCCTAGTAGAATTCCTATCTTATCTGAAAAAGAAGAAATCATATGGCAAGAAGTACCTTATGAATAGAGACCGTCTATTTGTTCAAATTGTTCTAACTTTGGTCGTAACGAAACTCACTGTCAATTTCAAAAAATCTAGAGACCTAAACCCTCCCAACAGGACCAGTCGGTAGATTGATCAGAAATGAATATTGACTCAACTATTCGTACTGACCACAAAGTGATGGAAACTCCCACTAACGAAGATACTTGCATGGATTCAGACAACTCAGAACAGGGAATCCAACATGAAAATGTTATATCTGAAGAAGATACTACTGTGATGACAGATCAACAGAATACGGCAGTCCTCAATGTCTAGTCAGAACCAATAGGTCTGACTAATTATACAATGTTAAATCAGAAATCTCAATTTACAGAAAGCAACTTAGAAAATCAAATCGAGAATTACAGTAACATTATTAATAGCAATGCCAAAGGTTTGTAAGATATGGCGCCTCCTGATCCCCTTATCTGCTCAACAAATGAAGGTCCTAATTCTGAATTGACTGCATCTACCAGATCCAGATCAACTCGTAAGGTCGGACCAGATGAAGCACCATTTTAATTCAAAGCCACCACATCCTTGGATGTTGTGGAGAATCCTGCATGGAATATGATGGTTAATCGGTTAAAGGGTAAAAGCAAGAAACTAAAAAAACTCAGTTATAGGGAACTGCTACTTCCCCTTCCGAAAGTAGCAATTTTGATAACATTTTGTAATGCAGTTCCTATTTTGGAACATCTGGGGCCTAAATGCCCCTTCAAAGCAGTTAGAAATCCTTAATCTACTTAAGAATGGACAATATTCCTTTTTGGGAATATTAGAGAATAAGTTAAATACTGAAAGTATTGATAGGCTGTTTAATAAGGTGAGTAATACTTGGAAATACTCCCATAATATTTCAAATGACCGAAAATGTAGAATCCTTATTATTTGGGATTCCTCACAATGGTCAAACATCTTGCTACACTCAAGTGACCAATTTATTTCTTGCATTTTACATAATATGCATGGCCTTAGTGTTCTTTGTACCACTGTGTATGCTTATAATGATGAAACTAAGAGACTGGATCTATGGAATTACATTGCTGAACAATCAAATTTTTTTAATCTCCCTTGGATCGTGGCGGGAGATTTTAGTGCTATTTTATCATCTACAGATAGAATTAATAATGGCATTTTGAATTATGTGGGTGATCAAGATTTCTTTAATTGCATATATTCTGCTAAGTGCTAAACTCATAGAACCACACTTTACGAGGAATTTCTTTATGTGGAGAGGAGGGCTTAATTTTTCCATACACAGTAAAATAGACAGGGTTTTTGTGAATCCCCTATGGATGTACAAATTTCCTCATTTTGGTATCAATTTTGGTGATCATTCCATAAGTGACCACACTCCCATTATGATCAAAATTTTATCTAACATTAAGGAGAGAAACAGGTTACCTTTCAAATATAATAATTCATGGCATCTCCAAAATGACTATCAATCTTCTCTGCAAGAAATTTTGATGCATGTTGTTCCAGATAATCCCCTATACAGCCTCTTGTGCAAGCTTAAAGCTGTTAAAGTTGCTTTAAAGACCTGGAGCAAAAGTAAAATCAACAAACAGAAAGTGATTGCTCAATTAAAAAAATAAGCTAATGATGTATATCATCTACTGGTGGCTAACCCTATAGACAGTAGTTTGATTGATCAGTATACAGCCAAGTATGATAAGATTCATAACATGATAAAACTCTTAGCTACAGAAATTGATCAAAGAATGAAAGCTAATTGGTTGATTAAGGGGGATAAACCTACTAGTTTTTTTACAGTAAAATATCTGAAGCTCTGCCTAAAAGAAGGAATAATATTATTCTTAATTCAGATGGCTCTTGGAATTCAGCATCAGATAAACTTGCTTGTGAAGCAATTAATTACTTTTCATCTCTTTTTAATTCATCACAGGCTGTAAACCAATTTCCATACATTATTTGCAAGAAAATCCTATCTGATCGGGCCAAAACAAATTTATGCAAACAATTTCAGCTAGAGGAAGTAAAAACTGCAATATTTCAGATCAATGATAATAGCACTCCATGGCCTGATGGCATAAACTCAAAATTCTACAAGGTGCACTGGGACCAAATTAAGACTGATATACTTAATGCTATGAATGGAATTTTACAGTCAGGTAAAATTATCAAGGAAATCAACCATACTTTTATATGCCTCATCCAAAAGAAACCTAAAGCAATGGATATGGTTGATTTTAGACCAATATCTCTTTGCAATGTTTCATATAAAATATTAGCCAATCTCCTCTGTAATAGAATGAAAGATTATATGAACGATCCTATTTCATATAATCAAAATGCTTTTATCCCAGGGAGAACTATCAATGAAAATTCCTTGCTAGCATATGAAATGGTTAGAGGATTCAATAGGAAGAATTATAACAATTTTTGTCTGAAAATTGATTTACAAAAAGCTTATGATAAAATTAATCGTAAGTTTATTCATCACATGCTAATATCTATGGGTTTCCCCTTGACATTTGCTGATCTTATTTACGAATGTATTTCTACTCCTTCATTCTCGGTATTAGTTGATGGTTCCCCCTTTGGTTATATAGAGAGCTCGAGAGGACTTAGACAAGGCAACCCTCTCTCTCCATATTTATTTTCCATTGCAATGGAATTCCTCTCTAATAGTTTGGATGTGGAATATATAAACGGCAATATTACACCCATACACAACATTGAGCTTATGATCACCCATTTATTATACGCGGATGATATTTTAATTTTAACTAAAGCCACCATTGAAAATGCAAAGAGTATACAACAGGTGTTTCTGATGTTGAATGAGTTAACTGGTCTGAACTTAAATGAAAACAAATCCACTCTATTTTTTAGTAAAGAAGCAGTTCAGAAACAACAAATTGCAGATTTGCTTAAAATCAGTATTGGCCAACTCCTTGTGGTTTATTTAGGCATTCCTTTATCCAACAATAAACTTAAAGCAAGGGATTTTGGGTGTTTAATAGACAAAATTAACAAGAAATTCAATCATTGGAACAGCAGATTACTCAATTTAAGTGGTAGAATTGAGCTAGTAAAAACTGTGATCTATCCCATGATTTAATTCTGGATACAGTTTTCCTCCATTCCTGCCTCGGTCACAAATAGAATTAATTCTTTATGTGCTAATTTTTTATGGAAGTCAAAATCACACAATATGAGCCGGGAAGATGTGTGTAAAACTAAAAGAGAGGGTGGTTTTGGTATTAGGAAAATTGAAGATATTGGAAAAGCTATTTATATCAAATTAATATGGAAATTTATTCAGGGGGAGTCTTTATGGTCTAAGTGGATGTACAAAAAATATTGCAATAATAAGAATTTCTAGACCATTGATATAGATAATAATGCATCTGCTACTTAGAAATGTTTACTGCATGCTAGAATATGGTGCATGGGGTTAATTGAAAGAAAAATTGTTAATGGTAATGATACTAATGTTTGGTGTGATCCATGGCTAAATGGACATTCTCTGGTGGACAAATTGGGGTGGAGTTTTATGTCTGCTTCTAATAGACACAACAGAAAAGTTTCTTCTATAATAACAGGGCATAATTGGAAGAACCAACTTGATGGAATTCCTATTCAAATGCATCAAACAATTCATAACATACAAATTCTGAATCATATGCAGCAAGACCATTGGTCCTGGATCCCTAACAACAATGGTCTATTCACTCTTAATTCGACATGGGATCAAATTAGAGAAAAACATGCAGAAATAAATTGGACAAGTATAGTTTGGGATAAACTATGTGCTCCTAAAATGTCTATTTGCACTCGCATGGCCAGACTAAACAAATTGAATACCAAAGATAGGATTAGCAAATGGAAACCAGATATTAACCTATCTTGTGTGCTGTGTTAAAACCATAATGAAGATCGAGACCATTTATCTTTCAAATGCGGTTATTCGAGACAGTTACTAGATGATTTTATGAAGAAGCTTAAAATCAATCTTGGAAATTCATATGAACTCAGCCAAATTATGGAATTACTGTGTCAACATCAGAAATCAAGTTTAATTCACAATGATCTCATTAATATTTCATTCACTTCTCTGATTTGGCATATATGGAGCGAGAGGAATTCTCGTATATTTAAAAATATTGAAATGCTGACTCAAGTCAGGAATTTGCTAATTATTCAAGACTGTAAACAATTTATTCAACAACAATCAAACATTACTACGAAAAGCAAAGAATTAGAGCTTATCTTGGCTGAATTCAAAGTCGTAGTTGATTCCAACTCGATGCATCGACTTCCGTGAGTTTCATGTTTGCTGGTAATCCTCTGATAGTGGTTCAGCTCTCTGATACCCTCTAGAATTCATTTTACAGACGGATCTGCCTTTTTTGTGAGTCGCCATAGCCCTAGATATGATTTTGGATGAGAGAATTTTCAGTTCGCTTATTTTATTTGGGAGCTTCGTAGTTAATGAACCGAGTTAGCAGAGGACTTCATTTAGTGCTTTGTCTTTGCTATGTACACGTGGCTCTCATTTGTTTTATTATTTTTTTGTTTTTTGTTTTGGTTTTTGTAATTTTATTTTCTTTTGCCCCAAGTGAGTTTGTATAGATGGTTTTGAGTCTTTTCCGCCTTGCTTACTCCTCCATCTATTTGACCACTTGGTTGGCTGTTTTGTTTCGTTTTTTTTCTCCACGTTGTACTGTTAATATATGGACATGATATGTACTCTTTTTCCTTGCAAGGTACCCATTTAGGTTAGGGGGTTGCGAGGTTTGAACGAGGCATGTTATGAAAATATATGATTTCCTGTTTGTTAATAAAGAACCCTTTTTCCAAAAAAAATAGTCAGAAACATTTTAGAACTCAAACTAATAAAAATACACTCAAATAGTTGACACATCTAATCATTTTCAAACAGCCAGTATATCCAACATAATGTCAAATATACAAATGTCAAACAAAAATGTAAAACAGTTGACAAAAAATCTCATTTAATTTTATCTTGGACTAAATGTTCATAACTATATTTTTTAGAGTGTTGCTACAGCCAAATCTTTATTCCATTTTCCCCTATATGTTTTGACCCTCTACTCAATTTATCTTGCACTAAGATTATGTATTTCCCACCAAATTGCACTAAGCTCTTGCAAATATTTAAGGTATATTTTCTTGGTTGATTCTTAATATCGCATAACTATTTTGAAGTGTAACCACTAAGTTGACACTACTTACTTTGTTAAACTCACTCAAGTAAACCCAACAAAAGAAAAATATAATTATAATAACTTAAACTTGGGTGTATATCAATATGACAATAATATATAGAATTATCTTAATAGTGTCTAAGGTACATCACCACCGTGACTACTTACTAATGCAAAAATGCTAATTGTTAACACTTTCCTTATTCGTAGGTTTTAAATTAGTAATTTTGGCCTTTTATGTTACTATTATTTGATGGTTGAAGATTCTAAGCAAATGTAGATTGTTGGTAGCAACGACACTCTAATCAGTGGAGGATTGACAACACAAACCTTTTGAGATGAAGTTGTCAAGTTAAATGAATTAATTCACATACTCAGTATGATATTACTCAACATGCTTTTACTTTTGTAATCCTTCATTTTGATATCTGTATTTCCTGTATTAATATTAATGGCTACTCCCAAAGATTATCATTATTTGTGTTAGCAAGATTTTATATATGTATGATAATCATATTAACATCTTAGTCATGTGATTGATTATAAATATTGTTTAAAATTTAAATTTTAGTTAATTAAATAGTTGAATTTTGAATTTAAAACTTTTTAGTTGATTGAAATAGTTAAATTTAAGTTTTGCTAAATAAAGTAGTTAAATAAAAAATTTAAATAGTTATATAAATTATAAAATATGATTTAAAATTTAACTAATAAAATAGTTTAATAAAATATTTAAGTAGTTGAATGAATTATAAATAGTTAAAATTAGAATTTTAGTTAATAAAATATTTAAATATTTATAAATAGTTGAATGGATTATAATTTTAGTTATTAAATAGTTAAATAAAATATTTAAATGGTTGAATGACATATAAAGAGTTAAAATTAGAATTATAGTTAATAAAATATTTTAATATTTATAAATTATTGAATGAATTATAATTTAGTTAATAAAATAGTTAAATAAAATGGTTATCAACGCTAAATTTATCATGTTTAATAGTAATGCATGGTGCAGTTTTTTTCACCAAAAAGCTTACACTTGTATAGCAGGCGCACAATAAAGCCCAATATAACATACTCAGACTTATATTCGCCTCTTAACTGCGGGTCTAAACCAAATACCTAGATAATAAAAAGCCCAACCTCCCTAAATTCTTCGAAATTTTGAACCATGATCTCTTCAAAAACTACTCCAAATACAAAATCAGATACTGCAAGTCATAATAAGTAAGATGGTAGTGTATAACGTTGTTGTTAAAAATATAAAATCTTACAATTTAAATCCCGATTCATATCAGATCTCTCCCTTACGATTTGATTTATACTTCAATTCAAACTTAGCTAAAAATCAACTAAAAAAACATTCAGCTTGAACTAACATATTTTACATGTTAGAATGCGGATTAAGGATCTTAAGGCTAGAATTAACACTGGAGGGGGGTGAATAGTGTTTTAAGAAGTTTGTTAATCTTTTTGAGTTTATCTTAATTTGTTAACAATGTATACACTAATCAGACACAGATATGAACACATAATCAAACACAGATGCAAATATAAAGTAAAAGCAATAAAGGAAAGAACACACCGGATTTTATACTGGTTCGGAGTTACCCTACATCCAGTCCCACAACATAAGTACGGATTTCCTTTCAAAAACAATTCTTATAAATACAACCCTTGATTTCAAGGCCACGAGGTACACCGCTCCAGATTCACAATCCTCTGGGTAGAGATACTTGATTTACCGGGCAACAAGTTCACCCAATTGATTTCCAGGGCTACAATCACACCTTCTCTCGCTCAATTGATTACAAAAAGTCTATAAATCAGATTAGCACTTGGATCTTGTAGAGATAGTGGAGATAATCAAAACCAGAAATTATCTAGTTAGATTCGATATTGATTTTGGCAGAGTAATGGTGTAATTTGTAAATAAGAAAGTGGAGAAGAAGAAGAGAAGTTTAAATCAGAAAAAAGTAATTAAAATTCATTGAAAACACCCTTTATTTATAGTAGATCAATAGCCATGTCCATTGGTGAAGGGATGTAGCGAATAGACACTTCTTTTAAAAAACAATTTAACTGTCACCATGTCGACAGGGGTACATGTGACCATGTCGACATGCCCTTGTATTTTTTGGTGATTTGTTTTTCTTTGAAAATAATTTCTATATTATATTATACTTATATTTAAACTTTAAAATATACTTATATATAGTTATAATACATAAATAACTATAGAGAACGATATTAAAATATATATAATAATTTTCTATACTTTTATATTTAAATCTTAAGTATAAATATATAAAACAGCTAAATATATTAATATCAAAATTGTAGTTTAAAAACTTAGGATAATAATTTAAAGTCAAAGATATTTAAAATTAAGGATATTTAAAACTAAGGATATTTTTTAGGCTAAAATATATTGAAAAACCAGGACAGATGATTTTGGTTTTTAAACAGGAATATTTAAAATCATTTTGAAAAACAAGCTATATATATTTTGAAAATCATTTTGAAATAAAAGTAAGTGGATACAAAAAGATGTTCCACTAGATTTTTCGTAGCTTCCATCCTACTTAGGGTTCCATCCCTTTAACGAGCACGAAGTGGATTCCATTCCACGAATAAAATAGATTTTAAGATGTCAGTGCCTTTCTATGAGTTTTAACAATATTCCTAACTATTTATCTTGGAAACTTGAACTCTTGAAATTCTTGATACTCAGGAGTCTTGAATCTTGATATCTTCAATCTTTGACCTTGAATCTTTATACTGTACAGTTCTTCATTCTTTAGTACCTGCAAACATATCTATATATATCTACACAATAATGTTAGTATTATATATTTTATAATCTAATTCTAAGTAAGGTCGTTGTCATCAAAACCAACTCCTCAGGGACTAACAATCTCCCCCTTTTTGATGATGACAACCTTTGTTTATAAAATATCACTTCTATCCTAATACTTCTAATAACTCCCCCTTAATCTATGCCTAACTATTCTATTTTATACTTCTCCCCCTTTGTCATCAACAAAAAACCATATAACTCCATAATTATAATACTATATAATTCTATATAACTCCCCCTGAAACTAAGACTACATTGCTTGTGATTATAATGATAGTGTTATCATACATAATCAATACTTAACTTTAAACTAAACTCTTAATAACTACTTTTCCTAACTAATAAACTATATATTCAAACTATATATACAACGATACGAACGAAAGAATGAAAGAAAGAACACTAAGGAGTATTCTTGACAATAGGAGACCTATGAATTGAACAATTAGGATAGTGGAGACAGAAGTTTCCACGCTGTTCGACAAGGTTTCCATCCTTATCAAAACATACTTCACCAACGCAAACTACGGTGTCGTCGTCTTCAACTTATACTTCATGAACAGGTGCGTCCTCTTCTTCCAAGGGTGCTTCTTCCTCTTCCATTGGCTCTTCTTCGCTGTCCTCTTGTGCATGGTCACTAGAAGACTCTTCTTCGATCAAGATCGGGTTCGCTTGGTTATCCATTAGGAACTTCTGCAAATTTCTAAGGATTTGACCTTGCTTCTCCTGTTCTTTACTCATCCGAATTTGTTTGACTTGAATCTCAGTCATCATTTGCAGAATATCCTTTGTAGTATCCTCTAATTTTATCACACGAGCGTGAATGGAGCGTTGAAGGGGGCCGGGAGTAGGAGAGTGAAATTAGAAAGTCGAATTTATGTTTGAATTTGATGGAGAAGCCATTATTTTCTTTGTTTCAGAAGTTAAACCGGAAGAAAATGAGAGAGAATGAAGAGAAAGTCGAAATATGGAAGAATATATAACCAACTTTTCAAATTTTGGTGGGAATTTTAATTTTCAAAAAATACCGTTATATGTCGACATGGTGGGATATGGGGTTGTCGACAGGGGTATTTTAATTTTGGCTTCTAATTTATTTTTAATTTATTTAATTATACTTGTTATATATTTATGTTTTATATTTCAGTTATTGAACAAATACCTAATTCTCTTCTTAATTTAGTAAATATAGATTCATTTAATGGTTTTGTTAAGATATCAGCAGTTTGACTCTCAGAGTTTATATATTCGAGAGTAATTACTTCTTTAGTTATATTATCTCTAAGAAAATGATGTCGAATATCAATATGTTTAGTTCGAGCATGATGAGTATGATTTTTAGATAAATTTATTGCACTAGTATTATTACAATAAATTGGCGATTTTGAGATATTTAATCCAAAATCTCTTAAGGTTTGTTGCATATATATTACTTGAGAACAAGCCAAAGCAGCATAAATATACTCTGCTTCAGTTGTTGATAGAGAAACTGTATTTTGCTTTTTACTAAACCAGGAAACCAGAGAATGTCCCAAAAAGTGACAAGTTCCACTTGTACTTTTTCGGTCTGATTTACATCCAGCATAGTCAGCATCACAGTATGATATTAAATCAAATGAATTATTTTTAGGATAAAATAAGCCATAATCAGAGGTGTGTTTAATATATCTTATGATACGTGTTACAGCTTTTAAGTGAGTTTCTTTAGGATGAGATTGATATCTTGCACAGAGACATACATTATGCATGATATCAGGTCTACTAGTAGTGACATAGAGCAATGATCCGATCATTCCTCTATACAACTTTTGATCTACATCTTTCGAGAGATCTTCTTTACTTAGATATTCATTGGTTGCCATGGGAGTAGGTTTTCCACTCGCAGTAGTCAAACCAAATTTATTAACTAGTTCTTTAGCATATTTTTTTTGACTAATAAAAATACCATTATCTAACTATTTTATTTGCAATCCTAGAAAGAAGTTTAATTCACACATATGACTCATCTCAAACTCTTTTGTCATTATTTCAGAAAATTCTTTATTCATTTCAAAGTTAGTTGAACCAAAAATGATATCATCTACGTATACTTGAACTAGTTGAATATCATTTTTATTTCTTTTAATAAAAAGAGTATTATCTATTTTACCAATTTCAAAATTTGATTGTAATAAATAAGATCTTAGTCTATAATACCAGGCTCTAGGAGCTTATTTTAGACCATATAAAGCTTTCTTAAGTTTGTACACATGGTTTGGTAATTTTTCATCTTCAAAAAGTGGTGGTTGTTCAACATATACTTCTTCTTTTACAAACCCATTTAAAAATGCACTTTTAACATCCATTTGAAATAATTTGAAATTATTATGATTTGCGAAAGCAAGTAGAATCCTAATGGCTTCTAATCTTGCTACAGGAGCAAAGGTTTCGTCACAATCTATACCTTCTTCGTGACAATAACCTAGGGCGACTAATCGTGCTTTATTTCTAACGACCTCACCTTGTTCATTCATTTTATTTTTATAGACCCATTTAGTTCCAATTATAGTTTTATCTTCAGGTCTAGGAACAAGTTCCCAAACTTCATTTCTAGTGAATTGATTTAATTCTTCTTGCATAGCCAAAATCCATGAATCATCGGTTGATGCTTCTTTAGGATTTTTAGGTTCAATAGATGATATAAATGCTACATTACTCATTTTACTTAGTTGATTTCTAGTTGTAACAATAGATTGCATATCTCCTATTATATTTTCAATAGGATGATCTTTTAAAAGTTTAATCCTTTTATTAGGATGATTAATTTCATTATTAATTTCGGTTGATTCCTGATTTTGAGTAATTAAATCTTCTTCATCATTTGTAATTTCAAAATCTTTTAAATTTTCATCAAACAAAACATGCATTGTTTCTTCAATGGTGTTAGATCTTAAATTAAAAACTCTATAAGCTTTACTTCTATTAGAATATCCGATAAAGATTCCTTTGTCGGATTTAGGATCAAATTTATCCAAATTATCTTTTGTATTTAAAATAAAGCATTTACTTCCAAAAATTCTGAAGTATGATACCTTAGGTTTCTTTCCATGAAGAAGTTCATAAGGTGTCTTATCAGTTAAAGGTCTAATTAAAATTCTATTCAAAAATATAACAGGCGGTAGCAACAGCTTCTGCCAAAAGTGTTTTGGTAAATTACTATCTGAAAGCATAGTTCTCGCACACTCTTGTATCGTTCTATTTTTACGTTCAACTACTCCGTTTTGTTGTGGAGTTCTTGGAAATGAGAAATTGTGAGTTATTCCCTTCTTATTGCAGAATTCCTCAAACTTTTCATTTTCAAATTCATCACCGTGATCACTACGAATAGTTATAATTTTTAAAAATAATTGATTTTGAATCCTTTTTGTAAAGTTCTTAAAACATTCAAAAGTATCACTTTTATGTTTCAAAAATATTGTCCATGTAAATCTAGAATAATCATCTACAATTACAAAAACATATTTACTATGATTTATTGACTGAATTTGAGATGGACCAAATAAATCAAGATGAAGTAACTCAAGGGGTTTTGAAGTTGAAATCATATCTTTTAATTTAAAGGAACTTTTTCTAAGCTTTCCTAATTGACATGCATCACATAAACTATCTACTTTAAAATTCATTTTAGGGAGGCCTCTTACTAGATCATGTTTTGACAGTCTAGATAAGAGTTTGAAATTCAAATGTCCAAATCTCTTATGCCAAATCCAAGGGTCACTTGTATTTGCCAAAAGACATAGGTTATCATTTGAAGCTTTCATACAAAGAATATAAATATTCTTTTTCCTAATTCCCTCAAATATTATGGTTGAATTATTATCTTCAATATGACATTTATATTTTTCAAATTTAATCTTATATCCTTTATCACAGAGTTGACTAATACTTAGTAGATTATGTTTTAGATTCTTAACTAGCAAAACATTAGTAATAATAGTAGTTTTAGAGTTACCGACATTGCCGATGCCAATCACGTATCCTTTCGAGTTGTCTCCAAAGTTAACCAGTCCTCCGTCTTTGTATATAATATTATTTAGCATATCTGGATTACCAGTCATGTGTCTAGAGCATCCACTATCAAGTATCCACTTATTCCTTTTGATCTGCACAGATTGTCCATTGTGGATTGATTCCTTAATACCCATAAAGCATCTTTCCTGCACATTATAAAATTTGGATAGACAACTAGAATTTGAATAACATTCATATGCAGACTCATGGAACAATGATGATTTAAACAATTCTAAACTAGTTTTAACAGATTTTTCAAAAATAGCCATTTTAAAACTTTTCAAAATTCAGATTATGAAACTTTTGAAAACCTTGCTCTGATACCAATTGTTAGAATGCAGATTAAGAATCTTAAGGCTAGAATTAACACTAGAGGGGGTGAATAGTGTTTTAAGAAGTTTGTTAATCTTTTTGAGTTTATCTTAATTTGTTAACAATGTATACACTAATCAGACACAGATATGAACATAGAATCACACAGATGCAAATATAAAGTAAAAGCAGTAAAGGAAGAACACACCGGATTTTATACTGGTTCGGAGTTACCCTACATCCAGTCCCGCAACATAAGTACGGATTTCCTTTCAAAAACAATTCTTACAAATACAACCCTCGATTTCAAGGCCACGAGGTACACCGCTCCAGATTCACAATCCTTTGGGTAGAGATACTTGATTTACCGGGCAACAAGTTCACCCAATTGATTTCCAAGGCTACAATCACACCTTCTCTCGCTCAATTGATTACAAAAAGTCTATAACTCAGATTAGCACTTGGATCTTGTAGAGATAGTGGAGAGAATCAAAACCAGAAATTATCTAGTTAGATTCGATATTGATTTCGGCAGAGTAATGGTGTAATTTGTAAATAAGAAAGTGGAGAAGAAGAAGAGAAGTTTAAATCAGAAAAAAGTAATTAAAATTCGTTGAAAACACCCTTTATTTATAATAGATCAATAGCCATGTCCATTGGTGAAGGGATGTGGTGAATAGACACTTCTTTTAAAAAACAATTTAACTGTCACCATGTCGACAGGGGTACATGTGACCATGTCGACATGCCCTTGTATTTTTTGGTGATTTGTTTTTCTTTGAAAATAATTTCTATATTATATTATACTTATATTTAAGGGGTTTTTAGGCTCAAGGAAAAAGTTAGAAATTTTTTTTAGTTTCAGGGACAAGAAGTTTGTTTTTTAGGCTGAAGAACACTTTTTAGTGTAAATCACAGAATGATAGTTGTAACTATCATTTTCAGTTTACACTAAAAAGTGTCCTTCAGACTAAAAAGCAAACTTGTTGTTCTTGAGACTAAATTTTTTTCTAACTTTTTCTTTGTGCCTATTTACCTGTATATTTAAACTTTAAAATATACTTATATATAGTTATAATACATAAATAACTATAGAGAACGATATTAAAATATATATAATAATTTTCTATACTTTTATATTTAAATCTTAAGTATAATATATAAAACAGCTAAATATATTAATATCAAAATTGTAGTTTAAAAACTTAGGATAATAATTTAAAATCAAAGATATTTAAAATTAAGGATATTTAAAACTAAGGATATTTTTTAGGCTAAAATATATTGAAAAACCAGGACAGATGATTTTGGTTTTTAAACAGGAATATTTAAAATTATTTTGAAAAACAAGCTATATATATTTTGAAAATCATTTTGAAATAAAAGTAAGTGGATACAAAAAGATGTTCCACTAGATTTTTCGTAGGTTCCATCCTACTTAGGGTTCCATCCCTTTATCGAGCACGAAGTGGATTCCATTCCACGAATAAAATAGATTTTAAGATGTCAATGCCTTTCTATGAGTTTTAACAATATTCCTAACTATTTATCTTGGAAACTTGAACTCTTGAAATTCTTGATACTCATGAGTCTTGAATCTTGATATCTTCAATCTTTGATCTTGAATCTTTATACTGTGCAGTTCTTCATTCTTTAGTACCTGCAAACATATCTATATATATCTACACAATAATGTTAGTATTATATATTTTATAATCTAATTCTAAGTAAGGTTGTTGTCATCAAAACCAACTCCTCGGGGACTAACATTACATACTTATTTGGATTCACAAATTCAATTATAATGTTTTCAAAATAAAGTAAAAAGGAAATAAGAGACTAGTAATTAAATAAATAATGCAAATTCAAGAGAAAATTCTATGAATAAGAATCTAAAGAACGAAACATATGACATTAAAACGGTCGAACGGAAACAATGTTAGCATAACAATAAAGTGCAAAGAATTAAACCTATTTAACTATTTACGATGACTATTGCTTTTACAATTTGTGCTTCATGGGATTTTTTTTGGATAACTTTAAATTGTCTTTTGGTGCAACATGGTTTGACAAATTTTGAAGTATCAAAGTCAACTCAAATGTTATATGAACTATGAACAATTAAAAAAGGAAAACTTATATCCAAATTCAAATTAAGTAGTATCTGCACACTAAAACAACAAATAGAAACTACTCGATAGAAATATTGGTAGCATGTTGATAAAATGTAGTCGGTTTTATAAATTACCTGAAATGCCAACATGTTGATATTTAGCCACTTCATTTAAGGCTCTATCATGCATCCAGTGCAATGATATGCTAACTTGTTGTCTTGCCTAGATCTGCCTGCTCCAGAGTTGTCATGCTTGTCAGGTGCTGCATCCTCCCAAGCTTCTATCAATTTGAGTGGCGTATCCAATTTTCGGCCACATGTTCATCATCCTTCAGCTATATCACCTGTTCAGTGCATCCACATCTTTATTCTTTTCAACCTCAACAGCACAAGCATCTTCTTACATTCTATAACCAGCAATTTTTGCAACTTATCTACGCTTTCCATTCTGGCATCAGCTGTGATTCATTGCAACTGTGCAGCTCTGTATCAGCATCTCATTCAGTTAAGAATCTCCTCAATTCAGGTTCTGCACCCATATCAGGAACCATCACGTCTTCATTTGGTTACTTATCAGTTTAGCATCCCCTCAACCATGAACTCCAATAGCTCGAGCAACTGCTTGGTCACACTTCTATGAGCTACGTATAGTCTTTATGGAAATGCTTAAGGCACTTTTTAATACATGCTACAACCATCAATATTGTTTCCGTTTTGCGTTCCTTCTTATTCTTTTTTCTATAATATGGTGTATCTAACATCAGTTTAGCTACTATTTTAGTTTCTGCCTGCACATTTAACATAGTTATTTCTTTTAAACTTAGTTAAGTTGGTTAAATTTTAATAATCGATAGTTAACTTTCAAAAACTTAGTTTCTGTTAAATTTAATTAATTTTTACAAAACTTATTTATAATAGTTATTGTTTATAAATTTGATCATTTTTTTATAAAACATAGTTAATTTAGTTAAAATTTTATCAATTTGTACAGCCTGACTTGAATCTAGATGCAGATAATAAAATTTATAAAGGTAGTTTATTAGGTCATAACAAAAGCTTTTATTCACTCCATAGATTCTCTAACGTTGTCTTTTATTTACTAGCATTTGTAAGGTCACAAATTTGCATAAATAATACTAGATAAATAGTTATTGAATCTCGAAAAGAGAGGAGGTGCAGGCTTGAGAAGATTACATACCTCGAGATAACGTAGCAGCTCAATTAGAACAAGTATGTCCTTTTCTTTTACTTCCCATGGAACTGATAAGCAAACAAAGGTCAACCTCCAGTTCTTCTATGTCCCTTGCCTGGCTATCATGTTCACCAATATCCGTATCCTACAAAATCAATGCAAACTTTATTACATCTTAGACTACTACACATACATGTATGAGAAATTTAGACTAATGGCTGCATCGTACTAAGAATTCCAAGATTCATTCGCTCAAACAAAGAACTACAAGAACCTTAGTTAAAAAGCAAAACAAACCTAAACCTAGGTTGGTCTCAAGTTTAGCTTTGATGTATGTTCCTCTTTTTGTTTCTAAGAGTTGGATGACTACGCTATGGTTATGATTAGTTGTAAATAATAAACAATCAATGTTTCGAATATAGATACATAGGCCTAGATAAAAATGTTAAATAATCATATGTTTTTCGTTCTCATGACATGCTGAACAGAATAATCATTGTCCACCACCATTAGCTGCATTCCTTTCTTATGCAGGTTAGTTTTATTAGGTAACAAATTCTACAAAGTGTCATTCTAGCTGTCTTATCTTAACATGATTATACACTTATTCGATGGTATAATTCATTGTGGTATCAAAAACAGATAGTCAATGTCCAATAAACTCAAGGCCATTTGTTATTAATTAAGGACTGATTTCAAATTAAATAGTATAGAAAGTGAATAAATTCTAAATTAAAGTTAGTAATGTTTGATGGTATTAATGAAGGACAGATTTCAAATTAAATTAGTATACAAAGTGAATAAATTTTAAATTAAGGAAGTTTTAATGCGTATGGTTTTTGTTGATGAGAGGTTTAATAATATATTATCCGCTGCCTTAATCAATAGTTGGTTAGTAACTGATAAAATATACTAATGGTTATCCATTTTAAACAGTCGATAGACAAAACAAGAAGTGGAATTTTTTTATAAACTACCAAAATTAAACATAATTAGCAATTGCCATTGTTATCTTTAACAGAATTATGCAGAATCAATTATTAATCATTATACGTTAATTAATTTTTTATTTTGTTTTAAGAAATGCAAGCAAGAGACTTGAATTACTACAGAACTATTAATAATTGGGAGAGAGAGAAGATACAATAATAATTGAGTTACTACAGAACTGTTACCAGAATTATGCGGGAGTTATCAAAGCATACGAAAACTAAATTGTGCTTGTACTTTATTTAATAAAGACATATGGAGCTAACACTTGCACGCCTTTTAGGACTATATGATATTTGTAATACATGCAAAATTTTCGATAAACAGCTGCGCTATGCTAGAAGGAAATAGTTGAAATTATATTGAATTATATACTACCACCTATAAATAAAAAATAAAATGGAGTAGACGAGTACATGATAAAACGAAAAATGAACTATTATCATGTTGTGAACAGCTGAATAAGATAATGAGTGCAGAGCCAAAAGAGCATTCAAGACATGAGCAAATATTATTGACTTTGGGCAACAAACAGGGTTGTTGTGTTGGACTATCATTACATGTTAACTTTGATTGTTACATTCAATAATAGCAACCGAAGACAACATGCGGACCACAAAGTGCAAGTTATTATGCTAATGCAAGCTAAAGCATTACTTAACCATCATATCAAAAACATCATTTGAAATAACAGGCCTCATGATTTTTCCAAGAATCTACAAAGCTACAAAAATCAAAAGCTTGTCTTTAAAATGAACATGATGTATATGTTTTTTCAGTCCATATTTTTTTCCATCCATAGAAACAACTTACATATAAATTAACCATTCAAATAATAATTATAAACATCCAATGTTCATATACTTATTTCTCAAAAAAATTGTGCATACCTTTCAAGTGCCACGGCAAAAGGATTGGAGTTCAAACCCTATGTACCCAAATATCAAGTGCCTCCGTCTCTGTACAATCACATACATTGATTCAACCAAATTAATTAATTAATTAATCAAATGCTCAATGAACGGTGAAGATTGAGTGGAGACAGGAAGCAAACTGAAAAAGAGTTTCGTTTACGGTTTTAATTGTGACTTGGCCCATTTAAACTGATATAACATAGCATATATGATATCAAATATGTTGCATGCATGGTCAGTAATAATTGTTTTTAAAAAGCCTTGCTCTAGAGAGAACCTAGAGAATTCGAATGGTCCACCACAACCGACCTTTTTTTTACCATTCCAAAACGAAAAAAAAAATCATCTTTTTTCATATTAGTCTGTAAAAAATGGAAATAAGTATAGTACTTGGCTAATGTAAAGCATACAGTTAAACGTAAAAATGCATGACTGCACACGGTCATGAAACTACATAGAAGAACATGTATAGGAAACTGCCAATGACCATACAATAGAAGTTATGGAAACTGCTTTCTCAAAACTAAACCATCAACCGTACTTAACAATAATAGGTAGTAAATATGAGTACAATGGTCAAGTTTCAATGTGGATAATTAAAGACCATTAATTAGCTCTTGTTGCTTCTTTAATTGTATTTACTCTGTAGAAGATGAGATGTGTTTATAAAGGTAAACAGTTTGTCTGAGTTAAAGAAGAAATGAAAATGCCTGCCAAACACAACGGCCACAGAGCACACATGAAATCGAATATAGTTGGCAGAGAGGGTCACTATTAAGGCCTAAATTAATATTATTTGGCCTAAATTAATACTATAACATGTACTATTTTGAACCGCTTTAAGATGAGGAAATACATTTAGCTCATATTTTGAAACTGGTTACAATAACCACAAACAAAAACTGAATGATGGATGTGCAACCTATTTTATCTCCTATCTTCCTACTTTAACAACCATAAAAGTAGGACACTCGCATAAACCAACCGCTAATATCGCTAGTTGATTCTTGCATAATAACATTATTTTGTCGTAAACGTATGCATACATGATTCTACCATACAAATTATGTTCAAATGAAAAATTCAAATATTTTTCTCAACTATATTACACTATCAACAAATCAGTTCTACATAAGGTAAGAATAACACATCACCAATCAATCAATATAGCTGTAGTGTCACAAAACAGTAAGGGATTAATTCTAAAACATCCCATCTAAAGTATTATGAAAGGATATAAATGTTAGCATATGATTAGGAAATGACAGTAATCAAGAATTGCTTTCAATATGGTACAGGAGTGCCGGAGTGCCATTTAGTACAGTATTGATGAGCACATGTAGCAATTCTATTTTCAGAACTTAATTTCATTAACTTTTCAATCAAGCAATTTCACACAAATCAATTTCATAACACAGTCCATGCTACGCTCAAATATGTTTTCGTTTTCAATTCACACAAAGTTACAGAAACTCTATGATGTCTCATATGGAATAGTGGAATATCTCTTGATTATCTTCCAATCAAATCCTACTAGCTTGAATTAATCATGCTAACAAACCAAGGAAACAATAGTGCATATAATTTTCAGTGGTTATTAAGTTTAATATAATTCATGAATCCCTAATAAACCTAAATATAAGAAACTGTTAACTCCATATGCATAAAAATAGTACCTTTATTTGCTGAATAGGAAAGTGGGAGGTTTGATTCAAATTAAAGAATGAACTAAACTCGCCACTGAGCCAAATTTTATTGGAATATAATTTGGATAAGGCTGAGCGAAAGGGAAATAAGGGTGAAGGTTTCTAGATTATGATGCAACTTATGATAATTTGGCTGGGACGAAGGATTATTTAGAGTTAGGGTGTGTGCATGAGGCAGAAGTAATTGTGAAATTAGGGTAGGGTTTGGGAATAAGGCCAGGTGATGTCCCTGTAGAGTTCACCGTTGGAATTTGTGGTAGTGAATTTAGAGAGTAGAGGAGAGAAAGGAAAACTTAGTTTTTTTTCTATTGCCAGGTGCAGGACAAAGAAACTGCAACTTGTAGAGAGAAAAAAAGTACCAGCCGCTAAAATTTTTGGATCCCGCCTTAAAATTTTTGTCTAATAACATTCGTCTACTTTATTTATTCGTTATTTGGAGAAACCACGGCAAGAAACCCATAAACGTTGAGTTGTATTGCTGTTGCTAGCAATATTTCTTGTAGTGCACCTTTGGTAAATTCAAAGTATCGGTTTCCACTTCAACAACTAAACTGGTAAGTTATGTATCTTCAATTACTAGAATTGGATATAGTTTAGTTTCTGGTGGTAGTTGCTGACATCAATATGAATATAATTTAGAGATGATAAAATACCAATATACCGAAGTATTTTATTATGAACATACATAGTCTAAATATACACGAATTTCCAAAATAAACATTCCAGATCAATGTGTGTTTGTTACATGTATATCAAAATTCTCAAACATAATCGAACTTTAGCATAGGACAATGCATGAATAAAATGATGTAAGTATATAGTACGTAATAGATAATGAATAAAATGATGCATGAATAAGTATAAGAAACCTCAATAGTTAAAAAGAGAACAAATATGTATGTATTAGAGTAAGTTAAACCTCTTTAATTAGTTGAGTTAAATGCACAATCTCTTTGTAGTTAGACGAACTAAAAACCCAGACTACTTTAAACCTGAAGCATTCTTACAGTCAGGAAGCCATCATCCAAATACATCTACCAACTTACATACATATTAAAAACAAATTTTGAAGAGCGTGCATGCTTGTACTTTTAAAATACAATGTTTTTAAGTAAGTTGTTTACATTGTGATAATCACCCCTTGATCTAAAGCAAAGTATGATTTTAAGAGCATGGTTGTGCTATTATTAACACTATCTACACCTATTGCTAATAAAAACAAAATTTGAAAAGCATGCATGCTTGTACTAGTTGAAGACAATGATTTTAAGTTGGTTGTTCACATTTTGACAATTTCCCCTTGTTCCTACGGAATTGAAGTTTCGAAGAGCATGGTTGAACTTTAAAAGACATTGCCTTTAAATAAGATCATATCATAAGTTGGTCAAGTACTCCCTTAATATTGGTGAGAAATTTTCATATTAAAACTAAAGTAAACAATGATCTAAAATCAACAACATGAAGAGCATGAGTTTAGTTTGCATGGACGTTGATTAAGTTTCATTATTATTAATTTCATTATTGTTCTTTGAGTTTATAAAACACTTAACCTGTATACAATTGTAAATATAAAACTTCATAACTATTATCTTGCCAACAGGATCATTGCCTTAGTAGATTTTATAAGCCTATGAATTCTAATATTAAAAAAAGGAAAATCACCCATTGATCCTAGGAAAAGTAATAATTTAAAGAGCATTGTTGTGCTTTACTAACACTATATACACATATTGCTAATAAAAACAAAATTTGATAAGCATGCATGCTTGTACTTGTTGAAGCAAATGCTTTTAAGACGGTTGTTTACATTTTGACAATGTCCCCTTATTCCTACGAAATCGAAGTTTGGAAGAGCATGGTTGTACTTTTCAAAGACATTGCCTTTAAATAAGATTATATCATAAGTTGGTCGCGAACTCCCTTAATATTGGTGAGAAATTTTAATATTGGAACTAAAGTAATCAATGATCTAAAATCAACAACAACATGAAGAGCATGGGTTTAGTTTGCATTGACGATGATTGAGTTTCACTGTAGCAATTTTGGTATTGTTCTTTTAGTTTATAAAACAATTAACCAATGTACATTTGTTAAATATAAAACTCCATGACCATTATCTTGTAAACAGGATCATTGCCTTGGCAGATTTTATAAGCCTATGAATTTTAATATTAACAAAAAGGAAAATACAGCCATTTAGTACAGTTCAAAAGAGGTAACAATTGCTTTTATTGTATTTTTACCCTTGACGGTGCAGAAGAGCTAGTTGTGACATAATGACCCTATGTAAGAATACTAATATTTTAAAATAAGGAAAATACAACCATCTACCTATGTCAATACCAAATCAAAATTAGTAGATCAATTTACAACTACGAAGTGACATAGTATTTTAGTATAACTAAAAATATTTAAATCACCCAACAATAATTTCAGAGTTCATAAAAACTAACTAATGATAGATAGAAGAATGGAGCATGGTACAAATACATGAAAAACATATAGCTTCATACCATGGAAGAGGAACAGGTAGCTTCCCTAGTGATTGATTGATGCTTAGTGGGCTATTTGAAAAAAACTGGTGCTCGTCGACGATGGGATGACGAAGACAATCTGGAAAAGTATCATGCGACGACGCAGTGGAGGTAGTTGTTGCTTCATCAAAGTTGGGGCATTTCATGGGCGAGGATGTTGGATCATATGAGAATTAGGGTTAGACAGAGAATGGGGTGAGAACGAATTGAATTGAATTTTTTTTAGTAAAGAATTCGATCACCACTTGAATCGATTTGATACCCTAAGGATATGTTGAAATGGTTAGATGCTGAATTTTCCCTCCTTTTTATCCCAACAGTGGAGAACTACGACTGTTGAATTAGGGGAATGATATTATTTAGGGATTGGATTGGAGGGAAAGGGAGTAAAGGGAGAGCTACGCACGGAAAGAAAGGAATAAAATGCATGACAGTTGAGTTCAAAATTGGAGATTGCTTGGAATAATAGTATAATACAGATACTAAGTTCATAAAAATATAGCCCGGGCTTTTATATTGTCATGTTCTCATACAAGAGACAGAGTAACATCATATACCAGATCATATAATAGATTTAAGACATTGATGTTGATTTATAGTCATTTTTTGGAGCCAATGAATTAAAGAAAATTATTACTTCACCCACTTTATAAGGATACAACTAGCTTTGAAAACAGGGTCATCTAAAAGGAGAAAGGATACAAACTACGTCAAGTCGCACTTGTAGTTCATTGCATAACCATTTTTCATATGAAACATTTCACAAGCCATGATCCCTTCTATCCTTGGTCGTATGACCCCTTCTGGCTACACATGAAAAATCTTCACATGGACAATTAGAAACAACCATCAGCCGAATTAGCCACTCCCACCAAGCACACCCTTTAGCTTCTTAACCTGAGCCTCATTAAGGAATGTAATTTTTTCAACTAAAACAAATGATAGCTCGTTTTCAAACAAAGCAAAGTCTATTATCTCAAATTTTGGTTCAGCGCTGCTAGAGCTAACTACTGCAACTACAGTTACACCTTCCGCATTCATCTGCATTATAAAAAGACAATATTCAATTCTACATGAAAATTAGCGTGTACCATTGTAATACATTTTATTAACATCACACGGTTAATTATAAGTAGGTGAATGCAACCTTCTTCTATTATAAATAAAATACATGTGACATACCTAAAAATGTAGCAATCTTTGAGGGAGAATCATAGCCTTGCCCTTCTTTAAAGTTTTAACATAAACAACATTAGCATATGAAATAAATCCAACAGTGATAATCCCCTGAGTAACAAAAAGAATTTCAAAAGTGGCAGAATGAGTGTGCATGGGAATAACAGCTCCAACAACAATGTCGAGACGTGCAGTAGAAATGTCAAGGCCATTGGTGGTCGGAAACTGGCTAGAAATAGCCAGGGTGATATGCTTGTACTGATGTGCTAATGCAGATGTGTCTCCGTTGGAAATGAAGTTCCAAGCATGAAATTCCATAAAGAAAGTAATATAAGTACCCTGAAATTATAATTAACTTGAGCCAGTTTACTTCATACATGAAGCTAATTATGTCATGAGATTGAATAAAAGAGGAAAGATTGAGTACTATTAGATGCAATTAGAAAAGAGACTGGATGATGGCAATGCGAGGCTTCATTGGATGTCGAAGCTTCTCTTTCATTCTTTTCTCGCCAACCCTGCAACATTTTCCTTTGTTGAATGACCTAATTCTCGTTTGTGGGGTTGTTAATCATGTGTGTAGACATGAATTGACTGTTCAGTTTCCACAAATTTTAACTATTACCTGAAAATAGGAGAAAACTTGAAATAGTTCTCAAAATTTTATGAAAAATGAAAAATAAATGTAATTGGTTTAGATGTACATACACACACATACCTATATGATATATTCACTAATAAAAAGTTTATGATTCGAATTCAAAAATGATAAATGTTGGAAAATGATAGATGATTCGAGCATTGTGATGAGGAGATTGCTGTACTTCTAACTTCAAGGATCTACCATGTAGATTCTTTTAGACAATAGTTCAACCCAACAGGTACACACGGGTTGTAGAGCTATCGACTTTAGGATTCAATGAAGCCTTGAAACAACATAACCAAATTCAAAGTTTGTACGACTTTGATCCGGTCAAGAACACTACTTTGATAATTTCTGGTGATGCAATTTAGAGAAGAGAGTGGAGAAGGTGTAGAGAAGATTCGCAACATCTTTCAGGCATTTCTGATCCGCAAAACCTATCAGACTTACTGATTTCAAAAAGAAGAAAGCGCTCTAAAACACTTTCAGGCGTTGCAAATTTCAGGGAAAGGAGAAGTAATTTTGCAACAACATCTGGGTATTGCTATTTATAGTTGTAGAGAGGTGCCTTTTCGCCAATGGTTACATTTATTCAAAACGTTGCTTGCCAACAGTCTAAAACCGTTACAAACGATCGCATATCCCGCCTTATGAATTCGAGTTCTGGATTATTAATCGACCGAAATTTGGACCTGTTATGTCAATAGAATATTATCCAAAAATAATATTTGGACCCAAACTCAAACTCGATCCGGTCCAGTTCGGTTTGGTCGGTCAGACAGATGGGCGCACATGCATATGTGGTAGTTATGCATGGCTTCCCTTCTCATAATAGAGCAAACATTTAGGTGCCCAAAGGGTCTAACCTTCTCTTAAGTAACCTATATTTAAACAAATATAGTTTCTATAATTTCTAGGATGTGGGACTATTCCCAATCCTACTTCCTCTTCTTCTTCTTTAAAATAAACCCCAATGCCCAATTTATTTTGTAAATTTACAACAATTTCCCCCATTTTCAAAATAAATAAAATAGACGCGTGCATCACTAGAGTGATTACCTACGTATCTAAGTGGGATCAAGCCAACGTAGTTCCAAAATCAAGTATTGCATCGTCGTGGAAATCAATACATAAATGATAGGTGTCTTCTAGATTTGAACCTTCACTTAGTATAAACCATTCAAAGTTCTGTTGAGGTCTATGGTGAACGTATCTTGAACCAAGTACCCCTTGTGATAGTACCAGAACAGTCACACATGCTGATTTCCGTATATAGAGTGTTCTGCATGTTCCACACATTAATGGCCATGTGCTTAAATCCTGACTTCATGAGCCTACTTCAGAAAGAGGTCTTACTTTCTTAGGAAACAACCCGATTTCCATACTCATGTAGGTAAGTCACTTAAGGTGTTTCTGCGATACATCCTGTGACTTTAACTAGACTTAATAAGGATCTTCATCCATCCTCTTTCATGCAGAATCCAACACTATGAGCAATTAGTTTTAGTGTTCTATAATCATTCTTTTAACTTGTTGGTACCCATTGAACTTTGTCTATCATTTTCAAGGTATAAGTTGGGTTTGTATTAAGGATGATAAACCTTCACTCACAGACCTTAACCTCGTTTCTTTCGATTTTATAGAAACCATAGCCTTTGGAAAACCCTTAGTAAATGGGTCAGCCAAGTTTTTCTTTTTTTCTATGTAATCGACATTGATTACTCCTCTTTTGAGTAATTGTCTTATCATCCTATGTCTAAGATTTACATGTTTAGAATTTCCATTATATATTTTATTAGAAACATTATATATCGTAACATGATTATCATAGTTAATCAAGACTGCGGTGATGGCTTCTTCCATAAATAAATTTCTATTAATAAATTCCTAAGCCATTCTACCTCCTTGATTGCATTTGCTAATACAATCAATTCTGGTAACATTGTTGAGTCAGAAATACAGGTTTGCTTCTTAGAGCACTAAGACACAGCTACACCTCCTAATGTGAAAATCCATCCAGTCGTAGACTTGGATTTAGATTATATGTTGTTCCAGGTTGCGTCACTATATCCTTCTAATACAGTAGGATATCCTTTATAGATAGACCATAGTCTAAAGTGCCCTTTAAATAAGCTAGAACTCTAGAGATACATTTTCAATGTTCATAACCCGGATTACTCGTAAATCGACACAATACGCTTATAGCGTGCTCTATGTCCGATCTAATGCAATGCATAACATACATTAGACTGTCAATAATACTGGAATATTCAAGTTGGGATATTGTACGTCCAGTATTCTTCACTAGCTTAATACTCGAATCTAAAGGAGTTGTTGTCGGTTTGTCATTGTAATGACCATACTTCTTGAGAAACTTCTCAATATAATGAGATTGGGTTAGCACCGACTCTTCTTCTTTTCTTATGATTTTGATCCTTAAAATTACATCAGCCTCTCCTAGATCTTTCATATCAAATTTAGAGAATATAAACTTCTTAGTTTCTTTCACACAAGATATATTAGTCTCAAATATTAACATGTCATCATAGATAAACATATTGTAACACAACTGGTTTCATCCGATTTTCTATAAATACATTTATCAACATTATTTACTATGAAGCTTTGGGACAACGCTATATCAAACTTCTCATGCCATTGCATGGGTGCCCGCTTCAGATCATAAAGAGATTTTATCAGTTTACAAACTTTCTTTTCTTGGCCTGGATTTATAAAACCCTCTGGTTGTTCCATGTATATCTGTTCTTCTAAATCACCATTTAGAAAAGCGCTTTTCACATCCATTTGGTGTATTACAAGTTTATGAATGGATGCAAGTGCTATCAAACAACAAATCGAAGATATGCAAGCAACAAGAGCATATGTTTCAAAATAATCCACTCCATGTCTTTGCTTATAACCCTTCGCTACTAATCGGCTTTAAATTTATCAATAGATCCATCAGTATTCAAATTTTTTTTGAATACATCCTATTGGTTCAGCACCAAGAGGTAAATTGGTCAAAATCCAAGTTTGGTTTACCAAAATTGAATTCATTTCATTATTGATAGCTTCTTTCCAGAAAATAACATCTTTGGAACTCATAGCTTCAGAATAAGTTTTCGGGTCATTATTAACATTCATTACGTATTTAGTGATGTTAAGAATTTCATTCTTACTTCCTTCTACAAGATATATAATAAAGTCGGGATCATAGTCCATTTCTATTCTTGCTCTTTTACTTTTCCTACGTTCAGTATCATCTTCAGGCACTGAAACATTCTCGTTGTTTTGAGAAGAGGTATAATCTTCATCATTGTTATCATTAGTTTCAATATGTTCTGAACTAGATGATACCAATGGGTTCTCGCAAGTTTGATGTTGAGCTACATACTTGTTTTTAAAAGTTCTACATCTACAGACTCAATTACTTCAAAAGTATCAAAGATAATAAAACGATAAGTCATACTATTAAGAGAATAACCTATGAAAGCACACTTAAATGTTCTATTTCCTAATTTTGGTCTTTTGGGATCTGGTTTTCTAACATACGCTAAACCATCCCCAAACTTCAAGTCTTGATAAGTTAGGTTTTCGTTTAAACCATAGTTCATAAAGGGATATATGCTTCTTTTTTAAATGAACTCTATATATTTAAAATATAACATGTAGATAAAATGGCATCACCCCATAAGATGTTAGG
This sequence comes from Allium fistulosum, assembly GCA_030737815.1. Classification (NCBI taxonomy): domain Eukaryota; kingdom Viridiplantae; phylum Streptophyta; class Magnoliopsida; order Asparagales; family Amaryllidaceae; genus Allium; species Allium fistulosum. The sequence goes on from CM060905.1 coordinate 902,605,180, forward strand.
TAAATTTGAACTAATTGACATAATATTAATCATTTCTATTAATGTCCTATTTTTTCTTGCAGCAAATCCATTTTTTGAAGGGTATAAGGAGCAGTACACTGATGAATTAATCCTTGTTGTTTACAAAATAAAGTAAAATTATTTGAAAAATATTCACCACCACGATCAGAATGTAAAACTTTTATTTTAAGTCCCAATTGCATTTCAACTTCAGCCTTGCAAATTTTAAATTTATCAAAGACTTCATCATTTGATTTCATTAGATAAACATAAGAATATCCAGAGTAATCATCAATAAATGTGACATAAAATTTATTTCCACCATATGTTGTGTGACCTTTTAAATCACCAACATCGCTATATACCAGATCAAGCAGACTAGTCTTTGTTTCTATAGATTTAAAGGATTTTCTACGTATCTTTGCTTGAACACAAATTTCACATTTAGAGATGGAGTCAAAATTGCAATCAGAAATTAATCCTAATGTAACGACCCGCATTTTTCCGATAATTAAAATTTTGAATTAAATAAGATTTTTGTAATTTAATATTGGAAGAAATTAAAATTGGTGGTTTATTAATAAGAAATGACTAGAATGTAATGTTAAAAATGTTAATTTAAACAATTGATAACTACTTTAATGTATGTCCAATTAATTGAAATGATTGTAAAGTTAAAATTGATTATAGGTTGTAAATAAAGAAATAGGGTTTAATAATGTAAATTTAATATAATAAATAGGTTTTTGGCTCAGGAAAAAAGTTGAAGAAAAAATTAGTTTCAAAGACAAGTAGTTTGCTTTTTAGGCCGAAAGACGCTTTTTAGTGTAAATCACAGAATGATAGTTGCAACTATCATTTTCTGTTTACACTAAAAAATGTCATTTGGACTAAAAAACAAACTTGTTGTCATTGAGACAATTTTTTTTTGCAACTTCTTCCATTTTCCTGTATAATAAATGACTAATTGAATGAAATCTCAAATAATTATAATAAATTATAAAGTTACGTTGGTTAGAAATTGTAAATAAGAAGATAAAATCAATGTGAAGTTATTTGTTTTATTAGTTAACAATAAACTTGGAAATGTGTTTGAATTGGCAAATTGTAACAATGGTTAATTAATCCATTGAAATTTAATTAGTTATAAATGGTAAATAAGGGAATAAATTAAATGTTATAATTAATTGGTGTAATAATATGTAATTCATTGTAATTGAGAAAAACCAGGGTGGTGTAAGTATTTATAACATTTATTTGAAGATAATAAACTTATAAGTGTGATTAAAGTAAGAAAATGTGGCAATTGTTATATGTTACATATTTTATCAATTTGTTGCATTTAATTTGGAATAAATTGTGACTAAATGTAATTAAATATTACGTTAATGTAAATTAAGATGAAATTGGAGAATATTAATGTAATAAGATATAACCAATGCTAACTATGCCCATAGGATAATGATTGATTGTAATAATAGATGTTAATATAAGAATGAAATAATTTACGAAATAAATGTTGGAATATGAAATGAACAGTAAATAGTTGTGGTATAATGAGAATTCGTTTGAAATCTAATATTGAATATAAACTGCAATAATAGTTATTGGAATCCTTTAATTAAAAAGAAAAGACTAGTGCATTGTAATTAATAAGTTCAACATAAGAACTTACATTTTAAATTAAATTAAGATAAAGATTTTAATGAAATTTACGCTTTGACTTGAAAAGAATAAATTGTATGTTTTCTTCTAACTGGAATAACAAATGTTCAATTTGAATAAAGGATGGGGTGAATGTTTTAATGAAAGAATAACATAATTTGTTATTGGAATGCATCTTGGAGAAGTTGATTTTCAATAAGATAAAAACATTTACTTTGTAAATAGTGTATAACTTTTGTTGTATATGAAATTTTATAAAACATGTTTGAATTGGTATAAATGAAAAGAAAACAGTGTTTATAATTAGAATTTGTTGAGATTAGTAATGAAATAAATTGGAATTAGATTAATTGAAATGTTTCAATTAAAAGGAAACATAAATGAAATTGTAATGAATGAGTTAATATAGAAACTTGCATTTTGTGTCAATATGGAATGAACATTTTAATTAAGATAATTGCATGTTTTGAGATGTATAAAAATAAAACTTTCCTTTTGAATAAGTATGATTTTGGAAAAAAAAAAGAATTTTAGGATAATACACACACACATTAATATCCAAATTTCTAAAAATATCGGAGGGTTCATGGTTGTGTAAATGTTGTGAAATCAATTAGAATTTTGTTTTAATTAACAATTGTACATTAATTACATATGTCACGTGTATTTATTTTTCCATTTCATATATGGTTAAAACTTGTAAATTTGTTGCATTAATGTGATCGTTACGGTAATTAAAAAAGTAAAGTAGATCAATTTATAATGCATAGATAGATATATATATTCATTAATTAATAAAATTGGTTTGAGTAACATAAATAAATGAATAAATTAATTGATTGATTGTTAATTGATTGATTGTTAATTGATTTATTGCGCTAATGGAGTGTGCACGTATATTAACGTAAAACGAATGTTTTGCTAAAGAATTAAATGATAAATATGTGTATATTTGGGTTTGTTGAAGTGAATTAATAGTAGTAAGTTTTGGAATTTGGATCCCAAAGGTTTGTTTATAGTGTATAAATGGTCCCTTCGTTTACTTTGCATTTATTATCACATCCACGTTCTCTTTCTTTTTATTTCATGTTCTCCGTGTATGTTTCATTTGAGCATCCATTTAATTATTAGACTACTCATTCGTTTTTTATTAATTAATAATTGTCTTATTCTTTTCATTTGTTTCTCATTTGTTCGTTTGCTCCTTTCAAATGCTTTACCTGAAGTTTTTTTTTTTCCTTTTCGTTTTCCATTTTTAATGTGAACATCCAAATTAATTTTCATGCCATCTAATTAGCATTTACTATTCTCCGTTTCTGAAGTTTATTTCGTTTATGCGTTATTAGTTCTTGTAGTTTCCTTTCATTAGCAACTCTTTTTTCTGAAGCTTCGTATTAAAGAACGGAAGATTTATTTTATCTTTATTCATATATTTATTCCTTTACTTTACCTCTTTCAATACTACCATTTTAAGACTGTTCATATTCTTACTTTATTTCAATTACTAGTTTGTTCACATATACTTTATTAGCTTTTCATTTGTTTCCATCTTCATCCCTATAGCCTCATTTAATTTTTCAAATCTCATATTCTGTAGTTTCATTCCTCCAAACAAACTTCCATCTCATTTTCTCTCTCTCTCTCTTCATTTGCCCCCTCCTTCAATTTTTCCTCAAATCTCCTTCTTCCTTTTCAAAGCTTCCCTTTTCTTATTCATATTCTTCAAATCTTCTTCTTCTTTTTCAATTCTTCATCTTCTTTAAATTTTCTTCTTCTTTTCCAAACATTCTTTTTTTTCCAAATCCTTTTCTTCAAATCTAGATCTATACAAACTTCTCTGTCTCTTCCAAAACTTTCTATAAAAAAAATAGAAGATTAAGATAGCAAGGAAACAAATCAAAAGGAGGAAGTAGTAGCGGATCTAAATCCGACTAGAAAAGGGAAATCCATAAAGTGAGTGTTTTGACCCACTTACAACTACTAAATTATTTTATGTTAGTTAAATTGAATTTATGATGTGATTTGAAATTGATCGGTTGATGTTTGGTATATTTAAATTGTCATTCTAGTTAAATTTAACTTTTATTCAATTTAATCATCGTTTAATTTAATATTGAATTTAATTGTCAATTTAATACATGTTAATGATAATCGGTTATCTATTGATGTTTATTGGTTGATTTGGGTGATGATTGTGATGTATGTTTAATTGTTGATATTGGATGATTTGATGTTATATTTATATTGTTATAACGCTGCAAGTTCCCTTAGTTATTGTTAGAAAATCCCTATAGGTTGAAATGATACATACCCGAACGATCATATAGAATAGGAGAAAATTGTTATGGGTTGAAATGATAAACCCAAGCGATTTTCATTGATTTGGAATTTGGGATTGCGGGTTGAAATAATATATATCCGTAAATTTCAATTTTTGCGGATTGAAATGATAAAGATCCGTATCACTTGACCATAGGGTAGAAAATTATATACGGACAACGGATTGTTTAAATTAAATGATTTTTAATTCCTTAATTTTTAAATTCAGTTAACTGACATTTTGAAATAGAATTGATTTATATATATTGAATTATTTTCGATAATCCAAGCGTTAATGTTGAAATTAGAATTGATTTAATGAATTGTTCAAAGGATTTAAATTGGAACTTCAAAATTGAAGTGTCAAATATAAATGAATTTATCGGAATTGAGTTATTGAAAATGTTTGGATATAACTTTGAAATCTATTTTAAAATAATTTAAACTATTCTAATTAATTTAAACTATTTTAATCAATTTAAACTATTTTAATTTATTTTACTCTATTATAACCCATCTAATCCAATTTAATCTATTTTACCTATTTTAAACTAATTAAATCTATTTAATCTATTTTAAATCTATTTAATATAATTTAAATCTATTTAATTTATTTTAAATCCATTTAAATCATTTTTAAATCTAATTAAATCAAATTTAAATCTATTTAAACTATTTTAAATACATTTTAAACTATTTTAAACCATTTAAACTATTTTAGAGTATTTTAACTATTTCAAACTATTTTTAAAACTATTGAAACTATTTATGACTATCTAAACTATTTTCTAAATTTCAGACCGTGTAAAGTTGAAGTATTTATATTTAAATCCTTGATGATGATACAACCTAAGTTGGGATTTGAAATTAATACCTTTTTTGTGAAATGACATAATTGAGTAAATATGATGATTTTGGAATGAGGATTTAATTAACTTATCTTATCGATAATTTTGAAGTGAATATGGTTTTGAAAGTGAATATGATTTTGGAAGTAATATGGTTTGAAATCGAATATGATACTTTGAATATCAATTATGAATTAATTTTTATGAAATGTAAAAGAACCATTTGGTGTGTAATAAACGTTTGGTTGCTAAAGAGACCGGGATCGGATATTGTCATACTCTTTGCCAATACCGAAAACCACTTTAACAACTGTGTACGTAGTGGAGATTCCAGAAATGAAGTAGGATGGTTTGGCGAACGGTTCTGTATGAGGTATTTACGTGACCCTGACTCTCGTGAGTCAGCTTAGATGTGACTAAAACAGGAGCCATGCTGGGCCAAGTGAGGTCGCACCTCCGATCGGATACATTTCTTCGATACCATATTATGACTTTGTGATGATTTGGTGGCCACCCTCGATTTTGATTATGGGAATGTGTTCCAAGGTGGACGGTAGTAGCTGCTATGCGTTACCACTAGTCCGGATCCGCAATTGGTATATCTACCCTGGCATTGCCTCGAGTGTCGTGTTCACATGCCCTATCGCGCCTTCTACGAGTTTGTTTTGTGTCGTACCTATGGAGTGCTCCCTGATAGCCCACCTGCGGGTGGAGTTTACAGTATCTGTATAGACTGCGGCATTATATAAAATGTGTTAAGGGGGATATGGGTAACGCCTTAACGCTATTTTAATACTTTACTTTACTGTAGACACTATTATAATAGCGTATTGTACTATGTATGTAGATAGTTTAACGGATTCTTAGGAGATGTAAATCCCAAACATCTCTTAAGTTATTGTACTCACGTCGACACTGGATAGGAGATGTAAAACCCCGTAAACATCTCCGACGCCGTTACACTCATATTTATTTACCGTTGATTTAACTTACATAAGATCTTTTAGTTCTGACTCGAGTGTTTTGTCTTTTCAATTCGCTCGGGTCAGCCTGAGCTTTTCAGTTTATCGAAGACTGCTTTATGGAGGACGAAGAATTTGTACTATTATTATTTACTATATTTATTCCACTGCATCATGTTGTTCCGCTGCATTTATTTATTATTTATTCTTGTTGTATGTAACTCTGATCTATATTATAAAAGTATAATCAATGTTATTTGTAAACAGCTTCATGAACTGTTTATTTGATTATTATATTTTGTCATTCCGCTGCGAGATTCGGTATTTGTTTCCTTTCTTTCACTGCTTTTTCTTATTTACCCATAACAATTTACCCTTTTGAATGGTTTGAGTCTGACGTGTGTGGTTCATCGTCGATTTAAACTGTCCAAATAGGCTGGTCGTTACACCTAACTTATTCATATTTTTAAGCAAACCATAATTAACATGTCCTAATCTAGAATGCCATAAATCTACAGAATCAACGATATAAGTAGAAGATTTCTTTATTAAATTCAACTTAATCATGCCGTTACAAGAATATCCCTGTTCAATGAACTTTCTGTTCTTACATAATACTAATTTGTCAGACTCATAAACTATCTTGAATGGTCCTTTGTTAAGAAGGTATCTAGAGATCAAATTCTTGCAAATATCGGGTACATGAAAAACATTAACTAAAGTGAGAGTCTTTCCAAAAGTGAATAGGAGTTCTATAGTGCCTTTGCCAATCACTTTGCTGCGAACATTATTTGCTCCAGTAACTTGATTGTATCTCTGCTAATTTCTTCGTAGTTTTTATAGAGATTATGGTCCTTGCATATATCGATAGTCGCTCCAATATCAAGCCACCAATCATTTTTTATGCCCCTAACGGAGTTTGCTTTTTGCACTATTGCCACTAATGTGTCTTTGACCATATTCGTCTTTATTTGTTACTTTCATTAACGACAGTCACGAGCATAATGGCCGGGCTTGTTATAAAAATAACAAGCACCTTTCTTCTTATCTTTCTTAGAATGATTTTTCTTATTAAACAGTGTCTCATTTTTAGGCTTCAACGAATTTGTCAATTCAATATTATTCGCCTTAGATTGAAACTCGGTTTGCGGATTATCATTTAGTTCTCATTTGCGAGAGTCCTCTTCTATGCGAAGATGACACTGTAAATTCTCAAAATCATAATCCATCTCTACGTGTTTCAATTTCTTCTTATAATCATTTCAAGACCGAGAGAGTCGAAATTATAACTCCAACAACAAAGGATTCATGGAGTTCAATCTTGGCATCTTTAAGTTGATTTACTATATATATATAATTTCACTAACTTGTCCAATAATGGACTTATTATCATTCATTTTAAAATTCATAAAATTGCATACCGGGAATTTCTTATTGCTCGCCTCGGATATTCGATATTTACTTTCCAGTGTAGTCCAGAGTGCTTTGGCTATTTCCAGACTTCTATGTGCATTGTACACAGAAGTAGATAGTGCGTTGAGTATGTATCTTCTATACAGAAAATCATCTTCTTTGCGATACACACGTTTCGCTTTCAATTCATTCGTAACTGTCGAAGTTTCTTCGGGTATAGCCTCCAAATTATCTTCAATAATGTAGAAGAGTTTGACGGTGATAAAAAAGAACTTCATAGTTTCTTGCTAATGTGTGAAGTTTTCGTCGTCAAACAGCTCCAAACGCGTCAAGTGTTGATTCATGACTTGTAGGGCATTGATGTTGCTTGAACTCGAACCATCCATGGTTGGAAGTACTGTCTCAAAATTATTGGAAAATGATCGATGATTCGAGTATTTTGGTGAGGAGATTGCTGTACTTCTAACTTCAAGGATCTACCATGTAGATTCTTTTAGACAATAGTTTAACCCAACAGGTACAAACGAGTTATAGAACTATCGACTTCAGGATTCAATGAAGCCTTGAAAAAGCGTAACTAGATTCAAAGTTTGTACGACTTTGATCCGGTCAAGAACACTATTTTGATAATTTATGATGATGTAATTTAGAGAAGAGAGTGGGGAAGAAGAAGAGAAGATTCACAACACCTTTCAGACATTTCTGATCCGCAACACCTATTAGATGTTACTGATTCCAGGAAGAAGAAAGCGCTTTGAAATACTTTCAGACGTTGCAAATTTTAGGGAAAGGAGAAGTGATTTTGCAACAGCGTCTGGATGTTGCTATTTATAGTTGTAGAGAGGTGCCTTTTCGCCAATGGTTACGTCTGTTCAAAACGTTGCTTGCCAATGGTCCAAAACCGTTGCAAACGGTCACATCTCCCGCCTTATACATTCGAGTTCTGGTTATTAACGGGCCGAAATTTGGACCCGTTATGTCAATATAATTATATCCAAAAATATTATTTGGACCCAAACTCGACCTGGTTCGGTCGGTCGGACGGCGGCGCGACAGTGTGGTAGTTATGCATGGCTTTCCTCCTCATAATAGAGCAAACATTTGGGTGCCCAAAGGGTCCAACCTTTTCTTGAGGAACATATATTTAAACAAATATAGTTCCTATAGTTTGTAGGATGTGAGATTATTCCCAATCTCACCTCCTCTTCTTCTTCTTTAAAATAAACCCCAATGTCCAATTTATTTTGTAAATCTACAACAATAAATAGCTTTAGTTGGAAATAAATCCAATTGACTTAAAAGAAGTGGGACTCCACTTGGTACACAATCATTATCATATATAATACCGAAAATATATTGCTTTATGTACTATTATCAAAACTTTTTTCAAATGGAAATCCAACTCATCACCCTTCAATATCATCTTTCAACAAGGCTATGATTCTATATAGCGAAGCATATATTATAGTCATTGTCAATTTTGCTACCATTTAGGTCATGTTGATGTTGCATTTTCTACTGTTTAGGAGGAGTTCACAATAAATTATCGAATTGTCCATCGAATTCCACCATCTTCTACTATTTCATTTTGCCCTACTACAGTTTCGATAGTAGGAATTTTCCGTTTGTTATCGCAGATAATATTTTTGATAGCAACCAAAGTACAAATCAATTCAGAAATTGAAATCTCAACATGATAAATATAATATAAAATAATAGATTGAAGGCAATATCTTTTCTTCAAAAGAAGACAACAAAACGTGTAAACAAAGAGCGAGCCGGAGAAATTGAGGTTTGAGGAAGAATAGTGCAGCCAATTGGGTGGTGGCGGCAAGTTTGGCGATTGATTATTACCGGTTATGGCTGATGACAGAATGATAAGGATTATTTCAATAGGAGGTTATGACTTTTTCTTATGAATTACTGGATAAATCTCTGATTTGGAATTAAATTTATAAAGATGGAGATAATGGAAGGAGATGTTTTGGGTTAATCTTTAATTCGTAGAAAGCACAAGGAACAGACTAAAGTTGATGAATTTAAGGGAATATATCCTTGACCAATTTGCATTTGAAGAATGAAAGATGGAGATAATAGGAGGAGATGATTCAGGTTAATATCTTTGAAGAAAGTACATGAAACAAATTAAAGTTGAGAAACTCGAGAAAATATATCTTTGATCAATCCACATAGTGAAAGAATACAGAAGATCACGGAAGAGAAGAAAAAGACAAATTAATTTGACTTTAGATAGTCTCATTTTGCAACACTATGGCAAAACAAGCCTCCCTATATTGGTTTGATAAAAATATGTTTTAGCCCCTAACAACAAAAAAAACGTTACCCCCAAAATGTTCTCATAATTATGCCCCGTGTGCTTTTACTACTACTACATTCTAGGCTCAAGGAATCCTTTTACGAGAAAATCCACCGCGACGAAATTTTAGCACACTGTGACTACGGACACTCACCATCTTCTTGCCAAACACGACGAGTAAAGAACACAAAATAGTCAAAATCAAATAAGCCCCATTTCCAAAATTCAATGGATCTAAGCTCCGGTCGTCGGTCGAGCTACTCACTCCTCAACCAGTATCCAGACGATCCTCCATCATCATCGCCGCCACAATCCATCCGCTCCTCCTTTCCCCAAATCCCACCTTCGTCTTCTATTCTCCAGCGCCAGTCAAGCGGTTCCTCCTTCGCCGAATCCACCCTATCTGGCGGCGCCGGCGACTTCTTCAATATCCCCACCACCATCTCTTCCACCATCGATAATCTTCTGGATCGGACGGCTGCGAGCAATCTTGCTGGAAACTTTGGGGGAGGAGGAGGTGGTGGGTCCAGGAGCTGGGCGCAGCAGGCCGAGGAGACCTACCAGATGCAGCTTGCCTTGGCGTTGAGGCTTTGTTCTGATGCGTCTTGTGCGAATGATCCAAATTTTTTAGAGGGCGGGGTTGATTTGGCTGTTGGTTGTGGTGGCATTGGACCCGAGGCTCTTGCACATCGATTTTGGGTTTGTTTCTTAATATTGTTTAAGTCGTTCTTTCATGGATCATCTGTTATTTAGTTGAATGCCAGTTCTCGAATGTTTGATTGTTGAAGTATGGAGATGAAGCTATATGGGCTGAATGGCCTAACGCGTTTATACACACACATGGATATATAATAAACACTTTGTTATTCGTACTGGAGTGTAGTGGAGCTCTAGCTTGAATAATCCCCTTAGAACCTAGGTAAAGTTCAGATGGACGGACTTGGATGAACCACTACAACTTGTACTTTCTAGTTGAAGTAAATGATTGTAAGAATATAATAAAGTATCTGAATTTCAACTGATAAAAATCTACTCTTATATTTCACTCCTTTATATATTTTGCTATGTAATTATCAAATAATATAAACCCCGCTTGTGTAGTTTTCCATGTAGCCGTCCCAAGCTAGGATAAAGGAGGGTTGTGATAGGTTTGACGAGCCAATATAAAAACCATAGCATCTCTTATGGAAATGGAACCTTATTATAGTTCGTTGGGGCGAAATCCTCTTAGCGACACACCATATCATGGTCCGGGTATTGTGATAAATAAGCAAAGGCTAGGTCGTCACTCCCTTGGTGGCACACATATTGAGGCTCGGGTATGGTGATAAATATGTAAAGGCTGGGTCGTCACTCCCTTAGTGGCACACTACATTGACGCCCCGATGTAGTGATAAATGAGCAAGGGTCTTCGCACTTTACTCGGCGGGTGCGAGGGGCAAAGAAGCTAGTCGATGGAAGTATGATTCGGTTAGGTAGTTGGAATGTAGGTGTGACACCCCACCCCGAGACCCACATTAACAAAGAGTATTACTAGGTAATACTGTCTGCTAATGTAGAGAATATGGCTGGATATGAGCGATCTTACAGCATTGTCTTAAATATCTATTGAATACGTCGGCAAATGCCATATTTTTTTTCTATCTCAAGTGGATCGACATATCCAATAAATACTTAATACAAAGCCATATGTGACTATAGGATCTATCAAAACAAAATACAACAACTCAAGTGCAAAACACATCACAAAACAACAGATAATCCCATATACACACGTATACAGATACATCACAGAGTATACAAAATGATACATCACATAGTGGTATGACGACCACAATACAAACACGAGTCAAAAGAATATACATATCAGGGTAACAAACCAAAAAGGACTACACAAAAAGCTATAACAAAAAGAGCTAGCAGAATAGAGTCCATGCGGAAGCAGAATAAGCCAAATCCAAATATACCTAACCTGAAACACCTCGGTCTGACCCGAGTATAAAATACACGGGTCAGTCTAGCTAAATAAATCAGTTAACAATGATAAGCGATAATATGAGCATAAGGGTAATGTGATAATATCCTTGAGTGAGAAGGGACAACTAAAGTGTATGATTACATCAAGTGATAATATGGTATCACTACACAAATATATAATCTCAAAAGAGATAAAATAACCCATAAAACGCTAAAAGTAGCAAAACTCATATCATTGGCATTCATAAAACATCAAATATGGTTTAGGGGAAAACCTAAACCCACCATCTTGGCAAACCCAAAACATGCATAAAGAGATCCCATCTCAAACACGGCAAATATATCTCCAAAGAGGAGAATAAAATCTCAAGTAAATGCCAAAAGTCAAATCTCATATAACGCCAGTGTAGGCAATTCAAATATCAAAAACAAAACTTCCAAGAGTTCAAATTTCCGAAAGGTAATCGCCACAAATATACATTGAATGGTTCAAAGGACCAATTCCGGAAAAGGACGATTCATTGGGAAATCACAAACATCAATGAAATCATCTTAAAGATATAACACGTGCCTATGGCTGAAGCCCGCCAAGTACTGCTCTCTCAAAATAAGGCGCCACGTCTCTTAGACAAACGTCCCAAAGACAATAAATACGTCTCTTAGACAAACATCCCGAAGGACAAATATGTCGCAATGGACAAATACGTCTCTTAGATAAACGCCCCGAAGGACAAATGACCCAAAGGTCCAGTACTGGAAAATACGTCTCTTAGACAAATGTGTCACAAACTTTCGGATAGGAACCCGAACAGTGTTAACGTGTGTCCCATACCACACGTTCGCACTAAACGGTTTACCAACCGCTAGTAAATTTCATACTCAAAGCAGTAAAAAGTTTACCTCATCTCATCGGTAACTCGACCTGTAGGTCAAAACGATCAAACAGACAAGTCGAGAATTAACCGATAAGATAAACGCACGTGTCCCATACCACGTGTTTTACCAAACCGTTTAATTCTCCTTCTCATTCGCTCGAATAGTGCAAAAACGTGTATTTTATATATAAAATAATTTATTTTGGAAAACAAGCTTTGAAAACCAATTCTCGAAATCAATTTGAAAACCCTATTTGAAAATCTCCCTTATTATAGAGAATAAATAGATTTTACACTTGAAAATACTTTAAAATATTATATAATAATTATTTTGAAATGCCCATAAATTAAAAAAAATTATTTCAAAATCGTTTGGAAAAATCCGTGCTCGAAATCAAAGAAATTACTCACCGTCATTCAAATTCAATTCAAATTTGAATTTCAAATTCAATTCAAATTTGAATTTCAAATTCATCAAAACTTAGCTAGCCTATTGATTGGCATCATAGCCCTCAAAACATTTTAGAAATATCACCAAAAACAAGAAGTAAAAGTCAAAAGTCGGATGGAAAAAAACATAAAAATGCTTGGGCAAAATAATACCCAGATCTGAAATCTTCTTTGGATTCAACTTTCGAACATAAAACAGGTGGCCAAATGACCTTTGATTGAACTAAAAATTAGTGTGCACAAAGTAGAAAACTTCATCTTTCAAACCAAAAAAAGAATCAATGAATTCCGACTGGAAATGAAGAAGTTACACTGTCTCAAACATGCACTCAGGTCATGTTTGCAACAGTTCAAAAACCAAAAATGCACAGGCTTGAAAACCATCTTGGGTTCAACTTCCAGGCATGAAACAGAGGATCAAATTACCTTAGATTGAGCTGAAAATTGGTAAGCATATAACAGAAAACTTCGGCTTTCAAACAAAAAAAGAATCATGCACTTTGGATAAAGTATGTGAAAGTTATAATGTCTCAAAGTTGAACCCAGACAGTGAGACAGTGTTTTCACTGTAAAACTCTGGGCAAAAACATGCTCCGGATCAAAGTTCGGCAGCATATTTTTATAAGCTATATAGGTCGAAATAACCTGAAATTTGGTATGCTTATAGTAGAAATCTTTATCTTTCAAACAAAAAAAGAATCACGCAATTTCAGTAAGGAATGAAAGAGTTGTGCTATCTCAAACATGGACTCAGACCATGTTTGCAGTAACTCAGCAAACAATTTCTACAAGCAAAAATCTGCTTTCGATTTGATTTTTTACCACTGTTTTGAACATCCAAATGACAATATTTTTCAACCAAAATTTGCAGAAATGAAGTTCAACATGCAAGCTACCAAATACAAGAAATCCGGCAGCGTTTCGTTGCCGGAATCAAAAGATATTAACATGCAAAGTACCAACCAGAGAAGATTTTGACACAGAAACAAAATTGAAAGTAAAAACAAATTACAAAGCAAATTTTTGACGATTTTGAGTTTGGCTCAGCTAGTTTTTGTGAGTTTTGTAACTCACCTTGCCGTTGCAATGAAAAGACTCGGATTTTGGTTGCAAAATTGAAGCTTTCAGCTAGATTGAAGCCTCTAAGGACCTGTAGAAGAATAAAAAGATGCATGCAAGGAAGAAAAAGACTATTAACAAGCAATCCCTTCTAAAAACAAGATTTTGATGAAATATTTAGGTTTTGAAATTAGATTACATGTTAATTTCACTTTGGATTGGTAAAAATTACAGCTTGTTTGAAGTAATATGAAGATTTAAAGCTGGAATATTGCAAAATGGAGAGGTTTGCTTTCTTTTCTATTTACTGGCTTGAGGAAGAAGATGAGAATAACTTTATACGTACAGGAAAGTGTTTCTCATTTCTTTTCTTATTTCTGGCCTTAGTGCACTAATGGGCTTTTGGACCAAAAATTTAGAGAAAATAAATTAGGCCTAGGTTATTTAATTCAACACTAAACCAATATGCACGTATACACTAAGTTATAAAACAAACTACACATTTTCTTCATGTTTTTACCCAAATAAAATATGTAAACTTACATACATATTAAATAAAATGTTTACATCATACAAAAATATAATTTTAGTTTTTAAAACATTTTTATTATTAAAAACCTTTATTTTACAAAAACACACAATTTACACAAATAAATACATAAATCCTTATTTTTAACTTCAAAAATTCTACAAAAATTATTTTTTTGCATAAAAAAATATGGCAAACCATTTCAAACTTAATTTTATAACCAAAACTCATATTAAACCTAATTCCACCTTTTATTTCAATAAACTACCTTTAAAAATTACATACTTCTTTTAAAAATTATTAAAAAAAGCAAATAAGCAATAATTAATATAATTATTGCATTTTCTTTAAACTAAAATCATTTTCATTATTTAAAGCCCATATTCCATTTATTATCACGCCAAACAAACTAAAATAAAGCTTGGAATTTCATTTTCTCATTTTAAATTTCAAAATTCATTGTTTATTACAAATAAACAATTTAAAATCTCCAATTTTAATTTTAGTTCACAATATTAAATCATAACTACCGTTATAATTTAATATTTACAATTTTACATGTAATCTCCAAAACCAGGGTTGTTACAGTAGGGTTCTTAACAGGAAAGTCAAGAGAGATAGTTAATACTATGAGCATGAGACGTTTAAGTATCTTATGTGTTCAGAAGACCAAATGGACGGACCAGAAGGCGAAGGAGGTGGAAAACACAACCTCAAGTTATGGTATACGGGAAAAGAACGTAACAAGAACATGATAGAGACCTTAATTGACAAGAACCTTAAAAACGGAGTGATCGACGTTAGGAGACAAGGAAACAAGATCATCCTAATCAAGCTGCTAGTTGGTGATATGGTGTTGAACGTCATTAGTGCCTATGCCCCACAAGTAGGCCTATGCCCCACAAGTAGGCCTAAGCGAAGCCGCCAAGAGGAGTTTCTAAGAAGAGCTAGATGTCATGGTTAGAGATGTACCTAATAGCGAGAAACTTTTCATAGAAGGAGATTTCAACGGCCATGTTGGTACAACTAGTGTGGGGGTTTGAGAGAGTGCATTGTGGTTTTGGATACGACGATAGGAACCAAGAAGGAGAAGAAATATTGAATTTCGCTATTACTTATGACCTAATGTAGCTAATATTTCTTTGAAAAGAGACAATCACATTTAGTTATTTTCAGTAGTGGCCAACACTCTAGTCAGATTGACTTTGTCCTTACTAGAAGAGGTGACAAACGGGTTTGTGTAGATTACAAAGTCATACCTGGAGAATGTGTTGTCTCATAACATCAACTTTTGATATCTGAGATTCGTCTTTGGATACGTGTTCGACATGATAAAGGAGCCAAGATTAGTCGGACGAAATGTGGGAAACTAAAAGGAGACGACTCACGGGTGTTTAAGGATAGAGTAATGGGAAAAGGAGCATGTAATGTGGAAGGAGAAGCAAATGACATGTGAGATGAGATGACAACGCGCATTCGAAAAGTGGCTACTGAGGTGTTTATGGTAACAGAAGAAAATAAACGCAAATCTAAAGATTCATGGTGGTGGAACAGTGATGTGCAAAATGCTATCAAGGATAAGGAATGTTACAAATGCTTGCATCATCGCAGGAGAGAGGAGAACATGCAAAAATACAAAACGGTAAAGAAAAACGTAAAGAGAGCGGTAAGTGAAGCAAAGGGTCGGGTGTATGAATATCTATATCAAAAGCTATGTACAAAGGAGGGTGAAAAAAATATCTATAGGATAGCTAAGCTCTGTGAGAGAAAGACGAGAGACTTCAACCAAATTAAATACATCAAAGATGAGAATAATAGACTTTTGGTGAAGGAATATGAGAGATAAAAATAGATGGAGAGAATACTTCGACAAGCTATTCAATGAAGAAGGTGATAACACTTCGATCGAGCTGGACGACTTTTTTGATAACACCAGGAGACATTTTATTCGAAGAATTCAAGAGTCCGAGGTAAAGGAGGTGTTAAAACGGATGAAAGCAAGCATGACGTTGGGGAGTGATGACATCCCCATTGAGGTGTGAAGATGTTTTGGAGATACAGGGATAACCTGACTGACTAAGTTGTTTAATAATATTTTCAAATCAAACAAGATGCCAGATGAGTGGAGGAAAAACATATTAGTTCTAATATTTAAGAATAAAGAAGATATTCAAAGTTGCACAAACTACAAAAAAATAAAGCTTATGAGTCATACAATGAAGATTTGTGAGAGAGTCATTGAACATTGATTAAGAAGGATGACAAACGTTTCAAAAAACCAATCTGGTTTCATGCCTGCGAGGTCGACCATAGAGGTGATTTTCTTGATAAAACAACTTATGGAGAGATTTAGGGAGCAAAAGAGGGATCTACATATGGTATTTATTGATTTGGAGAAAGCTTATGATAAAGTACCGAGAAAGGTTATGTGGTAGACGCTGGAAAAGAAGAGAGTCCCAATAAAATGCATTACCCTTATCAATGATATGTACCATGATGTTGTGATTAGTGTCAGAGCATGCGATAGTGAAACCAGTGACTTTCCTATTAACATAGGATTACATCAATGGTCAGTTTTGAGCCTCTGCATTCTTGCTCTAGTGACAGATGATGTTACGAAGGGTATAAAAAGTGAGATTCTTTGGTGTATGCTCTTTGCTGATAATGTTGTGCTAATTGACGAAAATAAGATAGGGGTTGATAGACGACTGTAGATGTGGAGACAGACTTTAGAATCAAAGGGTTTTAGACTTAGCAGAACTAAAACAAAGTATATGAAGTGCGAGTTCAGCGGTCAAGTCAGAGGATGAAGATGTTACTATGGCCGGACAAGTAGTACCCAAGAAGGAATCTTTTCGATATTTAAGATCAATGTTGCAGTATGATGGTGAAATTGATGAAGATGTTAGTTTTAGAATCCAAGCGGGATTGGTGAAATGGCGACTATCGTATGACATTCTCTGCGATAGGAAAGTCCCACAAAAGCTTAAAGGAAAGTTCTACAGAACGGCAATCAGACCTACGATGTTATATGGTGTAGAACGTTGGCCTACTAACAGACAACATGCATAGAAGATAAGTATAATAGAGATGCGTATGCTGCGATGGAGCTGTGGTCGTACAAGACGAGACCGAATTATAAATGGTGATATACGTGACAAACTTAGAGTAGCACCAATTGAAGAGAAGCTAGTACAACACCGCTTAAGATGATTTGGACATCTCCAACGGAGGCCTCCTGATGCATCTGTGCACGTTGGTATTATAGATCACATCGAATGTTCAAAGAGAGGTAGAGGTCGACCAAGGTTGACATAGGAGAAAGTAGTAAAAATGGTCTTGAGAGATTTGAATATATCCGAAGAGCTGGTGTCGGACAGGAGTGCGTGAAAGTTTGCGATCCACGTACCAGAACCATGAGCTGGTGTCGGATATGAGCCTAAGACGTAGTGTTTGGTCTTCGGTACCTATTACTATTAGTTCCATTATTACTGTCATTATTAATATCATCATCATCATGTTTTTTTATAGTTTTTATAGTTATTTATTTATTATTATTTGTTTAATTATTTTACTTTATTTTATTATTATCATCATGGTTTTTAAATTGACTTTGTATTTAGTTTTGGCTTCCATTTCTAGCCGATTCCAACTTGTTTGAAAATAATGGCTTAGTTGTTGTTGTAATTATCAAATAACATAATCCCATACGAAGTTTGATATTGACATTATCAGTTTGGACATAGGCAGGATTATAACTTTGACACTTTCTGTTGATCTTTTACGTAATTGATGCTACCCAACGAATTGCAGTACAAAACTTTCAAAAAATCCATAGTGCCCTTTGTCAGAAATAAATAAATTACATATTGTTACAATAATTTGTTTAAAAATAAACAAACTAACCATAGTTAAATTTTTAGGCAAATCTATTCATATTTCATATGCCATAAATTATCTTATCTACACCACTAAATTTTTAGTAAGATTTAACGTAACCCAAGTTCGCCCTCAACCTAATAGTAATTACACTATGCCTGGGATAACAACCTCAGTAGAGAAAGAAAGTCTTCCTTTTGATCTAGAGGGAACACGACCTTCGCTTTCAAGAATCTTCCTTCGGTCTCTCTAATGCAATGCTAGGGGATTCCCTCCGTAGATTCTTCAACCCTTCATCTAAAGGCCCGGTTTAAAAATCTGTATTCAGCAAAATAATAATAATCAATATTAAGGAATGACAAATTCATAGTATACAAATTCTCTTTGTCCACATTGTATATAGTCAATGTGATTTCTTTCATAAAGTAACTAAAATTTCTATGCATCATCAGTTAAATTAAATTTA
The DNA here is from genome assembly GCA_030737815.1 of Allium fistulosum. NCBI lineage: Eukaryota > Viridiplantae > Streptophyta > Magnoliopsida > Asparagales > Amaryllidaceae > Allium > Allium fistulosum. The sequence continues at coordinate 902,623,939 of CM060905.1, forward strand.
AATTTCTTTCGGGTATCAAATCCTATTCATACGATTTCAAGCTATATATATAATAGTCAATTTTAACATTTTCCAATTCATCTTTAACGTAAAAAATTAAAATTAAAATTCAATATTAAAATTAATATGGTTCATAGAGCACTAAATTATTCTATATCTTTAAATTAAATCAAGTTTAAATTTAACATCATAGTTTAAATAGTTTTCATAATATTCAAAAATTAGATTTCATTTAAAGTATTTGAATTTGAAATTTAAAATTTACAAAAGTGAATTTGAAGAATTTAGGAATAAGGGTTTTTTATTTTGATTAATGCATGAGAGAGTTAATGAAATGAAATAAGTGTTTTGTTTTGTTTTAAAACGAGGTTAAGTTTGTAATATGTTTGGTGTATGTTAAGTAAAAAGTGATGTATATGATTTTGATAAATTTTTAGATGTATGTATAGTAATTTATGGTGTATGAATCAGATTTTGTCCAATGTTTAACATACTGAACAAAATATAACCATCAATAATTGTTCAATTAAAATTAAGAAACTAATAAACATATCAAGTAATATACAAATTCAACCACGGTAAGGAAATAATATTTGAGAGTCCATTAGCATCTATTGGCACATGAAAGTTGCTTAAGCAACATCTAAGAAAGTAGATGTAATTAAATGATCATATATATAAACATAAGATACCTTTGTAAATAATTATCACCTTGATGTCATCCGAACAATGACCATTATATTATATACATCAATGTGTGGTAAAGATTTGCAACATCCTTATTTCGCCACTCCTTATTCTGTATCCTTGTAGATTTCAGTGCTACACTATTAAAATCTAATGAAACTCTGAAAATGTTTAATCTACATTATAAACATCCCGTCCACCAAAAAATAGATAATTTTGAAACTTTTAACATGTTTAAAATGCCGTTTTAATATCAACCGCTATATTTTAACCATCGATTTGAAATATTATTTTGAGTGTGTCGAGATTATTCAAATTAACCAAAATTTTATGAAGATGGTCTTGAGTCATGCGAAAACAAATGTACAAAGTTTAGTGTATTAACCCTAAAAATTGTAGGATTGTAGATAAGGCCTAGTGGAGACACACACATATGTATTTGCGTGTGTGCACGTGTGTTGTAAGAAGGTTTTCAATAGGTAATATTGTGGTAAAGTACCAAAATAAAGAAATAAGGGATTAATAATTCAAATCATGATAGTGACAAATCTTTTTCATTTATTCGTATGTACGTTAAGAGTCTACACGTTCTTCAAAGCTTACAAACATATTTGTATTATTGGTAAAAATATATAATTATGTAAATCTCAGTTAACTCTACCCTCTTACCTTTTGTTTCTCGTCCATCATTCTTACTTATTTGAAAGTCTATACTTAATTTATTTTTTGCTGCTATGATTTTATTTCTACGAAGTATACGCACAATCCTCACAAAACTTGAATTGTATAAATTCTTTCATGTTACCAATAATTAAATTTCAAATTAATAGCAAAGCAAACATTTTAAATGGTTTGATGATATTAGATTTTTAAATGATATCCTCCTCATAGATGATTTATATTTTAGAAAAAACATATTTACAAAGTACTCTTCAACTATAAAAACGGTAAAGAGAATCATCCTTTGTGTATATATACACGTACATTAGTTTTATGTATACATTAAATTTTTAATGTTAAAGAGATACTTTATTTAAAATTTCAGTTCAGTGTAAAATTGTGAAGTTCTTAAACATGTGGATGAGTGTGAAGAATCATTCTATGTACATGTACATACTTATATACATATACACATACATACATAAAATGAAAAAAATAAAGTTAATAAACATCTACATAAGATTTCTTTATCAATAAGCAACTTCAATATAAAGTACCTTTCCAACTATAGAAATGATAAAGATAATGCCAAAATTGTATTGTTTTTTATAATCGTTTCCACCTTATTATAACTTGTTTTGTAAGTTACCATGCACAAAGTCACATACTTATGCATTTTACTAAATATCTAGAATTATGAATGCGTCATTTGAAAGTGTTTATGGTTATGCTTAATAGTGAAAATATATATAGAGTTCTATAGTGCTTTCGCAAAATTATGATATTCTACCATTTCTCATGGGATCAAAATTTTAATTTGAATGCCGTCTCGACTTTCAAGCTTATCTTTGTTGAATAACGTGAAGATTACACTAACGTGTGTTGTTGTACAACTAAAACTTAATTTAAGATGGTAGTCTACCATCAACTAGTATTCAACAAGATTGTGATAGCATTATACTCCCAGTACCGATTTATAGACTAACTGATAAGTCATTGAAGTATGTTTAGCAAATCATGATCTATCAAGCAAACAATCTTTTCATGTGACTATTAAGATTGGAGTAAATGAAATTCACCTAAGAATGTAATAACAAAGCTGTTACAAATGTCTTCATAAATGAAATATCAAACCTCAAATTATACATATCATGAAAATTTGGATGCACTTTCGGATGAAGAGTTGAGCGAGCCGTGGTTGAGTGAATAAACGTTGAGTGGAATTGCATTCTTAGACACTTTGAACTTTGTTGAGTTGAGAGTAAGGTTATGTTATTTTATTTTGTTTTTGTTATTAATAATAAATAAATAATTATCTATTTAATCACTTGATGATTCTATAATTTAGTAAATAATAATTTAGCAATTTAAATTCAATAATTAAGTATTTAAAGTTCAATAATTAATAAGTTAAAATTGATAATTAATAGTTTAAAGTTAATAATTAATAATCTAATTGTAAACAATTTAAGTAAATAATCAATAATCTAACTTCAATAACGATAATTTGAATTTAATAACTAATAGTAAATAACTTAATTTTAATAATTTAATAAATAAGAAAACATAGAGGAGGATAAAGTTGAGCGACTTTTTTGAAAAGAGGCGATCTAAAAATTTAGGCTGATGGAAAAAGTTGAGATGCGTAGGCAGGGGCGGCGGCGGCGGCGCGGGTGAAGACGGGCTCGTGCAGGCGAATGCGGTGGAGTGTAGGCCATGTGGACGATTTCGAAAGCACTCGGTGATTTTAGCAACGACTTCGATGGTAGAGTTCCGATGAGCGATCTGAAGGTGGCTGGTGGTGGTAAAGGTGGCGACGACGATGAACAATGTTGAAATTAACTGGGAAAATGAATGCTATATGAACTTAGCATTGTATACGTGTAATGTTATGTGAACCTAACATTATATATGCAACGATGTGTTACCTTAGCGTTATATACGTGTAATGCTGCATGAATATAACATTCTATATGTAATGCTATATAAATATAACATTCTATTGTCCTCGGACTAAAATTTAAAATTTATGTCCTTCAGACTAAAATTGGTCTCGGATTTTTTCTTTAAACCAGTTCCCTCTTTAATAAATTAGTATATTATAATTGTAAATCCACGTTTACTAATGCATAAAAGACATATTATTATTATTATGACTTTTGTGAAAATAAAAGCAAATACTACCTAATTAAATTAAATATATAGATAGAAAAGGATGTATAATTAGATGCATGATGCTAAATCACAAAATCATCATTGAAGTAGAAATGCATACAATATCACAATTGTTTTTGTTTGAAAACCACGGTGTAAGGTTCCGGTCGGAACCACGAGATTCCGACCATCTCGGATCGATTCCGACCGGAGGCGGAACGAGATTAGGTCAAAATCCCGTTCCGTTATTAAAAAAAATCGAGCAATTCAAGCATAAAAAAATTGTCCTTAAAAACATCAATAAAAAACATAGCCTACCACATCCAGCTTCAGCAAATCGCTTCCAAATTCGAGTGCTAGTTGAGAAAATTCGAGCATCGCTGGGAGCAGTTGAGCAAATTCGAGCGTCTTGAGGAGCTTCGACTAAATTCTTTGCAGAGGGGCTTCGACCAAATTCTTTGCAGAGGAGCTTCGACCAAATTCAAACATTCGCTGGTTTTTTTTCTTTTCGCCTTTTGTTTTAGTTTGACTTGTTGCCTTTTTTGTTTCGTATCAATGAGGCAGTAAAAGGAGAATTAGGGTTAAGTAATAAAGTGGGCCGAATAATTTTTAATGGACTTTTGATTTGTATTTGGACTATTAGACTTGATTTAGCATTGAACATTGAACTTGTTGGACTTGTATTGGACTTGGGCTTAGCATTGAACTTTTAACTTGTATTGGATTTGAACTTGACATTGAATTAGTTTAGTATGTTATATTATTATCTATTTATAGACTATATTTGTACATGGATTTGCAACGTTTATCATTATTTTTCATAAAAATATAGAAATCCGATACCAGGACCGAAACCAAAACAAAAACCGAAACGTCCGAAACGTCCGAAATTGATCGAAATCAATAAAATTTCAAATGACCGAAACCGAGACCGAAACCGAGTTCTCGAATCTTGTTGAAAACACACCAACAACCCAAATTTTACTAATTTTTGTGTATTGCTCTAAACTTTTCATGATCTATTGGAAAGTATGGTTATCAATTATACCATCAGATTATCAGCATGATCAACAATGGAAAGATCTAAAGTAGATCTAAAACAGACGAAATAGAAAAACTTGCTTCAAGACAAGCACCATTGTCCCAGTGGTTAAATGATTCGAACATTTATTGACACTTGATTTGTGGTTTGTTGTCTCAGTGACATGTTGTATCTAAGTACCATTTAAAAAAAAAACTTGCTTCAAATTGGGAATATGTCCAATAGTTGGTCATAGATGCTTGTGTATTTTGAGTTGTGCGGTTAAAGCAATGGTAAAGTGTTATTATAACCTTGCTAAAGCACATAGCAAGATTAAACCAATCTCCGTAGTCAAAGCGCTCGCCTAGGCGCCAAAAAGCCCTAGGCGCTAGCCTAGGGCTTTTTTCTGTTTCCAGGCGCCGGTGATTGGCAAGGCGCCAATAAAGCGCCCTAGGTGACGAAGCGACGAAAAAGCAAAGCCCCAATTAAGCGCGCTTTAGTTAATTGAGGATGATTTAGGGCTTTGGCCCAAAACCCTCAAAATCGAACCGGCTTAATTGAGCTGCTCGCAAAAAAAAACATCTCAATTGTCGATATTAAAAAAAACCTAATCTCGAGCTGCTACCGAAACTCGACCAAACCCCACCACCGCCGACCTTACTGCCGCCGCGAAGCTCCACTGCCGTTGACCAAAGCCCCACTGCCGCCGACTCTCAGCCCTAAAAATCGAAGCTGCTGATTTCGAACTAGAGGTATATTTTTAAATTTGGTTGAAGTTTTAAATTTTTTTATGACCTGATTTTATTTTAGATAACTGTTTTGATTTTAAAAACTAATTTTAAGTTTAAATTATAAAGTTAAAAACCGATTTTAAATGTTTTTAATTTTAAATTAAATTATAAAGTTTTGTTTAAATTGAGTTTAAGTTATAAAGTTTTGATTTTAAATTCAGTTTAAGACTTTAAGTTAGTTTTAAATTTAGATTGAATTTTAAAATGCAGTTTTTACTTTTAACCTTTAAAATACAGTTTTTACTTCTTTTTTAATGCAGTTTTTAAAATGCAGTTTTTACTTTTTTACATTGAATTTTAAAATTGAATTTAAATTGACTTTAAATTGATTTTTAAAATGCAGTTTTTACTTTTTTTTAAATGCAGTTAATTTAAAATTAAATCCACATTTTAGCTTAATTTAAATGTTTAAGTTAAAATTTGAAATTGAATTTAAAGTTTTAACTTTAAGTTTTAATTTCAGAATTTTAAAGGGAAAAGTTGAAAGTTTTATAGTTTAAACTTTAAAATTTTAACTTTAAATTGATTTTTAAAATGCAGTTTTTACTTCTTTCAGAAAATGATCAAGTGAAGGCTATGGATGAATTGTCATTGTATACGAAAGCGGAAGAACAATTTGGTATTAACTTGGCGATTAAATCAAGGGACACAAAATCACCCGGTAAGCCATTTGTATGTTTCAATAATAAGAAGTTAAAAATTATTCTCAAACGTCTAAATCTATGTTACATATTAGGTTCTGTCAACATTTATTGATATTTGAAAATTGAATTGTGAATTTGTGATTTTTTCTCCTAGCCGAGTGGTGGAGTTTATATGGCAATTCGGCCCCTACATTGCAAAAGTTTGCAATCAAAATTTTAAGCCTCACTTGTAGTGCATCGGGTTGCGAGAGAAACTGGAGCGTCTTTGAGCATGTAAGAATTGTCTTTTATATTTATGTTTGATATAAAGCTACAAACCTATACAAAATTTCAAACATTGAAATAAATGGTAACTTGTTATTTTTTTTAATTTTTACAAGATTCATAGCAAGAAGTGGAACAAACTTGAGCATGAAAGGTTGCAAAAACTTGTGTTCATTAAATACAATCAAAAGTTGAAGGACCGCTTCAAACGGAAGGATTTGATTGATCCTATTTCTTTGGATGATATTGATGATTCAAATGAATGGATGACGGACCTTGTGGAAAATAATTCCGATGCGGAAGACGATTTAGTTTTTGAAGATGATACATTAACATGGGGTGTTGTGCAACGTGCATTTGGAGCTGGAGAAAGGGCGCACTTAACTAGACAACATCAACAACATCACCATGTAACCAAGTCAAAAGGAAAAGAAAAGACCTCAAGCTCTACATATGTTAGGAATGAAAAAGAAAGATGACTTGGATTACAATTCAAAAGAGGATGAAGATTATGAACATAGTTTGGAGGAGGATGAAGAGGAGGATGAGGAAGAGAGCTTTGATGTCGATGATATGAGTGATTAAAGCTTATGGAAGTTCAAAAATCTATTTAGAGTTTAAGTAATGATGTTGTAATTTCTTTATTTTAAGTATTTTTGTTGGTTGTAGACTTGAATTGGATGACCTTGTGCCTTCTTGATTTGGTTTATGATGATTGTGTATTATTTTATTCTCAATATTGCATTTATATATAAATATTTTAAGCCAAAATTGGAGTTTTTAGGCTTTTTTTAGGTGCAGTTTTTTTTACTGTAAAACAACAAAACTGACACTCAAGGCGTCCAAAAAAGCCCTAGACATCAAAAAGCACTAGGCGAGGGCTTGGGGTTTTTTCGCCTTGACTACACTGAAACCAATATGACTTCACATAGGATCAGCAATCATATGGGCAAGAGGGTAAGCAATATTTTTTGCTAGATTAGTTGCTAAGTACCATTATTTTTTGTTGTTGAAAATTTCTCAATTAATTCATTTGTTGTTAAAACAAATAGAATTTATCCTTAACATCATCTTAACATATATCGTGTTGGAATATAGCCTAAACGTCATCTACTCTAGAGACCATGTCAAGAGTGTAAACTCTAGGCCTCTAGGTTGTTTTATTAAGGAGAATTAAGTTTCATTATACAATATATATAAGAAAGAAGCCACATATTTAAGACATCTAACGACGTGAGACACAAATTTCTAATTTTGATCACGGGATCCTGAGGTCCTACATTAATCTTTGGATCATTTATTGCCTTCTTCATTGAGAAGAGAATGCTGCCTACCACATATCATGTTCTGATTGGATGAAAATACCAACCATATATAGTTTTTATTTGATAGCGGGATGGATTAAGGCATGAATTTGTGTTTGTTTCCAATCACCTTAACTATTAGAGCATTATTTTCACTTATACTGAAAAAAATAAACAGTTTTACTAAAAACGAACAAGAAATTATGGTTTTAGATTAAGTTTTTATAAATATTTTAGAAAACAACTTTTCTTGTACTGGTTAATTTAATTAGTTTGAATGTTAGTTTTGTAACTTGTACTATTTATAATGTATAATGTAAACAAAGTATGCTTAATATTTTTATGTTATATCCATATTATTACTGTTGGATTAGGTGCATCAACATCAGAGTAAAAAAGGAAATTTCAAAAATATTTTCTTTTATTAATTTTGCACTAGATCTTTATTTTGTGTTTACATGAATAATTTGTTTGTACTAAATCATATTTAGTGAATATTTGATAAAGGAAGAGTTTATTATTTGAAATTAGTTTCTATTTTATTTTATTTTAATATTTTATTTATTTTTTATAATAAGAGTGATGCTTATTCAAGCAGAACACTCATTATGATGTCTCAAAGGCTCGAATCTATGATCTTTCAAACCTTTGTCTAAAGTGGTCATACCTCTAACCACTTGAGCTAGAGGTTTTTGACGTTTTAAGGTTTTATCTATTACAAAATATATATTGTAACTTAGAACTTTTTTTAAATTAAATCAATTTAAATTTACAATTTAGTTTGTTATTTTTTATTTAACTGAAATTCACATTCATAATGTGAATATCACACATGGTATAAACTAATCTAAATAATATCTTAATATATTTGTGCATGCAATATCAATAGTATATCCTTAATATATTTGTACTATATATGTATGTATGTATGTGTGTGTGTGTGTATATATATGTATGTGTGTGTATATATAGTTTATTTTCAACCATGCATATAAATCAATTTAGTTCTTTGTTTCTTTTTTTGGCTATTATTGCTCGTTTTCCTTGCAAATGTATAATCGAAGTCGTTAAGATTAAAGCCTAGTAGAAAAGGTCCGCATAACACATGTCGACCACTGTCTTCTCCAGCCTAATGGACTATCCAACTATTACATCTCAACTCGTAAGGTCTGATCGTATGTCGTCCTTGCCTGTAACCTTGCTCTCTTATTTCAGCAACAATGAAGTCATAAGGCTCGACAACATCTTTCGGACATACCCTTGGCGGTCAGGCCACAACAAGACAACAACCACTTGACTGCCCATGAGTCTCGTCTGTATCTCCCTAGTCGTCAAAGATTCCTTGCTGATCAGCATCCCTGCCTACTCTAATTTGTTGCGACTAGACCGATGCTTGACAAAAGTTCCTGGTCGTCCTTACAAAAAGAGTCGATGATCCCGTATTGTTCCTTTGACAAAGACGCCATTTCAATGAAAAAAGCGTCATTGTGTCACAATCGCTCTCTGTACTTCACTATTCACCATGCAAAAGCGCCATTGTACAACAACTACTTTTTGAGCCATGCTACTCGTCTGACACAAACACGTCAAAACATAGCTCGCCAATTAACATGCATCCGAACCATTCTCTCAACACGATATCCGAGCCGACCGCATTTAGATTGTTAAACTCAATACCAACACATGTACCGACTGAAGTACAGTATAGATACGAGTTCAACTGCTTATAGAATATTTAGGCGAAATCCAATTTCTAATCTTTGTTAAGATACATCTTTGTAACGATATTTTGTGTATGTTTTCTTTTCGTCATCACTATATCACTGATATCTAGAATTTAATCAATGGTTAAAAACTTGAATGATATTTGTAGTCAATTGCGTAGTACTGCTTTAAAGCCATTGGTTCATTTCGATACTATTTATCGATTAATCAATTTACTATGATCAGAGATTTTGATTTTAAGTTGACTATCAGTTATGGTGATACCAACTTATATAATGATGAAGGAGATGAATCATCTCTTGAGTAGCGTTTCACTTCATGTAGTTAACATGTATCCAACTATGACGGTAACATGATCATGATGTCATGTGATTGACCATAATCAAAGTATGATTTGGATACCTAAGATCAACGATACTCTCAAATCTGAAGACTACTGCACATCTTTACAGAAGATCTTCTATTTTGACTTATTATTTTAACATACATAAGACTCATTGTGTCATTTTGTGATTGTTCTAAACAACCATAATTACATAATCCCTTAAAATTTATACTGTCAGCCTGGCAAATATGCATTTTTTAGTTGATCAGTTGTTCGTGACCATATAATCGACCGTCTGCCTTTTTGGTGGTTGCTTATTGAATTTGGAAACATAATTTACCTTTTTGGTACATTCTCAGAACGCTTCATTGCTTGTAGTAAATCGCTAAACTAGGATCTTATGATACACCTCCCATTAAAAGAGTATTTTTCGAAAGTATTGTAACCTTAATATGTGATTTTACTTGTAGTAAGGATATCAACTTTCACCATACTTGTCCAAGTTGAGCATGTCAAGATGCGTTCAACCATAGTAACTCATATTAATATGACTTAAAGACAACTCAAGGTGTCTATGATTCACATATCCCGTCCAATCCAACGTTTTCTAATATAAAGATAACCATTATGCATCTTTAGTCACTAAAGTCATTTTATGTTCAAAATCAACAAATACTCGTTTCAAACAGGTTATAAACCAATTTTAAAGTAATATATAACATTTAACATCATCAAGTTTGCATTTTCTATCTTAACAGTTAAGTGGAAATAATATTTTGGATGACTTGAGGGGGAACATGACTCGTCTTTTAGTTAGAGGAATCCTACCAGTACCAAAAGCTTGAAATATAATAAAATTGACTTGAGTCTTTCTTCCATTCTTCTTCATGACATTCTTTTGTTGTGATCTACAACTTAATTGAACAAAACATTTACTTTAAAATTCATTTTCCTTGACTTTTCCCGACGTCGCTTATTTTTTCCCTCTAAAGTTTGATGTTTAAAAAAAATTTCGTATCAGTAGGCAAGGGCCAAAAAACGAAAGTCTACATGTATATCGTCCCTTGAAGTTGGTGTTCAATATCATCAGATAATGTGGTTTGAGTTCTCATGATCGATAACTCAGGCATTGTATTTGAATAAACGAAGCCAAATTAACATCACTCGAAAAGCGATAAAAAATGGATCCAAACTCCAATCTAACTTCTTGATAGGTTTGCTTAACTTGTTTGCTTTTACCAACAAAAGGCTATTTGTATGATCAACACTTGAAGTTGGTGTACAGTACCATCAGATAACGTGGTTCAAGTTTTAATGATCGATGTCTCATGCATTGTATTTGGATAAATAAAGATATCTCATGGATTGTATTTGGATAGGCAAAACAAAATCAACATCACTAAAAAAGCGATAAAAATGGATCAAAACTTCAATCCAACTTCGCGATAGGTTTGCTTAACTTGTTTGTTTTTACCTAAGGAAAGATAGGCATAACTGTTTGAAATGTCCAAAGGTGGAGGATTTTATGATCGTGTCGATGTACACTACCCTATTATCGTCAATCGAGTGAATGTTGGCAAATACGATTATATGTCCTCTTCTATCTACAACCAAATTGTTGAAAACATAGTGGAATAATAAGTGCTAAAGTTTGTAAAAATATCAAGTATCACTAAACTACAACATAACAAATCGAAACGCAATAACAACATTAAGCATTGTAGCTCTAGTAGAGCCTTTGATAGCATAGATTGCTCTGTTAATTTCACTTATCAACTAATAGACTTGTTGATACGTTACATCCCAAATGTCTATAGATTAGATCGTATGGTCTTTTTTTAAGGTTTGTTTTGTATTTTCATTGAACGTTCTTGTGATTCACTTACTAATTTTACGAATGTACTTCACTCCTGAAGGCACCATATTGCTAAATCGGTTTCATTGAATGTTGGATGTTTAAAAGAATCATTTATATTTTATAGTTGGTCACCCATGCTCGGTAAAGTACCGCGTCATGAAAATGGATTTGATGTGTGAATGATCTGAATCGGCGAAAAAAATGAGTTTGGAAAACCGATTTGAAAATAATCAAAATAACGCAATAGAACATAAATGCTATAACGTGTAAATTTAGTTTTGAAACTCAAGAATTCATAAATAATAAGTGTCATTTTTGTATTGTAGACTTACGAATATCAAGTGTCGAATTTAATTGGTGATTAAGGCTTGCTAGAACGCTAAATATTATTGGTCAACATCTTAGAAGTTTCACTTGATGGTCTGTTAGTTTCACTAGTAGCAGTTAGCAACAGAATGTTCACTATTGATCTTGGTCAAATCTCTTGCATAAAAGTGCTCATTTTTGCAATAGACTATTTTAAGATTGGTATGGTGGATAGGTGATCTATAGACTATACAACAAATTTAGCCAACCAATCGATATTGTAGTTTCTATATTGCAAGTATAAGCAATTGACTAATAATTTGCATTCTAAAATTTAAGAAAAGGTAACTGACACCTTTTAGAATTTTGTATAAGTGGAAGAATATTAATATGTGGACATATAAGAATGTTGAAATTTCATGTGGATGGTTCGTTTTGTAAGATAGTCAATTAAGTGATAAACCAAACTAATAAAATGTGTATTTTACTAATACTATTGTCCAATCGGTGGATTCTTACAAATTATAATATTAATTTTGACTTTAAGGGTGCGTTTTTTATCAAGCGAAAAGGGCATCAGGAAGGGATATTTTGAGAAAATCATGAAAGTGGCAAGTTCGATGAAAAGAGAATGTGTTTTTGTGCTATGAACTGGACAACAAAAAAATGAGTTATTGTCTGTAATTGTATTGTAATAATTGTCAACAACAATAAATTGTTGGTAATGATAATTAGTTTGTAATTAAAAAATATCACACATAATTAGACGATCTGGTAATAAAGCAGAACAATTTATAACAAAACAAATGGAACAGATACAACAATTTAAAAAGGAAAATTCTATTTGGACACAACATGTAGACACAAAAAATGATACAAGAAATCTTAACCATTAGATCTCCACCTGAATTCCACATTCCATATAAAGATAAAAAATTCCAACGGTCTACACTTGTTGTGTCAAATTTTATGTTCTGATAATATATATATATATATGTATGTATGTATGTATGTATGTATGATAATGTAGATTAGATAATGCATTTAACGAGGTCCTGCAGCAATTATTTCACTCATTATACTATCTTGAACCAACACAATATTATTTTCAATACTTCTTTCGATTGGTTCATTTTCTTTTTCTCTCATCGCTTGAATATTGTAGCATTGTTCAATGTATGCTCCAATACAATTTTTGTAAAAAGGGTAATATTGATCAGATCTTTTAATTAGTTCCGCTACCATTTAAATTGTGGATCGACTGATTTAATTATATCATTTGACGTTAACATAATAGTTTTCAAAACAACATGAAAATAAACATAAATAGTGCTATTCGATCTTTAAAACATTTACACAATCTGACGTGTTGGAAAAGACAAAGCGATGATGTATATAAATATTGCAACCAATTATTTTATGCAAATTTCCTTTGTGGGTTGCAACCATTGATTTGTAAGAAGTGCAAGAGGGAGTGTAAGAAAAGGAAGAATTGAATTGTAGTTAAAGAAGTGAATGAGGCAAGATTATATAAGGGGAGAAAATTAAACTGTTTAATCTGACGCGTCAAACTCGAACGATCTAGTTTTCTCGCACTCCATCAACTACCAAATGGGGCCTAGCCCCGTTCAAAATTTCGACGCATAGGACGAGTAACGCGTCAAAAATTTGAACAGGCTAGTTATTGTCTATGAACGCATCCTAACCATTATTATAGTTCTAATTCTAACCATTTGTATTTTTATATAATGTTTATTGATATAGCATTCAAAAATAAATCATGGTTGGCTGCTTTATATCATTCTTTGCAAATGATATTTAGATTGAAAGTTATTTAATATATTACAAAATTGAATATTATTTTAAAGCTTAACCATTATGCTTTAATTGGCTTTTAATTGATTGTCTTGTATTTTTGAACTTAAATCAAGACCATTTATTCTTTATTATCCATTTGTGAATGTCATGATTATATTTGCCTTTTGTAAAAAAAAAAATCATTAAATTTAATCTTAGCGTTATCTCATAAACATATTTTGTTTATCACATTTTATACGTGTGAGATATGCAACACCTAAAAAACATAATACTTAGTGAATAAAACCAGTTTTTAATACTTCTATCGAAGAAATATTTCGATTTTGCATACTAGAAACAAATAAAAGTTTATCAAACCTAAATATACTTTGGTTTGTAAAACACAAGGATTTTTACCAAGGAATTAATGGATATTTACCTTGGTTTTCAAATCGAAGTTATTAGTATTTTTATCCAATCATATCTCTTGACATTGTTATACTTCTGTTTATATTATACTTCACAATGGAATGGAGCACTAGATGTCGAAAATGACCTTAGAGTTAATATGGAGTATGGACGAAAATAAGCGTTTGCATTTAAATTTGATATAAATACTTTTGCATAAAATAACTATAAAGATATAACTCAGAATATGCGAGTTAGTTCTGGGAGGGGACATATTAGAACGAGTTAGTTTGGAATATGTTTGCATTTAAACAAGTTTTTGGAGGTATAGCTCTGTTTGCATTTAAACAAGTTTTTGGAGGTATAGCTCTGTTTGCATTTAAACAAGTTTTTGGAGGTATAACTCACTATGGGAGAGGACATATTAGAATAGGAAAATGAAAAGTTAATTTGGATATAAATCTTATGTTGACATAAGCATATGCAAGTTTTACATCAAACATATGCATATGCGAGTTTTACATAGGGTTGTTAACTATAAAATTCTTTTTATAAATTCACAACTCAGAATACATTTATAAATCCTTGTATTCCACTATTCTTAACTTCTAATGTTTTCTCTGATGTTCTTCTATCAATGCTTCACGTACTGGCTTTAACTAGTTACAACCGTTAACTAGAATATATGTTGACATTTGTTGTCAACTGCAACAGAAACAAGTATATAATAACTGTCAACCGGGTTTTCAACCCATCAAAACTCAATAGGAGTTGGAACATTCAGACTACGCCATAATAACTCGAGACTCAACCAAAATAACCAAGCGAACAAGTCAATGAGACTTAAGAAAAATCGGCCAATAAAATACTAAGTAGATCACCCTAGCGATCCATAGGGAAGCATCATGAGTCACCTCTTACATCATGATTCATTACCATTTCTTAGCACGCTTGCCAAGTTTTATAGCATGCCAAACAATATAGCTCGAGAAGTGAAGACTCATCTGATCCAAGCTGTTTGACCAAAAACAGCTAACTTAAAATGGACCTAAAGAACTCATACATAGTCTGATTGACTTGAAATTTTGGAAAAACACCTAGAAGACATAAAAGAAGGCTCACAGAAAAATTGGGATCATTTGGAGGTTGGTTGATGGATCGCTAGCGATCCATCTAGAGTGGGCCCCACCACCTGAAAATTTTAAGGTAGGTCCCAAACACCCTCTGGAGTGTACCTGCAAAGTTTCGTCCGATTTCGTTAAGTTTTGAATGAGTTATGGATGATTCTTCTGGATCAGATGACCTATGAAGACGGATGATCAAACAAACTCCAAACGACTTGATATTTGGACAAGGCATTCAAATAGATGAAAGGAAGACAACCCAAAAGGATAGATCAAAATAGTTAAAGGGCATGGATCGCTAGCGATCCATCATGTTTGCTTAGGCTGCCTTGAGTTTTTCTGGACTTCTTACTAGCACTGAGTAGAGGCTTCTGACAAGTCGGCCTTGGCCTAACTGCTCTCATACCCCTATAAATACAACCCTACTTGCAACACAAAGGGGATCTTCTGGACTAACTGCTGGAACTCTGTAGAGATTATTCTTCGTTCTTCTTCTTCTATACAACAGTCATCTATGAGTTCACTGTGATTCTCCAGTGAACTCTTACACTTGTGACTTATTTGTTAGAATCTAGAATTTTGATGTTTTGATTGTGACAACTATAAAGTAAATATTATATAAACTAACCATACTTGCAGGAAAAAATATTGTTTTTTACTCGAGAAATAGTCTAACAATTTGCAGACCAGATTCTAGATTGAAGCTTCAGCAAAATATTTAGTCTATGGTCCGAGTTTAGTAGTAAATTCATGTTAAAATCTCTCCGAAGTGGTATATGCATGCACACGCAATTTAAAGTTTTTCAAAACAATGTTCATATGCAATTCATATACTAATGTTTTTCAAAACATTCTTTGATATGCCAGAAAACACATAATTCAGCCGGCTGAATGGCTATGGTCAGCCGATGCCGATTGAATTCTGTGCATGTGCACAGTTTACTTTGAATATTCAGACGGCTGACCTTGCATATTCAGCCGGCTGAATTGGGTCGTTTTTGAACTGTTTCCTTGCTGCATCAATTTTTAATCCGTTAAGCTGGCTGATTCGTGCTATTCAAACGGCTGAATCTTCATAACAACTATATTTTGAAAAGACACTTCAATTCAGCGAATAGAAACAACTCTTGATTCAAGAGTTGCTTCCATATCCTTTCATGGATACCTTTCACGAACGATTGCAACTCTTAATCACTATAAATAGCCATGAAATCCATTGTTTTAATTACTTTTTTTAATTCTAATTCTCATTCTTATATTCTGAACTATCTGGCTATCTAAACATTCAATACTTCGTTCTAATCACTTGTTCGTTCAAGCAAACTCCATTAGTGATTTAATAAACTTCATATCTTCACGAATTACACAATATACCACAAAGGAGAAGATTATAGGAAGGGTGTACGTTATTGACTTATCGGTGCTATTCAAGAACATACTCAGTCAGAAACATTTATACTATTTGTATTGGAAGTCTTGTTCTGTTGCTCAGGCGGTTGAAGTCCTATTCTGTTGCTTAGGTGGTTGAAGTCCTGTTTCGGTTGCTCAGACGGTGTAATACATGTTCCTCCAGGTTAAGTGAGAGTTGATAGTTAAATTTTAGAAGGAGTCTGGGACTGGACATAGAATGAAAAATTCGAACCAGTATAAAAATCTCTGGTGTCATTTACTTTATTATTTTACTTTTATATTTATATTCCGCACAAATAAATAGTTTAGTTAATATTCCATATTGCACGATCCTTAGTTACTTTCATTTGGTATCAGAGCATGCTTGCTTCTTTTTATATTTGTCCTTTTTATTCTTGAACCTGTCTTTCTTTCGATCAGGATAATCTCATCAACTTGTAACCGAATTCAACTTATAATAGCAGCCAGTCGATAATAGTACTTATAAAATGGACGTAGGCTTCGTTAACAGCCGAACCACTATAAAAATCTTCTTGTCTATTTACTATTTCTGCTTTTCTTACATTTCATTTCTATATTATTGCTCTGTAAGAATAGAGCTAGTGCTTTCATACTCAATCTAGGGTGTTGATCCATTTTTTGGGTTAACGATACGATTAATAATTATTATGGAAAAGCTTGTAATTTTTCCACACAACCATCGGATTCTATATCCATTAACATAGGATATCCAACAACTCATACCGATTTTTGACTCAACCATCAAATTTGGATTCAAAACTCGGTTCAAATATAGTAGAGAAAAAACACGCTTAATCCATACTGAGATAAGAAACATCAAGTTATTAGTTTGACCAACATTTTAGATTTTATTGTTTCGAAAATAACGAAATAAAGTTCATCGTTTCAAATGCATAATTACCATTTGATAATCTTCAATGCAGAAGAAAATCTGTAGCATACATGTATTTGCATTACAATATGATATGAACTCTGTTACTCTACAATTTACCATTTGAATCCCTTTTCAGGAACCTTGCTCTCACGTATCAACACTTAAGAATTTGAAAGGTGAACAAAGAGAGCAAATGTATAAAATGAGAGAATTTGATTGTCATCTGTGGGTCCATTACTGAGTCATTTTTCACTTACAAAAATGAATGCTCCATTTTAATTTCATAACTTCAATAAGAATGTAAATATTGAAAAAAAAAACATATGTTTATGTATTAAATTATATGGAATTCTAACAGAATATTTGTAATGCAACTCATATGGTGCCAATTTTTTGAAATGTATGTATACTCAATGCCCTAGGTTTAAAAAACTAGCCAAATGCCCAACTTTCATTTAAATGGCGTCCAATGTTTACAATTTTAATATATTAACTAAATTAGCTAAGCTGATTTGTATTAATAGGATGTAGCATGAGGTTGAGCGGACTGGCCAACCATCCAGGTTTTTCAAATGCGCTTCTCATTCCTATTTTAATTTTTTGGTATTCTCCATTTCTCTTTTTGAAGAAAATATTATTGAAATTTCATTAGGTACAAAAGAAAAGAATGCACATACTATGGGATGATATTATAATTTTAGTAGTTTAATAAATTAGCTTAAGTAATTTGTATTAATAAGGATGTTTTATAAATGGCAAAGTGGTTATTTCTAACATTGACATGAGAAACTTGAACCCCTTCATCCCTACTTTGACATTTTATTGGGTTATTATATAGTGGAAATAAGTATCCGTTTTTTATTTTGAAATTTAATACACGTTAGACCATTCTCAAAGATAGGTTTTAAATTACTCTCCTAAATTATTTTCGATGATTTATTTTCTTTTTCTCGAAAATCAAATCTGCATTTAATCGAAGGTTAATATGACCAAAATCAATTATTATTATTTTGAATTTTTTTGCGGAAGTGCAAATATTTGCAGTTTCTAAAACTGCAAATATGTGCAAATTGGTTGAATTTTTTTAGTGGTGTTTTTAGAAATCTACTATTTTGGGAAAGAGCAGCTGTGTATTTTGAAACTTATAGAGTGTTTTACCAAAGTTCCCTATTATATACTTAGTAAAAAGCGTTGTTCAAAGCAAAGAAATGGCTCAAACCAATTCATGATTGATTAGAGAGGACTTTACTATGATAACATGCTGTTAGAATTTGATTGAAATTTAGTTACACAATTCTCTACTACGATTCCTACCAAAAAACAAGGTGATGGTTGATAATAATTAGTATGTATGAAACAAAGGAAGATCAGGTTTGAGTCAGCAGTTTTCTTTCTCATAACGGGCTAGTTTTATGGATATTCTCTTACGGTCTACCAGTAAAAATATAGCACAGGTGTTAACTTGGAGATTGTTCAAAGTTCAAACATAAAGGTAAAAAAGGAATCATGGATATCGCTTTGAATATGAGATTACTTATAATCTTCTTCTCCATCTCCGTCAGTTTATATTCTTCACTGTTAGATGAACATTATTTTATGTTTCAGCACATCAGACGATTCCTCGTTGACTATTATGGTCATCATCTCTGTATTCTTTACAAATTTGCTTTTGCTGTATGACAGCAGGGTTATGATCAAATCATCAAACTGTTAACATTAAGTTGCATGGCAGGTAAATGGGTGCC
The DNA here is from genome assembly GCA_030737815.1 of Allium fistulosum. Classification (NCBI taxonomy): domain Eukaryota; kingdom Viridiplantae; phylum Streptophyta; class Magnoliopsida; order Asparagales; family Amaryllidaceae; genus Allium; species Allium fistulosum. The sequence goes on from CM060905.1 coordinate 902,643,057, forward strand.
TCTCGTATTATGACAGAATTCCAGATGGTTTTTACCTTATTCAAGGAATGGATCCATCAGTTTGGAACTTATGCATAGATGTCCAAGAAGAGAGTCGAATACCATCTCTTGAATCACTCAAGGCAGTGCATCCAAATGATTCTGCAATTGAAGTAGCTCTAATAGATAGAAAAAACGATTCTGATTTATGGCAGTTACAAAGTTTAGTATCTAGCATATCAAGTAATTGTAAAACTACAAATGATGTCGTTGAACAGCTTGGCAAACTTGTTTGCTCCCGAATGGGGTGAGTTACTTATGTATAATGCAGTTATAGATTTTGTCCAGTTTCTAAAATTCCATTAATATCCTTAAGGGGTTCAGCTTCTGATGAGGAAGGTGTCATACTTCCAAGATGGAAAGAACGTAGTGAGGTGCTAAGGGCTATTACGAGCTCTGTTGTAATCTCTATTGGAAAGCTACCTGTTGGGCTTTGTAGGCATCGAGCAGTAATGTTTAAAGTATTCTTCTTATAAGATACATACATACATACATACGTACGTACGTACATGTATGTATGTATGTTCTACCTTAATTTGTCTTTCTCATTAAGTAGATTTTTGATATCCTCTGCCTGTGCATGTTTTTTTTGCAGATGCTAGCTGACATAATAAATTTACCATGTCGAATAGCAAAAGGGTGCAGATACTGTAAAAGTGATGGTGCATCATCTTGCATCATACGTTTTGGTGCTGATAGGTGAGCGATCATGTGTACTTTCGTGAATTTGTAATATGAATTTAAATACCTTATTACCCTTAGTGATGTGGTATAGGTATTATAGTAGAAAATTTTAGGTGTTATCACAGAATGTAACTAAATTAAGATCTGTCTGGATAATATTTTTAATCCTTCTGCATTGACATGTTGTTTTTCAGGGAATATCTAGTGGATTTGATAGGAAAACCCGGTTCTATATCTGAACCCGATTCTTTAATAAATGGTCCACACTCAATCTCAATTGCATCACCTTTGCGTCCTCCTAAAGTTAAAACAGTTGAAATGAAGAAGAATTTTAAAGCTTTGGCCAAGCAATATTTTATAGATTGTCAGTCTCTAAATCAAATGTTTGAAGATGCTTCAGCAGGTGACCCCATTTTAAACACTTTGCGTTCTGGATTGCATACTCTGATGCTCTGTGACAGTTTATCTCAAAGAGTCACATAATGTTTTCCATTTGTGGCACTTAAAAATCTGCTTTATATGATGCATTACACATTGCGCCCTACAATCTTTCTTACACTAAGTACTTATTTAACTTATACTTGAGAATACCTGAGGTGAAATGACTGGGTGGTTATCCAATATCAGTCTTATGTAACCATCAGTTTCGAACAAGGTTGACTAATTCTATGTTGTTTAACGATAATATAGGTAATGTCGGTCAGGAAGATGTTCTTGATCCAACGTCATCACCAAGTGTTGATTCTGAAATCATGGACCCACCTCAACCAATTCCTCAAGCATTACCTAAACCTAAATCTCCAGCTATTGTTTTGCCTGATCCAATGCCAGGGAGGTTTGGACCAGGCAATAATGTATCTTTCGCCATGGATGACTTAGCAATTCCATGGAGCGAATTAGTATTAAAAGAAAAGATCGGTGCAGGTGATATTTATTACCTACTGCCTGTCCCTTTTGTTTTCTTTTTGGCTATAACTTTCTGATGCGCGCGTCTCTCTCTCTCTCTCTCTCTCTCTCTCTCTATATATATATATATATATATATATATATATATATATATATATATATATCTGCAACCCTCTTACTTAGCACCATCACCTAACCTCTGATATCCACCGCAACCCTCTTACTTAGCACCATCACCTAACCTCTGATATCCACCACATGTTTACATTCAAATATTCAGCCCATGTGACAGGAGAGAGGAAGGTTGAATATTTAAATGTAAACATGTGGTTGATATGAGAGGGCAATGAATGATGCTAAATAAGGGGGGGCTGCGGATCCTAGCTCACACACATACAGAGATATATATTACAATATTAGTCTGACCACAAGGCACTAAGGTCCCTTTTGTGATTTATTTTATCCATTGAACCTGTTGTCCGTTGATCATAATGGTTAAAATGTTAAATTATTGTTGGTCTGAAACACCTTTTTTACATAAGGTCTAACATCAAATTTTATATTTGTGTTTTTTTCGTTGAAACATACCAAAATCAAGAGACTTAATATAACTATATCTGATGAAAAGGATCATCATTTACCTTATTAGTTTGTGCTTGAACATCCAGTGCAATGGTATTAAGATATCCAATGAGAAGTCTGTCATTTCCTTTTACATTCTGCTATATATTCCTAAGAATTGGAGATGCTAAGAGGGAGATCATGCTCACCTATTATGTTTTCAAATGAATTTGAATTAAATTGTGTGTTAATCAATTTTTAATTGTCCTGCAATTTCAGGTTCTTTTGGAACTGTTCACCGTGCTGATTGGAATGGATCGGTTCGTTTTAGATACTATATTACACTTCAAGTGTTGTTTAACTATTTGAAAACTTATGACATGATTTGCATTATGTTAAAGTTTTTCCTTCAACCTAAATCTAGTACATTTAACAAGCTTGTTCAGTCTGGTAGAACAGAAGAATTATTGCTTATTATAGCCATTTCACGTGGTTTACAGTAAAAGTCAACTGGTGTCTTTTGCCATTGGTTAAAGATTTACATCGCTTGGCAGGATGTTGCTGTGAAGATACTCATGGAACAGGATTTCCATCAGGAGCGCTTCAATGAATTTTTACGAGAGGTAACACCTTTCTTCATACGTGACACATCTGCATTCGTCTCTAGATGGAATCTTACATAATCAATTTGATCAAGTTATGGCATGACTTTAAAACCACGGATCCATGTTTAGGATTTTCACGTACAGTATCTTTTATCTGACAACATCTTTGCCTTGAAACAAGTATAGGTAGGGTCAATATCTCAACTTGAAATTCAAAATTTATTTCACTCAGGCTACTTAAGTAGTAACAGAGTAATCCAAAATATTAAATGAAATGTTGATAAACCATTATGTTTGCTGTAACTTAACATTTATGATACAAAGTAAGTAAATCAAACATCTTGATGTTATGAGCTGCATCTAACAAGTTGAATATGCAACCCATAATTTACAACTACATGGACACAAAGAGCAAGTTAACATGGTTTTAATTTCAAACACTATATGCTGGGGCAAACATATAAAAAACCATTAATATAATTTTCAACGATTATGTATAGTTTTGGCAGATATCACCAATATCTTGAGTGGCATTAATAACTATTAGTCTAGTATGCATGCCTGCTAAGTAGGTTAGCCTGTGTGGCTATGCACGGATCAAAACTGCAAGGGCTTGGAAGGCCCTTTTAACCAACATCTTCGTAGGCAAGACAAAGCATTACAACACCAATAGGCATTTTGTACACCAAACTAATTGTTAACCCGCCTTTTGACAAGGCAGCGCGTAGGTGGATTTAACCCAATATACTTCACGGTTATCGAGGCTGGAATATCATGGATTTGACTCAAATGGATGGATGGATAATCAACTACGGATAATAATATGAAGCCAGGATTAAACACAGTCGATGGATAAACGATGCAGAGTGCTTGGAAGGTGGATATTGGCTTGAATAAAGAAGGATCGACATGAGTTGGATTAGCTGGGCTCAGCATAGGAAGGGTTCGGCATAGTAGAGGTCGGCATAGCTCGGGTTGGCAAAAAGGCTAGGGGCCAGCATGACATGAAGTAACATGGTTTGGATCGGCATAGTTCCAGGCAAGATGGGTCGGTACTCAAGGGGTCGGCATACCATTTGGGACGAGCAGGTATTGGTATAGCACGATGAAGGGTAATGGATCAATATAAGTGAAGGCAGAGCGTTCTGCACGTTTTCATGAGTTAGTATGGATCGGCATTCCGCTTAAGGGTCGGCATTGGTTTGGTTGAAGAGGGATCATCATTGGTTTGGTTGAAGAGGGATCGATATTGGCTTGGTTGAAGAGGGATCGACATGCTTGGATCGGTATGCCTCAGGAAGAGAAGGGGTCGGCATTTTCGTGAAGGTAGAGGGATCAGCATGCTTCAGGATGGATCGGTGTAGTTTGTTGGAGGGTGATGGTTCGACATGCTTCAAGGAGAGATCGCCGTTGATTTGGCTGAAGGGATAACGATTGGTGATATGATGCCGATCGTTATTGGTCGAGTTGGGCTTGACGATCGTTATGGTGGACCCATGTAGGTGAGAATGCCCTGTAGCCGAAGTTTCACCTATAAATACAGTAGGCTTGGCTTCGAAAAAAGGACCTTTATTCTGCTTTACTCTGCCATTTTCATTCTGGAATTTTGGATTGTAACTGTAATCTAATTTCAGTATAATAAAAAGAATTGTTCTAGAGTGGACGTAAACCACTATAAATCTTGTCTTCTTTACTTGCTTTCATTTTGATTTGCTTATTCTTCATATTATATTCTCTATATCATACACTATCTGTGATCTGTGACTGAATATTGGTGCTTTCACGTACACTTGGGTGTTGGTGGCCAATTATGACGCCAACATTTTGATGCTTTGGATGTTGGTGCTTTCATGTACAATTGGGTGTTGGTGGCCAATTTTGACGCCAACATTTTGGTGCTTTCACTAAGAAAACTTGCACTCAAGGATTTGAAAGTTAGGATTTTGGATTTGAAAGCTTGAGAACTTGGATTTAGGAAACAATGGCTAGACAATCAACTAGGAGACAGAGAACAGAGAGGAGCCATCATGAAGGAAGTCAGGAGGCTTCATCAGGAGCTAATCAGACCTCAATCTTCATTACCAGAGACGAGATGGAAATGATGATGGATGTTATGCAGGAAACGATGCTGAAAAGGCATGAGGAAATGATGCAGAACCTACTTCGACAGATTGAACAAGCTGGAGCGCAAAACCAAGGGAATGGAGTAGCAGGAAACATTGGAAACGTGGATCGCGGAGTTGGAGCAGCAGGAGTAGAGAAAGTTCAGAATCAGAACCAAGGAAATGGAACAACCAGGATACAGAATAGAATGGAGCTATAGGCAGCAGCCCCTAACCGACCAGGAACGATCGGCCAAAGCAATGCCGATCGTTATAGAACGATCGGTGCCGATTGTTCCACACTTGGGGGCATGCCCCCTGATCATATTGGCTCGATTCCAGGCGGGATACCAGGTAGTGCTGTGCAATATGACGTTGATCGGGATATGAGTGCTCGTCCAGAAGAGCAGATTTTAGGATTTCCTCGCGGACTCGGGGGGCAGGTTGGAGACAACAGACAAAAGCTACCACTTGATGACCGTGACAGGTTGGCAGAAATGATCAGATGAGCCATGAGAGGAGGATTAGTAAATAGAGATTTGGAGGATGTAAATTGAAGCCCATTCGCTCCCGCGATTTGGCAAGCTAGAAATCCACCAGAATTCAAACTACCAACGTTGGAGACATATGATGGAAGAACGGATCCCGCTGTTCATCTAACAAGGTATATGAGGCACATGGAAGCACTGAGGCATCGGAGGAGGTCATGGCACGGTGCTTCCCTTTGTATTTAACGGATATAGCAGTACTATGGTTCAGACAATTGGAAAGCGGCTCTATTGGTACGTGGACAGAATTGATCGAAAGGTTTATGATGCAGTTTAGAGTTCACATCTCGAGACCCAAAAACGTGATGAGTTTGACAACACTGAAGCAGATGACCGGAGTCCCTGAGGAGTTTTCTAACACGGTTTAATGCTGCGGCAGCATCGGTGGATCGTCCAGATCCATCCATGGTTTTGATGGTAGTTGTATCTGGCATTGCTGATGACACGAAATTCAAGGATTCACTAGCACGGGATCCGTCTATGGATTTAGGGGAGTTTTACCATGAAGCAGAAATGTTTCTGTGACAGGAAGACGCATGAGCAAACAAACCAGAGGTGAATGCCGTGCACAGTGGAGGATCATCAGGAGATGTAAACAAGAACGATAAGGGAAAACGAAGAATGAATGACGACAATAATGTGTGAAAAGACAATGGAGAGAACCGAAATTCTCTTCTTACACAGATTTGATTGAAACTCTGAAAAGGATTTATTTGGATACTCGAGCGCGCCTCCAGTATCGAAGGCCGACAAAAAGGAAACCCTTCGAATACGAGCGGACATCATGAAAGCATTGTCTATTTCATGAGCTGGATGGACACAATACGAATGACTGCAGGCATTTGAAGGATATCATTGAGGAACATGTGAGGAATGATCATTTACAACAATATATAAGGAATCAAGCTGTGGCAGTAGAACAAGAGCAGCCACCGCCCACCTCGAATGAAGATGGCATTAGATCAAGACATCATCGTCAGCTTGTTATTAGCTGATTGGATTTATGGCATGAAATAAGTAATAAACCCCACGGTAAAACGGCTAAGTCACTTACACATGTACGAGGTCCGATCTGAATATGGACTCGGAGAGGTCCCGGATCTGGATATGGACTCGGAGAGGTCCCTGACTTGGATAAAACGATCCGGAGAGATCGGAGATTCAGTTAGTGGATTTAGAATGGATTTGGAATTGGATATCGACTCGGAACAGTCATGGATTTCGCTAATGATCCGGAGAGATCAAGAAATCAGATTGGCAACGGATTGGATTTTAAGTTGGATAATGTAACGGTCAATGGATTATGGACTTCGGATTTTGGATTTATGGCAATTCAAAACACGCTTTCCTATTCAATACATGTTTTGAGGGGCAAAGTGTTAACCCGCCTTTTGGCAAACAGTGCGCAGGCGGATTTAATCCAATAGACTTCACGGTTATGGAGGTTGGAATATCATGGATTTGGCTCAAATGGATGGTTGGATAATCAACTACGGATAATAATATGAAGCCATGATTAAACACAGTTGATGGATAAACGATGCAGGATGCTTGGAAGGTGGATATTGGCTTGAATAAAGAAGGATCGGCATGGGTTGGATTAGCTGGCTCGGCATAGGAAGGGTTCGGCATAGTAGAGGTCGGCATAGCTCGGGTCGGCAGGAAGGCTAGGGATCGGCATGGCATGAAGTAACATGCTTTGGATCGGCATAGTTCCGGATAGGATGGGTCGGTACTCTAGTGGTCGGCATACCATTTGGAACGAGCAGGGATCGGTATAGCACGATGAAGGGTATTGGATCAGTATAGATGAAGGCAGAACGTTCGACACGTTTTCGTGGGTTAGTATGGATCGGCGTTCCGCTTAAGCAAGGAAGGGTCGACATTGGCTTGGTTGAAGAGGGATCGGCATTGACTTGGTTGAAGAGGGATCGGCATTGGTTTGGGTTTGGTTGAAGAGGGATCGGCATTGGCTTGGTTGACGAGGGATCAACATTGGCTTGGTTGACGAGGGATCGGCATTGGTTTGGTTGAAGAGGGATCGACATGCTTGGATCGGTATGCCTCAGGAAGAGAAGGGGTCGACATTTTCGTGAAGGTAGAAGGATCGGCATGCTTCAGGATGGAAGGATCGGTGTAGTTTGTTGGAGGACGATGGTTCGGCATGCTTCAAGGAGGGATCGGCGTTGATTTGGCTGAAGGGAAAACGATCGGTGATATGATGCCGATCGTTATGGTGGGCCCATGTAGGTGAGAATGCCCTGTAGCCGAAGTTTCACCTTTAAATAGAGTAGGTTTGGCTTTGAAAAACGGACCTTCGTTCTGCTTCTCTTTATCTTCTACCTAGGGGATACTCTGCCATTTTCATTCATTCTGGAATCTTGGATTGTAACCGTAATCTAATTTCAGTATAATAAAAATGATTGTTCTGGAGTGGACGTAGGCCGAAGTTAGTTGAACCATTATAAATCTTGTCTTCTTTACTTGCTTTCATTTTAATTTGCTTATTCTTCATATTATATTCTCTCCATCATATACTATCTGTGACTGGATGTTGGTGGTCAATTTTGGCTCCAACACTAATAACATAACTTTTGTTTGGGGGGGGGGGGTTTGCTGATTGGCTGTATGATCTATTTATTTTTATTGTTTCTCAGCAGTTCGGGTAATAACATAAATTTACAGCTGCGTCAGAGGAGTTAACGTGTCAAATCCATGTTGATTCAATATTGCGATGTCAAGGATTAATTTATGACATTGCAATAATTAATCAAACTTGTTGACAATATTTTGGAGAGCAATAAATATGAGCGAGTTGATGCAAAATTATGTCGCATGCCCATGGACACAGTAAACGATTTCTGTGGGTATATCAAAGATGCAAGTGTTGGTATCTATGCACTGGAGTCATGTATTATATCATTTAGCTTTCCCTACTTGCGAGGAAGTCATAAAAGTTGTTCCCAGCATTTTGGAGTCTACATGTGTTTTGGTGGGCTTTAAATCAAAATTGGACATTTCATGGGAGCAGCACTCAGCTAGTGTACAAATTCAAGCCTACTACCAGCATTTTCCTCTGAGTTATTGCTGAATATATCATACCAATCGTTCCAATTAATAACGATGAAATCCATTTTCCTCCTTTTTTTTTCAGTCTTACTCTTCTGCCAATATAATTCCCATCTATTATTAAGGTTGGTGAATGAGAGAAGATGAAATTTGAAAAGAAGTTGCTGGAAAAAAGAGGGAATATGGGAGGAAAAGAAAAGAGGAACATTAATTTATTATCGTTGTTGGTCACATGGCAAGGAATCAGGTGCTTAAGCTAAGCAGCTGAAGGTAAGTTCCCTAAAGCTTAGACATTAAGCTGTGTACAAGTGGTGGGTGAGTAAAACGTTCCCAAATAATGTATGTATTTCTTACCGTTGAGCAGAAAATCCCAATTTTAGATGTAATCTACATTTGCTTCATGCTTCTACCACTACAATGAACCCCATGTCACCAACAGCGTAGGCAAACAAAGAAGGTAGAATCAGAAAGTTTGTTAAAAATTGGAAAATTTACCAGTGTTAAAAAGTTAGGTACAGAAATACGCTTGTATCGCTAAAATCTTGTTCCCATACATCTAAGTCATACATGGAGAGAGAACAAAAAGCTCAAATTGAGCAGCTGGGCGAATCATGTATTTTCTTTTTTTTAGAATAAGAGTAATACTTTTGGTCTTCGGTCAATATTGCTATTAGTACCGTTATTACTATTAGTATCATCATCATCATCATGGTTTTTATTTTATTATATATTATATATATATTATTTTTATCTTTATTTTTATTTTACTTAGTTTTATTATTATTATTATTATTATTTGTTCACTCATTTGACTTTATTTTACTATTATTACCATGTTATTATTATTATTGTTATTATGACTTTTAAATTGACTTTGACATTCAGTTTTGGGTTCCATCTCTAGCCGACCCCAACTTGTTTAGGAATAATTACTTAGTTGTTGTTCTTGTTGTAGAATAAGAGTAATACTTTATTCAAGCAGAACGATCATTTTTGATGTCTCGAGGTTTGAACCCAAAACCTCTAGAGCCTCAATCTAGAGCGCCTTATCACCTGACACTTGAGTTAGTGGTTCTTGACGGTCAAATCATGGTATTTATCTTCAATTTTCTTTTGTTGGAGTGGGGGTGAGGGGATTAACAAGGGCGTGCCTACCCAGCTTGAAAAAAAAAACAGAAGGAGCCCCTTCATTCTAAAAAAAAAAGAATGGATCCCGTCTCTTCTCGTTTTCCAAACTTCTTCACCAGACAATCTCGCGTGCTTTTCATCAGACAATCCAATGCGCTACCATTTTTCTTTTAGAAACCTCAATTGAGGTATTACTTCTGGAATTTCAAAACTCTAAATCAAAAAATATGTAAAATGGATAGCCTTTTTGTTTTTTCTTCAGTTTCTTGTGATGTGCATATTTTGGAAGATCAATTATTAATCATTTTTGTAATGAAACTCAAAGTCTGTTAAATGCTCAAGGTATTGTTTATCTTAATTTAGTTATATAATTTTTTTGTGTGTAAATTTTGTTAAATATCAACGCCATAAAAAAAAAGTCGTCTAGGGGGCTTTCGCCTCCGAACCCATTTCACTTTGTGCCCACGCCATCACCATGTCCTGCCTATGCCACTTGCCGAATATGTCCACCATGTGGAATAAATTCTCAAGCAAGCAAGTTGATATGCATTGTTAATGGAGAAAAGGTGTGGTAATATGTAGGTTAATGAGACGTATAAAATGCTTATATTGTCATAATTATTTTGAATACTGATAACATAGCATGATAGCATAAAATGATGCTTTCCTTCATTCAAAATCTCATATCATTTTCAGAATCTCATATCATTTTCAGTTATTGGATTATTTATTTCAAAATGCATTATTCTTGGATGCATGGCTTGATTATTTATTTAGTGAACTAGATGCACGTGTTTCTGTTAATGGCTCAATAAAAATATGTTATTACTATCATTAACAAAGAAGATCGAAACCTTTTGTTGATCTAAAGCTGTTATGCCTAAAAATTTTGTTTGCCATTCTTTTATTACTCAATTAAACTATCACTGGTTTACATTTCTAGGTTGCAATAATGAAAAGTTTACGACATCCAAACATCGTTCTTTACATGGGTGCAGTTACTCAGCCTCCCAATTTATCTATTGTTACAGAATATTTGTCCAGGTGCTCATCTCTCTTAAAAATACTCATTTTGCCTCTTTGGTCAAGTTGGGATGGTTGAGCTCTCATGTGATAAATGAGTGACTGACTGACTATTTATTTTATTTAATTGCAGAGGAAGTTTATACAGGCTTTTACATAGACCAGGTGCACGGGATGTTCTAGATGAGAGACGCCGATTAGCTATGGCATTTGATGTGGTGTGTTATAAAGTTGTATATTTCTGCTTACTATTTGTATATTGCTTGTTTAATTTTGTGTCAGTGATGACAATGACTTGATTTAAATTGTGTATCGTGTGTTAATATAAACAGGCAAAGGGAATGAATTATCTTCATAAGCGCAATCCCCCAATTGTTCATCGGGATCTGAAGTCTCCAAACCTTTTGGTTGATAAAAAATATACAGTCAAAGTAAGATTTTTGCTTTGCAAAACAGTACTACATTCTACATTCTACAATTTTATTAGTGGTTGTAACCTAACATTGGACATATATTATGACATCGATGGAATTTATGGAAAAATATTGACTGCATACCTTTAAGGTTGAAATTCTACGTTCCTTCAAGAAAAGGTGCAATGAATTGTTTTCTTTAGACCTTCTCAATTTTGTACCTTAAATTCAATACTCAAATTTACGTTAACGGTGCAAAATTTGATGGGTATAAAGTACTGGAAATTTTGAAATTTACTTGTTGTCTCTACATTGCTTGACATGATGTATTGATCAGATTAGCATCACGCGTTCTGTTGAATATTTTACAATTTGATACCAAAATTTGAATGAATATTTATCTTTAGATATGCGACTTTGGTCTCTCACGCATGAAAGCAAACACATACCTCTCCTCCAAGTCTCTTGCTGGAACAGTAGGTACCACAACCTTTTAAGATTTAACACATTTTCTTTGAAATTTCTGATAAAGAATCACTGCTACAATATTTACTAGCCTGAATGGATGGCGCCAGAAGTGCTCCGAGATGAACCATCAAATGAGAAGTCTGATGTTTATAGTTTTGGCATAATATTATGGGAGCTTATGACACTGCAACAACCATGGACAACACTAAATCCTGCTCAGGTATAAGCAATATTACTATTATAATAGTGGAACTGTACTCTTTCCCATGCCATGTTACTTCATAGACGTTCTGTGATGATTTTTAAATGGTAATAATTACTCCGTCATAATTCATTGCAAAAGCTTATTTTGGAAATTAAAGTTAAACATAGGCTTAATATATCTGCAAAAGAATCCACGGGCATATGAGACCCACACGTTTTCTCTGTGTGCAGGCTTAACGTCCCTACACTTATTTCCTTTCACAAAATATCCATTCTTATATGAATATCAATGCTGTAAAACTGTTGCCGCAGACAAACCAAATACAAGAACTCTAGAAGACAAATTAAAGGATTTTGGGAACAAACTTTTAGTTTACAGATATTATTATTAATCAATGACTACAGTTTATGGTTGTAAAACATGCTGCTTCTGCTTCCTTCAGCAGCTGCAATTAACCGAGCTATATATACCAAAGTTTATTATTTGTCTATTTCAAGATTCAGGGCTAGATTATAATGTTTTATCTTCCTCCACTTTTTCATAATGTGTTACTAACTGCGTAAAAAATTCGAAAGAGATGTCATTATAACCACCAAAATTTTCTTATAACTGGATGTTATTTTGGACATATTGGCTTCTCTTCTCCAGGTGGTTGCTGCAGTTGGTTTCAAATGCAAGAGGCTTGAGATTCCAAGCGATGTAAATCCACAAGTAGCTTCAATAATTGAGGCATGCTGGGCTGAGTAAGTATTGTATTCGACTCTTTTGACATTTTAATTTTCTTAACTACTAGTGGTTTGGCATGTGCGATGCACACATGAATAAAAATATCTTTATAAGAAATACATATTGTTCAATAATCAAACTTTTATTAGTAGTGTTTATTTTTAATTAGGCCAAATCAATGGTATGATAATATTTATAGGTAGAAGGGATTTCATAACTGCTGCATTATAAAAATAAATTAAAGAGGTTAGCATATATATTTTTGCTTCCATATTTTATAAACTTTAGTTTGCATGAAAGCGGTCGTCGTAAAAACCTTAGGAAATTAGTTTTATTTCCAATTTAATAAAACAATTCATATTAAAAGAAACAACTTTTCATATAACAAGCTGTAAAAATCAAAATAGAAAGTTCATTCAATATAATTCAAGATAAATGAAGAATGAATACTTAACATAACAAGTACTGGGAATGAGAACCAGGGAAAAATATAAAAAGATTAAAATTTGTCCTGATTGAGAATCAAACTTGCGACATGAAATAAAGAAAATATAATATTTTGGTCTTGTCATGTGATGCACCAATCATTTATCATTAAATATAAAATTACAATATAAAACGGTTACATTTACAACAAAAAAATTATTTATTATTAAATATAAAATTACAATAAAAGGTTTACATTCACAACTGTTATTGAAACGTTACAGAAGTGTTACAAATCTGATATTAGTAACAGTACAAAAGCGTTTCAAACTAGTGCTTTAAAGCGTTGCAAATCTGTGTTGCAAAAGCGTTGCCAATCTGTGTTGCAAAAACGTTGCAAAAGTGTTGCTAATCTGTTTCAACAGAATCAAATTTTAGAGTATAATCAGTAAATAGATTACCAATCTGTTTGTCCGAGTGCAGCGGTGGCTGTTTTCTTGAAACAATATTGCTCCCTATATGCACCAAAGGATATGAGCAATTTGATTTCCCAGGATGAAACGGACGAACTCCGCGGTGCGGTGCTTGCAGGCGGAGCGACGGCGAACCAAAGAGTATAGTAAAAGAACAGAGTTGTTGGGGAAGAAGATTGACAGAAAAAATTAAGTTTGAACTTCGTTTTCTGTCTGCCTATTTATAGGCTCGGGAAGATGCTTGAAACGGATGTGACTGTTGGAAAGGTTGCGACCCTTTACCAACAGACGCGACCGTTTTATAGCCGTTATATTTTGAACGGACAAAAATAAAACTGCTCTAATCGGTACAACCAACCAAGCCAAGCCAACCGCCAATTGCTAAGTGCCTCAAATGCCCATTCACCCACGCCGCGGGCAGCACCACCCGCTAAGATGGCTAAGCTTTCAAGTCTTTTTTGTCTCATTTTAACTATAATAGTGTCCACATCTTAGTATATAAACACCAAATGTTTATTATATTTTAAGATGTGGGACTATTCATAGTCACACTTCCCAATGCATAATAATTGCATTTCTCTTTCTTCAATAAATGCCTCTTTCTCATTCATCATTTCTAACAACAACAACAAAATGTAATATGAATTACAACTAGCATTGAATATTAAGATGTATCATACAGCGAGTCATGGAAGAGGCCTTCTTTTTACAACATTATGGAATTATTAAAGCCACTCATAAAACCTTCAGCACCTCAACCTGTACGACCAGATGCTTCACGAGTGTAGCTTATGGAACTTCGCGCATATACTCCAGAATCTCCATAGAGGTAGAAATATTCAGATAAGGTTTGGTTCCTTGACTTGCATATTTTATTTCATATTAAAATATATATGCTTGGTAAGATTTGTTGTGAGATTCTAAACACACTTCCATGTTAGATTGGCTTTTCACCCTTACTTTTGTAGGAAACGGCTTGCTTTCTGCCTTAGCAGAAAGTGTGTAAAATGTTGAATCTTTGGATTGCAAATGCATTTTCTAACTGATATGCTTGTGCATCCATTTCTGACAAAGCAATTGATACGATGTTACAGTTTCTGGCACAGTTTTAACCTTTAGAAGTGGAATCATGTTTTGAGGAACGAGGATTTGAAATAAAGTAATTTTCATGTTTTCATTGTTCATATCCGACGTCTATAATTATACTGAAATAAATAGCATATTGCAGAAATATATGCAATAAGTTCATAGAACCTTTGATTTTATTGGATCATTTTGCAATCAAATAGCTACTAGGTTATAGTACAACAAAAAAGATACTACTACAATCGTGGTCAACTCTTTATAAGTATAATTAAATTTCATTTGCTTTGAAAATCCAAAAAAAAGGAAAAAAGGAAAAAGAAAAAAGAAGAAGGGTAATGAAATCATAAATACTGCTTTATATATAATAGATGTCTACTACTTATAGAGTTAATATGTTTTGACACACATTTGTATGACTACTTCTATATGCTGTGATGCTGGTTCATATTCTTGTTGATGTGTAGCAATTTCCCCCCTTTTTTCTACAGTGATTTCTTCGGCTCAGCATTTAGTATGTACTGGAGAAGAGCATATTTCAAGCTGGTAGCAACACATGTACTCGTTTCTGTATATTTTGTGCAAGTAGTTAATTAAGGCAATTGTGGAGAGCTATGAATAATGTATACCAAAATTGTTCTTCAGACACCATAAAGTAATGCTAGCTTAAGTTGCTATCCCTGTTCTTTAAACGGATGGGGGCAATATAAGTATTAAATTCGAGGAGAAGGATTGTATGTATTTAAAGAATCATTTCTATTTGAATCTTCCCTCAAAAATTTGATGTGCCTTTGGAATGCAAATATTTTTTGTACATATAAAATAAAATTGGTCGATTTTTTTTCCCAAAAATACAAGTTAATATGAGTTGTTCAAAATATTTATTTCAACCGTTAGATTTCTAATATTGTTTCAAATGGGTTGAAAGTTGCAAAACGGTGCAAAAATCTTATGAAGATGATCTTGATAGCAAATGCATTGAAGTGTATAAATAGTAATTTCATTTCAGTGGTTTTGAGCTAGATGGAGGAGTGGCTTTAAGGGAACAAGTAAAACAAAAGAAAGAAATATAGCATCACTCTTGTTTTTCAAAAGAAGTGAAAAAAGCATGTAGACCTGTTCTCTTTAAACTAAAGGAAGTGTGGATCCTTTGTTGGTGGATCATCTGGATTTTGGTGAATTTAGACAACGACAGTCGTAATCAAATGAACGGTGATCGTTTCAAGGTACATCGATGATGTTTTAAAAAAAATGTTATTTGTCCTTTTCATTTTTAAGCAAATGAACGTTTGTTTAGAGTTACAACAAATTGTTCTTCAAGATACAATAGAGTTGAGAAGTGATTCTAATGGAGTCGAGAAGTGATTCTAATCGATGTGACATTATCGAAATTGATTCGGACTATCCTACGGATGACAGCAATGAACAAGAGTTTTGAGTTTGCGACACAAACTTGACATAATTTTGAAATCAAAAGATAATCAAGGAACATAATTTTGAAATCAAAAGATAATCAAGGAGAAAAAGATAACAAAGAGAGATGAAAATTTTTCGAAGAAAACTTGTGCCATTTTATATAGTCGTCAGGAGTTGCGTTTGTTGGCCATAGGAAGCGTCCGTAACTGTTCCTAGCAAAGTGAAGTGTCCACAACTGTTCCTGTCGAAGTGAAGTATCCGTTGGCCAAAGGAAACATCTGTTGGTCACAATGGTCTAGCTTTCGGTCGTTCTTTTCCCGTTGATTTTATCTTTTTCGTAATTAGAAATCCGAATTATTCTATACTTGTAAAAGGGCTTAAAACCGATCCATTTAAATAAAAATTTTGTCCAAAAATATAACTGGATCCAAACCCGATTCGACTAGGCTCGGTGGCGGCGCATGCACATGTGTTAACATGCATGGTCCATCTATTCAGCACAAGAGAAAATATTTGGATGTCAAAAGGGTTCAACCTTTCTCTCGTGAAATCTATATTTAAACAAATATAGTTTCAAGTATTCCACAATATGAGACTATTCCAATTCCGACATCCTACCTTTTCTGTATTCCTCTTCCTCTGCGCAAAAAAAAAAAAACTCACACAATTTAAATAAAATTTCACTAGTAATCTTCCACCAAATTTTAATACAATTTCCTCTTTTCACATGTTGCATAAAAACTCATGTATAAGTATGGATGTCTTATGGACTTGAATCTATACATAGTGCTAACCTATCAGAGCACATAAGGATGAAGTAGTTGACTAAGCATTTGTCCATCGATCCTATGCGACGTACTAGATGTTTTTCACACAATCGTTGTATTTCCTTAGTATAGTTTAGAAGCCGACATGTGGATTGGCCTTGCATCTCTATCTCGGTTTCATGAAATGCCCTTAGAGACTAAGCCACAGTCTCGTTGAAGGTGACACCACCTTCGTGTATTTTATAGGTAGGTTTATCAGAAGTCCTTTTGTAAATGGATCCGTCAAGTTTTGGCTAGATCTTAAGAAATTTATGGTAATTATCCCATCATGGAACATTTTCCTTACCGCACTGCGTAGGCCAATATGCCTAGATTTGTCATTATATACTTGACTATATGCTCATGATAGTGTTGCTTGTGTTGGGTTTGACTTGAGTTGACTATATGCATGCATGTATAACTTTTATACACACATCCAAATAATTACTAAACAACACCCAAAACATCAAATACATTACTATTTAACATTTCTCAAATATTAATTAATTTAACCGACTTATACATTTTATAAACTAATTAAATCGTGTGGTTTTTCAAAGAATTCACAAATACGGTTGTGTGACTCAGAGGTGTGAATTTAGTTCGATTAATATTGAACAATTCAAGTACTAACGTTCACACATCACCTTAACTAGTGGTGCGACAGTTTGACCGAATTCATTGCTTACAAACCTTTTAAGTAAAAATCTTATTTTATATTATCTTAAGCGGTACTAATAGTGATAATACATTTACACATATTTACTTTGCTAACACCATATAACATTAGTATGTATGAAATCAGGTATTGGTCAAAACTCTAATATTATCCATATTCAATGCGATCAGTCGGTAAACAAAGTCCTTAGTTCAATAATAATATTTATTATTAATCATTCTACTAGGCAAAAGATTTTGACTTCGAGTTGACTATAGTTGGCCGCAATACTAACCTCATATAATTGATGAGGCGAATTCTCTATTGAATAGTCCTTCACTTTCAATATTTCGACTAAGACCCAATTATAGTTGTTCGATGGATCGACATGCCATGGTTTAACTATAATCAAAGTGGAGTGTCCACATTAAAGTTCTATAGTATCTCAAGTCGAGGGAACTGTGTAATATCAGTACACTGAGATTTTTTGTATGACCTAGTTTTTAGCAAACAATAGGAAATTCTCAAACGAATCATTCCATATTTATCCAATAACTACGAGTACGTAACTCCTTGGTGTCCCTAACAGCCATTAGTAATACATTGCCCAACATTTGGAAAGCGTTACGCACCCTAGTCTCAATGGATGTCCTGATATCCTTTCTTGAAATATCTTGACCCGAAATATTTAATAAAATATTATTTTATTTGTGATTAATTACTCACGATTGCAACTATTTACAACTACAGTCACATAACATTTTATTTATGATTTTTTTTATTAATATACTTTAAGTTAATTACTTGATTAATTAGATCACATTATAACAAAGTATATAATAGAAATCAAATACCTTTATTACAGTAAGATTGACCACAAACTTAGATATATATAACAAATTACATAATTACCACTAGAGCATACCACTAGCTCTTTCAATCTTCCACTTGCACTTGGGATCGATTATGGAATCTTTATCTCATTCCTCCAACCAGTTCAAAACAGATCGAGCTAGTCCTTTAGTGAATGGATCTTCTATACTGTATTACTATCTACTATATCAGCCAACGTTCTCCGTCATTGATAAACTAACTTTATCATGTGGAACTTTTAAAGCATGTGTCTAGACATCTTGTGAGCTCTAGGTTCTTTTGCGATCTGTATCACGACATTGTTTTCTTCAAAAAAGATTCATAGGATTATCAAATTTGGAATCACCCCAACTCAGTTAAAATTTTGTGCATTTGTGTGTACTACTTTTATTATGGTGTTATTCAAGGCAATATACTTGGCTTTTGTTTGAATCAGCCACCACTTCTCGTTTGGAACATTTTTGACTCAAAGCTCATTAACTAAGATTAAATATGAATTAGGACTGACATACCATATGCTATATCACATATGAAGTTCGACTTCGAATACTGCTTTATAAGGAGTTCGTTGTTTCCATAAACAATTCTCTAGCGATTCATAAATACATGAGAACAATTGTAACTACCATTTAGTGATCTTAACTTGGATTTGATACTCGCTCAATGCATTAGGTACATAATCGAATAGCGATATAGTAGATAGGATAACATATATGATAATTCATATTGTCGATGCATAAGGAATCCATCTCAAATGCTTCACATTAAATATTTTAACATGGTGTCTATGTATATCTTTAGGATAATCCTAACATCATTACTTATAGTTCTAGAAATATTTTAATGCCTCATAATATTCTTTCTTATAGACACAAGCTTCCTTTGCATTTTGACTGATAACCAAACTATTGATTTCTCGGTCAAAATACTTGCTCAATTTTGATGTTTCTTGAATGATACCATCGTACCATACCTTGGATCTTATCTGACACTCACAGACTTAGTTATCACTTCCATTAAAGTTGTGACATTTTGGTTATCATGTGCAAATAGTCTATTCTAAATCATTATTCAAAATCTCTATTTCAACAAAGATATACCAAAATTCAAAGTCATATCAGACAATAATTTTGCGAGTAGAATTCGAATTAACTCAAGCACATTGATCAATGAATCTGGTGCGTTAATTTCAACAATTAAAATTTATGAGGTTATTCTCATCAATGTTGCTTATTATATTCCAACTAAGACATTCTTCTTTTTGAAGGCACGCCTATGACCGATGGATCATATCCCTTCAGGTACAACTATCAAAGAAATTCCTTCGTCATGAAGGCAGTGTTTCTTAAAACAACAGTTGCTTCTTAGTACGATGGAATAGGCATTTAAAAATATTTTATGAACTTCCTTTATACTTAATAAAATTGATGCGTTGAGTTTACAAAACATATGTTCATAACATAAATCAGTCAATCACACATCCTAAGCTATTTAAGATCGGGATTTCTTATCAATTTATATCTTATATGATCTCATAAACTATGATTTAGATGAAATTAAATTTAACATATGTACTTAATCCTAAATACACATCTTACGAAAGGAAGTTTACTCAACTTCACTCATCATCAATCCTACTTTGTCCAATAAAATCCGACCTCTCCTTATCGATACATCATTATGTATCATAGGGAATAGCAACCTTTTGGAATTGAATCTTATTCATTTTTAGGTACTTTTTGAACTCTTTCCAATATACTTACTTAATCGATCAAATTGAATTATTTTATTTTCTTTGCACGTTATGTTTTATACTTCTGTTTCATATTCTATGAATTTATCATACATAAACTAATTGTATATCAAATACACATGTTCATGTTTATGATAATTCATTGGTGAATTTAACAAAGTAAGTGGATCCGTTTTGGTATCATTAGACCTTGGATTGCGTGTGTGTGTATCAATGCGAAGTGTTCACTAACTCATTTGTCAATCTCACTAAATGGGTGCTTTGTCTTTTGTCGTTTGAGATTCAATTCATGAGTGTCATATGATTCATAATCATATGATTAAAGAATTATTTCTAAAAAATACGGCTTAGTCCATAATTTCGAAATAATTATAATAAATTTTAGATACTTTTGTATTTTCTGTAGCTGATGCATCACCATGATTGTGAAAACAATTTCCGTTATTATAATAGACAAATTTTATAAGGAATATTCATATTAAAATGAAACTACATCTATTTTCAATCAATACCCTAAACAATTATTACTTCATTAATAATACTTGGTATATACACGAAATCAATCTTTCATAATATGCATCCACCAATAAGTGTCATATGGTATGCTCCTACTATTTCCATCTTTACTATAATGGTGCATAAATGATAAGCTCCATTCAATCACTTATTATGAGCTATTTATTTCAACTGCTGTAGCTTATTTATAGTTGACAGTTTTGGATCAAACATCTTGAACTTAAAAAAATAACTCATAAAGTAAACAATTTTATGTAATAAAATTACATTTGGAATACAAGTCATATTTATCATTCCATATTAAGTATATACTAGTATTTTATCCAGTTCTCATTTCCAACATCTCTTCATGAAGCACAGGTGACTATTTACTCTCTTAATCCCAACTGTGCCTATGTTACATCTGCTCTTAGACATTTATTTTCCTTTTTGAATGATCAAATCTGTAACATCCCCCTACTTGGAGGCTCAAAACTAACGGCTATGGATGTTTCAGTCATCCATAGTTATTAATCCTCGACGACCAAATACGGCGGTGTTAGTTTCATTGATACACAGAAACACATGAATATAATTTTTTTAAAACATCAAACAAGATCACATTACATTTCAAAAAATTTCCAATTCATTACATAATCCCTCAATCGTTAACCACGTACAGAGAAAATATATTTATTACAACATATGCCAAGAGCGACATATGAAGATGCCCCCTTGGATGATCAGAGTATATATAGGCAATATAACAACCTTGCCATTACAAACTACACACCAGAATAAAAATTAAAGAGAACTCTAGATAGCTATCATGCCTCCTGCACGTCTCCTGAAGTTTTATTCGTCTAAAGAGGTACTTGAAAGCCTCAACTTTCAAACTACTCAAAACCAATTGAGTATCCGAGGGTTCAAGGGGAAAACATAAACTTCAAGTCAGACGTAAAGGCTTGTATGAATAATAATCTACCATCTCCAATCATTTAGATATCTAGTGAGACCACGCTGCTTAGCGGAACGGGTTTTCCCCTCACTAGTATCCTAAAACCTTTATAAAACCATATACTATGCTCCTGCATCCACAATGGTTAAAACATCTCAAAATAATATGATATGACGATATGCAAAACAAGTGAATTAGTTCCAGATTACCCATCCCCATTAATTTTGACTATCTTTCAAAGTTAAAGTTTCTAGGGTTACTATTAACCTAATAGTTTTCATGAGCTGACTAATAACCGGTAAAATGATTATGGACTCCCTGTCCAGTTACATAGTTTTCATGGGATCACTAAGAACCTATTGGTAACTCCAATATATTCCCTTCTTATCCTAGTTTTCATAGGTTGACTAGGAACCTATTGGCATCTGCCAATATCTTATCTGGATATAGTTTTCATAGGCTAACTACAAACCTACTGGCCCCTGCCAGTATCAAATCATAGTTTTCATGGACTTACTATGAACTTGTCTTTCCGACATCTTCATCTATACATAGTTTTCATGGGCTAACTATGAACCTATTGGTCCCTGCCAATATCTTTCCCTATACACAGTTTTCATTGGCTAACTGAGAACCTATTGGCCCCTACCAATATCTTTTCCTTTAATATTTTAGCATCCTATATTTTGGTCTTCCTAACCTCCTGGATGCAATTCTACTCATTCATGAGTTAACTTAATTTATATTTACTACCGTGTCAACCTAATTGGTTATTCTGCCATTACCCAAAATACAGTTATGGATCCATTACAAGGTGAATATATATGTGTATATATATATGAAGAAGTATACATAATAACTTGGTTAATCCCTTTAACCTTTTAATCAAGGAAAACTTCTTTTCAAAACACTTTATATATTTATGCCATGGTTTTCTTTTAAAAATCAGATTGGGTTATTTGCTTTGAAAACTAAGGCTGTCGAAACCTTCAAAACCTTGCTTTCGACTTCACTGGATAACCTCCTTCGAAAGCATATAAATCTCTTTTTAAAACATTAGGCCCCTGCCTTTCGAAACACTTTAAAACATCTCTTTCAAAACCTTTCAATTGTAATAAAGCATTACTTAATAACACTTAGAAGCTTAGCTTCGAAACCATTGAACGTACCCATTTCGAACCATTGGAAGTAACCCTTCCAAAACCATTGAAAGTCTCCCTTTCGAAACCATTGGGTTTATACTTAAAATATTATTGGGGTCAAAGTGAATATAAACGAAAGTATCTCTTTCGAAACCATCCATTATCATATAAAAATATTGGGGAAAACATGATGGCGTCGGCACCATCCCTTTCGAAAGCTTCAAACCATTTAAACAAAACATTGAAGGATAGCATCGAAACCCCTTTCGAAGCCATTGCCTTCGAAATCCTTGGACCCTTTCGAAAGCATTTAGGAAGTGGTTTAAAACATCTTTAAAACAAACACTACCTTTCGATAGCATTAATGACTTCAATACACTCGAAAGGTTAAAGAAAGGCAGCGGAGCTTCGACTAGGTCGGAACCCCTTCTTTCGAAAGCATTATTTTATAAGTAAAGAAACCCATTCGAAAACTTACCCTTTAAAACATAAGTTGGCAACCCTTTCGAAAGCCTTTAAAAAATTCTTTCGAAAACATATGCTTCGACTCCTTCGAAGGCTTTAATTAAAACAAAGGCAAGCGATTCTCTTTCTAAATCAAACCAAAAAGGTATCGACCCCATCGGAAGCAATGCTTTCGACACCTAGCCTTCCGCCTTTCTCCAATCCACTACGTACCATCTAAGTGATACCTTGTGTATTGGTTTCGGCTTAGTGGGGTTTCGACTTGAATGAAGGCGGAAGCTCTGAGTCGAAAGGTACTTCTAAAGAAAGCGGAACCAACTTTTCTGGGTAAACCTAAATACTAATTAAAGCAAACACTTTCTAACTAACCTGCCACGTGTAAGCACAAGATTGGTTGGCTTAACTTTTCAAATTCTTTACTTAAATAACTGCCGCTAATTTTCATATCTAAACCATGGTTAAGGTAGTAAATAAGCCCTTCCATTAAGCAAAACCAATATTGCAAAGAAGCCACTCTTCTAAAATAATTTAATTTGCTTAGCAAATCACTTAGGAAAAATTTCAAAAATTCACTTTAATCATATTATCTAACATATCAAAATTTCAGACCCAAATTCTCAACATATTTTCCGAAATAAATTTATAAACCTAATTATCCATAATTTCCTTTGAAGATTCATAGTAATATATCCATATCTTGGAAAATTATCAAAATTAAAACCCAACTCCAAAATCATGTTTTACACAACATAAATTTTTTTCCATGGCATTTAAACATCAACATAAATCGGTTTTGCCCTAAAACCGCGTATATTCCTATTTAAACAATCTTGTTTAAATTAGACAAATAATAATTCAAGCATATCATCATCCAATTCATCAAAAAAACGAATTTAATGTTAAATCCAAAAACATATGATTATAAAACAAAATAGAGATGAAATTATTATTCACCTTGATTAAGATAAGGATATTGAATTGAGATTAATTTCCCCTAAGCTTGAATCCCTAGCTTTACTTTGATTTCTCTTCTCTTAATGGTCGGCTCCTCTTTACGTTTTTATTTTTGCGTTTTCAAAATGACGTGAATGGGAATGAAATGGTAAGGAGCGAGAACATATAAGGGTAAGGGTTATGTGCGACAAATTCCTAATATACCCTTATGTAAATTTATTAACTTATAACCCATTCTTAAGCCCATTTAATTATTTAATTGAGCACGACCTTAACTATATTTATTCAAATCTCAACCCCCTTATCTTTTAACATTTACATTATTCTATTTAATTTATCTAATTAAATCTCTTGAATAATGTTATCAAAAATTAGGGGTGTTACAGGCTCCATTCCTTAAAGAATTTCATCCTCGAAATTCAGTAAGGACTAAATACTAAGCATAGCAAACATCTGTAACGACTCCTAACAACCATACTAGTCTACCTGACTAGAAAATATCTATATAAATCTAATATAGACATACCCTCAACGCAGATCAGGATAAGTATCTCGAATCATGTCCTCTGTCTCTCAAGTACAGTCCTTCTCGTTGTCGCTCCACTGAACTTTCACCAGCTTGACTGTCTTGTTCCTCAATCTTTTCTCATATCTCGCTACAACCCGAACTGGTTGTCTAACAAAAGTCAAATTAGGCTCTACTACTAGATCTTCCAACCCTGTCGGAGGAATAGTAGCTTTTGGATCATGCACATACTTGCGAAGGTGAGACACAAGAAATACATTATGGACACCTGCCATACTGCTCGGTAACTCTACTCTGTATGCGAGCTTTCCAATCCTCTCTATAATCTGGAATGGACCAACATATCTCGGTGCCAGTTTCCCTGACTTTCCGAACCGTACCACACCCTTCATTGGTGATACCTTAATGAAAACCCTGTCTCCAACTAAGAACTCTAGGTCTTTACTCCCTTTATTTGTGTAACTCTTCTACCTAGATTGAACTTCCTTCATCCTTTATTGGATCAACTCAATCTTCTCTGATGCCTCCCTAACCAAACCTTGACCTAAGACTAATCTGTCTCCGGTCTACAACCAACATACTGGTGATTTGCATGGCCTTCCATACAAAGCTTCAAAAGGCGCCATTCCTATACTAGTCTGTTAACTATTATTATAAGAAAAATCAACCAAATGTAGGTGATCTTCCCAAGATCCACCAAAGTCCAATATACAAGCTCTCAACAAATCTTCGAGTACCTTATTGACTCTCTCTATCTGCCTATCCGTCTAAGGGTGATATGCAGTACTCATCTTGAGCTTAGTTCCTAACACATCCTGTAGACTCTTCCAGAATTCGCTAGTGAATAAAGCATCTCTATCACTGATTATGCTACTAGGAACTCCATGTAGTCTAACCATGTTCTTCATGAACAGCTTCGCCAAAACAAGTGCCGTCCTGGTTGACTTTACTGGAATGAAATGGGCACTCTTGGTCAACCTGTCCACAATAACCCATATACTTTCATTTCCTCTATTTGACCTTGACAACCTGACTATAAAATCCATGGATATCGAATCCCATTTCCAAACTGGAATCTCTAGAGGCTGAAGCAACCGACTCGGCTTTTGATGTTCGGCTTTCACTTGTTGATAGTTTGCACACTACCTAAACCCACAAGCCAACATCCCTCTTCATACCTTCCCAATAAAAGCTCCTCTTCATATCTTGATACATCTTGGTCCCTCCAAGATGAATCGTAAACTTGGATCGATGACATTTCCTAAGAACTTCTTTCCTTAAGCTCTCAACATCTGGAACACATAATCGCCCCTTCTTTCTCAACCATCCTCTCTGGTCAAGAAAAAAATCTTTCAAATCATCGATCTCAGTTCCAACCTCAAGCCTTCTAATCTTCTTGGTTAATAATGGATCCTCCTTCTGCTTAGAAGCAATTCTCTCGATCAACATTTAAATAGGACAACATGGCAGTACTCTGACTAGAACTAGCAGCCGATCTTAACTACACACCACAACTAGCCAAAGCTTCTAGATCCTTCCATTCTGCCAACATAGCCAACACCACATTTTGATGTCTTCTGCTAAGAGCATCTGCTATTTTATTACCTTTCCCTGGAGTAAATTCGATACCAAAATCACAAGCAGCCAAAAACTCCAGCCACCTCTACTGTCTCATATTCAACTCTTTCTGAGAGAATAAGTATCTTAAAGACTTATGTTCTGTGTATAGCTCAAATCACTCCCCCAAGAAATAATGCCTTCAAATCTTCAATGCGAAGATCACCGCAGCCAACTCCAAATCATGAGTAGGGTATTTCACCTCATGCGGTCTAAGCTGTTGTGAAGCGTAGGCGATCACTTTACCCATCTACATCAACACAGCTCCCAATCGTCCTACATGCATCAATGTACACCACCAACCCTTGGTTTCCTTCTAGAACTACTAACACTGGTGCATTGGTTAATAAATGCTTTAACTTAAGGAATTCTTCCTCACATTTGTCGGACCAAACGAACTTCAACTCCTTCCTGGTAAGCTTAGTCAAAGGCGCTGCTATCCGCGAGAAATCCTTAATAAATCTCTGGTAATAGCCAGCAAGTCCAAGAAAACTTCTAATCTCAGTCACTGTCTCTGGTCTCTTCCAATTAATAACAGCTTCGATCTTATCTGGATCGACGGATAAACCCTTCTCTGAAACCACGTGACCAAGAAACTTAACCTCTTTCTTCCAAAAATGACACTTGGAAAACTTTGCCTTTAGCTAACTCTGCCTCAGCGTCTCAAGCACAACTCTAAGATGATCTTCATGCTCTCTTTCATCCTTATAGTATACCAAAATGTCATCTATAAACACCAATACGAATATGTCCAAATACTCTTGGAAGACTCGGTTCATCAAATCCACAAAGAAAGTAGGTGCATTCGTCAACTCGAATGGCATTACTAACCACTCGTATGAACCATACCTAGTCCGAAATGCTGTCAAAGGAATGCTATCCTCTGCCACTCTTAACTGATGGAAACCTGTCGCCAAATCCAATTGGGAAAACACTCTGGCTCCACGCAATTAATCAAATAGATCATCAATTCTTGGCAAATGATACTTATTCTTTATCGTCCTTTTGTTTAGCTTAAGATAGTCGATACACATCCTTAACGACCCATCTGGTTTCTTGATGAATACCGCGACCGCTCCCCAAGTCGAACTGCTTGGTCTAATAAAATTCATTCCTTCTAGATCCACTAGCTGCACCTTCAATTCCTTCATCTCAGTCGGTGTCATCCTGCTAGGTGGTCTACTCACAGGTTCAGCTCCCGGCACAATATCTATCCGTAACTCAACAGCTTGTTTAAGTGGTAGTCCTGTGGCTGGCTCAAAGACATCTGCAAACTCTCTTGCAATTCGAACCTGACTTAGCCCTTCTCCCACTTCCATTGCACTTAACAAAGCACAACTACTTCGGTCAGAATTCTCCACTGAGATAAAAATTCGGTTATGACTATCCGGATGTCTTAATGATATCTCCCCATCCTGGCAAAATATCCTGGCCTCATACCTCCTTAACCAATTCATACCCAAAATGATTCTGAAACCTATAAAATCGAAAACATACAGACTGCATACAAACTTATGACCTAATAAATTAAGTTCTAACTGGTGACATCTCATCCCCAGAGTTGCATACCCTCCTATTGGATTCACAACCCTTAAGGAAGTAACAAGTTATGTGGGTTCTAAGCATAACCTATCAACCAAACACTGGGATATAAGTGAATGTGATGCACCGGTATCAAATAGTATCCTAACTGGTATACCCTGAATCAAAAACGTACCTTCCATCACAGTCTTTCCCTAATCAGCTGCAGTTGGCTTAGTAGATAATCAAACAGCAAAAACCTTTCCCTTATCCGCCCTGACCGGCTCTGGACACCGATTCTTATAATGCCCAACTTGATCACAGTTAAAGCACTTCACATTCTTCTTATCTGCATCCTTCTTCCCCTTGCCCGACTGGCACTCAATAGCATAATGACCCTTCTTGTCACATTTGTAGCAAACTAAATCAACCTTTGTCTTCTTGGCAGCATCTCCCTTCTGGGCTCCCTTCTTCTTAAAATTTTTTCTTTTCTTCCCTTGAGAATCCTGGGTTTAAACTGGTTTCTCTCTAGCACAAACAACAAGCATCTCTTCATGGCGAATGGCCATTTCCACAACCACATTACAAGGATCACAGATATGTGTCATGGTCTCTCTAGCAAGTTCAGGTCTCAAAACTCGAATAAACCTCTCATTCCTTCTGATGTCAGTGTTTATAGTAGCATAACCATATCGAGACAGCTCATTAAACCTAGTGGCATACTCGATAACCGACATCTCTCCCTGAACTAGATCCATAAACTTTCTCATCAACGTTGACTTAGAAACCTCAAATAGAAACCTCTGTTCAAATCTCCTTTTGAATTCAGTCCATGTCAACTCTTCCTCCGAAACTCCGGCAGTAACACTATTCCACCAATCAAATGCTGACCCTTGCAACTATCTACAGGCCAACCTTCTCTTCTGCTTATCATCTAAATCCAAGTCAAGCAAAGATACACTCACAATGCAACAACCAATTCTCTACTTCTATGGCATCCTCCGTTCCCAACGGTTTTCTACCCAGACTGGTGTAATCTCTGCTCAACTTAGCATAATTATTCCCGACTGGAGCCACATGATTAGCTCCTCCAATATTACCAGCAACTTCAGCAGCAACTCCTGCTTGCATCACATTGACAAAGAACTAATACATCGCCCCCATATCTACTGGCGGATTTCCAGCACCCACATTAGCATTGGCATTTTGGTTAGCATTAGCCTGTCGACCTTGGTTCCTCCTGGTATTAGGTCGAGCATTTCCATTGGTTGTGGTGCTTCCTCCACCGAGATTTCCTCTTCCATTTCCTGCTTCCATATCTTCTTTCTCGTAAATCTGCATACGAGCCTTAGTAAGATACAGAAGAATGGTCTAAGAGAGAGGGGAATACGTACTTATATATATATATATACCAAATACAAGTAAGTTACTATAGCGTTATCCCAGCCCCAATCATATTTCTGATTCATTGGATTATGTTTGAAAAAGCTTTTAGGTTTAACTTTATTTTAAAGTTTCATAAACCTATGCTCTGATGCCAACTTGTAACATTCCCTACTCAGAGGCCCAAAACTAACGGCTACGGATGCTGCAGTCATCTATAGTTATTAATCATCGGCGACCAAATACGGCGGTGTTAGTTTCATTGATACACAGAAACACATGAATATGGAAAACAAATTAAAACATCAAACAAGATCACATTCCATTTCAAAACATTTCCAATTCATTACATAATACCTCAATCGTTAACCACGTTCAAAGAAAGTATGTTTATTGCAACATACACCAAGAGCGACATATGAAGATGCCCCCTTGGATGATCAAAGTATATATAAGCAATTTAACAACTTTGCCATTACAAACAACACAGCGGAATCAAAATAAAGGAGAACTCTATATAGATATCATGCCTCCTGCACGTCTCCGGAAGCTTTATTCGTCTAATGAGGTACTTGAAAACCTCAACTCTCAAACTACTCAAAATCAATTGAGTACCCGAGAGTTTAAGGGAAAAACATAAACTTCGAGTTAGACATAAAGCCTAGTATGAATAATAATCTACCATCTCAAATCATTAAGATATCTAGTGAGACTACTCCGCTTAATGGAACGGGTTTTCCCCTTACTAGTATCCTAAAACCTTTATAAAACCATATAATGTGCTCCTTCATCCACAATGGTTAAAACATCTCAAAATAATATGATATGACGATATGCAAAACAAGTGAATCAGTTCTGGATTACCCATCCCCATTAATTTTGACTATCTATCACAGTTATAGTTTCTAGGGTTACTATTAACCTAATAGTTTTCATGGGCTGACTAATAACCAGTAAAATGATTATGGACTCCCTGTCCAGTTACATAGTTTTCATGGGATCACTAAGAACCTATTGGTAACTCCAATATATTTACTCTTATCCTAGTTTTCATGGGTTGAATAGGAACCTATTGGTAACTCCAATATCTTCCCTTCTTATCCTAGTTTTCATGGGTTGACTAGGAACCTATTGACATCTGCCAATATCTTATCTGGATACAGTTTTCATGCACTAACTACAAACTTACTGGCCCCTACCAGTATCAAATCATAGTTTTCATGGGCTTACATTGACCTGTCTTTCTGACATCTTCATTTATACATAGTTTTCATGGGCTAACTATGAACCTATTAGCCCCTGCCAATATCTTTTCCTATGCACAGTTTTCATGGTCTTACTGAGAACCTATTGGCCCCTGCCAATATCTTTTCCTTTAATATTTTAACATCCTATATTCTAGTCTTATTGACCTCCTGGATGTAATTCTACTCATTCAGGAGTTAACTTAATTTATATTCACTACTGGGTCAACCTAACTGGTTATTATGCCCTTCCCCAAAATACAGTTATGAGTCCATTATAATGTGAATATATACGTATATGAAGAAGTATACATAATAACTTGGTTAATGCCTTTAACTTTTTAATCAAGAAAAACTTCTTCAAAAACTCCTTTTCAAAACACTTTATATATTTATGCCTTGGTTTTCTTTCAAAAATGAGATTGGGTTATTTGCTTTGAAAACTAAGGCTATCGAAACCTTCAAAACCTTGCTTTCGACTTCACTGGATAACCTCCTTCGAAAGCATATAAATCTCTTTTTAAAACATTAGGCCCCTACCATTCGAAACACTTTAAAACATCTTTTTCGAAATCTTTCGAATATAATAAAGCATTACTTAATAACACTTAGAAGCTTAGCTTCGAAACCATTGAAAGTACCCCTTTCGAACCATTGGAAGTAACCCTTCGAAAACCATTGAAAATCCCCCTTTTGAAACCATTGGGATTATACTTAAAATATTATTTGGGTCAAAGTGAACATAAACGAAAGTATCTCTTTCGAAACCATCATTTATCATATAAAAATATTGGTGAAAACATGATGGCGTCGGCACCATCACTTTCGAAAGCTTCAAACCATTTAAACAAAACATTGAAGGATAGTGTCGAAACCCCTTTCGAAGCCATTGCCTTCGAAATCCTTAGACCCTTTCGAAAGCACTTAGGAAGTGGCTTAAAACATCTTTAAAAAAACAATACCTTTTGATAGCATTGATGACTTCAATACACTCGAAAGGCTAAAGAACGGCAGTGGAGCTTCGACTAGGTCAGAACCCTTTCTTTCGAAAGCATTATTTTATAAGTAAAAAAATCCATTCGAAAGCTTGCTCTTTAAAAAATAAATTGGCAACCCTTTCGAAAGCCTTTAAAATCTTCTTTCAAAAACATATGCTTCGACTCCTTCGAAGGCTTTAATTTAAATAAAGGCAGGCGCTTCTCTTTCTAAATCAAACCAAAAAGGTATCGACCCCATCGGGAGCAATGTTTTCGACACCTAGCCTTCCGCCTTTCTCCAATCCACTACGTACCATCTAAGTGATACCTTGTGTATTGATTTTGGTTTAGTGGGATTTCGACTTGAATGAAGGTGGAAGCTCTGAGTCGAAAGGTACTTCTAAAGAAGGCAGAACCAACTTTTCTGGGTAAACCTGATTTAATACTAATTAAATCAAACACTTTCTGACTAACCTGCCACGTGTAAACACAAGATTGGGTGCCTTAACTTTTCAAATTCTTTACTAAAATAACCGTCGCTAATTTTCTGATCTAAACCATGGTTAAGTTAGCAAATAAACCCTTCCATTAAGCAAAACCAATATTGCAGAGAAGTCCCTCTTCTAAAATAATTTAATTTGCTTAGCAAATCACTTAAGAAAAATCCCAAAAAATTCCAAAAATTTACTTTAATCATGTTATATAACATATTAAAATTTCAGACCCAAATTCTCAATATATTTTCCAAAATAAATTTATAAATCCAATTATCCATAATTTCCTTTGAAGATTCATAGTAATCTTTCCATAGCTTGGAAAATTATCAAAATTAAAACCCAACTCCAAAATCATGTTTTACACAACATAAAAATTTTCCATGCCATTTAAACATCAACATAAATCGATTTTGCCCTAAAACCACGTATATTCCTATTTAAACAATCTTGTTTAAATTAGAGAAATAATAATTCAAGCATATCATCATCCAGTTCATCATAAAAACGAATTTAACCTTAAATCCGAAAATATATGATTATAAAACAAAATAGTGATGGAATTATTATTCACCTTGATTAAGATAAGGAGATTGAATTGAGATTAATTTCCCCTAAGCTTGAATCTCTAGCTTTACTTTGATTTCTTTTCTCTTAATGGCCGGTTCCTCTTTACGTTTTTATTTTTGCATTTTCAAAATGACGTGAATGGGAATGAAATGGTAAGGAAGGAGAATATATAAGGGTAAGGGTTATGTGCAGCAAATTCCTAATATACCCTTATGTAAATTTAGTAACTTATAACTCATTCTTAAGCCTATTTAATTATTTAATTGAGCACGACCTTAATTATATTTATTCAAATCTCAACCCCCTTATCTCTTAACATTTGCATTATTCTATTTATTTTATCTAATTAAATCTCCTGAATAATGTTATCAAAAATTAGGGGTGTTACAGAATCATTTAAAAGGAAACCCTTACTATAAGTCTACAATGAAGTCTTTAAAAAGTGCATTCAGACATCCTTAACATTTAAGGATATCGTATAATTTGCACTAAAGTGAACTATTCAAAATTGACATTTCAGTAATCAAATTCCTAGGTCGATCTTTTAGTCCTTGGTATAGTGTTGTCTTCAACATAATAAGTTCTTGTTTTATTCAATCATATTGAACACAAGATTTTGCATTATGATTTATTTGCTCATTTCGAATGAACTAATTTCACTGAGATTTTCTATATTATGAATGTGACCATTTATTATACAACTTTTGTATGTGATATAACATGGATCGAATATTCATGTTCTTATATTGCTTTAGAATTCAAAATTAGAAGACAATATACAGTCTTGGGAAAATAAGCACTTAAGTGACTGTTAACCCGCCTTTTGGTAAGGCCGTGGATAGGAGGATTTAACTAAAATAAAAAGTGTTACCCGGCTACAAGATGATAGTTGCAGAAGATGTGATCGGGCTCGAATGAGTATCGAGTTAGGAAAGGATTGGAGGTATGAAGGTTAGTATGGCTCGGTCAAGGGTGGATAGTCACGAGTGGCTCGGCCTGAGTGGGTCGGTAGATATGGCTCGGTGGTGATCTGGTTTGTCATTTCTGGATCGTCATTTCTGGTTCGTTATTTCTGGATCGTCATTTCTGGTTCGTCATTTCTGGATCGTCATTTCTGGATCGGCATTTCTGGTTCGACATTTCTGGTTCGACATTTCTGGATCGGCATTTCTGGTTCGTCATTTCTGGATCGTCATTTCTGGATCATCATCCGGATCGTCATTTCTGGATTGTCATTTCTGGTTTGGCATTTCTGGTTCTGCATTTCTGGTTCGTCATTTCTGGTTTGTCATTTCTGGTTCGTCATTTCTGGGTCGTCATTTCTGGATCGTCATTTCTGGTTTGTCATTTCTAGTTCGTCATTTTTGGTTCGTCATTTTTGGTTCGTCATTTCTGGATCGGCATTGGTGTTGATGTGCCCGGATCATTCAGAAAGCCCAGTAACTCAGGTTTTGCCTATAAATACAGCATGTGGGGCTTCAGAAAAGGGAGCTGATTCTACTCCCCTTCCTCTTCTCCACTAAGGCTACTCTGCCATTGTTGTTTTAAAAACTATAGATTGTAACGGCACTGGATTTTCATATCAATAAAAAGGAAATTTCTGGAGTGGACGTAGGTCGGAGTTAGCCGAACCATTATAAATCCTGTATTATTACTGCTTTCTTTTTAATTTTCATTGTTCTTCACATTCATACCTCTACATACATTCTATCTGTGATCTGTGACTGTGATTTGGTGCTTTCATCTGAATTTGGGTGTTAGTTACCAATTTTGGCGCTAACATTTTGGTGCTTTCACTGAGAAAGCTAGCACTCAGGGATTCAGAAGCTTGGATTTTGGATTTAAAGGCCTAGGAACTTGGATTCTGGAGACTATGGCAAGGTAATCAACCAGGAGACAAAGGACGGAAAGGAGTCAGTAAGAGGGAAGTCAGGAGGCTTCCTCTGGAGCTAACCAAGCCTCGATCTATATCACTAGGGACGAGATGCAAGTCATGATGAATTCTATGCAGGAGCAGTTGATGAAAAGGCAAGAGGAAATGATGCAGACCCTTCTCAGAAAATTTGGACAAGTAGGAGCTGCAGGAGCTCAGATCCATGGAGCTGGATTAGAAGGATTCAACCGGCTAGCAAATGGAGTGGTTCAGTAGGGGGTAGCCCATGATCGGCAAACAGCTGTCAACCCGGATGAACTTAGACTTGGGGGCATACCACCAGGTAATGCAGGACCAATCCATGGAGGGATACCAGATGGCACGGCGCAGCCTGGCGCCAACAGGGATACAAGAGTGTGTGATGAGGAGTATGTACCGGAATTCCCTCGAGGACTTGGAGGGCAGTTAGGAAATGTAGATGTGGGGCAACCCTTGGTAGGTAACACTGGATTAGCCGACATTATCAGGCGAACTATTTATGGAGGTCTGACAAACAGGGATTTGGAGGGAGTAAACAAAAGTCCGTTTAACCGTAACATCAAGATGGCTAGGAATCCACCCGATTTCAAGCTGCCCACTCTGGAAGTATACAACGGTAAGACAGATCCCACTGACCACTTGATGAGGTACACAAGACATATGGAAGTGCTGGGGGACATCAGAGGAGGTTATGGCTCGATGTTTCCCCCTGTACTTAACCGATATAGATGCTATGTGGTTCAGACAGCCGGAAGATGAATCAATCGGAACATGGACAGAATTGGTGGATAGGTTTTTGAAACAGTTTCGAGTTCACATCAAAAGGATGAAGAATGTGATGATACTGACGTCGGTGAAGCAGAAGACGGGAGAATCGCTCAGGACTTCTTTAACTCGGTTTAATGCAGCAGTTGCTTCGGTGGATCGGCCGGATCTATCAATGGTTCTAATGGTGGTGGTATCAGGAGTCAGGGATAATTCAGATTTCAAAGTATCGTTGATACGGGATCCACCAATGGATCTTGGGGAATTCTTTCATGAAGCTGAAAGATTTCTTCAATAAGAGGATGCATGTTTGGATATGAAGTCAAAGGAAGTAAACATGGTTAAGGATGGAGAACCGTCCGGTGAAAGCTCGGGAAAAGATAAGGATAAAGGGAAGAGGAAGCGCCAGGGAGAACCAAAATTCTCCACTTACACAGGACTGAATGAGACATTGGAACAGATATACTTGGACACTCGGGATCGCCTTCCTTATCGAAGGCCAGCAAGGAGGGAACCCTCAGAACGCGAAAGGGCGTCGGGAAGGCACTGTCTCTTTCATGACCTGGACGGGCATGATACTAACAGCTGCATGCATCTAAAGGATATAATCGAGGAGCATGTAAGGAATGGTCAGTTGCGGCAATATGTCGAAACTCGGAATGGGGTGGTGGAACAGGAGCAGCCACCGCATACCTTGAACGACAATGGTGCGAGGCCTAGGAATGGTGGTCGGTTGGTCATCAACTAATCGTGATGGTTTGGAATAAGTAGCAAACTCTAGGCAGACGATTAAGTCACTTACTCATGTACGGGGACGGAGACAACCCCTAGGCATGCTCTGAGATGATGATAAACCGTGACGCTCTGGTTTGTGAAATCTGTTTTTTCTTTTTGGCTTGAACACTTGCTTTTTCTGGTTTGGTTTTGGAGTTTGGTTTGAACTCCTGGTTTTATTTGTTTTCTGATTTGGATTTTGGTTTGGATTTTTTCCTTTTGGTTTGGACTTTTGATATGGGTTTATGGTTTTCTAGTTTGAATCTGGATTTCGAATTAGATTTTGATTGACCTTTTGTCTGGTTTTTGGCTAAAAGGTTGGCGAGCTTGGGCTATGCTCGGCAAGGGTCCGGAGTGACCAGGATTCGGCCTAGGACATAGGCCCCATATTATCTATCGGTTAAAATTTCAGGTTGTCGAGTGTGGACTATGCTCGGCAAGGGTCCGGAGCGACCAGGATTCGGCTTTGGACTTAAGCCCCGACAATACTCAGCATTTGGGGACACTGAACCAGGAATATGATGGCATTACTTAACACAGGTCATCGAGTGTGGAGTGCGCTTGGCAAGAACCCGAAGAGGTTACTTATTCGGATTTTGGCTTTGAATGGCTATGGATGACATATGGACTTTGGATGACGGATCAAAAGCTATTCAAAACACGCCTTCCTACTGCAAGGCATGTTTTGGGGGGCAAATGTTAACCCGCCTTTTGGCAAGGCCGTGGACAGGCGGATTTAACTAAAATCAACAGTGTTACCCGGCTACTAGATGATAGTTGCAGAAGATGTGATCGGGCTCGAACGAGTATCGAGTTAGGAAAGGATCGGAGGTAGGAAGGTTAGTATGGCTCGGTCAAGGGTGGAAAGTCACGAGTGGCTCAGCCTGAGTGGGTCGGTAGATGTGGCTCGGCGGTGATCTAGTTCGTCATTTCCAGATCGTCATTTCTGGATCGTCATTTCTGGTTCGTCATTTCTGGATCGTCATTTCCGGTTCGTCATTTCCGGTTCATCATTTCAAGTTTGTCATTTCCGGTTCGTCATTTCAGGATCGTTATTTCGGGATCGTCATTTCGGGATCGTCATTTCTGGTTCGTCATTTCTGGATCATCATTTCTGGATCGTCATTTCTGGATCGTCATTTCTGGATCGTCATTTCCGGATCGTCATTTCTGGATCGTTATTTCTGGTTCGTCATTTCTGGTTCGTCATTTCTGGATCGGCATTGGTGTTGATGGGCCCGGATAATTCAAGAAGCCCAGTAACTCAGGTTTTGCCTATAAATACAGCATGTGGGGCTGTAGAAAAGGGAGCTGATATTTTTTGCCGTATGCCAAGGTACAATGTATATAGTAGTTGCATATTCGGCCCTTGCATGGGTCTTGAAGCGACAAGATGCCAAAGGATTTATTATTAGTATTTTTTATATTTCTTTGTCAATCTTAATTTAGTTCATTAGTATATTTCAATTGATAAAGAATTTTATCAACTAAACTAGTTGCACTAATTTATTAGGTAGGTAACTTTAGTTTTTATAACATGTGTTCAAAAGATTAAATGTAATCATTTCATTTTTATAATTAGGCCCCACTAGATTTTTATATTCCTCAAAGCTCTTGGAAAAATGTAGAAATCAATCGATTTCTCGAGTGAGTGTTAGGACTCGCTTGCCTTTGTAATTCTGACCTTGAGTTTGCTCAATAAATTATAAGCCCATAAGCGCTGGATAACTCTTTATTGGTTGTATCATATACAATTCCAAACCATGTTCTTTTCCCTAATCTCAACCTTGACCTTGAGATTACTTAAAAAAAACAAGAGAGATTATTCACTCTTACCTATCATTTCTCGATGGCTTAAATATAAAGCACATACCTTGAGTTTTCTCAATAAATATGTGCACGTATCTTACTTTGTCGAGGTAATATTAATAGTACTACACATAACAGCTCTAGTTGAGTTTGCTCAATAATAATACGTATGAAAGTAATTTATTAATGGAGGAATGATAAAAGGAAACTATATTAAAGATCCATAAACTTTAATGTACTTTGAGTGATACAGATTTAAGGAATATTGTATTTCATATGAAATATCCCCGTGATTCGAGTGTCAAACACATCTGAATTCACGTTATACGTACCACATATATGTATTTATTCCAAAAATCTATTTTTGGTTTATTTTAGTTCCATATATGTATTTTAATTATACATAATATTATTTGAGTTCAATTTATTTATAACAATTATAATTTAATCAACTTATATAACATTTATATGTACCTTATTATTAAACCATATTAAATTAATTTTAATTATTAATTTAATTAACTAGTTTAATCAAATTTTATTCAAAATTTCAGAAAATTTATTTCATTTATCTTAAACAATTTAAGAAGACCCTTATAGTTTTGTATTTGTAAATCATATATATATATAATTTAATTAATTAATTATCCAATTAACCATTTTAATTAAATATTTAATACATTTCAAAAATTTATTTAGTTTAATTTCTCAAATTAATATTTAGAAAATTGTAACATTATAATTATTAAACCATAACTTTTAGTTTTTCTTTACATATATATCAGTATATATATTTTAATTAATTAACATTTAATTAATTATTTACTGTTTCCTGGGGATTTGACCAGGCAACTAGTACTCGGCAATAAGTGCTCGGCATCAGAGAGTGTTCGGCAAAGCAACTGTCATCCATGAGTACTCGGCGTAGTACTCGGCATCCATAGTGTCCGGCGTCCAGGAGTGTTCGGCGTAGTACTCAGCAGTGTTCGGCGTCAACTGGCACTCAACATCAACCAACGCTCGACATCAAGATTGCTCGGCACCAAGACTGCTTGGCATACGAGACTGCTCGGCATACGAGAGCACTCGACATCAAGAGCACTCGGCATCGAGACTACTCGGCGTAGTACTCGGCAACAAGGGTACTCGGCGTCAAGTAGTGTTCGGCATCAACTGGCACTCGGCAACAACCTATGCTCAGCGTCAACTAGTGTTCGGCATCCCATGGTACTCGGCATCCGGAGTACTCGGCATCCGGAGTACTCGGCATCCAGAGGCACTCGGCGTCAGTAGAACTCAACGATAGGATAACTCGGCAACGAGAGCGTTCGGCATTCAGAAGGCATTCAGTATGCACAACTACGCAAGGTAACGATATCATTCGACCTACATACATTGATCGGTCAAGAGCTTCGAACAGAGATACGCTCGGCTTCACTGCAACCATCCTACACTTCCCATACATCAGAAGCACCGTTCGGCATGGGAAGGACCGTTCGGCATGGAAGCGTTCGGCGTACCTGGTTCGGCATGCAGCGCCTGGGCTAGAGCGTTCGGCTATCAAGCCCACTTGGGTAGTCCAGCCCACTTTTGCCTATAAATAGAGGGGCAGGGTCACAGTGAAATGGATCCTTTTTTGGGAGAGAAAACACCGGGGAGACTCTGCCATTTTCAAGACTCATCTTCTCTACTTAACAACTTCATTCAAACATTTGATTCACGAATTGTATTTGTAATCAACTATAAAGAAGATCAATAAAGTTTAACCTCAAAGTGGACGTAGGCAATTACGCTGAACCACTATAAATTTGGTGTTCTTACTTTCTGTATTTAGATTAGCACTGTCTTCTCTGTTTAATTTGATTTCATCACTTATATCTCTTCACAATCTTCTTCTACGAGGTTAGTGACCAATTTTGGTGCTAACACTTTGGTGCTTTCACTGAGAATCGAATTCTCAGACCTCAAGGATCTGCTTTGAAGCTACTGGATTGAACAAATCCCCCAAAGAAGATCCGACTTACTGATAGGACATCCGTTGATTCTACTCAGAGTTCATACCAATAACTCTACAATGGCAAGACCACGTACCAGGTCAGCTTCTCTTAATGCGGATGTCCGAGAGACTGCTAGCGTGCAACAAGCAGGACCTAGCAATCAACCAGCGATCCCGAGTGCAGGGATTGCCGCTCAAGAACAGACTCCAGTTGTCACCAGGGTAGAGTTCAATGACTTGATGAGAGAACTTAGGGAAAGCAGGAGACAACTGGGAGAACAGATGCAAGCTAATGCCAACCTGATGGCACAACTCACTCAACAGCAGCAACAGAATGCTGGGGGCAATCCAACTGCTTATTCCTCATCTGACAGCTCTACTTCTTCTGATGAACCACCCAGGCGTAGACGCCGTAAGACTGAAGCTGCAAGGGCAGATGCTGCTGTTCGAACAGCTGGAGACCGCGACCAAGCCAGAACTGGAAGCTTCAGAACCGGAGTACAGATGGAGGATGGAGCTCCAGATCATCAAAATGCTAACAATGTTGAACCTCAAGACGCACGATTGGCAGATCGCCAGGAAAGGAGGCATCAGCATGGACAGGCACGTAGAACTGACTCCAACCTCCCAGCTTCCATACAGACACCCGATCTGACAGCCATGATCAGGCAACTGATGAAAGAAAATCAGGGCTTATCAAATGACGACTGGGGAGTGTCAAGAAGTCATACTCCGTTCACGGATGTTGTGCTGCAAGCGGCGTACCCCAAGAAGTTTAGCATGCCAACCATTCCTGCATACGAAGGAAAGACTGACCCTAGACAACATGTAATGAGGTATGAATGGATGATGGATTCAGCCAGAGCAAATGATGCCACCAAGTGTAGGTGCTTTCCGATTACTCTATCTGGGATCGCTACTATGTGGTTCACCCGACTTCCTCCGCGATCCGTATCAAATTTCGATGAGTTGGCAAAGAAGTTTATTGAGCAGTTCAGGATACACACTACACGCCCGAAGGACGTGATGTCTCTGTCAAGTGTAATCCAAAATCCCGGAGAGTCGCTGAAGGAGTACTTACAAAGATTCCACGTTGCGGCAACTGAAGTCAGTAATCCCAATGACCATGCAATTCTAATGGCTGTAATGAGAGGTGTAGATCCGGATTCTGAGTTTGGAGACTGGCTGGCAGGAAAGCCTCCGGCCACGCTAGAGCGCTTCTACTCCAAGGCACACCAGTTCATAAGAAGAGAGGAAGCTAGGTGGGTACGACGAGATAAGGCACCGGGACCTGCCCAAGAGTCAATCAAGAGCAACATTGCTATGAAGCAATCTGGAGACAATTCGGGAAAGGTCCAAGTCAATGTCCAGAGTAAGCCTGTGCAGCCCAAAGAGTCCGGAGGAAGAAGTCAAGGAAAGAGGAAAGAAGCGGGAAAGTGGAAGTCGAGAATTCCCAGCTACAGCGAGTACACTCCGCTAAACGCCCCACTTGAGAACATCTACCTATCCACCTGCAATACTTTTCAATACCGAAAGCCGCGCTCGAAAGAATCAACCGAGGAACAGAAGCGGACTGGGAAATATTGCCGCTTCCATGAAACTTATGGACACAACACGGAAGAGTGCAGACACCTGCATGACGCTATCGAGAAATTGATCAGACAAAAGAAGTTGCAAGAATTTGTAAAGGATCCACAGGAAGGAGGACAGGGGATGTCCAACCCAGGTCGTGCACCAGCTCCACGTCATCCTGAGGAGCCTGCCCGGACTGTTGGAAGACTGGTCATAAATACAATTATCGACGGACCTCATCCCGCAGATAAGAACTGGCAAGAGATGGAACGATATGCAAGCTCCTTGAAGCATGCAGATTTTGAGTGCTGTTCGAACATAGAGGACGGGGCCCCTGCTAAGTAGCAGCGCGTGATGACAGACGATATTGTGTTCAGGAACAGAGACGCTGATCAGGTAGAGGCTCCGACCATCGATCCCATGGTCATATCTGCAATGATCGGACCGGCATATGTAAAAAGAATTTTGATTGACTGTGGAAGTTCAGTCAACATCATCTTCAAGAAGGCCTACGATCAGATGAAGCTAGAGACAAAAGACTTGAAACCATCCAAAGCTCGTATCCACGGCTTTAACGGCGCTGCGACTGATGCAGTAGGATATGTCGAGTTACCAGTTGAACTGGGACAAGGCGAGCGTCGGAGGGTACGAATTCTACCCTTTGTAGTTTTGGATGTGGACTCTCCGTATAATGTTTTCTTGGGTCGGCCGGCCCTGGCTGAATTTAGGGCGGCATTAGCCCCGTGGTGCTTAACTTTGAAGTTTCCGACTGACAAAGGAGTAGGCATTGTTCACGGTGACCAAGCAGCTGGTCGTTCCTGTTATGTGGCCGAGCTCCGAGAGGCCCACCGGAGGGAGAAGGGAAAGGTTGCGGGCAACCCCGTCCGCATCCTCAATGCGGATAATTGACAAATAGCGCCCGAGCCCTGGCTCGGGCATAGTTCTCGGATCTACGGAGATATAGATCCGAGAGACGACGATGAGAAACCCAGGGAAGAGAAGGCGGCACCGGCTGAATTAACAATTGACATTTCAGTTAGCCGTGACGACCCCTCGCGAATACTGAAGATCGGATCACAGCTTGGCCCCGCAATGACTGAAGACCTTGGCGACTTCCTCCGGGCGAATCTTGATGTTTTCGCCTGGGCGCATTCTGATATGTGTGGGATTTCTCCCGCCATCACGAGTCATATGTTGAACATAGACCCGAAATACGTCCCAGTCAAGCAAAAAAGGAGAGGAATGGATCCGGAGAGATCCGCCGCTCTTGGAGAGGAGGTGGACAAACTCAAGGCGAATGGGTTCGTCCGCGACGCCCTCTACCCTGAATGGGTATCCAACCCCGTGCTAGTAAAGAAGGCGAATGGCAAATGGAGGACTTGCGTAGATTATTCCGACTTGAACAAAGCATGCCCAAAGGACAGTTTCCCGTTGCCTAGGATCGATCAGTTGGTCGACTCCACCACAGGACACGAGCTATTGTCATTCATGGACGCGTACTCAGGATACAACCAAATCCCAATGCATATTCCGGATCAAGAACACACCAGCTTCGTTACAAATGTCAGACTGTATTGCTCTGTAGTGATGCCCTTTGGATTGAAGAATGCTGGAGCGACTTATCAACGTTTGGTGAATCGAATGTTCAAGGACCAGCTGGGTAAAACCATGGAAGTCTATGTGGACGACATGCTCGTGAAGTCACGACGGTCAAACGACCACATTCAAGACTTAGCTGAAATGTTTAACATACTCAGGTTTTATGGAATGAAGATCAACCCGTTGAAGTGTTCTTTTGGCGTTGCATCAGGGAAGTTTTTGGGATTCATCGTCAACGCTAGGGGAATCGAAGCCAACCCAGAAAAGATCCAAGCTATTCGAGATGTACAAGCGCCCAGGACTATAAAGCAGGTACAGAGCTTGAACGGAAAAGTAGCTGCGCTGAGTCGATTTATATCCAAGGCAACTGACAAGTGCATCCCGTTCTTTGACATAATAAAGAAAGGAAAGAGAAATTTTGAATGGACGTCTAGCTGTGAGGAAGCGTTCCGGAATCTGGTAAGGCATCTGGAAAGCCCACCAATGCTATCAAAACCAGTTGACCATGAGATGTTGTACGTTTACTTGGCTATATCCCCTCATGCGATAAGCGCAGCTTTGGTTCGTGAGGAGGATCGAGTCCAGAAGCCGGTGTATTATGTTAGCAAGCGTTTAACGGGGGCAGAGAAGAATTACCCTAAAATCGAGAAATTGGCTTACTGCTTGGTGATTGCATCACGCAAGCTGCGCCCATACTTTCAAGCGCATTCAATCGGTGTTTATACCGATCAACCCCTGAGGCAGGTACTCCAACGACCGGAAACTTCTGGAAGATTGCTAAAATGGAACATCGAGTTGAGCCAGTTCGATATCGCGTACTTACCACAGAGAGCCATCCGAGGGCAAGCGTTACCAGACTTCATCGTTGAATTTACCATACCCATCAAACCGGATGATCACGACATCATTCCCCCCGTTCGATGGAAATTATACACTGATGGTGCATCAAACGACCGTTGTTCCGGCGCAGGCGTGGTTCTTATAACTCCGGAAAACCGATCAATCTGTTATGCCCTGAAGCTCGATTTCCCGGCTACGAACAACGAAGCTGAATATGAAGCACTGATCGCTGGCTTGAAGCTCATCAAAGAACTAGGGATCGAATCAGTCGAAATCTTTTGTGACTTGTAGTTGGTGGTTTACCAAGTACGAGGAGACTACCAAGCAAAGGGACGAAAGCTTGCTCCGTACCTCGTTCAGGTCCAAGAACTACTATCAAATCTTGAGCGTTATGACATTTCACATATCCCGCGAGAACATAACAAAGAAGCCGACTTGTTGGCTAAGTTCGCAAGTACCGACGATGCTCAACAAATGGGATTGTATCCCGTTGAAGTCTTGCATGCCCCGAGCATAGACGAGATGAAAGTCGATCGCGTGT
Source organism: Allium fistulosum (assembly GCA_030737815.1). Classification (NCBI taxonomy): domain Eukaryota; kingdom Viridiplantae; phylum Streptophyta; class Magnoliopsida; order Asparagales; family Amaryllidaceae; genus Allium; species Allium fistulosum. The sequence goes on from CM060905.1 coordinate 902,687,176, forward strand.
TGGGAACGGAAATCGAGAAGGAGTCATGGATAACCCCATTCAAACTATACCTGACAACCGGGGCTTTACCAGAAAAAAGAAGCGAAAGACGACAGGTCCTTCGAAAGGCTGCGCGGTACGTAATGCAGGGTGGATCCATGTATCGAAAAGGATTCTCAGTCCCATTATTACGGTGCATCGCTCATGATGAAACAAAGCGAGTCTTGAGGGAAGTTCACGAAGGGGAATGCGGCGACCATACTGGGGGGCAAACGCTAGCAAAGAAGATCCTCCGCTATGGATATTACTGGCCCACCGTAAACCGGGATGCCGCGGACTACGCAAGAAAATGCGACAAATGTCAAAGATATGCAAAAATCCTGAGGACTCCATCAACGGAACTCACACAAATGATCAGTCCCTGGCCATTTGCGATCTGGGGAATCGACATAATCGGCTCTTTGCCTTTATCCAAAGGTGGTGCGAAATATGCAATAGTTGCAGTCGACTATTTCACGAAATGGGCCGAGGCAGAACCTTTGGCCACTATCACCTCTAAGAAGGTCATTAACTTCGTTGTACGAAACATTATATGCCGCTCTGGCCTTCCACGCACCATCGTTACGGACAACGGAACGTAATTTGAAAGTAGAGAGTTCAAAAGTTCTTTTTGAAGTACGGCATCGAGAAAAAGTTCGCCGCCGTTGCGCACCCAAAAGCTAACGGACAAGTCGAGGCCGTTAACAAAATAATCAAGTCCATATTGAAGAAGCGTCTGGAGAAGGTTGGAGGCAAGTGGGTAGATGAGCTCCCGACAGCATTATGGGCGTATAGAACTACCCACAAGTCCGCGACCGGCCACACTCCGTTCGCCTTGGCATACGGCTCTGAAGCCGTTATACCCGTGGAGCTTGAATTTCCATCGCACCGAGTGACATACTATGATCCCAAGACGAACCAAAACCTCTTGCTGGAATCACTGGACTGCATCGACGAAAAGCGGGAAGAAGCTAAATTAAGGGCGGCGGCGCACAGACATCGAGTCAAGCGTTACTACGACGACAGAGTCCGCCCAAGAATCTTTGATGTGGGAGATCTCGTTCTAAAACGAGTCTTCCCGGTACCATCACGCATGAATCCCAGCTGGGAAGGTCCATACGCCATTGAACGGAAGCTTGGAGAAGGAACATTCAAGCTAGCGACCGTTGATGGCGCGACACTCCCCCGAGCATGGAACAGTGAACATTTGCGGCACTATTACATTTAGCATGTTTTCCTTTCTTGTTGTAGGCACCGTTGTTTCCTGCATGTTTCCATTCAATAATGACTTAGTTTCCTTTTAAAGTTGTAATCAAGCAATTTAGTTGATTTTCATTAATAAAGGCTTGAAGCCACATTTTCTATGAAGTTTCTATATCTCTTAATTGGATGATAAATTACATTATCTTGCACGACATACAGACTCGTACAAACGATTCCGAATCTCCGAATCCCCAGAGCGCGGATCAGAGTACTCTAAGTCCCCAGAGCGCGGACTAGAGTATAAACGATTCCGAATCTCCGAATCCCCAGAGCGCGGATCGGAGTACTCTAAGTCCCCAGAGTGCGGACTAAAGTATAAACGATTCCAAATCTCCGAATCCCCAGAGTGCGGAGCGGAGTACTCTAAGTCCCCAGAGCGCGGACTAGAGTATAAACGACTTCCAATCTCCGAATCCCTAGAGTGCGGAGCGGAGTACTCTAAGTCCCCAGAGCGCGGACTAGAGTATAAGCGACTTCCAATCTCCGAATCCCCAGAGTGCGGAGCGGAGTACTCTAAGTCCCTAGAGCACGAACTAGAGTATAAACGACTTCCAATCTCCGAATCCCCAGAGTGCGGAGCGGAGTACTCTAAGTCCCCAGAGCGCGGACTAGAGTATAAACGACTTCAAATCTCCGAATCCCCAGAGTGCGGAGCGGAGTACTCTGAGTCCCCAAAGTGCGGGCTAGAGTATAAACGATTTCAAATCTCCGGATCCCCAGAGTGCGGAGCGGAGCACTCTAAGTCCCCAGAGCGTGGACTAGAGTATAATCGATCTCAAATCTCCGAGTTCCCGGAGCGCAGAATCGGAGAGAGTCCAAGTACTCAAGAACGGATCGGGAGATAATGCAACTCATGAGAACTTGAGTTATGGCTACAGTTAGTCAACAAACCAAAGAAAGACAAGAGAATCATTCAAGCAATAAAGAAACTAAAATTTTATTCGATAAGTCCAAAACGGGGATACATGATCACTCCTACAAAATTCAGACCTCTCTATACAAACTGCAAGTTGTGAAAGATAAAAGCAACTACAAGACTTAAGCAAAAAACTCGTTGAACGAGTGTATCGATTATTTCTTCGACTTCTTCTTTTTGTCTTCCTTTGATGTTTCCGACGACTCCTCTCCCTCACGTTTTTTCTTGGACTTTTTGCTTGCTAGAGAAACGGAGTCAGGAGTAGGAGACGGAACATCTAGTGGTTTGGACCTGCCCGGGAGAATGATCTTCAAAGGTCTGTTCCGCGGGTCAGTGAGTTCCAGTATTTCAGACTCGACTTTGACTTTGACTTTTCTCTTCTCCTCGTCGGCAAGACGGTCCTTCATGCTCATCTCTGAAGTATGCTCAGAGGCGCCAGTGATTTTAATTTCATCGCTTCCTTCGACAGGAGACGAAGTATCAAGTTTGTCATCATCAAGCGCCCCGATCACTTGGGCGTCGGGACCGGGAGTTACCCCTGCGTGAGCAACGTCGCTTGTTTTCCCTGCTTCCTCCTTGGCGTCATCGCTCCTCGGAGTTGGCTCGGCGTCAGAACAACCTGCACGAAAATATAAGAAATGGGCATTAGAACGAATAACCGTTGCTGAAAAATGACGGGATCTCTTCGACTTCTAGAGAAAGAAGAATTTCCTACCAGGATCCGGTTGGCTATCGGTGGCGCGCGGGGTTTCACCCTCCAGGATAGGTGACAGCACATGAACGCCGAGCCCGGGATCTTCGGGATCATAACTGGCATGCTGCTCGAATGGATCAAGCGTCGACCGACCGGTCGATTGAGCAGCATAAGGAGCGGCGATGTGAGGAGTAGTAGCGTCGGCCTCTGACGGGCTGGCCTCGTCGTTCTTTTCTTTCGAAGGGGAAGAGCCTTTGCCATAAAGAGCCAATGCTGCGGATAAGTCCGATGGCTCATTCCCCCTCAAGAACTCCTTCACCAATGCATCCTCGTCGACCTCTTCGGGGCCCGACTCGACTTTCCTGATCTTTATCAGAGTTTCCCATGCCTCAGCCAGGGATTCGAGGTAGCCGTCGCCCAAGAATGTTAAGTCACGGTGCATAAGGACGCGGGCTCCGTACTCGGCGATCAACGGGTCAAACATACTTTTGACCTCTTCCCTACTGGCCTCTGCGGCCGCCTCAAGGCGAGAATCAAGCTCCTCCACAGCCATTCTTTTGCCCTCCTCACGGGCCTCATCCTTCATTTTCTCGACCCCGGCAAGTTCGTTGTCGAGCTTTGTCTTCAGGAGTCGGGTAGCAACAATCTCATCACAATATCGCTGTGATTCTTCCTGAGCAGCTATTTTGTCTTCTTTCTCCTTGGAGAGTTGTTCTTTCAGCTCTTTGACTTGAGTAGCGAGCGCGTCCCTTTCTTTTTGGACAGAGTCTTTTTCTAGGGCAAGGGCGCCGCTGCGCTGAACTGCTTCGTCAAGCTCCTTTTTGTGAGCCACTTCTAAGCGAGTAACTGCCTCAGCAGTATCTTTCGCACCTTGTTCAGCGGCTTCTAGCTTTGACTTATACGAAGCGAGCTCTTCGTCTTAGAGTTTGATGATTTTCTTATCGCTGTCAGCCTCCAGATTCAGACGGTCAATCTCGTGTTGACGCTCGACAGATACTTCCAAGATCTTCTCCACCAAGTGCACGAATGCGTCATGTTGAACATAGACGTCATTGTTGCAGGCAATGGCACTTTGCTTCACGTGCCCAGGAATGTGATGGATGGCTGGGAGGAATTTCAAGCCGTCAAAACAGATTTTTGGAAACTTGGCCTTAAGGTCGACCATCTTTTCCGCAACAGTTGGGTCCACGGCAGGAATAGGAGGAGGAGGCTTAGAGAATTCCGTTCTTTTACGTTGCTCTCGAACTTGCCTCGTACTCGATGAACTGGAATGTTGTTCTCGAGCAGCATCAGACTGATAACCCTTCTGCAAAGACTTCTCTTTATCCGGCTCAGTTGGAGGAGGAAGATCGCGGGACTGGGAAGGTTGAGAGTGTGCTTTCTTGCGGTGAGACGACTCGCAAGGACGATTGTCCCTATCTTCATAATCACCTCGGTCCCTACGTCTGCCTGAACCGGAATCCCGTCCGGAGTGATGGAATATAGAAGACCCCTGAAGGCGATCAATTCCGTGTGAGCGGCCCATATCACCTGCAAAGAATGGAGATAACAACGAGTTAAGGAGAATTCACGAATTAAAAAGACTTGAAGTATATTATGGAATGCGCATGTGCGTGTGTGTCCTAGTGTTCCCCCCGACGGACCCGTTCGTTTATCTTTGCTAATCGGAGTATTGTCTCCTTGAGCCGGGAGTTGAACTCCTACATTGCCTCTAGCGGGCGAAGAGAATTTGAGAGCTTCAGGATCATCGAATCCGTAATTAAGTAAATCATCAGGAATGGACAAGTTGGACAGACCCCTCAGAGAACTTTCCAGGTGCAGCGAAGAAGCCTCTTTCTCAGGAAGGATAGGCGTAACTTTTGAGGTGCCACCAACTTTCTCCTTTCGAACCGTATATTTCAACTTCTTCTTTCCCTTCGAAGGGGAGGATGATGTCTCAATATCCTGAACTTCGATTGCCGGATTCCAAGCGGGACCCACGTTCTCGCCCTGAGTTTCGGGGGCATCATCCTCTTTACGCTCGCCCTCTTCGTGCATGTCGGTAGCGCGACGCGACGACGGTCCGGCAAGTTTTTTCCCTTTACCAGATGGAGGTTTGGGAATTGTAACACCTTCTGGAAGGCTGATCCGACGACCAGGGGCTAGCAAGCCGAACCCCGACAACGATTCATTTGAAATGATAGTCCGGATGTCTCGATCCTCAGCAGGAAGAGCTCTAATGGCTTCAACAGCCTCAGAATATCCTCGGCCTTCCGGACGCGGGTTGATACCTGAAAAGATGAAATGAAGAGTTAGGAAAAGCATGACTCCAATTAAATACGAATAACGATTCGGCAGAGAGACTTACTGCCTTCAACCCATCTCCTAGCGAAACCAGAAGGGCAGCGCACATAGAACCATTCCTGTTTGTACAGGGCGAATTTGCTACAGGCCCATGTCAAGATCTGGCACTTGTGGTATGGCTCGAGGAACATAAAAGAAGGGCTATCTTTCCGTCTCTTGAACATATAAATGTATCGGATATCACCGGGGGTCGGAGGTCTGGAAAAGACGGCCATGAAAAGTAAATAAGTCCCATATAGAAATGCATGGCCATTCGGGTGCAGCTGCGACGGAGCTATGTCTATATACTGCAGCACATCCCAGAGAAATAAATTGAATGGAGGCACGCTGCCCATCCAACACATGAACTTGTTGCAGGCAGTGTACCCGACTGGGGGCAGATGAGGGCGGTCGTGTCTCGAAGGAACTAACACGTCAGCAAAGGGAATCCCGTGAATGGAGCATATCCGTCGCAGAGCAGCCTCGTTGATCTTCGAGGCTTGAGAATCGATCGGATTGTCTAGTAAGATGGTTGACTCCAAAGCATCAGGCGCCAAGTTATGTGCGGGAGAGGTTGACGGGTTAGAAGTATCTGCGGCTCCTTGCCTCGATGACGGCCCAGGCCTGTCGGATATGGTGGCGGAGCTAGATTTTCTCGACATCCCAAATAAATAACTAAGTGCTTGAGAGAGCTATACTCAAAAAACGTTGAACGTTAGAATTAGCAACACGAGTTTTCCCCCCCCCCCCACGTGGTGTGTGAACTAGTGAAAACAATTGTGTACAAGCAGTGAGATTTTAAAGATATAATGATTAGCTTCGAATCGCCGCCTTCGAAGACCGTCATCGCTGACCGTCCCAAAAAGCTTGCCTTGAGGCGATTACAGTTCCAGATTCAGAAAACATGTGATTTATGAAGTGTCCGGCGTAAGTCTAATTTGACATTTATATCGTTCGGCATTTAAATGTTGTTCGGCATGCATCTTGGTTCAGTCAAGTCATAGTCAAGTGTTCGGCTAAGGTCCTGGCCCGGCTAAAAGCCTCGTTCGGTTAAAGACATTGTCCAGTCAAAGGTTCTGTTCGGCATTAAAATTGTTCGGCATGTATATGTTTGTTCGGCATATAACTACTGTTCGACATGTCTAAGTCCTGTTCGGTGTATATGTGCGTTCGGCGTGACTAAGTCCTGTTCAGTGTATATGTGCGTTCGGCGTGACTAAGTCCTGTTCGGTGTATACGTTCGTTCGGCATGTCTAAGTACTGATCGGCACGATAGTTGTTCGGCGATTATGTCGTTCGGCTAAAGGTTATTCAGCGAATGCGTTTATTCGGCATTAGGGTAGTGTTCGGCTTAAGTTCGTTCGACTAGAGTAGAGCTCCGCCTTAGATCATAACTCCACCCTGCTCCCACTCCATTTACGCCGAACGACAGAGACAGATCGCCCGACGCAGGTTACGTCGTTCGACTCCCCATCTACCTTTTTCTTCTTCCAATCTTGATCAGCGCAAAGGAGCTAGGCTCAACTCCCGTGCACCGTTCGGCGATTCCAAACGAGCGAACCACTCCCACTAGCCACGCGTTTACAACTAAAGGAAATACTCTGTTTCCATAAGATGAACCTAAAATGGAAGTAGTGCAATTGTTAGAGGAAGGATACCTAATTCGACGATCGAAGTTGAGAATGGATTATATAGGCTTTATATCTGATAGGATTGCAAATCTCTAAGAGTGATAATAAAGAAGACGTAAAAGAAAATGGTGGAAGGGCGCCTGGTTATATAGAGGGAGGTAGAAGACGAAGAGGCTATACCCGGTAGAACCGGTCAATACCAGAGCGTTCGACACACGAGGTACGCTCGGCTTCGAACGTATCGTTTGGCATCCCAACCTTGTTCGTCTCGCACCTCCTTCGCTAACATTCTTGAAGAGGTACCTCCGAGGTAGATTGTACCAGATTCAAAGCGCATCACGTTCGGCCACACAATACACTTTGGGGGCAAGTGTTTCCTGGGGATTTGACCAGGCAATTAGTACTCGGCAATAAGTGCTCGGCATCAGAGAGTGTTCGGCAAAGCAACTGTCATCCATGAGTACTCGGCGTAGTACTCGGCATCCACAGTGTCCGGCGTCCAGGAGTGTTCGGCGTAGTACTCAGCAGTGTTCGGCGTCAACTGGCACTCAACGTCAACCAACGCTCGGCATCAAGATTGCTCGGCACCAAGACTGCTCGGCATACGAGACTGCTCGGCATACGAGAGCACTCGACATCAAGAGCACTCGGCATCGAGACTACTCGGCGTAGTACTCGGCAACAAGGGTACTCGGCGTCAAGTAGTGTTCGGCATCAACTAGCACTCGGCAACAACCTATGCTCAGCGTCAACTAGTGTTCGGCATCCCATGGTACTCGGCATCCGAAGTACTCGGCATCCGTAGTACTCGGCATCCAGAGGCACTCGGCGTCAGTAGAACTCGGCGATAGGATAACTCGGCAACGAGAGCGTTCGGCATTCAGAAGGCATTCAGTATGCACAACTACGCAAGGTAACGATATCATTCGACCTACATACATTGATCGGTCAAGAGCTTCGAACAGAGATACGCTCGGCTTCACTGCAACCATCCTACACTTCCCATACATCAGAAGCACCGTTCGGCATGGGAAGGACCGTTCGGCATGGAAGCGTTCGGCGTACCTGGTTCGGCATGCAGCGCCTGGGCTAGAGCGTTCGGCTATCAAGCCCACTTGGGTAGTCCAGCCCACTTTTGCCTATAAATAGAGGGGCAGGGTCACAGTGAAATGGATCCTTTTTTGGGAGAGAAAACACCGGGGAGACTCTGCCATTTTCAAGACTCATCTTCTCTACTTAACAACTTCATTCAAACATTTGATTCACGAATTGTATTTGTAATCAACTATAAAGAAGATCAATAAAGTTTAACCTCAAAGTGGACGTAGGCAATTACGCTGAACCACTATAAATTTGGTGTTCTTACTTTCTGTATTTAGATTAGCACTGTCTTCTCTGTTTAATTTGATTTCATCACTTATATCTCTTCACAATCTTCTACTACGAGGTTAGTGACCAATTTTGGTGCTAACATTTACCAAGTAAATGGTTCATTTAATTAAACATTTTAATTAAATATTTTAATTAATTTCGAAATTTTATTTAATTTACCTTAAATAATTTTAATATAAATGCTCAACTATACTCTTTATTGTTGCGTATACATATTTTAGTATATATAAATATATTAATTAATTAAATTTTAATTAATTACTTGTTTAATTAATCAAATACTTAAATATTTGTATTTTTAGAAATAATAAATTAGTTTCCAAAAATAATTTTGAAATTTTTTAAATTTATTTATAACATTTACAAAATTTCCTTTTATAATTTAAACTTAACATTAAAATTTAAAATATATTTTAAATTTTCATATCTTAATTTGAAAATTAGCCTAAGTCCCAAATAACTCCAAGTTTTAAATTTGGGCCAATATTTAGACTTACTCCACTTATTCGGCTGGACCAGAAGCCAGAGAAGGGATCATACTTTTTATTCAACCCCAAGCATGGACACTACTATTCTAGACACTTATCAAATAAAAAAAGTTTATTATATGGTCCTAATGTTTGCTAATCAGGCTGCAAAGACCAAATGAGCTATGATACCATTGTTTGGTTTGGCCTGATTTGGCAGTGGGTAAAATGAGTAAATTTCAAAAAAGTCCTTATTTGGATCTTGATGGGCCTATGAAGTCTGTTAACTGATATTAGGTCCAACCTATATATTTTAACAAAACAATATTTTATTTAAAATTATTTTGCATTTATTAATTAATTTAATTATTATTTATTCTGAATATATCTAATATATATTCACACACTACAGTGATATCACAATAATGGATGAACACGTGTATTACTATATACACACACATATAGATATTGAGATTCATGTCTATTATATATACATATATATAATACTTACATATGTATGTGATGAAGTCACATTCATATTAGAATATACATAGGTTTGAATATACTATAATGTATATATTGTTTGTATACAAATATTGATAGTATGTATATGTGTGTGTGTATTGCCATGTTATTATGAAATTATCTTTATGTAAAAAATATAAAATATTTATTTAGTGAGACAACTCTCATTAGTTGCCATTTAAATGCCAAATTAAACCTTTAACTCTCTCTTAATGGTTCTTTAATAACAAATCAAATTATTTTAAATTACAATTTAGATCTATAATAGTTCTAATTTATTTGTATTCCATATTTGCTTCGTATGTTGTCAGGCCAAAAATTAGGCCTAACTTATATGTTCAAGTCAAGTTAATCAATGGTATTTAGGCAAGATGATAAGCTCTTGGGAAAGCATGCAACTCGTCATATAATCAAGTAGTCAATTATGCAAATATGCAATTATGCATGTCCTTCGCGGCAAAGTCCTAGCTGGGATTTGAGCTAGTGGCCATTATAGTCCCAAAATGTGTTCTTTATTTATGCTTCAGTAAAAATGAAAATGAGGAAGAAGTACAATTCGAAATCTGCCCGTTCTTGGTAGAGGTACATGCATATTTATAAAGAAATTTCACCATTAGATCTTTGGCACGTGGCATTCATTGGAGACGGAAGGTTGAGATTTTGCTGACATGATACATTGCCGATTTGACATGTGGCACGACTTGCTTTTGATCCCTTCATGATGTTATGGCATAGCTGGACCAATTAGGAGTTTCCACATGGCTAATTAGAGTGCTTCGAGCATTGATTTTCCTGATGTGTGATAGTAGTTTCTCAAACTTCGATAGCATCAACGTTTAATTACATCAACATGTGATAGCTTTGGTGCCTTCAATATGAGATAGCTTTTCCACCTTCAATATGCAACAACTTTGGCACCTTGAATATGCAATAGCATCACCATTCAACATGCAAAAACCTTGATATTCTTAACATATGATAGCTTGATCATCCCAACATGCGATAGCTTTGATATTCTTGACATATGACATCATGATCATCTCAACATGTGATAGCTTTGATATTCTCAATAAGAAACAATGATCATCTCAACATGTGATAACTTTGATTTTCTTGACATGAGATAGCTTGGTCATCTCAACACACGATAGCTTTGATATCATGTGATAGCTTGGTTATTTCAACATGCGATAGCTTGACTTCAACACGGAATAGCTTTAACCTATGATATCTTGACTTCAACTTGCAGTAGTTTCAACTTGTGATAGCTTGGCTTCAACATGAAATAGCCTCAACTTGTGATATCCTGACCTCAATATGTGGTAGTTTCAACCTGCAATGGCTTGACTTCCACATGCGAAAGCCTCAACTTGCAATAGCTTTTAACCTTAATATATGATGGCCCACTCTTTTGTTCCTCAATAGTTTCAAGGCTTTAATTTTTTTATACAAAAATTTTGCTGTGTAACATACGTAGCAAATCATCTAATGATATACATATATAAAATTCACATTTTGTCATAATGAAAATAAATGATTGTTTATTGAAATAAGGTATTTAAAATTTAACAAACTAGGTATATATTTTTAAATCTAATTTCAGACATAAAATTGTGTATGTATATAAATATATCCATATATATTAAAATGTATACATGACCAAAATGATTAAAATAATCATAATCTTTTGCTAATAGACATGGAAGAAAAAAAAACATATTTTAACACATATAATTTTAGAAGTACAAATTTTCCATAATTTAAATCACAGTCGAAATTAACAATTTTTTGTTCACATATGTGTGTGCATGTGTATTTATAATTAAACATTAAAAAGTGTTATTTTTATATTGTGATTAAAATGAGTAACGTAATGTTATCCCGCTTTTTGGTCAAAGCCGGAATATCAAACAAATTGACAAGAAAGGATGGGTATCAGGATTGGAAGTCGATTAGAGACAAGGTTGTGATCGATGTCGTCAGAATTTGGCCAAGCTCCGATCAAGGCAGAATCGATTGGGAATGATAATCAAGGTTGGGAGAGGCTATGTTTCAATTTTCAATACGATCGGAGTTCGTATGCTCGAGATATGGATGGGTCAAATTATGTGGAAACTGGTTCGTACTGATGCATTTCGTATCGATGGATATTGGTTCGAATCGATGCTGTTCGCATTGATCAAGGTCTATTGCACTTCGTATCGATACATTTCGTATCGATCGGCATCACTTCAGATTGATGGAGTTCGTATCGATCCACAGGGTACGAACGACATGTTCGTATCGATCAGGTAGGAAGGATTGGAGGACTTTGGCTTGATGGCAATGGATTTGGATTGAACAGATAGGCGCATGGAGTTTACTTCGGATCAATGTACTTCGCATCGATGAGATGGATACGCGGATGTACTTCGTATCGATCAGTATTGGATCGATACGAAAAGGAAGTAACAGTTTTGAGATTTTAGCTGGGTAGTTCGTATCGATCGCTTGTGGATCGATGCGAAGAAGGCGTTCGAGAAGGATACGTAGGGAGTCGGCTTTGTGGAAACGAAGACATGGATACGAAGGATTATGGGGCAACGTTCGTATTGATTGTGTTCAAACCGATCGAAACGAAGGAAGCGGTAAAAGCAGCATGAAATTATGGATACGAATTGGATGTAAAAGCATGGATGCGAACTGGAAAAATGTTATCGGAGCAAGGAAATAGGAGTTCAACACGGAGAAATATCTGGAATGACTCGATCAACTCGGCGAAAAAGATGGATCGACACGAAGAACGCGCGCCACGTCAATATGCTAGCGCGTGTATGGATCGATTCGAAGCAATGGATTCGAAGAAAGTCGATTCGAACAGAGCATGGCTAACGGAAATACAATTTTGAATCGATCATATCTTAAGATCTACAACTCCAAATGTAACGAAATTTTTACAGGAGCTTACATACATGTTGAAGATGGTTCTCACCAAATTTCAGCTCCATCTGATGAATCCTTGATCGATTCAAATGGAGTTCGAATCGATCCCGAAGCGGGCCCAGATTTCCTGAAAGCGGGCATATGGGCCCCTTCACGTGTCAGAAGTAGTCTCCCGGAATTTAGGCGAAATATCAGCCTCCTACACCTATAAATAGACCCCCAGGTCATTCAGAAAAAGGGATCGGGATTCAGAAGCGCCCAGACTTTACCGGATTCAATTCTACACTTCATCATCGCTGTTAAACTTGAATTTCTTCATTGTAATCGCTGTAATCAATTGTAATCAGCAAGGATAATCAATAAAAAATAAAACTTTGAAGTGGACGTAGGCCGGAGATAGCCGAACCACTATAAATCTCGTGTTTCTATTCATTATTTCTGGATTGTGATATTCTGTTTTCTTAGATCTGAGACTTGTGTTTGAATATTTGTTGATTTATATTCAGACACTGGTGCTTTCACGATACTTGGGGTTTGTGACCAATTTTGGCGCAAACACTTTGGTGCTTCCACTGAGAACTGAACTCAGGCCCGCTACATCAGATTCAGAGTTCAGATCTAAAGGCTTGAAGGGATCAGATTTGGGAGACAATGACTCAACAAACAAGACAAAGAGCTAAGAGAAGCCAACAAGGAGGAAGTCAAGAGGCATCCTCTGGCGTTGGAGAAGGACAAGCTTCGATTTACATCACCAGAGACGAAATAGAAGCTATGGAAAATTCATTGCATGAGAGGTTGCTGAAAAGTCAACAGGATATGATGCAAACTTTCTTTGAATAGATGAGAGCTGCAGGGATGCAGAACTTAGGACCAGCCACATCGGCTGTTAATGTGGAACAAGGGGCTAGGGTTATGGAACCCAATGGGGGACAGAATACAGAGCCGGAAGGCAATCAACAAGGGCTTGGGGACAGGCCCACCAGATCCAACGCAGGAGGACCTTTGGAAGGAATTCAACAGGCTAGGGCCAACGTTGCTACTAATGAGCCACATGAGGAATATGTGCCGGAGTTCCCTCGGGAGCATGGGGGGCAACCATCGACAGACAACGCTGGATTAGCGGAAATTATTAGGAAGACTATGCGTGGAGGCTTGACCAATAGGGATTTGGAAGGAGTGAACATGAGTCCGTTCGCTCGGGAAATCAGGATAGCTCAGAATCCACCTAAGTTCAAGTTACCTAGCGTGGAAGTATATAATAGCAAGGCTGACCCGACTGATCACTTGATGAGATACACTAGACACATGGAAGTACTGGGGGGCATCGGAGGAAGTGATGGCCAGATGTTTTCCGTTGTATTTGACAGATCTAGCTGCAATGTGGTTTAGGCAGTTGGGAGAAGGATCTATCAGGAATTGGAGGGAATTGGTGGATAGGTTTTTGGGACAGTTTCGGGTTCATATCAAAAGACCTAAGAATGTGATGACGTTAACATCGGTAAAACAAAGGGTGGATGAATCACTTAGAACATTTCTAACTCGATTCAATGCGGCAGTTGCTTCGGTGGATCGGCCGGATCCATCGATGGTTTTAATGGCAGCGGTGTCAGGAGTCAGGGAGGATTCGGATTTCAAGGTATCTTTAGTACGAGACCCGCCACTGTATCTCGGAGAATTCTTTCATGAAGCTGAAAGGTTCCTCCGGCAAGAAGTAGCATGTGCAGATTTAAAGTTGAAGGAAGTGAATGCAACTGAGGGTGGAGGACCATCCAGTAGAGGTTCGGATAAAGATAAAGGGAAAAGGAAGTTGGATGATGATTCTGAAAAAGCCAGGAAGCGTTGGAAGGATCCAAAGTTTTCCACGTACACAGAATTGAATGAGACGCTGGAGCGAATTTACTTGGAAACCCGGAATCGCCTTCCTTACCGAAGGTCGGCTAGGAGAGAACCATCTGAACGGGAAAGGGCATCAGGAAGGCACTGTCTCTTCCACGATTTGGACGGACATGATATCAACAGTTGCAGGCATCTAAAGGACATAATTGAGGAGCATGTGAGGAATGGGCAATTGAGGCAGTATGTTGGGGCCCGAAATGCGGCGGTGGAGCAGGAGCAACCACCGCCTACCTCAAGCCATGATGGTATGAGGCCCAGGAATGATGGTCGATTGGTTATCAATTAACCGAGGTAATATGGAATAAGTAACAAACCATTCGCAAGCAACAAAGTCATTTACACATGTATGGGGCCGGAGATAGCCCCTAGGCATGCTCTGAATGATGATAAACCGCGAAGCCATGGTTTGCGAAATCTGTCTTTTGTTTTTGAATTGGACACTCGTTTTTCTGCTTTGGTCTTGGAGTTTGGATTGAACTCCTGATTTTGCTCGTTTTCTGGTTTTGGCTTTCATTCGGATGATTGTTCTCCGTTTTGGATGATGATTTTGATTTTTGATATGGATTTCTGGTTTTCCGATTTGATTTGGATTTTGATTGGATTTTTTCTGGTTTTTGATAAACGGTCGTCGAGTATGGACTGTACTCGATAATGGTCCGGAGAGACCAGGATTCGGCCTAGGACTTAGGCCTTGCATTATCAATTGTTATTTTTAGGTCGCTGAGTATGGACTATGCTCAGCAAGGGTCCGAAGAGACCAGGATTCGGCCTAGGACTTAGGCCCCCTATTATCGATTATTGTTTCAGGTCGTTGAGTATGGACTATGCTCAACAAGGGTCCGGAGCGACCAGGATTCGGCTCAGGACTTGAGCCACGGCATTACTTACGTCCAGGGACACTGGACCACGGTCGTCGAGTGTGGATTGCGCTTGGCAAGAATCCGGAGAGGTTAGCTCAACGTCCAGGGACACTGGACCACGGTCGTCGAGTGTGGATTGCGCTTGGCAAGAACCCGGAGAGGTTAGCTCAACGTCCAGGGACACTGGACCATAGTCGTCAGGTGTGGATTGCGCTTGGCAAGAGCCCAGAGAGGTTATGGATTTGGATACCGACCCAGAGAGGTCCTGGATTCGGCTATTGGATAAGAATGGATCAAAGGCTCGGTCTTCGAGTTTGGATGGACATAGAATTGGCTATGGACTTTGGATATCGGATACGGAACTATTCAAAACACGCCTTCTTATCACAAGGCATGTTTTGGGGGGCAAATGTTATCCCGCTTTTTGGTCAAAGCCAGAATATCAAACAAATTGTCAAGAAAGGATGGGTATCAGGATTGGAAGTCGATTAGAGACAAGGTTGTGATCGATGTCGTCAGAATTTGGCCAAGCTCCGATCAAGGCAGAATCGATTGGGAATGATAATCAAGGTTGGGAGAGGCTATGTTTCAATTTTGAATACGATCGGAGTTCGTATGCTCGAGATATGGATGGGTCAAATTATGTGGAAACTGGTTCGTATCGATGCATTTCGTATCGATGGATATTGGTTCGAATCGATGCTGTTCGCATTGATCAAGGTCTATTGCACTTCATATCGATACATTTCATATCGATCGGCATCGCTTCAGATTGATGGAGTTCGTATCGATCCACAGGGTACGAACGACATGTTCGTATCGATCAGGTAGGAAGGATTGGAGGACTTTGGCTTGATGGCAATGGATTTGGATTGAACAGATAGGCGCATGGAGTTTACTTCGAATCAGTGTACTTCGCATCGATGAGATGGATACGCGGATGTACTTCGTATCGATCAGTATTGGATCGATACGAAAAGGAAGTAACAGTTTTGAGATTTTAGCTGGGTAGTTCGTATCGATCGCTTGTGGATCGATGCGAAAAAGGCGTTCGAGAAGGATACGTAGGGAGTCGGCTTTGTGGAAACAAAGACATGGATATGAAGGATTATGGGGCAACGTTCGTATTGATTGTGTTCAAACCGATCGATATGAAGGAAGCGGTAAAAGCAGCATGAAATTATGGATACGAATTGGATGTAAAAGCATGGATGCGAACTGGAAAAATGTTATCGGAGCAAGGGAATAGGAGTTCAACACGGAGAAATATCTGGAATGACTCGATCAACTCGGCGAAAAAGATGGATCGACACGAAGAACGCGTGCCACGTCAATATGCTAGCGCGTGTATGGATCGATTCGAAGCAATGGATTCGAAGAAAGTCGATTCGAACAGAGCATGGCTAACGGAAATACAATTTTGAATCGATCATATCTTAAGATCTACAACTCCAAATGTAATGAAATTTTTACAGGAGCTTACATACATGTTGAAGATGGTTCTTACCAAATTTCAGCTCCATCTGATGAATCCTTGATCGATTCGAATGGAGTTCGAATCGATCCCGAAGCGGGCCAAGATTTCCTGAAAGCGGGCATATGGGCCCCTTCACGTGTCAGAAGTAGTCTCCCGAAATTTAGGCGAAATATCAGCCTCCTACACC
The DNA here is from genome assembly GCA_030737815.1 of Allium fistulosum. Classification (NCBI taxonomy): domain Eukaryota; kingdom Viridiplantae; phylum Streptophyta; class Magnoliopsida; order Asparagales; family Amaryllidaceae; genus Allium; species Allium fistulosum. The sequence goes on from CM060905.1 coordinate 902,703,746, forward strand.
TATAAATAGACCCCCGGTCATTCAGAAAAAGGGATCGGGATTCAGAAGCGCCAAGACTTTACCGGATTCAATTCTACACTTCATCATCGCTGTTAAACTTGAATTTCTTCATTGTAATCGCTGTAATCAATTGTAATCAGCAAGGATAATCAATAAAAGATAAAACTTTGAAGTGGACGTAGGCCGGAGATAGCCGAACCACTATAAATCTCGTGTTTCTGTTCATTATTTCTGGATTGTGATATTCTGTTTTCTTAGATCTGAGACTTGTGTTTGAATATTTGTTGATTTATATTCAGACACTGGTGCTTTCACGATACTTGGGGTTTGTGACCAATTTTGGCGCAAACACGTAAATCAACACATAAATTAAACAACAAATTTTATTGCATATATATGTATATATTTCGCTTTAAATTTTATTTGTAAAATGACATATATAACAATTTTACTTTAAATCTAATTTAATGGAAATAAAATATATTACATACAATTACATGGGTCAAGGGTGAGCATGTATGAATATGTGAGGTAAAGTAAGATTGGTACTGATTCAGATATAGTCCTTCGTGATAAGTCGATTTGGAATTGACTCCTAGATTGCCTAAATATTCACCCGATTTTGTTAGAATCGAATGAACCACCTTATTTTATTATATTTGATTTAATTTTTAGTAAAATGGTAAAAAAAAATCAGCCATGATAGAGAGTGAGAGAGTGGGATGTGGTAGCCATGGATGAAGTGAGAAAGAGGAAAAGAAAATTAAAAAGAAATAGATGAGACATTATTGTTTTATGGAGATAATAGAAACCTTTCTCATTCTCTCATTACAACTTCCTTTTTTTAGTTTTTAATCAATTCTTAATCAAGCCTATCCCCTCTCTCCCCTATGTATGGCTGACCATGACATAACCTTTGCATGGATTAAATTTTTTCAAAAGCCCATTGAGTAATTATTTATATTTAAAATCCGTTTAAATAAATACCGATATCGCAAATTGATGCACGCATGTATACCTTTTACACACATTCAAATAATTACTAACAACACCCAAAATATCAAATAAATTGATAATTAACATTTCTCAAATTTTAATTAATTTAACCAATTTATAACATTTTATAAACTAACTGAATCGTGTGGCTTTTTGAAGAATTCACAAATACGGTTGTGTGACTTAGAAGTGTGAATTTAGTTAGCAAATAATATTGAAAAATTCAAATATTAATTTCATCCGCCACGTTAGCTGGTGGTGTGACAGTTTGGTCGAATTCATTACTTACAAACCTTTTTAGTAAAAATCATATTTATATTATCTTGAGCGGTACCCAAAATGAAAATACATTTGCACACACGTTCTTTTCGCCAACATTATATCACATATGGAGTCAGGTATTGGTTAAAACTCCAATATTATCCACATTTAACTCGATCAGTCCATAAACAAAGTCCTTGACTCAATAATAACATGCATTATTAACCGTTCTACTATGGAAAAGGATTTTGAATTTGAGTTAACTACAATTGACCGTGATACTAATCTTATACAACCAAGGAAGCGAATTCTGTATTTACCAGTGTTTCACTTTCAACGCTTCAACGAAGACCCAACTATATTCGCTTGATGGATCGCCATGCCATGATTTCACATAATCAAAGTGGAGTGTCCATATTGAAGTTCATGGTATCTCAAGTCGAGGGAATTGTGTAACATTGTCGCATTGAGATTTCCTATTTGACCTAGTTTTTATTAACCAGTAGGAAAGTCTCAAATGAGTCATTCCCTAATTATCCAATATCAAAGAGTATGTAACCCTTTTGGTGCACACCCAACATCCATGAGTAATATTGTAACAACCTGAATTTCGGAGCCAATTTAAAAATTTTTAATAATGAAAGTTGAGTTGAATTTTCATAAAATAAAAAAAATAAAAAATAAATAAATAAACGTTAATGAGTTAAAAATTTAAACCATGAATATGAAATTAAAAATTTAAATAGTGAATACGTCTAAATGAAGTCGCCTGAATAAAATTTTAAATTTTGAAATATACAAAATTTGTACGTTCACAAATTTTGTACGTCAACTAGCAAGTCGTTTAGTGAAATTTGTCCAAATTTAAAATCCAAATTTTTTTACACAGAAAAGTCATAGAAAGTTTTCTAATAAAAATAACGCAATTCGTTTCGTCCAATCCCGATTCCGTTTGCTCATTTTAACGCGATTTGAAAATCGTCGTTAAATTCAAATCAAAGAAATCGGCGTCCCTAACGCCATTTTGATCCGTCTGTCGAAACGCAAATATCTGTACACCGTTGCGACCATCTCGTCGCGGTGAATTTTTCGGTATATTCATTTGCGTATTTTGACACCCGGTTCGCGACGAAATGAGTAAAAACGTCGTCCGTATCGGTGCACACTTCTTCCAACTCAGCAGCCACCTCACCTTCCACCTCAGCTGCCCCGTCACTACCACATCAGCCGTCCACACCTGAGACAATATCTCCACCCATCAGAACAAAATCTAAGCCTTCTGGGCTTCCCCATAACATGATTACCCACCTCCTTCTCCTATTGGCTAGCAGAAGAGGTGCCTGCTGCCATACACTGTACACTGTACGTACAAATCATCTCCTCAAAAATAAACCTGCCTTCAACACCCGATACTTCCTCCCATCACTTCTCTTTTCATTCAACAGCAAAAATTAAAACAAACAAAAAAAAGGGGAAGAACCCAAACTCATCAGGTAAAGCTCCCTCTTTCCCTGCCCAGCTCACGCCCTGCCACCAACCTTTCCACCTTCACCCGCGCCTGCTGCTCTGCCCAATCCCCTCCTCCGCGCGCCCAACCATCCAACACCCCGCTGCACCTCCCGCAACCCACTGCAGCGCGCCCCAATCCTCCGCCGCCCAGCGCCAACAATGCGCGCGCCCTCCTGCCAGTTCGCCACCCTCCAGCACACCCGCAAACGCCTCCCACTGCTCCGCCTTGACCTCAACAACAACCCCATCAACTCATCGCTCGTGCTACATCACACTAGCCTCCCTCTTTCTCGTGTTGTAGTGTAAGTACTATACCCATAATTGTATACATATGAATATATGTATATTTGGTTATAATACTAAATTTGTGTTCATTTCCATTTGATCGCAGCGAGCCTTGTTCGTCGAAATTAGTTGGAGTGTTCAAGTTGAGTTCTAGTAGGGATCACCGTGCTTCTATTCGTGCCTCTTCTCGCCTTCGTCGATCTAGTTTCACTAACCACGAAAGGTGAATATCGTTCACGACTAATGTTCTTGCTTGTTAATATGTTTGTATATGGATGTTGTAGTGAATTGTTGGTTAAATTTAGTTATAACTGAAATTGTGAAAACGGTAAATTTTTCTAAGTGCTGAAACGGCGATAAAACCCCAACTTTAAGGCCTTGTATCTCACTAATGGCTCACCGGAATTTGACGATTCCAATTGTGAAAAATGGAAAATGTTTCATAGTTTAATTCTGCAAATTTTTACAGAAAAATACTGTCGTTTGGTTGTGCAAAATATATCTGAAAGTAGCATCCGAAACCAATTTAAACTCTGAACTTTAGTGTAAAAACAGAGCCTGAGTCCAACTTTGGGATGTCATAACTCTCTGGTCTTTTACCCAAATGAAGTAAATCTTTTTGCAGTTTAAAGTAGACATCTTGAAATTTATGCCTGTAAAATTTCATGACATTTGGACACCATTACAGTACCTAAAAAAACTGTCACCAAGTTGAACCCAGACATGTTCGAACAAGTTCAAATTTGTAGAAATTGAGTGGTAAATCACATGAAATGACGAGCTATATCACTCGGATTGACCCGACACTTTTTTTCTGAGTAATTCATAGCATAACAAATTTTACTGAAAAATTTGACATTTGAATTATTTTATATGAAGTGACAACTAGAGTAATATGTTAATATTAGCAGTTGTTAACACTTGGAAAAATTTTGACCTATAAAATTTTTGAATAAAATTTGTGTACATAAATTTTACCTCATCTTCACATAGTAATATGTGTTAGAAATTATACGAAATTGATAATATTGACCAATATGAATATTGTGATGATTGTTTATTTAATTTATGCATTTACTTTATGTAATTTACTTTGACACCATCCCTGTTATAACACTGCAAGTTCCCATATTATATGATTATGAACCAAAAACCTTGAAATCCAAATTTGGATAAGGGTTGAAATGATATATACCCAAAAATTTAAATCACTTGTCCTAGGTTAGAAAATTTAAAATAAAAATCACCGATTTGGTCAAATAAATTGATTTTTGAAACTATTATTTAAAAACGAACAAATGAATTGATTTTAAAATTATGGTAAATGGATTTTTAGAAATAAAAAACAAATGAACAAATTTTGAAAATTTGTTAAGTGTATTCTTAAAATCAAAATAAATAAAAATGGTTTTGGAATTTATTTAAATTGATTAGGAATAAAGTGAATGGAATAGATTCTAAAAACACTTGAATTGATTTTAAAAAATAAAATGAACGTTGTGGAAAATGGAATTTGGGATGTTTGAATCATAATAAAGTTAAGATAAAATTTAAGAATTTAAATATCAAGACTTCATCTTAATTAATTTAGTGTAAAACTAAATTTGTGAAATTGTTTAAAGGGGAATTTTATTAAGAAATTGTTTAGAATGAAATTATAAGATTTGTCGTATTAAAATTTTATAAATTGTTCAAGTGGGTAAATTATTAAGTGATAGGAATACATTTGTATCTTGTTATAAATTAAATTGGAAATTTAATAGTAGATTGAAATAATGAAAAGGGAATAGATTGAAATTTTTCTAACTTAATAAATTGATAATTTAATTAAACTTTGATTTAATTAAATTGGTAAATAAATGAGTTTTGAAATGTAGATACTAGACTTGAAACTAAGTTAAATTGAAACTAAGTTGAATTGATAAATGGGTTATTAAAAATATTAATTCGGTAAAATTAAAGAAATGATAAATTCGAATTGGAACTAAGTTGAATTGAAACCTAAGTTGAATTGATAAATGGCTTGTGTTCAAATATTTTATTTGGTAAAATAAAAAAAAATTGATTGAAACTAAATCTAATTGGAAATTGTAACTAATTCGAATTTTGTCAACTAAATTTCGGATGAAATAATATTTTGAAAGTGAATGATGGATTCTTTATTCGTGAATGGGTGAAAGATTATATCGAATGAAAACAAATTTTGTTAAATTAAATGACCAATCGGTGAAATAATAACGTTAGTTATTAAAGAGACCGGGGTCGTATATGGACATACTCTCTGTCGATACCGGAACCACTTTAATAACTATATTCGTGGAGTTGATCCAGAATGAAGTGGTTGGACTTGATGTACGTTGCTGATTTGAAGTAAGAGAACGTTAATGGATGCCTTGACACTCATGTCAAATTTGAAATGACTAAAACAAGAGCCATACCCGTGCTAGTGAGGTTAGCTACCTCTAGCATTCACACTCCTTCGTATACTATATCTACTTTGTTGTCGATTGGTGATCACCCTTGATTTGGGAGTGATGTGATGCGGTGGGCGATCGTAGCAGCGATGCGTTACCACCAGCCGGAGACGCGAAATGGTAGTATCCTACCTTGGGCATTGCCTCACGTACCTTGTCACACTTTTAACCTTATGCGCGACCACTACGATTTTGATTTAGTGTTAGTGTATCACGGCACGTCACTATCCACCGACGATTTACTGGTGTGTTATATGCAAACTGTACACTAGTGCTTAAAAATGTGTTAAGGGGGATCAATGTAAAGCCTTAACACTATGAAAAATATTTATTTTACTTGATAGACATTACATATATAGCGTATTCTACTTTTGTGAATGATTTAACGGATCCTCAAGCATGAAATACCATAATTACCTTGAGTTACATTGTATCTTATTGCACTTGAGTTATTTGACTTGATAAGAACATTAGTACTGACTCGAGTGTTTGCTTTTTGTATGCTCGGGTCAACCTGAGGATTGCACTATTTTGAGGAGCATATTTTGAGGAGCCGAAGACTTTGAAGACCCCATCTATCTATTATTTCCCTATTTCAGTTTGCATGTACTATTATTAGACATCTATGTATTTCTATTTCAGCTCTTTTGATTTGGAACTTTGTTGTAACTTATTGAGTAGCTTCATGAACTACTTATGTACTATTTGTATTCCGCTGCGAACTTTGTAACTTATTCTGTGTCTGTGATATGTGTTGATTTTCATTTATAAACTCCATTGACAATTCGTAGTTATGAGTAATTTACGTTGACATGTGTGGATTATTGTCATCTTAAACTACTCGAAATTACGGGTCGTCACAAATATACTGCCCAACATTTGGAGAGTGTTACACACTTTGGTCTCAACGGATGTATCGATATACTTTCTCGGAACATCTTGACTAGGACTATTTAAAACAAATATTATTATATTTTGTGATTAATCACTCATGATCGTAAACAACTACAATAACGTAACATTTTATTTAAGGATTTTATTATTAATACACTTTAAATTAATTACTTAATCAGTAATATCACAATATAACAAAGTATGTAATAGAAATCAAACATCTTTGTTACGAACAACATTGACTATAAAGTTAGACATACATAAGAAATTACATAATCGTCCCTAGGATGTACCAGTAACCTGTTCAGCTTGACTACACAATGCACATATATCAGAGACACTGGTTTTAGCCATACATGAATGTCTAGTGGTAAATTTCTTAACCATTTTTCTTCTTCTACAGGAAGTCATGCTATAAATTTGGCAACCATGGTAGAATCATTAATGCACATTTGTTTCTTTGATGCCTAGATTATTGCTCCTTCACCAAGAGTGAATATCCATCTGCTATTTGATTTATTATTATCCTCTCTTTCAATGTTCCAACTATCATCCGTATATCCTTCTACTACACCTGGATATCCACCGTATAAAATGCCATACTCCATGGTTCCTTTAAATATTTTAATCCTTTGTACAACTATCCAATGTATATGACTAGGGTTAATGGTGTATCTACTCATTTTGCTAATATCGTAAGCAATACCAGGTCTAGTGCATGTCATGACATACATTAGACTCCTAATAACTTTAGAATATTCTAGTTGATCCACCGATCTACCGGTATTAGAATATAATTGCATATTTGGGTTAAATAGGGTGGTTATAAATTTGCAATCAAATTGATTGAATCATTTTTAGGATCTTTTCAATGTAATGAGACTCGGTGATGACCAATCCTTTGCTGTTTTCATGATTCTTTTTCCTATTCCTATATCCTTCGTGTCAAAACATGAAGGTAGAAACCTTTTTGTTTCTTAAATTCTCGAAAAATCTGTCCTAAATATCAACATATCATCATAATAAAGGCATATTATTACTCTTTACCAGCACGAAATTTGCTTTAGACACTTTTATCCAATTCACAAATCCTAAAACCATTTTATACTACAGTTTTATCAAATTTCTCATGCCAATTTTTTGGTGTTTGTTTAAGACCGTAAAGAGATTCAATAAGCATGCATACTTTGTGTTCTTGTGACGCCCCACCCCGAGACCCACATTAACAAAGAGTATTACTGGATAATACCGTCTGCTAATGCGGAGAATAGGGCTTGTAAGGAGCGACCATCTATAGTCTTATCTTAAATATCTATTGAATACGTCGATTTGTGCTCTATATTTTTTTCCTTTCTCAAGTGGATTGACATATCCAATAAATGCTTAATACAAAATGTGTACCAAAATTGGGCACAACACTCTTCGGAAGTTTTTGAAGAGATAAAGTGAAGGAATTAAATGGAAAAAGAGGATTATCTAACAAAAACTCCAAAAAAACAGATATGAAAGTAATTAAAATGCACAGAGACTTAAGAATTTGGAGTGGTTCGGTGTATTGCCTACGTCCACTATGAAGTTGATTGCTTTATTGATCTTTCTTTGATGATTACAATTGATTTCAGTGGGTTACAGCAAATAACAATGATTTACAGCAGTGAAATTCGTTAGTAGCAGAAGAAATGGAGTTTAGAATTGGATCTGGCAGAGTCTCGACATTGGAGAATTCAAAGAAGAAGAAGCCCCTTTTCTGTATGCCCTGGGGCTCTATTTATAGGTGTAGGAGGCTATTATTTTGCTCAGATCTCGGGAGACCCTCTCTGGCACGTGACTAGGCCCGCGCGCGCAAGCCCGTGAAGTTTCGGCCCGATCCGTGATCGATACGAACGGATTTCGTATCGATCAAGATTGCGTCCGATGGAGTCGAATTTGGCGTGGACATTCTTTAGCGTGCACGTAAGCTTCTGTGAAAATTTCATAGCATTTAGACTTGTAGATCAAGAGATATGATCGATGCAAGTTGGAGTTTTTCCATTCGCGATCGATACGAACGAATTTCGTATCGATCAAGATTTCGTCCGATCGAGTCGAAATTTGGCAGGAACATTCTTCACGTTATACATAAGCTTCTGTGAAAATTTTATAGCATTTGGACTTGTAGATCATGAGATATGATCGATGCAAGTTGGAATTTTTCCATCCGCGATCGATACGAACGAATTTCGTATCGATCAAGATTTCGTCCGATCGAGTCGAAATTTGGCAGGAACATTCTTCATGTTGTATGTAAGCTGCTATGAAAACTTCATAGCATTTGGACTTATAGATCAAGAGATATGATCGATGCAATTTGGAGTTTTTTTCATCCGCGATCGATACGAACGAATTTCGTATCGATCAAGACTTGCTCCAATCGAGTTGAAATTTGGCATGAACATTCCTTAGGTCATACTTAAGCTCCTGTGAAAATTTGGTGGCATTTGGACTTGTAGATCTCGAGTTATGATCGATGCAAGTTTGGATTTCTCAACCGTGATCGATCAATATCTTGAGCGTACAAACTCCGATTGACTTGAAATTTGGAACGTTGGCTCTCATAGCTTTGCTTGTCGTGTCATATCAATTTTAGCTCGATCCGGGCTCGGAAAAAATTTGTCGACATCCATAGTGAGCCTGCGTACAACCGATCTCCAAGATGAACTTCCCTTGGATTTTAGTCAAGTTCTTGGTGTCACGGCCTTGCCAAAAGGCGGGATAACACAAAACTACAGGTGGCTATAGGATCTACCAGAACAAAATACAACAACTCAAATGCATAACACATCACAGAATAGCAAACATATATATATACACACACACACACACACATATATACTGATACATCCCAATATAATACAAATAATACATGATAAGTGGTATGACGACCACAATATACACACAAGTCAAAATAATATACATATCAGAGTAGCAACAAAAAGACTACAACAAAGAGGGCTAGCAGACAGGTCCATGCGGAAGCAGAATTGGCTAAGTCCATAAGGGTACCTAACCTGAAATACCTCGGTCTGACCCGAGTATAAAATACACGGGTCAGTCTAGCTAAACAAATCAGTTTATAAGGATAAGGGATAATATGAGCACAAGGCAAGGTGATAAACTGGTCAAAAGAGTAGATACAATTCAACACATATGGTTACTTCAAGTGAAATAGTCAAGTAAGGATAGTTACTTCATGTGGTATAAGGTATCACAAAGCATGAGCACAATCTCAAAAGAGATGAAACTCTAAAACAAATCTCCAATAAAAGTGCACCTTATATCATCGGCGTCTCTCAAAACATCAAATATGGTTTAGGGGGTAAATCCAAAACCCGCCATATTGGCAAACCCAATAACATACTCAAAGAATTTAATATTAAAAGAAGTTTTCTAGTATAGTTCAAAAAAACAAAAATGTACAGGCCTGAAAACCATCTGGGGTTCAACTTTCAGGCATGAAACAAAGGACAAACGACCTTAGATTGAGCTGAAAATTGGTATCCATATAGTAGAAAAATTATCTTTCAAAAAAAAGAATCGATGAATTCCAGTAAGAAATGAAAGAGTTATGTTATCTCAAACATGGACTCAGACCATGTTTGCAGCAACTCAGAAACAAAATATGCCTAGGCAAAAATCTAGGCTTTTGTTGATTTTGCAGCAAAATTTTGAACATTCAAATGACAATATTTTTCAACCAAATTTTACAAAGACAAATTTCAACATGTAATCTATCGTCTGAAAGAAGTCCGGCAGCATTTCGTTGCTAGAATCTATAGATACAAGCATCCAAAGAAGCATTACAGAGCAGTTTTGAACAAAAAGAAAACAAGGTTATAAATTTATCTACTGAAGCAAATATATTCACAGTTTTTGCATTTTGAAGCATTATTTTTGCTAGATTTTGTGAGTTAATCAACTCACCTTGATGTTGCAATGCAAAACTTGAATTTATGCAAAAAGTTTGAAGCTTTGAGGAGAGAAGAGCATCCAATAACCTATAGAACTCAAAAACAGTACATGCAAAAAGGAAAAACACAATAAATTCGAAAACCTACTTCCAAAATTAGGAATTTGATGAAATTGAAGGGTTTGAAGATTGATTACCTTTTAATTCTACTCTAATTTGCAAAAGATTTCAGTTTGCATTGAAGAAATTGAGCTTAAAGCCTAAGGTTGGAGAAAATAGAGTTGGGTTTTACTGTATTTCTATTTCTAGAAAGAGGAAGAAGGAAGAGTAAAATGAACATACTGTCATCTTTTTCTCACCTTCTCAAACCAGATTAAGTGCTAATGGGCTTAATGGACCCATTAAACAAAAGAAAGTATGATGGCCTAAATTAATTACTTAACATAAAACCAAATGCATTCATATATACACTAATTTACAAAACAAAGTCATTTTCCTTTCAATTTTCAACCAAACAAAATTTGTAAATTTACATACACATGAAATAAATTATTTTACACTATAAAAAGGATTAATTTTCTTGTTTAAAACATTATTATTATTAATCCTTTGTTTCAATAATAATACACAATTTTCACCTAATAAACATAAAAGTATACGTTTTTAACTTCAAAAATTCAACAATAATTATTTTCTTACTTCGAAAATATTACAAACCAGCTTAAACTTAAATTTACAATTAAAACACATTTTTAACCCAATTTCCACCTTTTTATTTAAATAAACCATCTTTAAAAATCTCATACTCTTTTAAAAATTATTAAAAGAAGTAATTGACAATAATTAACACAATTATTTCATTTTCTCCAAATAAAACCCATTTTCCAATCATTATTAACCCAAATAAATTAATAAAGTTCCAAACTTTATTTTTCTCATTTTATTTTCAAAATTCATTGTTTATTCCAAATAAACAATTAAAATTTCCAATTTTATTTTAATTTACAATATTAAATTATAACTACCGTTATAATTTAATATTAACATGTAATCTCCAAAACTAAGGTTGTTACAGTTCTTGTCTTAACATCTCAAAACCTTCTGGTTGTGATATATATTTCCTCATCAAGTTCTCTATTATGACTGCAATCTTGACATCCATTTGATGAATTTCAAGTTTATAATAGATGCTAAAGCAATTTATATCCTAATTGTTGAAATTCTAACTATAGGTGCATATGCTTCAAAATAAGCTATTCTTTCTTTTTGAGTAAATCCTTTAGCGACTAATCTGGCTTTAAACTTTTTTATCATGCCGTATGCTCTTACATTTTCTTAAATATCCGCATACATCCTATTGGTTTATGACTAAGGGGTAAGTCTAATAGTTTTCAAGTTTTATTTCCAATAATAGAATCCATTTCAATTTTTATGGCTTCTTTCCAAAAAGACGAATCTTGAGACTTTATTGCCTCATTATATTTTAATGGATCAATCTCTATGCTTATAAAAAGCATGGCTTGATGTTTATTAATATTTCTTGACCCTTCTACCAAATAAATGACAAAATTTGGTCTGAATGATTTTCCAGTTATCATTCTTTCATTTCTCCAAAAAGGTTCACCAGTTTCATCATTATTTGTCCATGTGTTCTCAAATTCACGAATAGGTTCATTGACCTTCACCATTTCACGAATATGCGTATTAAACTCCACGGTTTCATCAATAGGTGGATTAGATGGAACAAACATGAATCTATTTTCATAGAACACCATACCTCTTGATTCTGTCATTGTGTTTACCTCAATTGAATTATTAGGTTCTATTATTAGAAAGCTATAACTCTTGCCATGTTGAGTGTATCCCAAAAAAATACACATAATACTCATTTATCCTAATTTACTAATTTTTGATTCAGATAATCGAACAATTACCCTATATCTCCAGACTTCAAAATTGTCAAGATTAGGATTTCTTTTCTTCCAAAGTTCATACAGAATGACTTTGGTTTTCTTTTGAAGTAGAAATTGAGGAATACTTGCAGTGGAAAAAGGACTTTTGGATGTCTGGTTCTTGGCTAATTATTATTATATCTCTTAAGGAGGAACTGCTGCCATTATCAACATTGAGATATAAATTTGAGTTGTACTTATAATTCCTTCAAATCTAGAGTATAATAGTAAAATTAATATCATTAAAGTGGACGTAGATGTAGCCGAACTACCGTCAACCTTTTGTCTTCTTGCTTTTTTATCTTTTATTCTCAATGTTTTCAATTTGTTTACTAATTTACTACCATCTAATCAAATCCAACAAATTACATTCATTATCATTGCAAAAAAGACGATTAGGGGGTGTTAGATCAATTTTTTAGCTAACAGTTTTTGGTGCTTTCACTGAGAATTGACTCAAGTTAAATCTCAATTGTTACTATGATTTGGATAAAGTCTATAGATATATTGATAAGATAGGACCAAAGAAGAACATTGGAAACTTTTTAGAGAAGAATTTGATGAAGGGAATGTTGGCAAGTGATGGATCTACACAACCTCTACCAGATCTGGTTACTAGAGAGGAGTTGTAAGGAATGTTGGCTGCTGTCAATCAAAGGATGGAGGAAACACAACAGACATCATAGAGGAATTAGCTAAGCAGTTTGATGGGATAAGAGAACTACTTAAGGAAATGGATATCGTGCAAGAGATCATGGAGTTATAGGAATATCTCCTGCTGAATCTAATAACGAAAATTCTATTGAAAGGTAAAGAGAAAATAGGAATAAGCTAGAGAAGATGGAAACAATGATGTAGACAGTGAAGGAATTGATCTACCTGGAGCATCTACTCCAACCAGATCAATCGATATAGATCGAACATGGATCTATAACAATCCATTAAGAGAGGTAATAATAGTCACTGTAATGCTAGTAGAGAGGATAATCATGTCATGATCCCCGTGGTTGTAAGATCTAATAGAAATGCTGATGGAAATGCTCAAAGAAGAAAGAATTCTAGAGGATGCAGTCGAGATAGATGACATGGTAGAAATGAAGAGTGAAGACAAATGGACTCCTTGGATTCAAGGATACCTGGCATTAGCCTGCTAACCGTGAATGCTTGAGCAGTGATCGCTATTTTCATTCGCGGGGTCAAGCACAAAAGGATGCATCCAATGACTACCATCGAGGGAGAACTAAAGGAATAAATGATGTGATAAATGAGGCTGTCATGTGATTGCTTTAGAAGAAAATTCAAGATGATGACTAGGCAATCACTTCTAGTTGGAATCCATTTACCGCAAAGATTAGAGCGGTCGAGTACCTAAGAAAATTTAAAATGTCATCCATGCCACTATAATATGGACCGAATGACCCTATGCAACATTTTTTTAGGTTTACATGGATGGTGCAAGGTATGATGATCACATTAAGTGTAGATGTTTTCCTTTGTTCTTAGAGGAAATGGTGATAATGTGGTTCTGCCGGCTTAAGTCGAGATCCATAAGGTCTAACAACCAGTTGGAAATAAGTTTTTGAATCAATTCAAGGTTCACTCAACGCAAACCAAAGATGTGATTCATTTTGGGAATGTAAAGCAAAGAACCATATAGTCATTGAAGAGCTATTTAAAGAGATTTAGTGTAGCGGTGACTGAAGTTAAGAACCCTAAGGATAACCTTGTACTGATGGCACTGGTTGACGTAGTAGATAAAGACTCTGATTTTGTGAAGTGGCTGACTATGACAAAGCCCTACGTTGAATGATTTTTTACAAGAAAGCTAGCGAATTTCTACATAGGCGGAAATGGAGAAAATATTGAATACCGGAGGATTAGTGGAATACAGTAGTGTGGTGAAAAGTACCAAGGCTATTAAGAAGGATGGCAATGGTGAAAATGATAGTAATAATGATGGTAATAAACGGAAGAATATCAGTATTGGGGGTAAGAAGTAGGACCTTAGAAAATGCTTTCGGTTTGCACGAAATAGTAAATATATGAAGTTGGATAACTCCATAGAAAATATTTACCTTGCAACCCTAGGCACGGTAAAATATTGGAAGCCCGCTTCGAGAAAGGCTATAGAAGAAGAAAAGAGATTGGGAAAGTATTGTTGCTTCCATAAGACTCATAGCCACAGTACAAGAGAATGAAGGCACTTGTAGGACATAATTGCTGAGTCGATTAGAAGAAAACAACTTCAATAGAATGTGAAGAATCTACAAGATGGTGAATAAAGAAACAATTATCCCTCAAGGCAACTACCTTAGGGCAATGGTGATTAACAAGTGAGGATGATCCAAGCTCGCCTAGAAGTGACTTGGTAATAAATACGATTTATAGAGGTCTACACCATGTAGAGAAAAGTTGGAATTTGATGAAATATTATAGGAGTATCCTAAAGCATGCCTCGTAAGAGCCATGACATGCAATCAGGAAGGCTATCGTTCACCAAGTGCTGATTAACAACGAAAGCTCAGTGAACATTCTGTTAAAAAATTTGTTTGATGAGATGCACTTGGATGAGAAGGATTTTTTTCCTTGTAAATCCTATATGCAAGGTTTCACTTTAGTGGAAACATCTCCTATTAGATGAATGAAGCCGACTGTTCAGCTAGAAGATAAACCACATAGAGCTGTGCGAATAGAGAACTTCGTTGTGGTGGATGGGTATTCTACTTACAATGCATTTTTGGGTCGATTGACTTTGTTGACTTTGGAATTGCCCTAGCTTTATGGTACTTGATTATGAAATTTCCATAGACAACAGAGTTGGGGTGGTTCAATGTGACTGAAGTACTAGAAGGGAATACTACGTTGTGGAGCTAAGGGAAGCATTACATAGATGGAAAGGAAAATGTGCAAAGAAGACTCTCTACATTAAAACACAAGACACATAGCAATTACCATTTGAGCCTCTACTATAGTCCGGTAGTAACAATATAGAGCTATATACCCAAGGAAAGAGCCAGTGATACAAGGTGAGATTGGTGGAGCTGATGGATGATTCAAATGGATGAAGATGATTCAACAAGGATTGTCAAAATTGGGTTTACACTCCGCTTGAGGATGAAGAAGGAACTAACAGGGTTTTTAGGGTGAACTATGATGTGTTCACATGGACTCATTCTGACATGTATGAGATTTTGCTTGAAGTTGCATGCCATGTACTAAATGTTAGCCTAACATTTGTTCCCATAAAGTAGAAAGGTGCAATATGGAATCGAAGAGATACGGTGCGCTGAAAGAAGAAGTGGATAAGTTATTGGCAAATAGTTTTATCCATAAAGCACTCTACCCTGATTGGGTAGCAAATCCCATGAAGGTTAAGAAGCTCATGGAAAGTAGCGAACATGCGTTAATTATTCAAACTTAAATACAGCATGCTTGTAAGATCGCCTTTTGCTTTTGCGGATCGACCAACTCGTGGAAGGAACGATCGAAAATGAATTACTCTCTTTTATAGACACTTACTCGAGCTACAACTAGATTGTAATGCACATTCCAAATTAGGAGCATACAAGTTTTATCATAGATTTGACACCGTATTTCTTTAAGTATGTACCGTTCAGTTTGAAGAACGCTGGACACTAGCATTTGGTCAATACGATGTTTTCAGAGCTAATCAAATGGACAATGGAGGTATACGTTGATAATATGATAGAAAAGTCTAGGAGATTAACAGACCAGGAGGAGCACATATAAAAAATGTTAGATGTGCTTTGAAATTATGGAATTGGATTAAATCCATTAAAATGTTCTTTTAGGGTAGCATTTGGAAAGTTCTTAGGGTTCACTATGAATTTAAGGGGCATTGAAGCTAAACCAGAGCAGACTAAAGCAATAAAGTAAGTTACAATCCTGAGGAATAGGAGGGCCATGTAGAGCATGATTGGTGAGGTTGCCACTTTGAGTAGCTTCATCTTAAAAGCAATTGATAAGTGTATATCGTTCTTTGGAACCCTCATGAAGGATAGGTGGAAGTTTCGATGGACATACGAATATGATGCTACTTTTCAACAACTATTGGAACATCTTTAAAAACTAATAATTTTATCAAAGCCATTAGAAGGAGTAGATATGTACATTTACAGAGAAATATCAATTCACGCATTAAGTGCAACATTGGTGCATGAAGAGGCAAAGATCCAAAAACCGGTCTATTATATCAGTAAGCGGTTTAGAAGGGTAGAAAACGTCATCCTAAATTGAAGAAGTTAGCCAACTACTTATTGATAACATCAAGGAAGTTACAAATAGATTTCCAAGATCATCTAGTAAGATTTTCGATGGATTAACCTCTTAAATAGGTATTCCATTGCTCCGAGACTTCGGGACGATCATTGAAATGAAGTATTGAAATGAGACGGTATGAGATAAATTGTCATCCAAGGAAGGAGATTCATGGACAAGCATTAGTAGAATTTATTGCTGATTTTACTATTTGGGATGATGAAGCGAAAGAGGAGATGTTTGAACTTATCAATGGAAGTTATATTTAGATGGTGCATCCATTGACCATAATTAAGGTGCGGGAGTAGTCTTGGTAACTCTGGAAGGCCACAGTGTGTGGTACTTTGAAATTTGAGTTCTATGCTACAAACAACGAAGTGGGTTATAAAGCGTTGATCGTGGAATTCAAGAGAGCGAGGATTTATGAGTGCGGCCACTGTAGATATTCGTAACTCCCAACCAGTGGTTTGCCAACTAAAGAAAGAATTTTAGGTTAAGGTTGCATGACTTGCCACATATCAAAGGTTTTGGAATCACTGGATGGGATTGAGCATTACATGATTATGCATATCCTCAAAGAGGAAAATATAAATGTAGATTCTATAGGAAAATTTGCTAGCTCTAGAGAACCGTATCCGTTAAGGATCATTCTAGTAGAGGTGCCAAAGAATCCAAGTATAGATGAAATGGATGTGGATTACATCATGGATGTAGAGGAAAAGGAGTCATGGATGACTCTATTCAGAGAGTATTTGACAAGGGCAAGTCTTTCAAAGAGTAAGGATGAGAAATAGACTCTCTTGCATGTGTAATATTATGTAAGACAGTGTGCTATTTGAAAGGGGATTCTCAGCTCCCTTGTCGAGGTGTGTTGATAAAGATTAAGCAAAGAAAATCCATGAGAACGTCCATTAAGAAAGTTGTGGAGATCGAGTTGGGAGGAAAAAATTGGCTAAAATGGTACCTCGCTACGGATATTTCTGGTCGACTGTCAACCAAGGTGTAGCTAAATTTTCCAACAACTGTGACAAGGGCCAGAGATTAATGAAGATATCCAGAGATACATCTAACGAGCTTATGAAATTGACACAAGGAGGAGCAAAATATGAGATTGTCGCAGTGGACTACTTCACTAGATGGGTCGAGGCGGAGCCACTCTTCACAATCACTTCGACAAAAGTGATTCACTTTGTAATTAAGAATGTTTTATGCAGATTCCACTGAATTTCATTATAGACAATGGAACTAAGATTGAGAGTGCAAAATTTTGTGATTTGTATGCTTGGTATCGAATTCAAAATAGTCT
Organism: Allium fistulosum; assembly: GCA_030737815.1. NCBI lineage: Eukaryota > Viridiplantae > Streptophyta > Magnoliopsida > Asparagales > Amaryllidaceae > Allium > Allium fistulosum. Next base: position 902,721,647 of record CM060905.1, read on the forward strand.
CGATGGTAGCACATTCACAAGTAAATGGAAAGGTGTTGGCGCTGATAAAGATCGTCAAATTCTTTGTCAAGAAGTGATTTAAACGAGAAAAAGGAAACTAGGTTAATTTTTTACCCCTAACATCATGGGCTTATTAGATGACCTATAAATCTGTAACTCGTTTACATTGGCTTATAGATTTGAAGCAATGATATTGATTGAGGTCAAAGTCCCTTTTCACCGAAACTTGCATTATAGCCCCAAGATGACTGAGAAGATTTTTCTAGTATCCCTCGACTTGGTGGAGGAAAGCGAGAAGATGCTAACTTGAGAGTAGCTTCCCACCATCTAAGAGTAGCATGGTAGTTTAATGCCAAGGTCTGAAATCATACGTTTGAGATTGGCGATCTTATTTTGAAACGGGACTTTCCTATGAAATCATACGTTTGAGATTGAGAGTAGCATGGTAGTTTAATGCCAAGGCATCGACGCTCTCCTATGAACCTTTATCGATCCCTTAGAGTTTATTTGAACTGGGAGTAGAACGAATAATTCAACCATACATATCTAATTCTTAACTAACACCTAAAAATAGGCAATGTCAAGGATAGATGCATAGAGACAAGCATCGATGGACACCGATGCTCAAAGATAAGCATTAGTGTATAATAAAATTTGAATAAATACATTGCACAGGAATTACGTTGGTGTTCATGAGAAATGAGCGAAAAGCCATGTAAAAATAATCAAGAAATCACATTTTTATTTACGACTGTACAAAAAGTTTAACTCATAGCAAATAGACTAAGTAAAATGACAACATTTCGGGTTATAGTGGAAGTTTATTTATATGTACATAGTTATAGTAAATAAATTTATTACATCGATCAATAAATATTACTAGCATTATGCATGAATATTTACAAGAATTGTAAATAAATGCAGGAAATTAAAGTGTGTAATAGTAAATAACACAGTTGGACAAAATTGAATTTTATAATTTACTTTTTCTTTAAGTACAAAAATCAAGTGCTATTCCCGTAAAATATAGTGAACTATATGAAAAAGATAAAAACAAAAGATAAAATCAAGAAGTCAAACACGTCATTTCTTCAGTTGCTTGCATTTGACAACGACCTTCTTTATTTGCTTCTTGGAGTGCTGATGCCCTTTAGTGTAATGTCTTCCTCAAGAGGGGTAGATTCATCAGCTGAAATTATATGCTGCTTTCTTTTCCTTTTCTCTGGTCTCCATAAGCTGTGGGATTGGTACCGGTTGAAGGGAGTAAATAAAATTTAGATGTGGAGGAGGAACGTAGATTGCTAGATGGGGACATCGTTTGTTTTTTTAATCTTTACTTGCTTGAGCATGAACTTCTAGGCTTCGATGATTTTGGATATAGTAGGTTCGATTTTCGAGGAGTGAGTGACGTTGATGTCCTCTTGCTTCCAAGCAAACTTCTGCCTCTTTACCTTGAAGCAATGCTCCAATCTTTTCCGCATTTGGATCGAGCCCAAACCTAGTATAGTAGTGACAACTGCCTCTGTAGTAGTAGCCTTGATAGAAGAACCTGCTGGAAGATGGGTGATGGATGGAGAAAAATAAAGTCCCAAGACATGAAAGACAAAGTGATATAAGTTCAAAGTTTCAAGCAGAGATAGGTGGTGTAACGACCCCGGATTTTAATTTAATTTAAATTGATAATTAATTGAATTTTTGAATTAAAATTGTATTATTAATTGTAAATTGATTCGAGTTTCCCCGAATTCAGATAAAATATGTGTTGAATTTAAATATTGTTATATATGTGAATATGTATGTATGGAATTTGAATTAAATTTTAAATAAACGGTTTATGTTAGAAATCAAAATAAATAAATAAATAAATAAATAGAAATATAAGACAATAAATATTAAAGTAAAACAATAGTAATAAATTAAATTAGAAATAAAAATTAATATATAAAAGATAAGTTATAATAAAAATATAAAAACATTAGCTCAAATTTAACAACAAATAAAAATCTAGAAATTCATCTATATTACAAAAAAAATATATAGTTTTATTCAATATAAAGTAAATATATAAATCTTAATAAATCAATAGAAAGTAATACACATAGAATAAAAACAAACAAAAATAATAAAAGAAAAATAAAATAAAGTAAAAATAGAAGTCACTTACATTATAAAATAATGAGATAAGGCCAAAGCAAAGCAATATGACTAAAGAAAGAAAACTAATATACATAAGTATGAAAACATATACATTCAAAAAGAAATACAAATATATATGAAGTATAAAAGCTTGCAAGGGAAGCCACCAAATATCTTCATATTTGTACAGCCGAAAAGAAAAAAAATTAATATGGTACAAGGTAATAAATGCAGCCTCCAATTGAAGAAAATATCCCTGGTTTTGTTTTGTACAACAAATTATATCACCGTGTACATTTCATTTCAGCTGAAAACAAATATTTATCATCTTCAACAACATTACTTCTCATTCCAATTTCGTTCACTATTATAACTGAGGAAATCTGAAGTAATATCATCTTACAATCAAACCAAATATCAACTTAAAGCGTCAGATTTAAAAACATCAAGCAATCAAAGAAATTTGAGACCAAGAAGAAGAAGACTTCCAGTAACAATTTCAAACCAGATTTTCAACTTTGCAAATTTAAGAAAGACTTCAACTTTAATCTGAAAACTCTGGAATCAAGATGTGGAAGGTGAGTAACAGTTAGTTATTTAAGCATGAGTATATGTTGCCATTGCTGTGTGTGTGTGTGTGTGTGTGTATATATATATGTATCTGTGCATCTTCTCTGTTTGTTTTACAGAGTATCAGACAACAAGAAAATTCCAATTCTTGTTTTCTAATCAACATCAGACTTTGGTTTCAAAACAAAATAGTTGTGTTTAAGTATGGGTTATAATCTAAAAATAGTCTCATGAAATAAAAATGCATATATAATGAAAGATCAAATTTTTACAGTAAAAACTTTGTTTTCTGGAAAATTCGATTATCACGAAATTTTGATTCAAGGATATAACTTGAATCCCTATTGAAAGCCATGATTTTTAAGCTTGGTTTGATGATTTTTTAGCAACTGGTTTAAGAGCAGTTTATTTTTGTTCGAAAATATGATTTTGATCAATTTCTGGTGATCGATCGAGTCGTTTTAGTTAGGGCTTTGGCCGGAGATGGAGGAGCCTATGGGGATGCCTGGAAAAATAGGCGGAGGTGGCCACGGCCACGGTGGCGACAGCGGCATGCGTTTTTAGTTGGTAAACCTAGTTTTTAGAGTGGTTGAATTTTCGATTACCGTGACTTCCATAGTGCATCGAGTTGCAGGCGACTTTGGGAGATGGAAGAGGAAGCGTAGGCGAACGTGTGGACGGAGTCGCTGATATTCTGATGGTCGGAGCTTGGGGAATGAGGCGTTGACAGGTTTGAGTCTGGGTGTAGTTTTGTTTCTAGGTTTCGACTTTGATCTCGAATTCATCTTCGAGTGAACGATGGGAATTTCGATGATCGAAAACTGATGTGGGGAGGATCGTCGACTTGTCTCGATGATCTGCGAATGACCGGAGGTGACGGCGGCGCCGTGCACGTGCACGGTACCCTGAGTTGTTTTCTTAGTGAAGTTTGGGTTTGGGGTAGAGGTATACTCGAGTTTCTCGAGTAGCTCCAGGGTTGTGCTCGAGATTCAGGGGGTAGTACTCAAAGCAAAAATAGGGTTGGCTCGGGTATCACTTTGTTTTCAGGTTTTACAAACCTGTTTCAGTTTTCTGAATTTTAAAAAAAAATTTAAATTAAATTTTATAAATCAGGGTTCAAAATGAATCTTAAATCCAAGTGTAAATATAAGTTCAAGTTGATTTGGAATTTAGTTGAAACAAATAAAGTTTTAAAACTCAAATTGTTTAATAACTTAAAAATGTTAAGTAGTGAAAAGAAATTTGAATTTAAAAGGAATTTGATTGAACTCTCTAAATTTCTTTGATAACCAAAAAGGTTACCTTAACATGAGAAAAATAAATTTGAATTTTTAAACTTTATCAAAAATAAATTGGTATTTATTCTAAAGCTTGAAATTCAATTTGAAATTTAAAAGAAATTTGAAATCAATGTTTCCAAATATAATTGAAATTCAATTTGAAATTTAAAAGAAATTTGAAATCAATGTTTCCAAATATATTAAATCATAAGTACAAATGAGTTTTACTTTAAGAAATGATGATTTAGAATTCATAAATTATTAAGTTAATTATAATGGATAATTTAATTATTTAATTTATTAATGATTTGGATTAATTAAATAAGAAATTAAAGGGTTAAAGATAATTAATGAAGTTTTAAAGATTAAATAAATGGGTGATTAAGGATTATTAAATATTAATTAATGATTAAATTTTTTTTATTAATCAAGTGATTAATCAATAATAAATTCAAGGATAATATGATAAATTATTTATGGTAATTAAGGAAATTCATTAAGGATTAGTTAATTAATGAATGTGATTAATTAAGATTTATTAAATAATTAAAAGTTAATTGATTCATTAATTAAGGATGATCAGTTAATAATTAAAGGTTAACTAATAAATGATGAAATGGAAATTTATTTCAGGTAATTTGTAATTAACTATGATGGTTAACCCAGATTAATGATTCGTTCCTAATTAATACATCTGATTTAAATTAATCAATTGATTAATAGTTTATCTGTGAATGTTTGGACCTGACTGAATGACTGAATTGTTGATATCCCCTGATCTGTGATGCTGTGTGATATATTCTGATTTGTGTGTGATCTGTACTGTAGTTTATTTATCTGTGATATGTGAATGAAAGATAAGCGTTATAGTTTATACCGCTTATCAACTATATTTCTTTTTTCTGATCTGTGATGATTGAATGATGTTGCACTACTGTGTGAAACCCCTGGACTACACCATACACACACAAATAAGGTTTTCACGAGGAAATCGGTTAAGTCACAAATTTTTGACAATTGTAAAGATTGAATTCTTGAATCCAAAATAGTTTTGGAATTGGAATTGAAAGCTTTTGAAAATGAGTTCAAATGATTTAATAAAATTTGAAATCTAAATGATTTGATTTAAATTTGAATTCAATATTTGGAATTGAATTCAATGATTTGAAAATATGGTCTAAAAAAAGACCATACCAGTTATAAATGTGTTTTATAGGGATTTTTAACCATTTAAAAGTATGGTTTTGGAAATTTAGGAAATTTAATCCAAGTTTTATACTTGAATGGTTTTAACTTATGTAAATTGTAATTAGTTTTCCAGAATGGAAACTAATTGTTTCAAAGAATAAAAGCTTTCATATAAGAAAAGAAATTCCAATTTGAATTAAAGGAATTTCAAGTTTGAATTGAAAAATGGTTTTCCAAGTTATGAGTGAATTCTTTTTGAAAGCTATGAATTAAATCTTGATTTAAAGATTTAATGAGTAAATCCAATTGAAATAGAAATCGATTTGGAAATCTATGAATGAATCTTTGTGAAACTGCGTGAACTTTGTGAATGAATCTTTTTTGTAAAAGATTAAAATGGGAATGTGTTGTTTGTACCAAAATTGGGCACAACACTCTTCGGAAGTCTTTGAAGGGATAAAGTGAAGAAATTAAATGTAAAAAGAGGATTTATCTAACGAAAACTCCAAATTTCAGAAATAAGTATAACTAGAATGTAGGGAGACACAAGGGTTTAGATTGGTTCGGCGTATTGCCTACGTCCACTATGAAGTAGTTTGCTTTATTGATCTTTCTTTGATGTTTACAAGTGAATGCAATGAATTACAAGAGTTAGCTTTTGTTTGCAGCAGTGGATCTTGTTGATAGCAGCAGCGACAGAGTTCAGATCTGGATCTGGCGGAGTCCGGGCGTTGGAGATCTCAAGGAGGAAGAAGAACCCCTTTTTTGTTGGCTTTGGGGGTCTATTTATAGGTGTAGGAGGCTGATATTTCGCTCAGATCTCGGGAGACCCTCTCTGGCACGTGACCAGGCCCGTACGCCCAAGCCCACGAAGTTTCGGTCCGATCCGTGATTGACACGAGCTGATTTCGACTCGCTCAAGATCTCATCCAATGGAGTCGAAATTTGGCGTGGACACTCTCTAGTATGCACGTAGTCTTCTGTGAAAATTTCATAGCATTTGGACTTGTAGATTGGGAGATATGATCGATACGAAATAGAGTTTTCGGTGGGCTGTTTCCTTCGACTCGCTTCCATTTTGACTCGCTTCCTCTTGACTCGATGATGTGGCGCTTCCTGGATCGTTCCACCTTTAACGCTGTATTGATCGAGTCGAAGCGCACTCTGATTTGAGCGAGTCGAAGTGCGCCCAGATTGATCGAGTGGAAGTACGCACTGGTCGAGCGAGTCGAAGTAAGCACTGGTCGAGCGAGTCGAAGTGTGCACTCTTGATGACTTTAAGCTAGAGCGATTCGAAGAGAGCAGCTCTGATGGATGTGGAGCGAGTCGAACCTGATCGACTCGAGATTGGCCTCTGAGTGAAGCGAGTTGAAGACATCACTCCTGGGTGCTATGAAGCGAGTCGAAGTCGGCTTCGAACTGAGTGTTGGGGAGCGAGTCGAAGGAGCGAGTCGAAGCGAAGCGAGTTGATTGGTAGTTGATCTCCATCCAAACTTGCATCGTTCATAACTTGAGCATATGAACTCGGATTGTCTTGAGATTTGAAACAATGGCTTTCTTGGCTTAGCTTGCCGTGTCCTACCAATTTTGGCTCGATCCGGACTCGGGCAAAATTCATCGATATCCGTGGTGAGCCCATGTATAACTGATCTTTGGGACGGACTGCTTACTGGTTACTAGTCAATTCCTTGGTATTACGGCCTTGCCAAAAGGCGGGATAACATTTGCCCCCCAAAGTACGTCTTGTGAAAACATGATGTGCTTTGAAGTGCTGCAGTCTTTATTCTGAATAGTTATCGTCCTTTCGATGACAGTTACGACCTTTCGCTGTCGTAGTCGTTACTGGATGTATTTCTGATTCCTATAAATCTGGAATATTGAATAATAGCCCGTCACTCATGCATGCACGTTAACCTGACTCCCGCTGACGTTTGCACGTTCTCGAGTCGTTGTCAGTTTATTGTTTCTGAATGTCCCTTCGTAACGATCCCCTCCTGAGTCGTTGTAAAGGATTGAAACGTCGAGGATAATTTTCATTGGATTTGTGAACGTGAAGTAAGCATGTCGAGTTGATGGAGTTGATCTCTGGAAGTCATGATTCTATGGATTCGAACAGGATGTTTGACTCGGTCTTGGATCGAACTGCTTCATTCGACTCGGTCTTGGTTTCGAGCTTCATAGGAGCTGGAGTCGAAACGCACAGGAGATGAAGTCGAAGGGGAGCGAGTCGAAGGAGCGAGTCGAAGTGATAGTGTGTAATGATGCATCGGAGATGGAGTCGAAGGGAAGCGATACGAATGGGAGTTCCGTATCTATGCACTGAAGAGGGAGTCGAAACACGTGTTCGACTCCACTGGAACCTGAATCGTTTATTCCCCTTGCTTTTCACTCCATATAAATATCTGGCACTTAGCCGTTTTTTCACTTTTTACCTTTTACCTTTACCTTCCCTGCCTTCGTATCGCTCTGAGACTCGAGAGGAAAGAACGAAAATTCTTGACTTCAAATCAACTCCCACCATCACTTAATCAAACTAATCTGACAGATCTAGGTAATCCATTAAACGAATCCAACGCATGAACGATGAGACTAGGTTTTCAAACACTAAATCAGCCTGAGTTGTGACTGATCGAAAGTTTCAGGACCTTGGCTTCGAATCGATCTGGAGTGGGAAGTTTCGAGAGGATGAGGCAGAGGTTTTCGCGTTGATCGATGGTGGGGCTTTGCATCGAGTCGAATGCCCCAAATCTATGGATCGATGCGAAAGGGCTGTGCTTGATCAAATTGAATCGATGGCCTTCGACCGAACCGAAGTGGGTAGCTTTGGAGCGAGTCGAAGTGGATGGCTTCTGGATCGAGTTGTAGTGGAGAGCCTGGGAGCGAGTCGAACTCGTGATCTTGGGACCGAGTTGAAGGGAGCGAATCGGACTGTGCAGTCTCGGGAGCGAGTCGAAATGCGTGTCTTGGCACTGATTCGAATTCGATGGTTTCAGGAGCGAGTCGAACTGCGTGTCTTGGCACCGATTCGAATTCGATGATCTCAGGAGCAAGTCGAACGAGTCTGGCTTATATGCACACGTCCTTAGTTTATCGATGTGAACATGGCTTTCGTAAGCGACACGATTTGAACATCATAAAAATTTAAAACTCCCTACTCATTAGAAAAGTTGATTCCGACGAGCTTCAAAATTGTATTACTGGACTTAACCGCTTCACCGCATATCTGATTGCCTATCGAAGCTCGTCGATGGAACTGGGATATCACATTGACACCAAACTTTAACTTGAAATGATGATTAATCAACTGGATGGTATGGTTGTGACGGTCAGCGATGACGGTCCTTTCGACTGAATTCCGAAGTCTCGTCGTTTACACGTTTCCCTTAATCTGGTTGGTCTTTCCAGATAATATACAGTACTGCACTACACAACACGCTCACACACTTTACACTGGGGGATGTACGAGTGTTATTTGTCAGTTTTAACAATGATTTTTTATAAGCTAGCTGGTTATGGATCTTTCAAGTTCCCAGCAGCCGGAAAATCAAAGTTCTATTCCTCCAACCATATAGATACCGGTTATAGAAGCCGAAGTTATTGAAACAACGCCGGGTGAACGTCAAGGGGCTCGGTTTATCCTTAACCCATCAGATTCCGTGCCATCGGGTATTTCTGAATACATGCTAGGCCGGATCTGCTTAAGGCACGGTTTGTCTCTTGACGACGTGATACTTCCCGAACCAACCAACAGGCCACACAATCCCCCGGAGGGGTTTGCTGCTTTTAACCGTCATACCTGCACGGCGGGGACGCTTCCTCCCTTTAACGACTATATAAGGGAGATGTTATCGTTTCTCGGTATAGCCCCATCTCAGCTACACCCTAACGGGTATGCCTTGCTAAACAGCACCTTCATCCTATTTATGGAGATCCTTTTTCGACCGCCGAAGCCGATCGAGATTAGATATTTATTCAATGTTAAGAGCCATGGAGATAGCCCTTCCTTCACCTTCCTGGAGGCAGTCAGAAGCTGCCATATTGTGCTGGGTTCCTGGGGGAGGCTAAGTTATTACAAATCCGAATGGTTCTACATTCGGTGCCCCCTGGATTTGCTAGGCGGTGGTTAGATAGACGTAAGTGTTGTCATTCTCTCTTGAACTACTGAGATGTTAGTGATCGACTTCAAAAAACTGACATACTTTTCTTTTCTTATAGCCGTAATCTCTCGTCCCGATGGCGCATACTTCAGAGAGCTTGTTCGAATTCTTCAGGCGTTTCCGGGTGAAGAGAGGCACATAGACTTAGTCTTGACCGACAGGAATTTGAGGGCTGTCGGGTTGATAGAACGAAGGCAGAGCATACACCTGGACGTGACACATAGGGTGGCCCCAAGGAAATGCGTGAAGCGCAAAGCACCCACAGTTGTGATCACCGAAGAAGTTGATCCAGAGAGGACGCCCACCGATACCGAGCTCCAGGCCATGCCTCCTTCCGACGTTCAGGATTCCGGAGGAAAAAGAAAAGGCAAGGCTGCTGCATACAAACGCTCTGAATCTAAAAGATTTAAATCCGTGGTCGTGTCTTTACCTTTCCAGGGGGTAAGAATTTCTGAGGCTCGTCCCCCGCAAGTGGAGAATCCGTTCACAGGACTTGATGATATTCCGATCCCGGATTCTGTGTCGTCTCCACACGACGCCGGGATGGAAGGGCTTGATAGTGCTCATGAAACGAGCGGGTCGCTTGCTACGAGTGCAGCCGACATTTTCGGTTGGTCGGGGGATTGCACATGCATACACTTCACTACACCACATGATTCACAACTGTACTTCATCCGACTTGGGAAGCTACTAACTTTTCTTTTTCTTCTCATTTTCAGGCACTATGTCCAGAAGAGGATCAATGCTGAACAGTCTTCGCTCAGCCCGAAAGGCTTCTAGTTACCATGATTATCGCAGGAGGGATTCTGATAGAGATCGTGATTGTGAGTATTCTGGTCAGGATAGGTACGGGCGTGATAGGGGTAGAGAATACAGGCACTGGTCTAGATCACGCTCTCCTCCTCCCAGGCTTCCGTCTCCACCTCGTGCTCATGTTCCACATCCGCCCGAGCCTCCTCGTCACAGGCCTTCCTCTCATACTTCAAGATCTGAGGCTCATCTTCAGAGAGTTGAGACTACATCTTCTGCGGTTACAGAACAAGTCCCTGCTGACCCTATTGGAGAAGGGGCCCTTAAGTTGGCTCAAATGAAGAAGGATTTCCCGAATATTTGCTTGGATGGTTATGTTTTCCCTCCCCACTTGAAGAGAATTCCATCTTCGGTTGAAGGCACGATGCATGACTTTGTTCACGACATCTATACCCAATATCGAGAGTGGGCGAAGGCTGTTGAAAAAGCTTCCAAAGTGGCCTTCAAGCGGGCTAAAGAGATCGAGAAGATGGAGACCGAGCTTGCAAAAAGGGATCGTATTATTCAGGTCCTTTCTGCTGAGTCCGAGTCTTCTCGGAAATCTGAGATTGAGGCCATTAAGAAGGCTGATGAAGCGAAAGCGAAGATGGAGAGGTTGGGGCAGACACATGTTGCCCTGGTGGAGGAGATGGGACACCGGAATACCAAAGTTATCGCCGAGCGGGATGCGGCGGTCAAGGAGCTCAACTAACTGAAAGCCAAATTCGCCAGCTTGGTTAAAGAAAAAGACGATGCGAATAACGCAGCCCAGGAGGCATGCGATCAGGCTGTTCTGCTCAGGGGAGAACGGGATGCGACGGTGGTCAAAGTCCAGAAAGCGGAGACTGAGGTCGAAAAAAGGGTGAAATTAGCCAAGTCCAGGCTAGAGGCCGACATCGAGGACCTCCTTGTTGTCTACAATGCTAATGTGCTGAGGCATAGAGGCTTAGCCTGGCTTGATGACTATTCGGTGCATCTCCCCAGTGCTTGGGGCCGATTGGTCGAGGAGGAGAAAGAGGCTCACCCGGGTGAATCTGTGGATGAATTTGAGCTTGAGAATCGCCTACTAACTGATGATGAGAAGAAGATTCTCCACGATTCAATGATCTCTTATGAGAAGGAGAGGCTCGGCATCCAGCACCTGGAAGTAGGAGAAGGCTCCGGGGTTGGACATCATGATGCAAGTCTTGACATTCCGGTGTCAACCCAGCCTGAACCTTTGCCTGCGGCTGACCCTCAAGCTGTTCCTGCCTATAATCCGAATCAGCCGCGGATGTCTCCGACTGTAGCGCCAGCAACTGAAGCCGCCTCGTCGCTTACAAGCCAAACTGAGGAAGGTACTCCGAACATTCCACTTCTCTCAAATCGGAGTCTTCGATCTATTTAAGTCCTAACAGTTCTTTTATTCTTGGTCCAGCGATTGATGCCGCACCGGCCATGCCTCCTGCCACTCAAGAATCATATCAAATGCAGGAGGCTATCGTGACTGAGGCAACCACTGTGAGTACCACTGCTCCGCTCGACGATCTACAAGGAGGTACGATCGCGTTTGACGAGCAGCTGATGGATGAGCTCTTCCACCGCCATGGCGATCCCCACGCTGATTTGTCATCTGTTATGAGCGGAATTGATCCTGCTGCAAGCTCTTCACTGCCGACTGCTGATGCCCCCAGCGGGGCTCGAGTAATAACTGAAGATGAGATGTTTTCTCAGATTGACGCTGAACTGGCAGCAGCGGGCTATGGCGGCAGCTTCGGAGGTGGGATGGCAGCGTCGGGACCTACCCTGCTTGGAATGATGTCTCCTGGTGGTTCTGTCTTTCTTACCAGCCTGCCCATTCCACCGTCTGTGATTGATCCCGTTCCTCCGACTCCGCCCGTAGGAAGCATTCTCATTCACACGAGTTCGGAGGAAGATGTCGATATAATGCCATCACCTGAAAACCAACCGCCGAAAGGCACAGGCTTGAAGAGGAAGATTGGCGATGGCTCGAGCGGGTCCACACTGAAGAGGAAGCCAAGGAAGAAGAGAGATTAGACATGACCATCTGGCGTATTTTGATTTTTGCATTTTGTTAGCCATGTAAAGATGCGGGTTCGGCCCCTGCTAGTAGGGATTTTTTTTGGAAACTTGTACACGAACGTCTTCTATAATCAATAGAAATGAAACTTTTCTTTTTTGTCATCGTGTACTTGTCTAAGTGTTTCAGCGCTTGTAATGCACTTGTGAAGTTTCGGGTTCCGAATTGAGTTTGTTTCGGTTTTCCAAGTTCGGGAACTGTGGACATTGCTTGTGACCGGGAAGCGAGTTGAATTCTGACATTGTATCGCTTCAACCTTATAACCTGTTGAATTTGGTGCCACCGAACGGATGTCTGATTCAAGTGGAGATTGAGTAATGCATCCATACTTGTTTGATTGCCGATAATCATTTCCGCATTCCGGGGATCCTCATTTGTTTACTGGCGAATGGTTATGCCGACTTGAGTTTCGATCACATGCTCGCCATCTGGGGACTTGAGATTGGTTTTTGCACTCCGACTCGCGCTCCGGGAGTTTGGAGTTGACACTTGTACTTCGATCCATGCTGTGGGAACTTTGAAGTTGGTGTTCAGGCTACGTTCTGCATTCTGGGAATCCGGAGTTGACATATATGCTTCGACTTGTTCTCGGGAAATTCGGGACTGATGTTTATACTCCGACTCGCGCTCTGGGAGTTCGGAGTTGGATGTTTATACTCCACTTCGCACTCCGGGAATATGGAGTTGAATGTTTATACTCCGGTTCGCGCTCTGGGAGTTCGGAGTTGGATGTTTATACTCCACTTCGCACTCCGGGAATATGGAGTTGAGTGTTTATACTCCGGTTCGCGCTCTGGGAATTCGGAGTTGGATGTTTATACTCCATTTCGCACTCCAGGAATATGGAGTTGAATGTTTATACTCCGGTTCGCGCTCTGGGAATTCGGAGTTGGATGTTTATACTCCACTTCGCACTCCGGGAATATGGAGTTGAATGTTTATACTCCGGTTCGCACTCTGGGAATTCGAAGTTGAATGTTTATACTCCGGTTCGCGCTCTGGGAATTCGGAGTTGGATGTTTATACTCCACTTCGCACTCCGGGAATATGGAGTTGAATGTTTATACTCCGGTTCGCGCTCTGGGAATTCGGAGTTGGATGTTTATACTCCACTTCGCACTCCGGGAATATGGAGTTGAATGTTTATACTCCGGTTCGCGCTCTGGGAATTCGGAGTTGGATGTTTATACTCCACTTTGCACTCTGGGAATATGGAGTTGGATGTTTATACTCCGACTCACGCTCTGGGAATTCGGAGTTGGATGTTTATACTCCACTTCGCACTCCGGGAATATGGAGTTGGATGTTTATACTCCGACTCGCGCTCTGGGAGTTCAGAGTTCAGGAAGGATTATCGTGTACCAATCCCTTTTTTGACTTTGATGTGATGGCTTGCCCCCGAGCTCGGGTTTTACTTAGGGAGTGGTTGGTTGCACCGCAGCCACTCTCTTTTTGAATAAATCCCACCGTATGATGAGACTTAGCTCTCCGTGCATAGTGATGGTCATATGAAGTATTTCAAGTAAATCACAGCTCTGGCTCGAAGAGGTTGCATTTTATTGCTGAAATAAGAAAGTGTGGCAAAGTCAGTTGCCTTATTACAAGTTCTAACTTCAAAATGCATAAACAAATTACAGAAAAAGAAAGTAGATTAAATGGATAAAGATAGCTTGTCAGGTGTAATAGCTGCGGAGGCTCTCGCCGTTCCAAGCTCTCGGCAGGGTAAGACCGTCGATGGTTGATAACTTGAATGTGCCATCTCCGAGCCTTCGTTCAATAACATATGGTCCTTCCCATGTTGGTTTCATATGTGAAGGAACCGGATAGACTCTTTTTAAGACGAGATCGCCTAACTCGAAGGTTCGCGGATGGACCTTGGCGTTGTACAATCGGGCAACTCGACTTCGATGCGCAGCTACCCTCAAGTCAGCTTCCTCACGCTTCTCTTCTAGTAGATCGAGAGATTCAGCAAGTAATATAGCATTCATTTTTGGATCATAGTATGTCACACGATGAGAAGGTACTTCTAGCTCGACCGGAATAACGGCCTCTGAACCGTAGGATAGCGAGAACGGAGTGTGGCCGGTCACGGTCTTATGAGTAGTCCAGTAAGCCCATAGAGCGATAGGAAGTTCATCGACCCATTTGCCTCCGACCTTTTCCAGTCGTTTCTTCAGGATTGATTTTATAACCTTATTAACTGCTTCGACCTATCCGTTTGCTTGAGGGTGTGCAACTACAGAGAATTTCTTTTGGATGTGAAATCGTTTGCAGAAATCTTTGAATTCAGTGCTGTCGAATTGGGTTCCGTTGTCTGTAATTATGGTGTGTGGGAGACCGAATCGACAGATGATGTTACGAACCACAAAGTTGATTACTTTCTTCGTTGTAATGGTAGCGAGAGCTTCGGCTTCAGCCCACTTTGTAAAGTAATCAACTGCGACAATAGCGTACTTCGCTCCACCTTTTGCCAGAGGTAGAGCACCGATGATGTCGATGCCCTACATTGCGAACGGCCATTGGCTGACCATTTGCGTTATCTCAGTAGGAGGAGCTCTAGGAATTCGGGCATATTTCTGGCACCTATCACATTTCTTCACATATTCCAACGCATCGCGATTCATGGTAGGCCAGTAATATCCGTAACGAAGTATTTTCTTGGCAAGTGTCTGCCTCCCGGTGTGATCACCATATTCTCCTTCATGCACATCGCGTAGCACTTGTTTGATCTCATCGTAAGCGATACATCGAAGTAGGGGGACTGAGTACCCCCTTCTGTACATGAGTCCATTCTGGATGGTAAACCTTGACGCCTTTCGAAGGACTTGCCTTTTTTCATTCTTGTGCTCCGGCAGGGTTCCGTGCTCAATGTAATTTCTGAATGGAGTCATCCAGGAATCCCTTTTGGGGACGGATTCGCATACCCGGTTTATTTCCGCTCGGTCGATACTTGGGGAAGATAGCGTTTCCACGGGTACGAGTCCCATTTGTTGAGCTTTGCCTGTGCTGGCTAATTTCGCCAACGAATCGGCCTTTTGGTTGCGTTCTCGAGGTATACTGAATATGGCATAGTAATCGAAATGGTCTAGTACTTCCTTAACTCGCGCTAAATAAGCAGCCAACCTTCGATCCCTTGCTTGATACTCTCCTCGCACTTGGCACACAACCAATTGTGAATCACAATAAATTTCCACTGCGATAATCCTCAAATCTCTAGCAAGTTTCAAGCCGGCTAGGAGGGCTTCATATTCAGCTTCATTATTAGTCGCATGGAAATCGAACTTTAAGGCATAACATATGGATCGACCCTCGGGAGTTTCAAGCACAATACCGGTGCTTGAACACCGGTCGTTTGATGCTCCATCAGTATAAAGTTTCCAGACGTACTCGGGGGATTCACTGGCTTCAGGCAAGTCCTCTGGGATGGTAAATTCAGCTATGAAATCGGCTAGGACTTGTCCTTGTATGGTCCGTCTCGGAGCGTAAGTAAGGTCAAACTGGCTCAGTTCGATGTTCCACTTGAGTAACCTTCCAGACGTCTCAGGCCGCGAGAGGACCTGCCGTAACGGCTGGTCGGTGTAAACAATAATGGAATGTGCCTGGAAGTATGGTCGGAGTTTCCTTGATGCAATGACAAGGTAGTAAGCCAACTTTTCCAGCTTCGGATAATTTTTCTCAGCCTCAGTCAATCGTTTGCTGACATAGTATACGGGCCTCTGTATCTTGTTTTGCTCTCGGATTAACGCAGCGCTGATAGCATTTTCTGATATCGCCTAATATATGAACAGCTTCTCATGATCAATAGGCTTTGACAATATCGGTGGTGTAGACAGATGTTGGACTAGTGCTTGGAAAGCGCCCTCGCACTCTGTGGTCCATTCAAAGTTTCGTTTCCCTTGTCGAATCAGATCAAAGAAGGGAATGCATTTGTCAGTGGACTTTGAAATGAACCTGCTCAATGCTGCTACTTTCCCATTGAGACTCTGGACTTGCTTTATAGTTTTGGGAGTTTCAAGGTTTCTAATTGCCCAAATCTTCTAGGGATTGGCTTCGATTCCTCGGGCGTTAACGATGAACCCAAGGAGCTTTCCGGATGCAACTCCAAAGTGACATTTCAATGGGTTGAGCTTCATCTTGTACTCCCGAAGTATGCTGAATATAGTCTCCAGGTCTTTTACATGGTCGGTGGAGAGTCGTGACTTCACGAGCATGTCGTCCACATATACTTCCATTGTCTTCCCGATTTGATTAGCAAACATCCGATTGACCAACCGTTGGTAAGTGGCTCCGGCGTTCTTAAGTCCGAACGGCATAACCTTGTAACAGTAAAGTCCCAGATTGGTCACGAAGCTGTTGTGTTCTTGGTCGGGTAAATGCATCGGTATCTGATTGTAGCCTGAATACGCGTCCATGAAGGATAAGAGTTCATGTCCAGCCGTCGAATCCACTAGCTGATCAATCCTAGGGAGCGGGAAACTGTCTTTGGGGCATGCTTTATTTAGATCAGAACAGTCGACACATGTTCTCCACTTCCCATTTGGCTTTCGGACGAGTACAGGATTTGACACCCATTCGGGGTATAGTGCATCTCGAATGAATCCGTTCGCTTCAAGCTTTTCTACTTCCTCCTTAAGGGCGGCAGATCTCTCTGGATCCATACCGCGCCTTTTTTGTTTGACCGGGACATGCCGCGGGTCAATGTTCAGAGTGTGGCTCGCGATGTCTGGCGAGATCCCGCACATATCGGAGTATGTCCAGGCAAATACATCGAGATTTGCCCACAGAAATTCAACCAGTTCCTCTTGAGTTTGCTGGCTTAGCTGAGACCCAATCTTTATCATTTTTGAATCATCGTCACTGTCAACTGGGACATCAATCGTCAGTTCAGCCGGGGATGCTTGACTTTCCTTAGATTCTCCTTCGTCTTCCGTTTCTCTTGGGTCAAGATCCCTGAGGAATTGGTGGGGGTGCCCGGGCCTGGGCCCGGGCGTTAGTTGTCAATTATTGGCAAAACGGACGCAGAGAGATTCCTCTACGCCCTTTCTCTTCTCCTTTCGCTGCGCCTCCCGCAGCTCAGCAACATAACAGGCTCTGGCAGTGGCTTGATCTCCCTGCACGATCCCTATTCCATGGTCAGTAGGAAATTTCAAGGTCAGACACCAAGGGGCAATGGAAATTCTGAATTCCGCGAGGGCCGGTCAGCGCAAGAAAGCATTGTAAGGGGAGTCTATGTCCAAAATGATGAATTGCAATATCTGTACTCTCCGACGTTCTCCAACTCCCAATTCTACTGGCAGTTCCACCATCCCATTGGGTATAGATGCACTTCCGTTGAAACCATGGACCCGAGATTGACAAGGCTTCAAGTCCGCGGCTTCCATCTTCATTTGATCATAAGCTCGTTTGAACAGAATGTTCACAGAGCTTCCACTGTTAACTAAGATCCTTTTCATCCAAGCGGGGCCTACTTGTGCTGAGATGACCAGTGGATCGATAGTGGGAGCTTCAATTTTATTTGCGTCTTTGCTTCTGAATACGATGTCATCCGTCATCGTTTTCTGTTGCTTGGCCGGAGCTCCCTCACCAAGACTACTGTAACACTCGAAGTCCGCACGCCTAATAGAACTAGCATACGACTCCATTTCCTTCCAGCTTCGATCCGCTGGGTGAGGACCACCACTTATCGTGTTAATGACCAACCTCCCGTCCGCACGAGCGGGTTCTTCATGTCTTTCCTGATTCGGCGCATGGTTCTGATTTGATGGGCCCGCACCACCAGATTACGGCGCCCACACATACTGATCCAGCTTCCGCTCACGTATCAGCTTTTCAATGAGGTCTTGTAGGTGACGGCACTCATTGGTATTATGGCCATAACTTTCATGGAATCTACAGAACTTCCCCGTTTGGATTTGTCTTTCGGTTGGTGGTTTCGGGGCAGGGTTCTTATACTGCATGGTATTGCAGGTCTGCAAGTACACATTTTCCAATGACGTGTTCAATGGAGTGTAGTTTTCGTACATGGAAGCTCTACGCCATGGTCCACGATCCTGATAGCGTTTTTTGTTCTGATTTCTATTGTCCCTTTGCTGATTCTGCTTATTTTGGACGTTCAACTGAACTTTTCCAGAACTATCTCCGGTCTGTTTAACAGCGATGTTACTCTGGATACCTTCGATGTTGGGTCCTGCGTCATTCTATTGCCTAGACTGTCTCGTATCCTCCCTTCTCAGGAATTGGGCTGCCTTGGAATAGAAACGGTCCAATGACGCAGGTGGTTTCCCAGCCAACCAACTTCTGAACTCGGAATCAGCATCAATCCCCTTAGTCAGAGCCATCAGGATAGAGTTATTGTTGGGATTGCTTATTTTCGCACACGCAGCATGGAATCGCTCCAAGTAACGTCTAAGCGTTTCTCCAGGAGCTTGTGTAACACTAGACAGGGTGTTAACGTCCTTTGGCCTCCCCACATGCATACGGAATTGTTCGACAAATTTAGTGGCCATCTGGTTAAAGTTGGAGATGGATCGTGGTGGAAAACGAGTGAACCACATGGTAGCAATGCCTCCCAGGGAAATGGGGAAACTACGGCACTTTACTGCGTCATCATCTCTAGCAGCATTCATCAGCCATTCGTATTTCAGGACGTGTTGATTGGGGTCAGAACTCCCTTCATAAACTAGCAAAGCTGGCATCCTGAAGTGCCGAGGTGGTTCAGCACATAAAACATCATCGGTGAAAGGGGTATGACTTCGGGAGATTCCCCAGTCGTCATTAGATAAACCCTGACTTTCACGGATCATTTGGCGAATCATCGCTGGTATATCTGTCGTTTGGACACTCGGAGCATGTTGTGCCAAGGTGTGGTCGGGCTCCACAGCGCGAGTCTGGACTGGCCGCGGTCGACGGTTCGTGCCTCACCTCCTTGGTTCGACATCCTCTGGGACATAAGATTCAGGAGTCTGCTCCCGTTGATTATGTTGAGGATCAGCTTGGTTCCTAGCGTCACCTCCTCGCTCAGCAGTGGTGGTAGTAGCAATGTTGCCGGTAACATGATAAGGAGCAATTCCTCCCCGAGTTGAAGGTTCTGTGCGGAGGCTAACGGATGGTCCAGCTCTCGGTTGCCCCAGGTTCGAAGCAGGTTGTTGTCCCGTGGCCTGGGTGTAGCTTCCACCCAATGGTGGACGTGTGGATCTAGTTTAGCCATCGGAGGAGGCTGAGCTCTCTGTGGAGGAATGGGAACCTTGGTCTCTTCTAGATCTCCTTCGCCTTTGGCGATTTAGCTGGTTAGTCAACTCCGCGTTGGCGCGTAGTTGCTCCGCTAGTTGCTGTCGACTTTGGGTCAACTCCTGAAGCAATGTCTGGAATTCTTGTCTAGAGATTGGACCTGACGGATCTGAGGGTCCTGCAGCATTTAGGTTGGATGGAGGTGATTGCACTGGGTTTTGTCGGTCCCGTGCTCCTGGATCAGCGGCTGCAGAGGTGGTACGTGTGCTCACCATAATGAATTGATGAAGTCCTTTCCTAGATCTGATTGCAAATCTGAGTAGAATGGAAGGGCTTCGAAGTCCTAGATCTGGATCTTCTTCTTAGATTTATGCAATCCAATATAGATAGGAGATCCAAAGAGTGGGAGAAAAATTGGGTTTTCTCAGTGAAAGCACCAAAGTGTTTGTACCAAAATTGGACACAACACTCTTCGGAAGTCTTTGAAGAGATAAAGTGAAGAAATTAAATGTAAAAAGAGGATTTATCTAACGAAAACTCCAAATTTCAGAAATAAGTATAACTAGAATGTAGGGAGATATAAGGATTTAGAGTGGTTCGGCGTATTGCCTACGTCCACTATGAAGTAGTTTGCTTTATTGATCTTTCTTTGATGTTTACAAGTGAATGCAATGAATTACAAGAGTTAGCTACTGTTTGCAGCAGTGGATCTTGTTGATAGCAGCAGCGATAGAGTTCAGATCTGGATCTGGCGGAGTCCGGGCATTGGAGATCTCAAGGAGGAAGAAGAACCCCTTTTTTGTTGGCTTTGGGGGTCTATTTATAGGTGTAGGAGGCTGATATTTCGCTCAAATCTAGGGAGACCCTCTCTGGCACGTGACCAGGCCCGTACGCTCAAGCCCACAAAGTTTCGGTCCGATCCGTGATTGACACGAGCTGATTTCGACTCGCTCAAGATCTCATCCAATGGAGTCGAAATTTTGGCATGGACACTCTCTAGTATGCACGTAGTCTTCTGTGAAAATTTCATAGCATTTGGACTTGTAGATTGGGAGATATGATCGATACGAAATAGAGTTTTCGGTGGGCTGTTTCCTTCGACTCGCTTCCATTTCGACTCGCTTCCTCTTGACTCGATGATGTGGCGCTTCCTGGATCGTTCCGCCTTTAACGCTGTATTGATCGAGTCGAAGCGCACTCTGATTTGAGCGAGTCGAAGTGCGCCCAGATCGATCGAGTCGAAGCACGCGCTGGTCGAGCGAGTCAAAGTAAGCACTGGTCGAGCGAGTCGAAGTGTGCACTCTTGATGACTTTAAGCTAGAGCGAGTCGAAGAGAGCAGCTCCGATGGATGTGGAGCAAGTCGAACCTGATCGACTCGAGATTGGCCTCTGAGTGAAGCGAGTTGAAGACATCACTCCTGGGCGCTGTGAAGCAAGTCGAAGTCGGCTTCGAACTGAGTGTTGGGGAGCGAGTCGAAGCGAAGTGAGTCGATTGGTAGTTGATCTCCATCCAAACTTGCATCGTTCATAACTTGAGCATATGAACTCGGATTGTCTTGAGATTTGAAACAATGGCTTTCTTGGCTTAGCTTGCCGTGTCCTACCAATTTTGGCTCGATCCGGACTCGAACAAAATTCATCGATATCCGTGGTGAGCCCATGTATAACTGATCTCTGGGACGGACTGCTTACTGGTTACTAGTCAATTCCTTGGTATTACGGTCTTGCCAAAAGGCGGGATATCATGTGTTTAAACCATTTGCAAGAAAAGTTTTGGGTAATAAATTGTGACTCAACTGAAATCCCAATTTCCATATGTTTTAAAATATTGCGCTCATTATTCGGTTTAGCCGGGAGAGGACTTTGTGTCATATAACCCATTCCGAATAGTGATACTTCGTATATGGTAGCATTTGAAGACCGGTGTTGAAGACCGGGTATTTGTGAAAATGATAGGATAACCTATCGATTGTCTCTGCACTGGGTAGCGCCCGGTATAGAGATTCCCTAAGTGATGGGAAGTTTGATCGGGATTGTGAATACCCGGATTGCAAGGGCTTCTTTAGAAGTGCCTTCGGTTCTGTTCGAACCTGGAACAGACTTGTATGGTTGTATGTCTGACGCTACACTTTGAGATATAAAGCTGATTTCTTTCAAATACATTTTTGTTTGGTGGCAGAGAATTTATTCTCTTAGCTTAACACCCTTCTCTGAGACGTACGAGCTCAGAGGTTATGTAGTTGAAGGTTATCAGTGATATACTTCCAATTTGGTAGTGTGGCATGTTGAGTGTTGCTGTGTGTTGATGGTCATTTGCTGATCATTTGTTGATCAAAGCATGGCTTTATGAAAAAGTGTAGCTTTGTGGACGAGACCTCATCGAACCTCACAAACCGGAAATGGTCGAAACATGAAAGATGCGGCAAGGTTATGAGGGTCGCTCCCTTTAGGGTATGTCATTTCCTTCTGGAAAAAGGTGATATTATGGTATGGAGCCCAGATATTTACCTGTGTGGTTGCTCTAATCTCATTTACTGTGTGATCGAGGCGCCTCGGATAAAGGTCCCGAAGGACCGGGGGGTGGCATATTCGTGTAGTAGTTACCTAGTAAGAGGTAACCCGGCCTTGTGTTGGCAGAGAGCTAGTTAGTTCTCGGGACGTCCATCCAGAAGCGTACCCATTGACAGTAGGAAGTTCCTTAGCCTGACCATTTGTTGGAAATCCAAAGAAACAATATTAGCCTTGTACGGTTTTAGTTGTATAACCTACTATGGAATGTGATGGTAACCTGCTATTGAACATAGTAGCTATAGTAGGCATAGTTCGGAATGTCTATGCTGGCTAAGATTAATATTATACTTTCAAAATGTTTTCCACTATGCACTAATAATAATAATCCAATGATTTTGCGTAGTAAGCATGTTTGACTATCATAAGAAGAAATCTCCTCCAATTCTGCGTTTGCATTGTGTGTGTGGCGGGAGGTCTTATGGTAGTTTCATTTTCCAAAAAGCATTGCGGATTTCAATGTTTAAAATTCCTTTGTTGTTTGTTTAAAGATAAACTATTTTTGTTACTCACACCAGTCCCTTGACTGACCTGGAGTTTATTGTTTCTTTCCTAAACTCTGGGTGCCCACAATTTTCTACACGGGCAGTCTAGAGTTGGGTTTTTCAGATAGTCAGGTTTAGTAGACTAGTTGGAGCTAGTTCAGTTTTTGGAGATCAGGACTGACGTTGCTTATCTTGGTGCAACGTGATGGTGGTTCGAGCTGATGTTGGAGTTGTTGCACTCATTCTCTTTTGAGGATCATTTGGAGTTATCAGTTATGCTGTTTCCGCTGTAGCATTATTATTTGTCTCTGATATTGTTGTATCATATTGATATCATTGTTGTATATCATTCTGGATATTGTATTCATTGGAGTTGTATATGATATCATCTATTTCTTTCTTCCGGTGTGTTATTATACTTAATGGTTTTATAAGCTCCGGTGACCCAGATTCGGCGTTTGAATCTGCGGCATTTTGATTACAAGTGAAGTACGGGTGCCGATTTTCAGGATTTCTACAGGTGGAGCAAAGGAGAACGAAGTAGAATACCTTCTTCCAAATCCAGGTTCGGACCTGCAGAGGTTGCTTGTCTCAATGACGAGATTTCAAAAGATGGATTTTCTCCCTCATCAAAAACTAGTGATAGCTAGAGCCTGGGAGGAGGAGAAGATATGACCGGTGGTATGTACTCTTTGATAACTTGGTATGAGGAGGCCTCGATTGGTAAAGGAGGCAATGAAAGAACATCGGCGATTGTGGAGCTAGTTGTCAGAACAGAAGAGGTTGTTGGGAAGGATTCATTTTATAATTGTTGAATTGTGGCTTCTACCAACTCCTTAGAATGAAGTTTGATGAGAATGCCCTTAGTAACAAGCTGTGGTTCCTCAACAACACACTGTCTACGGCCATTCTCTAGGACCGACTGGTAGTAATGTCCTCAGAGTCGAAAAATTAATCAAGTATATCTATTTTCAAAACGGAAGGCCTTTCCACTTAGCCTTTTCCCTTTCATTTCTTATTATTTGATTGTGAATTTCAACCAAGATGCGAGGGTATTCTCCTCCAACGATCTCAAGTTCTTAGTTCTAAAAACCATCTCGTAATAGTGGAAGATAGCGGAGTCAATCTCTTTTGGTGGTAGCTTCTTTCTCGGCATCGGCTAGAGTAAGTTTATTCTGGATGTTGGGGACGATGACCTTTAGTTTGTCAATTTTGATTTATAGCTCAGGAAATTTCTTGGCCTTTGATTTTGATTTATCAAGTTTGGCTTTTAGCTAGGACATCTTCCCCTTCAAAACAATATGTTCACCTTTAATTTGGATGAAGTCGGCTTTAAATTGTATAGTTCTATTTCAAGTTGCTGACTCAAATATGTGCTTTCCGGACTTGCCACTCCACCACTTCCATCTTGCCATTGCGGTCTAGGATAGTCCCTTTTATATTGTACCTTTCTTTGTCCCAAGCCTTTTCACTCTCATCTAATTTCTTTTAAAGCTCTGCTATTTCTTTGTGTAGAGAAGCTATTAGCTCTTGATCCTTCTCCATTTCTTTTTCCTTATCTTCTATCAATGTGTGGTTCATGGTGTTTATACGACAAAGGTGTTTAACTACCTCTTGAAAGATTGATATCAATCGTGGAGGTTTTCAATCACCATATGGGCATTTTTCACCTTGTCTGTCGAAATCTCATCCGGGTTATAAGAAAATCACAGACCAGTAAGGTCTAAATCTAATAGCGAATAGCCCAAGCCAGGTCGTGGAAGTATAAACAAGGAACCGGTAGACAATGTAGGAATAACAGTTTCTTTACCACGATATTGATTTTGGTCAGTGGAGGATGTGGTAAGAGGAGCCAGAGAAGTAGCTGTATTGAAGGACCAAGACAAAGTTTCCTATATAGTCAAGAGTGGCAACAGGAATGGGACCTACAGAATAATGGAGGATGATCTAGGCGAGGAGGAGTGTGCTTGGTAAGAGAGTGGAGAGAGGGTGAATAACTCATCTTAAAATGGGATTTACGAAAGTGATGCGATGAAGATGAACACTCGAAACACAGAGAGCTTTAATCATGAGGAGAGCATGGACATTTATAGTTATAACAATCACATCGGTCTCCTTTATCCTCATGGCTTCTCCAGCATTAGCGATCCTCATTGGAATAATCGTCCTTGCAATGTCGATAGGATCTAGGAGAAGAGACGATTCATGCCTGTCTAATTTTTTATGAAGCCTACTATAGAACTTAGGTGGAGCCATTTAACTTGGAAAATGAAAGAAAGGAAAGAGATACAACCGATTTAGGGAACATGAAGATAGGTACAACATGATTAAGTGTTGTCCTAAGTGTGTGAGTGTGGTGCATTCCTATCTAAGCTACGGACCATGCTCGAAAGGCTGTGTTGAAGGAATGGGCATGCCCCTAAATGAAGTGATCTAAACGGGGCCCATTCCTACTAAAAGCTCATTGTAATCCAAGAAATTAATGAATTTGAAGTTTAATTTTCCTAGGTCATCTAGAGTTGGGTAGTTAAAAGGCCCAACAGCTTCGTTACCATGATTAGTAGGGTTCTATCCTTGTTCGCGCGAATGTTGGATCACAGACAGCTTTGAAAGACTCCCTTCTCAAGCGTCTATACTGGGGAGTAGGAATAATGTCTTCTTCCATGTCGATGTTCTCCCCAGTGGACTCTGTGTTGGAGTCATCTTCATTTTCTTCTTCTTCACCATCTCCTTCTTTTATAATCCTTCATCTTCTTCCTCTATCTCATCATTTTCGTCTTTTTCCTTATTATCATCCTATACAATGTATTTACATGTATAATTCCCCTTTAAGTATAAAATCATCTCGGTATTTTTTATTGTCAAAACAAATCTATTTATTTTATCTCAAAACAATAATAATCTCTTAAAAATGATAATATACTTTGAAATCCTTTATTATACATCTATTACTTCAAATACCTCAATACATTGTTATTTGATTGAAAATAATAATTTACGTTAACCGACTTTAAAAAACTAAAATATTATTACTTTACATCGAAGTAATAATATTTAGTCAAATCACTTTATTATCTTTCACAATTAGTTTATTACTATTCAACTCAAAACAATAATATTCCATTTCGAAACTCAAAAAGTCCATTTACTGTTATTTACCTTAATAACTTAGCCCAAAATACACTTGAATACACATCTTTATTATTATCATCACTATTCACAAAATATCTTATTTCATTATTCAAATAATAATAATAAAATATTTCCATAAACCTCTAAAATAATTATACTGTTATTTATTCAAAACAATACAGTCTTTCAATCCACATTATTTACCTCCTCTCAAAACCGCGTGCCGCCTCTAATTGTAACCCTAGCCAACCATTAACCACCACCTGCGCCACCCATCCTGTCTTGCTTCGATCTAACCATGCCCTCATGCCCAATGCACCCTGATGCCTCTGACCTACCTTGCACGGTCTCCTCCGGGCCGCCTTGGCACCATCGTCGCCACCCCTATTTCTTATATATTTCAAATTTTTTCGACCAATCTCGGTTGATCCAAGATGATCGACCACTATAGATGCATCCCATTCATCATCCCTATGCAACTGTACCCTCTAATAGTTGACTAGTCACCATTTCACTGTAGAGTCAAAATTAACAATATGTACGCCTAAGACTATTTCAGCAATTTCTAAACAACTTGAGCATTGGATGGAAAAACCATTTCCGCTCATCACCTTGCATCATCAAGAGCTTCGATTTGATATATTGTAAGGTAGGATTCAGACACTTTGAATTTTTAAATGATTAATTTTGATCTGCCATTAGGAAGAGATTAATAGGATTTCAGGATTAGGGCTGAAAAACGAAGTTGAAGCTGATGGCTAGGGTTTCTTAGCTTCATTTAAATAGTCATTTAGGTGGGTTATGTATCGTGTACCTAGTTTGGCCCAGAACAATTACATACGTTGTTTATAACTTGTAGAACCCCTATCTCCCAATTCATGATTCAAATTTTAACAAATTTACAGTCGAAAATAATCATCTCGAAAAGACTACGCAATGGTTATAATATCCAAATTACCTTTAAGAGAATTGCACTTCCCGTAATCCCACGAAACAACCCTCAACCAAATAAATAAACCATCATCGTTCACTTTAATCACAAAACATGGAGAAGTATACTAATTATAAGCTAACTACTTATAATGTGGTATACGACAACTACAAAACACAATCAATAATGGAACAATCAGTCCCATTCAAAATAATGAATGCAATTTTCTACACAAATACATTTCTATAATCATGCAATTAAAATTATAACATGTAAAATAAGACTCCATCAACAAAGAGTGAAAAAATCTCAATCATAAATCAACTCCATTCACAAATCATACCACGCATCTCAATAATCCAACCATACTAGCCTATAATAAAAGTTCATAAGAAATTCAGGTTGGTTCAAACATGCATGTACAAATAAATGTATAAACTAAAAAACAGTATAGCTCAATAAAATAAAGAATACATATTCAAAATAACAGTGTATCATCATCACACCTATTAACAAACAACACAAGTGCTAATCCCTATACCTACTACACATCCACCATAATATGTGTATTCTCAAAACTATCAGTGGACTTCCTCATAGTTTCATCCTTAAAATAATTGGTGTGCCATCTCATATTTACATCATCCAAAATATCATGTGTCCTTACTCATGGCTACGCTGCCTAAACGATATAGTGCCCACTTATGGCTGCCTCCTGAAATTAGTATATGCATACTCACGGCTATATCCTCAAAACAATAACATGTCTATATACTCATGCTGTAGCTGTATCAATCCTCAATTTCCAAACCTACTCAAATGGTAGAGAGTCTAAACCTACTCACACGGTCTTGTACCAAGCACTCTTAGACGTATAATGACACAAATGACCACTATCATAAGGTCAACCAATACTCAACATCTAAAGAGCATCGCATTCTCGTATATATGATAACACAAATGACTACCATCATAAGGTTAGCGAATACTCAACATCATAAGAGTATCACGTTATTGGATATATGATAATTCATATGATAATATCGTTTGATCCGAGACTACACAACATCTAGGTTCCATAAATGCTTGAACCTTAATGGCATTACATAGCCAAGAACTAGATCACGTTGCACAATCCACGGTAAAAGGATCACATTGCACAATCTAGGATAATCGAATCACATCATACAATCCAAGTGAACATCCTCACCTACCTCATTCTTTTCGAGCATACCTTGAAACCTACTAGTTATCTATGATCCCTTAACACATGTCCAGATAATAGAACAAATCGTATGTTCCACTTCACATGTTCATATCATCGAACTCCCATAGCACACGTGCCAATAATTGACACATCTATGTTCCATTTCATAAGCTCACATCATCGAACTTGCCTCCTCGGACCATCACTAAATGTTACACACACTTTTTCTCTTAAAGCATTCAATCTAGACAACTCACATCATCAAGTCATTGAAGTCCTGAACATTACTGGTCACTTCACAAAAATCCCTAGGTATGTATCCATGTCGGAATTCATCTTGTTCCAACCTCCACATCACATTGAAAAATATGGTTCCACATATCCTCTTATAGTCACTCTTTCATTTGATGATAGAGATGACTCACCCAAATACCAAAGAGGGATCTCGTATCCCTTTCGAGCAATAAGAGTTCTAATACATCGTAAAATCAAAACATAACAACCTTCTCTAGAATGGGCCTAATTTTCGACTTTATAAAATCCCATCAATCCTTAGGTCCATTCCAAAGCTAGCTATTGGTTGGTAAAATTAATCAAATAAACAATATACAAAGATGTCTATCTATGCTTTCAGAATCTCATAGCGGAAGGGATAAAAGATAATAACATAGCAAGTACCCGTTTCATAAATTTCCAAATCTCATAAATACAGTATTCCAAATATCAATACGATATCGTCTCAAAATAAAAAATCAACAAATCTAAAATCTGAGTACATCAGAATAAATCATAAACATAAATAAATAGCCATACTGCTACCAATCTTCAATGCCTCTTTTATGCATCATCATCATCATTATTCCCCTAACCAGTGGGTTGTAATGAGGAGGGAGTCAGAAAAATAATGTCCGATGAATGAAAATCTCAAGTCTTGCCATAATAGTATTTGGAAGGCATCATTTAAATGAGTATTATGTCTTACGCATTTTATACTATGTCTTTCCAAGTATACCTCAAACTATAAGCCAATGGCTCTTCTCCCCTAGTCTAGCTCTATAGCGTATCTCCAACCATAGGCCAATGGCCCTTTCCAGTCTAATTTCATAACTACAGCATGGATGCAACACAGCTATGGAATATATATTGGGTCCAATGACCCATCTCCGTCAATCATATCCTAACGATGCGAGAGAAAGTACCTCAGTCACTTAAGAACTTTTCAAATGGGAAATGGGCGGACTCTGACCATTTAATACCTAGACCCTAAGTAGGTCCCCGTCATTTAATGCTAAGACCCAAGGCAAAAGCCTCTCTGGTACTTCCTAGCTGTCATCGTAATAAATTCGATAAGGCCACTTAATACTTCTCAAATGGAGAAGATGCATATCCTCTAATAACCATTTAATACCTCTACCCCGAAGCGGACCCCCTTCAGAGATTTCCACTACCGCACCAAAAAGGTAATCCCAACCATTTAAGACTTCTTGAATGGGAAGGAGGCAGACTATACAATAGCCATTTAATACCTCCAACCCCAAAGCAAGCCCGTCCTGGATATCCATTCTATGGCCTGTAACCCAAACCGTGACGTCTTACATTAGTATGACTATTGGTAGGTGCTGATAGCCAGATTAGCTGGGCAGGATTACCCTACATAATTAGAACTAACCTCGGGTCCACCATGCATACTTATTATA
Organism: Allium fistulosum; assembly: GCA_030737815.1. Lineage (NCBI taxonomy): Eukaryota > Viridiplantae > Streptophyta > Magnoliopsida > Asparagales > Amaryllidaceae > Allium > Allium fistulosum. The sequence goes on from CM060905.1 coordinate 902,751,094, forward strand.
GGCGATGTCTCACATCTGTTCCAAAGTCACATTACTGGTAGCCAGATTAGTTGAGCAGACTTCTGTGTACTTTTAACTGACCTCACATCCCTTTAACTTAGTCATATTTGTGCTCTCCAACCTTAAGGAATTATATTAAAATATATGTATAATATATATACATAAAATACCTCATCTGCATTTATGCATTAAGGCCATATAAGGGAAACTCCTTATTTTGCCTTTTAATTATGGATTAATTTCCATAATTATTTTTAACTTCCTTTTTATAAAGTTTGTTATTATTTGGTAACCTATTTATTTTATACTTATGACTTATACGTTATTATTATATCTACACTTAACGTTAAATTTTAGCTAACTAGTTGTAACGACCCGTGTTTTACGTTTCAGAGGATCATAAATTATTATTATTTTATTCATGTGAGGTCATATGACTCTAAAATTTTGAAAAATGACTCTTAGGGACATTTTCCATATATATGATTTTTGTCGAATTTCTATATGACCATTTTGACACTGAAAATCTTTTTTGGACTATAACTTTGATAGGTTTCGAACTAGGTTCTCAAACCACTTACATGGCTTTAGAATGATGGTTTCTCATTTCGTAGAGTGGTCATAATAGAAAAACGAACTTATCGTTTAAAAATTATAGCTATTTTAAATTTTGGCTGCTGTTGGCCAGTTTTAATGGGTAATTAACTAAGACTATGCTTAGGCCCACTAACCCACATCGAAATTTGTGCTAACCGAAAGCTTAGGAACTGATCTAGGCCATTTCCACCTTCTCCAAAATAGTTCTAAACCTCCATTAACCCTAATTTCATCAAAAACCATATCTTTTCCTTAATAATCTTAACTAAATCGTTGATAGTGGGGTGATTAGCATATTAGAGCTAGAGATTATCATTTTGGATGATTTGAATCCTTCTCCTTTGCTTTCTATATCAGATCTAAGGGGAAAGAATTGTATTTTAGGTATTTGGTGAGTGGTTCTTGACCTCTCACTCTACTATGCATGTTTATATAGTTAAAAATGATGTTTTTGATATAATTTTGACCTTAAAACATTTTTCCAACCTTAAACACACTTCTATATATGTCTAAGGATGAATTTTAAAGGTTTAAAATGATTTTTAAGTGGTTTTGCAATCCCTTGTATTCATATGCATATGCTAGTATAAAAGTTAGATCTGGAAACTTAGTTATCACATTCTTATGTATTACATGTGTGAATGGATATTTACTTGTGTTATTTCATGATTGTATGTTGTGCTTTGATGTTGTTTGCTGGTGTTTTAGATACATAGAAAATTGGTTGGAAAATTGGATGAATCAAAGACAAAGATGATCGGAGTTGGATAAAACTTAGAGGGCAGGCTCTGGAGCATGGGAGAGTTTGGGGTTCAATTCTCATCAAAAAATTCGCTAAGCATATTAATTAGACAAGTCGGTGATTTTAGGGGATCTCTAGAGCATGATTAGCAGAGGTGGACCATAACAAGATGCAAAAGTTTGGCTAAGTGTTTGAGGTTCTACCGACTTGTTTCTAAAATTTAAAGATGAAGGCTTTGGCATGGGATCGTGTTGTTATGATGGATAGGTCGAGGTCCCAAGCACATGGAGAAGGAAGTACTATAAGCAAGGAAGAAGACTTAACCAAAAATTTCTTAAGCAAATAAGCCGATACCGACTTATTCATGTCGGTATCGAGTTATTTCTATTGATGTGATGGGAGTGAAACTTCCTAGAGAGGAAGCATAGACTCTGTAGATCATGCTGGAGGTGTTTGTTTATTCGCTTGGGGTTTGATGGTGACATAGTGGCACGATGATAGTTTTAGGACTTTGATGACAACTGGATGATGAAAGGAGTTAGGTTCCGATAATGGCGACTCAATGTTGAATGGAGTCACGAGAATGGTTATCCATAAAAGGGCTGATTCTAAGAAAGGTGACCTACGGATAGGATGGTTGAATAGTTCTATCATGGAATGGAGGAATTTAGATTGGTTTCTCGAGGATAGTGGAAATTAGATGGAGTAAAGAAAGGGCTTGGATAAACGTGCGAAGGGATCATTGATACTCGGAGTCTTTCTTATGTACTTAAACCAGGGGTACTGTGAGGACGCTCGTAGGTACGTTGAAATGCTACCTTGGAGCGGTTGAATGGATCCGTGTACCCTGGACTGGTTGAATGAGTTAAGTATCAACTTCAGGTTAAAGTGAGTACACTGAAAACCAGGATTTCCGTTAGTCCATGGCAGTAGAAAGGTCATACAACTTATCTTATATCCAGAGCACATTGAATGATTGTGAAGATTGTTTGATGGACGCTATGGTTTTTGATTGTTCTTCCGTAGTCTATCAGTGTAGGGACGTCATTAGAGATAGGTATTTAAGATATGGATACCTGGACACCCGTAGTGTACCCTTATTGTATTTGTATAGTAACATATTATGCTGTTATGTGCTAACTCTTTGTTTGCAGGGACATGTCAAGAATGATTTGTATACCCTTTGTTCCTTACTATATCGACTTGTATAGTATTTTGAGATTCATTTATCGCTCACACCAGACTGTTGTCTCGAGGATTTATGATTTTCTTCTTATTATCTTGTGTACTCTTAAATGCGTAGACTAGAGAGCAGATCTAGGTGCGACGCAGTAGCCATGTAGAGGACGAGCTGGATGGAGCTATCTCATATTATATATGGATTTCTTTGCTTATTCCATTGTGTAATATTATGGAGCCTTGGTAGTGCTTGCTTATTATTATGAGATAGTTGTTTGAGTTTATTTCCATTTTATAAACTCTATTACTAGTTGTATAACTCTATGAATCTGTACTCTGATATTTGGATCACTTAGTTATTACTGTCTCTCCTATCTTATACCTGTGATGTTCATTATATTTTATTTCATGCACTATGATATATATGACATGTTCTATGATGCTTATTTCATTTTAAAACCCTGATGATCATTCTACATCGATCGAGCACGTCGGCAGCGCACCATTTTATGTATATTGGATGCCGGTGGTGTAGTGCGATCGTTACATTTGGTATCAGAGGTTAGTTTACACGATTAACCTGAGTTGATACCGTGGTCCAGTAGAGATAGGAAGGGGCTATCACCTTTGACTGGATAGAGGGTATATATACACGAGAGAGTGCGTACTTGTTATATATTTTGGTTTTCAAAACTATATATTAGTATATATAGTATATAAGTCACATGCACACATGAGTACCATTGACACAGTTATCTTTTTGAGAAGCTTGTCATTCTTGTTAGATATCAAGAATGAGCTGGAAAATAAGAAGCACTATGAGGAACTCCATCTCCATAGTTAACAAAGGAGCCGGATCAGGGGTTACTAACCCTGAATTGTAAGCTATATTCAATGCAGTGATGGCGAACATACTTCAAAATGCCCAAGTGACCGCTCCAAATATTGCTGTTGGTGGTGGTGCTCAAGTGGAGGCGTCGAGAGCTGACTTTGCCAAGTTATTCAAAGATTACTCCACCCTTGTAGGCAAGCCCTTCCTTGGAATGGAGTCGGTTATCAAGGAAGGATTGGTTGGACACATGCGGGTGTATCATCAGTGATATGGAAGTAGATGATGCTATAAAGAGGAAGCTTGCCTCTAGACAGCTTCAAGGGTGGGCCATGAACTAGCAGAATTCTTGTACTATTGTCACACCTGACGATCAGTTTACTTGGGATCAGTTTAAGGCCAAGTTTGAGGAGAAGTTCATTCCAACTGCTCATAAGTTGGTATTATTAAGGAAATTTTCTAATTTGAGGCAAGGAGATATGTCTATCTCCGAATATGTTGCTGAGTTCGATGCTTTATTAAAATATGGGATGTCTTTCATCGACACTCCATTAAGGAAGAATAAGAAATCCATTATGGGTTTTGGATGACTATCTGGAGGAGAAGTTGGTTAATCATATCGACGAGCCATTCGAGAGACCTGTCAAGAAAGCTCTTTACTAGGAGAGTTTATACCCTAAGTCCAAATCAACTGTTGTTGCTAAGGAAGAGCCGAAACCACAATATAGCGATGGAGGCAAGAAGAAATGGAATGAAAATAAGAAGCACTTTCAGGGAAAGAACGCTCAGAAGATGGCTAAATAGGATCCTATTTGTTATGGTTGTGGTGGCAAGGGTCACTTGATCAGAGACTACAAATCTGACGGGAAGAAATGTTAAAACTTAGCAAACCCGGACATATACTGAAGAATTATCAGGAACTATCGTAGCGGAAACAAGTTTCAAGGCATTTGCTTTGGACAATGTTCTAACTTCGTCGTGTGCTTCCTTGGCAAAATAGAAGGGGAAGAGCATTGTTATTTAAGGCATGAATTCTATTGACGATGTTCCCATACGTGTTTTATTTAATATCGGGGCTTCACATTCCGTCATATCTAGTGATTTGGTAGATAGGCTGGGATTGAAATCCGAAATAGTTGGTCGACTCTTAATCGTGATGAACTCCGTTGGGGGCTCCATTGGCATGTGCATGGTTTATCATGGTTTGACCTTATCGAGTCATGGGTGCTCTTTTGTTTATGACTGCTTTGTTTTAAATTTCATTGGGTTTGGGATTATCATGAGAATGGACTGGCTAAGGAAGTATGTGGTAGTAGTGGATTGCGAGAAGCTGTTGGTGATGACTGGGGCTGTGGAGGGGCGAACGGTAGTAATTGACTGCCTGTCAGAGGTTGGGTTATGGTTATCTTTCTACATTCGCTTGAGACTCCACAAGATGGATTTTCTTCTGTGTCTATCATTAGAGAGTATTTGGATATGTTTGAGGAGGTGACCGGATTACCGTTGCATAGAGAGATTGATTTTCGTACAGACTTGATGAAGGATGGCAGACTGGTAGTTATGCCTTTGAGGCATATGGCACCCAAAAAACAGAAAGAGTTGGAGGTGCAATTAAATGATTTGTTGAAGATAGGGTTCATTCGTAGAAGCATATCTGAGTGGGATGCACCTGTAGTATTCGCCACTAAGGCGGATAGCTCTTTGAGGTTGTGTGTGGATTACTGTGAGCTGAATAAGGTGACAAATAAGAACAAGTATCCACTTCCATGTATTGATGATTTGTTCAACCGGCTCCATGGTGCAAAGGTGTCCTCTGAATTGGACCTCGCGATAGGATTTTACCAGTTGAGAGTAGCAAAGGAGGGTGTATCGATTACTGCGTTTCATATGCCTCTATGAGTGGTTGGTTATGCCTCGAGTTAACCAATGCTCCGACATAATTTTTTGATCTCATGAACCGTGTCTTCAGGGGACCATCTAAACAAGTTCATGCCTTTGCTCGTGGATGATATTATAATCTACTCTAGGGTAGAGGAGGATCGCAAGATGAACTTGAGGATTGTGCTTGGGTGTTAAGAAAGCACAAGTTTAAAGTGAAAATTTCAAAATGTCACTCCTGGTGGAGAGAGGTGAAATTCTTTGGTCATGTTGTCTCAGAGCTGGGGATAGCAGTAGATCCTACCAAGGTGGCAGCGGTTCAAGATTGGAGCCAACCCAAGAATGCTACGGATGTGAGGAGTTTCTTAGGACTGGCAGGATATTTTAGACACTTTATCAAGGACTTCTCGAAGTTAGCAGCACTTTGACCAATTTGACGAAAAAGAACCAGACTTTCATTTGGGAAGCACAATGTGAGCACACATTTGTAAGTCTATATGTGAGATTAACGGGTGCACCAGTATTGACTATTTCGAGCGAGAATGAGTAGCTAACAATATACACAGATGCCTATGGCACTAGATTAGATGCGGTGCTGATGCAGAAGGGAAAAGTTGTCGCCTATGCTAGTCGACAGCTGAAACCGCATGAGAGGAAGTATCCAACTCATGATTTGGAGCTGATGGCTGTAGTGTTGGCTTTGAAGATTTGGAGGCACTACTTATTATGAGAAAGGTTCAAGTTGTTTACGGATCATAAATCCTTAAAGTACATTTTCTCCCAAAAGGATCTCAACCTTCGCCAGCAGCGATGGTTGGAATTCTTGGCTTTTTATGATTTCAGCATTTCTTACACACCTGGTAAAGGGAACGCAGTCACCAATGCATTGAGTAGAAGACATGCCAGTTTTGGAGCGATGTTTATGGAGTGGAAATAGTTAGAGTATATTGCTGGCTATGACTTCAGACCCCATTGTGAGTTAGAGTTAGAGATACTGATAAGTTTGACTATCAGACCTACTCTAATCGAGCGGATCGGTACTAGTCAGAGGCGCGATGTTAGACTAGCAGAGATCATAGATAAAATAGATGGAGGAGTAGGGTCTAAAGATATAAAGAAATACAGACTCAACCGAGAAGGTTAGCTCAAATAAGGATGGGAGACTGTTTGTTCCCGATGTTGATGGATTACGAGATAAGGTGCTATGAGAGTGCCACCATTCCAGGTTGACCATACATCCCGACTGTAATAAGATGTACCGTGATATGAAACAGATCTATCATTGGAAGGGGATGAAGAAGGATGTTAGGGCATTCATCTCGAAATGTATGAACTGCTAATTGGTGAAGGCAGAGCAGAAGAAGCTAAGTGGGTTGTTACAACCGCTTGAAATTCCCGAATGAAAGTGGGAGCAAGTATTGATGGACTTTATTGATGGACTGTCGAGGACTCAAGCAAGGTACGGTAGAATTTGGGTCATAGTTAATCGATTGACCAAGAGTGCTAGATTTATACCCATTAAGTCAAGTAGAACGGCAGTCAAACTGACCGAGTTGCATGTGAAACGGGTTATATGATTTCATAGTGTGCCGCAGAGTATTGTGAGCGACCGAGATCCGTTGTTCATTAATGGGTTTGGAAGAGCTTACAAGAGGCGTTTGGTACCGAGCTGCATCTCAGTACAGCTAATCACCCACAAACGAATGGGGAGACCGAGAGAGTGAATCGTATATGGGAGGATCTCTTATGGGCTTGCACTTGATTTCGGAGGCTCGTGGGAGACCATCTGCATTTAGTAGAGTTTGCATACAAAACTATCAGTCTAGTATCGGTATGACACCATGTGAAGCATTATGGCTGATCATGTAACACTTCTTCCTGTTCGTGGGAAGCGACGAGAAACTGATACATGAGCCAGATATGATCAGGGAAATCTTAGAGAAGATAGAGATCATTCGATAGTGAACGAAAGCTGTCCAGGATAGGCAGAAAAGCTACGCCGATAGAAGACGTAGATATTTGCAGTTTTCTATTGACGATATGGTGTTTGTGAGACTTCTCCTTCAAACAATGTTATTCAATTCGGTAGGAAGGAGAATTTAGCACCAAGATTTGCAGGTCCTTTTTTGATAACAGAGAGGATTGGGAACCTAGTATATAGGGTCAACTTACCTCAGAAGATGGCGGGTGTGCACAATGTCTTCCATGTTTCTCACTTGCAGAAGTTTTTGCACGACTCAGGCATGTTGATTACACCAAATAAACTGGATGATATCGAGACTGAAGCAGAAGCTTCAAGACCTCGTAGGTTGGTTCGTATTGTCGGACGTGATATGAAACAGCTTAGGAGAAAGACAGCGGAGTTAATAAAGGTTCAATAGGGTGAAAGTGGAGACGATTGCACATTGGAAACCGAGGAGAGCATGAGGGACACATATTCGGAACTCTTTGCATGGTAAAACCTACTATTTACCATACTTACTTTCACCTTTGATATCATATATGATAGTGTAGCATCTTGCATGCTACGATAGGTGTAACGAGCCGCCTTTTCGAACCCTAGAAGTTGACACTAATACATCCATAGTATTCACGTGCCGAACAACTAACTGTCGGAAAGACAGATTGTTAGGGGAAAGAAAGGAGATAGAAGATTGAAGAAACTAAACAATCACAGAATCTCACAACGCAACAGAATAACATATATTAATCAACATAATACTTTACAGAGTCATTTCAAAAATGATACATCAGAGTCATACTAATACAAATTCTACCCTTGGACAGTTATAACAGCTTGTCCCTATCTAACTGATACAAGATACATATAATACAGTGGAAATAAGATAATAACTAGCTATCAATGAAGCCTCTCGCTCCAAGCTCCTCCAAGATGCATCCGTGGGAAACCTGAACTACTTGGATGTTCATAAAAATTTAAGCACCTAAGAGTTTTAGGGAAAGAAAATAAAACTCCGGGTCAGACATGGGTCTGGTGTGAGTAAACTCAAACAACTGAATTATTATGTTTAAAACCCTTTTAAAATCAAAGGTATGATAGGTATCTCATAAGACCACGCCACACATAAACACTGACGGGTTTTTACCTTACGATAACCAAAACACTTTTTATAGAAAATATAATGATATTATAATAATGTCTAGAGGCCAAAGTAAAACATGAAAATAGTTGAAATGCTTGCATCTCACATTTCAACATAGTTGGGCATAATCAAAACCGTATGACACTTATTGGAGAATGGATTCCATACTATGACAAGGCACCGGGGTACCACCTATCACGGTACATGTTTAGAAAATGCACCGAGGACCTCATCGGGATCCCCTGCCAAGACAAGACCAGCCTACCCCTAACTGGATAGTACCAATATGTCATCACCCCGGTTGCTTTGCAACTCTTTTTATTTGAGATCTCATGCAGAACCAATCCTTAAAAATGTAGATGTATCTAGAAAGGTGATGACGCACCCTAATGGGAGCGACCCACTAAGCCTTGCTACATCTCCTATGATTTTAGTCATTCCTGGTTGATGAGGCTTGAGGATACGCTTACCTTTTAAATAGCAATCCCTCTTGGAATGCTAACACTGCCTTCCAGGCAGTAATGTAGTGCCAGCATTCATCCATACAAGTTATCCAGGATAAGGACAAACCAAAGGCACTACTTCTACTATATCCATTTTGAAATCACCCTCAGAACTAGTAGCAAGCAGCCCTTGCACTTCAATGCTCCGTCTTCGATTGCATATTCTTCAAGATGTCTTTAGTTCGAAACGCTTGAGTTGGATCGAAGTAGTTTTCGGATAACACATCTGATCTCGGTCTCTTCGAAACAACTTTCGATAATTTCCGGTAAACTTAACCTCGGTTCTTTAGGAAATAAATAGACAAAGATACGAATGGAGTTCACCTCCTAACCGTTAGTGGATGGATTTCCTTATCATTTATCCTAGAAGAACGAAACAAGGTTTATACGCACAGTACAAGATCATTGGGGATGATTGTGCCATATAACTCACGTGTTTCTCCTAGACATTTCCAAAGTTACGTTTAGGTTCAGATTTTATAGTCAGTTATTTAACTATCAAATAAACAATCATCCAACATTGATTTGATTCCATATGGGATCCACTAAGCCTTTATTAATTAATCTTTAATTAATTAAAACACTTTGCAAAACTTGATCGAAAGATCTTTTTAAAAAACTATTCCCAAAACCCTTTACATCCCTTTTATACTTGGGAAACATTTTTACTTATCTCAAAAATATAACTATTTACCAAAAACATTTGGAAAATTCCCTTTTCCCAAATTCCATGTTAAATGACTAAGAATTTCCATTTTCAAAACATCACTTACTATAAAACCCATTCACTTTATAAAACTCATTCACTTATTCCTTATAAAAATTCTTTTTATAAGTTCACTTCATATTTCAAACCTCCTTATAAATTTTTAAACAAGATTTAAACTTCATTTTAAAATCTCTAAAATGATTTATCAAATCTCTTTCCATGTATAAAACTCTTTATAAATTTTCCTTTATAAAACATCTTTGACATTACAAAATATCATTTACAGAATCTCATTTTTAAATCATTTTACATAAACACTTTTATTTAGTAAAACCCTTTTATTAAAACAAGTTTTTATTTATAAATATCTTTATAAAAAAATTATATAACGTGAAGTCATTTATAAACTTTAAAACCCCAGACCAATAAAAAGAATTGAATTTAATTCAAAATCATACTTCATAAATTCAAAAGGAGACTTAGCAATCCCAATAACACTAATTCAAGTTACCATTTAATTTCAATTCCATTTTCAAGTCATTCAACAATTTATTTACATAACTCAACATATATGTAAATACACATCATATTCAAATCAGGAAATAATATGTCAATATAAACTAACTGGCATATACATGTCCAAATAACACAACATGATAGTGATTTGTCTTGCTAAATAAATGTCTAACAATCAATCAATTTACCTATAGCATAATGAAGATTTATTCTGCTAATACATAAGTCCATACAATCAAATAACCAATCTATAGCAGAACGAAGATTTATTATGCTAATCTATGTCCACAACAATCAACTCACACACATTATAGCTGAACAAAGATTTATTCTACTAACACATATCCACATAATCACACCATTTACATAACTCTTTCACAGTTGTTTGTCTACTTAATGGTATTGACATTTGAATTCCTTGTGTTCAAAACCATCTTTGAAAAAGAAGTACCTTTAACAATTTGATTCTTGGAAAACAAGGATTTAAAACTTAAGACACCCTTTAAAATGATTAATTACAAGATACACTCTAATTAAATAATAATTAATCTTTATTAAATTTGAACTTAATTTAATTATACATTAATAATTAATTAAACCTTTAATAAATAATTTATTTATAAATTAAACCCTTAATTAATCCTTTATTAATATTAAATAATAATTTAAAACCTTTATTAATAATTAACTATTAATTAATCTCAATTAATTAAATAATATTTTAATTAAAACTTAAATAATAAATTAAACCTTAAATAAATAATTTATTTTAAATCAAAACCTTAATTAATTAAAATAATTGGTTTATTTAAATAGTTGACCTTATACTTAATTAATAATAAATTAAAAATATGCTATATACTTAAATTATATTAAAAATTAATCTTACTAAATTAATAATTAATTAAAATTAATATTATCCTTAAAAGATAATTAATTAATAACTGATCTTTACTTAATTATAATTAATAAACCCTGTTTAATATTAATTAGTTATTAATTATTTAAACTTAATTAATAAAAATTTAATCATTTAAAAACTTAATCAACTTTATAAAACATAATTATTAAGTTTATAAAACAATTTCAAAACACTTTAAGTTAATAAAACCAAATTTTGCAAAAATCGGGTTTTTAAGCGAAATTGCATCCATAGCGACTATTGCTCCGAATACCATAACTTTCAAACTTGTTTAACATCTCAAATATCCTTTAAAACTCATACCTTTAATTTGAATTACTTTACTAACTTAGCATAAACTTTTTGGAGCAAAACTAAAGTTAGAAAACATTATTAAACTTTTTGTTAAAACAAGGCGACTAAAACAAGTTTGAACCCAAGGAATCTCCATGTCACTTAGCAAGTTCAAGTGTTAATTTTTTTAGCATACATCACATACACATGTCTAACCATCCATAAACATATCACCATCATAGCACAACCAAATATCACATCTTTATAACCAAACACATCACTTAAGCCTTCGATTCACTAGTCAAAATCTAAACCACAACTAGCAATCCATTCATATATTCAAACGACACAATAATCCAACCAAACAATCAAATTATTTTACCACCAATTAGTCAATACATATAAAGGTAAAAAATTCCCAAAAAGTAAGAAGTTTACTCACCAAATTTTTTGGAAACTTGAAATACTTTAGCGTTCGAAAAGCTTGGAAAAACCACGAAATCCACTCAAAAATAGGTCATTTTATTCTCGATTTTTGGACCATTTATTCTCGGAATTTGAAAATGTAGCCAAAAGAAAAGTTTTAGATGATTCTTTTTTATCATATAAAAAATAATTATTCAATTTGGATAATTTTTGAGGAAGTTAGGATCAAAACGGTGAATGAAATTTTCGGACTTCATAATCTAGGTTAAAAAACACTCTCGAAAAAAAAAATGGATTTTTGGAGTATCTAAGCTCGAAATCAGAAAAGTGGTAAACTACAAAATTGTAGCCACTGGAATTATACATGCTTTGGAAAAAAGAAAACCATGGTTTGGATAAGGTTATAGGATGTTACGGCCGATAGAAGTTGGGGTAAAATGGAGGAATTTTGAAATTGAAAAGAGGAGTTTAAAACAAGTTTGAACATTCAAAAAATTTTTAAAACTTTTGCTTTTGAAAGCTTAAAACTAAAAGGAGAAACCATGGAAGATGTTTTCAAGCTTAGGAAATTTTCAAAGTGAACAAAGAATGATAAAAATGAAAAAGAAAGTAGAAAATTTGTTTTTTATAAAAAGTGAAATATACAAAATTACCTATCTACCCTTACCTAACACCCTCCACTACCTTGCGCCACCTCACCACCCTTTCCTCCCTCCCTCTTCTCACGTTTTTGGCTTTGTCTCCTCCTTCATAAACACTAGCAAACATGTTTAGACATATTTTGGTACCTTAATGTACCTTTGTCTTCACATGATGTGACATATAACCCTTTTTCTTAATTATATACATATATACATGTATTTTACCTTATATACTAAGGTGAATACACATACACACATATGAAATGAAATCCTAACTTCAGTTATAAATGAATGTATATACATTTTTTTTTTCTTTTATCACAACATTTTCGATAACTTTTAGCCGACGAAAAATCGAAAAATGAATTCCGGTCACATTTTCAATCTTTCTTCGAACTAAATATTTTTGTAAACAAATTTTGAAAAATGTTTCACCTCATTATTTATTATTATAAAAGATTTTTGTTTTTATTATAAAACTTATTATTTCAATATTTAAAATTAATTAAATATTCGCAAATTAAAGTAGTGGAATTCCAGGTCATTACAATAGGTTTGCTTATGTTATTAATGGCATGACTGCTTGTTTGATGTATTTGATGGTTGCATATGATTGATAGGTATTTAGGGTAATTATGATTGACTATTCCTTTATTTATTTGGGGGTTTCAGGGGCAAAATTCCTAAAGGAGAGAGAGTGTAACAACCCATGTTTTGTGTATAGAGGATCGTAAAATATTATTATTTTAGTCATGTGAGGTCGTATGACTCTAAAATTTTGGAAAGTGACTCTTAGGGATATTTTCCATGTCTATGATTTCTTTGCTGAATTTCTTTGTGACTATTCTAACCCTAAAAATCTTGTTTGGACTATAAATTTTGATAGGAGTCGAATTAGAGTCTCAAACCACTTTCATTGCTTTAGAATGATAGTTTCCCATTCCGTAGAGTGGTTCATATTAGAAAAACAGACTTATCGTTTGAAAGTTATAGCAGTTTTAAGTTTTGGCTGTTGTTGGCCAGTTTTAGTGGGTAATTAACCGAGCCCACGCTTAGGCTCACTAACCCATTTTGAATTTGTGCTAAAGGGAGGCTATAGAAACTGATGTAGTTCATTTCCATTTTCACTAAAATAGTTCTAAACCTCCATTAACCCTAATTTCATCAAAAATCACATCTTCCCCTTACTAATCTTGGCCAAATCATTGATTAGAGGGGTGATTAGCATATAATTCGAGTGATTTAAATCCTTCTCCTTTGTTGTCTACTTCAGATCTAAAGGGAAAGAATGGTATTTTGGTATTAGTTGAGTGGTTCTTGACCTCTTACTCTATTATGCATGTTTATATAATTAAAAATGATGGTTTTGATATGATTTGACCTTAAAACATTTTTCTAACCTTAACCACACTTATATATATATATATATAAGGATGAATTTTAAAGTTTAAAATGATTTTTAAGTGGTTTTGCAATCCCTTGTACTCATATGCATAAATTAGTGTAAAAGTTAAATCTAAATTGAGATTTACTTGGTTACCACATTCTTATGTATTGCATGTGTGAATGGATATTTACTTATGTTATTTCATGATTGCATGCTTTGCTTTGATGTTGTATGTTAGTGTTTTAAATACATAGGAAATTGGTTGGAAAATTGGATTAATCGAAAGCAAATATGGTCGAAATTGGATGAAACATGGAGGGCGGGCTCTGGAGCATGGGAAGTATGTGGAGTTCAAGTCGCATCGTAAAATCCACTAAGCAAACAAAGCGGTACCAACTTATCCATGTCGGTACAGTTAGCACCAAAATTGGTCACTAACACCCGTAGAATTTCATGGACATCAGCGAATTAATGGAATCTAGAGAACAAAGCATAAAAGTAAATTGACACAAAGATTTTATAGTGGTTCGGCAATCTCGGCCTACGTCCACTTCAAATTTCATTCATTCTTCATTTGATTACAATTACATGAGTTGTTCGATTGGCTAGAATCATTGATACAAGTTTATAAGAAAAATAGCCATAGCAGAGTATTTGGAGTAGGAAGAAGAAGATGATGAAGTCCCCCCAAAAAGAGAGAGCGCGCCCCCCAAAAATGGCCCCCTACCCATGTATTTATAGACGAAAGTAGCCTTCAGCCTAACTGACATCTTCAAGCCTGGACCCCTTTGGCCACTTGGGCCCACCATAAGAAAAGCTCAGCCCAACACACTATGCTGACCTCACTTATACACTCTTCAACTTATCAAACATCTATGCCGACACCAATTCCACCAAGCTAACCTTCATCATTCTGACATCCTATATCACCTATCCGTTGATCTTATTTACCCTGGGCTGGATATAACTGTTCGGATATCATGTTCTGGTCATATTATTATCGTCTTATGGCCATCTTTCTCATCAATAGTCAAGTCCGGTCCTCGTAATCACCTTTGTGTAGCCGGGCCGAAAGGCCGGATAACATTTGCCCCCCAAAGTACGTCTTGTTGCATACATGACGTGCTTTGAGTCGAAGCAAGTTAGAGTCTCCAGAAAGAAATCCATCATATTTTCTGAACAGTCATTATTCTTCAATTTTATCCTCCTAAAGTGTCGTATCCTTCTTTGGTCGTCATAACGCTTGGTCGATTCTCAATAGTATAAACTCAGGATTGTAGTTCATTAGTGGCCACCTGTGTCCGGTTCTTTAGGGCTAGTAAACTTCGGCTATCTAATCTAGTCTTTTCTTAATAACCCTAAGTGAAAATCCAATTTCTGTTGATTTCAAGAAGTCGAATTTTATGAATATAAACATGCACATTCAGGTACATGTTCTTACCATTGGCTCCCGGATGCATTTTATATGTTCATGAGTCATCACCAATTCATTCTAGTTTAATTGCATTTCGATTGCAATTCCTTTTTATTTTTTTAAATATTGGTTGTAATCAGCCACTCGATGAGAGGGGACTTCAAGTTCTACGTGGATGATGGCCTTGGAGCCGTAAGTAAGGGCGAATGGAGTATGGCCAGTCGCGAACTCTCGGGTAGTTCTGCAATCCCATAATGCTATTGGGAGCTCATTTATCCATTTACCTCTAGCCTTTTCCAAACCTCTCTTCAGAATAGACTTTATGATTTTGTTCACAGCTTTAACATGTCCATTTGCTTGAGGGAGAGCAAATACCGCAAATCTCTTTTCAATATGATGCTAACGGTAGAAGTTTTCAAATTTAGCGTTGTTGAATTGAGCTTCATTACCGGTCGGTTTGTGGAAGGTCATAATGACAGATGACACACTAGAAAGTGTAGTTGATTATTTTCTAAGTCATGGTATTGGTTAAAAGTTCTGCATCTGCCTATTTGGTGAAGTAATCAACTGCTACGATGATGTATTTCGCACCACCTTTAGGATCGGCAAGAAGATGATGATGTCAATGCCTCCAAGTGCCAAATGGCTATGTATTAGCCATTTGAGTAATTTCCATCAGCGGGGCTCTCAAAATTTTTGCAAACATCTTGCACTCGTCGCATTGTCTAGCATGATCAGTTGCATGTCGATTGACAGTTGGCCAGTAATACCCATAACGGAGTATTTTCTTTATTAGGGTTTTGCTTTTTGGTGTGATCGCTGCATTTTTCTTCATGAACTTCTCTGAAGACTTGTTTGATTTCATCATGGGTGACTTCTTCTTGGATGATTTGGAGTGAAGCTTAGAGGAGGATCTGTCGTTTTCCATTCCTCCATTCAGTAAGAACTCCTCATTGTAGATAGTCTTTGATAGGAGTTAACCGTGACCCCTTTTCTGGCTCTGTCTCCAAGAGCTAGCCGATCTCCATCCGTCAATTCTTGGAATATTAAGTATTTCAACCGGAACAAAGTATGTCCATTGCGCGTCCTTGAGACTGGCCAGCCTGGCCAGTGACTTGACTCTTTTCATTGTGTTTGCTAAGGATGTGTAATGATGTAATATGTGAAGTTGGCTAGTAGCTCTTGGAACTGGCCGAGATAAGGAGCAAGACAATGCCCCATGGCAAGATTAACTTCCTAACTTTGCATGCTACCAATCAGGAATCATAAAAGATATGTAAAGTTTCCACTCCAAGTTCTCTAGCAAGTTTGAGGCTGGCGGTCGAGGCTTCATACTAAGCATCATTGTTTATTGCGCAGGAATCGAGTTTCAGGACGTAGCAGATCGATCGTTCCTCAGGAGTCATTAACACGACTCCTGTGCCATAACACTGATCATTGGATGCTTCATCCGTGTACATTTTCCATCTGTTGGTTGGTTCTCCACTACTCTTCAATTAGTCTTCTGATGTAGTGAATTCAGATATGAGGTCTACTTATTTCCATCCTTGGATAGCCCTTCGAGGGAAATAAGTGATACCGAATTGGCTTAGTTCGATATTCTATTTAAGTAGTCTTTCAGACGTCTCAGTTCGTTTGTATGCCCTGTCGCAACTGCTGGTAGGCATAGACGCTAATGGGGTGAGCCTAAAAGTAAGAGTGGAGCTTTCATGATGAAATCAATAGACATTACGCTAGCTTTTATAGCTTCAGGTCGATATCCAATGCATGGCTCGTGATAGTCGATGAAATCACACATGCATGTCAGAATGGGTCCAAGGGAACATATCATCATTTATTCAGAAAAATCCAACTAATTCTTTTACCATCATTGCACTGAGCTGTGATCTGATATTCAGCACTCAGAAAGGGTCGCCATGGCTGGCTGTAATGTCGACTGTCAGCTTAGCGGGTGTAATCTCAGATTCTTTGAGTTCAGATATAACTATTTTGCCTAACATTCAATGTGAAATATGGTTGGGATGGTCAAAGTTGATGGTTGCTCTGGTCGAATCCTAGAGTCTTGTCATGAGTTATTAAATCTGATAGTGAAGGGCTTTGAATGCTCTGATCGATTATCTGCAAATGGCCAAAGATCAGGCTTAGAAGCACGTTGAAGAAAATGTCGAGTAGGGGTCAGCCTCAAGTTGCGTGAAGCTGCATAGTTGGATCTTTCTTTGAGTTTGGAGTTGTTTGTATATTCGAGTAATGCACTTTCCATTCAACGCATTCATAATCTTTTATCCGTCCTTCGGGTTAGAGTGATAGTCAGTTGCCAATGAGCTTAGGCATTGATTTAATGGTTCTATCGCAAGGCATTCTTTCGGTCGTAGAACTTGAATAGTTGTAAACACTATATATAAGTCTCAATATTGAGCTATCGTAGCCAGTCTTTGGATGATCACGCTTCTGCTCCCAGTCTCGGGTTGACAAATGTACTACGTGGACGGTTGAGTCTCATCCTAGCTATGTTTATACTCTCACCAAAACTCCAAAGACATAGAGTTGATCGATGAATAGTCGGTTCACATTCGTCCTGCTTCTCGCTCATGCCCCCAAGTCTGGGGTATATACCGATAAGTAGGAAGGCCAGCCATGCCCACTTTAGCTTTACTCTTTTTCCCGTTGAATCGTGGGATCAGGTCAGTTGATGGAAGGCAGAGTCTCACCTATCCTGGATTGCATTGTGGTTTTTCATTCCAAGGGGAATACTTTGATGCCTCGTCAGTTTCTGGGCATAAGTTGGGTACTGAACGGTCAGCCACGTCCACCTTGGTTCATGTTCTGTAATCAGATCTTGTTGTAAAGTTGGCTCAAGTGCAGTCGAGTCATGCTCATCCAGTTTCATATTCCTCCCGATGGATCGAAGGAGGGTGCTGGAGAATTAATGACCAAGTCCTCGTGGTTTACTCTCCTTTCCACAATCTGGTGGTCATAGTTTTTCAAGGGACATTTGGGTCACATTCGTATGTGCTTGGTACGGATCAATATTGACTCTCGATCTGAGGTATGATATAGTCGGTTGCCCGTAGCTTTGGATGCCATTTCGATTGATTCTATGTTGAGGTATCCTTGCAGTCGTTGCCTTAAGTTGTAAAGAACGCCAGGCTAGAGCTATAATGAGCTATCGTATTTATCTTTTAGTGATTTGTACTCCTGCTCCTAGCATTGATTTAGCCAAGCCACAAGTCGGATGGTCGAAATCCATCCTTAGCGAGTAAATACTCCTTATGTCGATTTCGGGCCGAAGTTTGCGGAATAGAGAAAGGTTGGAATCTACTCGTCTATTTATCGATGTTTATATGCCACTCTACATTCGGGTGACTTAGAGTTATTCTTCCCCCGGTCGACTCATGCCCAATTTGTGTTCATGCCTCGATCCACTCTCCAGGGATTTAGAGATTTGTCGAACGGTTTATGCTCTAGTTCACAGTCAAGGGTGTAGAGATTTTCGTAAAGTCGTTTATACTCAAGTCCGCGCTCTGGGACTCAAAGTACTCTAGTCCGCTTCAGGGACTTAGAGATTTTTGTCAAGTCGTTTATTCACTAGTCCGTGCTGTTGGGACTGAGAATACTCTAATCCGCTTCAGG
Source organism: Allium fistulosum (assembly GCA_030737815.1). Classification (NCBI taxonomy): domain Eukaryota; kingdom Viridiplantae; phylum Streptophyta; class Magnoliopsida; order Asparagales; family Amaryllidaceae; genus Allium; species Allium fistulosum. Next base: position 902,769,844 of record CM060905.1, read on the forward strand.
GACAGAGAGATTTTTCCCAAGTCGTTTATACTCTAGTCCGCTCTCATGGGACTGAGAGTACTCTAGTCTGCTTTAAGGACTTAGAGATTTTTCTCAAGTCATTTATACTTTAGTCCGCGCTCTGGGGACTGAGAGTACTCTAGTCCGCTTCAGGGACTTAGAGATTTTTTTCAAGTCGTTTATACTCTAGTCCGCGCTCTGGGGACTCAGAGTATTGTAGTCCGTTTCAGGTACCTAGAGATTTTTCTCAAGTCGTTTATACTCTAGTCCGCGCTCTGGGGACTCAGAGTACTCTAGTCCGCTTCAGGGACTTAGAGATTTTTCTTAAGTCTTTTATACTCTAGTCCGTGCTCTGGGGACTGTGAGTACTCTAGTCCGCTTTAGGGACTTAGAAATTTTCTCAAGTCGTTTATACTCTAGTCCACGCTCTGAGGACTCAGAGTACTCTAGTCCGCTTCAGGGACCTAGAGATTTTTCTCAAGTCGTTTATACTCTAGTCCGCGCTCTGGGGACTCAGAGTGCTCTAGTCCGCTTTTGGGACTTAGAGATTTTTCTCAAGTCGTTTACAGTCTAGTCCACGCTCTGTGGACTGTGAGTACTCTAGTCCGCTTCAGGGACTTAGAGATTTTTCTCAAGTCGCTTATACTCTAATCCGCGCTCTGGGGACTGAGAGTACTGTAGTCCGCTTCAGGGACTTAGAGATTTTTCTCAAGTCGTTTATACTCTAGTCCACGCTCGGGGGACTGAGAGTACTGTAGTCCGCTTCAGGGACCTAGAGATTTTTCTCAAGTCGTTTATACTCTAGTCCGCGCTCTGGGGACTGAGAGTACTCTAGTCCGCTTCAGGGACTTATAGATTTTTCTCAAGTCGTTTATACTCTAGTCCGCGCTCAGGAGAATAAGGGTACTCTAGTCCGCTTCAGGGACTTAGAGATTTTTCTCAAGTCGTTTATACTCTAGTCCGCGCTCTGGGACTCAGAGTATTCTAGTCCGCTTCAGGGACTTAGAGATTTTTCTCAAGTCGTTTATACTCTAGTCCGCGCTCTTGGGACTCAGAGTACTCTAGTCCGCTTCAGGGACTTAGAGATTTTTCTCTAGTCGTTTATACTCTAGTCCGCGTTCAAGGGACTCAGAGTACTCTATTCCGCTTCAGGGAATTAGAGATTTTTCTCAAGTCGCTTATACTCTAGTCCACGCTCTAGGGACTGAGAGTACTCTACTCCGTTTCAAGGACTTAGAGATTTTTCTTAAGTCGTTTATACTCTAGTCCACACTCTGAGGACTGAGAGTACCCTAGTCCGCTTTAGGGACCTAAAGATTTATCTCAAGTCGTTTATACTCTAGTCCGCGCTCTGGGGACTGAGAGTACTCTAGTTCGCTTCAGGGACTTAGAGATTTTTCTCAAGTTGCTTATACTCTAGTCCACGCTCTGGGGACTGAGAGTAATCTAGTCCGCTTCAGGGACTTAGAGATTTTTCTCAAGCCGTTTATACTCCTAGTCCACTCTCTGGGGACTGAGAGTACTCTAGTCCGCTTTAGGGACTTAGAGATTTTTCTCAAGTCGTTTATACTCTATTCCGCACTCTGGAGACTCAGAGTACTCTAGTCCGCTTCAGGAACTTAGAGATTTTTCTCAAGTCGCTTATACTCTAGTCCGCGCTCTGGGGACTGAGAGTACTCTAGTCCGCTTCAGGGACATAGAGAATTTTCTCAAGTCGTTTATACTCTAGTCCGCGCTCTAGGGACTGAGAGTACTCTAGTCCGCTTCAAGAACTTATAGATTTTTCTCAAGTCGTTTATACTCTAGTCCGTAATCTGGGGACTGAGAGTACATTAGTCCGCTTCAGGGACTTAGAGATTATTCTCAAGTTGTTTATACTCTAGTCCGCGCTCTGGGACTCAGAGTATTCTAGTCCGCTTCAGGGACTTAGAGATTTTTCTCAAGTCGTTTATACTCTAGTCTGCGCTCTGGGGACTGAGAGTACTTTAGTCCGCTTCAGGGACTTAGAGATTTTTCTCATGTTATTTATACTCTAGTCTGCACTCTGGGGCTCAGAATACTCTTGTCCGCTTCAGGGACTTAGAGATTTTTCTCTAGTCGTTTATACTCTAGTCCACGCTCTGGGTCTGAGAGTACTCTAGTCCGCGCTCTGGGGACTGAGAGTACTCTAGTCCGCTTCAGGGACTTTGAGATTTTTCTCTAGTCGTTTATACTCTATTTCCCGCTCTGGGACTGAGAGTACTCTAGTCCGCTTCAGGGACTTTGAGATTTTTCTCAAGTCGCTTATACTCTAGTCCGCGTTCTGGGGACTCAGAATACTCTAGTTCGCTTCAGGGACTTAGAGATTTTTCTCAAGTTGTTTATACTCTAGTCCGCGCTCTGGGGACTTAGAATACTCTAGTCCGCTTCAGGGACTTAGATATTTTTCTCAAGTCGTTTATATTCTAGTCCGCGCTCTGGGGACTTAGAGTTCTCTAGTCCGCTTCAGGGACTTAGAGATTTTTCTATAGTCGTTTATACTCTAGTCCGCGATCTGCGGACTCAGAGTACTCTAGTCCGCTTCAGGGACTTAGAGATTTTTCTCAAGTTTCTTATACTCTAGTCCATGTTCTGGGGACTGAGAATACTCAAGTCCGTTTCAAGGAATTAGAGATTTTTCTCAAGTCGTTTATACTCTAGTCCGTGCTCTTAGGACTGAGAGTACTCTTGTCCGCTTTAGGACCTAAAGATTTTTCTCAAGTCGTTTATACTCTAGTCCGCGCTTTGGGGACCGAGAGTACTCTAGTCCGCTTCAGGGACTTAGAGATTTTTACCAAGTCGCTTATACTCTAGTCCGTGCTCTGGGGACTCAAAATACTCTATTCCACTTCAGGGACTTAGAGATTTTACTCAAGTCGTTTATACTCTAGTCCACGCTCATGGGACTGAGAGTACTCTAGTCCGCTTTAGGGACATAGAGATTTTTCTCAAGTCATTTATACTCTAGTCCGCGCTCTAGGGACTGAGAGTACTCTAGTCCGCTTCAGGGACTTAGAGATTTTTCTCAAGTCGTTTATACTCTAGTCCGCGCTTTGGGGACTCAGAGTATTGTGGTCTGTTTCAGGCACCTAGAGATTTTTCTCAAGTCATTTATACTCTAGTCCGCGCTCTGGGGACTCAGAGTACTCTAGTCCGCTTTAGGGACTTAGAGATTTTTCTCAAGTCTTTTATACAATTATACTCTAGTCCGAGCTCTTGGGACTGAGAGTACTATAGTCCACTTTAGGGACTTAGAAATTTTCTCAAGTCGTTTATACTCTAGTCCGCGCTCTTAGGACTCAGAGTACTCTAGTCCTCTTCAAGGACCTAAAGATATTTCTCAAGTCGTTTATACTCTAGTTCGCGCTCTGGGGACTCAGAGTACTCTAGTCCGCTTTAGGGACTTAGAGATTTTTCTCAAGTCGTTTACACTAGTCCACGCTCTGGGGACTGTGAGTACTCTAGTCCGCTTCAGGGACTTAGAGATTTTTCTCAAGTCGCTTATACTCTAGTCCGCTCTCTAGGGACTGAGAGTACCGTAGTCCGCTTCAGGGACCTAGAGATTTTTTTCAATTCGTTTATACTGTAGTCCGTGCTCTGGGGACTGAGAGTACTCTAGTCCGCTTTAGGGACTTAGAGATTTTTCTCAAGTCGTTTATACTCTAGTCCGCGGTCAGGGGAATAAGGGTACTCTAGTCCGCTTCAGGGACTTAGAGTTTTTTCTCAAGTCGTTTATACTCTAGTCCACGCTCTGGGACTTAGAGTATCTAGTCCGCTTCAGGGACTTAGAGATTTTTCTCAAGTCGTTTATACTCTAGTCCGCGCTCTTGGGACTCAGAGTACTCTAGTCCGCTTCAGGGACTTAGAGATTTTTCTCTAGTCGTTTATACTCTAGTACTCGCTCAATGGACTCAGAGTACTCTAGTCCGCTTCAAGGACTTAGAGATTTTTCTCAAGTCGCTTATTCTCTAGTCCACGCTCTGGGGACTGAGAGTACTCTACTTCGTTTCAAGGACTTAGAGATTTTTCTCAAGTCGTTTATACTCTAGTCCATGCTCTGAGGACTGAGAGTACCCTAGTCCACTTTAGGGACCTAAAGATTTATCTCAAGTCGTTTATACTCTAGTCCGCGCCCTGGGGACTGAGAGTACTCTAGACCGCTTCAGGGACTTAGAGATTTTTCTCAAGTTGCTTATACTCTAGTCCACGCTTTGGGGACTGAGAGCACTCTAGTTCGCTTCAGGGACTTAGAGATTTTTCTCAAGCCGTTTATACTCTAGTCCACTCTCTGGGGATTGAGAGTACTCTAGTCCGCTTTAGGGACTTAGAGATTTTTCTCAAGTCGTTTATACTCTATTCCGCACTCTGGAGACTCAGAGTACTCTAGTCCGCTTCATGGACTTAGAGATTTTTCTCAAGTCGCTTATACTCTAGTACGCGCTTTGGGGACTGAGTTACTCTAGTCCGCTTCAGGGACTTAGAGATTTTCTCAAGTCATTTATACTCTAGTCCACTATCATGGGACTGAGAGTACTCTAGTCTGTTTCAAAGACTTATAGATTTTTCTCAAGTCCTTTATACTCTAGTCTGCACTCTTGGGACTGAGAGTACTTTAGTCCGCTTCAAGGACTTAGAGATTTTTCTCAAGTCGTTTATACTCTAGTCCACGCTCTGGGACTCAAAGTATTCTAGTCCGTTTCAAGGACTTAGAAATTTTTCTCAAGTCGTTTATACTCTAGTCCGCGCTCTAGGGACTGAGAGCACTTTAGTCTGCTTCAGGGACTTAGAGATTTTTCTCTAGTCGCTTATACTCTAGTCTGCGCTCTGGGGACTGAGAGTACTCTAGTACGCTTCAGGGACTTTGAGATTTTTCTCAAAGTCGTTTATACTCTAGTCCGCGCTCTAGGGACTGAGAGTACTCTAGTCCGCTTCAGGGACTTAGAGATTTTTCTCAAGTTGCTTATTCTCTAGTCCATGTTCTGGGGACTGAGAATACTCAAGTCCATTTCAAGGAATTAGAGATTTTTCTCAAGTCGTTTATACTCTAGTCCGTGCTCTTAGGACTGTGAGTACTCTTGTCCGCTTTAGGACCTAAAGATTTTTCTCAAGTCGTTTATACTCAAGTCTGCACTCTGGGGACTGAGAGTACTATAGTCCACTTCTGGGACTTAGAGATTTTTACCAAGTCGCTTATACTCTAGTCCGCGCTCTGGGGACTCAAAATACTCTATTCCACTTCAGGGACTTAGAGATTTTTCTCAATTCGTTTATACTCTAGTCCACGCTCATGGGACTGAGAGTACTCTAGTCCGCTTTAGGGACTTAGAGATTTTTCTCAAGTCATTTATACTCTAGTCCGCGCTCTGGGGACTGAGAGTACTCTAGTCCGCTTCAGGGACTTAGAGATTTTTCTCAAGTCGTTTATACTCTAGTCCGCGCTTTGGGGACTCAGAGTATTGTGGTCCGTTTCAGGCACCTAGAGATTTTTCTCAAGTCATTTATACTCTAGTCCACGCTCTGGGGACTCAGAGTACTCTAGTCCGCTTCAGGGACTTAGAGATTTTTCTCAAGTCTTTTATACTCTAGTCCGCGGTCTGGGGACTGAGAGTACTCTAGTCCACTTTAGGGACTTAGAAATTTTCTCAAGTCGTTTATACTCTAGTCTGCGCTCTGAGGACTCAGAGTACTCTAGTCCGCTTCAAGGACCTAAAGATATTTCTCAAGTCGTTTATAATCTAGTCCGCGCTCTAGGGACTCAGAGTACTCTAGTCCGCTTCAGGGACTTAGAGATTTTTCTCAAGTCGTTTACACTCTATTCCACGCTCTGGGGACTGTGAGTACTCTAGTCCGCTTCAGGGACTTAGAGATTTTTCTCAAGTCGCTTATACTCTAGTCCGCTCTCTGGGGACTGAGAGTACTGTAGTCCGCTTTAGGGACCTAGAGATTTTTTTCAATTCGTTTATACCGTAGTCCGTGCTCTGGGGACTGAGAGTACTCTAGTCCGCTTCAGGGACTTAGAGATTTTTCTCAAGTCGTTTATACTCTAGTCCGCGCTCATGGGAATAAGGGTACTCTAGTCCGCTTCAGGGACTTAGAGATTTTTCTCAAGTCGTTTATACTCTAGTCCGCGCTCTAGGACTCAGAGTATTCTAGTCCGCTTCAGGGACTTAGAGATTTTTCTCAAGTCGTTTATACTCTAGTCCGCGCTCTTGGGACTCAGAGTACTCTAGTCCGCTTCAGGGACTTAGAGATTTTTCTCTAGTCGTTTATACTCTAGTACGCGCTCAATGGACTCAGAGTACTCTAGTCCGCTTCAAGGACTTAGAGATTTTTCTCAAGTCGCTTATTCTCTAGTCCACGCTCTGGGGACTGAGAGTACTCTACTTCGTTTCAAGGACTTAGAGAATTTTCTCAAGTCGTTTATACTCTAGTCCATGCTCTGAGGACTGAGAGTACCCTAGTCCACTTTAGGGACCTAAAGATTTATCCCAAGTCATTTATACTCTAGTCCGCGCCCTGGGACTGAGAGTACTCTAGACCGCTTCAGGGACTTTGAGATTTTTCTCAAGTTGCTTATACTCTAGTCCGCGCTTTGGGGACTGCGAGTACTCTAGTCCGCTTCAGGGACTTAGAGATTTTTCTCAAGCCGTTTATACTGTAGTCCACTCTCTGGGGATTGAGAGTACTCTAGTCCGCTTTAGGGACTTAGAGATTTTTCTCAAGTCGTTTATACTCTATTCCGCACTATGGAGACTCAGAGTACTCTAGTCCGCTTCATGGACTTAGAGATTTTTCTCAAGTCGCTTATACTCTAGTACGAGCTTTGGGGACCGAGTGTACTCTAGTCTGCTTCAGGGAATTAGAGATTTTCTCCAGTCATTTATACTCTAGTCTGTTATCATGGGACTGAGAGTACTCTAGTCCGTTTCAGGGACTTATAGATTTTTCTCAAGTCCTTTATACTCTAGTCCGCACTCTGGGGACTGAGAGTACTTTAGTCCGCTTCAGGGACTTAGAGATTTTTCTCAAGTCGTTTATACTCTAGTCCGCGCTCTGGGACTCAAAGTATTCTAGTCCGTTTCAAGGACTTAGAAATTTTTCTCAAGTCGTTTATACTCTAGTCCGCGCTCTAGGGACTGAGAGTACTTTAGTCCGCTTCAGGGACTTAGAGATTTTTCTCTAGTCGCTTATACTCTAGTCCGCGCTCTAGGGACTGAGAGTACTGTAGTACGCTTCAGGGACTTTGAGATTTTTCTCAAAGTCGTTTATACTCTAGTCCGCGCTCTAGGGACTGAGAGTACTCTAGTCCTCTTCAGGGACTTTGAGATTTTTCTCAAGTCGCTTATACTCTAGTCCGCGCTCTAGGGACTCAGAATACTCTAGTCCGCTTCAGGGACTTAGAGATTTTTTCTCAAGTCGTCTATACTCTAGTCCGCGCTTTGGGGACTTAGAATACTCTAGTCCGCTTCAGGGACTTAGATATTTTTCTCAAGTCTTTTATATTCTAGTCCGCGCTCTGGGGACTCAAAGTTCTCTAGTCCGCTTAAGGGACTTAGAGATTTTTCTCTAGTCGTTTATACTCTAGTCTGCGCTCTGCAGACTCAGAGTACTCTAGTCCGCTTCAGGGACTTAGAAATTTTTCTCAAGTTGCTTATACTCTAGTCCATGATATGGGGACTGAGAGTACTCTAGTCCATTTCAAGGAATTGGAGATTTTTCTCAAGTCGTTTATACTCTAGTTCGTGCTCTTAGGACTGAGAGTACTCTTGTCCGCTTTAGGACCTAAAGATTTTTGTCAAGTCGTTTATACTCTAGTCCGCGCTCTGGGGACTGAGAGTACTCTAGTCCGCTTCAGGGACTTAGAGATTTTTCTCAAGTCGGTTATACTCTAGTCCACGCTCTGGGGACTCAGAATACTCTAGTCCACTTCAGGGACTCAGAGATATTTCTCAGGTCATTTATACTCTAGTCCACGCTCTGGGGACTCAGAATACTCTAGTCCGCTTCAGGGACCTAGAGATTTTTCTCAAGTCGTTTATACTCTAGTCCGTGCTCTGGGGACTGAGAGTACTTTAGTTAGCTTCAAGGACTTTGAGATTTTTCTCAAGTCGTTTTTACTCTATTCCACGCTCTGGGGACTAAGAGTACTCTAGTCCGCTTCAGGGACTTAGAGATTATTCTTAGGTCGTTTATAATCTAGTCCGCGCTCTGAGGACTCAGAGTACTCTAGTCCGCTTCAGGGACTTAGAGATTTTTCTCAAGTCATTTATACTCTAGTCCGCTCTCTGGGGACTGAGAGTACTCTAGTCCACTTCAGGGACTTAGAGATTTCTCAAGTCGTTTATACTCTAGTCCGCACTCTAAAGACTTATAATACTCTAGTCCGCTTCAAGGACTTAGAGATTTTTTTCAAGTCATTTATACTCTAGTCCGCGCTTTGAGGACTCAGAGTACTCTAGTCCGCGCTCTGGGGACTCAGAGTACTCTAGTCTGCTTCAGGGACTAAGAGATTTTTCTGAAGTCGCTTATACTCTAGTCCACGCTCTGGGACTGGGAGTACTCTAGTCCGTTTCAAGGACATAGAGATTTTTCTCAAGTCGTTTATACTCTAGTCCATGCTCTGAGGACTGAGAGTACTCTAGTCCGCTTTAGGGACCTAAAGATTTTTCTAAAGTCGTTTATACTCTAGTCCGCGCTCTGGGGACTGAGAGTACTCTAGTCCGCTTTAGGGACTTAAAGATTTTTCTCAAGTCGCTTATACTCTAGTCCGCGCCCTGGGGACTGAGAGTACTCTAGTCCGCTTCAGGGACTTAGAGATTTTTCTCAAGTCGTTTATACTCTAGTCCGCGCTCAGGGGACTGAGAGTACTGTAGTCCGCTTCAGGAACCTAGAGATTTTTTTCAAGTCATTTATACTCTAGTCCGCGCTCTGGGGACTGAAAGTACTCTATTCCGCTTCAGGGACTTAGAGATTTTTCTCAAGTCGCTTATACTCGAGTCTGCGCTCTAAGGACTGGGAATACACTAGGCCGCTTCAGGGACATAGAGATTTTTCTCAAGCCGTTTATACTCTAGTCCACTCTCTGGGGACTGAGAGTACACTAGTCTGCTTTGGGGACTTAGAGATTTTTCTCAAGTCGTTTATACTCTATTCCACCCTCTGGACACTTAGAGTACTCTAGTCCGCTTCAGGGCCTTAGAGATTTTTCTCAAGTCGCTTATACTCTAGTCCGCTTCAGGGACTTAGAGATTTTTCTCAAGTCATTTATACTCTAGTCCGCGCTTTGGGGACTGAAGTACTGTAGTCTACCTCAGGGACCTAGGGATTTTTCTCAAGTCGTTTTACTCTAGTCCGCACTCTAGGGACTGAGAGTAGTCTAGTCCACTTCAGGGACTGAGTGATTTTTCTCAAGTCGTTTATACTCTAGTCCGCGCTCTGGGGAATAAGAGTACCCTAGTCCGCTTTAGGGATCTAAAGATTTTTCTCAAGTCGTTTATACTCTAGTTCGCGCTCTGGGACTCAGAGTATTCTAGTCTGCTTCAGGGACTTAGAGATTTTTCTCAAGTCATTTATACTCTAGTCCGCGTATTGGGGACTCAGACTACTCTAGTCCGCTTCAGGGACTTAAAGATTTTTCTCAAGTCGCTTATACTCTAGTCCACGCTCTGGGGAGTCAGAGTACTCTAGTCCGCTTTAGGGACTTAGAGATTTTTCTCAAGTCGTCTATAATCTAGTCCGCGCTCTGGGGACTCAGAATACTCTAGTCCGCTTCAGGGACTTAGATATTTTTCTCAAGTCGTTTATACTCTAGTCCGCGCTCTGGGGACTGAGAGTACTCTAGTCCACTTCAGGGACTTAGAGATTTCTCAAGTCGTTTATACTCTAGTCCGCACTCTGAGGACTGAGAGTACTCTAGTCCGCTCTAGCGACATAGAGATTTTTACAAGTCGTTTATACTCTAGTCCGCGCTCTGGGGACTGAGAGTACTCTAGTCCGCTTCACGGACTTTGAGACTTTTCTCAAGTCGTTTATACTCTAGTCCGCGCTCTGGGGACTCAAAATACTCTAGTCCACTTCAGGGACTTAGAGATTTTTCTCAAGTCGTTTATACTCTAGTCCGCGCTCTAGGGCCTCAGAGTAATCTAGTCCGCTTCAGGGACTTAGAGATTTTTCTCAAGTCGTTTATAATCTAGTCCGGGCTCGGGGTATTGAGAGTACTCTAGTCCGCTTCAGGGACTTAGAGAATTTTCTCAAGTCGTTTATACTCTAGTCCGCACTCTAAGGACTCAGAATACTCTAGTCCGCTTCAGGGACTTAGAGATTTTTCTCAAGTCGTTTATACTCTAGTCCGCGCTCTGAGGACTCATAATACTCTAGTCCGCTTCAGGGACTTCGAGGTTTTTCTCTAGTCGTTTATACACTATTCCACGCTCTAGGGACTTAGAGTATTCTAGTCCACTTCAGGGACTTAGAGTTTTTCTCAAGTCGCTTATACTCTAGTACACGCTCTGAGGATTGAGAGTACTCTAGTCCGTTTCAATTGCTTAGAGATTTTTCTCAAGTCATTTATACTCTAGTCCGTGCTCTGAGTACTGAGAGTACTCTAGTCCCTAAAGATTTTTCTCAAGTCGTTTATACTCTAGTCCGTGCTCTGGGGACTGAGAGTACTCTAGTCTGCTTCAGGGACTTAGAGATTTTTCTCTAGTCGTTTATACTCTAGTCCGCGCTCTGGGGACTCAGAGTACTCTAGTCCGCTTTAGGGACTTAGAGATTTTTCTGAAGTCGCTTATACTCTAGTCCACGCTCTGGGGACTGAGAGTACTCTAGTCTGTTTCAAGGACTTAGAGATTTTTCTCAATTCGTTTATACTCTAGTCCATGCTGTGCGGACTGAGAGTACTCTAGTCTGCTTTAGGGACCTAAAGATTTTTCTCAAGTCGTTTATACTCTAGTCCACGGTCTGGGGACTGAGAGTACTCTAGTCCACTTCATGGACTTAGAGATTTTTCTCAAGTCTCTTATACTCCAGTCCACGCTCTGGGGACTGAGAGTACTCTAGTCCGCTTCAAGGACTTAGATATTTTTCCTAAGTCGTTTATACTCTAGTCCACGCCCAAGGGACTCAGAGTACTCTAGTCCGCTTCAGGGACTTAGAGATTTTTCTTAAGTCGCTTATACTCTAGTCCACGCTCTGGGGACTGAGAGTACTCTTCTCCATTTCAAGGACTTAGAGATTTTTCTCAAGTCGTTTATACTCTAGTCCATGCTCTGAGGACTGAGAGTACCCTAGTCCACTTTAGGGACCTAAAGATTTATCTCAAGTCGTTTACACTCTAGTCCGCGCTCTGGGGACTGAAAGTACTCTAGACCGCTTCAGGGACTTAGAGATTTTTCTCAAGTCGTTTATACTCCAGTCCGCGCTCTAGGACTCAGAGTATTCCAGTCCGCTTCAGGGACTTAGAGATTTTTCTCAAGCCATTTATACTCTATTCCACTCTCTGGGGACTGAGAGTACTCTAGTCCGCTTTAGGGACTTAGAGATTTTTCTCAAGTCGTTTATACTCTATTCCGCACTCTGGAGACTCAGAGACTCTAGTCCGCTTCAGGGACTTAGAGATTTTTCTCAAGTCGTTTATACTCTAGTCCGCGCTCTAGGGACTGAGAGTACTCTAGTCCGCTTCAGGGACTTTGACATTTTTCTCTAGTCGTTTATAATCTAGTCCGCGCTCTGGGGACTCAGAGTACTATAGTCCGCTTCAGGGACTTTGTGATTTTTCTCAAGTCACTTATACTCTAGTCCGTGCTCTGGGGACTCAGAATACTCTAGTCCGCTTTATGGACTTAGAGATTTTTCTCAAGTCGTTTATACTCTAGTTCGCGCTCTGGGGACTTAGAATATTCTAGTCTGCTTCTGGGACTTAGATATTTTTCTCAAGTCGTTTATATTCTAGTCCGCGCTCTAGGGACTCAGAGTTCTCTAGTCTGCTCCAGGGACTTAGAGATTTTTCTCTAGTCGTTTATACTCTAGTCCACACTCTGCGGACTCAGAGTACTCTAGTCTGCTTCAGGGACTTAGAGATTTTTCTCAAGTTGCTTATACTCTAGTCCATGCTCTGGGGACTGAGAGTACTCTAGTCCGGTTCAAGGAAATAGAGATTTTTCTCAATTCGTTTATACTCTAGTCCATGCGCTTATGACTGAGAGTACTCTTGTCCGCTTTAGGACCTAAAGATTTTTCTCAAGTCGTTTATACTCTAGTCCGTGCTCTGGGGACTGAGAGTACTCTAGTTCGCTTCAGGGACTTAGAGATTTTTCTCAAGTCGCTTTACTCTAGTCCGCGCTCTGGGGACTCAGAATACTCTAGTCCACTTCAGGGACTTAGAGATATTTCTCAAGTCGTTTATACTCTAGTCTGCACTCTGGGGACTCAGAGTACTCTAGTCCGCTTCAGGGACCTAGAGATTTTTCTCAAGTCGTTTATACTCTAGTCCGTGCTCTGGGGACTGAGTGTACTCTAGTCCGCTTTACGGACTTAGAGATTTTTCTCAAGTCGTTTATACTCTAGTCCGCGCTCTGGGCATTCAGAGTACTCTAGTCCGCTTCAGGGACTTACAGATTTTTCTCAAGTCGTTTATAATCTAGTCCGCGCTCTGAGGACTCAGAGTACTCTAGTCCGCTTCAGGGACTTAGAGACTTTTCTCAAGTCGTTTATACTCTAGTCCGCTCTCTGGGGACTGAGAGTACTCTAGTCCACTTCAGGGACTTAGAGATTTCTCAAGTCGTTTGTACTCTAGTCCGCGCTCTGAGGACTCAGAGTACTCTAGTCCGCTTCAGGTACTTAGAGGTTTTTCTCTAGTCGTTTATACTCTAGTCCGCTTTCTGGGGACTCAGAGTACTCTAGTCCGCTTCAGGGACTAAGTGATTTTTCTGAAGTCGCTTATACTCTAGTCCACGCTCTGGGACTGAGATTACTCTAGTCCATTTCATGGACATGGAGATTTTTCTCAAGTCGTTTATACTCTAGTCCGTGCTCTGAGGACTAAGAGTACTCTAGTCCTCTTTAGGTACCTAAAGATTTTTCTCAATTCGTTTATACTCTAGTCCGTGATTTGGGGACTGAGAGTACTCTAGTCCGCTTTAGGGACTTAGAGATTTTTCTCAAGTCGCTTATACTCTAGTCCGTGCTCTGGGGACTGAGAGTACTCTAGCCCGCTTCAGGGACTTAGAGATTTTTCCCAAGTCGTTTATACTCTAGTCCGCGCTCAGGGGACTGAGAGTACTGTAGTCCGCTTCAGGGACCTAGAGATTTTTTTCATGTCGTTTATACTCTAGTCCGCGCTCTGGGGACTGAGAGTACTCTAGCCCGCTTCAGGGACTTAGAGATTTTTCTCAAGTCGCTTATACTCGAGTCTGCGCTCTGGGGACTGGGAATACACTAGTCCGCTTCTGGGACATAGAGATTTTTCTCAAGCCGTTTATACTCTAGTTCGCTCTCTGGGGAATGAGAGTACACTAGTCCACTTTGGGGACTTAGAGATTTTTCTCAAGTCATTTATACTCTATTCCGCCCTCTGAAGACTCAGAGTAATTTAGTCTGCTTCAGGGACTTACAGATTTTCTCAAGTCGTTTATAATCTAGTCCGTGCTCTGGGGACTGAGAGTACTCTAGTCCGCTTCAGGTACTTAACTTTTCTCAAGTCGTGTATACTCTAGTCCGCGCTCTGAGGACTCTGAATACTCTAGTCCACTTCAGGGACTTAGAGATTTTTCTCAAGTCATTTATACTCTAGTCCGCGCTCTGAGGACTCAGAATACTCTAGTCCGCTTCAGGGACTTCGAGGTTTATTTCTAGTTGTTTATACTCTAGTCCGCGCTTTGGAGACTCAGAGTACCTAGTCCACTTTAGGGACTTAGAGTTTTTCTCAAGTCGCTTATACTCTAGTCCACGCTCTAGGGACTGAGAGTACTCTAATCCGCTTCAGGGACTTAGAGATTTTTCTAAAGTCGCTTATACTCTAGTCCACGCTCTGGAGACTGAGAGTACTCTAGTCCGTATCAAGGACCTAAAGATTTTTCTCAAGTCGTTTATACTCTAGTCCGCGCCCTGGGGATTGAGAGTACTCTAGTCCGCTTCAGGTACTTAGAGATTTTTCTCAAGTCGTTTATACTCTAGTCCGCACTCTGGGACTGAGAGTACTCTAGTCCGCTTCAGGGACTTAGAGATTTTTCTCAAGTCGTTTATGCTTTAGTCCGTGCTTAGGGGACTGAAAGTACTGTAGTCCGCTTCATGGACTTAGAGATTTTTCTCAAGTCGTTTATACTCTAGTCCGCACTCTGGGGACTGAGAGTACTCTAGTTCGCTTTAGGGACATAGAGATTTTTCTCAAGTCGCTTATACTCTAGTCCGCGCTCTAGGGACTGAGAGTACTCTAATCCGCTTCAGGGACTTAGTTATTTTTCTCAAGCCGTTTATACTCTACTCCGCTCTCTGGGGACTGAGAGTACTGTAGTCCGCTTCAGGGACCTAGAGATTTTTCTCAAGTCGTTTATACTCTAGTCCGCGCTCTGGGGACTGAGAGTACTCTAGTCCGCTTCAGGGACTTAGAGATTTTTCTCAAGTCGCTTATACTCTAGTCCGCGCTTTGGGGACTGAGAGTACTCTAGTCCACTTCAAGGAATTAGGGATTTTTCTCAAGTCGTTTATACTCTAGTCCGCGCCCTGGGGATTGAGAGTACTCTAGTCCGCTTCAGGTACTTAGAGATTTTTCTCAAGTCGTTTATACTCTAGTCCGCACTCTGGGACTGAGAGTACTCTAGTCCGCTTCAGGGACTTAGAGATTTTTCTCAAGTCGTTTATGCTTTAGTCCGTGCTTAGGGGACTGAAAGTACTGTAGTCCGCTTCATGGACTTAGAGATTTTTCTCAAGTCGTTTATACTCTAGTCCGCGCTCTGGGGACTGAGAGTACTTTAGTCCACTTCAGGGACTTAGAGATTTCTTTCAAGTTATTTATATTCTAGTCCGCACTCTGGGGACTCAGAATACTCTAGTCCACTTCAGGGACTTAGAGATTTTTCTCAAGTCGTATAAACTCTAGTCCACGTTTTCGGGATTCAGACTACTCTAGTCCGCTTCAGTGACTTAGAGATTTTTTTCAAGTCGTTTATACTCCAGTCCGCGCACTGGGGACTGAGAGTACTCTACTCCACTTCAAGGACTTAGAGACTTTTCTCAAGTCGTTTATACTCTAGTCCGCGCTCTGGGAACTCAGAATACTCTAGTTTGCTTCAGGGCTCAAGTCTTTTATACTCTAGTCCGCGCTCTGGGGACTGAGAGTACTCTAGTCATCTTCAGGGACTTAGAGATTTTTCTCAAGTCGCTTATACTCTATTCCACGCTCTGGGGACTCAGAGTACTCTAGTTCGCTTCAGGGACTTAGAGATTTTTCTCAAGTCGTTTATATTCTAGTCCGTGCTTTGGGGACTTAGAATACTCTAGTCCGCTTCAGGGACTTAGAGATTTTTCTCAAGTCGTTTATACTCTAGTCCGCGCTCTTGGAACTCTAAGTACTCTAGTCCGCTTTAGGGACTTAGAGATTTTTCTCAAGTCATTTATACTCAAGTCCGCGCTCTGGGGACTTTGAATACTCTAGTCCGTTTCAGGGACTTAGAAATTTTTCTCAAGTCGTTTATACCATAGTCCGCGCTCTGGGGACTTTTAGATTTTTCTCAAAGTCATTTATACTCTAGTCCGCGCGCTGGGGACTCAGAGTACTCTAGTCCGCTTCAAGGACTTAAAGATTTTTCTCAAGTCGCTTATACTCTAGTCCACGCTCTGGGTACTCTGAGTACTCTAGTCCGCTTCAGGGACTTAGAGATTTTTCTCTAATCATTTATACTCTAGTCTGCACGCTGGGGACTCAGAGTACTCTAGTCCGCTTCAGGGACTTAGAGACTTTTCTCAAGTCGTTTATACTCTAGTCCGCGCTCTAGGGACTCAGAATACTTTAGTCCGCTTCAGGGACTTTGAGATTTTTCTTAAGTCATTCATACTCTAGTCCGCGCTTTTGGGACTGAGAATACTCTAGTCCGCTTCAGGGACTTAGAGATTTTTCTAAAGTCATTTATACTCTAGTCCACGCCCTGGGGACTCAGAATACTCTAGTCCACTTCAGGGACTTAGAGATTTTTCTCAAGTCGTTTATAATCCAGTCTGCGTTCTGGGGACTCAGAATACTCTAGTCCATTTCAGGGATTTATAGATTTTTCTCAAGTCGTTTATACTCCAGTCTACGTTCTGGGGACTCAGAATACTCTAGTCCGTTTCAGGGACTTAGAGATTTTTCTCTAGTCATTTATACTCTAGTCCGCGCTTTGGGGACTCAGATAATATAGTCCGCTTCAGGGACTTAGAGATTTTTCTCCAGTCGTTTATACTCTAGTCCGCGCTCTGGGGACTGAGAGTACTCTAGTCCGCTTCAGGGACTTAGAGATTTTTCTCAAGTCGCTTATACTCTAGTCCAAGCTCTGGGGACTCAGAGTACTCTAGTCCGCTTCAGGAACTTAGAGATTTTTCTCAAGTTGTTTATACTCTAGTCCGTGCTCTGAGGACTAAGAGTACTATAGTCCGCTTTAGGGACCTAAAGATTTTTCTCAGGTCGTTTATACTCTAGTCCGCGCCCTGGGGACTGAGAGTACTCCAGTCCGCTTTAGGGACTTAGAGATTTTTCTCAAGTCGCTTATACTCTAGTACGCACTCTGGGGACTGAGAGTACTCTAGTCCGCTTCAGGGACTTAGAGATTTTTCTCAAGTCGTTTATGCTTTAGTCTGCGCTTAGGGGACTGAGAGTACTATAGTCTGCTTCAAGGACCTAGAGATTTTTCTCAAGTCGTTTATACTCTAGTCCGCGCTTTGGGGACTGAGAGTACTGTAGTTCGCTTCAGGGACTTAGAGATTTTTCTCAAGTCGCTTATACTCTAGTCCACGCTCTGGTGACTGAGAGTACTCTAGTCCGCTTCTGGGACTTAGTGATTTTTCTCAAGCCGTTTATACTCTAGTCCGCTCTCTTGGGACTGAGAGTACTCTAGTCCGCTTTAGGGACTTAGTGATTTTTCTCAAGTTGTTTATAATCTATTCCGCACTCTAGAGACTCAGAGTACTCTAGTCCGCTTCAGGGACTTAGAGATTTTTCTCAAGTCGCTTATACTCTAGTCCGCGCTCTAAGGACTGAGAGTACTCTAGTCCGCTTCAGGGACTTAGAGATTTTTCTCAAGTCGTTTATACTCTAGTCCGCGCTCTGGGGACTGAGAGTACTATAGTTCGCTTAAGGGACCTAGAGATTTTTCTCAAGTTATCTGTACTCTAGTCCGCACTCTGTGGACTGAGAGTACTCTAGTCCGCTTTAGGGACTTAGAGATTTTTCTCAAGTCGTTTTTACTCTAGTCCACGCTCTGGGACTCAGAGTATTCTAGTCTGCTTCAGGGACTTAGAGATTTTTCTCATGTCATTTATACTCTAGTCTGTGCTCTGGGGACTGAAAGTACTTTAGTCCGCTTCAGGGACTTAGAGATTTTTCTCAAGTTATTTATAATCTAGTCCGCACTATGGGGACTCAGAATACTCTAGTCCGCTTCAGGGACTTAGAGATTTTTCTCAAGTCATTTAAACTCTAGTCCATGCTTTCGGGACTCAAACTACTCTAGTCCGCTTCAGGGACTTAGAGATTTTTCTCAAGTCGTTTATACTCCAGTCCGCGCACTGGGGACTGATAGTACTCTAGTCCTCTTCAGGGACTTAGATACTTTTCTCAAGTCGTTTATACTCTAGTTCGTGCTCTCGGGACTCAGAATACTTTATTCTGCTTTAGGGACTTAGAGATTTTTCTCAAGTCATTTGTTTGTACCAAAATTGGGCACAACACTTTTTGGAAGTTTTTGAATAGATAAAGTGAAGAAATTAAATGGAAAAGGAGGAATTATCTAACAAAACCTCCAAATTTCAGATATGACAATAATTAAAATGCAAGGAGACACAAGAATTTAGAGTGGTTCGGCGTATTGCCTACATCCACTATGAAGTAGTTTGCTTTATTGATCTTTCTTTCATGTTTACAATTGATTTCAGCAAGTTACAGCGAATAATCATGATTTGCAGCAGTGAAATTCGTTGATAGCAGCAGCAATGGAGTTTAGATCTGGATCCGGTAGAGTCTGGGTGTTGGAAATCTCAAAGAAGAAGAACCCCTTTTCTGTTGGCTTTGGGGGTCTATTTATAGGTGTAGGCAAGGTTTCAAATCT
The DNA here is from genome assembly GCA_030737815.1 of Allium fistulosum. NCBI lineage: Eukaryota > Viridiplantae > Streptophyta > Magnoliopsida > Asparagales > Amaryllidaceae > Allium > Allium fistulosum. The sequence continues at coordinate 902,788,155 of CM060905.1, forward strand.
CGGATTTTGGCCAATATCTCGGGCAAATATCTCGGCTGTCTCGGGCGATATTTAAAAGACTTATAACTAACCAAGCTGCCAAATCTCGGATTTTGGCTAATATCTCGGATTTTCATCTCGGCTGATCTCGGGGAGATTTAAAACCTTGGGTGTAGGAGGCTGATATTTCGCTCAGATCTCGGAAGACCCTCTCTGGCACGTGACTAGGCCCGCGCGCCCAAGCCCGCAAAGTTTCGGTCCGATCCATGATCGATACGAACGGATTTCGTGTCGATCAAGATCGCATCCGATGGAGTCGAAATTTGGCGTGGACATTCTTTAGCATGCACGTAGTTTTTCTGTGAAAATTTCATAGCATTTGGACTTGTAGATTAGGAGATATGATTGATACGAAATGGGATTCTCGGTTGGTTGTTTCGTTCGACAACCTTTGTTCGACTCGGTATTGTTCGAATCGCTGTTCGACTCGATGACGTGTTGTTTGAATCTGGATCACTCCACCTTTGATGCTGTTTTGATCGAGTCGTTCTAGGACTTCTGCTCTGCTCGTATCGATGGTATTGCTTTGTTCGCATCGATGGAGGTAGCCTTTATTCGTATCGACTGCTGTGCCTTGCTTTGTATTGATGGACACGAAGTAGGAGTCTTCGGATGGATGCGAAGTTGACGTTGGATGATCGAGTCGAACTGTGGCTTGAAGCGGAGCGAGTCGAACAAGTGCTTTCTGATGGATGCGAAGTGGAGCGAGTCGAAGAAGGGCCTTCTGATGGATGCGAAGTGGAGCGAGTCAAACAAGGCTCTCTGATGGATGTGAAGTGGAGCGAGTCGAAGTAGGCATTCCTGATGGATTCGAACTGAGCGATTCGAACGAAGGCTGTTTTTATCCAATTTTGCATCGATCGTAACTTGAGCATACGAACTCGGATTGACCTGAAATTTGGAAAGTTGACTCTCATAGCTTCGCTTGTTGTGTCATATCAATTTAAGCTCGATCCGGACTCGAACAAAATTTGTCGATATCCATAGTGGGCCTGCGTATAACCGATTTTCTTAGACGAACTGTCTTTGGTTTCTAGTCAAGTTCTTGGTGTCACGGCCCTGCCAAAAGGTGGGATAACAGTTGCCCCCCAAAGTACGTCTTATGGGAACATGATGTGCTTTGAAATGCTGCAATCTCTATTCTAAAAAGTTATTGTCTTTTCAACGAAAGCTGTAATCTTCGACTGATTTTCTTGATAACGTAAACTGTTTACTGTCAACTACTGTACCCCGTATTGTTGAAACTAATTGTTGTATTCCAGTGATTAGCCATTTGTTGTTGTAATCGTTATCAAATGAGTTTCCAATTCCTGTAAATCTGGAATATTGAATATTAGTCCGACATACATGCATATATGTTAATCTGACTCTCGTTGACGTTCGTACGTTCACGAGTCGTTGTCAATTTATTTTATATTGAATTCTGTATCGATCCTCTCCTGAACCGACGTGAAATTCGTTGTAACTACGCTCGATGGTTGTTTTTGAATGTTCCTTCGTAACAATCCTCTCCTGAACCGATGTGAAGGGTTGAAACATTGAAGACGATTTTCATTGAATTTATGGAAGCAAAATGAGCATTTCAAATTGATGGAGTTGGCCTCTGGAAGCCATGATTCGATGGATTCGAACTGCATAGGAGACGGAGTCGAAGGTGATCGATACGAACTGTGGTTTCGTATCGATGGAGTCGAACTGATTGCTCGTATTGCTGCACTGGAGATGAAGTCGAAAGCGAGCGATACATAGAAGGGTTTTGTATCGATGGATTTGGTGAAGACTGAAAAGCCCTCGTTGGCAACTTTGTATCGAAAACAGCTCGTGTTAGTGGATTCGAATAGCTTATTCGACTCGATCCGTGGTGATGTCTTGTAACCGGTCGAATCCACCGGGATGTGAATCGTTTATTCCCTTTTTTTCGAGTCCATATAAATACTATGGACTTAGCCACTTTTCACTTTTTACCTTTCTACTCTTGCGCTCTCACTTTCGTATCGTTCAGAGGAAAGAAGAAATCCATTCTTGCCTTCGAACCGATTCAGATCTTCAATCACTCGAACTAACTGCCGGATTTAGGTAATCCACTAAGCGAATCCAACGCGCAAACGACGAGACTCGATCTTTAACACCAAACCAACCAGAGTCGTGATCGATCGAAGATTCCTTGGCTTCAGCTTCACATCGATCTGGAGTAGTGGCTTCGAGATGGTGAGAGGGAGGCCTTCGTATCGATCGATGGTTGAGCTTTGCCTCGAATCGAGTGCTTTGAATATGTGGATCGATACGAAGGGGTTGCGTCTGATCGAGTCGAAATGGTGGCCTTGGATCGATTCGAAGTGGAGGCCTTGAACTGATTTGAACTGGAGGCTTTGAATCAATTCGAAGTGGCGGCCTTGTATCGATTCGAAGTGGAGGCCTTGGACCGAGTCGAACTACGCAGCCCTGGGACCGATACGACAGTGTCCCTGAGCGATCGGTACGAAAGTGTTGCGCTCCGATCGATTCGAAATCCCCAGCCTTTTGACCGAGTCGAACTTGCACGCCAGTCTCCAGACCGAGTCGAACTCGTACGCAGATGATCATGATCTATCGATACGAACAAGGCTTTTGTGAGTGATACGAATTGAACATTAAAAAATTTGTAATTCCTTGCACATTTGAACAATTGACTCCGACGAGCTTCAAACTTACATAACTGGACTTAATCGTTTCACCGCATATTTGATTGCCTATCGAAGCTCGTCGACGAAATTGGAACTTATCAAAATGATAACAAACTTTAACTTGGACTGATAGCTAATAATTGGATGGCACGGTTGTGAGGGTCAGCGATGACGGTCCTTCCGACTGAATTCTGAAGTCTCGTCATTTTCATGTTTTCTTCAATCCTGTAGATCTTCTCAAGTGATATATAGTACTGCACTACACAACACACTCACACACTTTACACTGGGGGATGCACGAGCGTTATTGTCTGTTTAACAATGATTTTTCATAAGCTAGCTAGTCATGGAACCCTCAAGTTCGCAGCAGCAGGAACTCCCGAGTTCAATTCCTTCAACCATCGAAATACCAGTTATTGAAGCCGAAGTTATAGACCCAGCTCCGGATGAGCGTCTAGGTGTCCGGTTCATTTGTCGGTCACAAGATTCTGTGCAGTCCGGTATCTCCGAAGATATGCTGGGACGGATTTGTTTAAGACACGGCTTGTCGCTCGAAGACGTGCTACTGCCTGGGCCAAATGATAGGCCACATGATCCTCGGAGGGGTAAACTGCTTTTAACCGTCACGCTTGTACGACGGGAACACTTCCTCCTTTCAACCAATATGTAAGGGAGATGTTATCATTCCTTGGAATAGCTCCATCCCAGCTGCACCCCAATGGATATGCTTTGTTCAACAGCACCTTCATTCTGTTTATGGAGATTCTCTTTCGACCACCAAAGCCGATCGAGATCAGATATTTATTTAACGTTAAGAGCCGTGGAGACAGCCCTTTTTTCACCTTCTTGGAAGCGGTCAGGAACTGCCACATTGTAATGGGCTCCTGGGGAAGGCTAAGTTACTTCAGGACCGAATGGTTCTACGTTCGGTGCCCCGCTGGATTTGCTAGGCGGTGGTTGGATAGACGTAAGCGTTTTCTCTTGAATTATCAAGATAATAATAACTGACTTCAAAACTGACATACTTCTCTTCCTTTTACAGCCGCAATTTCTCGACCTGACGGTGCATACTTCAGAGAGCTAGTTCGGATCCTTCAAGCGGTTCCGGGCAAAGAGAGGCATATCGACTTGGTTCTGACTGACAGAAACTTGAGGACTATCGGGCTGATTGAATGGAGGCAGAGCATATGGCTGGAAGGGACACTTAGAGTGGTCTCGAAGAAACGGGTGAAGCGTAAAGCGCCCGCAGTTGTGATAACCGAAGAAGTTGATCCAAAGAGAACGCCTACCGATACCGAGCTCCCGGTTGGGCCTTCTTCCGATGTCCAGGATTCAGGAGGAAAGAGAAAAGGCAAGGCTGTTGCTCACAAGCATTCTAAATCCGAGAGATTTAAATCCGTGGTTGTGTCCTTTCCCATCCCGGGGATTAGAATTTCGGAGGCTCCTTCCCCGCCAGTAGAGAATCCTTTTGAAGGGCTTGCTCATATTCCGATTCTGGATTTTGTGTCGTCTCAACACGACGCCGGGATGGAGGATCTTGATAATGCTCTTGAACTGAGCGGGTCGCTTGCTATGAGTGCGGCCGACGTTTCCGGTTGGTCGGGGGATTGCACATGCATACACTTCACTACACTACATGATTCATAACTGTAAATCGTCCAACTTAGGAAATCACTAACTCTTTCTTCATTCTCATTTTCAGGTACTATGTCTGGAAAAGGTTCGATGCTCGGGAATCTTCGGTCGGCCCGAAAGGCTTCTTCCTATTATGATTTCCGTAGGAGAGACTCGGATAGAGATCGCGATCGCGAGTACTCTAACCAAGATAGGTATGGGTGTGACAGGGACAGAGAATACAGACATCGGTCTAGATCACGCTCTCCTCCTCCTAGACTTCCGTCTCCACCCCCTGTTCTTGTTCCACATCCACCGGAACCTCCTCATTACAGGCCATCTTCTCATACTTCTAGATCCGAGACTCATCTCCAGAGGGTCGAAACCACGGCCTCCATAATTGCAGAGCAGGTCCCAGCTGAGCCCACAGGAGAAGGGCCCCTTAAATTAGCTCATATGAGGAAGGATTTCCTGAATATTTGCTTCGATGGCAATGTCTTCCCACCACACTTAAAAAGAATCCCATCTGGAGTGGAAAACACGATGCATGATTGCGTTGATGACATCTACACCCAGTATAGAGAGTGGGTAAAGGCTGCAGAGAAAGCTTCCAAGGTGGCCTTTGAGCGAGCCAAAGCGCTTAAGAAAATGGAGACTGAACTCGCTTAAAGGGACCGAATCATTCAAGTGCTTACTGCTGAGTCCGAGTCTTCTCGGAACTCTGAAATCGCGGCCACCAAAAAAGCTGACGAAGCGAATGTGGCAATGGAGAGGTTGAGGCAGACGGATGTTGCCTTGGTGGAGGAGATGGGCCATCGGAACACTACAGTTACCGCCGAGCGGGATGCGGCGGTCAAGGAACTCAATGAGCTTAAGGCTAAATTTTCCGACATGGCCAAGGAAAAGGATGATGCGAATAACGTAGCCCAGGAGGCATGCGAGCAGGCTGTTCTGCTTAGGGGTGAACGGGATGCGGCTGTGGCTAAATTCCGCAAGGTGGAGACTGAGGTCGAGGAGAAAGTGAAGTCGGCCGAGTCCAGGCTGGAGGCTGATATCGAATACCTTCTCGTTGTTTACAACGCTAACGTGCTGAGGCACAGGGGTCTAGCATGGCTCGATGATTATTCGGCGCATCTTTACAACGCTTGGTGCCGACTGGTTGAGGAAGAAAAGGAGGCGCATCTGGGTGAGTCTGTGGATGATTTTGAACTCGAGAATCGCATTCTGAATGAAGATGAAAGGAAGATTCTTCATGAGTCAATGATTGTGCATGAGAAGGAAAGACTTGGCGCCCAGCACTTTGAAATAGGAGAGGGTTCAGGGGTTGACCATCATGAGGCTAGTCTTGAAGTTCCAGCGTCGACCCATCCCGAATCCTCGTCTACGGTCGATCCCCAAGCTGTTCCTGCCTACAATCCGGATCAGCCGCAGATGTCTTCGGCTACAGAGCAAGTTACTAAAGCCGCTCTGCCACCTGCAAGTCAAACTGAGGAAGGTAGTCTGAACATTCCGCATATCTGCTTTAAGCCGTAATCTTTATCTGAATTAAATTCTGAAAGTTCTCTTATTTTTGTCCAGTGATCGATGCTGCACCGGTCATGCCTCCTGCTACTCAAGAATCTTATCAGACGCAAGAAGCTATCGTGACCAAAGTGATCACCGTAACTACAACTGCCCCACATGACAATGTGCAGGGAAGCACAATTGTATTTGATGAGCAGTTGATGGAAGAACTCTTTCGTCGTCATGACGATCCTTTAGCTGACTTGCCATTTGTCACGGGTGGAGGCGCTCCTGCTACAAGTTCTTCAATGCCGACCACTGATGCCCAATGCGAGGCTCGAGCCGTTACTGAAGAGGAGATGTTCGCCCAAATCGACGCTGAAATGGCGGCAGTAGCTCATGGTGGCAGTTCTGGAGGTGGAATGGCAGCACCGGGACCAGCTTCGCTTAGAATGATATCTCCTGGTGGCACCGTTTTCATCACTAGCGTGCCCATTCCACCTTCTGCACTTGATCCTGTTCCTCTGACTCCGCCTGCAGGAAGCATTCCTATTCATACGAGTTCGGATGAGGATGTTGAGATCATGCTCCCACCTGGAGACCAGCCACCGAAAGGCAAAGGCTTAAAGAGGAAGGATAGTGGCGGCTCCAGTGGGCCTGGACCGAAAAGGAAGCCGCGGAAGAAGAAAGATTAGGCATGCTTCCTTGGCGTAATTCTGACTTTCATTTTGTTGGTCGTGTATAGATGCGGGTTCGGCCCCTACTAGTAGGAATTTTTTTGGAACAAACTTGTATACGAACTCTTTTTACAAACAATAGAAATGAAACTTGTCTTTTTTGACTTCTTTTCTATCATTGTGTATTTGCCTAAGTGTTTCAATGTCTGAAGTGCACTTGTGAAGTTTCAGCTTCCGAATAAAGTTTGTTTTTGTTCGCCAAGTTCGGATACTGTGGACATGGTTTGCGACCGGGAAGCGAGTTGAATTTTTACGTCGCATTGCTTCAGTCAATGGTCGATGCTTAAGTCCTGCCCCCCAGTCTTGGGGGTGAGTTGTTGAACATCAATTGACGATCGCTTCTCTCCTATAGCATGTTGAGTCTAGTGCCATCGAACGGATGCCTGAGACAAGTGGAGATTGAGTCATTCATCCATGCTTGTTTGATTGTCGATAATCATATCCGCACTCCGGGGATTCTCCTTTGTTTATCGGCGGTTGGTCACGCCGGCTTGAGTTTAAATCATACGTCCGCGCTCTGGGGACTTGGAATCGATCTTTGTGCTCCGACTCGCACTCTGGGAGCTCAGAGTTGGTATTATACTTCAATTCACGCTCTGGGAACTCAAAGCTGATGTTTATACTCCGTTTTGCACTCTGGGAATCTGGAGTTGATGTTTATACTCCGACTCGCACTTTGGGAGTTCGGAGATGTTGCTTATACTCCGTTTCTCACTCTGGGAATCCGAAGTTGATGTTTATACTCCGACTCGCACTCTGGGAGTTCGGAGTTGTTGTTTATACTCCGCTTCGCACTCTGGGAATCCGGAGTTGATGATTATACTCCGACTCGCACTCTGGGAGTTCGAAGTTGTCGTTTATACTCTGCTTCGCACTTTGAGAATTCGGAGTTGATGTTTATACTCTGACTCGCACTCTGGGAGTTCGGAGTTGAGGCTTATACTCTGTTTCACACTCTGGGAATCCGGAGTTGATGTTTATACTCTGACTCGCACTCTGGGAGTTCGGAGTTGTTGTTTATACTCCGTTTTGCACTTTGGGAATCCGGAGTTGATGTTTATACACCAACTCGCACTCTGGGAGTTCGTAGTTGAGGCTTATACTCCGTTTCGCACTATGGGAATCCGGAGTTGATGTTTATACTCTGACTCGCACTCTGGGAGTTCGGAGTTGTTGTTTATACTCCATTTCGCACTCTGGGAATCCGGAGTTGATGTTTATACTCCGACTCGCACTTTGGGAGTTCGGAGTTATTGTTTATACTCCGTTTTGCACTCTAGGAATCCGAAGTTGATGTTTATACTCCGACTCACACTCTGGGAGTTCGGAGTTGTTGTTTATACTCTGTTTCACGCTCTTGGAATCCGGAGTTGATGTTTATACTCCGACTCGCACTTTGGGAGTTCGGAGTTGTTGTTTATACTCCGTTTCGCGCTCTGGGAATCCGGAGTTAAGTGAGGGATTGTCGTGTATCAATCCGTTTTTGACTTTGATGTGATGGTTTGTCCCCGAGCTCTGGTTTCGCTTAGCGAGTGACTAGTTGCATCACAGTCACCCTCTATTTGAATAAATTCCACCGTATGGTGAAACTTAGCTTTCTGTGCATAGTGATGATCATATGAAGCATTTCAAGTAAATCAAAGCTCTGGCTCGAAGAGATTGCATTTTATTGTTGAAATAAGAAAATATGGCAAAGTCAGTTGCCTTATTACAAATTCTAATTTCGAAATGCAGAAACGAATTGCGAAATGGAAAATAAAATAAATGGATAAACATAGCCTGTCATGTGTAGTAGCGGCGAAGACTCTCGCTATTCCAGGCTCTTGGCAAAGTAAGACCGTCAACGGTCGATAATTTGAATGTGCCATCTCCGAGCCTTCGTTCAATAACATACGGTCCTTCCCATGTTGGCTTCATATGCGAAGGGACCGGATAAATTCTTTTTAGGACGAGATCGCCTAGTTCAAAGGTTAGCAGGCGGACCTTGGCGTTATACAATCGGGCGACTCGACTTCGATGTGCGGCTGCCCTCAAATCAGCCTCTTCACGCTTCTCATCTAGTAGATCGAGAGATTCAGCAAGTAATATAGCATTTTTCTTTGGATCATAGTATGTCACACGATGAGAAGGCACTTCTAGTTCAACTGGAATAACGGTTTCGGAACCATAAGAGAGAGAGAGAATGGAGTGTGGCCGGTCGTGGTCTTGTGGGTTGTTCGGTAAGCCCATAAAGCCATAGGAAGTTCATCGACCCACTTGCCCCCGACCTCTTCCAGTCGTTTTTTCAGAATGGATTTTATAACTTTATTAATAGCTTCAACCTGTCCGTTTGCCTGAGGGTGTGCAACTGCGGAGAATTTCTTTTGGATGTGAAATCGTTCGCAGAAATCTTTAAATTCAGCACTGTCGAATTGGGTTCCGTTGTCCGTAATAATGGTGTGTGAAAGACCGAATCGGCAGATGATGTTGCGGACTACAAAGTTGATTACTTTCTTCGTCGTTATGGTAGCAAGAGCTTCAGCTTCAGCCCATTTTGTAAAGTAATCAACTGCGACGATGGCGTATTTCGCACCACCTTTTGCCAGAGGTAGAGTACCAATGATGTCGATGCCCCACATTGCAAACGGCCATGGGCTGACCATTTGCGTTATCTCGGTAGGAGGAGCTCTAGGAATGCGGGCATATTTCTGGCACCTATCACATTTCTTTGCATAATCGAGCTTCAATCTGTCTTTCCTTATTCGGCGCACGATTCTGATTTGATGGGCCCGCACCACCAGACTGCGGCGCCCGCACATACTGATCCAACTTTCGTTCACGTATCAGTTTTTCAATGAGGTCTTGTAAGTGACGACACTCATTGGTGTTGTGGCCATAGCTTTCGTGGAATCTGCAAAACTTTCATGTCTGGATTTGTCTTTCAGTTGGTGGCTTTGGAGCAGGTTTCTTGTATTGCATGGTATTGCAGGTTTGCAAATACACATTTTCCAGCGACGTATTCAATGGAGTGTAATTATCGTACATGGAAGCTCTACGTCGTGGACCACGATTCTGGTCGCGTTTTTTGTTTTGATTTCCATTGTCCCTCTGCTGATTCTGTTTATTTTGTACGTTCGACTGAACTTTTCCAAAACTATCTCCGGACTGTTTGACAGCGATGTTACTCTGGATTCCTTCGATGTTGGGTCCTGCGTCATCCTGCTTCCTAGATTGTTTCGCATCCTACCTTCTCAAGAATTGGGCTGCCTTGGAGTTGAAACGGTCCAATGACGCAGGTGGTTTTCCAGCTAACCAATTTCCGAACTCGGAATCAGCATCAATCCATTTAGTCAATGCTATCAGGATAGAGTTATCATTGGGATTGCTTATTTCTGCACATTCAGCATGGAATCACTCCAAGTAACGTCTAAGTGTTTCTCCGGGAGCTTGTGTAACACTAGACAAAGTGTTAACATCCTTAGGCCTCACTACATGCATACGGAATTGTTCAACAAACTTGGTGGCCATCTGGTCAAAACTAAAGATGGATCGTGGTGGCAAACGAGTAAACCACATGGTAGCAATTCCTCCCAGGGAAATGGGGAAACTACGGCACTTTACTACATCATCAGCTCTAGCAGCATTCATCAGCCATTCGTATTTCAGGATATGTTGATTGGGATCAGAACTTCCTTCATATACTGGCAAAGTTGGCATCCTGAAGCGCCGAGGTGGTTCAGCATATAATATGTCATCGGTGAAAGGGGTATGACTCCGGGAGATTCCCCAATCGTCATTACTAAGACCCTGGCTTTCACGGATCGTTTGACGAATCATCGTTGGTATATCCAGCACTCGGATACTTGGAGCATGTTGTGCCAAGGTGTGGTCGGGCTCCACAGCGCGAGTCTGGACCGGACGCGGTTGACGGTCCGTGCCTCGCCTCCTTGGTTCAACATTTTCTGGGACGTAAGGCTCTGGAGTCTGCTCTCGTTGGTTACGTTAAGGATCAGCTTGGTTTCTAGCATCAACCCCTTGTTCGGCAGTGGTGGTAGTAGCAATGTTGCCTGTGACATGATAGGGAGCAGCACCTCCTCGAGACGAAGGTCCGGTATGATGACTAGTAGACGGTCCATTTCTGGGCTGTCCAAGATTTGAAGCAGGTTGGTGCCCTATGGCCTGGGTGTAGCTTACATCTAACCATGGACGCGTGGATCGGTGATGACCATCAGATGAGGCTGAACTCTCTGTGGAAGAATAAGAACCTTGGTCTCTTCTGGATCTTCTACGCCTTTGGCGATTTAACTGGTTGGTCAACTCTGCATTGGCGTGCAGTTGTTCAATTAGCTATTGTCGACTCTGGGTCAATTCTTGGAACAACATCGGAACTCTTGTCTAGTAACCGGTCCTGTTGGATCTAAAGGTCCGGCAACATCTTGGTTGGATGGAGGCAATTGCACGGGATTCTGACTGTCCCGTCCTCTCTGATTAGCTGCTGTAGAGGTAGTCCATGTACTTACCATGATGAGATGATGAAAGTCCTTTCATAGATCTGATGCAAATCTGAATAAAATGGAAGGGCTTCAAAATTCTAGATCTGGATCTTCTTCTTGGATTTATGCAATCCGATATAGATAGGAGATCCAAAGAGCAGGAGAAAAATTGGGTTTTCTTAGTGAAAGCACCAAAGTGTTTGTACCAAAATTGGGCACAACACTTTTCAGAAGTTTTTGAAGAGATAAAGTGAAGAAATTAAATGGAAAAAGAGGAATTATCTAACAAAAACTCCAAATTTCAGATATGACAATAATTAAAAAGCAAGGAGACACAAGAATTTAGAGTGGTTCGGCGTATTGCCTACGTCCACTATGAAGTAGTTTGCTTTATTGATCTTTCTTTGAAGTTTACAATTGATTTCAGCAAGTTACAGCAAATAATCATGATTTGCAGCAGTGATATTCGTTGATAGCAGCATCAATGGAGTTTAGATCTGGATCCGGCAGAGTCTAGGCGTTGGAAATCTCAAAGAAGAAGAAGAACCCCTTTTTTGTTGGTTTTGAGGGTCTATTTATAGGTGTAGGAGGCTGATATTTTGCTCAGATCTCGGGAGACTCTCTCTGGCACGTGACTAGACTCGTGCGCCCAAGCCCGTGAAGTTTCGGTCCGATCTGTGATCGATACCAACGGATTTCGTATCGATCAAGATCACATCCGATGGAGTCGAAATTTGGCGTGGACATTCTTTAGCATGCACGTAGTCTTCTGTGAAAATTTCATAGCATTTGGACTTGTAGATTAGGAGATATGATTGATACAAAATGGGATTCTCGGTTGGCTGTTTCGTTTGACTCCCTTTGTTCGACTCGCTTTTATTCGACTCGGTATTGTTCGAATCGATGTTCGACTCGATGACGTGGTGTTTGAATCTGGATCACTCCGCCTTTAATGCTGTTTTAATCGAGTCATTCAAGGACTTACGCTCTGGGCCCTCTGATGTGCCTTGTTTCGTATTGATGGACATGAAGTAGGAGTCTTCGGATAGATGCGAAGTTGACGTTGGATGATCGAGTTGAACTGTGGCTTGAAGCGGAGCGAGTCGAACAAGTGCTTTCTGATGGATGCGAAGTGGAGCGAGTCGAAGAAGGGCCCTCTGATGGATGCAAAGTGGAGCGAGTCGAACAAGGCTCTTTGATGGATGTGAAGCGGAGCGAGTCGAAGTAGGCATTCCTGATGGATTCGAACTGAGCGATTCGAACAGAGGCTGTTTTTATCCAATTTTGCATCGATCGTAACTTGAGCATACGAACTCGGATTGACCTGAAATTTGGAACGTTGACTCTCATAGCTTCGCTTGTTGAGTCATATCAATTTAAGCTCGATCCGGATTCGGATAAAATTTGTCGATATCCATAGTGGGCCTGCGTATAACTGATTTTCTTAGACGAACTGTCTTTGGTTTCTAGTCAAGTTCTTGGTGTCACGGCCTTGCCAAAAGGCGGGATAACATCATTTATACTCTAGTCTGCGCTTTGGGGACTGAGAATACTCTAGTCCGCTTCAGGGACTTAGAGAGATTTTTCTCAAGTCATTTATACTCTAGTCCGCGCTCTGGGGACTTAGAATACTCTAGTCCGCTTCAGGGACTTAGAGATTTTTCTCAATACGTTTATACTCTAGTCCGCGCTCTGGGGACTCATAATACTCTAGTCCGCTTCAGGGACTTAGAGATTTTTCTCAAGTCATTTATACTCTAGTCCGCGCTTTGGGGACTCAGACTACTCTAGTTCGCTTTAGGGACTTAGAGAATTTTCTCAAGTCGTTTATACTCCAGTCCGCGCACTGGGGACTGAGAGTACTCTATTCCGCTTCAGGGACTTAGAGACTTTTCTCAAGTCGTTTATACTCTAGTCCGTGCTCTGGGGACTCAGAATACTCTAGTGCGCTTTAGGGACTTAGAGATTTTTCTCTAGTCGTTTATACTCTAGTCCGCACTCTAGGGACTGAGAGTACTCTAGTCTTCTTCAGGGACTTAGAGATTTTTCTCAAGTCGCTTATACTCTATTCCACGCTCTGGGGACTCAGAGTACTCTAGTCCGCTTCAGGGACTTAGAGATTTTTCTCAAGTCGTTTATACTCCAGTTCGCGCTCTGGGGACTTAGAATACTCTAGTCCGCTTCAGGGATTTAGATATTTTTCTCAAGTCATTTATACTCTATTCCGCGCTCTGGGGACTCTGAGTACTCTATTCCGCTTCAGGGACTTAGAGATTTTTCTCTAGTCATTTATACTCTAGTCTGCGCGCTGGGGACTCAGAGTACTCTAGTCCGCTTCAGGGACTTAGAGATTTTTCTCAAGTCGCTTATACTATAGTCCACGCTCTGGGGACTGAGAGTAGTCTAGTCCTCTTCACGGACTTAGAAACATTTCTCAAGTCGTTTATACTCTAGTCCGCGCTCCGAGGACTCAGAATACTCTAGTCCGCTTCAGGGACTTAGAGATTTTTCTCAAGTCGTATATACTCTAGTCCACGGTCTGGGGACTCAGTGTACTCTAGGCCGCTTCAGAGACTTAGAGATTTTTCTCAAGTCATTTATACTCTAGTCCCCGCTCTTGGGACTGAGAGTACTCTAGTCCGCTTCAGGGACTTACTGACTTTTCTCAAGTCGTTTATACTCTAGTCCGCGCTCTGGGGACTAAGAGTACTCTAGTCCGCATCAGGGACTTAGAGATTTTTCTCAAGTCGTTTATACACTAGTCCGCGCTCTGGAGACTCAGAGTACTCTAGTCCACTTCAGGGGCTTAGAGATTTTTCTCTAGTCGTTTATACTCTAGTCGATGCTCTAGGGACTCAGAGTACTCTAGTCCGCTTAAGGGACTTAGAGATTTTTCTCAAGTCGCTTATACTCTAGTCCATGCTCTGGAGACTGAGAGTACTCTAGTCCGTTTCAAGGACTTAGAGATTTTTCTCATGTCATTTATACTCTAGTCCGTGCTCTTAGGACTGAGAGTACTCTAGTCCGCTTTAGGACCTAAAGATTTTTCTCAAGTCGTTTATACTCTAGTCCACGCCCTGGGGACTGAGAGACTCTAGTCCGCTTTAGGGACTTAGAGACTTTTCTCAAATCGGTTATACTCTAGTCCGCGCTCTGGGGACTGAGAGTACTCTAGTCTGCTTCAGGGACTTAGAAATTTTCTCAAGTCGTTTATGCTTTAGTCCACACTCAGGGGACTGAGAGTACTGTAGTCCGCTTTAGGGACCTACAGATTTTTCTCAAGTAGTTTATACTCTAGTCCACGCTCTGGGGAGTGAGAGTACTCTAGTCCGCTTCATAGACTTAGAGATTTTTCTCAAGTCGTTTATACTCTAACCCGCGTTCCGGGGAATAAGAGTACTCTAGTCCGCTTCAGGGACTTAGAGATTTTTCTCAAGTCGTTTATACTCTATTCCGCGCTCTGGGACTCAGAGTATTCTAGTCCGCTTCAAGGACTTAGAGATTTTTCTCAAGTCGTTTATACTCTAGTCCGCGCTCTAGGGACTCAGAGTACTCTAGTCTGCTTCAGGGACTTAGATATTTTTCTCTAGTCGTTTATACTCTAGTCCGCACTCTAGGGACTCAGAGTACTCTAGTCCGCTTCAGGGACTTAGAGATTTTTCTCAAGTCGCTTATACTCTAGTCCGCGTTCGGGGGACTGAGAGTACTGTAGTCTGCTTCAGGGACCTAGAGATTGTTCTCAAGTCATTTATACTCTAGTCCTTGCTCTAGGGACTGAGATTACTCTAGTCCGCCTTAGGGACTTAGAAATTTTTCTCAAGTTGTTTATACTCTAGTCCGCGCTCTGGGACTCAAAGTATTCTAGTCCGCTTCAGGGACTTAGAGGTTTTTCTCAAGTCATTTATACTCTAGTCCGCGCTCTGGGGACTGAGAGTACTTTAGTCCGCTTCAGGGACTTAGAGTCAAGTCGTTTATACTCTAGTCCACGCTTTGGGGACTCAGATTACTCTAGTCTACTTGACTTAGAGACTTTTCTTAAGTCGTTTATACTCTAGTCCGTGCTCTGGGGATTCAGAATACTATAGTCCACTTCAGGGACTTAGAGATTTTTCTCAAGTCTTTTATACTCTAGTCCACGCTCTAGGGACTGAGAGTACTCTAGTCCGCTTCAGGGACTTAGAGATTTTTCTCAAGTCATTTATACTCTAGTCCGCGCTCTGGGGACTGAGAGTACTCTAGTCCGCTTCAGGGACTTACAGACTTTTCTCAAGTCATTTATACTCTAGTCCGCGCTCTGAGGACTCAGAATACTCTAGTCCGCTTCAGGGACTTAGAGATTTTTCTCAAGTCGTTTATACTCTAGTCCACGCTCTTGGGACTGAGAGTACTCTAGTCCACTTCAGGGACTTAGAGATTTTTCTCAAGTCATTTATACTTTAGTCCGCGCTCTGGGGACTGAGAGTACTCTTGTCCGCTTCAAGGACCTAGAGATTTCTCAAGTCGTTTATACTCTAGTCCGCACTCTGAGGACTGAGAGTACTCTAGTCCGCTTCAGGGACTTAGAGATTTTTCCAAGTCGTTTATACTCTAGTCCACGTGTAACATCCCACTATTTTGGACCATTCAAATCGACAATAATCCACACATGTCTGACTTGAATAATTCAAAATAATAGATTGTAATAAAATTTGGAGCAAATAAAATCATTCACAGAATCACATACATAGAAATATCAGAATAACTCGCAGCGGAAATAAAATACCATAGAGGTTCATGAAGCTACTATATACAAACTCTCAAAACATATACAAAATCTCATAGTCAAAATAGATACAATAGAAGTCAGGATACATAAGTTAGTAATACAGAGACAAATACAGAATAGAAACTAACTGGAAGAAGTAGACGAATAGATAGACAGATAAGCTCCAACAAAACTCTAGCTCCAGAAGGTGAATCCAAAGCTGTGATTCTCAGGCTGACCCGAGTGTAAAGTAAAACACAAAACACTCGAGTCAGGACATACATACTTATAAAATGTAAACCAACTCAAGTGAACTATAATATAAATGCACAATAACTTAAAGGATGCTTGGGATCGCCCATCCTTTAAGGATCAGTCAAACCATCAATTAAGTAGTAATAAACACTATCATAGAAATATCCATATTAAAGTAAACAATGCAAACAATAGTGTAAATGTGACTAGGGTAGCGCAGAGCTGCAGTAATCGCTCACCACTAGACACACTCTCAAATTAAAGGTGTGCATCCAAATAAATCATAAGGAAATAAAATGGCATACAGAGGAGTGTACCCGTGGTTATAGATTTCAAAATGGTTTAATTCCGAATTAAAATCATTCATTTAAATCATTATAAGTGAAGTCATTATACCTTTAAATCAAATATTCAATTCCCAAGAATTTAGCCTTTTCTAAGTTCATTTATTCACTTAAGTACATTAAACCATTAAAATTCTAGCTTTCACAGCATTTAGAAAGTGCTGCGGTAAGTTATATTCGAAAACAATTCAATTCAGCAAAGACAACATTTATAAACTGCTGTAATAGTTCATTTTAGTGGAAAAATAGTTCAATTTAGAAAAGACAGCATTTACTAAACTGTTGTAACAGTTCAGAGTTCAATTTAAAGATTTTAGTTTAATTCAGCAGAGACAGCACTTGCAAAGTGCTGTGATAGCCCTTAGTTAGATTTTAGCCTTTTAGTTCACTTCTGCAACTATAGCACTTACAAAGTGCTGCAGATTCTTATTAGTTCAGATTTTAGTAAATTTTCAAAAACGATAGCATTTCTGAAGTGCTACTAAAGACATTTCCAGATTTACAATAGAATTTCAGCAACAAATAAACTTCAATTTAAACCAATTTTAATTATATAAAAATCATATTTTTCCACTTTAAAATGGTCATTTAAATACCCTTTAACTTATTATTTTTATAAAGTAAATTCCACAAATAAATATCAAATTTTTCATAACTTCACTTATTAAATTCAAGTGTACAATTTTCCTATTCTTTACATTCACTTAACACTTAATTTAATTTATCATTTCACAAATAAAACTTAATTTCCATTTTATTTTCCTTTACTTAAACTTCCATTTTTAAAACCAAATCTCACAAATCCCAAGTCAAGTTAAATTCCAAATTACCATTTTAAGCATTCATTTGTTTAACATTTTATTCATAGAAAAATCAATAACACTTTAATAAATCATTTTATATTCCAATTAAATCAAAATGTCATGATTTACATTTTTAAAATACCTAAAAATATCCAGAGAAATATATAAAATAACCCCGGGTCTGTATACTATTTTCTAACCTGTCAAGTGATACGGATAATATATCATTTCAATCCGTAATTTACAAAGAAAATCCGGGTTCTATCATTTCAAACCCGCAATCCCAAGTTAATAAAAATAAATAAAAATCACTCGAGCCTATCATTTCAGCCCATAATGATTTTTCCCTATTCTAAAGTCTGTTCGGGTATGTATCATTTAAACCCATAGTGATTCTATTCTATAGGGAAGTTGCAGTGTGATTAACAGAAATAAATAAACAGTATAATAAAATAAAATGTAACGGATGATGTGACAAGTTAATAACAGGGTTTAACATCATATAATTTACACCACGGGAAGGTATAACATGATATAATAGTTTACACATTCACTCGTTGTCAATTCACAATTCTATAAGTATAAATGTCATGTGTAAAAACTCACCTTTCTATGCTGGAGTTTGCAAATAAACACACAAATGAAAAATCAAGAAAGCACTAAAGCACGATTAGATTTGGATGGAGAGAGAGCCAAGATGTTAATCTTGTATTCACAAAATAAACAAAACAAAATATAAATATAAATACAATACAAAAGATTATATTGAAACAAATGGAAATAGAATTGCAAAAGGCCTAACCAATCTTTTAAACAATTTTTGCTTCACTAATAGTCAATGTTTGCTCAACCACACATGCTTTAGGCTCGGCCACAACATGTATAAAGGTGGAAATGGATCTAGTTTGTATCAATAAGGCATCGTTATAAAGTGGAATACAAAGGGGTAGGAGTTATAAATGGAAGAAGGTCAAAAGGCAAAGGCTAACAAGGGTTTGGATGCATCTAGGCTCGACCAAAGGTCATGTTTGGCTCGGCCATGGTTCATTTTAGATCAGGTCAGATCTGAACAAGATGGTCAGGGGTCAAATCAAACAGGTGGTGGTGGTCCAAGGTGGTGGCCATGGTCAAATATGAAGGGGAGATGAAAACAAGGCTCGGCTACACATTGTTTTTGGAGTTTTTGACATTATTTTGTGATGTTTTGATCAAGGGGAGGTCAAGGCACTTTCAGGTTAGAGGAGGGGGATGGTTTGGCCATGGATTATGTAGGGAAGAAGTGGTGGTGGTTGGAGGAGGAGATGGTGAGGGGATGTGGCCGAACAAACATGAGAAAGGCAAGGCAAAAATCAAGCAAAACATTGAAAAAAAATGAAGAAAAGAGTATAAGACTCACGGCCTTTTTCGGAGTAGAGAAACCATTACCAATCCTTTCTGAGTTTGGCCAAAAATTTGTGATGTTGAGAAGCTTTTCATGTGAAAAATGAATAAAAAATCACGGCTAATCAATAGAAAAGGAACGGCCAAAAATATGAAATGGCAAGAAAGTGAAAAGTCAAATGATTAAAGCTTTAGTCTCTTCAAATTTCCAATATCTTTTATACAAAATAAATAAAATAAAACTCAGTAAATAAAATAAAAACAAACTGAAATAAAGTGAAGAAAAGAAAATAAATAATTTGTTTTAGGAAAATAGGAAAATAAATAAAGAAAATAGCTTATTATATTGAAACTAGCTTTAAAAATTGCAAACAAAATACAATTAACTTAGGAAAATTATAACTCAACAAATTCACATAATTAAATTCAAAGCCCAAAACAAAATAAAATGGGAATGAAAAAAATAATTAGTCTTAGGAAAATAGAAAATAAATAAAGAAAATACTTTATTTAATTGAACTAGAATTTAAAATTGTAAACAAAATACAAATTACATTGGAAAATTTCAACTACGCTTTAAAAATGTTTCAAAATATATATATATAACATGCCACGTTACACATGAAAACATAAATTAGAACATGACACGACAAACAAAATATTATTTATATAAATTAAAGTAAACAATTTTGTTAAATAAAACAATTTACATACGATAGTGTAAAAAGCATAACTTTCACAATATTAATCAGATTTCAACGAAACGAAAAGCAGTATACTTGAAATTTTATTTACTTTCATAATAAAAGATAAAATTCAAAAATTCAAACCTTTAAAATTTTAAATTAAAAGTCAAAGTTTGACCACATTGACAAAAATTTACATTTCTGGAAAATACTCTATTTATTCACGTTTGGAATTATAATTCACATAAAAATCAAAATTTATATTTAAAATAAATTTTTTTATCCATTTTAATAAATAAAATAAAGTTTTCAAATCAGGAAATTCAATTTAAAATAATTAAAATATACAATTAAAATAATCACAAAATACAGGGTTGTTACACCACGCTCTGGGGACTGAAAGTACTCTAATACGCTTCACTGACTTAGAGACTTTTCTTAAGTCGTTTATACTCTAGTCCGCGCTTTGGGGACTGAGAGTACTCTAGTCCGCTTCATGGACTTAGAGACTTTTCTCAAGTCGTTTATACTCTAGTCCGCGCTCTGGGGACTTAGAATACTCTAGTCCGCTTCAGGGACTTAGAGGTTTTTCTCTAGTTGTTTATACTCTAGTCCGCGCTCTGGGGACTGAGAGTACTCTATTCCGCTTCAAAGACTTAGAGATTTTTCTCAAGCCGTTTATACTCTAGTCCGCTCTTTGGGGACTGTGAGTACTCTAGTCTGCTTTAGGGACTTAGAGATTTTTCTCAAGTCGTTTATACTCTATTCCACACTCTGGAGACTCAGAGTACTCTAGTCCGCTTCAGGGACTTAGAGATTTTTCTCAAGTTGTTTATACTCTAGTCCGCGCTCTGGGGACTGAGAGTACTCTAGTCCGCTTCAGGGACTTAGAGATTTTTCTCAAGTCGTTTATAATCTAGTCCGCGCTCTGGGGACTGAGAATACTGTAGTCCGCTTAAGGGACCTAGAGATTTTTCTCAAGTCGTTTATACTCTAGTCCGCTATCTGGGGACTGAGAGTACTCTAGTCCGCTTCAGGGACTTAGAGATTTTTCTTAAGTCGTTTATACTCTAGTCCGCACTCTGGGGAATTAGAGTACTCTAGTTCGCTTTAGGGACTTAGAGATTTTTCTCAAGTCGTTTATACTCTAGTCCGCGCTCTTGGACTCAAAGTATTCTAGTTCGCTGCAGAGACATAAAGATTTTTCTCAAGTCGTTTATACTCTAGTCCGCGCTCTGGGGACTGAGAGTACTTTAGTCTACTTCAGGGACTTAGAGATTTATCTCAAGTTATTTATACTCTAGTCTACACTCTAAGGACTCATAATACTCTAGTCCGCTTCAGGGACTTAGGGATTTTTCTCAAGTCGTTTATACTCTAGTCCGCGCTTTGGGGACTCAGACTACTCTAGTCCGCTTCAGGGACTTAGATATTTTTCTCAAGTTGTTCATACTCCAGTCCGCGCTCTTGGGACTGAGAATACTCTAGTCCGCTTCAGGGACTTAGAGACTTTTCTCAAGTCGTTTATACTCTAGTCCGCGCTCTGGGGACTCAAAATACTCTAGTCCGCATTAGGGACTTAGAGCTTTTTCTCTAGTCGTTTATACTCTAGTCCGCGCTCTTGGGTCTGAGAGTACTCTAGTCCTCTTCTGGGAATTAGAGATTTTTCTCAAGTCGCTTATACTCTAGTCCGCGCTCTGAGGACTCAGAATATTCTAGTCCGCTTCATGGACTTAGAGATTTTTCTCAAGTCGTTTATACACTAGTCCGCGCTCTTGGGACTTAGAATACTCTAGTCCGCTTCAGGAACTTAGAGATTTTTCTCAAGTCGTTTATACTCTAGTCCGCGCTCTGGGGACTCAGAGTTTCTAGTCCGCTTCAGGGACTTAGAGATTTTTCTCTAGTCGTTTATACTCTAGTCCGTGCTCTAGGGACTCAGAGTACTCTAGTCCGCTTCAGGGACTTAGAGATTTTTCTCAAGTCGCTTATACTCTAGTCCACGCTTTAGGGATTGAGAGTACTCTAGTCCATTTCAAGGACTTAGAGAGATTTTTCTCAAGTCGTTTATACTCTAGTCTGTGCTCTGAGGACTTAGAGTACACTAGTCCGCTTTAGGGACCTAAAGATTTTTCTTAAGTCGTTTATACTCTAGTCCGCACTCTTGGGACTGAGAGTACTCTAGTCCACTTCAGGGACTTAGAGATTTTTCTCAAGTCGCTTATACTCTAGTCCGCGCTCTGGGGACTGAGAGTACTCTAGTCCACTTCAGGGACATAGATATTTTTCTCAAGTCGTTTATACTCTAGTCCGCGCTCAGGGGACTGAGGGTACTGTAGTCTGCTTCAGGGACCTAGAGATTTTTCTCAAGTCGTTTATACTCTAGTCCGCGCTCTGGGGACTGAGAGTACTCTAGTCCGCTTCAAGGACTTAGAGATTTTTCTCAAGTCATTTATACTCTAGTCCGCGCTCTAGGGACTAAGAGTACTCTAGTCCGCTTCAAGGACTTAGAGATTTTTCTCAAGTCGTTTATAATCTAGTCCGCGCTCTGGGGACTCTGAGTACTCTAGTCCACTTCAGCAAGTCGTTTATACTCTAGTCCGCGCTCTGGAGACTGAGAGTACTCTAGTCCACTTCAGGGACTTAGAGATTTTTCTCAAGTATTTATACTCTAGTCAGCGCTCTGGGGACTGAGAGTATTCTTGTCCGCTTCAAGGACCTAGAGATTTCTCAAGTCGTTTGTACTCTAGTCCGCACTCTGAAGACTGAGAGCACTCTAGTCCGCTTCAGGGACTTAGAGATTTTTCCAAGTCGTTTATACTCTAGTCCGCGCTCTGGGGACTGAGAGTACTCTAGTCTGCTTCACGGACTTAGAGAATTTTCTCAAGTCATTTATACTCTAGTCCGCGCTCAGGGGACTGAGAGTACTCTAGTCCGCTTCACGAACTTAGAGACTTTTCTCAAGTTGTTTATACTCTAGTCCGCGATCTGGGGACTCAGAATACTATAGTCCGCTTCAGGGACTTAGAGATATTTCTCAAGTCGTTTATACTCTAGTCCGCGCTCTGGGGAATCAGAGTACTCTAGTCCGCTTCAGGGACTTAGAGATTTTTCTCAAGTCGTTTATACTCTAAGCCACGCTTTGGGGACTGATAGTACTCTAGTCCGCTTCAGGGACTTAGAGACTTTTCTCAAGTCGATTATACTCTAGTCCGCGCTCTGGGGACTGAGAGTACTCTAGTCCACTTCAGTGACTTAGGGATTTTCTCAAGTCATTTATACCCCAGTCTGCGCTCTGGGGACTGAAAGTACTCTTGTCCGCTTTAGGGACCTAGAGATTTCTCAAGTTATTTATACTCTAGTCCGTACTCTGAGGACTGAGAGTACTCTAGTCCGCTTCAAGGACTTAGAGATTTTTCCAAGTAGTTTATACTCTAGTCCGCGCTCTGGGGGAAAGTACTCTAGTCCGCTTCATGGACTTAGAGGCTTTTCTCAAGTCGTTTATACTCTAGTCCGCGCTCTAGGGACTGAAAGTACTCTAGTCCGCTTCACGGACTTAGAGACTTTTCTCAAGTCGTTTATACTCTAGTCCATGCTCTGGGGACTTAGAATACTCTAGTCCGCTTCAGGGACATAGAGATTTTTCTCAAGTCGTTTATACTCTACTCCACGCTCTGGGGACTCAGAGTACTCTAATCCGCTTTAGGGACTTAGAGATTTTTCCCAAGTCATTTATACTCTAGTCCACGCTCTGGGGATTGAGAGTACTCTAGTCCGCTTCAGGGACTTAGAGACTTTTCTCAAGTCATTTATAATCTAGTCCGCGCTCTGAGGACTCAAAATACTCTAGTCCGCTTCAGGGACTTAGAGATTTTTCTCTAGTCGTTTATACTCTAGTCCACGCTCTAGGGACTGAGAGTACTCTAGTCCGCTTCAGAGACTTAGAGATTTTTCTCAAGTCGCTAATACTCTAGTCCGCGCTCTGGGGACTGAGAGTACTCTAGTCCGTTTCAAGGACTTAGAGATTTTTCTCAAGTCGTTTATACTCTAATCCGCGCTTTGGGGACTGAGAGTACTCTAGTCCACTTCAGGGACTTAGAGATTTTTCTCATGTCGTTTATACTCTAGTCCGCGCTCTGGGGACTTAGACTACTCTTGTCCGCTTCAGGGACCTAGAGATTTTTCTTAAGTCGTTTATACTCTAGTCCGCACTATGGGGACTGAGAGTACTCTAGTCTGCTTCAGGGACTTAGAGACTTTTCTCAAGTCGATTATACTCCAGTCTACGCTCTGGGGACTGAGAGTACTCTATTCAGCTTCACGAACTTAGAGACTTTTCTCAAGTCATTTATACTCTAGTCCGCGCTCTGGGGACTCAGATACTCTAGTCCGCTTCAGAGACTTAGAGATTTTTCTCAAGTCGTTTATACTCTAGTCCGCGCTCTGGGGACTTAGACTACTCTTGTCCGCTTCAGGGACCTATAGGTTTTTCTCAAGCCGTTTATACTCTAGTCCGCACTCTGGGGACTGAGAATACTCTAGTCCGCTTCAGGGACTTAGAGAATTTTCTCAAGTCGTTTATACTCTAGTCCGTGCTATGGGGACTGAGAGTACTCTATTTCGCTTCATGGACTTAGAAACTTTTTTCAAGTCATTTATACTCTAGTCCGCGCTCTGGGGACTCAAATACTCTAGTCTGCTTCAGGGACTTAGAGATTTTTCTCAAGTCGTTTATACTCTAGTCCGTGCTCTGGGGACTCAGAGTACTCTAGTCCGCTTCAAGGACTTAGAGATTTTTCTCAAGTTGTTTATACTCTAGTCCGCGCTCTGGGGACTAAGAGTTCTCTAGTCCGCTTCAGGGAATTAAAGACTTTTCTCAAGTCGTTTATACTCTAGTCCGCGCTCTGGGGACTCAGACTACTCCAGTCCGCTTCAAAGACTTAGATATTTTTCTCATGTCGTTTGTACTCTAGTCCACGCTCTGGAGACTTAGAGTACTCTAGTCCGCTTCAGGCACTTAGAGATTTTTCTCAAGTCATTTATACTCTAGTCCGCGCTCTGGGGAGTTAGAGTACTCTAGTCCACTTTAAGGACTTAGAGATTTTTCTCAAGTCGCTTATACTCTAGTCCGCGCTCTGGGGACTTTGAGTACTCTAGTCCGCTTCAAGGACTTAGTGATTTTTCTCAAGTTGTTTATACTCTAGTTCGCGCTCTGGGGACTGAGAGTACTCTAGTCCGATTTATGGACCTAGAGATTTTTCTCAAGTCGTTTGTACTCTAGTTCGCGCTCTGGGTACTGAGAGTACTCTAGTCCGCTTTAGGGACTTAGAGATTTTTCTCAAGCCGTTTATACTCTAGTCCGCTCTCTGCGGACTTAGAGTACTCTAGTCCGCTTCAGGGACTTAGAGATTTTTCTTGAGAGTGGTTGTATTTCCACTCGTTTGATTTGTATTTCATTTACCGCGTCGAGGCTAATGTTGTCGAATGAATGGTTAAACCGCGTCTGCTCATGAAATGGGACTATGCCCCCAGCATCAAGGACGAAACTTGAAAAATGGACGGTCGATTCTCGTCCACTTGGTGATTGTAGCTCTTTCAATCAAGTCAAGGAAGGAGGTACATGATAGATGGTTGGATCACTTCCATGCTAGGGTTGGATAATCAAGTCTCGCACGATTTGCTTCGTATCTCTTTTTAGAAAACGAGGATAATGGATTATTGAGTAGACAAACTAAGTTGCATATGTTCCAATGTGCAGTCGTGTCCATGTATTGAGAGCGATGGTTGACGAGTAGGCAGTCCATCACATCTACTTCAAGTCAGGCTTTCGAACTACCTCTTGTGTTCCAGGCAAGAGTTGATGTGTAGATGATCAAATCACGTCCGCTCTAATTAGATCCTGGCATCACTGAGCTTCAGGAGAGGCATATGTATTTTATCGAACTTTACTTTATGACCCAAGGAGTGGATGATCGGGCCACATTCATTCCAAGCCTTTCTTAGGCCACCAAATTAAATATGGAGGTCGATGAATGGACGGTCAATCAGTACGCTTTGTATAGGGTTCTGATCGTTACGAGCTTTTCCATCTCTAGTCCATGGCCCCAAATCAAAGGCATATGGTTGATGATGAGCGGCTGAATCATGATCGTCTTAATGAAACTCCACAGGTCCGATCACGGTTTGCGTGGATTGGTTGGCGCCCAACTCTGAGTACATGGTCACCTGCATCATTTTGAAAGTAGTTTAGTTCAAGTTGGTCGTAGTTCATAGAACAATTGAAATAGAAATAGAAATAATTCAAAGAAGATTGGATTAAATCTCATTGATAAGAGGAGCAGCATCGTGTGCTTTCTATTCAACTCTGCCCCTAGCCCCTTCTAGCAGGATGTCGACTGCCAACAGTCCAATTGATAATCATAGTTCTTTATTGATAGGCATCGGATGTTCACTGCCCACCATTCTGCAGGACTTGTACATATTGTTGAACTTTCCTTTCCAGATCAGCCTTTCGATCACACCTCGGAGGTGTTTGTAATCGCCAGTGTTAGGATCAGTGAGCATCTTGGAATATACAACATTACCCTGATTTTCTTTGGGCTTCGGTGGACTCTCTCGAGGTTGGTTTTTAGTACCACTGCAAGTCGCGAGTCTCTAAGTAGAGGCTATCGATTGAATCTTTCAAAGAGCATATGAGTCAAATTTTGAGATCCTGGTTCGTCTATTGGAATCTGAGTCCTTACCCAATGATCCTGTATTTTTATTTTTCCTAGTCTGCTCAACTCCTCCTCACTTTGGTTTTGATTCATTTTGTAACAGAAACAACCCATGGTCGTAGGAGGTTCTCCACCTAACTAGCTGCTAAAATATATCTGGAGGTCGATTCCCCTCAAACGCGATCAGTATGATATCCTTGTTAGCATTTGGAACAAATTGCTTGGAGTCAAACTTTGGTTTGCTTGGAGTCACTAAACTTGAAGTGTTGGATCAGTGAAGGATGGTTCTTGGAGTCATATCATCTATGTTCTCCAACCTTTTGGAGTATCGTTTGAGTAGCGGTTGCTTGTCCGTTCCCTTGTTGCCATTTAGAAGCTACCACTTAATGCTCTATGCGCCCTGGTCGGTTTTAGGATGTAAGGGAAGTGGATAGAATGTTCCTTCATTAAGTTGAGTTTTGAATTCACTATGCGGAGGCACTGCACTGCGGCTAGGGTTCGGGTGGCTGTTGTTGGCCAGTTTTAGTGTTATAGCAGTTTTAAGTTTTGGCTGTTGTTGGCCATTTTTGGTTCATATTAGAAAATAGACTTATCGTTTGAAAGTTATAGTAGTTTTAAGTTTTGGCTGTTGTTGGCCAGTTTTAGTGGGTAATTAACCGAGCCTACGCTAAGGCTCACTAACCCATTTTGAAATTTGTGCTAAAGGGAGGCTATAGAAACTGATGCAGTTCATTTCCATTTTCACTAAAATAGTTCTAAACCTCCATTAACCCTAATTTCATCAAAAATCACATCTTTTCCTTACTAATCTTGGCCAAATCATTGATTAGAGAGGTGATTAGCATATAAAAGCTAAAGATTATCATATCGAGTGATTTAAATCCTTCTCCTTTGTGTCTACTTCAGATCTAAGGGGAAAGATTGGTATATTGGTATTAGTTGAGTGGTTCTTGACCTCTTACTCTATTATGCATTTTTATATAGTTAAAAATGATGTTTTTGATATGATTTGACCTTAAAACATTTTTCTAACCTTGACCACACTTTTATATATATTTAAGGATGAATTTTAAAGTTTAAAATGATTTTTAAGTGGTTTTGCAATCCCTTGTACTCATATGCATATATTAGTGTAAAAGTTAAATCTAAATTGAGATTTACTTGGTTACCACATTCTTATGTATTGCATGTGTGAATGGATATTTACTTATGTTATTTCATGATTGCATGCTTTGCTTTGATGTTGTATGTTAATGTTTTAAATACATAGGAAATTGGTTGGCAAATTGGATTAATCGAAAGAAAATATGGTCGAAATTGGATGAAACATGGAGGGCAGGCTCTGGAGCATGGGAAGTGTGTGGAGTTCAAGTTGCATCGTAAAATCCACTAAGCAAACAAAGCGGTACCAACTTATCCATGTCGGTACTATTAGCACCAAAATTGGTCACTAACACCCGTAGAATTTCATGGACATCAGAGAATTAATGGAATCTAGAGAACAAAGCATAAAAGTAAATTGACACAAAGATTTTATAGTGGTTCGGAAATCTCGACCTACGTCCACTTCAAATTTCATTCATTCTTCATTTGATTACAATTACATGAGTTGTTCGATTGGCTAGAATCCATTGATACAAGTTTATAAGAAAAATAGCCATGGCAAAGTATTTGGAGTCGGAAGAAGAAGATGAAGTCCTCTCAAAAAGAGAGAGCGAGCCCCCCCCAAAAATGGCCCCCTACCCATGTATTTATAGACGAAGGTAGCCTTCAGCCTAACTGACATCTTCAAGCCTGGACCCCTTTGGCCACTTGGGCCCACCATAAGAAAAGCTCAGCTCAACACACTATGCTGACCTCACTTATACACTCTTCAACTTATCAAACATCTATGCCGACACCTATTCCACCATGCTAACCTTCATCATTTTGACATCCTGTATTACCCTAGGATGGATATAACTGTTCGGATATCATGCTGCCAAATGGGATGAAGTTGATCCTTTAGCCACAATCACGATGAAGAATGTGATCAACTTCATTGTCTAGAGAATCATCTGTCATTTTGGCCTTCCACGAAAACTGATAATGGAACCCAATTCAACAGTGCTTAATTCAAAGACTTCTGCCATCAGCATTATATTAGGAAAAGATTCACGGAAGTTGCTTACCCTCAAGTTAATGGACAAGTAGAAGCTAATATCAAAACCATAAAGTCCATTTTGAAGAAAAGTATAGAAAAGATTAGAGGCAAGTGGATGGATGAACTCCCAACAGCATTATGGGCTTACAGAACCACCCACAAGTCTGTGACTGGCCATACTCTATTCGACCTTGCTTACGGTTCTGAAGTCATCATTAATGTAGAACTTGAAGTCCCTTCCCATCAAGTGACTTTTTACGACCCCTATTTCATTATAAAAAATATAAATGAGGAATTGCAATCCAACAACAATTAAACTATAAGGAATTGGTGATGATTCATGAGCGTACAAACGCATCTGGGAGCCAATGATAAGAACGTGTACCTGAATGTGCACGTGTATATTCTAAAAATTCGATTTCTTCAAACCGACAGAAATTGAATTTCCGCCTGGAGTTCTTATAGAAAAGACTAGATCAGATAGCCAAAGCTTACTAGCATCGTAAAAACGGACACCGATAATAACTGATAGAATACAGTCCTGAATTTATACTATTGGAAATCGACCAATGGTCACGACGAATGGAATGAAATGCAACTATCAGTAAAGATGACTAAACGGAAGGATATCGACCATTCAATAAACTGAATGGAATCCTTTTCGATGATTGAAGCTTGCGATAATTCAAAGCATGTCATGTTCGAACAAGATGTACTTTAGGGGTAAAATGTTATCCCGCCTTTTGGCAAGGTCGTTATACCATAGATTTGAATAAAAACGAGTGGTTACCAACCTTGAGAATCAATGATATACAAGACTATGGACGATGGTCGAGCATATTCAGACTGGGTCCCGATCAAAGTGCAATCATTATGAAGTGACAAGGAAGGCCCCGTGAGGCTACGTTTCAGATTTCAAGTCAATTGGAGTTCGTATGCTCGAGTTATGGACAAATGAAGAATTTATGTGGATCGATCTAAAACGATCCATAAAACAACATAAATCGATGAAGATCGATCAATATCTCAAAATCTACAAAGCCAGTGCACTTGAAACTTTCAAAGAATCAATATATTGAAGAGTAGAGCCCACAAAACAATTGAAAGACATACCGATCGTTCCATAACGATCGTACAAAATCAGCCAAAACGATCTATAGTGTCACGAAAAATGCGATATCTCATAAACGGTACGTCGAAATTGCACGAAATTTGGAGAGAAAATATCTTACATCATGAAGAGTCTACACTATCGATCGCATATCAATCAAAGTCCAAAATAATGATTGGCTAAACTATGGCCGATTGTTCCAAAATATCGAGTTAGGGTCACCGATCGTTATGGTGGGCCCCTACGTATCTAGAGACTCTTATTGCAAAATTTCAGCCCAATCCATGCACGTCTTCTCCTATAAATATAGCGTCCATTCTCCATAAAGAGGATCATTTTTTCTGCGGCTTAGGCTAGACCATTATTATTTCTTCATCCATGTATTAATAGATCCCAGCTGATCCAAACATTCTTGTAACCAAAATCAAATGGAAGATCAATAAAAATATGAAGTGGAAGTAGGCCAAGATTGCCTAACCACTATAAAAACCTATTTGTTCATTTACTTTTTCTGCTATGTTTTAATTTCATCCATCGTTTAATCTCTACAAGATTCTATTGGGTGTTGATTCCCATTTTTGGCGTCAACGGTTATTGTTAATTCACACTTCTACGATGCACGGGTAATGTATATGCTACCACTGGAGTCAACAAAAAGGAAGTGCATAAAAAGATTGTAATAGTGCTCAATAAATTTTTTGGAGGAGTGTACTAGAGAACCAGAGATGGCTGACGAGCATGTTCGTCACTAATGCAAAGCATTAAAAAAACAATGGATGATTTGGCAAAATTTGTGCAATAAAACAGGGTATGGTAGGATCCTTTAACGAAAACTGTATTCGATGCCAAGGAATGGTGGGCTTATCATGTCAAAGATTTTAACACTTTTATTTTGAAGTATAAAATAGTGCCAATTGAGAATGCATAAGTTTTACAAATAATATTTCATGGTTCACATGCTACTAGATTCACTGCATTCTCTATTACTGTTATTGTTGACCCAAAAAATGGACCAACACCCTGGTTTGAATTTGTAAGCACCAGCCCTGTTCTGACAGAGCAATATCACAGATGATAGATATAGAAAAAGAACAGTAAAAGAAAGTAGACAGAGAATTTTTATAGTGTTTTGGTTGTTAATGAAGCCTATGTCCACTTTATAGTTTTATTAAAGACTGATTGTTGTTACAAGAGATGTTTGATTATAAGGCTTTGATTATTTCCTAGCTAGATTGAATCTCCAGAGTTGGAATCCACTGGAGAATCATAGTGTATTCCTTTGGAGATTGTTGTAAGGGAGGTACAGAGTGAAGAATAATTCCAGCAGAGCTTCAGCAACCAGTCCGGAGAAGAGATCCTCTTTATGTTGCAAGTAGGTTGGTATTTATATGGGTCGAAGAGTTTCTGGGCCAGGCCACGTCTTCATCAACTCGCAGGAAGGTAGGAAATGACCCATGGAGAATTTGGCATGCAAAACGAGGAAGAACCATGGGTCGCTGGTGACCCATAGACTTGGCTCGTTTTGCGAGCAATGTCTTGGTCTCTTCTCGTATGTCTCTTCTCGTAGTATCCTTTGGCCAGTTTGTTTGAAGGTTTGTGGAGAGGTATGGGTTGCTGATGATCCAAGCACTTAGGATTTTTCAGGAGTTTGGAATTGGAGATGTTTTGATAGTCTTCTATCCTACTTGCTTCGTTTTGATGGCAGTTCACTAGCTGTTTGCGCTCAGCTGCTGATTGAACTAAAAGAATGCTGATCTCTCGGCTTCGTCGATCCCAGTTGTTGTCTTAGCCATATAGCTTGGCCCTTGTTGATCCCTTCCTTAGCTTTTCTGGTTAAGTCCTGAACCATCCTTTTTACATGAGGTTGTTCTAGGTTGTTCTGTTCTCTACTGGTCTCTGCTGGGTTAAAAACCCGGATAACATTTTCCCCCCAGAGTATGTCTTCGTTGTAAACAAGGCGTGCTCTGGAAGTTACCTCTCTTAATATCCATCCGTCGATCTCCAAGAGGTTGCATTAGAGCTTTAAGAATATGCTAACCCAACATTGTTGGTTGTCTTTCTTTGGTTCCAACTGCTTCTGCTTACCACAACGTATCACATTTCTGCCCGTAGTTTCCCGGCATGCCTTGGAATGATGAACAGCTGTAAGAGATCGAGTTTGAGAAGAATAGGTGAAGTTTCCTTTCCTTTTCCTCTCTTCTTTGCTTTATATATATATATATTATTGGTGGGTCGCTAGTGATCCATGTGGTATGGGTCGCTAGCGACCTAACTTCTTGGTTTATCTTAATTTGCAGGTTAGGTCGGGTCGCCAGCGATCCATGATGGGTCGCAGGCGACCCTTGTACTTAGCAAAAAAAAAATTTGCTATCTTTTTCTCGCTTATATACATTGCCGGAGCCGACCTATCCCTATTCGACCCGAGTCAATAGAACCTTCAAGCGATCCAATCTTCGAGCGATTCATCACCAAGTGATTCAGCAATCTTCTCGACCTGATTCCCCACTTTGTTTGAATCCACTCACCGTTGATCCATCCAAGCACTCGCCTATCTCGTGAAAACCCTTGCCGACCTATCACCTTGCTTGAATCCAAGCCCTAGCTCGCTTTCGAACTATAGCCGACCTTACCTTGTTGCCAACCTGAAGTTAGCTCGCCACATATTCATTACATAGCTTGCCAAGTTTGATCTTTGATTCTTCATGTGCCTTTGAATTCAGTTAGAGGTGGGTTCGCTGAATTGGTTTGCTAATTATTGCATTGGTGTAATGACTTAATGACTAGTGTCCATTTGCAATGTTGCTTACAAGAAGTTCAAGTTGATTGCGGTTTGAGTGGGTCGAGATAGCCAATCGGGTCTTGAGTTTCTTCCTGAAACGACATTTGGGCCATGGTCTAATGCTCGATGCGTTTTGCTATCTTCGGCAGTTAGACCAGAATTGGCTTATGCCCAGTTTCATAGATACCACCGCACAACATATCACCGGTCGATCCCGATTCTTCTAGAGAATTTGGGCTCATCTTGTTTGTTTATTCCGCAATCATTGTTCCTGTAGTGAGAAGAATTTTCCGTGTCGCTTCGGACAACGGATCCGTTATCGATCATCGATCGATAACAGGTAAGTGTACAAGGAGTAGAAATAAAAGCAGAAAATGAAGTAACACAGGAATTTTCTTCTTCCACTATGAGCGAACTATCAACATGGGATAGAGCATTTGCAGTGTATTGAGCACCGAGTTTATCCCATATAGATAGCACACTGCACTTACCCCCGTCTGCACTTGAAATCCAACATGTCGATTACAAGTTAATGTTTCTTCAGAATTCAAGTGTGGTAGGGGAAACTTATGAAATTAGGATAGATTTACCTGACTGTTTTCGGACGCGAGTTCTGTCATATAGAATGAAGCAGCCATCTACACGCCGTAAGTCAAGCGGGCGGAGCCCAGCACTCTCAGAAACCGAGTTATCATCCACTTCGCAAGCTCAATACGGCCAGTTAGTCCCGATTGGGCCAATCGTGGATCGTACTCCCCCCAACTTTCGAGTCCTGCTTAATCCACCCGAGAGAGCTTCGTCGGTGGTTTCCGCCATGGTTCTTCATAATATATGTACACAGCATGGAATTCCCAAAGAGGATGTGCATCTACCGGCGAAATATGAATTCGCTCATATGCCCCCCGGGGTATACCGCTTGCCATCGATACATGTGTTTGAATGGAGTCGTGCCTCCCTTCAACGATTTTCTACGTGAAACTCTCTCGAAATTGGGTATTTCCCTGTTCTAGCTTCATTCGAATGGCTACGCCATCCTTACTTGCTTGCATGTCCTTTTCATGCAGACGTTCAACCGCGCTCCAAGTTTTGATGAGTTGCGGTATTTTCTGGCGTTCAAGAGGAAGATGATTGTCCCTCTTTGATTATAACCAAGGCCTAGAGAAATCGAAAGATCATCCCGCGCTATGAAAGTAACTTATCTCAGTTCAAGACGTAGTACTTTTTTGTTAGATGCCTCGAGGTATTCAACTGTCGGTGGACGACAAGGGGTAAGCTTCTCTCTTTCGTTTATCAAACTCTGAGGTGATGTAATGGAGTTTCTAACTAATTATACATATCTTGCAGTTATCCCAAGGCCGAATAGAGATGTGACTCTTGATGAAGTTTGCCAAACTTTAAAGGCTATTGACGCCGATGAGAGTTAAAGTTCTACTGACCGATGAGAACTTGCGTCGATACGGACTATTGGCTCTAGGTAGATCCGCCGTTCAGATTGAAACCCCCTCTCCTGGCCAATCCAAGGTTCACACAAGATCCACTTCTTCATCCCACGGTTCCAAGGGAGGTCAAGAGAGAGGTAGCCTGTTCGGGGGATCACCCGGTGAGGACATTAAGGAGGAGGACGCTGCTGCGACTGAATTGAGCGGTTTAGTTAGAATGCCCCCAATCCCGATGAAGGTAGAAGATGAGTTCATGCACAGAGAAGGCAAAGCCGCGCTGGACTTGGAGAAAGAAGAAGGAGAATTCGAGAGTAGTAGCGGCGAGTCTACCGCTAGTGATTTCTTTTCATCGGAATCTGAGAGTGGAGACTCGGAGTCTTGCGATGACACTCCCGGAATGAGTCTTGATCTCTCGAGTCCACCTCCTTCCGATGCAAGTGGCAAAAGCAAAGCCCCTGAAATTGGAAAACATCAAGATTCTCCGAGTAAGGATGTTAGAGCGGGGTTTGGAGATTTCAACGATGTTTTTGTCGACTTCGACGCGCTTATGAAATGAGACTTTAAATTTGACACGACGCCTTCCTGTTCGGGCGATATCACACCAATAGTTAGCTCGATCCCGCCTATAACAAACGAAGTCAATCTGATCCCACCTACTACAGTTGTTCGTCCCGGTTCGTGACGACGTCTTAGGCCCATATTAGAAACAGACAACACGTTGCACTAGGATTAGACTTATTTCCATTCTCTATTCCTTCATATCTTTGCTTAGTTTATGTTATGCTTCTGAAACCTTTTATGGATGCCTCATTCCAGGTATGACGAGGGGACGATGCTTTTACGATGACTTCGAAGATTACACTGATTCATAATGGTACCTCAAGCGCTCCTCCAGCCGCCATCAAGTCCAAGAGACAGAAGAAGAGTACAGGCGGAGGAAAGAACTCGATGTTGAAACCCATCGCCAAGAAGAGAGAGATCGAGATCGTTCTCATAAAGGCGGGTATGAGAAAAGAAGATCTCTTGAGGAAAGAGATGAACTGTCTAAGAAGTCAAAGTTTGATTGTCGACCTCATTCTTCAGAGCTTGCTTCGAAGCACTCTTCCGCGGGCCAAAAAATTCCCATCACTTCTGCCCCGATTCTGCCCCCAGCTCATATTTCATCCTCTTCCATCATTACTGCTGCTCCTAGTAGCTCTCGCCCCCACCGTAAGCCTGCCTACGTTCTTCCTTTGGGCCCCCCTAAGCTTCAGGCAGCGCTTCAAGGTTGGTTCTTAAAGGGGGTCAAGTTTGACCTGGATCTCCACCCCGTTCACAGGGATTCTTTCATGCCGCATCTCCATGCTATCCAAAATGACCTAGAATAGGCCGAGAGATGGGAGAAGCTCAGCAAACAGTTGGTTGATACAAATAGAAATAACTATTAGGAGATCCTTTCCTTCGAATCCAAGAAAGACGATTTCGAGAAGGCGTTTGTTGATCGAGATGCTAAGATCAAACAGTTGGAGGAAGAGAAGGAGGCGACGCTTCGTGAAAGTAGGAGAACCGCCGGTCTGATGAAGGAGTTGAAGGAGGCGCATGAAGAAGTCGAGATTGTCTGGAGGGACGAGATTAAAAAGACTCATGCGGAGGAGGCGAAGCTAAAAGAAGAAGTGGTCGCTTGTAATGCCATCATTAAAGCTCAAAGAAAAACCATCACGGACCACGATTTAATTATTGAAGGGCACAACAAAACTATCTCCGACTAAGCCGAGACCATTGCCAAGTTACAGGCTCAGGTTGCGCAGCTTAGTGCCGACAAGACTGCTGCTGAAATTGAGAAGGCTGCGGTGAAAGCGGATTACTTGGACCTCCAACATGCCTTTGACAGGAAAATGAAGAAGCTGGATGCGACAATTATGAACTTTTATGTTAACTCTTTGTTGCATCAGGGGAGCCTCGGCTATCTCAGCCTGAAGTATCCACGCACTCCTGCCCTTGTTTGGGAGGAAATCTTATCTCGCTTTGCTGAGAGCAGCGACCTTTAATCAGATCAAGAGTTGCGAGATGCTTATCTTAACGATGAATCCAAGAAAGAGCTACTCGAGGGCCAAGGGATCCTCCAAGTTGAACAAGAGAAAGAGGCCACCGATGCTGCCTTGATGACCGCCACCGACGTGCTTACTAGGCCTTCTATCTCCGGTGTGGGCGAACCATCATAGCAGCTCCACGACCAACCAACGAGCTCAGGACTTGATATTATTCCTCATGAGGTGGAGCCCTCAAAAGAAGGCGAAGGTGGTGAGTTCAAGGTCGCCATTCATGATTGTTCCTCTGGTGCAGGTAACATCAGTGCTTCTCTCGAATTCGGGAGCTTCCAACTTATGCCACAAGAGCAAGAGGAGTTAATGCTTTCATTTTTGATCTTATAGGTCCATCCACTTTTCCCGTTGACACGCCAGCTACTTCGACGCCCGTGCCTGCTACCATTTTCACATCTTCTGCAGCTGTATCTGTTCCTACTCCAGTTCCCACATCCACGTCTAGCTCGCAACCAAGGCTAGAAGCCGAGAAGATAGCCGCGCTCCATGACCTGGATGACCCTTCGGCGTCTTTGGAAGGTGATATAACTACAGTAGAAGCCAAGGAGTAGGAAATGCAGACGGAACAGCCACAAAAGACTTAGCACGATTTGATTGCCATTAAGAAGGAAACAGTGGAGGCAATAAAGGCTTCGAAGAGTTCTCGGAAATCGAGAAAACGTAAAGGGAAGGGAGTCTCTTCTGAGAAAGTCTCGGAGGAAGAGGAGAACATTGCCACTGCAGTGTTCGTTGATGTTACCGGCAGCGACACTTCTCCTGAAAAGAAGCAGAAACTACACACCAAAGGTGGAAAGGGTAGCGGTGGCAAGAAGCATTGAGCGACCGGTGTGAAGATAGGATTGATTTTGGCTTACAGCTTGCAGGAAGAATGACTTGTATTTGTTTCTTTTTGAGTCATTCCATTTAAGTGCAAAGTCTGCACTTTGCGTCCTTACTATAGAGTCTGTATTTTCTTTTTTGTTGGTCGTTGTTGTGTGGGTACGGCCCCCACATTTTGACCCTATGTACATAAAATTATAAGCAATACAATGATATTTTGACTGTACTTTTATCTATCTATTCACATATGTTCTATGTACTTGTGCTTGTTTCATTTCATACTTCTCTAGTTCTGTGATTATAGCCAGAGCCCTTCATTCGAAGTAATAGAACTTAGAGATTATCAACACTTTGGAAGTTAGTATAAATTTATAAATTAATAGAACTTAGAGAATGTTTGGTTAGAAATTCATAAAACTCCTAAAAACTCTAAAACTTTGAAATTTTTGTTTTAGAATTTTAAAACATATATAAAACTTTGAGATAGAACTTGAGGACTCGTTGTTGTTTGGAGTAACAAAACTTGTGAACTTATTGTTTTCATGTGTTTCTGTCTCCGTACAGGTATATGCCCCCCAGTTCACAGGGTTGTTTACTTCAAACAATTCTCAAGTAGCCGATAACTTTAAGGTTTAGATAATTTTTATCGAAAATTTGGCTAAGTCACAACTTGATTCTCCTTTCTTATTTTTTATTTTTGGAATTTTTGCAACTTTAGCACGCAAGCCAAGCTTCTTGTGATATTTCATTGTGTGTGTGCAATATACGCGCATTTCAAATGCGCACAGTGCATAGGTTAATTGAAGGCAGTTTTAACCCTTAAGTGTCCATAGTTGAGGCTTTTCATTTGGTTTGTAGAATTCCAATTTTGTTGGAATTACGTTCATTATTCCCGACTATGGGAGCGGTTGGCGCTGATTGTGAAATGCGCGGTTTCTTGCATTCCTCGGTGTTGCCTATCTTCGGGCAGCGTGAGGAGTTGATATTTTGGTGCGTGGCTCATGAGGTGCGTGGCTTTTTGTTTCTTTTCGGCATTGTCCATCTTCGGGCAACACGAGGAGTTATAATTTTGGTGCGTGACTCATGAGATGCGCAACTTTTTTTTTCTCGGTGTTGCCTATCTGCGGGCAACACGAGGAGTTATTATTTTGGTGCACGGCTTATGAGATGCGCGACTTTTGTTGTTCCTCGGTGTTGCCTATCTTCGGGCAACACGAGGAGTTATTATTTTGGTGCGCGGATTTTGTTTTTCCTCGGTGTTGCCTATCTTCGGGCAACGCAAGGAGTTATTATTTTGGTGTGCGGCTTATGAGATGCGCGACTTTTGTTTTTCCTCGGTGTTGCCTATCTTCGGGCAATGCGAGGAGTTATTATTTTGGTGCGCAACTTTTATTTTTCCTCGGTGTTGCCTATCTTCAAGCAACGCGAGGAGTTATTGTTTTGGTGTGCGGCTAATGAGATGCACGTATTTTGTTTTTCCTTGGTGTTGCCTATCTTCGAGCAACGCGAGGAGTTGTTATTTTGGCTCTCTCGATGCTGCCGGAGCAGCATCGATTTTCAAAGGGCAAAGATCGGGTTCCGCCGATCCAACGGTTTGAGTCGATTTGCTTCCGTCGACTCGGTGGGTAATTATTACGAATACAGTTTGGTTGGTTCAAGAAGCAAACTTTATTAAGAAAAGCATGGTAGATTCTTTGCCTATTTACAATGCCTCCAGCATTTTCGAGATGGCTTATTTGTGGAAAAATAGAAAATACATAAAGTAGTTTTAAATGAAATAACGGCGGAGTGATTCGCTATTCCAGGCTTTAGGAATTACGACCCCATCGACGGTTGTCAGCTTGAAAGTCCCATCCTTGAGCTTTTGATTAACGACATATGGTCCTTCCCAGTTCGGTCCGAAGGCCCCCGGAACAGGGTAAACTCGCTTCAGCACAAGATCTCTGACTTCAAAGGTTTGACTGTGAACTTTGGAGTTGAAATACCGTGCGACCCTTTTTTGGTAGGCAGCACTTCTCAACTCCGCTTCTTCTCTTTTTTCATCAACCATGTCCAGCATTCGAGTAGGAGCTGCTCGTTTTTCTTTTGATTGAAATTCTACCTTCGGTGTGAGGGGACTTCTAATTCGACAGGAATCATTGCCTCTGAACCATATGCTAGGGCTAACGGAGTGTGGCCAGTTGCCGCTTTGTGTGTTGTCCTATATGCCCATAGTGTGAGTGGAAGTTTGTTAACCCAATTTTCTTTTGCTTTTGTTAATTTCATTTTAATAGTGGATTTGTGGTCTTGTTTATTGCTTCCACTTGCCCATTTGCTTGCGGATGAGCCACTACGGAGAAGCTTTTTTTGATTCGGAAGCGTCTGCAAAAGTCTTTGAACTCGACACTTTCGAATTATGTTCCGTTATCAGTGATGATTTTTTGCGGCACACCAAACCTGCAAATGATGTTTTTAGTAACAAGGTAAATAACTTTCTTTGTGGTTATGGTGGCCAGCGGTTCCGCTTTGGCCCATTTTGTGAAATAATCCACTGCAACTATAGCATATTTGGCTCCTCCTTTTGCTATTGGAAGGACGCCAATCAAATCGATCCTCCATATCGCAAATGGCCACGAGCTAACCATCTGTGTCAGTTCCATTGAAGGAGTCCTCTTAATTTTACCGAACCTTTGACATTGATCGCATCTTCTGGCGTGATCAGCGGCGTCATGATTTATTGTTGGCCAGAAGTATCCGTATCGAAGGACTTTCTTTGCCAGGGTCTGCCCTCCTGTGTGGTCTCCCCAATCGCCTTCATGTACCTCCTTCAGGATTCATCGTGCCTCATCATTGTTCACACACCTAAGAAGAGGGGTCGAGAATCCCCTTCGATAGAGTATCTCATCCTGTATCATGAACCGTGCCGCCTTCCAAAGAAGCTTCTTTCGTTGATTTCGATCATTTGGTAGGGTTCCTGCAAGTAGATAGTCCTTTATCGGTGTCATCCATGTATCCGGCTTGATGGTGGTCTCTAGAATCCAGTCTACGTCCATCTCGTCTATGCTTGGGTTGATTAGCGTTTCAACCGGAACTAGTTCCAATGAATGGGCTTCTCCGAAGCTTGCCAGCTTGGCCAAATAATCTGCCTTGGTGTTTTGCTCCTGTGGGATGTGAGTTATGGTGTAGTGCTCGATATCGCTTAACAGCTCTATTACTTTAGATAGGTACGGCGCGAGATTTTCTCCACACGCTTGGTACTCCCCTTTCACTTGAAAGACGACCAGTTGGGAGTCGCAGTATATGTGAATAGATTTTATCCCAAGTTCCTTCACAACCTTTAGTCCAGCGATCAATGCTTCATACTCTGCTTCATTATTTGTTGTTGGGAATTCCAAGTGCAAAGCATAGCTAATGGCTCGCCCCTAAGGTGTTTCAAGCACTGCCCCTGCTCCCGAACAGAAGTTGTTTGATGCACTGTCGACGAAGAGCTTCCATTGCATGCCTATTTCTGACTGAACTTCCTCCTCGTCATCCCTTACGGTGAATTCGGCAATGAAATCGGCCAATGCTTTCCCATTGATTGCTTTCTTGGATGGTATGTGATATTGTATTGGCTCAATTCTGTATTCCACTCGAGTAGTTGTCTGGAAGTTTCTGGCCGGTATACAACTTGCTTCAGGGGCTGGTCAGTCAATACTTTAATCGGATGAGCCTGGAAGTATGGTCGTAATTTCTAGGATGCGATCAGAAGGCAATATGCTAGCTTCTCCAGTTTTGGGTAATTCTTCTCAGCTTCGGTGAATCGTTTGCTAATGTAGTACACGGGTCGCTGGATTCTTGCTTCTTCCCGCACAAGAGCGGCGCTCAGTGCATGCGAGAACTGCTAAATAAACGAATAAGTCTTCTCCATCGACTAGTTTTGATAAGATCGGGGGAGTTTCCATGTGTCGTAGCAATTCCTCGAAAGCTGTTTGACAAGCTTCACTCCATTCAA
The DNA here is from genome assembly GCA_030737815.1 of Allium fistulosum. NCBI lineage: Eukaryota > Viridiplantae > Streptophyta > Magnoliopsida > Asparagales > Amaryllidaceae > Allium > Allium fistulosum. Next base: position 902,828,453 of record CM060905.1, read on the forward strand.
AGTTTTTCTTTCCCTTCTTTAGCGCATTGGAGAACGGTATACACTTGTCTATAGCTTTTGAGATGAATCGACTCAGTGCTGTGACTTTTCCATTCAAGCTTTGAAGCTCCTTCTTATTTTTAGGGGCTTGGACTTACCGTAACGCTGTTATTTGCTCTGGATTCGCTTCGATACCCCGGGCACTTACTATGAATCCCAAGAATTTCCCAAAGGCTGGCACTTGAGTGGATTAAGTTTCATTCCATACTTCCGAATTATTTCGAACATTTCAGCGAGGTTATCAAGATGGTTAGCAGATACTCGGGATTTGACTAACATATCGTGCACGTAAACTTCCATAGTCTTTCCAATCTAGCGTTTGAACATAGCATTTACTAGCCTTTGGTACGTTGCCCCTACATTTTTCAAACCGAATGGAATTACTCGGTAGAAGTACAGTCCCAAATCAGTGATGAAGCTGGTGTTCTCTTGGTCTGGTTCATGTATTAGGATCTGGTTATAGCCCGAGTATGCATCCATAAATGACAGCAGTTCGTGTCCCGCCGTTCCATCCACCAGTTGATCAATCCTAGGGAGCGGAAAGCTATCCTTCGGACAGGCTTTGTTGAGGTCCGAGAAATCAATAGAAGTTCGCCATTTTCTATTGGAATTTTTGACTAGGAATGGGTTCGATACCATTCAAGGTAGGTTGCATCTCGAATGAAGTCGTTAGAGTTTATCTACTTCCTCTCTCAATGCCTTGGACCGTTTGGGGCCCAGGCTGCGCCTTTTTTGCTTTACCGGTGTGAATTTGGGGTCAATATTGAGAGCATGGCAGGCAATTTCAGGTGACACCCCACACATATCGGAGTGTGTCCAAGCACATACGTCCAAATTGGCGCGAAGAAATTTGGTTAGTTCTGACCGCATCTTGTTTCCAAGCCGCGACCAAATTTTCAGGACCCGTGTTGGGTCATCCATATAGACTGGGACAGACACCGTCAATTCAGCCGGTGCTTCCCAATCCTCCCCTTAGCTCTTCTTTCTAGGGTCCAAAGCCTTGTCGAATCGGCTATGGTCCTCAAGCTAGGGGTGGTTCTGTAGTTGCTATTCGGAGGGTTCATGGATGTGGAGGGTTTACCCACATCCTTTCCTTTTTCCTTTCTTCTTGACTCACCCAATTCTGTTATGTAGCATTCCTAGGCGGCGCTTTGGTCTCTTTTCACAACTCTGACTCCATGTTCCGTAAGGAACTTAATTGTAAGGCACCATTGGGCCAGTGCTATTGTGAAGTCGGCTAATGTTGGTCGTCCCAAGAAGGCGTTGTATGTTGAAATTTCATCCACGATCAAAAAAGTTTGAATGAGGGTGACCCTTCGCTCACCCTCTCCGAGCTCCACAAGTAAGTCAATTGTTCCCACCGGTTTTTGGGTTCACCGGTAAACCCTGATTCTTTTTTCGGCACACATACACACTTTTCATGCCAATCTTTATTTGATCGAAAGTGCATTTAAAGAGAATTTTAACGGAGCTGCCGCTGTCAACCAACACTTGCCGAACTACAACAGGTCCAATTCCTACCGTCACCACCATCGGATCGAGAGTTGGAGCTTCGACCCCTTCAGTGTCCCGATTTCGGAACACAATATCATCATTCAAGATCCTTTGCATCTTAACCGGAGTTTTGTCTTCCAAAGCCAAACATAATTCCTTCGGAGCATGCTTCAACGAACTTGCATATCGCTCCGTTTCCCTCCAACTTCTTTGTGTGGGATTTGGTCCCTTGGATATTGTTCCGATAATAAGCCTTTGGTCAGTTCGTTTCGACCCTTCTTCGCTAGTTCCAGCTTGATTCCTTCATTCTCTTAGATGCTGAGGAGTCACGGATTGATCGAGGTTTTATGGCTGTTTTACGTATTGCTGGAGTTTGTTGTTCTAGATCAGTTCCTCAATGAGATTTTTTAGGTGGTAGCATTCGTTCGTATTGTGGCTATGTGTCTCGTGGAAGCGGCAGAACTTCCCTGAGCGCTTATGCTGCTCGTTCGCCTCCTTTTTGGGTGCTTTTTGCATTCCTCGGTTCCTTGAATTACGAGAAAAATGTTTTCTGGTGTGTCGCTCAGGGGAGTGTAGCCTTCGGGCCTAAACCCTTTGAGCTTTTTATTGCTACCATTACCATTCTTCTCATTGGAGTTTTGACCTTTTCTCTTTGAATTCCCATCTTTCCCAGTGGTTGCTTCAGCAGTTCGAGAAGTGTGCACATTTTGATTCATTGCTACATCGCTTTGCCCGGCATTTGCCGGCTGCACACTAGTAGACTTCCCTTCCAATTCCTGAGCTTTCTCCAACCTTAGGTACTGACTTACTTTGCGATTGAAATATTTCCTGGTGGTAGGTTGCTTCATTTTAATCCACTTTTCGAATTCAGTTTCCGGGTGAATGGCACAAACTAATGCCATAAAAACCATGTCTTCGTTGGGGTTGCTTACTTCCGCCGCCGTAGTGTTAAACCTGTTCATGAAAGATTTCAGTGATTTGTTACGCCCTTGGAAAAACCCGGATAGGGACATAACATCTTTTGGCCGTGCAGTATAAAGTCTGAACTGATCAAGGAACCTTGTCGCTAGTTGGTCAAAAGTAGAGATAGATCTTGGTGGAAGCCTAGTGAACCACATTGATGCAACCCTTTCGAGAAAGATAGGGAAGTATCTGCATCGAACAGCTTTAGAGGCATTCGCTCTGTCCATATATCAACTGTATTTGTACAAGTGAGGCTTTGGGTCCTTTGTGTCATAGGATGAAATAGTTGGCATTGTGAACTTTTTTGGATATCTCTCGTTCAGGATTTCATCGGTGAAGGAAGTCCGACTTGGTGAAGATCCCTATTCATCATCTCTTCTATCTTTACTCTCCTCCATTAATCATTTAACCATGTCTGCTATGTATGCCTCTGACGTCCGGTAGTCCTAAGGACGGCAATCAGTCACTGCGCCAAGTGTTTGACTTTGCAAACGATCTTAGTGAGTGGGCTGAGACCTAGGCTCTCCTGTCTTTGGGAGAGCCACTCCTGCAGGGTCCCGTTGGCTTGCGGTTGGTCTAACTAGAGCAGTTTGGGTATTCCTTGCATTATCAAATGCATTGGCATTTTCTTCCAATTTGTCGTTTGGCTCTCCGTCCTTTGAGTCGGAAAGATCCATAACTATGTCTTCTACAGGGGTCTTGGCCCCCTGACTCAAATTCAGAATAGGTTGCCTTGTGGCATACTGAGCACTTTCATTTCCATCCACATTAAGCCCCGTTGTCACCCTTTTTTGTGGTTGTTTTCCATTTCTTCTATGTAGACCAGAAACGGAGGAATTCTCTTGTTCCATAGTAGCCACGGGTTCAAGCATAGTCCTTGGAGTGGGATTTGACTGTAGGGTTAGGAGAGCGTTAAGCTTATCCATTAGAGTCTTTTGGCTACTCTTCATTTTTTGGTTGATCCAATCAACCATTTTATTTAACTCATCCCTGGTAACAACTTCATGCTGATTAGAGGAGGCAGGCGCCTGATTCCCTAAGTTAGTGCCATTCACTTTGGATTATTGGGGATTAACATCTTCTCCAGCTACTACTGCCCCTATGGACCTTCCAGAGACAGTTCTTTTTCTTCCAGGAGACATTGATTCCAAACAGTGGATTCTTCAAGCAAAGATTAAGGATCTAACTTCTGGACCTATGGGATCCAGAGTAGATAGTTGGATCTGGATCCTGAGTTGGACATTCTCAGTGAAAGCACCAAAATGTTGACCTAAAAAATGGACTAACACCCTGGTTTGAATTTGAAAGCACCATCCCTATTTTGACAAAGCAATATCACAAATGACAGGTATAGAAAAAGAATAGTAAGAAAGTAGACAGATATTTTTATAGTGGTTTGGCTTATAGTTTTATTAAAGATCGATTGCTGTTACAAGAGATGTTTGATTACAAGGCTTTGATTATTTCCTAGCTAGATTGAATCTCCAGAGTTGGAATCCACTGGAGAATCACAATGTAGTCCTTTGGAGATTGTTGTGAGGGAGGTAGAGAGTGAAGAATAATTCCAGCAGAGCTTCAGCAACCAGTCCGGAGAAGAGATCCTCTTTATGTTGCAGGTAGGTTGGTATTTATATGGGTCGAAGAGCTTCTGGGCCAGGCCACGTCTTCATCAGCTCGCAGATAGGTAGGAAACAACCCATGGAGCATTTGGCATGCAAAACGAGAAAGAACCATGGGTCGCTGGCGACCCATAGACTTGGCTCGTTTTGCGAGCCAATGTCTTGGTCTCTTCTCGTATGTCTCTTCTCGTAGTATCCTTTGGCCAGTTTGTTTGAAGGTTTGTGGAGAGGTATGGGTTGTTGATGATCCAAGCACTTAGGATTTTTAGGAGTTTGGAATTGGAGATGTTTTGATAGTCTTGTATCCTAGCTGCTTCATTTTGATGGCAGTTCACTAGCTGTTTGCGCTCAACTGCTGATTGGACTGAAAGAATGCTGATCTCTCGGCTTCGTCGTTCCCAGTCGTTGTCTTAGCCATATAGCTTGGCCCTAGCTGATCCCTTGTCTTAGCTTTTCTGGTTAAGTCCTGAACCATTCTGTTTACACGATGTTGTTCTGTTCTCTATTGGTCTCTATTGGGTTAAAACCCCGGATAACAGTTATGCCAAATAAAGAAGCATATCAATCTCATCTGTGTTCCCATATTATCTAACCATCCACTGATTAAACCTAGGCACTTGGTATAGTGTACAATAATCTAGAAGATGTTTACGTATAACCTAATCAGTTTTTTCCTACCGTATCTCCTACACCATGCGTGAATCTTTGATTATCTTCTAGTACTAAAATCCAACTAGAGAGTAATAAAATGTCGATATGATACCCAAATAAAGATGAATAATCTTATTGATATGATATGTGAATGTCAAATGAAAAAAATATCAATTGGGAATGGAAAGTCCAAGCCTATGGCAAGCCTCAATCCAATGATCAGTACAAATAGTATAGGTTCTACAGATCGCCTTAACCGTATATTGCTTTTGTTAATCGTGTGAAAACGATTGGACAAATTAACTTTGGTGAAGCATTAACAATTCTAATGGAGAATTAAAAAAGAGAATTGTGCATCGTTTTGAATGATGAAACTACACGAAGCTTGTTGAAGGTTCAGATATTACAGATGAGGCACAACATTAGTACCAGCAATATTTCATAAACAGATCCACCCCTAATCTATATAATTTGTTTTTCTTTGTGTATTCCTTATATGTCTATTGTATTTTTTAAATTTGGAGATATCGATTTCTTTTTAAAAGTATCCTTTTTAAATTTTCGCAATTTCTACATTAATTTAGAATCAATTATTGATATTTACTCAAAAATCATTAAAACATATAAACATGCAAACTCATACAAACAATCATTCCTCTTTCGCTGCCATGTCCGCAACATAAAAATGCATTATCTTTCGTAAATTTTCTCCATTCGTACTTCATTTAGAATGCCCCTCTTCGCGTGTCCCATTTGCTTCGCAAAGAATGCATCCATGGTTTGTCTTCTTCTTCTCTTTTATAGTGTGCATGAGCTTTTGAAAAAATCATTCACGAAGATAATATGACACATCTCGTTTGGTCCAATAATATTCCTAAAATACTTATATATTATTGATGTTACATGTCGTGATATTATTAAACGTAACTTTTTAATTATAGTTGATTTTTCTTACATATAGATAAATTACTTAACAAAATAATTATAACATTTTTACTTAGAAGTAGCTATTAAGACATAAAATAAAGCACAAGTTTTGACATAATAAATATAGACCGCTGGATTATTATGTCTTTACGTGGGATGTGAAAATCAAGAGGAATTATTATTGTTGAGATCGCTCGTGTCAGATTTTATGTCACTAAGTCGTGTCTAAATATATTGTCTCTTTTTATCTAATTTATTTATTTATGATATATACAACACCAATACATACTTCTTCTTTTTGAATATTTATTTTTCACGGTTTTATATTCATGCACTCATTATTGTACTTATTTACTCTTTAAATTTATATTCAATGATCCATTATCATCATTCTTACTCCAATTTCATATGATTGGGCATAAGCCAGGTAAAATTCCATTCCCTATAGGTTTTTATCATGACTCCCGTCTTTATTAACTATATTTTCAGGTCATTTACCTACCAATGCTATGTTAGAGTTTCTTTTTTATCAATTTCCAATGGGTATATTTTGTAAAATGTTTTGATGAAATAATAAGTACACTTTGGATTATAGTTTTTATAGTAAATACTATCCCAAACTACATTTGAATTAATCAAAGTCACGGACCTTTTACACATTTCAAACAAGACATCTTTCTAATTTCGACTATTTGATTGGTTGGGCAAATGCTGCTTGGTAGAAGGAAGATTATTTGTTAAAAATAAGACATTTAAGTAACCCTCTAAATTATAAAAATTTGCCTTAGACATCAACCAAATGTCCACATTCCATTAGTTTCCCTTAATTGATAGTTAATTTTATTTCTAATAATATTATAGGTTTTGATACAATTAAACGTTCATACGTCTCTACGCAGCGGCTTTGTATGATGATTTACGTAACTAATTTCACATATGAATTTTTAAAATGATCATTTTCTCGTTTTACTATGAATATATATAATTAGTAAATCATATTTAATTAATATTAAATTTGAAAATTAACACTTAGTTTAATAATTAGTGGGGATTATTAAAAAAACTTCAGGTTGAAATTTTAAAGGGACTTTAAGTAAGATGGAAATGGCAGAAGAGTATTTCGATAATGGAATATATATATATACATATATAACATAATTCATGTTTTTTCCCTTTATAACCTAATCTTATGCTCCATCCATCTCGTTTCATTCTTCTTCTTTGGATTCGACGAAGGATGACGTCAACTTTTGGCATTTTGGATAAGTGGTACCAAAAATATTAAAATTATAACAATTGCCATTTATTGTAAAATAGTATACAACACTTGATTTTCATTTAAAAAATAGTTCAAAAAGAGTTTGTTTCATTTAAATTTAAAATGAAACATGGGATATCCAATATAATTTTATGACAAGGCCAAAGTTTTACTGTAACTTATTCAATATATCCCCATTAAATTATGTTAGAACATCAGATGATCCACTATTGTACATTATATACAAGTGTGAACTCATGTTATGCATATGATTTATCGTGAATTATGCATTTAGAAAATAGATTAGAACGATAAAGGCTCGAATGTGCATAAAAATTGGTTCAAAACATTCCTTTATACAGCACCGTTGTTATCCGGTATTTGAACCAAACGATATTTCAATTGATCTAGACTACGAGATGATGGAGGAATGGATCAAGAAGCTTGGATAGTATCAAGAATGTAGAACTCAAGGAAATTGGTTAAGTACAGTACAAGTCACATCGGTCGGTACCCATCCATATGGATCGGTGCCAAACTATCCAATGGAGATGGAGGGATCCACTTTACTCCAATGTAACTTAGTGCTTAAAGGTGAAGGAAATGCAAGTGACATCGATTGGTACAGATCCATATAGATTGGTGCCAAATGATGGTGCTTTAAAGAAGTAGTCATTCGACCATGAATACTTGGACCATAGCAAAGAAATGGAAAAGTCAAACAATTGGTCGGTACCAAACGATGTTGCTTGTTGGAAATCATGTGATTTGACATGTTCTTCATGTTGGAACTTCAGATCTGAAGATATTTGCTCTTTAAAACCAGATCACTACAACAAAATGATCTTATTACAACTTTTTGCTTACAACATTAGTTGACTGACGGTTGTAATAAGGGTTTTTCAACAATTATATTTTACTACTAATTGTAATAAAGTTGCTTTTAGCAACTGTTTGTATATTGTAGTTCTAATAGATTTCTTTAATAACTTTCCTTATACGACCATTGTAAATATTAATTTATAACAACCGTAATTTATAATTCTCTTTCAAGGAAATGTTGTCAACAACCAACAAAAATTATGAGTCGACATAACGATATTAATGACTATTAATAAATAATTTATAAACAATAATTAATAATCAATAATTATTTTTTATAATTAATAATTTAGCATTTTAATTTAATAATCTATAATTTATAATAATAATGTATAAATTATAATGTATACTTAGTATATAATAATTTATTAAATTAATGATTCAAAATATATAATTAATGATTAATAATTTAAATTTTATTATTTATTATAATTAATGGTTCATAATTAATCATTTATATTTTTAATAATTTATGATTTATAAAAAATCATTTAATTTTGAATATAAATTTTAAAACCACATTATCAACGTAAGTATTATCCCTTAATGGCGACAACAACTTTCTCGATCCCGCATCCATCTTCCTCAATCTCGCCTTACTCTTTTCTAAATTTCCCAATTCTTATTCTTTTATCGATCGCGATTCTTCATCTAATCGTACCTATGCTTGGGTGGTTAAGGAATTTAAGTATTCTTCTCCGCAATCTATCTACCAGAAACCTAAATCCAGAATTGGGTCAATTCCAAAAGAGGGAGAAAAATATGTTTTCATTGTGGGGACTATACCCATTTGGCTAAAGATTGTCGTGACCCTGTTAGATGTTTTGGGTGCCGCTTCTTTGGTCATAAAAAGATCGAATGTTCGACAAAATTCAATCCTATTTCTGGCAGGCGTAAAAATCTCTCTGTCTCTGATCATGGATTTCCTTTTGTTTTAAAATGTATGAAACTTTAGAGAATATTGTTAGATCATCTATGGATTCAGAGGAAAGAAGGAATTGAATTCTTGGAGGATTGTTCAAGCATTTTGATGCGATCAACGCAGGTAATATTGGTAAAAATTATAGAAAGAAATTTGGAGATCCTGAGGATTATTTTGGGAAATCTGCTTCTTCTTTGGATGGTGATGATTCGGCTGCTGATATGTTGCCAGTTTCTAGTGGGAATAATGGTGTTTCGAGCATTTTTGAAGGTGTTAATGAAGCTTCAGATATCTCTGTTGCAGTTCAAATGGAGGAGTTTAATATTTTTGATCCATTGCTATTAGACCCTGCTGTTTTTCATTGTAGATTGGGTCCTCATTCTATGAAAACCAATGATATAGTATTTGACTATATGTATGCAGTCTGTTCTAAGGGGGATTCTGGTTCTTCAGTTCATTTGAATGAATTGAACAATGATTTTTTTATGTTGATAGCAAAAAATCCAGAGCAAAATCTTGTGACGTTTGGAGTTTTGAGTTAGTCACTGCTAACCGTTTTGACTGTCTTAAGTCATTGGAGGATTTAGGAAAGAATTCTGATTTGTTCGAAGGAGCAGATGTGTATACACAGTGTAATGATGTTAGTATGGTTATTCCTTCATCTTTTGGATCTTTGGTATATGAGAATAGATTTGAGAATCGGGTTTGTGAGTGCAATGTTACTTATGACAGTTTGATCGAGGATTTTGAGGGTAGAGACGTTAACAAGGTGGCTGACTTTTGCGAAGGAGTTACTAAAAGATATAATAAAGAAAGTTTTAATCAGATTATTGATGCTCATGTTTCTAATGATTGAAATATTTCAGCTGACTGTTTGGAAGAAGATAATGTGCATCGTGATTCTAGTGAATTATGTGATGATGTACATAAGGTTATTGATGCTTTAAGTGATGGTATGCACAGGGTAAATGATGTTATCTCAAACAACTTGGTTATTTATGGTGATCATTTTTGTGGCGTGGTTGGGGATTTAGATGAAGTGGCTGTGAGTAGGTTGACAAGATCTGATGTTCTGTTGGATGGGGATGGTATGCATACGGTTAATGATGTTATCTCAAACAGCTTCGTTATTAATGTGATCGATTTTGTCGTGTGGTTGGGGTTCTAGATTGAGTGGATGTGAGAAGGTTGTCAAACTCTGGTGTAGTGGAGATTCAGACTGATGTAGTGGTGAACTCTGATAATCTACTCGTGGCTAATGACTTCTTGCATGTAGTGATTGGCAATGTTGTAAACTATGGTGTTCCTGTGATTGATGAGTACACAGAAAGAAAAAAATATAAATTCAAAATCTGTTACTGGTTATGTTCCTGCTTTTAATTTTGAAGGTGGCGTTGATAACTTAGTGGGTGGTAATGTTGTAGAGGATGTATTACAACTCACATCAAGCATTTCTGTAGTAATTGTTAGTGAATGTAATATTGACAACAAAGCTTCATTTTTATCTTCATCGACAAAGAGAAGTAGGCGTAGGAAATCAGTTGCTGTCAATGGTGTTGTTCGTCATAGTGCCAGGGGCCGTAGCAGTCATTCTTCATTTATGGTTGAGGCACCTGATTCGAGTGCTATGAGTGGTACTATGAATTCAGGCGCAGGTATGGCTTCTGTTTTAGGCAGTACTTATTCTTCCTATGCTCTAGGTAGTTTATCTACCAGTGAGTTATGTCAGTTAGCTAGGGATACTGCTTTTTTTTACTAATGATGAATTAGATACTGCCTACATTGGGAGTAGGGAAATAGAGAGGGTTAGATCATCTAGATTATGAGGATTATTAGCTGGAATATTAGGGGTCTACATGATTTAAACAAATGTGATAAAATTAGAGCATTTTTTAAAGATTACTTTATTGATATCGCCATTTTACAGGAAACGAAAATAGATTGTCTTGATATTCATTTTATAGAAGATTAGGTGATTATCATTTTCGACATTGGGCATGTTTACCTTCAATTGGAGCTTCTGGGGGTTTGCTTATAGGTTGGGGTGGTAATTTTTGTATTCTTCAAACTATTACTAAGCAACACTCTTTACATATTATTCTCATTAACCTTAGAGATAACTCTTCATTAAATATATCTAACGTTTATGGACCAAAATTAAAAATTGGTCGTCGAGTTCTATGGAGCGAATGTCTAGAATTTAGATCATTTACTCTTGGATCTTGGATTATAGGTGGCGACTTCAATGTTACACGTTTTTTAGGGGAACGATCACCCTGGGAAGGTGATTTCTCTTCTATGGAAGAATTTGATCAATTTATTATTAGTACTAATTTGGTTGAATTACCACTAACTAGTAGAAAATTCACTTGGAGTAATACTAGGGAATCCCCTACAATGGATCTTCTAGATAGATTTTTCATTAGTGATGAAATTGAAGATAAATTTCTTATTTGTAGAGTCACTGGTTTGCCGTATACGTATTTTGACCATTGCCCTATCATTCTTACATGTGATCATCATAAAATTATTAATAAAACTTTTAAATTTGAAAAAATGTGGTTGTTAGAATCTAATTAAAAATAAATGGATATCAATGAATTTTTATAATATCAAAAATACAGATAACTCGGCAAAAAAAAATTGTATTAAAACTTAGAGGTCTTAGGAATTTTCTTAAAAATGGGAATAAGAATGTATTTGGCAGTATTAAAAGTAAAAAATATAATTTACTTTCTGAAATGCTTAAGATTAATAAGATAGAAGAAACTAGACAACTAAATCTTGGAGAGCGTAATGTACTTGCTAATTTAAAAAAAAGAACTTAATTCAATTTTAGAAAAAGAAGAGGTTATGTGGAAACAGAGATCTAGAATTCAGTGGGTTAATGAAGGTGATAATAACACAATTTTTTTTTCATAATTTGGCTAAAGGTGGAAAACGTAGCAACATAATAAATTCTATTTTTGTGAATAATGTTGAATTGGTTGATCAAAGGGATCTAAATTAGGCCTTTACTGATTACTATAGGGATATTTTTGGCAATAAAAACAAGCATAGAATAAACGTTAGATGGATGAACTATATCCTATTGAGTCTAGAATTAACCTTAACGACTTTGATAATCCTTTTTCTGAAGAGGATATTTTGAAGGCTATTAACGATATGCCTAGTGATAAAGCCCTGGGTCCCGATGGTTTTCCTATTTTATTTTACAAACTATTTTGGGATGTAGTAAAATTTGATTTAATTAGCATGTTTAACGAATTTTAAAATGGGCAACTACAATTAGGAAGATTTAATTTTGCAAACGTCATTCTATTACATAAAAAAATCATGTTTGAAAGATTTTAGACCAATTTCTTTAATTAATTGTTTTGTTAAAATTATTTCAAAAGTTTTAGCAAATAAACTTAGTATAAGAATGAATGATTTAATCGATCGTTCACAAACCGCTTTCATTAAGGGTAGAAATATCACGGATGAAGTGGCTTCTGTTCAAGGGTACATTAATCACTGTTGTAAGAATAACATTACACGTGCGCTTCTAAAATTGACTTTGCGAAAGCTTTTGACTCGGTGGATTGGGATTTTCTAATTGATATGTTACTGGCTAGATGTTTTAGTCGTAAATGGATTGGATGGATTATGACATTGCTTAAAACTGGTAATTCTGGTATAATGGTTAACGAGATTTTAAGGAATAAAATACAATCAAAACGTGCCTTACGATAGGGTGATCCATTATCGCCTCTCTTGTTTAATTCAGTTGTAAATGTTTTCGCTATGATAATTAAAAATGCCATTGGAAATGGATCTTTAGGGTGCGTTAGTAGCGAAATTTCACGTAATGGACTCTCTGTTCTTAAATTTGCGGACGATACCTTATTATTTACTTCTCATTTGCCTAATCACGTCATTACCCTTAAATTTATTTTATACAGCTTTGAACTACTTTGAGGACTAAAAATTAATTTTGATAAAAGTTCGGTTTTAGTTTTAAATGATATTGATAAGGTTGAGGGTTAAGTAGCTAATAAGATTAATTGTAAAACCATGAATGTCCCTATTGATTAACTTGGATTTTTGATTAGACCAACTAAACTTAAACATGATGATTGGATAATTATAATAGATAAAATTAAAAATAGAATTTCTAATTGGAATGGGAGGTTTTTATCGAGAGCGGGTAGATTAGTTCTTATCAATTCTATTTTATCTACACTTCCAATTTATTGGATGTCTGTGCATCTTTTTTCGGAATGGATGATCAACAAAATTGATAAAATAAGAAGGGATTTCTTATGGAGTGGCGATAATCCTACCAGTAGTCTAAAATGTTTAGTTACTTGGGAAACCTTTTGTAAATCGAAAAAGGAGGGAGGACTAGGTGTTATTAATTTACGTAACATGAATTTTTCTTTATTAGGGAAGTGGTTATGGAAATTTAAGGATATAAATGATAATTCTATTTGAAAAGAAATTGTATCTAAACATTATTATAATGGTAGTAATAATTCATACCAAATTACACCTTCGGTTAACAATAAATTGTCTAATTTTTGGAAATCAATTTTAAAATGCCATGATATTTATAACCTAGGTACTAATACGATTGTTCATTCAGGAAATAATACAACTTTTTTGCATGATCATTGGATATCTGTCATTCCTCTTAGGGTCAAATTTAAATAACTTTTCAAAATTTGTAACTTTAAAAATGCTTTAATTAAAGATGTTTTTTTTCCGGATAATGATCCCCCTTGGAACTTCAGTTTTAATAGAATCTTAGAAGGTACAACTCGTAGACAATTTTTTTTATCATGTGCAAGATTAAATTTATATAACATTGATAATGAAAATGATATTATTAACTGGGAATGGGATAAAAGTAAGAAATTCACTTCTAATGCATTGTATAAATTTATTAATTTCTCGAGAGTTACTAATAACACTTTTAATCTTATTTGGAAAGTAAATGCACCACCAAAAGCTAAGATTCATATGTGGTTAATCATGCATTGGAAGCTAAATACCATTGAACTTATAAAAAGAAAGAATTTTCCAATTGATAATAAATGTACCTTTTGTAACTTGTATTTTGAAAATATTAATCATATATATTAAGATTGTATGGATACTTGCTACATTCTTAATAATACTCTTAAATTTTTTAACTTTATTCTTACAACTAAAGTTACTGATTGTGATTTTTACTGGAATAACTTAAGATTTAAGTTTAAAAAGGAAAATAGATTTTTACTAGATACTTTGTTTTCTATAATATATTGGTATAATTGGTTTGAGAGAAACAAGAGACTATTTAATAATAACAACTGTTATATTAATATATTGGTAATAACAATAACTTCATTTTGTTTCAGTTGGATCCCAAATCCAAAATATATATTGGTTAAAAATAATCATTCAATGAATATCTTAATAAGGTTAGAAAAACCATTGAATTATTTAAACAATTTTTTTTTAACATTAATAACTACAACATTAGCATTTATTCGTATTCGAATGAAGATTTTACTGATTATCATAATGTTCTTTTGATCAAAGGAGCATAATGTTAATATTTTTTAGATTTTTTAAAAATTTTATAAGTATAAAATAACATATTTTGCTAATATCTATGCCTTTTGATTTTGTGATCATTATCTCGTAACATAAAAGTAGGTTAAGATGTTGCATAATGAGTTTGACCCTTTTATTAGTCCAACGCTTATTATTGTTTCTTTGTTGTCTTATAGTTTTAACTCTAGTTTTATTACTTTTATTTCATTAATGCATATATATGTATATAAATTTTTATTTATATACATATATATGTGTATTGTTCTTATATTTTTGTATAGTTCCATCTGCAGGTACAGGTTTAGGCTAAAAATGGTGCTAGAATGCTATTTGCAGGGTTTTAGGGTTGTTGTTGCCAGGATGCTGGATTGTTGTTCGTACGATCATTGTTATGAGAGATTTCATATTTTAGGTCTGGATCATCTGCGCTAGTTGTGTGGTGTTTCTTCTCTGGTGGAGCTGCTTGTGGATCTCATTTGTTCTCTTGGATGCACCATAGTTTATATTGGGTACTTCTAGCACTTCATTATTGCGGGGTGTCCTTGCCGGAGTTCGATACTGAGGTGTAATGGGCGGTGGCCTTACCGGAGCTCATTCAAGAAGTTACCCAATGTTGTTGTCTTAGATTTTTCTGTGTTATGATTTGTCACCTGCTAGACATGTTGGCAGCTCCTTTACTATCGGTGATATATATATACATGTTTGCTCTCCTCTACTTTAGAGGGTCACACATTTCTCTCAAAATAATTTATGATTTATAATTACTAAATTATAATTAATAATTTATTAATGTTAATATAAAAAATAATAATTGATAAGGGACAAATGCACATTGGTAAAGCTTAAATTTAAAGCTCGTCGGTGTAAATTTTGTCACCGCTGAAACTTTACTTTTTACTAAACCTAAATCCCAAATAACTCATTCCCTCCCTAGATCTGGATGCCCTAGATTCATAATTCTCCCTCGTGGCAACCCAGCCAATGCTCGACCTCCTCTCCATCGCAATCCAACATCGATGTTAGCAGCTTCATGCTCATGTGATGCCGGCACTTCTTGACCACATGGACGTCCTGATTCGTCGTCCTCCCTTTTCGCAAACCAACTAAGACCTGGACTTTCCCTCCACCGCAATCTAACTTAATTACCTAGAGCCCATTGCTAATCCGATACTGGTGCATCTAAACTACGAGCATAAGCACCAAACCTGCAAATTTTATGGAGTTGCTAACCCATACCAATTTGTCTTATGGAGTCCTAGATTTGATGTTTTTATGTTATCTTATTTTGTTTGGAGAGCATTCAACTTGTAATATCGATGCCAAATCATTTGTTGCTGACTTGAAAACAAAATATGCCTATTGAAGACATGTAGAAGGAACTAGCTGGCATACTCAATTTATCCATCTTGTAAATTATAACGTAATTATCTAATATGTATAGTATTAACACATGAATTTACAGTTTACCAACTTCATAATTTTTTGAAATTCAATCTAGGCTCGGTTGAATTTTGGTTAATGGTTCTAGTTCCCAATATTTCTTTTGTTACTATTGAAAATACATAGGCTATAAATCAGGAATTATTTAATTCGATTTTTTTGTTACTTACAATATTTATATGCTAAACAATGTAGGATACTACAACTACTTGTATGCAAAATGTTTTTCTCCAACTATATGGGATGATATGTATGGTAAAGATCCTTTGTCGAGAAGCATTTTAAATGTATATTCGTGAATGAGACTATTATACGAAGAAATGTGCATATGTTTTGTTGGAATTCCTTAAGAAATAAGATGAATGGAAATATACAAAGTCCCACATCGCCAAAATATTGAGAGCTATATTAGTTTATTTATGGCTCTCTCATGAGGAGGTTGGGGGACTGGGGCTCCCAAACGTATGCTCCGTTGTGAGGAGGGAGATCATGCATCCCCACCACACACGCACGAGCCGCCGCCGTCCGTCGAACCGAACCGGGCCGGGCTGGGTACGGGTCTAATATGATACTCATTTTTCAAACTGAATTATCTCTTCTATCTCTTCATCTCTTAAATCACAGTCCTATCACACAGATGATCATACACATCACAATCTCGTGCAGATTACGTCTGTTGTATCTTAGGAGAATTTTGAAATAAAATTCTTAAGGAAATCGTTACGATGAGCCTCAGACAAAATCGGGTTAGAACTGTTATTCTACATTCTACCCTTTAATTTTGTTATACTATTTATTCAAAATAGTATAACGCTGTTGTTGTAATTTATTTACAACATTCATATTGTTATTATAATTAATACAGAATTCCAGTGTAGTGGAAATCTAAGTTATAAACTTGTGCGACGAGTTTATATTTGATTATTCTCTGTTTTGGTATACTAGACGTATAATATCTTAAGAATTTTACTATTTTCACTAAAACAGAGATGGCAACAGTAGAATTTTCAAAGACTACTACTCACAACAGACCTGAACCGTTCAAGGGAGATGGTGACGACTTTTTAACATGGCAGAATCAGATGTTATTTTACCTCACCACACTCGGTCTGCAACGGTATCTCGAGGAGGAGGAACCGATTTCTGCACCAGGCAAGGAAGCAGATGTTACTACATGGAAACATTCTGATTTCCTATGCAGAAACTATATTCTGAATTGTCTCGACCAGGTGCTATACAAAGTATATCAACCTCTAAAGACAGCAAAGGCACTCTGGAATGCACTTGCCACGAAGTATAAGACGCAGAATATCAGTCTTAAGAAATTCATTGTAGACAAATTCATGGACTACAAGATGGTCGACTCCAAACCGGTGACTGCTCAACTGCATGAACTACAAATCATTATTCATGAACTCGAAGCGGAAGGTCATAAGGTTGGAGAATCGTTTTTGGTTGAAGCCATCATGGGAAAACTACCGCCGTCATGGAGGGATTACCGCAATTATCTAAAGCATAAGAAGAAGGAAATCTCTTAACAGGATCTCATAGTCCGACTAAAAATTGAGGCAGATAATCGTGGAATTACAAAACAAAGCGAGGAGGCATTTGTGACTGAAAGTTCAAAGACCAAAAACAAAAAGAAGAATTTCCAGAAGAAAAGGAAAGCTCCAGACAACAAACCAAAAGACAACAAACGAACCAAAAAGTTTAACGGTGAGTGCTGGGTTTGTGGAAAGGTTGGACATGCCGCTAGAGATTGCAGACTCAAAAAGGACCGCAACAAAGAGGCAAATACAATAGACAACATGGAAGCAGACGAGTCCAACTTCTCGGCAGTTGTATCTGAATGCAATATGGTTCAGAATCCTAACCAATGGTGGGTAGACACAGGCGCTACTTGTCATGTCTGCTCTGACAAAACCATGTTCTCTACATACAAGAAATTCGATCATAAAGAGAAACTCTATATGGGTAATTCTGCAGTATCTATGATCAAAGGCAGTGGCACAGTAATCCTCAAGTTTACTTCAGGAAAAACTGTCAAGTTGAATGACGTGCTCCACGTTCCAGACATACGCAAGAATCTAATCTCTGGTGCAGTATTATCAAAGAAAGGATTCAGAATGGTGTTCGAGTCAGACAAGATGGTTCTGTCCAAAGCTGGAATGTATATCGGAAGGGGATATTTATGTGATGGCCTATTTAAGGCAAATGTAGCCGTTATCGGCAATAAAACTATGTATTCTGATTGTGCTATTAATAAAATTGAAGTTTCTTACTTGCTTGAGCATGAAATTTTACTATGGCATGATAGATTAGGACACGTAAACTTCCGAAAAATGAAAACATTATCAAACTTGGGATTAATTCCGAAATTCCAAGTAGATAAGAACTACAAATGTGAGACATGTGTAGAAGCAAAAATGGTTAAAAAACCATTTCAATCTGTTGATAGAAGCACCGAACCACTAGGTTTGGTTCATACAGATTTATGTGATTTTAAATCATTACCTACAAGAAGTGGGAAAAAGTACTTTATTACGTTTATTGACGATTATAAGAGATATTGCTATGTATATCTTTTGAATAGTAAAGATGAAGCAATTACATCATTTATAAAGTACAAAGCTGAGGTAGAAAATCAGTTAAATAAAAAGATCAAGATATTGAGATCTGATCGAGGTGGAGAATATGAATCACCATTTGAACAGTTCTGTGCCGAAAATGGTATAATTCATCAAACAACAACTCCATATTCACCACAACAAAATGGTGTAGCCGAGAGGAAGAACAGAACGTTAAAAGACATGATTACTACCATGCTTTTAACCTCTGGTCTACCGACGAACTTGTGGGGGGAAGCCTTAAATATGTCTAATCACATATTAAACAAAGTCCCTCATAATAAAACAAGAACAATTCCATATGAGATATGGAAAGGACACAAACCAAGTTTTAAATACCTCAAAGTGTGGGGGTGCTTGGCAAAAGTTCCAGTTCCGCCTCCCAAGAAAGTCAAACTTGGACCAAAAACAGTAGATTGTTACTATTTAGGGCCAGCCCAAAATAGTAGTGCCTACAGATTTTTGGTATTCAAGTCTGATATAGCTGATATTCATGTAAATACAATCATGGAATCTAGAGATGCCTCATTCTTTGAAGACGTGTTTCCACATAAAAGGAATGAAGGGAATAATGTCCCTAAAAGGACAAGAGAAGAATCAAGCAATTCACATGAAGATGAACCTCATCATGAGATTGAGGAAGTTGAACCAAGAAGAAGCGTAAGGGCTAGAACTTCCAAGACATTTGGTTCGGATTTTTTCACATATGTGTTAGAACATGAACCTCAAACGTACAAGGAAGCAATGTCATCTTCTGAATCTTCATGTTGGAAAGAAGCAATCCAAAGTGAGATTGATTCAATTCTAAGTAATAAAACTTGGGAAATTGTTGATATTCCACCTGGAATAAAACCTATTGGCTGCAAATGGATTTTCAAGAAGAAAATGAAAGCAGATGGCTCTATCGACAAGTATAAAGCCAGATTAGTAGCCAAAGGATATCGTCAAAAAGAAGGAGTAGACTTCTTTGATACATATTCGCCAGTAACACGAATAACCTCTATAAGAATGCTAATAGCAATTGCATCGATCTATAATCTAGAAGTTCATCAAATGGATGTAAAGACAGCATTCTTAAATGGAGATCTCGATGAGGAGATCTACATGGAGCAACCTGAAGGTTTTATTTCCAAAGGAAATGAAAACAAAGTCTGTAGATTAGTAAAATCATTATACGGACTAAAACAAGCTCCAAAACAATGGCATGCAAAATTTGATAGTGTCATGATGAGAAATGGTTTTCGTATAAATGAATGAGATAAGTGTGTTTATTATAAACAAATTGGACAATCATATGTGATGATTTGTTTATATGTAGACGATATGTTAATATTTGGTCCAAATACTCAGGTAATAGAGACCATAAAGAAGATGTTAACTAGCAATTTCGATATGAAAGATTTAGGAGTTGCAGACGTTATTTTCGGAATCAAAATAATAAGAACTCCTAATGGAATTGAATTATCTCAGTCACACTATGTAGACAAAGTGATTGAAAAATTCCAAGACTATGGAATTAAAGGAGTGAGAACACCTTTTAATCCATCAGAAGTACTGCATAAAAACACTAATGAGAGTGTAATGCAACTGGAATACTCTCGTGTAATAGGATGTCTCATGTATCTCATGAATTGCACAAGACCAGATATATCTTATGCAGTAAGTCGACTAAGCAGGTATACGAGCAATCCAGGGAAGGAACACTGGAAAGCACTAATGAGAGTGCTTGGATATTTAAAAAATACCACAAATTATTCCTTACATTATGGAAAATATCATGCCGTCTTAGAAGGATATAGTGATGCAAACTGGATTGCTGATTCAGAGGAATCAAAATCAACGAGTGGTTATGTCTTTACCTTAGCAGGGGCAGCAGTGTCATGGAAATCTACTAAACAAACATGCATAGCTCGATCCACTATGGAATCGGAGTTCATCGCTTTAGATAAAGCAGGCGAAGAAGCAGAATGGCTTCGTCACTTTTTAGAAGATATTCCATTTTGGTCTAAACCTGTACCGGCCATATGCATACACTGTGATAACCAAGCTGCGCTAAGCAGAGCGCACAACTTTGTGTATAATGGAAAGTCACGACATATTCGTCAACGCCATAACACAGTTAGGCAGTTACTCTCAAATGGAACTATTTCCATAGATTATGTGAGAACAAATGATAACCTAGCGGATCCATTTACTAAAGGTTTATCAAGAGAGAAAATTGACTGCGCATCAAGGGGAATGGGTTTAAAAGACTAAACCAAAAAGAGTTATCTTATACGGAAACCTATCCTAGCGACTGGAGATCCCACGGACTAGGATCAATAGGCAAACCAGTTCTGAGTAACTCAAGACGTAATGCATTTGCTTGGACATAGTCCAACTCCATTCCTATGGTGCACAATATAAATGCATGCCTATAGAAGTATTTAAAGGTTAAAACTATGTTTTTTAATGATGACCATATCTTGAATATAACAAGTGGAGTATATGTAGGATACTCTTAATGGTTGCGATCACCTATGTTAGTGTGAGCTGGGTCGGCTCTATGAGAATATTAAAGGTTTATATTTTCTATAAACACTCGCAGAACCAAACAAATTAGTTCAGGACCAAAATGAACACAACCAAGAGATTGGATGTGAAGGGAAATAATGCTTTGTAAAGCTTATTGTCTGGTTATACAATAACGGCTGACGGTTCAAGATGAAATAATTCACCGATTAGCCAAGTATATCCGATAAATTTTAACTAGGGAAAATTCAAAGTGAAATATCTACTTATCCTCGATATAGCATTATTTTCATATGAACTGTGTGATATTTCGCTTTGTGTGGGGGATATGTATATTATCATTCATGTGGGGGATTGTTTGAATTCCTTAAGAAATAAGATGAATGGAAATATACAAAGTCCCACATCGCCAAAATATTGAGAGCTATATTAGTTTATATATGGCTCTCTCATGAGGAGGTTGGGGGCCTGGGGCTCCCAAATGTATGCTCCGTTGTGAGGAGGGAGATCATGCATCCCCACCACACACACGCACGCCGCCGCCGTCCGTCCGACCGTACCGAACCGGGCCGGGCCGGGTACGGGTACGGGTCTAATATGATACTCATTTTTCAAACTGAATTATCTCTTCTATCTCTTCATCTCTTAAATCATATTCAGTCCTATCACACAGAAGATCATACACATCACAATCTCGTGCAGATTACATCTGTTGTATCTTGGGAGAATTTTGAAATAAAATTCTTAAGGAAATCGTTATGACGAGCCTCAGACAAAATCGGGTTAGAACTGTTATTCTACATTCTACCCTTTAATTTTGTTATACTATTTATTCAAAATAGTATAACGCTGTTGTTGTAATTTATTTACAACATTCATATTGTTATTATAATTAATACAGAATTCCAGTGTAGTGGAAATCTGAGTTATAAACTTGTGCGACGAGTTTATATTTGATTATTCTCTGTTTTGGTATACTAGACGTATAACATGTTTTACGAAAGTTGTACCAAATTTTAATGGCTTGTTACATTTACTGACAAAGTGTACATATATAGAACGATCATATGTGCATTTGTGTAGTCGGCACTTTTAGCTATAGTAGTAAAAACATGCTTATTTTTTATGTATACCGATGTGTTATCCAGTGACATAGTCCTTGGTTAACTTACTTGAACATGATTGATCAATGATATGTTTGGTTTCTTTGTAAAAAAACAATTGTTTGTTAATAACTAGAATTTCGTGTTTGAAAACATTCATGTGACATCGAGATCTCCTAAGACTTGCATGATTGTTTGTTTAAACAGTAAGTCTAATTGATAAAACTTGGATAATTTTTTTCTTTTAAGAGAAACAATGTATAAATAAGAGGAGAAAAAACTTAGATAATCATTACTAAGACATCAGGTCTTACTAGTTTCTCTTTTCAAACAATATGTTTGTGGATAGTATGGTTATTTTAACAGTAAATTTATCCGATTCGGGAAGCAAATAAGGAGAATGCATCTGATGATTTTTTTAATGTCAATGAAATTAATAACAATAAGTTTGATTATCATGTTTCTGGTGAGGAAAAAATGGAAAAGCATAATGTTAACAAGAAATACAAGCATTTACATGTTAATGATGATATCGAAACTAGGAATGAAAGGTCTAAGACAATCATAATAGATAGCAACGACGAGGAAGATTGGGTGAACCTTAGGTTATTTGGTGATCATTTGTAAATTTGCTAACCTAACAAACTCTTAATGTCATGGCTTATTGGAATGTGTTGTTATGATCCTCTGTAACAACCCACAACTTAATGGGCCTGATTTTCGACTGAATCGAAACCCGAGTCCATTAGAGTACGGACTGTTGGTTTTGGTAACCTGCAATGAACAGAAGCATATCAGAGAGCAATTAATAAAAACTCACAACGGAATCGAGAAATATAATAGAACGTACGTACTGACTAAGGCTACTACCTTGAAATCAATATTATTCCTTAGACGTCTAATTGCCTCATCAGTGTTGAGCATGAGTAAGAAGACTTCACATCTACAGTTCTTGTCTTGCTCCAGTATCCAGTCCTTCTAAATCTATCATATGGGTTGTTATTGTAATGACCCAAAATTTTCAAAGTTTCGAATGAGAATAATTAATAAATTTAAATATTCTGATTTGATTCAAATTTAATAAGTAATAAGAAAATCAATTTATAATATAACGACTCGATTTGTAATGACATACTTTTATTTTAATTTATTTGATTTTTCCATAATGTTTAATTTGGAAAGTATTTAATTATCTTTTGACGATTTTTCGGCAAACGACGGTACTTTTGTGACTTTACAAAACTAGTTAACCAGTGTATATTTTTATTGTCTTGGAACCATGTTGCATTTTGAGCACGATCATATTATTTTTTGGTCGTTCGCGGTCCATACGCGAACAAATTATTGTGTAGCGAGATGTCGAAAATTTCAAAATAAAAACAAGGTCAACACTTTAATTAATTCAACACTCAGAATTTGCTTTTTTTGGCCTCTCTCTCCTTTTCAATTTCAAATTACAGTAAACAAAACTAATGAAAACAATTTCAAAAATTCATATCTAAGGTTTTACTCAATGGTTATTGGTAAAACAAGAAGCTTTGGGTTCGACGTGGTGAGATCTTCATTTTAGCATGTGCTTTGAAGAGTGTGGCATCATTTGTGATGATCGACAGTGGATGGCATGAGATATAGGAACTAGGGTTTTGATTTTTTGTAAGTTGTAGGCATCATTTGACAAAATGGAAGTTAGATTTAGGTTTGTGGTGTCGTAGAGCATCCGGGGTGAGAATTTGGTGGAGCGCGATGGTCGGAAGGTGATCGCATCCAGTCGCGTGCGAGGGGGGTGGCTCCAAGTTGCGGTGGCAGGGGTTGGTTCGAGTGTGAAGGCAGGGGGTCAGTGGCTAAGTACTCGAGAGGAGGAGCTCAACGGCGGTGTTGATTCGTCGGTTGGTCAATCAGAGAGAGAGAAATCATGGAGCGAAGTGATGGCAATCGTGGTGTATGTTTCTCATTTAGGCAGGAAGAGTTTTGGAGGAGGAGGATTAGTTGTTAATAGGGTAATTAATTTTAAATAAAAAGATTAGTGTAATATAATTATTTAATTAAATTGATGGCTCATTAAACGAATAACTTTTCTGTACAAGGTCCAATCGAGATGCGGTCTTTTGCATTGCACTCATTCTGGCAATAGCTACACGATGAAACTAGTTTCATTAAATTGGAGCAAATGAAATTTTAGGCCAAATTCGAACGCCAACTTGGAACGCCTAAGCGTCTGCTGGAATTTCGGTGATTTAACTTACATTTTTGGATAATCAGTATGATATATTAGATAAAATTTGCTATTTGTGTTTGAATGAATTATTGGTTTGGTTTGGTTAAATATCCGCTTTTAAAAGTGATTGACATTTAAATTGAAATACATGGAATTTTATAGAGAAATTCGGATTTTAGTGGAAAGGGCAGTAATAACATTGGTTAAGTGTTATAGCAAATATTGGTCTTATTATAGTATTTTGAAAATACTATTAATTGTTGTATTGATTTGGAAATGGTTTTTGATTTGAAAAAAAAAATGATTTTTAATTTGACCTTTTGGATTTTCCGTGATATTTTATTCAAACATATAGTTTTGTATTTCTATATTTGACTTCAATTTCTTTTATTATTCTTTCCTAATATATGGATATATGTAAATGTTTTAAGATTATTCTGTAAAGTATCTCTTTTCATAGAAAAGTTATTATAATAATGAATGTTTATTTTAAAGAAAATAAAAGGAGTTATCTTTTATTTAAAGAAATTTTGCGTTTAAAAGAAGATAGAAAATTTTAGGTAATAAATATTTGTGAAACATTTTATGTAAAATGTTGTGATAAAAGAACAGATTTATAAATGGTATTTTATAAATTAAAGAGAGATTTATAAGCGGCATATAAAAGGATGGGTTTGTAAATGATATTTTATAAAAAGGGAAAATTTATTATTTTGATAAATTGGAGTATTAAATCGCAGTTGTGAATTTATTGTAATATATGGAATGATCGGTTATGGAAAGTATATGAGATTTATAATTATATTTGGAGTTTTGTTTTATATTTGGAGTTTTGGTTTATATTTGGGTTTGTTTTATAAAAGGAGTTTTGTAATTATATTTAGAAATTTATAAAAGGAGTTTTATAAATGAATTTGGAGTTTTTATAAAAAGAGTTGCAAATAAATTTAGGGAATTATAAAATGGGTTTTTATAAATGATTATTTTATTAAAGAAGTTTATATAGAATTTTATAAAAGTATAAAGGATGTTTATAAAGGAGTTTATTAAATAAATTTGGAGATTCATACAAGGAGGTTTATAATTACGTTTATATATTTATAAAGGGAATTTATAATCTATAAATAATGTTTATAGAAAGAGTTGTTAATATAAGGAGTTTTATAAAGGCATTTTATAAAGAAGGGATTTATAAAAAAACCGAGACTCGATTTTCATAAATGATCATTTTAAATTACGGTGGTATGGAAAATGTTCTTTTCATACTTAACACCAAATTCCGAGGTATGGAAACTCGTCCCTATCTTGAGAATTAAAAATGTGTATCGAGACAAGAATAGTTTTCTAGCTTGTCTAATTTCATTATAAATCAAGGGATAGTACTGTTTGAAACCGGAAAGTGGTGTTAAGTATATTGGTTCAATTTCTATACGATCTATTTACTTACATCAAAAGGAAAGTGTTTGGTTTATTGTTATCAATGTTTTAAGTTACATTTGTTTAACCCAAATAAGTATGTTTTGGAAATGATTTAAAGATTTGTGAAAATACTTATACGATTGAGATAAATATATGGATATATTTCTAAGTATTGAAAATGTAGTGCTTTGCGAATATACTTATACTGCTAATATAAGTATATGGGAAAGTTTATAAGTTTTGAAAGTGAAATGTTTTGTGAGTATATTTATACAGTTGAGATAAGTATATCAATATCTTCCTAGTATTGAAAGGAATAGAGAAAGTTGTGAATATATTTTTGTAAAAGTAATTTAATACAATAACTTGCAATGTGGTTTAATTAATGAAAGGATTAATTAAACAGGCTTAAGGGTTGCTTTGTGTTTAACCATGCTTAGTTAAATCTCTAGTTGAATTGTTTGTTATTTGATAGTTAAATAAACGACTATAAAATCTTGGTCTGTTTTTAAACTATCATTGTCGGTTCGAAGAGATCGTGATTGGATATATTATCTAAAAACCACTTTGAACCGACATGAGCGTTCGACTTGGAGATATGTAACGACCCGAGAATTTTTAACAATTTTAATAACGTAATTAACTAAATTTTTCATGAAATTAAATAATAAAATTATAGAAATGAAAATTTGATATTTGGTATGCGTATATTGATGCATAGCAAGTGGCAGATTTTCGTTTGAAAATATGAAAGTTTGTGTGGTTGTGAAATTTCAAATTTAGAATTTAAGTCAGTTGAAATTTGATGGAAATTAAATATTTTTATATAATAAAAATGTAAATCATCTTCTGAGTGAGACGTCATATTTCGTTTCGCCAAATTTGGACTGCTCTAGCTCCGTTTATCTTATTTTCGGAGTTTTAACAGCATCTTTGCAGCGAATATCGACTTTTGATAGTTCGGTCCTATCGCTGATATCTGTGTACCATTATGTTCATCTCGTCGTGCTGATCTCCGCAGTATATTCATTTGTGTGTTTCGGCGTTCGGTACAAGGTGAAATCGGCAAAATAGTTAGCCGTATCGGTACCCATTTTTGAACCTTTTGATTTTCCCGTGGCCTTTCATTTGTCTACCTGTTGAAATTAAACAGCCACTTGATATTAATAATTCCAGAATTCAACTGACATGACTTTTGTTATTCCACTGGTTTGAAATATATTTTGATTCGTTCTCTTCCTTCCCTTCCATTTTCATTTTTCGTTCTGACTCTATATATAAAAAAAAGTGTTTGTGCGTTGCCGTCATTTGCATGGTTCCCTGCTCATCATCTTTGCCAAAAACCTTGCTTGCATGAACTATGACCTGCTCGCCTTATTTGCAAACCACCTGCTCGTTCTCTCGTCCTCCACCCAATAACCCAGATCACCCACCCTAGCCATGCCGAACGCCAAAACCCTCGACCAAGGCCAGCAATCGCTAACACCATCAGTTCTGCCATCTTTCCCTTATCACTCGAGCACCCATCGCCTCACAGCCATCAAAACCCCATAGCCGCATGACAATGTCCCACCACGCCTTCTCCAGCCTGACCACCTTCCCCTCCGCTAGTAGCATTCTGCCCTGACCACTAGATATCCACCGCCACCAAGTTTCCCACCTTGACCGTCTCCAAGCTTCCCCACCGTGAACTAGCAGCCTACAGCGCCACATCTCACACCACGCAACCCCTTTCCGCCAAACACAGTTCACACCCAAAGCCTAAATGCTTGCTGCAACCTGCCGTTGCCGCTGACCTTCCTATGCCGACACAACCTTCCACCACGAATGCACCTCCACTTTTTCCCATCACCCGTGCCTGGAGCTCCTTCCCTCCGAGACTGCAAACCACTCGAACATCATAGCTCACCACCCACCACTACCGTGAAGCTACACTCATGCTTCACCTCCTTCGACCTAGACATTCCTTGCTTCCACTGGGCACGCAAGCAGCTCCACCTTCCATACTTGTTTATTAAATATATACATTAAGTATATACAAATTTGAACAATCGCAAGCCATCCCATTGCTGTGAAGCCTTCCACCCAGCACCTCTTTCCTATGCATGAACCCCATGATAGCTGCCTCTTCCCTTGGCAGAGCAACCATGCTTCAATCAAGTTTGCTTCCTGTAACCTTCTCTTTCTTCTTTTTATATATAAAAGCTCGCTATATATCTGCTATTTGGAAACATACATATATATATATATATATTTAATATTGTAATGATTTTTGTTATAGATTTTGATATGTAAGTTTATACGTTAGTTTATACATTAGTTTATATATATATATATATACACACATAAGTATATATGAGTTTATATATCAGTTGCTTATATATTTTTGATAGGAAATAAATGTGTTTTAGGAATTAATGATTATAAAGGTGTTATTATATGTGTTTTGATTTTCAAACATAATATAAAAGTTTTATTTTAAATTGTAATATGTGTTTAAGAAGTAATGATTTGAAATATATATATATATATATATTATTTATATAAATTAAATATTGATTTGTAAATACATACACTACAACAAAACAACTATATCACAACCTTTAGTTTACAACTTGCATGAACAAACAGTTGTAATATGCATTTTATAACAACTGTTTATTTTAGCAGTTGTAACAAATGTACTTTAAACAACCGCTATTTCTACGGAAGTTGTTATATATTCCTATAACAACTGCTTTTGATTTTCAATTGTAAATACTTATCTTTTAACAACTGCTTTGTTTTCTGGAAAATTTGACCGCTTAAATTATTATCGTGGAATAAAATTTAGGCCGCCAAACTTTCTAATTCTAAACCCTAACTCCATCTCGTCACTCTCCCCATTGCCATCCACAAATCTAAACTTCTCCCCTCACATCGGCGAAACCCTCAACGAACCCTCACTGGCGACGAAACCCTCAACGAACCCTCACCGGCGACGAAACCCTCAACAAACTCTAACTCATTACGCTCACGTCTTTTGCTGCTTACTTCTTTTGCTGCTCGCCGCCATTGCACTCGTCATCGTTTCCTTGTCGTCGGTGAAGCTGTAAGTATATTGGAGAGTGATTTTTTTTACTTTATTTGTTTCATCTGCTTATAACTCGACTGCAGCCTCCTTCAATCTCACTAGAACTGCAAATACCACCTCCGCCCCAATCGAACAACCTAGAATTGAACTCTACCTCTGCAGCGATTTGACGCCATCAATCACGGCACATCGCCTTCGACTCGACTTCTCTTCCAATCACTACAGCCACAAAACTCGCTTCCATCGCCACAAAAGCAACGCAATGACTTCCACAACCTTATCCCTTCAAATCCGAGAATCGCGATCACCCCTTCACCTCCACAACAGCCATCGTACCCGTGCCTGAACAAATTAGTTTTGCGAATTTTAATCAAGGGGATTTTTGGCTTGGGGAATTTTGAAATCGTGATTTCTGATTTTGGTTTATGAAATTTGAGGAGCGTGATTTTTGAATTAAGAGGATTCTTGGGCTTTGTGGGTAATTTCATTTTTATTTGCAAAGCAACGTGATTTTCTTTTTGAATTCTATGTTTAGTGGGCTGTGTTTATGAATTAGTGAAAGATTTTAGCTCTCTATTTTGTCTAAAAAAATTTGCTTTCATTTGGCTTGGCAATTCAAGTTTTAGTTCGATCTCTTTTTATCTAGGTTTTCTTTTAAATAACGTTCTATCTTTCTAGTTTTTTTTTAAAAGAAAAATAAAGGGGAAAGTTGTTTTGTTTTGTTCTCTTCATAATATAAAAAAATCAAAAATGAAAAGAAAAAACAAATAAGCTTCCTTCTTTTATTTGTTATCACATTTAGATATTTTTGGCCAACTAAAAATTAATACCTTCAAATAAATGAATATATACAAGAATGCTATAAAGTGATAACATATGCTTTTTACTTGTCAAAGACAACGGGCTTACTCAAATAACAGGTACATCAATTACCATATAGAAATTTTTTTTTATCATTACGATTTCCTTATGTTTTTCCTCTTAACTGTTGTATAAGCCACAATACCAATAAAAATCCTTAAGGTTGAAAACAAAGCACAAAAGAGAAAGCAGACTAAATGTATGTTGGTTTAAGAATATTGGTTTCTTTTTTGCACGGGAAGTAAATGTTATAGGAAGATCCATGGCAAGTATTGCCACTTCGGATAAGATGTAGTTCCATCAGGTACCTTACCAAGCAGCATTACATTTGATAACTGAAATCCTACATATTTAGATCCATGGCAAGTATTGCATTTCATTTAGATCCATGGCAAGTATTGCATTTCATTTAGATCCATGGCAAGTATTGCCACTTCAGATAAGATGTAGTTCCACTTCGAATAAGATGAGATGCATATTTTTATTTTTATTTTTTTAGCAATTTACATTTGATAACTGAAATCCTACAGATGTGACATATCTTTTAAGAATTATGTTCAATTGATTGGATAACTATGCCATGTACGATTTGTTTAAATCAAGGAGTTTGCGAAAATCATTTTACTTGTAGGAGTTCCTAAAGATATGAAAGATAGCACAGGAAGGTTTTGTTTACTGAGAGATGAAGAGGAATCCCGATTTGGAATTTACGACAAACCCCTTCCATGTTTTGGTTTTGGTGTTGGATGGTTCTCGTATGCTTTTTAAGCCTTTTCTGTTTTTTCTTTCCTTTTCCCCGTATGATTTGACCTCTTCCAATAATACTGTTTTGTTCATCTTTGATTGTAGATTTCTTGTTGGATTCCTCTGCCCTTTGACATGGTACTATGCTACTATTCTTTATTTTGGCAATCATTACAGGAGAGATCCAAGAGAACGTGGTGGGTTGGCTGCTTCTGCAATTGCAGTTAGTTTTCTTATCTCTTTCTTAATTCTTCATATTTCAAATACATATATACTCATTATGGAGTTCACCACATATATTCTTGGGCATATTGTGATAAAACAGCACTGCACTATATTCAAAGACAATAAATAAATCTCTAGAATAGCATGCATGTGTTAATTAGTTTATACATAAATCTTTATATTTAGCCAAATTTCAAATTTTGCACCAGTTACTTTTCAACTTGGCGGTTGATCCATTTAACTACCCTTTCGTCCAGTGTATTTTAATTTTGACTTGTTTTCATTTACTTCAAAAAAAATTGAGTTCTATGTAATGACAGTAAATCAAATAAATAGCAGTAATTTTGGAAGAGAAAGCTTACCCAATCTTGGGTTTTTATTTTAATTTTATTTTTGTCTGATTATCAAGAACAAAAATTACCATTGTATTTCATGTAAATTACAAAGTATAAAATCAGTGATGCTCAACATTATTTCTAAAAGATAACGCATGTATCTTTAAGAGAACAGGCTTTGACTACGGTTTCTTGCTTAAAAATTAAATTGGTTGACATGGATGATTGAAATACTTTTTTATATTATTTGCTTAAAATGGACCATTTATTACATATTTACTTTAGTTGGTAATGCTAAGCTTGAATAAATTAGTAAGTGATACAATTTACTCTCTGTTGGTACAGTAATTTAACTCTATTAACTTTAGAAATATAATGTATGCTTAAGCAACATAGCTAGTAAGAAGCAATGCATCCATGACCAACTAGTATAATATTCAAATTTTTTTTAAAGTTGAGCCTTCGGCTATTGAAACTGATGTCAACATGACTAATTCTTCTACAGCTAGACAGAGAATGATGGACTAATATCAAAAGACAATCCAATTCCTTAGGATTATAATTAATTTTGCATGATATTATTCTAATATCATCCAATTCCCTAGTTCAAGAATATTGGTTTCCTTTTTCATTGTAGTTGCCAGTTTATTTTGCATGTGCAGCCAACCGAATTCACATAAGATAAACATGGGTCAATCTGCCATGGTTTCTTAATTTTTGATTAGTAATTTCGTACTTACAAGCTGTAACGCCCCACTCCAAGACTCACATTAGCAAAGAGTATTACAAGGTAATACCGTCTGCTAATACGGAGAATAGAGCTGTATAGGAGCGACCATCTATAACCTTGTCTTAACTATCTACTGAATACGTCGATAAATGTAGCATTTTTTTTTTCTTCAGGTGGGTCGACATATCCAATAGATAATTAATACAAAACTATAATGGCTATAAGATCTAACAGAACAAAATATAACAACTCAAATGTAAAACACATCACAGAACAGAAGATCATCACATACATATACACATATACAGATACATCACAGAGTATACAAACTGATACATGTCAAGTGGTATAGCAACCACAATATACAGACCGAGGTGTTTCAGGTTAGGTACATTTGGACTTAGCCTATTCTGCTTCTGCATGGACTTTTCTGCTGGTTCCTATTTGTTATAGCTTTTTGTGTAGTCCGTTTCGTTTGTAACTCTGATATGTATATTCTTTTGACTCGCCTGGTTGACTATGGACGTGTTTATTTTTTTGTAGAATTACAAAGGAATATAGACAAGCCGTTCGAAATTTCGTACATAAGCATGTACAAAGTGAGGGCAATTCCGAAAAAATTATTTGCCCGTGTCATCGATGTAGGAATCTTATTTGGCATTCTCCAAGAGATGTTGTTGATATGAGTAAGAATTTATTTTTGATATCTTGTTTTACATGTGGTCATATATCTTAAAGCATTTAGAGATGTAGTTATATGTCTCATATGTAGATATATGTAGTCACTACTTAATTAAATATTATTGAATTACCCTTAAAGTGATTAGATATGCCTTAAAGTGTTTACATATTTGTTTGATATTACACATAGTCGTTACATATCAAAACAGTCCTATGATTAATATGATTTTTATCTTTTACATATTATGATTTTTTTCCCCAGGTTGATTATTTTGTAAAAGAAGCTTGAACTTGTTGCTTTCATGGGTAGGAACGAGCAACATCAAGAAGAGGTAATCATCTTGAACTTTGTATATAAATTACTCAAATAAAATAACACATTGACTGCTTATTTTGTTTCAAACTAAACTGTAATACTAGCTTATAAGATAGACGTCTTGGTTACTTCTATATTTGACAAAGACATTTTTTATCAAAGGCATTTTTTATTGAATAAGCAATCAGTTTTAAATTTTAATAAATTAACTAATTTATTTGTTAAAAACTATTGCAACTATCAAGTTGGCAGACAAAATAGGAAAGAGGCAACTAACAAATAAAACCTCATTTATATAAACATCAACAGAAACTAAACAAAATATTTATTTTGTCAAAGCCAGAAATTAAACAAACTTGTTCTTTGTTTTATTAAATAAAATGATTGAAATTTTGTTTCTATGCATTTTGTTCTCTTTATAATTCATCCTTGTTGCATATTGTAGTTCAAAATTAAGTGCACTGGACATCACATTGTGTGTGCACTATCACTGTTTACTTTCAAACATTGCAGTCTGTTTCTTTGTTCTCTTTCAATTATTTATCTTACTGATGTGCATTTCTTTTATGCACCTCCAACTTTCTGATTTCATTTTGTTTCATTTTCCAGCAATTTCTTTGTTTTCTCTATTTTCATAATAGCAAGGTTTTCATTTTATTTTGTTCTTTGTTTCAGTTATTTGTTATTCTCAACCTCTATTTGAAAAAAATAGTGCACTGTTTAGTGTGATACATTTTGCTTTACTACAAGTTCATTTGCATTGTTTTCTTACAAAAAAAGGAAAAAAGGATAGAATTTCATTGCATTTTTTTGCTATTTTTCTAATCTGGTTACTATGTTTGCACTTCATTTAGTTACACATTTGTAGACTTCAACTTCCATTGCATATAAAAGAATTTTTTTTGCAATTCTTTGTTACATTTTAAAAACTACACTACATTCATACTCCACCTCATTTCCAATCTACCACCGCAACCCCTCTACTTCTCTACCACTATCTCCATCAACCACCACTTTGCCTTCTCCATAACTTCATCACTTCCTTAACTTTAGCACCCACAAACAACACCACCATTCTGACCTGAACAATCACCTACCGACCACCCAAATTAACTACAGCTGCCAACCATTCTGCAAACTCACATCACCATCAATACTGCTTCTATCACTAAATTGACCAGCAAGCAAACATCCAATCACCAAAGCTGTCACTCTAGTCTCCCCTTTAACCACTATACTCCACCCCTTCATCACCACCCTTCGACCTGCTAGTTCAACAAACACATCACCCAAATTGTTAGAATTCACTTTATTATGTTCGATGATGACAAACATAAATTTATGCTAGTAATATTTATAATGTACTTTTACAAAAATTTTAAGTTTGAGTTTCAAATTTGGTAATCATGTCCCTTGTCTTGCTTGTTTCAAGGCAGCGGTTGATTTTTCCCATATAGCATCAGTTCCTACAGTAATGAAGTCGGTAAGGAATTTTAAACTGTCATGTGAGTATCTGATATGTTTCTCTGGTCGTCTTTAGAGGAAAATATATTGGGTTTTAGGCCTTCTACCACGTTAAAACTGGCTTAAAAGCACTATTTTTCCGCCTCATGCTTGATTATCAAGTTTAACATATCACTTTAGATCCACCAAAACATAGACTTCATATTTTTCTTCTCAGCTCATTAGAAGGAGTTTGTTTTGACTAATAAACTCCCAATATACTTTTTATTTTCTGAGTCTACACTGAAGATTTTCTTTTCTTCATTTAAAGGAGATAGGTACTCATAATCAGGTAACACCTTGGAATTTGTGTCTTTGCATATTTGCATCATTACTTGTGCTACGTTTCCTTAGTTGAGACCGAAGCTTTTGGACCATCTACACCAATTTACCATAATTTTTTTGACTTGATAGGCGTCGCAGATAATTTATTGCATGTTAAGATGTTTGCCTTGTCAATCATGGCGATATGTGTAAGTGATGGATACCTTCATCGCATCCCTGAATATATAATACAGTGTATGAGGAAGGTGAATTCAATCAAAAATCATTAAAACTTCATCGAGCGTACTTTAATTTGCTCAACCAAATTTTTAATCATTTTCACTGTCCATCCACTCTTTTCTGACAAGCTTCAGCCACAATAAGATTCAATGTATAAATCTGGGGAATGATATCCCAACATGTCATCTCATCTAAAAGATTGCATGTCTGTGAAATATAGAGGAGAAGTGCAAGGGTTGTGTGATGGTGGTTCTGTTATAGACAGAAGAAATGGTAGAGATGAATGGAACAATGGGTGTGCTTGAGGAATTTGCAGTGATATATGTATGTAGTGACAAGTTGACTGGGTGTGGTTGATAGATGTGAAGACTGATGATAGCGGTAGTTGGTGGTTGTTTTGTATTGTTGGATGACGGTGACGTGAGATTTCTAGTATGTTGTTTTATGGGTGGTATGTGATTAGGTGATCGGGTCATCAGAGATGGAGGGGAGTTTGATGATCAGGGCAGTGAAGGAGGGTGGTTGATTTCAGGGAAGTGCAAATGTTGCAGTAGTGGTTGTGGCAAGTTTTTGGTCAGAAGTTGCAAATTTTAGTTAGTAGGAATTTATCTCTTTTATTTAGTATGTATATGTACTCTTACTGAAATATGTTATGGATTTAGTTGTGTTTTGTATTGAACTTATGAATTCATAAATGGTGTAAACTCGAATTTTGTTCGATTTTCTTGAATGCAAATGGTTTGTGTTGTTTCAAGTAATTTGCACGATTGTGTCTAATATTAACGAAATATTGGTTTTAGTTATGATATTAAGAAATTTATAGCAGCTGTGAAAAGATGATTATAGTTGTTTATAGCAGTTGTAAAAATATATGTTGCAACTGTCATTTTTAGCTGTATTTCATCCTTCTACAACTGTAAGTGGTAGTTGTAAAAAGCCTTTTACAAGTGCTAAAAGCAATTGTAACCAGTCATTTACAACTTGCATGTTGTAGTTGCAAATGGTTTTCCGTGGTGTAAATAAGTTTTCTACAACTAGCAATGGCAGTTGTAAAAGACCTTTTGCAAGTGCTAAAAGCAGTTGTAACTAGTCATTTACAACTAACATGTCCCAGTTGTAAAATAAGTTTCTACAACTGTTTCTGCAACTGTTCTGGCCAGTTGTAAAATAATTCGAATCTATTACAACTGCGGATATAACGACTGGCGGGTGCCAGTTGTAATAGACATTCTACAACTGTTTTTGGCAGTTGCGAAAAGGTATTTTTGTTGTAGTGATATAACGATTTTATTTTTGAATATGAGTTTTAAAATTAGATATTGATTTTGAGAAGAAAAAATATAATATAATATATATTTTGTTTCAGTTTAGATCAAGCTAGTTTTGATTTGTTTTCATCAATTCCTAGTTATCAGCTTTGTTCATCGAATCCGTGTTCACCATGCCTTGCTTTGAGGTTTTTCGTTTGGATTGGTCGATTGTCGAGTTCGTGATTCAAATTCATAGCTTGCCGAGTTGTCTATTCTTTTATCTAGCCTCGAAAGGTGAGCTATAACTCACGATTAACATTCTTATATTTAGTAAATTTAATTCACATGAAATGACGATTGAAATATGCTGTTAAATTTGAATTGTTAAGTTATTTAATTGTTAAATATGATATGTCATTATCTGCAATTGTTGACCTATGACATATGACACCATAACTCGTTGTATATATTATATTTAAATTTTTTACTGATGATATATGCTTGTCGTTGATATGTTATATTATTATCATATTTGTTCTCACTCTGCAAGTTGCATGTTAGTTTAGAAATTCCCTATGGGTTGAAATGATACATACCCGAACGATCTTATAAATTAGGGGAAAATCGTTATGGGTTGAAATGATAAACCCAAGCGATTTTCATTGATTTTGAAATTTTGGGATTACGGGTTGAAATGATACATACCCGTAAATATTAAATTTAAATTGCGGATTGAAATGATAAATATCTGTATCACTTGACCATAGATCAAAAAACTATATATGGATACCATTAGTCTATTTTAAACGATTTCCAAAATTTTGAAAGGAAATTATATGGGTTTTGATAAATATTGATTTTAAATTACAATAAATATTTATTTTAATATATGTGTAAAATTTAGATTTTTAAATTATATATTTTGGAAAATTTTAAAATTATAAGTTAAGGTTAAAATGTAAATTATGAAATTTTACTTATATTTTATTATTTTTAAAATACATAAAATAAGATTTAAAATAGATTTAATAATAATAAGATTTAATTTAATAGAAATTTAATATAATTTAATTTAATAAAATTAGTATATATATAATATGTTTAAATATTTATTTAAAATTTATATTAATATTTTTAAATAGATTTTTTAATAACTTTAATAAATAGAGGTTGGAAAGATAAATTAAAGTTGACTTGAAATTTAAATTGGTTAGTAATTGAATTTAATTAAACAGATTTGAAACTTATTGATTTGAGATTATAAAGATATGTTTTTTATTGATAACTTGATTTGATTAAAGGCGACTAAACGAATATTTTCATATTTAAATAAATTTGAAATTGAATATTTAATTTTGATTTAAATTTGATTTTGAGATTTTATTTAAATGTTTATAAAAGGTGATTAAGTGAATATTTCAGAATTAAATAAAAATGGAGTTAGATATTTATTATATTAATTTTGATTTAAATTTGTAATCTGGAATTTTATTTAAATGGTTATTAAAGATAATTTAGTGGATATTTCAAATTTAAATAAAATTATGGTTGAATTTTGAAATATAAATGAAATCTATCAAATTGAGTTATTGTAAATTGTTTGAATATTTAAACTTTGAAACCTATTGAATTGGAAGTGGTTTAAATTTGAAATTGATATAAATTAAAAATGGTCTTAATTAGAATTTGAATTGAATTATAATTGATGAACTGAGATCGATTTAAATTGAATCTTGGAACTAAAGTTGATTTGAATTGATTTGTGAAATTTGAAGAAACAATTCTAATTTGAATTTATTTTCAATATAAACTCTTTAATATATAAACTATTTTTAATATATAAACTATTTTAATCTATAACCTATTTTTAATTATAAATTATTTTAATTTATAACTATTTCAATATTTATAAACTATTTTCAATATTTAAACTATTAAAGTTGGAACTGTTATGATTTAGATATAATGGATTTAAACATGAATATTTTATATGATGGTTTAACCCATTTTGTGATATGATTTCGAAAGCGAATATGATTTCGAAAGCGAATATGATTTATAAAGTGATATGATTTGAAAACAATATGATATTTTGATATGAAATATGAACTGTTTGAAATATAAAATGACCACGGTGTGAAATAAGCGTTTGGTTGTTAAAGAGACCAGGATCAGATATTGTCATACTCTCTGCCAATAACGAAAACCACTTTAACAACTGTGCACGTGGTGGGGATTCCAAAACGAAGTAGGATTGTTTGGTGAATGATTCTGTATAAGGTATTAACGCAGCCCTGACTCCCGCGAGTCAGCTTGTTGTGGCTAAAACAGGAGCCATGCCGGGCCAAGTGAGGTCTCTCCTCTGATCGGGCACATTTCTTCGATACCATTCTATTACTTTGTGATTTGATTAGGTGCACCTTTGATTTGGGAGTGTTTGTTGAGGTGGGCGGTAGTAGATGTTATGCGTTACCACCAGTCCAGATCCGTAAAACGGTAGTATCCTACCCTGGGCCTTGCCTCGCATGCCTTGTCACATGCCTTATCGCGCCTTCTACGAGTTTGGTTTGTACCGTACCTATGGAGTTCCCTCTGATAGCCCTCCAGTTTACGGAGGAATTACGGTACTGTATAGACTACGGGAATATATAAAAATGTGTTAAGGGGGTATGGGTAACACCTTAACGTTATTTTAATAGTTTACATTACTATAGACATTATCTATGTAGCGTATTTTACTATGTATGTAAATAGTTTAACGGATCCTTAGAGGATGGAAATCCCAAACATCCTTTAAGTTATTTTGTATTTTAGTTGACATTTCACTTGAGTTGATTTACTGGTAAAAGAATGTTAAACCTGACTCGAGTATTTTGTGTTTTGCTTTATGCTCGGGTCAGACTGAGTGTCACAACATTTGAGACTCACCTTTTGGAGCTTAGAGCTTTGCTTGAAGATCTATCTTTATCTATTCTACTTTCAGTTTATTCCAGTTGTAGATTTTAAGCCTTGTCAGTTGTTTCTGTATTAGAGACTACTCTATATTTGAAATTTCTGTTGTATTTTGTTTCAAACTCTATTGTTTATATAGTAGCTTCATGAACTACTATTTTTCTATTCCCCTGCTTATTGCTATATTACTCTGTGTCTGTGATTCTGTGATTGATTTATTTACTGTATATGCTGAGTTTTGCCAAATATAAATTAATAATCTGTTGTTTTGAGAAATTCAAGTCTTACATGAGTGGATGATTGTCGATTTGAATAGTTCAAAATAGCAGGTCGTTACATGTGGTATCAGAGCTCTGGTTTAGGAAAAACTTAGCATATGGAGTAAAAACTCATTAGAGATAGGTTAGTGATACCCTAGAATGAGTAGAATTAATCATAGAATCATATTCGTTCGAGCTTAAAATTCTCTGTTGGGATCCTCTTTGATTAGGATTTCTTTTGATTTTAGAACGATCCCTTTATGCTGAAGTCCATTCTTGTGTCATCCTGCTTGGGTTCTTTTGACACTAGAGCATCCCATAGCTTCAACCTCTACCGTTAACTTCATCCTTATGTGTGACTGATCCCATCGTCGGTCCCGCCAACAGTAGTATGATTTGTAAAGGGGTGAAACTCCTTTACAACAAGCGTCGATTCACCGGAGATTTCTACATCCTCGGTTTTGACGATGTTATTCCTCTACAAAGCCCGATCTGTTTCTTTAGTAGACAATCAGGGTAATACTCTCGTGATCGAATGTCGATTGCCTCAGGATTTTTGCAGGCAGTTCTATCTTTTCGCTTGATTCTCAACCTAGTGACCTTGTCTTCCCGATAGTCAGGGATTATCCTAATGTTTTGGTGAAGTCACTTCTCTTCCTCCCAAGCGGGAAATTGAATTCCGCATCGATCTTATTCCTGGAGCTCGACCTGTTGTCTTTTCTCCCAAACGTATGGTTTCTATAAATGGTTAGTCATGCCCTTTGGATTAACCAATGTTCCTTCTTCGTCGATCTCATGAATCGTGAATTCCTTAATGTTCTCAACAAGTTGTCCTGGTTTTCGTTGATGGTCTTCTCGTCTTTTCTAAGTCTCGGTTGACCCGGTTAAGGTCATTGCGATTAATATAAGTATATCCATCTTTGCTCATTTGTAATTTGATTATCTTATCTTCCTTTCGAGCTTTTCTTCTTAATAATATTCTCTTTGATTAGGGTCCCTCTAAATTTGAATCTCTATCCTTGTTTTAAAATCCATTCTTGAATCATCCTGTTAGGGAGTGTATTTGTAATTGATATAAAAATGTTTTAAATTATGTTTTTTGAGTTGTTAAGTTTGAATTTTGGGTTTTGATCGATTCGTCTGGCCAACGCTATCGATAGGAACTCCAAAACACTTGAACAGAGCAAACTGACACAATATTTTTTTGGAAATTGGTAAATGAAATAATTTTATGTATGATTATATTTTATATATAAAAGTATAATTTTCTGAAATTGGATAGTAAAATCAATTGGTTGTTAGAAATGATAATACTAGATTATCATTTATTGTTTTGTCAACATGCCTAAACCATTAACTATTGTTATATGTTATGAGAAGTTAAAATTTTTAAAACATGGTTTATAAATCTGATTTGCAAATGAAATGAATTTAAAATTAAGGATTTGGGAATTAAATTTTCGGTGCTTTTCAAAATTTAGTTTTCAAAGTTTTGAAAATATTTTCGAATGGAAATTGTTTCCAAAGAATTTTAAAAGAAATAAGTGAGTACACTCCCCTTTTATCGCTGGAAAATAATTTCGGTGATGACTGCAGCATCATCGACATTCATTTTCAAGTCTTAAAGTGGAGAGACCACTTAGTAGCTTTGCTACACTTTTGTTTTGGAAACATTAGTAATACTTGCCTGGAAAGGTTTGAATGTTAATTGAACATGTAATTGAATAATATACAATATAAATGTAAGTAATAAGATGTCAAAAAAAATGAAATTTATATGGTTTTGAAATAATCGTTGTATCTGGTACTTGGTATTTTGAATCTTTCTTTCTGGTTGCTTCTATTCCCCTATCACGTTCCTTTTCGGGGACGAAAAGTTTTGAGTGGAGGAGAGTGTAACGACCTGAGAATTTTTAACTATTTTAATAACATAATTAACTAAATTTTTCATGAAATTAAATAATAAAATTTTAGAATTGAAAATTTGATACTTGGTATGCGTAAATTGACGCATAGCAAGTGGCAGATTTTCGTTTGAAAATATGAAAGTTTGTGTGGTTGTGAAATTTCAAATTTAAAACTTAAATCAATTGAAATTTGATGGAAATTAAATATTTTCGAAATCTAAATATTTTTATATAATAAAAATGTAAATCATCTTCTGAGTGAGACGTCATATTTCATTTCGCCAAATTTGGACTGCTCGACCTCCGTTTATCTTATTTTCAGAGTTTTAACAGCATCTTTGCAGCGAATATCGACTTTGATAGTTCGGTCATATCGCTGATATCTATATACCATTCTGTTCGTCTCATCGTGCTGATCTCCGTAGTATATTCATTTGTGTGTTTCAGCGTCCGATACACGGCGAAATCAGCGAAACAGTTAGCCGTATCGGTACCCGTTTTTGAACCTTTTGATTTTCCAGTGGCCTTTCATTTGTCTACCTGTTGAATTAAACAGCCACTTGATATTAATAATTCTAGAATTCAATTGATGACTTTTGTTATTCCACTTGTTTGAATTATATTTTGATTCATTCTCTTCCTTCCCTTCCATTTTGCTTTTTCGTTCTGACTCTATATAAAAAAGTGTTTATGCGTTGCCGTCATTTACATGGTTCCTTGCTCATCATCTTTGCCAAAAACCTTGCTTGCATGAATTGTGACCTGCTCACCTTATTTCCAAACCACCTGCTCGTTCTCTCGTCCTTCACCCAATAACCCGAATCGCCCACCCTAGCTATGCCGAATGCCAAAACTCTCGACCAAGGCCAGCAACCGCTAACATCATCAGTTCCGCCATCTTTCCCTTATCACTCGAGCACCCATCGCATCACAGTCATCAAAACCCCATAGCTGCATGACAACTGTCCCACCACGCCTTCTCCAGTCTGACCACCTTCCCCTCCGCCAGTAGCCTTCCACCCTGACCACTAGACAGCCACCTCTACCAAGTTTCCCACCCTGACCGCCTCCAAGCTTCCCCACCATGAACTAGCATCCTACAGTGCCACATCTCACACCACGCAACCTCTTTCCGTCAAACACAGTTCACACCCAAAGCCTAAATGCTTGCCGCAACCTGCCTTTGTTGCCGACCTTCCCATGCCGACACAATCTTCCACCACGAACGCACCTCCACTTTTTCCCAACACCCGTGCCTGGAGCTCCTTCCCTCCAAGACTGCAAACCACCCGAACACCATAGCTCACCGCCCACCACTGCTGTGAAGCTACACTCATGCTTCACCTCCTTCGACCTAGACATTCCTTGCTTCCACTGGGAACGCAAACAGCTCCACCTTCCATACTTGTTTATTAAATATATACATTAAGTATATACAGATCTGAACAATCGCAAGCCATCCCATTGCCGTGAAGCCTTCCACCCAGCACCTCTTTCCTATGCATGAACCCCATGTTAGCTGCCTCTTCCCTTGGCAGAGCAACCATGCTTCAATCAAGTTTGCTTCCTATAACCTTCTCTTTCTTCTTTTTATATATAAAAGCTCGCTATATATCTGCTATTTGGAAACATATATATATATATATAATATTGTAATGATTTTTGTAATAGATTTTGATATGTAAGTTTATACGTTAGTTTATACATTAGTTTTTATATATATAAGTATATATGAGTTTATATATTAGTTGTTTATATATTTTTGATAGGAAATAAATGTGTTTGAGGAATTAATGATTATAAAGGTGTTATTATATGTCTTTTGATTTTCAAACATAATATAAAAGTTTTATTTTAAATTGTAATATGTGTTTAAGAAGTAATGATTTGAAATATATATAGATTTTATTTATATAAATTAAATATTGATTTGTAAATACATATAACGATTTTATTTTTGAATATGAGTTTTAAAATTGGATATTGAATTTTAGAAGAAAAAATATAATATAATATATATTTTGTTTCAGTTTAGATAAAGCTAGTTTTGATTTTTTTTCTCATCATTTTCTAGTTATCAGCTCTGTTCATCGAATCCGTGTTCACCTTGCCTTGCTTTGAGGTTTTTCGTTTGGATTGGTCGATTGTCGAGTTCGTGGTTCAAATTTGTAGCTTGCCGAGTTGTCTATTTTTTTCTCTAGCCTCGAAAGGTTAGCTATCACTCACGATTAACATTCTTATATTTAGTAACTTTAATTTACATGAAATGACGATTGAAATATGCTGTTAAATTTGAATTGTTAAGTTATTTAATTATTAAATATGATATCCCATTATCTGCAATTATTGACCTATGACATATGACACCATAACCCGTTGTATATATTATATTTAAATTTGTTACTAATGATATATGCCTGTTGTTTATATGTTATATTATTATAATATTTATTCTCACTCTGCAAGTTCCCTATTAGTTTAGAAATACCCTATAGGTTGAAATGATACATACCCGAACGATCTTATAGATTAGGGGAAAATCATTATGG
The DNA here is from genome assembly GCA_030737815.1 of Allium fistulosum. Classification (NCBI taxonomy): domain Eukaryota; kingdom Viridiplantae; phylum Streptophyta; class Magnoliopsida; order Asparagales; family Amaryllidaceae; genus Allium; species Allium fistulosum. The sequence goes on from CM060905.1 coordinate 902,871,996, forward strand.
GTTGAAATGATAAACCCAAGCGATTTTCAATGATTTTGAAATTTTGGGATTATGGGTTGAAATGATATATACCAGTAAATATTAAATTTAAATTGCATATTGAAATAATAAATATCCGTATCACTTGACTATAGGTTAGAAAACTATATACGAACACCGTTGGTCTATTTTAAATGATTTCCAAAATTTTGAAAGGAAAATATATGGATTTTGATAAATATTGATTTTAAATAATAATAAATATTTATTTTAACATATGTGTAAAATTTAGATTTTTAAATTATATATTTTGGAAATTTTAAAATTATAAGTTAAGTTTTAAAATGTAAATTATGAAATTTTACTTATATTTTATTATTTTTAAAATACATAAAATAAGATTTAAAATTGATTTAGTAATAACTTTAATAAATAGAGGTTGGAAAGATAAATTAAAGTTGACTTGACATTTAAATTGGTTAATAATTGAAATTAATTAAATTTATTTGAAACTTATTAATTTGAGATTTTAAAGATATGTTTTTTTATTGGTAACTTGATTTAATTAAAGGTGATTAAACGAATATTTTCATATTTAAATAAATTTGAAATTGAATATTTAATTTTGATTTAAATTTGAATTTGAGATTTTATTTAAATGTTTATAAAAGGTGGTTAAGTGAATATTTTAGAATTAAATAAAAATGGAGTTAAATATTTATTATATTAATTTTGATTTTAATTTTTAATCTGGGATTTTATTTAAATGGTTATTAAAGATGATTTAATGGATATTTCAAATTTAAATAAAATTAAGGTTGAATTTTGAAATATAAACGAAATTTATCAAATTGAGTTATTGTAAATTGTTTGAATATTTAAACTTTGAAACCTATTGAATTGGAAGTGGTTTAAATTTGAAATCGATATAAATTAAAAATGGTTTTATTGAGAATTTGAATTGAATTATAATTGATGAACTGTGATTGATTTAAATTGAATCTTGGAACTAAAGTTGATTTGAATTGATTTATGAAATTTGAAGAAACATTTCTAATTTGAAACTATTTTCGATATAAACTCTTTAATATATAAACTATTTTTAATATATAAACTATGTCAATCTATAACCTATTTTTAAATATAAACTATTTTTAATTTATAACTATTTCAATATATATAAACTATTTTCAATATTTAAACTATTTAAGTTGGAACTGTTATGATTTAGATATAATGGATTTAAATGCGAATATTTGATATCATGGTTTAACCCATTTTGTGATATGATTTCGAAAGCGAATATGATTTCGAAAGTGATATTATTTTGAACGTGAATATGATTTCAAAAGTGATATGATTTGAAAATAATATGATATTTTGATATGAAGTATGAACTGTTTGAAATATAAAATGACCACAGTGTGAAATAAGCGTTTGGTTATTAAAGAGATCGAGATCGGATATTGTCATACTCTCTGCCAAGATCGAAAACCACTTTAACAACTATGCACATGGTGGAGATTCCAGAACGATGTAGGATGGTTTGGCGAATGATTCTGTATAAGGTTTTAACGTAGCCCTGACTCCCGCGAGTCAGCTTGATGTGGCTAAAACAGGAGCCATGCCGGCCAAGTGAGGTCGCTCCTCCGATCGGGCACATTTTTTCGATACCATTCTATTACTTTGTGATTTGATTGGGTGCACCTTTGATTTAGGAGTTTGTCTCGAGGTGGGCGGTAGTAGCTGCTATGCGTTACCACCAGTCTGGATCCGCAAAACAGTAGTATCATACCCTGGGAATTGCCTCGCGTGCCTTGTCACATGCCTTATCACGCCTTCTACGAGTTTGGTTTTTACTGTACCTATGGAGTGCCCTCTGATAGCCCTCCAGTTTATGGAGGAATTACGGTATTGTAAACTACGGGAATATATAAAAATTTGAGGGGGATATGGGTAACGCCTTCACGCTATTTTAATAGTTTATTTATTATAGACATTATCTATGTAGCGTATTTTACTATGTATGTAGGTAGTTTAACGGATTCTTAGAGGATGGAAATCCCAAACATCCTTTAAGTTATTTTGTATTTTAGTTGACATTTCACTTGAGTTGATTTACTGGTATAAAATGTTAATCCTGACTCGAGTGTTTTCTATTATGCTTTATGCTCGGGTCAGACTGAGTGTCACAGCATTTGAGACTCACCTTTTGGAGCTTAGAGCTTTGCTTGAAGATCTGTCTTTATCTATTCTGCTTTCAATTTATTCTAGTTGTAGATGTTTAGACTTGTCATTTATTTCTGTATTAGAGACTACTCTGTATTTGAGATTTATGTTGTATATTCTTTCAAACTGTGTTGTTTAGATAGCAACTTCATAAACTACTATTTTTCTATTCCGTTGTTTATTGCTATATTACTCTGTATCTGTGATGTATTTATTTACTGTATATGCTGAGTTTTGGCAAATATAAATTTACAATATGTTGTTTTGAGCAATTCAAGTCTAACATGAGTGGATGATTGTCGATTTGAACAGTTCAAAATAGCAGGTCGTTATAAGATATCTTGAAGATGGTTGAAGATGGAGTTTTTTGAAGTGCAAAGGCTACTTACTACTAATGCTGAGAGTGATTCCAAAATGGATGTAGTAAAAGTACTTCCTTCGGTTTTGTTTAGTCCCAAAACAAACTTGTATGGACAAATGCTGGCATTGCATTGTTGCTTGGAGGGCAGTGTTAGCATTCCAAGTGGGATTTGCTAAAAGGTAAACGTAGCCTCAGGTCGCACAACCGGTAATGACTAAAGCAGAAACATGCCACTGGGCTCTGTGGGTTGCTCCCATTAGAGCATGATCATCACTTGTATCTAGATCGACATTCAATTATGAATTATGTATGTTTGTAGCTACGGAAACGGTTTGTCTGGGACAACCGAAGGGTGATCATATTCGGTACTGTCCAAGAGAGGGTATGTCGGTCCCGAGTAGCAGAGGTGGAAATTAATGCAGCCTCAGTACATTTTCTCTAGAGGTGTATTGTATGGAAGGTAGACTCTTACCTTGTCATGTATTGAATCCACAATAAGTGCCCTTAGGACTTAGTTTTATACCTATTATGCTAGAATTTAATTAATGTAACAATTTCGGCTATGATTCAATATTTATTTTAATCCCTAGGTATTATTATAATATCAGAAGATTTTCTATGAAATGGTTTGGTTATCGTAAGGTATGAACCCATCCGTGTTTATGTGCGACGTGGTTTTACGAGATACCTTTATTTTTGAAAGCTTTCCTAAAATTAAAATCCATGTGATGTATGTTTTCTCACGCTGGTTTACCAGACTGATCCAGGCGTTATTTTCTTATAATGCTCGGGTCAGCCTGAGCATGTTTTCCAGATTTAGTTTGGATGCTTTGGAGCTTCAGGAAACGAGCTGGATGTCTGTGAGACGTATTTACATATATTTCATTTTCCACTGCATTTGTTGTGTTGTATTTATCATCATTTATGAGGGCATGTTGTTATAACTGCCCAGGCTGATGATAGACGAGTGTATTCTGATTTGATGTATGTATGTTACAGTTTTCTTTTGCAAATATCTGTTGTATATTATATATTACTCATCATGATATGAGATTATGTTTTGCCTTTTCTTTCTTTTTCCCCTAACAATCTGTCTTTCAAGCACTTGGATGCTCGGCGTGCGAATACCACAGATGTATTGGTGTCGACTTTTGAGGATCGAAAAGGCGGGTCGTTATAGTTATGAGGAGGGGGTCAAAACTATGGGTTGCAGAAGTTTGGATTTTAATGCTAATTAAACGCTAAAGGGGTGGATAGTCTTTTCTAACTTTTTTATATCTTCTTTCAAGTTAAATATTAAATCATAGATTTTCAACATATAAATATATCAATAATCAATCACAGATGCAATCACAGATAAAATTAAAAGCCATAAAGTAAAGTAGAGAGTTAGAGAGATGACACCAGAGATTTTATACTGGTTTGGATTTCTTCTACATCCAGTCGCATACAATTGCCTGTACAGATTTCTTTTCGCCAATCTTTAAACGGGCAGAAGGCAAACCCACTTACAATCTCGATTTCGAGGCTACAAGACACACCCAATTGAATTTCCAGGCTTAGGGTGCACCTACTTGATTTGGACGTGCTACAAGCACACCCCTTGGATTTTCGAGCTACGAAGCACACTTAATTGATTTGAATGGGCTACAAGCATCTCATGTTGTCTAGTTATCATCCCATCTTACATCTCCTTCATCATTCTCTCCATCTCCTCCTTGGTCACGTAAATGGATTAGTGTGAATTTGAGGACACCTCCTGGCTACCCCCAGGCTCTGGTTGACTTCCTCCAACCCCAGATCTAGTGTTAGGCCTCTTCATCTTCTCCAAATCTCAGATTCAAGCTTCAAGTCTTCAAATATAACTCTTGGTTCTCAATGAAAGCACCAAAATATTAACCCAAAAAATAGATCAACACTCGAAGATTGGATGAAAGCACCAGTTCAGATAAGAGTAAAACAAAAAATAGAAAATAAACAAGAATACACAGAAGTTTTTATAGTGGTTCGGCGTAATCTCCGGCCTACATCCACTTTAATAAGGAGATAAGAAGTGAAGAAGGTGTTAACAAAGCTCCAAGTCTAAGAGTGTTAATGTAGATCCAACAAAGAGAAGGAGCCCCTTTCTGGTAGCAGGTAGGTTGGTATTTATAGAGGAATTGGGCAGCATTGAGTCAGAGGCCCAATAGCAATAAATTCCAAGAGATGGAAGGAAGTCACACTAGAAGGCCCAAGCCATCCCTAGTCAAATCCTTAACTTGGGACAAGTTAAGGATCTTGGTGTTTTGTCCAACTTTTTACTTGCTCTACTTTCCCACTTTCTTCTTTAGTCGTTTGAACCTTTTTTCCATCATCTTTGAGTTAAGTGTTGCGATCTCTTAGATATCCATCTTCTCACCTTTGTCCTAGCCAATCCTTAGAGTAATTCATCAAACCCTTGGAGAATCACATGGTCATGAATCAATGAAGTAGCATAATCACTGTATGAAGCCATGAAGAAGAATGGACAAGTATCCATAGGTCGGACCCGACTTATGACCTTAATTTGGGACGATTTATGGTGCTTTGGCCCAATCATGGTGAAAATTTTCCAAGTCCTTCTTTTGACTTTTTTAAGTGCCCTCGCCAAATTTCAAGTCATTCCGTCTCCATCTTGATGTTTTCCTTAACTCGAGACGAGTTAAGTACTTAGCCAATTTTCCAAATGGTTGACATAAGGCCTTAACTTGGGACGAGTTAAGGACTTAGCCAATTTTCCGACCAAACTTCCTGAGCTCAATTCTCTAGTCCCTTTAAATATGCCTCCTATTTTTCAAGTTATTTCGTCCTTGTTTAAATCTATTAAGTCCAGTTGAAATCTAATCTACTTTGGTTCAAAAGTGGGTTAACACTTTGCCCATCCTCTACTCGCTAAAATTTATTATTCCCAAAATTTTATAGTTTTTGGGATTAAAGCATTTTTTATTTCTAGTTGCTTACTTAATTTCCTAATTTATTTTATAAACATCCAGTCTTACCTACATTTTATTGTTGTATAAGTGTCCTTATGAGATCTCCTTATTTACACTATTTTCCAATATATTTATATTTATGCAGTGGTCTAATCCCATCTATAAAATCGACAAAGTGATAAAATAGGAACATATCTAATATCATATCATACACTTTTTCAATAACCCAAGGGAGACAACAAGCGATTACAACCCAAAAAACCCTAAAAGGAATTTTTGCTGGAAGCTGCAATTCATCATCAACCGGTGTTAATGATGTTGTGGCCTTAATACTCCTTACTAAATTAAGATGGACATTCCTAGTACGTCATTCCACTACCACCCACATTCCTTGACTCTCCTTCTTGATTTAATACAGTCTATCCGTTACTTCAATTATTACACCTACTATGGGATAAATTATGCATTTCTATTCCGTTGTGGGTAAGAAATATAAATTAAGCACATTTAGAATCTCTTTGAAAAATTAGCTTGGTGGAATAATTTTCCTACTACCTATCTTACCTTCTCTAACCTTGAGTCAACCAACATCCTTTTTATGGGTTTGTCATCTTATTACTTTCTTCTTCAACCATACTACTATCTTAGCTCAAGCACAATCTCTTGATAGTATCCTCAAACTTCGGTATTTACTTCCTCTATATCCCCGATCCTTCATGCGAGTATACCCTATGACTCGCAGTATTGTACTTTGGTACCATTTCTCATTCCTTCGAGGGTTCTTCTCATGGTTTTCACACATTTCTAATAAAATATTCCTAGGTTCATTCCAATATTCCTTATATTCAACGGGGATTCCTTGTTGCTATCCTACCAGCATCCATAGCTATTTTATTCATAGCCTAAACCTTTACCCTTTCTTACTTAGGAAGTCATCCCTATTTACACCATATCAAAATTTGGTCTGGGTTTCACAATTATTTATAAAACTAAAACTTCACAATTATGAAGTACTTGATCCAAAACTTTTAACTTCAAATATATAAACTTAGAAACTTTGTTTATCAAATTCAAAAATTGCTTAGTCTCCAAAATGGAGCCATAAAAAATTTCCCTTTTCTAACCAACTTTACCTTTTCAAGAACTTTCTACCATATAAATTTTACTTCCTCTAAAAGTAGGATTTTTATACCCAAATCATCTATCGCATTTAAACCCAATTATCATATGAAACTATTTTTTTCAAAAACATCTTCTATAGCTTTAAATAATGAAAAGTGGAGTAGACAAGGATAACTTCCATCCTATTATTTTCCTATTACTCATGTTGTCTCCGCTTCCATCTTTGACGAAAAGTCTAATAACATATAAAGGGGATTTCTAAAAGGTATGTGCAATTGCTGCATCTGTCTAAGCGTCTATCTAAAATATATGTGCAATTACTACATATCTATGGAATTTATCCATTCTTCCTATCATATTCCTATTGTGTTTCTCCTATATTATTTCTAGCAAGATTACTAATCATATTTATATATAAATTCCTAATGCTATTTCTATCTAAACTATCGAACATTCTTACCCTTATATTCTATATGCCCTAATTTAATCAAGTACCCTTTCCATTTATCCATCCCTTAAAAAGAATTTTATAAAGGAACCTCCAAATTTATAAAATAGAAAAAAATCATCGAGTCCAACCTATGTTATATTTTACATTTATTTCAAAAATGAAAATACCTTTATCAACACTCTTTAAATCCAAACTTTTTGACTCAATCAATTTCTAAACTAAGAATTTCAAAAATGAAAAACCATTTTTAACAAAAACTATTAAAATAGAAACTTTTGACTCAACGAATTTTCAAATTATGAATTTCCAAATTTCCTTGCTTTTTCAAAACAATGACTTCCCAATAAATCCTTTGAAAAACCCATTCAAAAAATTTCAAGAAATTCTAAAAAACATTTCTATTAAATTCTTTCACATGGGGTTGGACTTATAAATGGACTTTAATTGTCCTTTCTTTTGGACTTCCTTCTTTCAACTCCTTCTTTGTACCTTAATTTTGGATGCTTGCAACATATAAGTTCTTACTTCCTATTTGTCTGGATGAAATGTGCATCTTCAATTGGCAATCCATCAAAATCCATAGTCACAAGGCAACGTACGCCCAATACAACAGTCAAATACCATCCAGCCTCCGAGATTCTTCTATAGGTCATGCTCATTCTCTTCTCGGTCCAATCCTAATAATATGACCTTTGACCCATGGGATAATCGAGGTAGAAGTTTAAATTTAACTTTACTTGTTGTTCCATCTCATAGTTGTCTCATCTATCCTTTCATAATATGGCCGCAACTACTTTTATAGTCGAAATTTATAGAGTTCGGAGTATAATTTATATATAATTATAGGTAAAAATAAAAATACATTCTCTCGGTATATCCTAATTCCCATGATTGACTAACCTACATTGATATCAAATGTAACAACCCACATCTTAATGAGCCTGAATTTTGACTAAATTGAAACCCAAGTCCATTAGAGTACGGATCGTTGGTTTTGGTAATCTGTAATAAACACAAGAATATCATAGAACGATTAATATCAACTCATATTGGAATTGAGAAATATAATAGAACATACATACTAAATAAGGCTACTGTCTTGGAATCAATATCATTCCTTGGATGTCTAATTGCCTTATTAGCGCCGAGCAAGAATACGAAGACTTCACCATCTGTAGTTCTCGTCTTTCTTCAGTATCCAGTCCTTATAAATCTATCATGTAGGTTGTTATAAAGAGGGGGTCAGAATGACATTTTGATGATTGGAAAATTACATCTTTACCCATACCATTAATTTATGTCGAGTGATTGATTTACATTTTAGTTTTATGCCTATTATTTACAGCTAGTCCGTTAAATCTTATGTGCACATATGATATGCCTAATAACAACCCCGTCTTCCTATACCGTTATAATAAGTAAATTTAATAAAAATAAAAATATTCAAATTTTATTTTAATAAGTTAATACTTTGAAAAATAATTTTAAGCTAATCAAATCCTATTTAATATAAGATTTTGATTTAATAAATTGAAATAAATTAATAATTTCTTTTCAAAAAAATTTATTGAATTAAATAGAGTTGTGCATTTTTGAATTATGCTTCTTAAACTGATGTGTGTATCAATTTACATTAGATTTGGAATTTAATTAAATATAAGAATTATAAAGCGAAAAGAAAAGAAAATTTAAATTAAAAGAGCCTTAGTAAAATAGGCCAAGCCCATTTAAAACATCTAGAAAATTCTCCTTTTATCTTAACATTCAAATCAAAACCCAATTTCTGATATCCATTTTCGAACCCACACCCCAATTCCCAATTTTGCCCTAATTGAAAAAATTGCATTCATCAGTAAAAAGAAGAAGAAAGGAATCAAAATCACGACTTGGTGGCGTGCATTCGAGCGCGGCCTGGCATGACGATGAGTGGAGGTGATGCTCTAATTTGGGATGCGCACGCAAGAAGGCTACACGATTTGGGATTCATGAACTAGTAGTGACATGTGTAGAGAAGCGACAAGTTAGGGCTTGGTGAGGACTAGTGATGTGGTGAGGCTGGAAATGTTGAAGGTGGATGCTTACGATAAAGTTTTGGGTTTGAGAGTAAAGATGGGATAGAGGCGTAGTTGCAGGCGCGAGCTAATAGAGGTTGGCGACACAGTGGATGTCAATAAGACTTCGTTCGACAATTCAGTGAGTGTCTCACTCACACCATGTCTATATCGTTTTATTTATGCATATTCTCCCGTATATCCACTTGTTTGGTTTGGTTGGATAGATTATTGATTGATCATGGTTGCATGCATGTGTATGTGTTCAGTGCGACATTTGAGTGCATTTGTGTGTATATGCATGCATATGAGATGTGGGTGCGAGTGTTTCTATGTGTGTACATGTTTTGTTAGCACAAGTTTATATATGAGTGCATCATGTTTTAGTTCCCCTCCTTGCCTGCTTGCACCAGTAAGTACATCTGTTGTCTGCCTTGCTTAAGCACTTGCTACTTCATGCTTTGTGCTGCACTTGTTTTATACATTCCTGTGCTTTTCTCTTCCCAACTTGGTTGTCTTTGTGTGATTTCGGAGCACAACATTATTTATGTTAATATGTCTATGGGTTTTGTGTTTGTGTTAGAATAGTGTTGTGTGCGTATTTTTCATGGGTGTAAAACATTTTTGTGTGTATGTTTGCACAAGAATTTATTGCATATACTTAATTAAATAAATATATATATATACATATTAAAATATAAAATAAACTGAAATAATAAATAAATAAATAAATATAATAAATATATTTGAACTCTAATATCTGGATGTTTATATATTAAATATAAAGGTAAATATGAGTTTATATTTAATAAATAAATAAGGTGAATTTACTTGTATTTAAACGGAAAAAATATATGAAATGTTATTTAGTTGATGTTTTACCGTTATTAAAATATTTATGTAATTCTAATGAATATATGTATGTATGTATGTATTGGATTATGAGTATATTAAATTAATTTGGATAATCTATAATTATTTAAAATAGTATTTGATTATGTTAAATTATGAAATAATTTTTACACATGATATCTGGTTTTACCAACTATTTTGAAAATTTTGAAATCAAAGAAATCGAGTCTTCTATTATTATCAATGAATGTATAACTATTGATTATTTTTATAAAAGATTGAGCGATTAGTTATTTATTGCAAATAATAAAATTATAATTGAATTTAAATTCTAGTTAATCTTGAAATAAGTATTTATTGTTCATTTCTAATTATTTATTTCTTATATAAGATAAAATGTTGTGAAAGATTTTTAATAAATATTGACTTGATTGTCTTATATTCGTATTTACTTTGATAATCTATTTTAATGTTTTTCGGTTCATTCTTTTCCTATTTATTGAATTGGATTATATGAATGATTCACCGTTGATATGGATTTGATTGGTGTTTTAATGTGATACGGTGATGACATCCTTCTGAGTGATTTTATGATATTTAATTTTATGTGATGAGAAATCTGAATAAATGGAGTTATAATACCGTTTGGGATGGAGTATTCGGTAATATTTCTCTGGTAATTCTTTGGACTCGTTATATAGAATATTTGGTAGTTTGGGTGTAATTTATAAGCAATGAATAAACGTTTAAGTATCATACAGTGGCATGGGACGCTGTTGTGATATTTATTCGGTTATTCATTATAAGTAGATGGCACTCATGTGACGGAATAGAGTGGATAGTGTATGGTGATACGTAGTGATATATGACTTCATGTTAATATGTATTAGGTCTAAATGCCACTATTTTGATGTACTCCTATTATGTTTGTTGGAGAGGACTAGATGGCTACCATCAACCTTAGCAGCCTGATCGAAAGGTCGCACCCCAGATCTGTGACACCATGTTTATATACCTTTATGGTACTTTTATGCACGCGTTTGCCCCTTGTGTCACATAGGCTGGTAGTCTGTTACCTATAGGGGCAATTGGTGTGTCGTGACTGATTAGTCCTCGCATTGATGAGCACACTGGTGGATACATGTCACGATGACTATAAGGTAACTAAGACTGTAACAACCCAACTTTTCGACCCTCGAATGTTGACACTAAATACATTTATGGTATTCGTGGGCCGAAAACCCAAGTGCTAGAAAGACAGAAAGTTAGGGTAAAATAAAAAATAATAGAACAAGAAAGGAAGAACATGTAACACCCCATATTTTTATAACTTATTTAAGATATTTAATTAGTTAAATTAAATTAAATAGTGTGAAGATTAATAGGTTGGGATTTGATTAGTTAAAGGTAGCCATGCCATATTAAGTGGGTTAACTAAAATAAAATAACACTAGATAATGTGTTAGGAAATGAGAAGGGCAATATGGGAAATAGTAAAACCTTATACCTTAAACACTTAGGAGATGGGTAACTCATGTTCACTCACTCTCATTTCACTAAAACTAAATTGCTAAGGCCGGCTACCATTTCCCGTTCTCAAGAGAAGAATTAAAGCTAGGATCCAAGAGAAGAGAAGTAATCAACTAATTCAACAATCAAAAATCTCATCTATAATCTCAAAGCTAAGGTGAATAATTACTACATCACTAATTCTTCCAATTTTCGGTTTTGTGATTAGATCCGAAATGTTTTTGCATTATTATTGCCATGTTTGATGTTTAAAGATATATACATATATATATATATATTGTTGGTGAAATTATACATGTTTATTGGTGAGTAGGCCGCCAAGCAGGATGACGCCTACTGAGACGAAAGAATTGAAAGTGTAATTTGTGGATTTAGGAGGCAAGAGTTTTATTCGACCAAGTAGTTCGCCATGGGAGCTGCTGTTATATTTGCTAAGAAACTGGATGGATCGTTAAGACTATGTATCGATTACCTTAAGTTGAATGAGGATGATAAAGAACCAATACTCATTGCCAAGAATTGATGATTTGTTCGACCAGTTAAGTGGAGCAAGGGTATTCTGTCAGTTGTATTTGGCAACAGGATTTCATCAGCTTAGAGTGGCAGAGGATAACATTCCTTTGACAGCGTTTAGGACGAGATACGGATTGTATGAATGGTTAGTTATGTCGTTCGGGCTAACCAATGCGCTGGCATTCTTTGTGGATCTGATGAACAGAATTTTTCGAGAGCATTTGGATAGGTTTGTGTTGGTTTGCATTGATACCATTTTGATATACTCTAAGAATGAAAAGGAGCATGAAGTTCATCTTAGAGTCGTGCTTGAGACGTTGAGGGAACATCAGTTGAAGGCTAAGTTTTCGAAGTGTCATTTTTGGAAGAAGGAAATGAAGTTCCTTGGTCATGTCGTCTCTGAGAAAGGGTTGTCTCTAGATCCGACTAAGATTGAAGCGGTGAATAATTGGAAGAGACCCGAGATGATGACCGAGATAAAGAGTTTTCTTGGATTGGCTGGGTATTATCGAAGGTTTATAAAGGATTTTTTGTGGATAGCTGCACCGATGACTAAGCTTATACGAAAGGATGTGAAGTTCGTATGGACTGATAAGTGTGAGAAAGCATTCCAGAGCTTGAAACACTTATTGACCCATGCACCGGTGTTAGTGGTTCTAGAGTGGAATCAAGATTTAGTTGTTTATACAGATGCATGTGGAACTGGATTGGGAGCTGTGTTGATGCAAAGGGGTAAAGTAATTGCTTATGCTTCTAGACAGCTCAGACCACATGAAGTTAGGTATCCAACGCATGACTTGGAGTTAGCTGCCGTTATATTTTCTTTGAAGGTGTGGAGGCATTATCTTTTGGGAGAGAGATTTGAGCTTTACACTGATCATAAGTCATTGAAGTATTTGTTCTCTTAAAAGGAGCTGAACATGAGACAACATAGATGGTTGGAGTTTATTGTTGCCTTTGATTTTGGAATTGAGTACACACCCGGAAAAGGAAACAAGGTAGCAGATGCACTCAGTTAGAAACATCAGAATGCATTATTGACTATGATTGCTGAGTGGAAGGATTTAGAAGCATTATAGACTTGTAGTGTGCAGTTTAGATCCGAGGCAGGTTCAAGCGCAGAAAGTGCCGTGTTGTCTTGTTTAGAAGTTCGACCGATGATGATTGAAAGGATAGCTTCTAAACAGGAGGAGGATCCAGTTTTGGCTGAGCGGATCAGAAGGTTAAGGGAAGGAATGGAGAGCGATGACCTAAAGGATTTCAGTCTTGACCAAAATGGGTGGTTGAGAAAGAAAGGAAGGTTATGTGTTCCGAACATAGGAGATATGAGGAAGCAGGTTTTGGATGAGTGCCATCGTTCGAAGTTCACTATCCATCCAGGAGGGACGAAGATGTATTAAGATATGAAGAGAAGTTTCTTCTTGGAAGGGATGAAACGGGACATTAGGTTGTGTGTTAAGCAGTGCTTGAATTGCCAACGGTCAAAGGCTGAACACCAGAAGCAAAGTGGATTGCTTCAACTGTTAGAAGCTCTGTTGTGGAGATGGGATTCAATCTCTATGGATTTTATTGATGGGTTGCCAGGGTCTATTAGAGGGAATGAGAGCATATGGGTCATAGTAGATAGATTGACTAAAAGTGCCCATTTTATTCCGGTGAAGTCAACTAGGACGTCACCTAATTTGGTGAAGTTATTCATGAAGACTGTAGTTAGACTGCACGGGATTCCTAGTAGTATTGTCAGTGATAGAGATTCTTTATTTACTTGTGAGTTCTGGAAGAGTCTACAAGAAGCACTAGGAACCAAGCTTAACATGAGTACCACTTACCATCCACAGAATGATGGGAAAACGGAAAGAGTTAACAAAATCTTGGAAGATTTGTTAAGAGTTTGTGTATTGGATTTTAGGGGGTCATGGGAGGACCATCTTCATCTAGTCGAGTTCTCGTATAACAATAGTTATCAAACTAGTATTAGGATGGCACCATTTGAAGCTTTGTATGGAAGAGCATGCAAATCTCCCGTATGTTGGTTGGAGATCGGGGATAGATTGGTTCTTGGTCCAGATTTGGTGAAAGAAGCTGCGGAGAAGATTGAGTTATTTCGAGCTAGGATGAAGGAATCTCAATCTAGGTAGAAAAGTTAGGTGGATAGAAGAAGGAAAGGTTTGGAATTTTCTATCGGAGAATATATGTTTATTAAGGTTTCACCAATGAAGGGTGTAATTAGATTTGGGAAGTCAGGAAAGTTAGCACCTAGATTCATTGGTCCTTTTTGCATTGTTGGGAGGATCGGGAAACTCGCTTATAGAGTAGAGTTACCGAGTAGTTTGGCTGGAGTCCATGATGTTTTCCATGTTTCTCATCTTAGGAAACGTGTTAGAGACCCGGAGACTACCATAGCACCTACAGAGTTAGAAGACTTGGTAGTAGAACCGAATTTGACTATAGTTAGAAAACTAATTCGGATTGTGGCTAGAGATGAGAATAAGTTGAGGAACAAGACAATCAAGTTAGTAAAGGTTTAGTGGAGCGATGATGCTAGGGACTGTACTTGGGAAGTGGAGAGCAGGATTAGAGACTCTTACCCTGATTTTTTTGATGGTATATTTTACCTTTGATTGTTTTGGTGTGCACCTTATCGTAATTTCGAGGATGAAATTCTTTAAGGTGGGGAGTTTGTACCACCCCATATATTTATAACCTTATTTAAGATATTTAATTAGTTAAATTAAATTAAATAGTGTGAAGATTAATAGGTTGAGATTTGATTAGCTAAAGGTAGCCGTGCCATGTTAAGTGGGTTAACTAAAATAAAATAACACTAGATAATGTGTTAGGAAATGAGAAGGGCAATATGGGAAATAGTAAAACCTTATACCCTAAACCCTTAGTAGATGGGTAACTCATGTTCACTCACTCTCATTTCACTAAAACTAAATTGCTAAGGCCAGCCACCATTTCTCATTCTCAAGAGAAGAATTAAAGCTAGGATCCAAGAGAAGAGAAGTAATCAACTAATTCAACAATCAAAAATCTCATCTATAATCTCAAAGCTAATGTGAATAATTACTACATCCCTAATTCTTCTAGTTTTCGGTTTTGTGATTAGATCCGAAATGTTTTTACTGTATTATTACCATGTTTGATGTTTAAAGATATATATATATATATATATATATGTATGTATGTATATATATATTGTTGGTTAAATTATACATGTTTATTCGTGTTTTATGATATGTTTAGCATGAAAACCCTATCTAATGACATCCGAATACATTGGAAATTTAAAAATAGGTCTGGAATAATATTTTAGAGATGGGCTTTAATTTTCATAATTTTTCGATTTATTATGAATTTTATATTAAATTTTAATGAAGAGAATTGTTTATTGGGTTATAAATTTTTTTCGACTGAAATAATAATTGTTCGGGTATGAAATTTTAATATGTTAGGCAATATATTAAAATAGATTTTCTCGGATTTTTCCAGATTTTTCCTAAGTGATTTGATGTATATATAAAATTATTTAAGGTATGGGACTTAAATGTTTTATATATTTATAATGGAGAAGGGGCATTTTGCAAAATAAAATGATTAATTAATTTTAGTAATAGCGGCAACACATTTTTGAAAAGTATTTATTGACCAATGAAAATTTGACAAACAAAGGTAGGTTGGTTGAAAAGTTTCCTTTTTAAGTCAAAAAAAACAAAAATCACACTTTTTCCATGTTTCAGCCTATACGGCAGTATACCTTCCACTCTAGATCCTTTGTCATAGTCGAAAGGTTAGCTTTCGACAAGGTCAAAGTTCAATGCATAAGGTATCAAATGTTTTGTATGTAATGAATTGAATAAAGATGAAAGGTTCAAGGTCGAAGGGTGGATGGCCTAAAAGGTTGGAATATAATTATTTTATAAATGAAAAGATTTCACCGGCTTTGCTTTCGAATTTAAGCTTTCGACTTGGTCACTTTCGATCAGGTCAAATTATTTTAAAAGAAAGATTTTAAAACTTCCGACGTAGTCGATAGGTTATTGCTGCTTCCTTTATTACTTTGTTTTGAAACCTTCCGACATAGCTGAAGGGTTTCTACTACTTTATATAAATGTTTTGCTTTGAACCTTTCGACCTAGTCGAAAGGTTTACTTGTTTTTAACACTAGCCGTTTCTCCAATGCTTTCGGAAGGAAGCTTTCGACTTGGGTGATTAACCCTTGTTTTGTAAAGTATAACCCGAAGCTTTCGAAAGGTTGTTTCCAATGAAGACGATAGTTTTAAAAGAAGGTTTCTAGATTGTTTTGAATTGAACTCAGTATACCTTCAAAAGGTTATGTTTTAAAAGGTTTTATGCATTCGAAGGGTTTGTTCATTGATTTGTTTTGAAAGGTTTATTAGATGGTTTCGAAAGGTTTATGGAGGAAGGTTTTCCAAAGATTTTTCTATGGCAATGATTTAAAGTGATTTTAAAGAAGGATGTCCAAAGTTTATAGCTTTCGTAAGGTTTGCTTTGAATGAGTTCGAAAGGTTTGACAAACGGTTTCGAAAGGTTTTGTGTTGATTTTGAAAGAGATAATTTCAAAGTATGAAATGATGTTCTTTCAAATGGTTAAATGTTTTCATCAATTAAATTTTAAGTAAAGGATATATATCTAACACGGTAATCTGATTTGAGTAAAGTATAGAGATTATGTTCTTTTCCTTGTTTAAGTTTGGTTTAAAGGTTTAAATCATTTTGAAAATGTTTTCAAGGAAAATTATGGTGGGGATCCTTAAGTATAATGACTAAGATATTAGAAAACCAGATGGGACTAGTATGGGGTCGTGCCCTATACATTAGCTAATAGCCCTAGCTAATTGTTGTCCAAAATTCCACTGTGTAGGGCTTTGTCACAAGTAGACTAAAATTATGATTGCACACCAAAAGGAACATATGTTTGTATACATATAGGTTATTGGTGTGCCCGAAAAACCATTAGGAACGGGAAGACCTGGAAAGTGATTAAGTTAGGGACAGACCGTTCAGAAGTGAAGTATTTAACAGATAGTTATTGGGAAATGTTTAACAAATAGTTAATGGGAAATATTTAACAGATAGTTAAGGATAGATAGTCCAAAAGATGATTATCTAACAGGTGTTAGGTTAATTTCGATTTTATTGTCTGGTAGGCCCGAGTCAGCCAAAGGTTAAAAGTTATCCAAACAAAACTTGTGTGTTTGAACAGATAGTTCATTATTACCTAATATTTATGTATGTGTACATAATGATTACTTTACTATTTTTTAACCATTGTGGATGCAGGAGCATAGTATATGGTTTTATGAAAGATTTTGCAAAGATATGTTTTTGAAAGAATGTTAGTGAGGGGAAACCCGTTTCGCTAAGCGGCGTGATCTCACTTAACATAATTAAACCAGGATGTATAATATTATTCACACCAGGCTTTATGTCTAACTCGAAGTTTATATTTTTCCCCTTAAACTCTCAGGTGCTCAAAATTGATTTGAGGAGGCTGAGGGTTAGGGATCTTTTCAGGTTTTAGAATGTTGACGAATAAGTTACCGGAGGATGCATGAGGCAACATGTAGCTACTTAGGATTTGCTGCTTATTGTTATGTTGTGATAGATTTTCCGCTGCGATGTTATGTATTAGGTCTAATATGACCATATGAATCTGATCAACCAAGAGGGTATCTTCATATACCGCTCTCGGAGTAATTTGTAATGATTATATTTAATCTGTACCTGGGAAATGATTTGGGTTATGTGACGTGAATGTGAACCAATTTATTTTGGAAATGTAATGAAGTAACTTGTGGTTTTTGAAATTTGTGTTTGTTTCATATTCAAGTGCTTCTGATATTATTGATACCATTAACATAGCGGTATTTAGTCGTTGGAAGCTAATACTATAGATGACTGCAAAATCCATAGCGCTTAGTTTCGGGCCTCTAAATAGGGGATGTTACACCTTGGTATCAGAGCAAGGTTTATGAAATACTTTAACTAAAAATGATTTTTGAAAACAAAATCCTTAGAAATTAGAGTCAAGATCGGGGTATGGGATAACGCTATAGTAACATACTTGTATTTGATATATATATATATATATATATATATATATATATCAGTATATGCTATATCTTTAGACTCCTATCTTAGTTAGGCTATTCATCTGTATCTCACAAGGTTTGAATACAGATATGGTGGGAAGAAGAAGCAAAGTAAATGTCGGAGGAGACAACACCACTACCAATGGAAACGCTCAACCAAGTACTAGGAGAGGTCCCGGTCAGGCACAAATTGAAACTGCTGGGGTAGGAGTTCCCCAAATGGACATGGGAGCGATGTATCAGTTCTTTGTAAATATGGTACAAGTTGGAGAAGCAGCTGGTGTTGTTGGAGGTAACGTTGCTGGAGGTGGAGCCTAGGAAGTTCCTACGGTCAATCAGTATGCTAACTTGAGTAGGGATTACATCAGGCTTGGAGGGAAGCCATTTATTGGTACCGAAGGTGTGATCGAGGTGGAGAATTGGCTACTGCATTATAAAAGAATCTTTTCTGATCTAGGACTGAATGATGCACAGAAAAGGAGACTGGCATCGAGGCAGTTGCAGGGAGCTTCTCTATTTTGGTGGAATACCGTTACTGCTGGAGTTGATGAGGAGACCATAACTTGGGAGGAATTTAAGAGAAGGTTTTCAGAGAGATTTATGTCCGTGATGGCGTAGGCTGCATTGGTAAGGAAGTTTGTAGAATTGGAGCAGGGAGATACGACCATGTTGGAGTACAGCAGGAAGTTTGAGGAATTGGCCCGATACGGGTATGCTTCGATGGACACTGTGATCAGTAGGAATGAGAAGTATATCAGTGGATTGAGGACGGAACTGATAAGTGCTACTTTGCTGCACTTGAGGGACCCCAGTGATGTGGTTGTTGAAATGGCATTATGACAAGAGGAGGCATTGGCTTACTTGAGGAAGAAGGTGAAGGAGACCCAAATGGGACAGGCTTAGAAGAGGAAATTTTTCTAGAAAAAGATGCTCAGAAAGAAGGAGCACAGAAGAAAAGTAAGGCTGAAGTGGTTTGCTACAATTGCAACAAAAAGGGACACTATGCCAACAAGTGTCGAACCGGCAAAGGAAAAGGGAAAGAGGCTGGAGGAAAGAAGGGTGTCAGATGCTTTAATTATCGCCAAGTGGGCCATTATAAGAACAAGTGCCCAGAGCCTGCAAAGGAAGGAAAAGGGTGAGTTTATGCGTTGGAGCCCACAACTGCAAGGCCTGTTGTGCAGGAAAAGGGGAAGGCTGTTTTGGGAGGTTCACTGCAGATCCACGGTATGTCTGTTAGCGTTCTATTTGATACAGGAGCATCTCATTCTTTTATTTATCGATGTCTGGTAGATAGGTTTAACCTAAAACCCTCTTACTTAGTTACTTCCTTAAGGGTTGCAAATCGAATAGGAGGTTATGCAACACTTGGGATGAGGTATGACCATTTAGAATTTGATTTGCTAGGCCATACCTTTGATTGTTGTTTGCATGTGTTTGACTTTATGGGATTTGAAATTATCCTTGGGATGGATTGATTGAGTAGATATGATGTTAGGATATTTTGCCAAGATAGGAAAATATCACTTAGTCATCCGGATTGTAGTGATCGGATAGTTTATACCGTAGAGAACCCTAGTTGTGAAGTGAAAGCTTTACTGGGTGTTATGGAGTCGGAGGATGAGTTCCATCGAGTCTTTGTAGTTAGAGAATTTGCGGATGTGTTTGAGCCAGTTGTTGGACTGCCATCGAAATGGGCTATTGAGTTTCAGATTGATTTGGTGCTTGGAGCAGAGCCGATGAGTAGGCCGCCAAGCAGGATGACGCCTACTGAGATGAAAGAATTGAAAGTGCAATTGGTGGATTTAGGAGGCAAGAGTTTTATTCGACCAAGTAGTTCGACACGGGGAGCTGCTGCTTTATTTGCTAAGAAACCAGATGGATAGTTAAGGCTATGTATCGATTATCGTAAGTTGAATGAGAAGACGATAAAGAACCGATATCCATTGCCAAGAATTGACGATTTGTTCGACCGGTTAAGTGAAGCAAGGGTATTCTCTCAGCTGGATTTGGTAATAGGATTTCATCAGCTTAGAGTGGCAGAGGATAGCATTCCTTTGACGGCGTTTAAGACGAGATATGGATTGTATGAATGGTTAGTTATGCCGTTCGGGCTAACCAATGCCCCGACATTCTTTGTAGATCCGATGAACAAAATTTTACGAGAGCATTTGGATAGGTTTGTGTTTGTTTTCATTGATGACATTTTGATATACTCTAAGAATGAGAAGGAGCATGAAGTTCATCTTAGAGTCATGCTTGTGATGTTGAGGGAACATCAGTTGAAGGCTAAGTTTTTGAAGTGTCACTTTTGGAAGAAGGAAGTGAAGTTCCTTGGTCATGTCGTCTTTGAGAAAGGGCTTTCTATAGATCCGACTAAGATTGAAGCAGTGAATAATTGGAAGAGACCCGAGATGGTGACCGAGATAGAGTTTTCTTGGATTGGCTGGGTATTATTGAAGGTTTATAAAGGATTTTTCGCGGATAGCTGTACCGATGACTAAGCTTACGCGAAAAGATGCGAAGTTTGTATGGACTGATAAGTCTGAGGAAGCATTCCAGAGCTTGAAACACTTATTGACACATGCACCAGTGTTAGTGGTTCTGGAGGGGAATCAAGATTTAGTTGTTTATATAGATGCATGTGGAACTGGATTGGGAGTTGTGTTGATGCAAAGGGGTAAAGTAATTGCTTATGCTTCTAGATAGCTCAAACCACATGAAGTTAGGTATCCAACGCATGACTTGGAGTTAGCTGTCGTTATATTTGCTTTGAAGGTGTAGAGGCATTATCTTTTTGGAGAGAGATTTGAGATTTACACTAATCATAAGTCATTGAAGTATTTGTTCTCTCAAAGGGAGCTGAACATGAGACAGCAGAGATGGTTGGAGTTTATTGCTACCTATGATTTTGGAATTGAGTACACACCCGGAAAAGGAAACAAGGTAGCAGATGCACTCAGTCGAAAACATCATAATGCAGTATTGGCTATGATTGCCGAGTGGAAGGATTTAGAAGCATTATCGGCTTGTAGTGTGTAGTTTAGATCCGAGGCAGGTTCAAGTGCAGAAAGTGTCGTGTTTTCTTGTTTAGAAGTTTGACCGGTGATGATTGAAAGGATAGCTTCTAAATAGGAGGAGGATCCAGTTTTGGCTGAGCGGATCAGAAGGTTAAGGGAAGGAACGAAGAGCGATGACCTAAAGGATTTCAAACTTGACCAAAATGGGTGGTTGAGAAAGAAAGGAAGGTTATGTGTTCCGAATATAGGAGATCTGAGGAAGCAGGTTTTGGATGAGTGCCATCGTTCGAAGTTCACTATCCATCCAGGAGGGACGAAGATGTATCAGGATATGGAGAGAAGTTTCTTCTAGGCCCTCGGTTAAGAGTGAAACTAGGTAAGTTAGAGCACTGGTTGCATATCAAAGCTATGCCTAGGCACTTCATTATTAACTCTCACAGATAGACAAGTCTACTCGTTAGCTTTTAGTGTTAAGTATAGTATTAATGATTTCCATAAAAAAGTAAGAAATCAACAAGATTACACATTTTCATCATTCCACCTTAACCATTCCTCGATCAAGAGGGAGGTCGGTAGGTTAAAGTGCTATTACTCCATCTCTACTCACAATCTTAACTCTTACAAATAGAAGAGTCTACCTCGCTTGGCTTTTAGTGTTCAGAATAGTTGATTACTTTTCAACAAGTAATCATACAATCAAACCATTTAGCGACTAAGAAATTCTTAACCCTTTTTGGAAACATTTTTATACTTTTAAAATGCTTAGAAATACTTATAATAGGTTTTAAAACATTTATCCAAAATATTACATTAAAATGACAAATTTGTAAAATCTTTAAAACTTGGGAAAAATAAGTTTTCCTTATAAAAACCACTTCTTTAAAATTCACAACTAACTCTTTAAAATTCATAAAAACCTCAAACCACTTTTAAAATACTCTAATAATAGTTAGTGTAACTTATAAAAAGAATGAAACAAAATACTGAAATTTAAATATCCTTTTCAAACCTTTAAAGTTCAAAATCAAGTCCAAACGGGGCAGTTTTACACAAGTGAAGTTTTGGTCGTTTTTCAAGACGTTACTTAATCTTTTATTATCCAAACTTTTTATGGAAAAAAACATACATATAAACATTGTAATTACGGAGAGAAATCCCTATGGATCTCTCTACAAAGTTCCATAGAATCCGTAAAAAACAAGGCAATTCCAAACTGCATCCATAACGACTATCGTTATAAGTGCACTTTCAAATCCAAGTCTAAACTAAATGTGCATTGTTTCCAGATTATGTCATATGTTATACAAGTCCATTCAAGTTCTTTCAAGTCCATTTAAGTCCATACAAATGTCACTTGCTTTCAAAGCAAGAATCAAAACCAAAGTTTCAGTAAACGTCAACATCAATTGAAACCACTTAAACACAATCAAACACAAACAAATATGGGTTATATTTTCAATCAAAGTGGTGAGTTAGCTCACCTTTAACCCAAAAAACAACCAAGATCAAGAAACCCAAGTCCAACCTCAACCATGCAACCACATTTCCTCTCTTCCTCCTCCTCGCTTTCACTTACCTCTAGCCTTCTCCTTCCTCCAATTGCTCACGGTCTACCGTGATGGGGTGAGTGTGGCTTTTCTTCTTCCAAAACAAACTAGGTAGAAGGTCTTGTAATGTTGTCCCAAAGCTTCACTCCAAGTTTGAGTTGATTTGGATGTGATTTGCAATTATTTTGCTTTAGGAAATTAGAGAAGAAGACATGAAAATAACTTTATTTTGTTTTATGAATTTGTGATTTATTAACAAGGGTGTGCCTCTCCTTATAGGCTCAATAATGGTGCTTATTAGCCTTACTCTTACCCCTCCACCATGCCATGGAAGGCTTACCTCCCATCACTTTTCCTTTACATCACTTCTCCTTTAGACAAATTTACACTTATACCCTTACATGATAATATCTCTAATCCACTTGGAAGCTTCTTAAACCTTCCACTGCTTTATGAAGAGGATTTTGTGTTAATCATTTGTTAATGTGTTCATTTGATAATTAGATAAGTGCAAAAGAGTTTGAACGACTTATATCGATCAAAAAGCTGTTTATGGATAAACTGATTTCTGGTCACATTATCGATTTTTTTCGAAGAATATATTTTTTGTAAACAAATTTCAAAAACGAGTTTCTTATCATTATTCATTATTTAAATGATGTCTAAAAAGTTATAAAATCATATTTATAACACTTATTACATTTCCAAACATTACGATATTCGAAGATGAAGTGTTCGAATTTCAGGGTCGCTGTAAAGTTTGTAGAGACTTTGTGTCACTGGAGCTTGCTTTGTGCTATCTGTCTCCTTTTGGTTTTGACGAAGTAGAAGATTGGCATATATGATTGGTACACCTCACTGTAGTATGGTTATGGGTTATAGGACCCATATATTGTTATATATGGCTCTACTTAGGACTTCATGTCTGTCGTACAACCATTTCTCGTCACAATATTTATAGATAGATATCATATGAGGAGATGAGATTATACATGGGATACATATTCAGAGTATAGTGGATTCTTAGTATCTTGATAGGCAACCTATTCTATTTCAAATATATGTATTGATGGCGATGTTATATTTATTGGGACTGAGAGATATATGTGGGCAAAGCTGCATGCTAGCCCGATATACTTAGTGATATCTCATTTGTTGATATTTCTGGATATGTATGATTCACCCATTTGTGTTGATTCTGTTATTTATGATTTGATGTGTTTTTATATGGGTGATGACATCTTTTGATATTAGAGTTGGTTGTTTTGTATAGTTGAGCTATTCGTGTGACTTGATGCCATGATGGTTATTTATGATATTATAATTGTATTTCTGGTATGTGCTTCTATAGTTATATATATATATGCATTAACATGTCGTCTGTAATGACCCACCTTTTTAGACGGTTTAAATCAACAATAAACCACACATGTCAACTCGAACCATTCAAAAGAGAGGATTGTTAATGGGGTAAATAAGAAAATAATAGAAAAGAAGGAAAACAAAACACAGAATCTCACAGCGGAATGACAAAATATAATAATCAAATAAACAGTTGATGAAGCTGTTTTAAAAATAACATTTGATTACACTTTACAATACAAATCAGAGTTATACATACATCAGGAATAAATAATAATGCAGCGGAACAACATGATGCAGTGGAATAATAATAATAAATAGTAGACAAATCTTTGTCTTCATCCTCCAAATAAATGGTCTTCAATACACTGAAAAGCTCAGACTGACCCGAGCATAACGAAAAGACAAAACACTCGAATCAGAACTAAAAGATCTTATGTAAGTTAAATCAAAATAAGTAAATATGAGTGTAATGGCTTCAGAGATGTTTATGGGATTTTACATCTCCTATCCAGTGTCTAACTTGCATGTAATAACTTAAGAGATGTTCGGGATTCCATCTCCAAAGGATCCATTAAACTATCTACATATGTAATCCAAAACACTATTATAATATGTCTATAGTAAAGTAAAGTATTAAAATAGCGTTAAGGCGTTACCTATATCCCCCTTAACACATTTTTATAAATGTCGTAGTCTATACAGTACCGTAATTCCTCCGTAAACTAGAGGGCTATCAGAGGGCACTCCATAGTGTATGACACAAACCAAACTCTTAGTGGGCGCGATCAGGATAAATATGACAAGACACACGAGGCAATGCCCAGAGTAGGATTCTACCGTCTTGCACTCCCGGATTGGTGGTACCGCATAGCAGCTACTACCGCCCACCTTGGACACACTCCCATAATCAAATCGAGTGGTGGCCACCAAATCAATCACAAAGTAACAAATATGGTATCGAAGAAATGTGCCCGATAGGGCGAATGACCCCACTTGGCCCGGTATAGCTCCTATTTTAGTTATTTTAATTATGACCCGAAAGTCAAGGCTATCCATCATCGTTCTCTTACTTCATTCCAGTAGCGTTCGCCAAACCATCCTACTTCATTCTAGATTCTCCACCACGTACACAATTGTTAAAGTGGTTTTTGGTATTGGCATAGAGTATGACAATATCTGATCCCAGTCTCTTTAACAACCAAATGCTTATTTCACACCGGTTGGTTCTTTTACATTTCCAAAACCTATTCATAATTGATATCAAAATATCACATTCACTTCAAAATCATATCACTTTGGAAATCATATTCACTTTAAACCATATTCATTTTCAAAATCATAACCACAAAATAGGTTAAACTTATCATATAAAAATATTCGTATTTAAATCAATTAAATCTCAATCATAACAGTTCCAACTTTAAACATTTTGAATATTGAAAGTAGTTTATATATTGGAATAGTTATACATTAAAAATAGTATAGATATTAAAATATATATTAAAAGTTGTTTATAAATTTAAAATAATGTATATTAAAATAGTTTATATATTTTAAAACTAGGTTATAGGTTAAAATAGCTTATATTTTAGAAATAGTTTATATATTAAAATAGGTTATATATTAAAAATAGTTAATTTATTAAAAATCATTAATATATTAAAATGGTTTATATGATAAAAATAGTTTATATGTTAAAAGAGTTTGTATGTTAAAAGAGTTTATATTGAAAATAGTTTCAAATACGAATTGTTTCTTCCAATCTCACAAATCAATTCAAATCAACTTTGGTTCAAAAATTTCAATTTAAATCAATCTCAGTTCAATGATTTCAATTCAAAAGGCTAAAGGTTTCAATTCAAATTCTCATTAAAACCTTTTCAATTTATATCGATTTCAAGTCCATGTTTGAACTACAAACTTAAACCACTTCAAATTCAATAGGTTTCAAAGTTTAAATATTCAAACGTTTACAGTAACTCAAATTTGATAAATTTCATTTATATTGCAAAATCCAACTTTAAGATTTCAACCTAATTGTTTAAACAATTCATTTAAACCAATTTCAATTTCAACATTTAAAAGCTTGGATTTGGAAAATAATTCAGTTCATATAAATCAAATTTTATTTCAAAATATCATTTAATTGGATTCAAAAATTAAGGATTTAAAATCAATTTAATTTAACCAATCAGGTGTCCGTATATAAGTTTCTACCATATGGTCAAGTGATTTGGATATATATCGTTTCAACCCGCAATAATTTAAACAGGAAATTATTGTCAAGGACAAAATTTCTCAGCATTTTAGCCTCAAGGACAGACCTTCAGTATTTTAGCCAGAAGGACAACTTTCTTTAGGTATCAGTTTTTACAGTTTTTAGGTATCGATTTGTAGTTATCGGTAGCAGTTTTTAGGTATCAGTTTTAAGTTCGGTAGCAGTTCTGGAAGAATGTTTGTCCTTATGAATAATTTTGAAAGAATGTTTGTCCTTATGAATAATTTTTATGAGAATTTTTGTCCTTGTGGTTAAAATATTGAGGTCATGTCCTTGAGGCTAAAAGAATACAAATTTTTATCCTTTAAATTAATTCCCCCTAATTTAAATTTACGAGTATATATCATTTCAATCCGCAATCTCGAGTAAAATTAAAAATCCATAAAATCACTCAAGTTTATCATTTCAACCCATAATGATTTTTCTGTAATCTATAACACCATTCGGGTAAGTATCATTTAAATCCATAGTGATTTCCTAACAAAAACTAAGGGAACTTGCAGTGTGATAACACCATATAAAATAAATATAATATCCAATCATCCATATATCAACAATTATACATCCATCACAATCATCATTCAAATCAACTAATAAATCACAACAAATAAACCGGTTATCATTATCAGGTATTTAATTGACAATTAAATTCAGTATTAATTTAAATGGCAATTCAAATAAAATAAAATTAAATTTAAATGACAATTTAAAATACCAAACAGCAATCGCTAAATTTCCAATCACATCATAAATTTAGTTTAACTAACATAGGATGATTAAGCAGTTGTGAGTGGGTTAAATCACTCACCTTTGATTTCAAATCGATTTAAAATCCAAATAAAGCCTAAAATTCTAACAGTCTCAGAATGTAGCCAAACCAGTTCCATAATGTCCGAAATTTTGGTACGATCGCAATGGAGAAAACTGCGTCTAAATACGAGTTCGTATGCGCAAGTTATTGATGTTAGAACATTTATATTTAAAATAAAAATAAAATAAACAAAGCAAAACAAATTACCACATCATCATCCTATCGAACCCTAGCTCTCACGCGACAAGCTCGTACACCCTCTCAGCTGCCACCAATTCATCGCTACCGCACGCTGCTTCGACCACATCCACGCCGATCTGGGTGCTGCTCCGACCACATCCACACCGATCTGGGTTCATCGTTGCCATCCTCAACTTGAGGCGCACCTCCTCTGGCCTCGCGCATGCCTCCGCCGCCCTTTGGCCATCACCTCCGCCGCCCCTTTAATCATCAAATTCCGGCGATTCGCGACACCACAAGCACGAACGAACACCACCCCTGAGACCTGCCGACGCCTTCCACACTGCTGTAACTCCTGATCGTTGTACGAGTGAAGATCCACCGTTGGATCGAAAACCCTAATATGGACGTCCAAGGCTTCTCTATCGTTTTCTGGTCAAACAATGCATCAAATCGAAAAATGAATTGCTTCAGTAGATTGCACTCTTCGAGAGCTTTCCAACGATATATAATTCAATGTAGTTTGAGGAGTTTAAATTTTTCGATTTGATTTTGATTTGCAATTGAATTTGGGAATTAGGGTTTTCGCCATTAGGAAGGA
The DNA here is from genome assembly GCA_030737815.1 of Allium fistulosum. Lineage (NCBI taxonomy): Eukaryota > Viridiplantae > Streptophyta > Magnoliopsida > Asparagales > Amaryllidaceae > Allium > Allium fistulosum. The sequence continues at coordinate 902,899,953 of CM060905.1, forward strand.
AGGAAGGAGCATATGGAAATGTACGTACAAAAATAAGAAAAAGACTGCTGGGGTTTCAGAAAAGAAATCTATTAATATGGACAAATCTAGATAAGAATGAATGAACAAATCGAATTGGGTCGAAACAATAACGACGACCCTTAATGCCCGTTTTGTTTCCGAAACGAAATTGGGTCATCCAATATATCGAAATGTAGGTTTTCGATATTTTTAAACTCAATAGAACTAGTTTCAAACCCAAATTCCATTATATACAGAAGTTAGCTTTTGAAATCAAATTATTTTAATTGAATTCGGTAACTTGATTTCTATGCGTTTCGAGAAAATGAATTATGTGTACTCAATAAAATAACTTTATATGTACAAATGTAAAAGTATGAAATTATATATATGTGTGTGTGTGTTTTCGAGAAAATAAATTATATCCACAAGAGTGTGTGTGTATTATTAAATTATAATTTATTTATTTAAGTTTGAAATTAAAAGATCTCTTAAAGTCTAGATCTATATCTGAAATTTGAAATTGACTTTAAATTTGTAATCATTTATATCTATATGTGTGTGTATATATATGCATGTATATTATAAATATAATCGTATATTAAGTTGAATTATATATATATATATATATATATATATATATTTCTATATTTTTATATATTAGAAAGTTGTAAAATGTTCTGACCCTATTACAACTTCGCATATTAAGACTTTTGGCATACCGTTGTCATAGGCCTATTACAATGATCATTGCAAGTTGTGAAAAGGTTATTTTGTCGTACTGTAATATTTTCCATCTACTTTGCGATATTGTTGGTTTCGTTCGATCCATCAATAATTGTGCAAGTTATTGTATTTTGAAGATTAGGAAGGAAGAGGGAAATAAGAAGATAATGGAACGGTGAAAGTTTTGAAAGGACAAAAGAAGACAACATACTCTTCTTGTTGGGTTTTTATAGGTGATGGGAAGAGTAATGGTAATCCAAATTTTAAATTCAAATTTTTGATGCCCACTAACTCGATACACAAAACTGTCCATAAATCCTTCATACGACCTCCAAACCAGATAAATGAATATACTGCACCGATCAAAAAACGAGACTGTCACTATGGCAATTTCGTCGTCAAATTGCAAAGTTAAAGAAATGACCATTTACCCCTCCTTAATTTAAATAAGATTATCTACCAATTCAATCCAACCAATTATTATTGTCATATTATTAAATTTTAATTATAATATGTCTCAAATTTAGAGGTATTATGTTCTCCTCCCCTTAAAATAATTTCATCCCCGAAAGTCCTAAGGAATATAAAATGTAATATAACAATCATATTACATATCGTCATACATATATCAATCAAGTAAACAAACATAGCATCCAATGTATCCAATAAGCTTAAATGAGTCCAACATGACAGTAGGTATAGAATATAGATATAGATGATGTCATGTGACTTGTAGTTTCTATACTTGTAATGAAGAAATACAGTTAATGATCCTATATGAATGCGATAAGATGAAATTTTAGGTATGAATGCATAACATCTTAATATAATCATATAGTCTTATATGAATGCAAAAGTCATGTTTCAACCATCAAATTTGATAATCCTAAATTTAGTAGTAGCTTATCCTAACAACCAAATCATCCAAAGAATCCAATCCTAACCTAAGGTAAGTCTAACCTTAAGAAATCGAACTAAATTAAAGAATGTACCGAAAAAGAGTTGAGGATGAGTAGTCCTCATCTTCTCTTCGAGCTCTCATGTGCTCTCGGTCGGGTTATTCCCCTATTGCACTCTAACCAGCTTCAATACCTTATTCCTAAGTCATTTTACCACATGTTCGATGATGCAAGATGGACCATGAGATAAACTCGACTCAAGTTCTAACTCCACCACCTCTAACTGAGTAGGTTCGACTACATTGGTCGGATCATGCATACATTTTCGTAAATGTGATACATGGAATACATTATGGACTCCTGACATCTTCTCCGGAAGCTCCACTGTATATGCCAAACTCTCTACTCCTGCCAATACCTGAAATGGACCAACAAATCAAGGTGCCAACTTCCCCGAACACTCGAATCTCACTATCCCCTTCAATGGTGAAACATTTCCGAAAACCAAATCTCCAAACTGTAAACTCCAATTATCTCATTGTCTTATCAGTGTATGACTTCTTCCAATCCTGTGCATCTTTTATCCTCTTCCTAATAAACTCAACCTTCCCCATAGTATCTCTAACCATCTCTGATCCAAGTATGATCTTATCCGTAGACTCCCACCAACACAAAGGTGACTTACATGGCCTTTCGTACAATGCCTCGAATGATGTCATGCCTACAAATATGGTAAATGTTATTATATGCAAAGTCCACTAGAGGTAGGTGATCCTCCCAAGTTCCTCCAAGATCCATTATACATGCCCCCAACAAATCCTATAACACATGTTTACTCTCTTGGTCTATCCATCGATTTGCAGGTGATATGTCATACTCAAATTTAGCTCGGTCCTTAATGCATCCTATAGACTCCTCCAAAACTCACTCATGAAAAATGAGTTCAATTCACTTACTATACTTGTTGCAACTCCATGTAGTTGAATTATTTCCTTAATATACAGTGTTGCCAATGTTGTCACCATTCCGATGCACTTCATTAGAATAAAGTGCGCCGCTTTTCGTAAGTTGATCTACCATAGCCTATATACTTTCATTCCCCCTTATAATCCTAGATAGTCCATCCACAAAATTCATAGGTACGCACTCCCATTTCCACTGCAGTATGTCTAATAGAAGTAGTAGCCCACTCGGCTTCTTCTGCTATGCTTTTACCCTTTGGCGTGTTATACACTTTGCTACATACTCTGCCACATGCCTCTTTATCCTTTTCCAATGGAACATCCTCTTTGCATCTTAGTACATATTATCTCCTCCTAGATGAATATTATTCTAGAATGATGACACTCACACAAAACATCATCTATCAAATTCTTGACTTGCGGTACAAAAAACAAGTAACCCTTTTGATCTTTGGAGTAAACGATTCATATGACTTGATCGTTCACTCCGTTCCAATTGCTCCATAATACTAACAAATGATGCCTCTTGCCCTTGACTCAACCTAGTATGATCTATTGATGTAGGTCTAATCTCCATGGCCACCAATAAACCAGTGCATATTCCAACTGGGTTCATAAATCTAACTCCAAATAAACTCCAAACCTTCCACTCTAATAGCATAATACGCAATTCAGCATGCCTCCTACTCAAGGCTTCGACAAAAAAATTTCCCTTCCCTAGAGTATAAGCAATCCCAAAGTCATATGATGATAAGAATTCGTTCCACCATTGTTGTCTTAAATTCAAGACTTTCTATGAGAATAAATACTATAGGGATTTGTGATTAGTGAACAACTCAAATCTCTCTCCTAATAAATAGTCCCTCTAGTACTTTAGCATGAACATAATAGCAGCCAACTCAAGGTCGTGTGTCGGACAATTCCTCTCATGAATTTTAAGCTACCGACTCACTTATGCCACTACCTTCCCTTCTTGCATAAGTACAATACCAAGACCCATACCACATGCATCAGTATACATGGAAAAAGGCTTGTTACCATCAGGAATAATCAAAACCGAAGCACTCGTCAACAACTCCTTCAATCTAACAAATGCTACTTCACACTTCGAGCTTCAACCTCTTAGTAAAAAGAGTCAGAGGTGCTGATATCTTTGCGAAATCTTTAATACACTTCTGGTAAATTCCTGAAAAACACAAAAAGTTACGAACCTTTGAAGCATTCTTTGGTGTCTTCCAATCTCTGACTGCATCTACCTTCCCTGGGTCTACCACCAATTCAGCCACCGACACTACATCCCAAAGAAACAAACTTTCTTCCTTTAGAAGTGACATTTTAAGAACTTAGCATTTAATCAATTCCTCCTTAAGACATCCATTACCTCTCTCAAATAAACATTTTGCTCCTCCTCGCTTCTGGAATATATGAGAATATCATTTAAGCCCATTACAGACTAGTTCAACTGCTCGTGAAATACTCTACTGATTTAAATCCAAAAAATAAGTTGGAGCATTAGTTAATCTAACTGGCATGACTACCCACTCAAATGAACCGTTAATTTATGAAATGCGGTCTTCAAGATACTATTTTTAGCTAGCTTCAACTAATGAAAATCAGTGACTAGATCAACCTGACAGAAAAACTTCGCCCTGTCTAGTTGATCAAAGAAATTGTCAATGCGAGGCACTAGATGTTAGTCCATAGGATAGTGGTTTTGATGACAACAACTATAGAAGTGTTATAAAATATATATGTGTAGGAAATCTATATGCAGGTATCAACAAAAGAAGACTGTACAGTAAAGAAAACAAAATTGATGAAGACAAAGATCAAGAGTTCAAGATTGAAGACTCATGAGATTCAAGATATTCAAGAGTTCAAGACAAATAATATAGTTAGGTTAGATATTTGTTAAAACTCCTTGAAAGCACTATCATTCTTTTTTATCCAATTTACTCGTGGAATGGAATCCACTTCGTTCTTGTTAAAGGGATGGAACCCTAGTGAGATGGAACTCACGAAATATCTAGTGGAACGGATAGTAGCCCTATTTTGTTATCCACTAATTTTGATTCAAAATGATTTTCAAAATTATCTCTTGTTTTATAAAATGATTTTCAAATATTCCTTTTCAAAAGAAAAACCTTCGTTCACATTTCCAAAAATGTTTTAGCCTCAAAATCATATTTATCATTTTGTTATATTTTGATTTCAAAATTGTCCTTGATATTTTAGCCTCAAAATCTATTTTAATATTATATTTACTTTAGTTTATTTACTTTGATTTTAAATATATTTTAGTATATATACATATATACATTCATAAGTATTTCTACTTCTAAATACCTTCTACAAATACATAGAGTCCATTTGAATAAAGTTGCATATGTTTTAAATCATCATTTTCAAAGTAAAGCAAATCATCACTTTTTACTAGACCATGTCGACATCCTATTTACCTGTCATGTCGACATGCTTCCCGTTACAGCAAAGGTTGTTTTCAAAAGAAGTGTCTATTCGTTTAAACCTCTTCGAATGGATACATCCATTCATTCTCTATAAATAGAGACTGTTATGGACGTTTTCCAGTAACTACTTTCTTTATTTTCTCTCCTCTTTACTCTCTTATCTTATTTTCTAATCATCCTATCCATATTTTGCCGAAATCTTAAGTGAATCAAATCAGAATATCTCTAGTTTGATTCTCTGCCACTCTCTCCAAAGAATCTCAGTGCTTATCAGAGTTATAGATACATTTGTACTCAAAGAAACTTGTGTGGGGTTATAAAGGTGTGATCGTGTCCTTGGAAATCGATCGGGTGAACTTGTGTCCTGTGAATCAAGTGGTTCTACCCAGAGACCTGAGAATCTGGAGGGTGTACCTCGTTGCCTTGGAATCGAGGGATTGTAATCTAGATTATTGTTGAATAGAAAGCCGTACGGGTTGTGCGGGACTGGATGTAGGGTAACACCGAACCAGTATAAAATTCCTGGTGTGTTCTTTCCTTTACTTGCTTTTTATTTATATTTGCATTTGTTTGTGATTCTGTGATTTGATCTGTGATTGTGTATTTGCATTAAGTTAGTTAATTCAATTTAAATCAAAGAAGTTTTAAAAAAATTCTTAAAACACTATTCACCCCCCCTCTAGTGTTAAATAGCCTTAAGATCATCTTCCGCGTCCCTTTCATTTGGTATCAGAGCAAGTTTTTCAAAGTATTCATAACCTGATTTTTGAAAAGTAACAATGGCTACCAACACTGGTATTTCTAGTTCATTTGTAGAGGGTCAGTCCACTGCCAGACCACCACTTTTCAATGGCAGTAACTATGCATATTGGGCATGTAGAATGAAGATATATTTACAATCCATTAGTTTAGAAACATGGAATATGACACAAACTGAATACACTGAGCCCACAACTGATTTTGCTCAATGGACGACCGTTCAAAGAGAAGTGGCTCAAAACAATTCAAAAGCCATGAATATTTTATTTTGTTCACTAGATAGAAATGAATTTAATAGGGTATCTGTTTGTAAAACTGCATATGAAATCTGGAAAACTCTGCAAGTTACTCATGAAGGAACAAGCAAAGTTAAACAGACCAAAATTTCTATTCTTACTAATCAATTTCAATTATTTAAGATGTTGCCTAGTGAATCTATTCCAGATATGTATAGTCGTTTTCAGGATATTGTTCATTCACTAGTATCTCTGGGAAAAGCAATCTCCGAAGAAGATCAAGTCAGGAAAATTCTGAATTCACTCACTCCAGAATGGGATTTGAAGACATTGGCGATTGAAGAAGCAAATAACATCAGTACCTTGAAGATTGATGAATTAATTAGAAATCTGATGTCATATGAAGTTCAAATTCAGGGAAGAAGGGAGAATAAGTCATCAGAAAAAAAGTCCATTGCCTTCAATGCACTAACTGGTGAATCAGACTCTAGTGATGATGAAGAAGAAATAGCCTTCATGACAAGAAACTTTTGAAAATTCTTGAAGTATAGAAAAATGAATAATCACAAGAGAAAAAGTTTTGGAAATAACACTGAATCACTCAACAACATCAAATGCTTCAATTGCAATGAGTTTGGTCATTATCAAAGAGACTGTCCACATCTAGAAAAGCAAACTCCTCAATCAAACAAAGAATATTCAAAGAAAAGAAAGAAAGCATTTGCAGCAACACTGGATGATTCAGATACGTCCTCAAGTGATGATGAACAGAAAACAGAATTGGCAAATATGTGTTTTATGACAACTCAAAATTCAGATAATCAGGATGATATGGAACTCAAACAAGGTACACGTTTACTATTTTAATTGGTTGAAAATTGGTTGCTTAGAATAGTTTATTAGTTAAGTATATAATTGATTTTATTAACTTAAAATTTTTTAAATATCTTTTAAAAAATTTATAAAATATTATTTTTATATATTTTCTGTATAATATATTTTCAAAATATATTCAGACAATAATCATAATATATATAAGTATGTATATATATATATATATAAAAATCTTGTACATGCTTGAAATCATTTTTGCAAAATCTGATGTGCATGTCGACATGGCACTTATTGGTAATGTCGACATACCTGTAGCAAATCAGATTTCTAAATTTGAATTCAAAATTCAAATTTCCCTCCACCTTTTCACTAACTCCTATGTTCTGAATAGTTATGACTCTTTGACCAGAGAATCCACCTATTTAACCTCTTTATATCTATCTTCTATCAACACTTATCTCCATCTTCAATTCAAATTCAAAACAACTTTTATCTTCAAACACTCTCATCTCTTCAAAAATGGCATCCACTAGCAACGTAGCCGGAATGAGGCTGTCAAGAGCCACCAAAGATCATCTCTACAATAATAGAGATGCCATACTTGCATACATTAATTATGCAACTTATGGAAAAGTTCATTCGGGTAATTTTGCTATTTTTAATGACTTCGCTTCTTATGAAATTGATGCTCTCTTTCAAAACAATGGTATTCTAAGCTTGGTTGACAATAACCAAAATGATTTTGTTTGCTATCCAAACCTTGTCAAAATGTTTTATGAAAATTTAAATCGTGGTTTTTATAATGGAAGGGATGATGAAGTGTGGAGTAGTGTCAAGGGGACACAAATTGTTTTGGATACCGATGTTTTAGGAACCATACTTGAGTGTAAAAGTATCGGTTCCAATCTTTCTTCTTTTGAAATCGAGGAAACCGATCGTGAAACTTTTCACAATATTTTTGAGGAAGAAATGGATTTCAAAAACAAATTTTTTCGACCAAAAGCTCGTATTGTTAATCTTCTCCTTCAACGCACTATTACTCCGAGATCGGGAAATTACAATAACCCGACTCAAAAAGTGTGTAAGGCTCTTTTTGCAATTTTTGGAAATTATGATATTAATTGGGCACAAGTTATCTTGGATGAATTTCGACACAAAAACTTGGATTCGGGAGAGAATGCATTATATCATGGAATATACCTCACTAGAATTTTTAATTACTTTGGAGTGGATATGAGAGGTGAAGAATTCTTTCCACGAAAGGTTTTTAATCATTCCAATATTTCACTTATGAAAATTCCGCACGTGTCTCAACCATACGAAACACTAACGGAAAAAGAAGCACGATTGGGGTATGAGGAAATGCAAGAAGATGAGGAGGAAGAAGAAGAAGAGGAAGAGGAGGAAGAAGAAGGTGAGGAAGAAGAAGGTGAGGAAGAAGAAGAGGAAGAAAGTGAAGAAAATTCCTTAGAGAGTATTGATTTTCCCACACGACCATCAAACAAGACTCTCCTTCACAATCAACGAGTGATTGTGAAAAATCAAAAAGCTCTCAAACACTCCGTAAACAAAAAATTGGACAAAATGTCCAATACTATGAACAAGTTCTTCTCCAAAGTCAGCAAGAAGCTCAATATCTCATCATCTTCATCCTCATCTACTAGTTTCTAGAGTTTACTTTTTGTATATCAATGAAATTTGGTGTATTGAAAGTTGTATCTTTATGTTTTCTTTATGAAATTCATGTACTTCTCTGTTCTAGTATGAAATGAAGCTTATTCTCTGTTTATCTTACTGTTACTCTTATTTATATCAAGTAATATATATAAATCATATATATATACACTGAAAATTCAAAAATAAGATGTGCAAAATCTGCTATGTATGTCGACATACTGTATAGAGGTCATGTCGACATATACTGGTAATATTCTGAATGGACATTTCAATTTGAAATTCAAAATAACTCCTTATGTCTATTCATTTCAAACGACTTTCATGTCTATTTAAGTCCTATTTTCTTCCAGAAAACTTCTCATAACTTCTCTCTACTCTTATCTACTTATTTCCTTCTTACTTATCATCAAAATGGCTTCATCCTCTTCAAATCTAAGTGATAATCTTGAAGAGACTCTCAAATCCTTCAAAGATATTCTTACTTTTATTCTACGAAATCAGAGGCACTTAGAACTGAGTCAAATGCGGATGATAAAGGAACAAGAAAGGCATTTCGATGCACTACGATGGATGATCTCCGCTCTCAACAAAGAGGATCTCCAAGTAAATCCACCGAAGACATTGCTCCAGGACGATGAAGATTGGGAAGTAATCAAAGCGGATCCCATCTTTGGAAAAGAGGGATGGGTTGAAGTTCCACGTAACATTTAACTTGTTTGATTTGGTTTAAAATTGATTTGATTTGAAATACTTGATTTGGTTTGGTTTTAAACATGGTTGATTTATGATAACTTACTATATTGATTATGTAATAAGACATAAATAGGTGTGCTTATGTTTGATTGATTTGTCTACTTATTGTATGCATTTTCTTTTCATTTAACAGTTATGTATATAGTGATATGAATAAAATAATTTGTGGTTACACTTATTATTCTCATTCTTATATTACTCATATATATCATTCTGAGTATACAATATTTAGCATTGTTATATCTAGTTTCAGTATTATTAATGATAACACTATCATTAATATCATAGATTTAGGGGGAGTTAGTGTCATTTTTTTTGTTGATGACAAAGGGGGAGAAGTATAAAATAGGTTAGTTAGGCATAGATTAAGGGGGAGTTATTAGATTTAGGGGGAGTTATAAGGAGAATATAAATATTTTATAAACAAAGGTTATCATCATCAAAAAGGGGGAGAATGTTAGTCCATAGGATAGTGGTTTTGATGACAACAACTATAGAAGTGTTATAAAATATATATGTGCAGGAAATCTATATGCAGGTATCAACAAAAGAAGACTGTACAGTAAAGAAAACAAAATTGATGAAGACAAAGATCAAGAGTTCAAGATTGAAGACTCATGAGATTCAAGATATTCAAGAGTTCAAGACAAATAATATAGTTAGGTTAGATATTTGTTAAAACTCCTTGAAAGCACTATCATTCTTTTTTATCCAATTTACTCGTGGAATGGAATCCACTTCGTTCTTGTTAAAGGGATGGAACCCTAGTGAGATGGAACTCACGAAATATCTAGTGGAACGGATAGTAGCCCTATTTTGTTATCCACTAATTTTGATTCAAAATGATTTTCAAAATTATCTCTTGTTTTATAAAATGATTTTCAAATATTCCTTTTCAAAAGAAAAACCTTCGTTCACATTTCCAAAAATGTTTTAGCCTCAAAATCATATTTATCATTTTGTTATATTTTGATTTCAAAATTATCCTTGATATTTTAGCCTCAAAATCTATTTTAATATTATATTTACTTTAGTTTATTTACTTTGATTTTAAATATATTTTAGTATATATACATATATACATTCATAAGTATTTCTACTTCTAAATACCTTCTACAAATACATAGAGTCCATTTGAATAAAGTTGCATATGTTTTAAATCATCATTTTCAAAGTAAAGCAAATCATCACTTTTTACTAGACCATGTCGACATCCTATTTACCTGTCATGTCGACATGCTTCCCGTTACAGCAAAGGTTGTTTTCAAAAGAAGTGTCTATTCGTTTAAACCTCTTCGAATGGATACATCCATTCATTCTCTATAAATAGAGACTGTTATGGACGTTTTCCAGTAACTACTTTCTTTATTTTCTCTCCTCTTTACTCTCTTATCTTATTTTCTAATCATCCTATCCATATTTTGCCCAAATCTTAAGTGAATCAAACCAGAATATCTCTAGTTTGATTATCTGCCACTCTCTCCAAAGAATCTCAGTGCTTATCAGAGTTATAGATACATTTGTACTCAAAGAAACTTGTGTGGGGTTATAAAGGTGTGATCGTGTCCTTGGAAATCGATCGGGTGAACTTGTGTCCTGTGAATCAAGTGGTTCTACCCAGAGACCTGAGAATCTGGAGGGTGTACCTCGTTGCCTTGGAATCGAGGGATTGTAATCTAGATTATTTTTGAATAGAAAGCCGTACGGGTTGTGCGGGACTGGATGTAGGGTAACACCGAACCAGTATAAAATTCCTGGTGTGTTCTTTCCTTTACTTGCTTTTTATTTATATTTGCATTTGTTTGTGATTCTGTGATTTGATCTGTGATTGTGTATTTGCATTAAGTTAGTTAATTCAATTTAAATCAAAGAAGTTTTAAAGAAATTCTTAAAACACTATTCACCCCCCCTCTAGTGTTAAATAGCCTTAAGATCATCTTCCGCGTCCCTTTCACTAGATAGCAGTTTTTTCTCATAAGCTTATTTAATTCTCGATAGTCGACGCATAACCCTAGGGAACTATCTGCTTTAGTAGCAAAAATGATAGGTGTTCCCCAATTCAAAATACTCAACTGAATAAATCCTTTTAGCAACAATTTTGAAACTTGCTTACTCAATTTTCTTCTATCCTCTGGGCCATGTGCCTAAGGGGCAACTACAGGTCTTGCGTCTTTCACGAGATCGATGCAAAATTCTTCTCTTTGGGGAAAGAGACTGGAAACTTCTTCAAATACATTTAGAATGTCTTTCACTACATGGATAGATGATAGCTCTTGTTGTGATACGTTAAGTGAATACTAATAAGTCTCCATAATAGAAATATCGAGCTCATAACACAAAATTAAATCAAGTCCATCATCACTCCTTATGAAACTAACCTCCTATCACAATCCAATATGACTCCATAGTGTGACATCCAGTCCATTCCAAATCAATCCATACCCGAATAGTTTAATACATATGTGTTTGCACCAAAAGTTGGCACATATACCCAATAGAATGAATGTAGGGAAATTAATGAAGAAATCTAAATTAAAATAGAGGAAACAAGTAAAAAAACAAGTAAAAAAAATAAGTAAAAAACAATGACAAATAGATTTATAGCGGTTCGACATTAGACCTACGTCCACTTTGACGAAACAGCTTTATTGATAACTTGAATTTCTGAGTACAAGAGGGATCAGATCGGAATCCGTAAATACAATGGAGTACAATTAAAATAACAGCCTCAAGATCCTTAAAATGAACAATGAACTCTGTATTTATAGGGACAGATGACCGAACATCTTCCTAAAATTTCATCGACAGAATCTCCAGATGTAGACAAGGTCACCCAAAAATTTCATGGCCCAATTCCCAATGTAGAGTGATCGGTATTAATCGGTTGAAATGTACACATGGCAGCTTGTGATCGCCATGGTGGGTCCCCATCTATGCTAGCTTCATTTTTCCAAAGTTGTTTGCATAGTTGTCTTCACGTTTTTGAGATATCGATCGGTTCCCATTGAGTTGAACTACCGATTGATGTTGTTCATGACCATTGTGATGCGATCCAATCCCTTGCCTTGGGAAGGGATAGGTACCGATCCCCTGCCTATAGGAGGTACAAATCCATACTTAGAGCATTTTGAAGAGTCCACCCCTTGGTCTTGCATGATCATTGCTTCATGTCATCGTCTGTGCTTGATCTTTGGTCTCTATGGTCACCTTACTGGACTGCTTGCCTTGTCTATCATTGAGTCTAACTTGTCCAATCAGTCTTGAGCCAGGTCAAAAGGACGAATAACACTTGCCCCCAAAGTATGTACTGTTTTGAACATGATGTGTTTTGGATCGAATCAAGTTAGAGTCGCTAGAAAGGATTCATTCAGTTTCCTGAACAGTCGTTATCCTTCCGTCAAATTGTCTTTTCAAAGAGTCGTATCTCTCTCTGTTTGTTGCGATGCTTGGTTGACATTAGTATAAATCTAGGATGTAATTCTTAGTCTTTGTCTATGCTCGATTCCATTGAGCTAATCAATTGAGCTAGCAGGCTTTGGCAATATGTAGTGACTTCTTTTCTGAGAAATCCAGGTAATAATTCAATTCTTGTCAATTCAAGAAATCGAATATTGGATATGTACACATGCATGTTCATGTACACACCTTGTTAATAGCTCCCGAACATGTTCACACGTTTATGGGTCATTTCCAGTTCTTCATGGCCCAAATGCGATTGCATTGCACTTTTTTTAAATGGTTAGGGATAGACTTCAATCCCCTAGGCAATGGACATTATCCGATCTCCTACATAGACTTAGTCAATTTTAGGGTTCAGAGAGGAGCGGGCCGCGCATCATATATAAGCTAATCACTTAGCTTACTTCTCTTTACTTCGTTCGCTTACATCTATAACCGAACTGATCCCTCACATTCCTTCAAACTTTCCATTAACGATCTCGAACTTGAGAAATTCATCAATCCATCCAATCCCTTTGTCGATTCAAGTCTTTCTCGTCCATTACAACCCCCGCCACCACCTTCAATTGCATCCAAGCATCTAACTCAACTCAACCTTGCCCCAAATCAATCCGATCCCAATATCCTTGCTCATTCCTTTCAACTTCGAGTTCTTCCTTGTTGATTAAGTCGCATCTTTATACAGGTGGGTTTCATTTCGGTTGCATGAAATTTATGAATGGAATTTTGTGACGAGACGATGGAGTTGAACATGTTGGCGGTTGTGAACCTAGGGTTCGGTATTGGACTGGAGAGAAATAAAGAGGAATAGTGTCTAAGTGAGGGATCGTTGTGGATATAAGGAAGATGAAGTGGAATGAAAGGACTGACATTAATGTGCAGAAGATGAAGTGATGGAAATGGAGATGATTGAGATGGAGTGGTGAAGTCCAGGCAATCTGTTGCAGTGCTAAGGATGGATTGGTAGTATGGATGGAGATGAAGTGGATGGATTGGTCATGATGTGGAGAGAAGGAAGTGGAATGATGGAATAGAGGATCGGTTGGTGATAGGGATTGGTTTAGGCGTATTGGAGTTCAAAAGTGCATATTCACGGTGCCGCCTAGGTGAGGGATTGGGCATGATCCTTTTGCCTAGGAGGACTTAAGCGATTTTGGCTTATTGAACTTGAACTTTAACACTTGCATATGAGGCCACATTAATTCGAACTTGAACATAGACATTTGCCTTGAGCTTGAACATGGACTGCATACAACCTTGGACTTGAATATTTGGACTTTGTATTCGAACACACATGACTTGATTATCAGAACTTAAACTTCAATATGTGGAACATATGGATTTGAATGCAAATACCATACTACAATATGTCAGTAATGGATCCCGGAGCATAGATAAAATCCACAACCATCGACGTGAAAGCTGGTTAGGACGGTCAGCGATGACGGTCATTCCGATCGAATCCTAGAGTCTCGTCATTGCTGTCATTTTAATTCTAAATTTTTTATCATTGTATCACACAACACCGCACCACACCGCACTAGTTTACACTTAGCACGGTAGGACATGTTAATTTTTCTAAAAATGACTATCTACTAAGTTTGATAGTTATGGGTTCTAGATGCTCAGAGCGTTTAGCTGCTATGGCCACTGAATAACCTGCTCTGTACGACGATTTTGACACTGAGTCAAGTTCTGCAACAATATCTGCTCGACACACTCTGGGCCATCAATCAGAATAGCCCGAGAGTTCTCAACAAGTCCCCGAAATTCCTATGAATCTAGAAGCAGAAATTGAGCCAGCTCCTGATACTTTAGAAGATGCTATATTTTTAGAAGATCTAGAAGATTCTGTTGCTTCAAGAGTCGATGAGACCTCTCTTCGCAGACTTTGCATTAAACATGGAATCTCGTACGATGATGTACGAGTCTCGTCTCATGACGATAGAGCTCACTTGCCTCCGGTAAGTTATATAGCCTGTAATAGATACATGTGCTGGGTAGGATGCATTTTACCTTTTAATCCGTTCATTTAAAAGATGTTACATCATTGAGATTAGCTTTGGCCTAGCTGCATCCAAACAACTATGCATTTCTTCACTGCACATATATGATATTCCTTGAATTCTTGTATCGTGAACCAACTCTGGAGGATATTCGATTCATTTTCAATTTCAAGCGACGAAAGGAAAACCTCTCGAACATGTTCATTGAGTCAATCAGCAATTATCAAGTTGTTATTGGTGCTTGGAATAAGCTAAGTGCCTTCAAGAAAGAGTGGTTTTATGTGTGCTCACCTGGCTTCGTAGAATGATGGCTGGAAGGACATAAGTGTCGTTTTACTCAGCATTGTGTGCTTGTATCCAAGTCGTATCTTGAACTAACCAGTTTTTTGAATTTTGCAAGTAGCTATCCGTGTCCCACTAGTGACATGTATTCAGGGGCGGTTTCAGCGCTTAGAAATATACCTCCGAAAGATAGAGATGTTAGATACCTCATCACCGACGAGCGCCTCTTTACCTTCGGCTAGTTAGAAGAGGGGCATAGCACCTATTTGTACCAAAATTGGGCACAACACTCTCCGGAAGGGTTTGAAGAGATAAAATGAAGAAATTAAATGGAAAAAGAGGATTATCTAACAGACACTTCAAAAACAAATAAGAAAGTACGCAAAAACACAGAAATTTAGAGTGCCACTACAAGAAAAATACCTTTTTATAGCATTTAAAAAACGCTGTAAAAGGATACGATGGCGTTTTTATAAACGCTGTATATTAACAAGTTGTAATATGTCAGGGATCTATAATAGCAACCTCGGAATCGCTATAAAAAACATGCTATAAATGACGTTACTTATAGCGTTTCTGAATTGCTATTAAATGGACGATTCATGACATACAAGTACCTTTCTATAGCGTTTTGGTGCTTGTTATAGAACTTTTACGCAGAGTTATGGTTTATGATGCTAATATTTATGACATCATTTATTTGCTATTTATAGTAATTGTAAACGCTGTAGATATATCATTACCTGATTATTATAGCAATTATAAATGCTATAGAAATATCATTGCCTGATTATTATAGCAACTATAAATGCTGTAAAAACGCTATAGAATGTTTACTTTAGTCTTTCATAGCATTATTTACTTGCCATGAAAACTGTTTAATCGTTGCACAATATTTTTATTGCACTAGCATAATGCTATAATATGTATAGCCATGACAATTTTTTTTCCTAGCATTAATATAAAAAGGATGTAATATACGGTATTTCACACAGTATTAACAATTAAGCATAAAAAAAATATATGAATAAAAGCATTTCATGCACAATATTAAGCATATAAATATTAGTAACAATTCATACAATCGTAGCTAACCAAAACAATACATAATAAAAGTAACAATCCATACAACCATAGCTAACCAAAACGATACATAGTAAAAGTTAAGATGTAAGAACATCGACACAAAATACATTTGAAGGAGAATGAGTGCGGCAACATATTTTTTCATGCCTTCCACCATAGCGTAAACCCAAAGCATCATACACCACCTTTCAAAAAGCACATACGTCTATTAGTCATAAAAAGTAAACATAAATTATCATGAATACCGAAATATGGAAGAAAATATGTGCAGCAAACAAAGAAAATACTCAAAATTAACAGCTAAATCATTCTATGCGCTGATTTTACGTAAACAGCAACTGTATACCCTTGCTGTTCTTGCTGTTTACAGTCCCAGATTTCAAACAACTTCTTTTGGTTTGGGACTTACTGTAAGCATAGTCAGTGAAGTATAACTTTATCTTATGTAAATTTGACCAAGATGTGACACTCGTGTGTTGATATGGATGCCAATCACTATGCAAATTTTTTCAGTGACACTACTATGCTTTCATATCTTGGAACAATGTATATTTCATATCATGTATACTGTTGTAAACTTATTAATTTTATAAACTTATTTAATTTTAAAAAACTTAGTTTTGTTAATTATTATAGAACTTAAGTAATTTTAAACTTAATTAGTTCATTATCCATATCTAGTTGAGAGGTACCACTCGCAAAAGCTTACTGAACTACTGTTGTATATATTTTTCGCTTCTAATAGTGGAGAAATGACAGAATATCAATTTGACAGTGGATATTTTAGAAAATTCGTTGAAAGGGAAAAAATAATTACTTCAGGTGCTACTAATATTTGACTGCACTAAACTGAGCATGATATTCCTCCATCAACTATAGTGATAAACAGTTTCAAAATAATGACCGAATTCCAGACCTATGGCTATATTAACATGAAAGTTGAATGACGCCATCTTCATTTACTATAACAAAAAATACTAGATGCATCTTTACATGAGATTGGTATCCATTATAGCAGATGTGCATGTGGTCAGTGGGCATGTTCGCAGAGAATTAAATCATGCAGCAAAGTTGATAAAAATATGCGGCTAATAAATTAATACAAGCACACCCAATCGTTTATAGACAGGAACGAATGTGTAAAGTACCTGTAGTAGTTGAAGGAGCACAATTTTGAGATAAAAGAAACAGGTCAGGGAAAGCTGGCACAAAGGAAGAAGGTAGAAGCAAGTCGGTAACCATGTACTACAGTCTACGGGCAGTAATTTTTGGGATGAATACCGAGATTAAACAAGTTGGAAATTGTTAGTGAGTTATAACTTATAAACCTTCTTTGGTTACAAATAATTGTGAACATTCAACAGATGCAACCAGAAAAATGGTTAAGAGGTGTAGGTTTAATTACCAAACGACGACAGTCATCATCGTGCATATCAGTAAGCCTTCTCCCTGTCCTATGTAATGTTCAGGTAGCGGGTCACAAATCTATAACAACTCTTCCCCAAATTAAATAATCTACAGACATACAACCACTATTATGGACTGATAGTTGGAAGGAAATGTGGGTGATAATCATGGTCGAAATATTATAGGACATGGAAACAGACAAAAATATGTATGCATAAACCAGTAGTTCCTCAAACAATATATCGATGCTCTATTTAGAGGACAAATAACATATGACCATAAACAGAAGAAAACAGACAATTAACGCAGAAGGATCTAGTTGATAGGTGGAGGACATACCCCAATAAAGACTATAGTCCTATAGCTGTAAGGGTTGCCACCAGTTATAGCCATAGTAGCAGTTCAGTCATATAGGTATCCTATTATTAACCATAAATGTCAGTGCAACCGAAAAATCGAGTAACACATATAATCAAACACATTGTCAGCTACCAAATAATGTCATCAGTGGGGAAAAAAGGTTACACACATACATGTAGTTGGAACCAAAGCGCACACACAGGGAGGGAACCAAAATTGAGGCAACTCACCAATAATCCACCAATTAGCAGTGTTATGTCCAGTTAACATACGTCAACAGCCAAACATACGTAGGAAAGAATATGTGGCCAAATTGGACTATGTTTGAATAAATATACTAGCTCGGCTATAAGATTATCATACACATCAACAACCAAACATACGTAGGAAAGGATACCTAAGTTTGAATAAATATACTAGCTCGACTTTAAGATTATCATATATAAACTATGTATGTACAACTAAATATATTCATATATAAATATCCAATTACTATATATATTCAAATACATACCAAGTATGAACTTAGTATGTAACTGAACTACATATATAAGATTACATACTCAGTAACTAATGTAACACACACACACATTTTGTTGTACACCATAACTGAATATAATTGGACTATGTTGTGTTACTTAACTTAGTATGTAACTGAATATATGTATGGATATAACTGAACTATTTTGTATTACTAGACTTAGTAGTAACTAATGAACTTAGTATGAACTTAACATGTAATTGAATATCAACAATGAACAACCAATGTTCTACTCTAGAGTTGTACTGCTTGGCTATCATTCTTTTACTGGTATTATTGTAGAGTTCGGCTTAAGCTCATCGTTCTTCAATGGTCTATAGCCCAAGATTAACAAGTTCATCATTCTATTCAGGCCCATAGGTGAGGGAGTAGGTAAGAGGTAATTAGTAAGAGATCTTAAAGGAGATGTCACTTTGTAAAAGGAGAACCCATTTATTATGTATCACACCTTTAATAGAACCCATAACTAACCATGTCACCTGAGACAACTTACACTGTAGCCCACAACAAATTTCTAGAAACACTTTTATCATTTGTATTGAAAATGCTTCAAGGCGAAGATAACGTTTGACATAGAATACTAATTTAG
This sequence comes from Allium fistulosum, assembly GCA_030737815.1. Lineage (NCBI taxonomy): Eukaryota > Viridiplantae > Streptophyta > Magnoliopsida > Asparagales > Amaryllidaceae > Allium > Allium fistulosum. Next base: position 902,918,997 of record CM060905.1, read on the forward strand.
TTTGATGTACTTGGAGACTTTTCCAGCATGTTTATTTATATAGCCACACTCAAATACTACTAAGTGGTTTTCCATTTTTAGTGATGATGGAAAGAAGGTACCAAAACAACTTTAAAATCAACGTTATAAAACTTGGAAGAAGAAAGAAACAAGTCAAACCTATCATTTTGTCCTGCAATCCAAGCATACAGCAAAGATCTGCAATTTGACGATGTCTAGGGACGGCTGGGATTAATTTCCAAATCTTTTCTTCATCAAACTCGAAAGAAATTCTAAAAGTAGCCAAAAGATGTGGAAATGCATGTACTTCCAAATAATTTCCACCATTTCCATTGATGTCAAGACCATCCAACTTCAACCTCCATTCACTGGCAACGACCTTTGCTTGATCTATAATATCAGTAATTAAATAGCAAGGTTACACATCCGAATATTTTCTAACTATGTGGCAGTAATATCACAATATTTGCAGCTGGAGGAATGACAAAAAAATTGTAAACTTAGTTAATTTTTATATCCTTTAATTAATTTTTATAAAACTCACTTAATTAACTTAGTCGAATATTTATAAGACTTAGTTTATAAATAAGTTTTGTTTGAACAATTTCACAAAAATGAAGTCCGATGTGCTATTCTTTGTGTTTTTTGATGAAAATATATACAACTACACAAATTAACGACAACTAGTTAACAAAGACTAGATAGTTCATAATATATCTATTAGTTTGATTTCCTAACACATAGATGCATTTAAACAACTTTATAAATGTCAGTAGGATAAAGCTTAGTTAGCATAACTACAAGCTCTGTCTTGTAAATGTCAGTGGGATAAAGCTTAGTTAGCAGAACTACAAGCTCTGTCCTGAACTAGGATAACTCATATTTAAAGTTTTATTATGGATTATTACATTGAAGAACAATTTAAAAAAAAGCATATTAACATCACTGCACTAAACTATTTGAATTTCTATAAAATATCATAATTACTTTGAGTAATATAATGCAAGGTGCATATAACATCCACAGCAACCAATTTTTGTCAATGAGCATGCAAAAAATTGATTATGGGCTTCGCCAAAGTTTACAAGTCTCGAAATAACATATTCTTTTCAATTTTTTTCAGAAATAACTCTAACAGTTTTAAATACCTTTCAACTGTAAGAGTGACAAACTAGCCACCATTAACATGTTTATCCTATTCTTCACAGGCCATCTCTACCATACTCTAACCTGGAATCACAATTACCTTTAATAATTGATAATATACACCTATAAAACATATACCTACAAGTTAATTTGATGGCAATACATATCTAAAGTTAAAAATATTATATGTATGGTTCTGAAAACATAGTATAGTAGGAAGATTCTTGAGTTATATCTATGTGGGGACATAGACTGCTGCTTTAATTATCATGGAATTCATTTTGTCAAATAGGCGAGCATTAGAACATGGCAAGATAAAAGTTATTAAGAGATAGTATTAGTCAATTTTTAACATCTCTATACTGAGGTTTCATCCATCAATGAAGACAAATAAAAAGAATTAAGAAATCACATAAAAAATAATATGCCTTGTTCCAGCAACATACCATTTGCTTTACTCCAAGAGTGAAAGACAATAGATTATCCTTAGAAATACCAGCTTTAAAACCACCCACAATGGAAACAATGATGAAAACAGTACGGCCAGCCTGGGATGTTCCAGTAATCATGTTCTTTATGAACTTACACTGTCCAAGAGCATAAATGACAGTGCAATATTACTTGGTTATTTTGAATATCCACAATGCAATATCAATGGTGATACCTCTTTCATGTTTAGCCTTAAGTTTGTCCAGCACCCATGCATACTTCAGTGACCTTTTGTTCATCTCAGCTGCTTCCTTTTTGAATCTTTCAATCACACGCTTGTTAAGGAAACATAAAAAAGGGTTAGTTTCACTATCACCATAGTAATATGGATTGACCTGAAATATACATGTTGAGTACTCATATACTGTAAAAGATGATCAAATATTCATCAGCCAAAAGAGTTGTCAGTTTTACATTTTCTTTTACTAACAAATTTTGTGAGCCCTAACGTGAATTTCTACATGAGATTACCTCAAATCGTGTTTATCTCAGCTGAATCCATAAATTATGAGATTTCAACTGGTTTCTTGGTATACCAAAAGCATTAACATGTAAATACCTTGTTGTATGTTAATTGCTAATCTAGTAAGAATGAAGCATATCGAGTCTCGATCATAGAATACTCTAAATAGGAGGGTAGTACAAGTAGGCCAACAAAAACACTTGTTTCCACTTGAGTACTCAATTTTGCTTGTGCGTGATCAAGTTAATATATGAGAATGAAAACATGCGTACATGGTTTGTAATGAAACAAAATTATTGGGAGTTTCATATCCATTCATAATCTATGTTCCTAGAGCACTTTCCTGACCACCTTTAAGGGCTAAATCACAAATATTTAGTGACACTCTGACACCATAGTCAAACAAACTGGAGCACTGTCAAATAATCTAGAGCATTAATAACATCATAGTTAAACAAACTAATAGGTTGCCACCAATGTCAAACAACCTGGAGCATCTATAACTTCATAAAATAGGAATAATGAATTAAAACTATAATAAAATATCATATAACATGCAAGATAAATGGGAACTGATACAACATACAATTAAACAATTAAACTGTTCAATTGGAGACATGGGAATAAATCAATTAGCTAGAGCACTGTCATTATCTAAACCAAAGTTGTCACCGAAATTTTGCAATTGACTCAATAAGACTTAGTAAACTAGTTGCTTTTGGTTGTAAAAATCAATTATATTGAACCTAATAGATATACAAATGAGGTTGGCGAATTAAAATGCTAATCTATAACAACTACTTACAACATTAAACCACTTAATATGTTAGATTCATCTCCTTACAACAAAAATGACAATTCATCTCCTTACAAAAAAGGAAACACTCAATGATCGATAAAAAAATGCAGAAATTAAAAAATATACCCAAAAGCAGTTGAAGTTGGTCATCGAGAAATAACAGAGAGGTCGTCGATTGAGAAATCGGAGCTTCAGCAAGCTGGATGAGAGAAAAAAATGGATTTCCTCGTTTCCTTATAACCGAAGTTCAACTAATTTCTGTCCGCTTGCAGCAAATCCACCTATTGAAAAATAGTTAATCTAATAATAACAAAAGGAATACTTAATTTTCAGCTCAGAAAATCAATTATCCAGGTGGAGCAAAATCAATCATGGAGTATATACCTAAAAGTTGAAAAATATATACCTAAAAAATGGTTGAAGTTCACGGCAAGGTTGAGGAATCGGAGTAGCGGCGAGGTTGAGGAATTTGACGAATCGGAGCAGCGACAAGGTTGAGGAAGTTGAGGAGCGACGAGCGGCGAGGTTGAGGAACGGTGATTGACGATTAATTTAGGGATTTGGGAGGGAAGTGTGAAATGGGATATTCGGGGTAGAGATTGAAATATGACCGGGAGAGTAAAGTTATACGCGCCAACTTTTGGTTTTAATCGATTGCGTTTTAGTGAGCTATAATTTTTATGTCAACATCTACTAAGTAGGTAATGATTGCAAGTCATGCTTCAATGCAATCCTCACATGCTATCAATAAACCATTTTCTTGTAGTTGGTTCGGCGTGTTGCCTACGTCCACTATGAAATTGATGATTTTATAGATGTTTTCTTGCTGATTACAACTGATTACTGTGGATTACAGTGATGAAATTTGAGTACAACAACAGCCTTGTAGTGCAAAAATGTTTTCGGCAGAGTCTGGACGTCAGAGAGCCAAAAGATCCCTTTTCTGTAGGTTCTAGGCTGCTAATTATAGGCCTAGGTTGCAAATATCTCGCTCATATCTCGGGAGACTTCTTCTGGCACATGAGTGGGCCACGTGATCGATCCCACGTGATTTGCACGCGGTCCGTGATTGATACGAACGAATTTTTTATTGATCAAGGTTTGACCCAATCGAGTCGAAATTTAGCATGAACAATCTTTAGGTTGTACGCAAGCTCCAGTGAAAATTTGGTGGCATTTGGACTTGTGGATTGTGAGTTATGATCGATGCAAATTTGAGTCTTCGGTAGGCTATTCAGTTCGAATCGATACACTTTGTATCGACCAGTTTGAATCGCTTTTGAGCACGTGCATGCAAGTTGACGTGGTGCTAACTCCTCGGATCGATCCACTTTTCGTGCTGTGTTGATTGCTTCCTCATTCGCATCCAATGTCGATGCTTTGTTCGTATCGATCGACTTTGGCCTTGTTCGTATCGATCGTCTTTGGCCTTGTTCGTATCGATCGTCCTCGGCCTTGTTCGTATCGATATTAACTATTCTGCTCGTATCGATCGTATTTGGTCCTATTCGTATCGATTGATTGATCTATTATGTTCGTACAAAATCGAGTGCTTGGTTCTATTCGTATCGATGGGAAGTGGCTATTTCGTATCGATCTATGGTTGATCGATACGAAGTATGTATGATGTTTGATCGACACGAACTAGACAGCTATATTGCAGTCGATGGATATGAAAGGGACAATAGCTGAATGATTCGAAGTGGGCCTGCCTTCTGATGGATACGAAGAAGGCCATCCTCGATGGAAACGAACAAGACAACTGCCGATCGATACAAAGTGGAGTTGCTTGCTGATGGAGTCGAATAGATCGATACGAACAAAGCATACTCCCCTGATGGATACGAAGTAATGCGTTTTGATGGATACGAAATGATGGATGCGAATTGATGGAGATGGCCTAACCGATACGAAATGATGGATGCGATCGAGATGATTTCTTTGGCTTGCATCGATCATATCTTGAGCATACGAACTCGGATTGACCTGGAACGTTGGCTTTCATAGCTTTGCTTGTTATGTCTTGTCAATTGTAGCTCGATCCGGACTCGGACAAAATTTACTGATATCCATAGCGAACCTGTGTATAACCGATTTCGGGATGGACTTTCCTTAGTTTCTAGTCAAGTCCTTGGTATCACGGCCTTGCCAAAAGGCGGGATAACAACACCGGACTACCAAGGAATACTGAGGAGGAAGTGGTAGAAACAAGAGGCGTTCTTGGGTAGGGAGGTGATGTAGTTGATCCTGTCATGCCCCCAGTCGAGGAGGCTTAGAACGTCGCCGAAGAAGGCAAAGTAAGCGGCGATGCTAATGAGCCCGGTCATGACAATGTGAGCTAATGGCATGAGCCTATGGTCGGATCCTCCTAAGACCCATAGCTTCTTGCCTCAAAGAAGAGAAGAAGAAAGAGGCTCGTTTACAAGTTTTGTAGAGGGCAGGTCTCCAAGAAATCCAAGTCAACCTCTACTATTATAGATCAATCTAGCTCTCTGCCTCCAGAAAATTTATTTGAGGGCTGTCGGGTGTCCCAGTTCCAGATGACGTTATGAATTATGATTTCATCAATTTAAGCCTTAAGGGCTTCGAATCCCTCATTCGATTTGGCGTTGACATTCCTCTAACTAATGTGGGAGAGATTACTCTAACTAGCAAAGCTCTAATAACTGGTCTGTCGGGGGAACACTAGGACACTCATGATCATGTGCACTTTGCCGCACAACACTTATCTGTCTTTAATCCCAGTGATACTTATACACTTTCATTTTATTTGCAGGCTCAATGGGACACCCCCGTAAATATGATCGCTTGAAGAGATCTGCATACTCCCAGCCGTCTTATTTTCGACCTAGTCGAGGCTCGGACCCTGGTCGAGATATAGAAGGTCATGAAGGAAGAGAAGACCGAGACCGAAGCCACCAATCCAAGGACTCGTCATCCAAACATAAGTCAAAATCTCAGTCTTCTCACCACAAGGGTGCTGGTTAACACCACACTATACATAGTAGTAGCAAGTCGCTGCCTCATGCTCCCACTTCGGCTACTGTGCCCAAGCAACATTCAGGTTCTTCCAGCGTCCGTCGATCTTCAAAACACCAGTCTGGCACAGTAAGTCTTGATACTTCATCCCGCAAGCATGACAAACGGGCGACTACTCTTGATGCTACCGTCGCTAAGAAGATGGCCAAGCTCAAGGCCACATTTCCTAAGTTATGTTTTGATGAGTTCAAATTTGTTCCCTCTTTGCATCTGATTCCTCAAGAGGCCAAGGACACAATGCTCTCCTATGTTAATGATGTCTATGTCCAACACAGTATAACTCTCCGTGTGGTTGAGAGAATTTATGAGGTGCCGATGGAAAGGAAACACGAAATTGATCACTTATCTTTTGAGGCGATCCATGACAAAGACATCATTAAGCACTTGGATTCAAGGAGGTCAAGCAGTTGGGTGCAAAGCTGGTCGATGCTGAGAAAAGTGCCAATGAGTCTTCTGAAGCGTCGAGAGTTTAATAAAAGTGCACAAAGCTGAACTGGACACTGTCGTTCGTCGCAGTGGTACTTTAGCCCTTGATAAAGATGTCTTACAGAAGGAGAAGGATATGCTAAAAAAGACAATGATGCCTTAGCCCTTCGTATTAAACAGCTTGAGGAGGAGCTTGAGAAGGAAAAGCGAGAAAAACTTAAGACTCAGCTATAGTCTCAACGATATTGTAAGGAGACCGTTGAGGCTCTCGAAACTAAAATAGAGGCTAACAGACAAATTGTGCAGGTAGAGGCCCTTAAGGAAGAGGCTAGAGAGGCTGGTCGGATAGAGATAAAGTACAAGTTTGATCCTTTTCTGATACATTACAATGCATGCGTCATAATGAATCGCAACCTCCACTTCCTTGGAGAGGGGTATCCCAAGTCACTTGTCGAAGCCTGTGACCATATTGTCGATCTGGAGAAGAAGTCCCTCGATAGTGCTGAAGTGGATGAAGAGCGGATCATATGCGAAATCTTGTGCGATGAAGAGCCTGATGAACTCAGGGCTACCTGGCTTAGTTTACTCAGTGTTCCAGCGACCATCGGAAAAGGGAAAGATGGCGGTGAAACTTCTGGATTTGGTCCTCAAGACCCTCCTCAAAATCAAGCAGACGCTGTTTCAGATTTGCATGCCTCCGAAAAGGACACATGCTATAATCTAGATCAACCATAGATGAAGAGTCTTTTAGACCGTCTCTGATCCTTGAAGGCGACACTCCAGCTACGATCAAAGGCCAATCTGGTGAAGATATATCTCTCACTTCTCCGACGTTTGAGAAGGTTTACATCTCGCATCTGATAGTCATGGAATTACCTTTTGATCTTTATGAAATTGCAGGTCTGCCTATATTTATCCATGCTCCCAATGATGATGTTATCCTAGGAAGTAGGTGCTAACCACGGGTTGACTGTGGCCGTCACTGTACAAGTGGCTCCTACCAATCAACCCATTGAGACTCCTAGCCCGGATGTTGAAGTCATAGGGACTCTAAATGAAGAAAAGACTGATGATTAGCAGGGCCAGGATGGAATAGAGGACGTCGTAGTGACTCATGCCTCCAAGCACACTGGTATACTTAGCATGAAGGAGTGCATTGAAAAGGAGGAGCACGATTTGCAAGTCAAGAAGGAGAGTGCTGAAGTGGATATTTGTGATGCCCCACCTCTATACTCACGCTAGCCAAGGACACTACGGGGTAATGCCATCGACTAGCGTGAAGAATAAGGCTGTTGAGGAGCGACCATCTGTGTAATTGCTTTGTGCGAGTACCGATATGTCAGAAAATATATCTTACATATCATTTCTAGAGGAAATCCGACATATCTAATACAAACTCAAAGCTACCACAGAGTGGCTAAGTAGTCTTCGGAAACAAATATAGAAATAAACATAACACGAATCAGTCACAGATATTCATATCACAAAGGCGGAAACAGATAGGAATATAACATAAAGAAGGTACGTCAAAGTAGTGGTAAAACAAGATCCACTACATCACAATGAATAGATACAAGTGCGAGATAAAAGAATAATTATACATCAAGGAGTCCATATCTCAAATGTATAATAACAAAAACTACTAATCTAAAGTAGTTAGCCAAAAGAATCAGATGATAGTCCCTGATAAGAAATCAAGCGGGAGCACCTGAAATGTCTCGGTCTGACCCGAGTATTATTTAAGAAGAAAATAATAAACGGATCAGTCTAGCTATAATTATCAGATAAAATGAGATAGGATAAGAGATGTGACCAAAAACGTATGATAACAAAGAAATGCCATACTGTGTCAAGTATACATTAAACAAAAAAGAAAAGTCATACAATATCTCCAGAAATCTCATAACATCGAAAAGAATGTCATATTCTTTATATTATTCACCAAGCCACGAATATTGACAAACATATCGTTGCCATTCGCAAAAGTTGGTGAAACATAAATTCCAGAATTCATCAATTAGAAATCCTGAAATCACAAGGGGGAGGCCTATCATAAACGGGAGCATGAAAACTCACCAACACGTGTAACATAAACGGAACGGTATTCCATGGTCGCTAACCATAAACCGAACATCGACGCACCTAGAAAGATACACCCCATGCACAGTCGAACATCGACGCACCTAGAAAGATACGCCCCATGTAAAGTCTAACATCGACGCACCTAGAAGATACGCCCTATGCAAAGTCGAACATCGACGCACCTAGAAAGATATGCCCCATGCATAGACGAACATCGACGCACCTAGAAAGATACGCCCCATGCTCCGACTTATTGAGCCGATTGCTCCACGAATGGTCCAAAGACCATGGGTCGCTAGCCCATAATAATGAGACGAAGCTCATTAGGACGAGGTACTGTCCCCCACGTGGACAAAGAGACATCGCACATTGCTAGTCTAAATCATAGAATAATCATCATCGATCATCAAGAAGTGTCGATTACACTAAGCTAGTAAATATAAGAGTTTAGCTTCATGTCCCATAACCACTTGATTAACTCAAATATTTACGAACAGATTGTAGATTTCCACTCGAAAATTGTCACAAGAGTTTCAATCGAACAAGTCAAAGAATTAACCGACGAAGTAAACGCAAGCGTTTCATACCACTTGTTTTGCCAAGCCGTTTAATTAGATTTTCTCGTACGAATGAGGTAAAGGTTTGTATATACTAATAGATTAGAAAACGGTTTTATAAACGAGCTTTGTATTAAAAGTAGTGTTGAAATCATTTTGATGAAAGAGTTCGAGTATTTACTACTAGTATAGAAACCTTTGTATTTTTAAAGTGACAAGTCATAGAAATGATTGTAGAAACAATCAATTATCAAAAATTAACATACGAAGACGTGAATCAAATCCATAGAAATAGATGTTGTTAGCACCAAAATTGGTCACTAACCTCGTTGAGAAAGATTGTGTAGAGATATAAGTGATGAAGTTAAATTAAACAAGGAAGAATATGCTAAATTAAATGCAGAAAGTAAGAACACCGGATTTATAGTGGTTCAGCGTAATTGCCTACGTCCACTTTGAGGTTAAACTTTATTGCTTTACTTGATGATTGATTACAGATAAAATCCGTAGACCAAACACTTGAATACAATTGCTAAGTAAAGAGGATGAGTCTTGAAAGCAGCAGAGTCTCCCCAGTGTTCTCGAAAAAAAGGTCCTTTTTCACTGTGCCCCTGCCCCTCTATTTATAGACAAAGATGGGTTGGACTTCCCAGGTGGGCTTGGTAGCCGAACACCTTGGCCCAAATGGAGTGGTCGCTGTATGCCGAACCAAACAGGTCGAACGGTTGGATGCCGAACCACACTCTCCATGCCGAACAGGGCGCTTGTCGTGTGGGAAGAGTAGGCGGAATAGCCAACGAAGCCGAACGTGCCTTCTGGCCGAACGAAGCCCTTAGCCGAACGTTGGCTCTGGCCGAACGAAGCCCTTGGCCGACCATTGTATCTGGCCGAACGTTGGCTCTGGCCGACCGTTGCCTTCTGGCCGAACGAAGCCCTTAGCCGAACGATGCCTTTGGCCGAACGACGTCTCCGGATGCCGAACACTCCTAGATGCCGAGTACTCCTGGATGCCGAGTACTCCTGGATGCCGAGCGCTCCTGGATGCGGAGTACCACTGGACGCCGAGTACTTCTGGATGCCGAACAATCTTGGATGGCGAACAATCTTGGATGCCGAGTACTCAGTTGCCTGGTCAAATCTCCAGGAAACACTTGCCCCCCAAAGTGTATTACGTGACTGAACGTGATACGCTTTGAATTACGTAACCTTCATGTTTCGCTTCAAATCCTTGACTAAATTCTAATGGAGATACCCTCTTGAGAATATCAGTGGTTGTGGTGTGCGCCTGATGTGGTATAAATGCCGAACGATACGTTCGAAGCCGAACGTTCCTCATGTGCCGAGCAACTCTACGTTTTGAAGCCGAACGCTACGGCTTTGACCGGTTCTACCGGATATAGCCTTTTCGACTTCCACTTTCTCCCTATAAAACCAGGCACCTTCCCTCTTCTCTCCTTTTACACTTTTACTTCTGTCACTCCATAAAGACTTGCAATCCTCGCTAGTCAATCAGACTTAAAGCCTAATCAATCCTTCCTAAGCTTCGATCTACAAACTAGGTATTATCCCTTCTATGATTTAAATAGTTTCAACACGAGACAGCTGAGTGGGTCATGTGGAAAACTTTTGATTAGGTCGTCTTTATTGCTGATCGATGCGAGGCGAGGAGGAATGACCAATGGTGATCACACATAAGATCATTAGGTGACTAGCCTTTTTCGTGCCGAATCGAAACTAAAGGAGAAGAAAGAATAGTGGAAGTGTTGGAGGTGGTAAGAGTGTCGAATGGCATAACTCTGGTTCGGCGTATGTTATCATACGCCGAACAGGGAAATGGAAGGCGTGAAGGCATGAGTTAGTGGGGATGCCAAACGATTATGAATGATGAACAATATCTCAGCCGAACAAACGTAAATGCCGAACCATGTCAAGGCCGAACACTACTTAAACGCCGAACAATATCTCAGCCGAACAACACCAAGGCCGAACACTACTTAACTGCCGAACCATATCTCAGCCGAACAATACCTAGGCCGAACACTACTCAAATGCCGAACCATACGAATGTCGAACAATATTTCAGCCGAACAATACCAAGGCCGAACATCACTTAACTGCCGAACACAAATGCCGAACAATACAAATGCCGAACAATCATAAAGGCCGAACAACATAAATGCCGAACAATGCAAATGCCGAACAATACAAATGCCGAACAACATAAATGCCGAACCACAATTCACCGAACGATTGTGAATGCTGAAACCCACTTTGGCCGGACAAAACTTAGCCGAACATGCCAAATGATACCTTTACCCCAGCAGGAAATAGGCCGAACACTTATTAACCATGCCTATTCTTATAGCAAAACAAGGACCAGGACCCAAGCATACTAGCATATATGAAACTGACCCGGATCATTAACTCCCTAGCTTTAGTAGACATAAATCTGAACTTAGATTAACATACGTTTTCTGAATCTGGAACTGTAATCACCACAAGGCGGGCATTTTGAGACGGTCAGCGATGACGGTCCTCGAAGGCGACGATTCGAAGCTTATTTTCATATCTTTGTAACCTTCAGATTCTCAATGCTTACACACGATTGCTTGCACTAGTTTTACACACCATGTGGGGGGAATACTCATGTTGTTAATTCTAACGTTGAACGTTTTTCAAGTATAGTTTTCACAGGCGCTTAGACAGATTCACTATTTATTGGGGATGTCTAAAAAATCTAGCTCCGCCACTATATCTGATAGGCCTGGGCCATCATCAAGGCAAGAAGTCACGGACACTTCAAATCCGTCGACTTCCCCTGCTCATAACTTAGCTCCTGATGCCCTGGAGGCAACGATTCTCTTGGACAATCCGATCGACTCGCAAGCTTCGAAGATTAATGAAGTCGCACTTCGGCGAATATGCTCCATCCATGGAATCCCCTTTGCCGATGTGTTGGTCCCGTCGCGACATGATCGTCCTCACCCAGTCGGATATACTGCTTGTAACAAGTTCATGTGCTGGATGGGCAGCGTGCCTCCATTCAATTTATTTCTTTGGGACGTGTTGCAGTACATAGACATTGCCCCGTCGCAGCTGCATCCGAACGGTCACGCATTTATATATGGGACCTACCTACTCTTCATGGCCGTCTTCTCAAGGCCTCCAACTTCTAGCGACATCAGATATATTTACATGATCAAGAAACGGAAGGATAGCCCCTCTTTTATGTTCCTCGAGCCGTACCACAAGTGCCAGATTTTAACCGGGGCATGTAGCAAATTCTCCCTGTACAAACAGGAATGGTTCTATGTGCGTTGCTCACCCGGTTTCGTGAGGAGATGGGTCGAAGGCAGTAAGTCTCCTCCCTGAGTCGACATTCATGCTCAACCGGAGCTATGCTTTTTCTAACTCCTTGTTTCATCTTTTTCAGGTATTAACCCACGTCCTGAGGGCCGAGGATATTCCGATGCCGTCGAAGCCATTAGAGCTCTTCCTGCCAATGAACGGGACATCCGAACCCTCCTTTCAAATGAATCACTATCGAGGTTCGGACTGTTAGCAAGTGGTCGCCGTATTAGCCTTCCGGAGGGCGTTTCCATCCCCAAACCGCTCCCGCTAAAGGGAAAAAACAAGCTGGATCGTCATCACGCCATACTCCCGATGCACACGAAGGGGGTGAACACAAGGAGGATGAAGCTCCCGAGACTCAAGGCGAGAACGTTGGTCCCGCTTGGAACCGGTGGTCGAAGTGCACGACATTGAAACGTCGTCTTCCCCTTCGAAGGGAAAGATGAAATTGACGTACAAGATACGAAAAAAGAAAGTTGGCGGCACTTCAAAAGTTACGCTCATCCCGTCAGAGAAAGAGGCTTCTTCACAGCATATGGAAAGTTCTTTAAAGGGTCTGTCGAACCTTACCATCCCCGACGATATACTCAATTATGGTTTCGACGATCCGGAAGCCCTTAAGTTTCATTCACCCGCTAGAGGCAACGCGGGAGTTCAACCCCCAGTCCAGGGAGATAACACTCCAATCAGTAAAGATAAAGGAACCGGTCCGTCGGGGGGAACTGTAACGACCCTGAATTTTGAACAATTTGAATTGAAAATATTTAATTAATTTTAAATATTTGAATGATGATTTGACTTGAATTTCAAATTATCAGAATGAATTGGCGATTAAATTTTTGAATTTAATCTATTGAAAGTTGAATAAAATTTGAATCTTCAATTTTAAGCCGGTTAAAAATAATTTAAAGGCTTAGAAAATTCATATTGATAATACTGAAGGTAATAGAAGCTTCAGAATTGAATTTGAAAGCGATTTGTTCCGTTTTGAAATATTATCGTTTAAGTTGAATTTAAAAATAGCCTTCCGAGGCACAGTCTCGGAATTTGACGAAACTAGTTTTATTGGGTCCATAATATTGAATTATTACTGGATTTTCAATTTCGTATTTATCAGAATTGTTTTGTGAACATACGGCGTATAAACGCGTATAAAATTTAATTGAATTCAATTTGATTTTCTGTAACAACCGGGATTTTTGCATCGATTTGATATCATCGTTAAACGATTTCTCTGCTAGCTATTTGCTTATAGGAGTTTCGATTCGAATTGGAATTCGTTTAATAAAAATTGTTGTTGGAATTTTTGAATCGGTTAGAATCCTTTTGGAAGAAAACAAGAAAAAAAATTGTTAAAGGGTTTTGGGCTTTAAAATTTTATCTCGGCCCATTCATTTTGATTAATACCCTATACCCGATCCCCTTTCATTCTCATTCGAAACCCTAAAATAAAACGAACGAAGAAAAATAATGGCGGCTTCATTTTCCTCCATTTTCAGCTACTCCTTAAATCATGCCTTAAGCAATGCCGAGAATCACGATTTCTTTTCCCCTTTTCTCTGATAAAACACGAGAGACCCCTCCTCCCTTTCCATTCATTTTCAAAAAACCAGAAAAACGAAGAAACGAACGAAAATGGCGACTGGACGAATTAGGGCTTCGGCGATCTCGACCCCCTGACAAATCTGAACTCCGGCCTTGCGCTCGTTCGCAGCTGCTCCTTAGGGCTTCGTACTCCTCTCCTCGCTCACGACCGATTCAAGCTAAGGTGAGTGGTTTCCCCCCACTCACATCTAGTTCAAGCGCAGATTTGTAGGGTTTAGTTTCTGTGATTTTTATTCGTATAAAAAGTTGATGATTTTGTGGTTGTGAATTTCTTCCCTTTGAAAATTGGTTTTGCCGATCATTTTTCTGTTGCCTTTATTCTCTGACTTCATTTTGACTTTGGCATTGACTAACTTGATATTGCGAATCCACTACTTTGTATTAGCTTCGGCCATCACCAATGCTTTTATATCTGTAGCATACTTGAAGCTTTATTGTTCCTGTACTTGACCTTGCCACTGATGTTAACTTGACCATATACATATATTCATATATGTGTGTTGATGCATATTTTACTTCTCTGGTCACACTGCTTTGTACTGATGCATTTGATGTTGTACAATGTTCGACCTGGCACTGGTTCATTTTTATGGCTTGGATGATTTAGAAATGTTCGAACTCCTTTTGCCATTACGGTTCGACTTTCATTTTGATTTTGGGATTTGTAGTCTCTGACGTTGGGAAGTGCTTGCCATACTTGGGTAATTGCAGTTTTATTTTCGTGTAATCTGGGTCTAGTTGCCAGTTGTAATTCCCTGATGCTTTGAAACTTTTACCATGCAATACCTATATACCATTTAGTACTATTTGCTACTTGTATATATATGACAGTGCATTTTGTTTCAAATCTTAAAGTTCGACTTTGTTTAGTTTTGAAGTTCAATTAGTTTGATAGTAAAAAAGAAAAAAAAAACCACATATACTTATATTTATAGGTTTGGATTTAAAATACATAAAGTGAATTAGTTTGTAAACCAAAATAAGTGTCAGTTTAGTTTTCAACTAAGTGTAGCTATATATATATATATATATTCACGCATTAGTTGATAAAAATGTTTTATGATCCTTCTTTGTTTTGAGAATTGAAAAGTTGTCACTTAACTTGTCAGTTGCTTTGAGTGTTTAGCTTTGTCAATCTATGCCTAATGTCTAACTTACATTTGCCTTATCTAATTCACTTGCCTGTAGTCTTATTTTATGAATTGAAAGTGGACACACCTTTTGCTGCTACATTTATTGCTTACACCTTTTGCTTTTCCCTTTTTCTTTGGTATAAAGTCACTTTGCTATGAATAAAATTGTGACGTGTTATACATGTTCTGTATTACTAACCATTATTTTCACATGCTTATTTTAAAGACCTGACACTTTCTTTTCTTTGGAAATGTAGTTGTGTCCTTGCCTGTTTATACCTTAGAACTTGCCTTATAAATCTTTTGATTCAGATCACTTGGTTATATTTAGTTTTTAAAACTTGTTTTGGCAACAAATGAACTTAATGTAATATTTCCTTATAAAATTATTAAAAAAAAATTTATGTATACAAACACACTTGGTTACTAAGTTTGAACTAGAATCTTAGTTAAATAATCGAAAAAATATATTATATATTAGTTATTAAACAATAAAGAGTGTTCTATGGGTTTAAGAATATAAATTTTGGAAAGTACAAACATATGTTATTTTAAACTAATGTATAAATACCAATTTGGGGTTTTTTGAATTAGATTCAGCATGTCATACCTGGTCTTTGACATAACAACTTATTGATTTTGAGTCACTCACTAGACATTGTTTTACTTGCTGTAGGTCTCACTTCTGTATGTACTGCTATTTTTTTTCTTTTGTATGCTGATGTACTTGAGTCTAGTTCTTGTTGCACTTCACCTGCTATGTCCTTGTTCATGATTTAGTGTACTTGAATGTCTGTTGTCTCATTTCTAGTTTGCATTGCCTTTGTGATCTTCACTTAGGTGTAGTCTGCACTTTGATAATCATGTAGCCAGGCATGTGTATAGGTATGCACATATTCTATGTTACTTCGACTCGTTTCATTTGGAGTCGTGTTGTTACCTGCCTTAGTTGGTCTGCATCCATATATGTCTGAAGTTTGGTTTGTTATTTCTTCGAGTCATTATGTATTGTTGCGGTGGTTGGAATTTTTGCAGCGTTCATGCTAGGTACCCTGGCTTAAACCACACTTTGACTCACTGTCTATTGTTGCCATAGCTTGATCCCTTGTTTTTGACCTGCTGCTGGTTTGAACTTAGTGTTGTCTAGTTCTTTGGGTTGGTGCACATGAGTTGGCGAGGCAGTACACGTTAGCGTGCACTGCAGCCACCCAAACTCGACAGTTTCGAATTGATATTTCTTTGCGTCGTGATGCATTGATCTTTTATGCTGTATTGGCGAGGCCGTACACGCGTGCGTGTACGGCAGCCAATCGAGTTTTGACGGTTTTAAAGTGACAACTTCAATTGTCTTAAATTGATTTAGTCGATTTGATAAATTGTTTATTTATCTCTGTTGATGATTTAAAATCTGCTGATTTATTGTTTAACACTGTTAAGTGTTATATTTTCGTTATCCGATTTCTTTGTTAAAAGAGTCGGATAGACGAGAATTATTGTGATTGTCGTCTATTTAAATTATTATTGCTTATATGCACTAATAACTGGTTTGAATTAGACTGACCTGTGTATTATTTTCTTTTGAATATAATACTCGGGTCAGACCGAGTATTTCTACAGCTTGAAGATTTTCGAGCAGCGAAGTTAGAGAGAGAGTAAAGAATCACTTTAGTTTTCAGAAGAAAATTGTATTTTAAGATATTCCGCTGTATCAGTATAAAAATTGTATAAACTCTGATGTATTCAAAAAGATTTCTAGAAATGAAATAAAGATTCATTTGTTTTAATTCAGTGTTATTATTCTATGTTTCTGTGGCTGATTCTGTTTAAACCTTATAAACTAAATAACAATTCGTCTTTTTGAACGTTTCTAGTTGGTTTAATTACCGACTGGAGGCGGTCAAAAGGGGGAATGTTACAGAGTGGTATCAGAGCTTTGGTTTACACAAAGCTCAGTTTATGATGTTTAATATGAATAGTTACTAGAAACACTTTAAAGGAGAATGTTTTTCAAATCCAAAGAAATATAAAATTGTTTTTGAAAATAAAGATTTTTTTTACTTAAGAAAAGTTAAATTGAATTGAATTAGTATTAATAAATATATGATTTGGAATTTAACTAAAGGAAAGTTAAATAAATTGAACTGGATTAGATAAATTATTGAGATGGAAATTTAAACTTGAAAGATAAGTGATTATATAATATGAATTGGGAAGTTTAAATTTAATAAGTTGTTTAACTTATAAAATGAGAAAATTTAAGTAAAACCAGTTGGTAAAATGGTTGAACAGTTTTGTTAAGTAAAACAAAATCTGAATTTTGGATAGTGATATGAATTTGATTTTAGCAAAAGTTAAATAAAATGATTTTTGAAAGAAAATCTAAGTTAAGTTAAATAAATGCAAGTGAAGATAAAATGGAATATAGCTTAAGTAGTAATGTTGAATGAGGTTGAATTTGATATCAAAATGAATTGATAAAGTGAAGTAATGAATATGAATTTGAGTTATAGAAGGGAAATTCAACTTTAATTGTAAAAGTGAATTTGTGAATATGGTGAGTATAAGAATTCAATCTGAATTAGAATATAAACCAATTGAAATTATATGTGTTAAACCAAATTGAATGTAAGCAAAGTAAATAAATTTGGTTAAATTGAATAAATTTGGTTTTGCTAGTTGATCTAATGGAAATTCATTAAGTGTTAATGAAATTGAATTAATGGAAATTGAAAGCTATGTAATTGAATTCAAAATGAAAGATAAGTAAATCTAAATAGAATCAAATTTGATTTGAACTGAAAGCAAACTAACTTGAGTATAAATTAGTGAAAGTGAACTAATTGAATATGAATGAATGTTAGTAAAATCCAATGTGAATGAATCAAATGTGATTTAATTGGAAATCAATTCAATGAATGATTTACTAAAGAACTAGTAGATTATCTTGGAAATAGGAAAACTGATAAATTTATATAATAGTTTAAATTGAAAATTTTGAATTATTATAAACGGCTTAAATTGAAGATTTGAAAGTGTTAATATAATATTGGAATTGTATAAGTGTTAAAAATGAAATATTAATGGATTTCATAAGTAATGGAATTTAAAAGTTTTATAATGTGAAGTTATAAAATGAATCGAAGTTGCGAAATAAAAGAATTTATAAGTAATTTACTTGTAAATTAAAATTCTGATATAAAATTGAGTTATAAAGGAATGGGTTAATAAAGCAATTTTTATAAATTGAAGTCTTTATGAATAGGAATAGAATTTATAAACGTTGTTTATAAATCCGAAACTAACTTATTTTGATAAGTAAATTCTTATAGCTTGTTAAAAGATGTATATTCACGATTTTGGACAGTGAATATATTATTGAATAAAATGGACATGTTTTGGGAAAGCGATATTTCAAAACGAAGTTAATTGTTTTAAAAAGATGTTTTCAAAGGCATTGAATATCGAAACCATAGATTTCAACATTCATTGTTGAAATAGACGTTTTCGAGATAAAAGGAAATGGTGGACTATAACACTGTTGTTATAGTAAATGATTTCCGAAAGGAAATGTTGTGTATAGTATTGGGATTTATACATCTATCTAAATTTCGAATCCCTATACTAGTGATTTTGAGTTGTCGTAACGATGTTTTACGTAACATTCGTTTTAACTCAAATAAATATGTGAAAGAGAATGATTTCCTTAAAGATGAAATATATACTTGATTTTGATTAAAGTATATCGAATATTTTCAAATGTTGAAAATAAATGGATTTGTGAATTACTTATTTTTAAATAAGTATGGAAATGTTTTTCCAAAGATGAAATGTTGTGAATATATTCCGTAAGGAATAAATGATTTGAAATTCATTTTTGAAGTCGAAGTTGAAAAGTTAAATGAGAATTTGAACAATTTGTTCAATTTGAAATTTTTCAAAAAGATTGAATCGTTGAGTTAAAATTGAGTTTAACTTCGACATCAAAGACAATATAAGTTGAGCTTTGAATTTCAGATGATGATTTGGATTGTATGTCTAACATTGTGAATTGATGACATAGCAATTGATCTCTATTAAATATATATCTGTTGGTGGCGGAGAATTTATTCTCTTAGCTTAACACCCTTCTCTGAGACGTACGAGCTCAGAGGTTATATATAGATAGACATCAATTCTGTGTTGAGAATTGACGATGTAGCGTGAAATCCAAATCGAATGTGAAAGTCGATAATAAATGGAATTATGAATATGAATTAGGTTTGAGATAACCTTAAATTTCCAAATCGACTTAGAGGAAAATTTTGAAATCCTCTATTTTGTTATGAATATGAGATATGTAAGTTTTTAGAACTTATATATATGAATACGGTAAATTTGAAACCGTTAGTTTAGAAAGACATTGTTATGGAAATCTTATGTATGTTTACATAGATGTTATATGTACGAAATGTGAAATGAAAGTACTACATATATGATATGTTTTCTAAACTGAGGATATGGAAAAGTACCTTCCATTTATTATTAGAGAAGGTATTGGAACTCGTGAAGAGTGTCCATTTGAAATTCGTAGCTACGTAGAATTTACATTTAGTCAGAGTGACTATTTGAATCGGAAATCCTTCGCGATAGATCATCGCGATGAGATTAGATTGATTGATGATTAGCATAATTTGAGGGGCGAGATGCCCACAGTTACAAGCGATTCTACTGGGATAGTGGCGTAACCGCCGGGTAAACTGCAATCTAATGCCAGGCGAAATTTGAGGGGCGTGATGCCTACAGACACGAGCGATTCTACTGGGATAGTAGCGTAACCGCCGTGTGTACTGCAATCTATGGCGACAACCATGGCGAAATTTAAGAGATGAGAAATCTACAGCCACAAGCGACTCTACTGGGATAGTAGCGTAACCGCCGGGTGGAACTGTAATCCATGGGGGAACGTGCTTTCCATATCCATTTTTAAAAGAATTTTTAAAAGTATTTTCACTGGGAATTGAAGCAAGTATGTTTAGTACTTGGAGATTTTTAGACCTGCGCCTGGCCAGCGTATGCCTAATGTCTGTGAGAACGAAGATGGACTTGTTAAATTTCGAGTTAGCAAGTATTTTCAAACTTTAAATAGCAAATCAATAGCTTGAAATTAAAATTACAAAATTCCTACCTAATGAACTAAGGAAGAGGATTTTTGTAATGTTTTGAAAGTCCACAGCTTTGGAAGAGATATATTGTATAAATCTCTAACGTGAGGAATTTTAAGTTTGAATCTGAGTGTTGTAAATTAAAAATGTTAGTAAAAGACTTTTGGGTTTTGATTTTTGAAAATCATTGAATAAAAGAGAAGATAAACAAAACTAGTGAGATTAAACAAATGAAATGAATCCTATATTCATTTATTTGTAATAAGTTTTAAGCTTAGAAAATTTTTACTAGAGTATAAATATCGATGAAATTTTAACAACTTTTCCTTTTCGTGGACGAAAAGTTTTTAAGGAGGGGAGTTTGTAACGACCCTGAATTTTGAATAATTTGAATTGAAAATATTTAATTAATTTTAAATATTTGAATGATGATTTGACTTGAATTTCAAATTATCAGAATGAATTGGCGATTAAATTTTTGAATTTAATCTATTGAAAGTTGAATAAAATTTGAATCTTCAATTTTAAGCCGGTTAAAAATAATTTAAAGGCTTAGAAAATTCATATTGATAATACTGAAGGTAATAGAAGCTTCAGAATTGAATTTGAAAGCGATTTGTTCCGTTTTGAAATATTATCGTTTAAGTTGAATTTAAAAAAAGCCTTCCGAGGCACAGTCTCGGAATTTGACGAAACCAGTTTTATTGGGTCCGTAATATTGAATTATTACTGGATTTTCAATTTCGTATTTATCAGAATTGTTTTGTAAACATACGGCGTATAAACGCGTATAAAATTTAATTGAATTCAATTTGATTTTCTGTAACAACCGGGATTTTTGCATCGATTTGATATCATCGTTAAACGATTTCTCTGCTAGCTATTTGCTTATAGGAGTTTCGATTCGAATTGGAATTCGTTTAATAAAAATTGTTGTTGGAATTTTTGAATCGGTTAGAATCCTTTTGGAAGAAAACAAGAAAAAAAAAATTGTTAAAGGGTTTTGGGCTTTAAAATTTTATCTCGGCCCATTCATTTTGATTAATACCCTATACCCGATCCCCTTTCATTCTCATTCGAAACCCTAAAATAAAACGAACGAAGAAAAATAATGGCGGCTTCATTTTCCTCCATTTTCAGCTACTCCTTAAATCATGCCTTAAGCAATGCCGAGAATCACGATTTCTTTTCCCCTTTTCTCTGATAAAACACGAGAGACCCCTCCTCCCTTTCCATTCATTTTCAAAAAACCAGAAAAACGAAGAAACGAACGAAAATGGCGACTGGACGAATTAGGGCTTCGGCGATCTCGACCCCCTGACAAATCTGAACTCCGGCCTTGCGCTCGTTCGCAGCTGCTCCTTAGGGCTTCGTACTCCTCTCCTCGCTCACGACCGATTCAAGCTAAGGTGAGTGGTTTCCCCCCACTCACATCTAGTTCAAGCGCAGATTTGTAGGGTTTAGTTTCTGTGATTTTTATTCGTATAAAAAGTTGATGATTTTGTGGTTGTGAATTTCTTCCCTTTGAAAATTGGTTTTGCCGATCATTTTTCTGTTGCCTTTATTCTCTGACTTCATTTTGACTTTGGCATTGACTAACTTGATATTGCGAATCCACTACTTTGTATTAGCTTCGGCCATCACCAATGCTTTTATATCTGTAGCATACTTGAAGCTTTATTGTTCCTGTACTTGACCTTGCCACTGATGTTAACTTGACCATATACATATATTCATATATGTGTGTTGATGCATATTTTACTTCTCTGGTCACACTGCTTTGTACTGATGCATTTGATGTTGTACAATGTTCGACCTGGCACTGGTTCATTTTTATGGCTTGGATGATTTAGAAATGTTCGAACTCCTTTTGCCATTATGGCTCGACTTTCATTTTGATTTTGGGATTTGTAGTCTCTGACGTTGGGAAGTGCTTGCCATACTTGGGTAATTGCAGTTTTATTTTCGTGTAATCTGGGTCTAGTTGCCAGTTGTAATTCCCTGATGCTTTGAAACTTTTACCATGCAATACCTATATACCATTTAGTACTATTTGCTACTTGTATATATATGACAGTGCATTTTGTTTCAAATCTTAAAGTTCGACTTTGTTTAGTTTTGAAGTTCAATTAGTTTGATAGTAAAAAAGAAAAAAAAAACCACATATACTTATATTTATAGGTTTGGATTTAAAATACATAAAGTGAATTAGTTTGTAAACCAAAATAAGTGTCAGTTTAGTTTTCAACTAAGTGTAGCTATATATATATATATTCACGCATTAGTTGATAAAAATGTTTTATGATCCTTCTTTGTTTTGAGAATTGAAAAGTTGTCACTTAACTTGTCAGTTGCTTTGAGTGTTTAGCTTTGTCAATCTATGCCTAATGTCTAACTTACATTTGCCTTATCTAATTCACTTGCCTGTAGTCTTATTTTATGAATTGAAAGTGGACACACCTTTTGCTGCTACATTTATTGCTTACACCTTTTGCTTTGCCCTTTTTCTTTGGTATAAAGTCACTTTGCTGTGAATAAAATTGTGACGTGTTATACATGTTCTGTATTACTAACCATTATTTTCACATGCTTATTTTAAAGACCTGACACTTTCTTTTCTTTGGAAATGTAGTTGTGTCCTTGCCTGTTTATACCTTAGAACTTGCCTTATAAATCTTTTGATTCAGATCACTTGGTTATATTTAGTTTTTAAAACTTGTTTTGGCAACAAATGAACTTAATGTAATATTTCCTTATAAAATTATTAAAAAAAAATTTATGTATACAAACACACTTGGTTACTAAGTTTGAACTAGAATCTTAGTTAAATAATCGAAAAAATATATTATATATTAGTTATTAAACAATAGAGAGTGTTCTATGGGTTTAAGAATATAAATTTTGGAAAGTACAAACATATGTTATTTTAAACTAATGTATAAATACCAATTTGGGGTTTTTTGAATTAGATTCAGCATGTCATACATGGTCTTTGACATAACAACTTATTGATTTTGAGTCACTCACTAGACATTGTTTTACTTGCTGTAGGTCTCACTTCTGTATGTACTGCTATTTTTTTTCTTTTGTATGCTGATGTACTTGAGTCTGGTTCTTGTTGCACTTCACCTGCTATGTCCTTGTTCATGATTTAGTGTACTTGAATGTCTGCTGTCTCATTTCTAGTTTGCATTGCCTTTGTGATCTTCACTTAGGTGTAGTCTGCACTTTGATAATCATGTAGCCAGGCATGTGTATAGGTATGCACATATTCTATGTTACTTCGACTCGTTTCATTTGGAGTCGTGTTGTTACCTGCCTTGGTTGGTCTGCATCCATATATGTCTGAAGTTTGGTTTGTTATTTCTTCGAGTCATTATGTATTGTTGCGGTGGTTGGAATTTTTGCAGCGTTCATGCTAGGTACCCTGGCTTAAACCACACTTTGACTCACTGTCTATTGTTGCCATAGCTTGATCCCTTGTTTTTGACCTGCTGCTGGTTTGAACTTAATGTTGTCTAGTTCTTTGGGTTGGTGCACATGAGTTGGCGAGGCAGTACACGTTAGCGTGCACTGCAGCCACCCAAACTCGACAGTTTCGAATTGATATTTCTTTGCGTCGTGATGCATTGATCTTTTATGCTGTATTGGCGAGGCCGTACACGCGTGCGTGTACGGCAGCCAATCGAGTTTTGACGGTTTTAAAGTGACAACTTCAATTGTCTTAAATTGATTTAGTCGATTTGATAAATTGTTTATTTATCTCTGTTGATGATTTAAAATCTGCTGATTTATTGTTTAACACTGTTAAGTGTTATATTTTCGTTATCCGATTTCTTTGTTAAAAGAGTCGGATAGACGAGAATTATTGTGATTGTCGTCTATTTAAATTATTATTGCTTATATGCACTAATAACTGGTTTGAATTAGACTGACCTGTGTATTATTTTCTTTTGAATATAATACTCGGGTCAGACCGAGTATTTCTACAGCTTGAAGATTTTCGAGCAGCGAAGTTAGAGAGAGAGTAAAGAATCGCTTTAGTTTTCAGAAGAAAATTGTATTTTAAGATATTCCGCTGTATCAGTATAAAAATTGTATAAACTCTGATGTATTCAAAAAGATTTCTAGAAATGAAATAAAGATTCATTTGTTTTAATTCAGTGTTATTATTCTATGTTTCTGTGGCTGATTCTGTTTAAACCTTATAAAATAAATAACAATTCGTCTTTTTGAACATTTCTAGTTGGTTTAATTACCGACTGGAGGCGGTCAAAAGGGGGAATGTTACAGGAACACTAGCACACATGCGCACACACGCACTTCACTATACACTTCAAGTTTTTTCGTTACCCCGATTTTTCCTAACTCGTTATTATTTTCATTCTTTGCAGATGACATGGGGCATTCCCACGGACTCGATCGCCTCCATAGTTCTTCTATATTTCACCATCCCGGACGGGATTCAGGCTCGGGTAGACGCAGGGACAGAGACGATTACGAGGATCGAGACAACCGTCCTCGCGATTCGTCTTATCGAAAGAAAACATATTCCCAATCTTCATACTCTCATGACCCTCTTCCTCAAACTGAGATAGATAAAGAGAAGCTTTCACAGAAGGGGTCCCAACCCGATGTCTCCCGAGAACAACATTCCGATTCGTCGAGCACAAGGTAAACTCGGGAGCATCGGAAAAGAGCCGAACTTTCAAAGCCTCCTCCCCATATTCCTGTGGCTGACCCAACTATAGCAGAGAAGATGGTCGATCTTAAGGCCAAATTCCCAAAAATCTGTTTCGATGGCCTGAAATTTCTCCCAGCTATTCATCACATCCCAGGGCATGTCAAACAGAGTGCTCTTGCTTGCAACAACGACGTCTATGTTCAACATGACGCGTTTGCACATTTGGTCGAAAAAGTCTCGGAGGTTTCTGTTGAGCGACAACATGAAATTGATCGTTTGAAGTTGGAAGCTGGCTTTGACAAGGACATCATCAAGAGTCAAGATGAAGAGCTTGCTTCATATAAGTCGAAACTTGAAGCTGCAGAGCAGAGTGCAAAAGACACTGCCGAGGCCGTCACACGTCTAGAGGCGACCCATAAAAAGGAACTCGATGAAGCAGTCCAACGCAGCGGAGCCCTCGCCTTGGAAAAAGATTCTATCCAGAAAGAAAGGGACGCACTTGCCCTGCAAGTCAAAGAGTTGAAAGAATTGCTCTCTAAAGAGAAAGAGGAGAAAGCAGCTGCTCAGGAAGAGTCCCAATGATACTGTGACGAAATTGTTACTACTCGGCTCTTGAAAACGAAGCTCGATGATGAACTTGCTAGGGTTGAGATAGTGTAAAACGAAGCCCGCGAGGAGGGTAAGAGAAAAGCTTCTAAGGAGATTGACTCTCGCCTCGAAGCAGCTGCAAAGGCCGGTAGAGAAGAGGTCAAGTGCATGTTTGACCCGCTAATTGCTGAATTCAACGCCCGCGTCCTCATGCACCGCGACTTAACATTCCTAGGCGAGGGCTATCTTGAATTTCTTGCTGAGGCCTGGGAAACTTTAGTGAAGATCAGAAAGATCGAGTCGGGCTCTGAGGAAGTTGGTGAGGATGCCCTGGTGAAAGAATTTCTCAGGGGGAATGAGCCAGCGGACTTATCTACAGCTTTGGCTCTTTATAGCAAAGGCTCTCCCCTACCAAAAGAGAAAAACGACGAAGCTGGCACATCTGGGGCTAAGGCTGTAGCTCCTCATCTTGCTGCTCCTCCTCCTGCTCAATCGGCCAGTCGGCCAACACTTGACCCATTCGAGCAGCATGCCGGCTATGATCCAGAAGATCCCGGGCTTGGCGTTCACGTGCTATCCCCTATCTTAGAGGGTGAAACTCCACGCGCAACTGATAGCCAGCCAGAACCCGGTACAAAACTCTTCTTCTAGAAGTTAAAAGATATGCCACTTTCTGGTAGCAGTTATTTTGTCCTAATGCTCATTCTTTATGTTTTCATGCAGGCTGCTCTGATCCTGAGCTAACTCCGAGGAGCAACGACGCCAAGGAGGAGGCAGAGAAAACAAGTGATGTTGCTTATGCGGGAGTAACCCATGGCCCTGACGCTCAAGTGATCGGGGCGCTAGACGATGATAAGTCTAACACTTCATCTCCCATCGAAGGGAGTGATGAAATCGAGATCACTTGCGCCTCCGAACATACTTCGAAGATGAGCATGAAAGAGCGTCTCGCCGAAGAGGAGAAAAAGAAAGTCGAGATCAAAGCTGAGCCTGAAATACTGGAACTTAGCGACCCGCGGAATAGACCTTTGAAAATCATTCTCCCCGGCAAATCCAAACCGCTGGATGTTCCTTCTCCCGCTCCTGACTCTGCTTCCTTGGCAAGCAAAAAATCCAAGAAGAAGCGTGAGGGAGAGGAGTCATCGGAGAAAACAAAAGAAGACAAGAAGAAGAAACCGAAGAAATAGTCGTTATACTCGTTCAACGAGATTTTGCTTAAGTCTTGTAACTACTTTTATCTTTTGTTTCCGTAGTTTGTGTAGACAGGTTCTTGACTCCAAGTTTTGGAGGAATAACTGTGTAACCCCATTTTGGACTATTAAATAAAGTTTAATTCCTTAGTCATCTGACCGATTCTTTTGCTTCTTTAGCTTTCTGAATAACTGTGGTCAAAACTCAAGTCCTTATGAGTTGCATAATTTCCCAATCCATTCTCGCATTGTTCAAACATTCTTTGGAGTGGAATACTTCTTGTTCTACATTCTTGAGTACTTAGAATTTTCTCTAAATCCATGCTCCAGGGATTTAGAGTAAGTTGATCCGCATTCAGGGGATTCGGAGATTCAAATTGCCTAAATTCTAGCCCGCGCTCCGGGGACTTAGAGTACTCCGGTCCGCACTCCGGGGACTCGGAGATTTGAATCGTTTATACTCTAGTCCGCACTCCGGGGACTTATAGTACTCTGGTCCGCGCTCCAGGGACTCGGAGATTTGAATCGTTTATACTTTAGTCCGCATTCCGGGGACTTAGAGTACTCCGGTCCACGCTCCGGGGACTCGAAGATTTGAATCGTTTATACTCCAGCCCGCACTCCGGGGACTTAGAGTACTCCGGTCCGCACTCCGAGGACTCGGAGATTTGAATCGTTTATACTCTAGTCCACGCTCCGGGGACTTAGAGTACTCCGGTCCGCACTCCGGGGACTCGGAGATTTGAATCGTTTATACTCTAGTCCGCGCTCCGGTGACTTAGAGTACTCCGGTCCGCACTCCGGGGACTCGGAGATTTGAATCGTTTATACTCTAGTCCGCACTCCGGGGACTTAGAGTACTCCGGTCCGCGCTCAGGGACTCGGAGATTTGAATCGTTTATACTCTAATCCGCGCTCCGGGGACTTAGAGTACTCCGGTCCATGCTCAGGGGACTCGGAGATTGAAGTCGTTTATACTCTAGTCCGCGCTCCGGGGACTTAGAGTACTCCGGTCCGCTCTCAGGGGACTCGGAGATTTGAATCGTTTATACTCTAGTCCGCGCTCCGGGGACTTAGAGTACTCCGGTCCGCGCTCAGGGGGCTCGGAGATTGAATCGTTTATACTCTAGTCTGCGCTACGGGGACTTAGAGTACTCCGGTCCGCTCTCAGGGGACTCAGAGATTGAAGTTGTTTATATGAGTTCGTACATCACACAGAATAATGTAACTCCAAAAATACATCACCCGATTGTGAGATATTGAAACATTAGTAATTTATGGGAAAAGCGGCTTCAAGCCTTTATTAATGAAAACCAACTAAACTGCTTGACTACAAGGTCAAAAAGAAACTAAGTGATAATGGAACGAAAACATACAGGAAATAACTGTGCCTAAAATAAGAAAGAAACATGCTAAATGTAATAATGTCGCATATGTTCACTGTTCCATGCTCGGGGGAGTGTCACGCCATCAACGGTCGCTAGCTTGAATGTTCCCTCTCCAAGCTTCCATTCAATGACGTATGGACCTTCCCAGTTGGGATTCATACGTGATGGTACCGGGAAAACTCGTTTCAAAACGAGATCACCCACATCCAGGATTCTTGGGCGGACTTTCTTGTCGTAATATCGCTTGATTCGATGCCTATGTGCCGCCGCCCTTAGTTCGGCCTCCTATCGTCTTTCGTCGATGCAGTCCAATGATTCTAATAAGAGATCCTGATTCGTCCTAGGATCATAATATGTCACCCGATGCGATGGAACTTCAAGCTCCACAGGTATAACTACTTCCGAGCCGTAGGCCAATGCGAATGGAGTGTGGCCAGTCGCGGACTTGTGGGTAGTCCTATAAGCCCATAATGCTGTAGGGAGTTCATCTACAAACTTGCCTCCGGCTTTTTCCAAACGCTTCTTCAGTATGGACTTAATTATTTTATTCACGGCTTCGACTTGCCCGTTAGCCTTTGGATGCGCAACGGCGGCGAACTTCTTCTCAATACCGCACTTTAAACAAAAATCTTTGAATTCTCTGCTTTCAAACTGTGTTCCGTTGTCCATAATGATGGTTCGAGGGAGACCAAAGCGGCATATAATGTTTCGTACAACAAAATTAATGACCTTCTTAGAGGTGATTGTGGCTAAAGGTTCTACCTCGGCCCATTTCGTGAAATAGTCGACTGCAACTATTGCGTATTTTGCGCCACCTTTGGATATAGGTAAGGAGCCGACTATGTCGATTCCCCAGATTGCAAATGGCCAGGGAATAACCATTTGTGTGAGTTCTGTTGGTGGAGCTCTCGGGATTTTCGCATATCTTTGGCACTTGTCACATTTCCGTGCGTAGTCTACAGCATCCCGATTTACAGTCGGCCAATAGTATCCATAGCGGAGGATCTTTTTTGCTAGCGTTTGCCCCCTAGTGTGGTCTCCACACTCTCCTTCATGAACTTCCTCCAGGACCCGCTTTGTCTCATCATGGGCAATGCATCGTAATAAGGGGACTGAGAACCCCTTCCGATACATTACTCCATCATGAATTACATATCGTGCGGCTTTTCGGATGACTTGTCGTCTTTCGCCTCTTTTTTCTAGTAAAGTCACGGTCATTAGATATAGTTTGAATGGGGTCATCCATGACTCTCTTTCGATTCCCGTTTCCAACACAAAATCAACATTCATTGCGTCTATGCTTGGGGCGTGTAAAGTTTCAACAGGAACCAATCCCATTTGCTGTGCATCACCAGTGCTCGTGAATTTAGCCAACGAGTCGGCTTCTTTGTTCTGTTCACGTGGGACATGTGAAATGTCATAGTGTTCCAATTTCGCCAATAGTTCATGAACCAGAGCAAGGTACGGAGCAAGCTTCTGTCCCCTTGCTTGGTAATCTCCCCGCACTTGGTAGACCACCAATTGTGAGTCACAAAAGATTTCGACTGACTTAACCCCAAGTTCTCCAACGAGTTTTAAGCCAGCAACCAGTGCTTCATATTCTGCTTCATTATTCGTAGCCGGGAAATCGAGCTTTAAAGTGTAACAGATCGATCGATTTTCTGGAGTTACCAGAACTATGCCAGCTCCGGAGCAACGGTCGTTTGATGCCCCATCGGTGTACAATTTCCATCGAACGGGGGGAATGATAC
This sequence comes from Allium fistulosum, assembly GCA_030737815.1. Lineage (NCBI taxonomy): Eukaryota > Viridiplantae > Streptophyta > Magnoliopsida > Asparagales > Amaryllidaceae > Allium > Allium fistulosum. The sequence continues at coordinate 902,948,829 of CM060905.1, forward strand.
TGTGATTATCTGGTTCGTCAGATATAGTAAACTCAGCGATGAAATCTGCTAATGCTTGTCCTTGTATGGTTTTTCATGGCAAGTAGGTAATATCGAACTGGCTCAACTCGATATTCCACTTTAGCAATCTCCCGGAAGTTTCTGGTCGCTGGAGTACCTGCCGTAGGGGCTGATCAGTATAGACACCGACTGAGTGTGCTTGAAAGTATGGGCGCAGCTTACGTGATGCAATCACTAAGCAATAGGCCAATTTCTCGATTTTGGGGTAATTTCTTTCTGCCCCCGTTAAACGCTTACTAACGTAATACACTGGCTTTCGGACTCGGTCCTCCTCGTGGACCAAAGTTGCACTTATAGCATGTGGGGATACGGCCAAGTATACGTACAACATCTCGTGGTTTACTGGTTTTGATAGCACTGGAGGACTCTCCAGATGCCTCACCAGATCTCGGAATGCTTCCTCACAATTAGATGTCCATTCGAAATTTCTCCTTCCTTTCTTTATTATGTCGAAGAAAGGAATGCATTTGTTCGTGGCTCTGGATATGAATCGACTCAGCGCAGCCACTTTCCCATTCGAGCTTTGCACCTGTTTTATAGTCCTGGGCACTTGCACATCTCGAATGGCTTGAGTCTTTTCTGGGTTAGCTTCGATCCCTCTGGCGTTAACAATGAATCCCAAAAACTTCCCCGATGCAACACCGAAGGAACACTTCAGAGGGTTGATCTTCATCCTATAATATCTGAGTATATCGAACATCTCCGTTAAGTCTCGAATGTGGTCGTTTGACTGTCGTGACTTCACGAGCATGTCATCCACATAGACTTCCATCGTTCTACCAAGCTGGTCTTTGAACATTCGATTCACCAAACCCTGATAAGTTGCTCCTGCGTTTTTCAATCCAAAAGGCATTACTACATAGCAATATAGCCCGACGTCTGTGATGAAACTGGTGTGTTCTTGGTCCGGAATATGCATCGGGATTTGATTGTAGCCTGAGTATGCATCCATGAATGATAACAGCTTGTGCCTGCAGTGGAGTCGACCATTTGATCAATCCTAGGCAACGGGAAACTGTCCTTGGGGCATGCCTTGTTCAAATCAGAATAATCTACGTAAGTTCTCCATTTCCCATTTTCCTTTTTCACCAGTACGGGGTTCGATACCCATTCAGGGTAGAGGGCGTCGCGGACGAACCCATTGGTTTTGAGTTTGTCCACCTCCTCTCTGAGAGCAGCGGACCTCTCTGGGTCCATCCCTCTCCTTTTTTGTTTAACCAGGACGTATTTCGGGTCTATGTTCAACATATGACTCGTAATGGCAGGAGAAATCCCACACATATCAAAATGCGTCCAGGCGAAAACATCAAGATTTGCTCGGAGGAAATCACTAAGGTCTTCAGTCATTGCGGGACCTAGTTGTGATCCGATCTTCAGTACTAGCGATAGGTCGTCTCGGCTGACTGAAATATCAACTGTTAATTCAGCCGGCGCTGCCTTTTCTTCCCTGGGTTTCTCATCGTCGTCTCTCGGATCTATGTCTCTAAAGATCCAAGAATTATGCCCGAGCCAGGGCTCGGGCACTACTTGTCAATTATCAAAATTATGGATGTGGACGGGATTGTCCGCAACCTTTCCTTTCTCCCTCCGATGAGCCTCTTGGAGCTCAGCCAGATAACAGGCACGACCAGTCACTTGGTCGCCATGAACAACACCTACTCCTTTGTCAGTTGGGAACTTCAAAGTTAAGCACCACGGGGCTAATGCTGCCCTAAACTCAGCCAGGACCGGTCGGCCCAAGAAAACATTATACGGAGAATCCACATCCAAAGCTACGAAGGGTAGGATTCGCACCCTCCAACGTTCGCCTTGTCCCAGTTCAACTGGTAACTCAACATACCCCACTGCATCGGTCACTACGCCATTAAAGCCATGTATACGAGCTTTGGACGGTTTCAAGTCCTTCGTTTCCATTTTCATCTGGTCATAAGCCTTCTTGAAGATGATGTTGACAGAACTTCCACAATCAATCAGAATTCTTTTCACATAGGCCAGTCCGATTGTCGCGGTTATGACCATCGGGTCAATGGTAGGAGCCTCGACTTGGTCAGCATCTCTGTTTCTGAATACTATATCGTCTGTCATCACGCGCAGCTGTTTAGCAGGGGTCCCATCCTCTACGTTGGAACAACACTCGAAATCTGCATGCTTCAGGGAACTAGCATACCGCTCCATCTCTTGCCAATTCTTATCCGCGGGGTGAGGCCCGCCGATGATCGTGTTTATGACTAGTCACCCACAGTCCGGGCAGGCTCCTCGAGATGACGTGGAGCTGGTGCACGACCTGGGTTGGATGTTCCCTGTCCTCCTTCCTATGGATCCTTCACAAACTCCTGTAACTTTTTCTGCCTGATCAACTTCTCTATAGCGTCGTGTAGGTGTCTGCACTCTTCCGTATTGTGCCCATAAATCTCATGGAAGTGGCAGTATTTTCCAGTCCGCTTCTGTTCCTCGGTTGACTCTTTTGGACGTGGTTTTTTGTACTGAAAGGTATTGCAGGTTGATAGATAAATGTTCTCCAGAGACGCATTCAGCGGGGTATACTCGTTGTAGCTTGGAATTCTCGGCTTCCACTTCCCTGCTTCTCTCTTCTTCCCTTGACTTCTTCCTCCGGATTCCTTAGGCTGCCCGGATTTGTTCTGGACATTGACTTGGACTTTTCCCGAGTTGTCTCCGGACTGCTTCACAGCAATGTTGCTTTTTACGGATTCCTGAACAGGTCCCGGTGCCTTATCTCGCCTTACCCACCTGGCTTCCTCTCTTCTTATGAACTGGTGTGCCTTTGAGTAAAAACGCTCTAACATAGTTGGAGGTTTTCCTGCCAGCCAGTCTCCAAACTCGGAATCCGGTTCCACACCTCGCATCACGACCATTAGAATTGCATGATCATTGGAATTACTTACTTCAGTCGCCGCAACATGGAATCTTTGTAAATACTCCTTCAATGACTCCCCAGGATTTTGGATTACACTTGATAGAGACATCACGTCCTTTGGACGAGTAATGTGTATCCTGAACTGCTCAATAAACTTCTTCGCCAATTCCTCGAAACAGGATACGGACCGCGGAGGAAGTCGGGTGAACCACATAGTAGCGATCCCAGATAGAGTAATTGGAAAGCATCTACACTTGGTTGCATCATTTTCTCTAGTTGAATCCATCATCCACTCGTACCTCATGACATGTTGTCTGGGATCAGTCTTTCCCTCATAAGCAGGGATAGTTGGCATATTAAACTTTCTGGGGTATGCTGCCTGTAGAACAATATCTGTGAATGGAGTGTGACTTCTTGACACCCCCCAATCGTCATTCGATAAGCCTTGATTCTCTTTCATTAATTGCCTGATCATGGCTGTCAGGTCTGCTGTTTGTATAGAAGGTGGAAGGCTGGAGTCTGTTCTACGTGACTGATCATGCTAATGCCGCCTCTGCTGGCGATCTGCCAAATGCGCATCTTGAGGTTTGACATCGTTAGCGTTTTGATGGTCTGGGCCTCCAGCCTCCACCTGCACTCCAGCTTCTAAGTTTCCAGCTCCGACTTGGTCTCGGTCTCTAGTTGTTCGGACAGCAGCACCTGCCCGCGCAGTTTTAGTCTTACGGCATCTACGCCTAGGAGGTTCATCGGATGAAGTTGAGCTGTCGGATGAGGAATAAGGAGCGGTATTGCCCCCAGCATTCTGTTGCTGTTGTTGAGTGAGTTGTGCCATCAGGTTGGCGTTAGCTTGCATCTGCTCTCCTAGTTGTCTCCTGCTTTCCCTGAGTTCTCTCATCAAGTCATTGAACTCTATTCTGGTGACAACCGGAGTCTGGTCCTGGGCGGTAGTCCCTACACTCAGAATCGCTGGCTGATTGCTAGGTCCTGCTTGTTGCACGCTAGCAGTCTCGTGGGTGTCCGCATTATGAGAAGCTGACCTGGTAGCTGGTCTTGCCATTGTAGAGTTATTGGTATGAACTCTGAGTAGAATCAACGGACGTCCTATCAATGAGTCGGATCTTCTTTGGGGGATTTATTTAATCCAGTAGCTTCAAAGCAGATCCTTGAGGTCTGAGAATTCAATTCTCAATGAAAGCACCAAAGTGTTAGCACCAAAATTGGTCACTAATCTCGTTGAGAAAGATTGTGTAGAGATATAAGTGATGAAGTTAAATTAAACAAGAATATGCTAAATTAAATGCAGAAAGTAAGAACACCGGATTTATAGTGGTTCAGCGTAATTGCCTACGTCCACTTTGAGGTTAAACTTTATTGCTTTACTTGATGATTGATTATAGATACAATCCGTAGACCAAACACTTGAATACAATTGCTAAGTAAAGAGGATGAGTCTTGAAAGCAGCAGAGTCTCCCCAGTGTTCTCGAAAAAAAGGTCCTTTTTCACTGTGCCCCTGCCCCTCTATTTATAGACAAAGATGGGTTGGACTTCCCAAGTGGGCTTGGCAGCCGAACACCTTGGCCCAAATGGAGTGGTCGCTGTATGCCGAACCAAACAGGCCGAACGGTTGGATGCCGAACCACACTCTCCATGCCGAACAGGGCGCTTGTCGTGTGGGAAGAGTAGGCGGAATAGCCAACGAAGCAAAACGTGCCTTCTGGCCGAACGAAGTATCTGGCCGAACGAAACCCTTAGCCGAACGATGCCTTTGGTTGACCGTTGTATCTGGCCGAACGTTGCCTATGGCCGACCGTTGCCTTCTGGCCGAACGAAGCCCTTAGCCGAACGATGCCTTTGGCCGAATGACATCTCCGGATGCCGAACACTCCTAGATGCCGAGTACTCCTGGATGCCGAGTACTCCTGGATGCCAAGTACTCCTGGATGCCGAGTACTCCTGATTGCCGAGCGCTCCTGGATGCCGAGTACCACTGGACGCCGAGTATTTCTGGAGGCCGAACAATCTTGGATGCCGAACAATCTTGGATGCCGAGTACTCAGTTGCCTGGTAAAATCTCTAGGAAACATATGCCGAATCCATCAAAATGGATATACCAAAAATCCCAAAATAGAAGTCACCAAAATCGATAATTGTAATCTCAAGTTAAATAGGAAAAATAGGCAAAGTCAAGCTGGTCAGTCGACTGACTGCAGAGGGTCAGTCGACTGAACCAGAAACCAGAAAGTTTCATTTCCTGCAGTCAGTCGACTGACTGCAGAGGGCCAATCGACTGACTGCAGAAAACAGAGACTCTTTGTTTCTGCAGACAGTCCCAGATCGCTCAATGGCTACAGCCAGTCGACTGACTGGCACTGGGAATGTTTTCCAGCCTATCCAAATGAAGAGCAAACTCTTCAAAATTGCGATCGGACGAGCAATGGGCGCTAGGGGTTTATGCCAATCGACAACCCAGCCCTATAGGCTTTCCGATTCACCACCAAAAACATGTTTACAAATCAAAGCTAGGATTTTCAAAGTTTTGACTTCAAAACACAAAAAATTGAAATGTTCACCAAATCAATCCAAATCAAAATCAAATTAACATGAAAAGGTGTTAGGAATTCATACTTAACATCAAAGATAGTTATAGACAAAGATGTGAGATAAAAATCTCACCTTTAAACCCAAAAACAATGAATGAGAAACTTAATCACAAAGGAAAGATCAACACTCCTCACTTCAACCCAAGTAGCTTGAATCTAAGCTCAAAAGAAGAACATTTCCTAAGTTAGGTTTAGGAAATTTCAGAAATTAAAGAGGAGAAGAGATGGAGAAGATGAAGATGGAGCTTACCTAAGCTTCTCTTTGAATTTGGAGCAAGAATTGAAGTTTGTAATTGAATCTAGGGCTTGGAGTTTTAATTTCCTCTTCCTCTCCCCATTTTCAGTTTTAGCAAGAGTTTGAGAAAATAGAAATGAAGTGAGGAGGAGAGGAGAGGGCTGAACTAAGTTATAGAGTGAGTTGGGGTGAAACCCAAACCCAAAGCCCACTTAGAAAACATCAAAATTCAACTTACTCCAAACATATCGAAGCTTATACTCAAAAAAGTTGCAAACGCCATTTTGGACTCAATGGAAGTGGTCTTGAGTCCCAATTCGACTGTTTTCGAAAAGTAGCTTTTCGGACTTTAATCCGATCAACGATTCTATATTTAAATAAAATATTTAAATATTCAATCGTAAAATATGCGGGTTGTTACAGACTCCCCTCCTTAAAGAAATTGCGTCCTCACAATAATTAAGAGGAAAATAAAAAGTAACAACCATAAAAGCATATCAACACAAAAGAAAATTTGAAATAAGAAGTTCACCACAAAGTGCACGAAAGAGTAAGTCCGAATGTGTTTACTCGATGAATTCTCAAGATTCCCAGAGCAAAACCTAGGATTTGAGGACCATTGAACTTTCACAAGAAGGACATTTTTATTTCGAAGGCGTTTAACCTCCGAAGTAATGATACAAATAGAATGTTGCTCATAAGTCAAATTTGGTGAAACTTCGATTTCTATAATTTCGCCGGGCTCAAGAATAAAGTCGGAATCCCTAAGGTATTTCCGTAGATGAGAGACGTGGAATACGTCAAGAATAGCAAAAGAATGAGCTGGTAATAAAAAGGCGATAAGCCACGGAACAAATACGTTCGGTGATGGGAAATGGACCATCATATCGAGGTACTACTTTCTCGATCGACTAAAACGCACAACACCCATCATCGGTGAAACACGAATGAATGTCAATAAAATCTGGACCTAAAACCAGCTTCTCACCGGCTTCAAGCCAACATGAAGGAAATCGGCACAGCCTTCCGTAGAGTGCCTCGAAAGGTGCCATACCAATACAAGATTGGAAGCTATTATAGGAAGAAAACTGAACAAGAATACGATCTTCCCAACTTCCACCAAAATCAAGAACACATGCACGAAAGAAGATCTTCAAGTGTTGATTCACACGCTCTATTTGTCCATCGGAATGAGGACGATAAGCGGTGATAAAATTAAGCTTTGTTCCCAAAGCTTTTGAAGACCCTACAAAAATCCACTAGAAAATAATGGATCACGATTACTAACAATAGAAGTAGGAACTCCATGCAATTAACAGGACATGGAGTTTAGCCAAAAGAGGTACGGTCCAAAAGAGAAGGACGAGCCTCAAGGCTACACAAAACAAGAGATGAACATGAATCGGATTCACGATCTCGAATCTCGCAAGTGGATAAAGTCTCGAGATCATTCCATTCAGATATCATCATAGAAACAACTACTTGTTGCTTTCGCCAAAGGCATCGGCAACACGATTACCCTTTCTGGAAGTATAAAAAATATCAAGATCATAAGATGCAAGGAACTCGAGCCAATGTTGTTGACGCAAATTAAGTTCCTTTTGAGAAAATAAATATTTCAAAGATTTATGATCGGAGTAGAGAACAAATTCCTCACCCAAAAGATAATGACACAAAAATCTAAGAGCGAGAACAATAGCCGTGAGCTCTAAATCATGAGTGGCATATCTAGTCTCGGCAGGCTTTAATTGTTAAGAAGCATATGATAAAACACATTCCCTTAACAAGAGAATGGCACCCAAACCAATACGACTAGTATCGGTAAAAACAATAAAGTCTTGATTCCCTTCGGGAATCGCAAGAAAAAATATCGGAAAAGAGTTCTTTTAAATAATCCTCTTTCTTGAAAATCTAAGACTTTCAAAATTATAATTAACTTTATGCAATCATCTTTATAGAAACATTTTCTTTTTACAAATCAATATATTGTGTCTATCTGTCTCATCATAGCGTTTAGGAAATTCCTATCGATAATGTTGATCAAGCGCATCGACCAGAATTCTTAAAGCACTCAATGGGCAAAACAACACAAAACCATCTTCTATATGATAAACAAGCCTCTTATAAAATTTACAAATATTCTTTGTTCGTTTTAAGAACAAAATCCAATTATATTTATAAATATCTTATTAAAAATATTTGCAAATTTTAAATTTGTTATTTTCATCCATAATCACTAAATATAAGAATAAACTAATCGAGATATTCGTTGAATACTCGATTCACAAAATGGATGAAATAAGGTAGAAGGTTCATCAAATCGAATGACATAACGAACCACTCACAAGAATCATAACGAGTGCGGAATGCGATAAGTGGAATGCTACTCTCCGCAACTCGTAGATGATGAAAACTGATGGCAAGGTCGAGCTGAAAAGACCTTAGCACCACACAATATATTGCTTAAGTGAAAATCCTAAGACAAGCTCCAAAATACCGGAAAATTCACAAACTACTTGAATGAGAGAAATAACACTTTCCTCATCAAGTGGGTTTAAAGAATAAAATGATATCACCAAATCTGGAAATCAAAATCTTTAAAAACAAAAGAAACCTGCTTAAAAAATTGAAGATGTCGAAGATGGATAGTCCACGTTGGACATAGGATATGGCCTTCATAATAATTAATCCAATCCTTTTCAAAAAAAAATCAGTTTCGAAGCCCAAATAACGCATAACATGCAAATTGGCTCGAATAGAAAAATCACAAAAATAATCTTGATATTTTCACAAAGTAAATTGAGTGTTGCGGATCCATCAATCGAATTCGCTATTCTCAATGAAATCATCAAGCCCATAAAATTAAAAAGAGAAAGAATCATCAAGTTCTTTTGATATAAAATAATGAGATGAACCCAATCAAAAAGAACTCGAATAAAATAATCACAAAACAAATGTCGTCAAGGATAGAATGAAAAATACCTTGATTAAGAGAAGTGTTACTAGGCGTTTACACAATATTTAGCTTCCTCATGCCCTTGCTCAAAAGTTTGGGACATGCAGATAAAAGATTACCCGGTTTTTTGCAATAGCGACAAGAAAGGGGTTTCGGACACATATTTGCATAGTGGTCCGTAAAATTACAATTGTAGCATCCTCCATGATTAGGGATTGGGGTCTTTGCTACCAAAGTAGTTTGCTTCACTTTCTTATTGGGATTAGGGCTTTTGAACTTAATATGCCTCTTCTTGGAAATCCCAATATCACTATCACTTCCTTTACAAACCTCTTTATGTCGAAGAGTGATATCCACAAGCTGATTGAAAGGAACTTCAAGTTTCAAAGGTAGAATATTTTCGGGGTTCTCACTCAAAGCACAGATAAACCTTTGATTCTTTACAAGATCCAAAAGTTGTTGGGCAGACATGAATACGCCATCCAGAGAAGGACTACTGGATTGACCAGCACTGGGACTGCCAGATCTAACCATCTCTTCTTCTTTAAGAAAGAAAGAAAAAGAAAGAAGAGAAAAAAGGTTATTCACAAAATGAATATCAAACAAACTTGATTGATAAAACAAGGTATCATAAAAAGAAATAGGATAGAACGGTACGAAGACTTGAATTAAATCTTATGGCACGATTCCTAAGGAAGACTTAGGACAATGATCCTTGCTAGATTATTCTACATTGTTCCGAAGTTTGGCTCTGATACCATGCTGTGAAGCCCCACCTCTATACCCATGCTAGCCAAGGACACTACGGGGTAATGCCGTCGACTAGCGCGAAAAATAAGGCTGTTGAGGAGCGACCATCTGTGTAATTTCTTTGTGCGAGTACCGATATGTCAGAAAATATATCTTACATTTCATTTCTAGAGGAAATCCGACATATCTAATACAAACTAAAAGCTACCACACAGTGGCTAAGTAGTCTTCGGAAACAAATATAGAAATAAACATAACACAAATCAGTCACAGATATTCATATCACAAAGGCGGAAACAGATATGAATATAACACAAAGAAGGTACATCAAAGTAGTGGTAAAACAAGGTCCACTACATCACAATGAATAGATACAAGTGCGAGACAAAAGAATAATTATACATCAAGGAGTCCATATCTCAAATGTATAATAACAAAAACTACTAATCTAAAGTAGTTAGCCAAAAGAATCAGATGATAGTCCCTGATAAGAAATCAAGCGGGAGCACCTGAAATGTCTCGGTCTGACCCGAGTATTATTTAAGAAGAAAATAATAAACGAATCAGTCTAGCTATAATTATCAGATAAAATGAGATAGGATAAGAGATGTGACCAAAAACGTATGATAACAAAGAAATGCCATACTATGTCAAGTATATATTAAACAACAAAGAAAATTCATACAATATCTCCAGAAATCTCATAACATCAAAAAGAATGTCATATTCTTTATATTATTCACCAAGCCACGAATATTGACAAACATATCGTTGCCATTCGCAAAAGTTGGTGAAACATAAATTCCAGAAATCATTAATTAGAAATCCAAAAATCACAAAGGGGAGGCCTATCATAAACGGGAGCATGAAAACTCACCAACACGTGTAACATAAACGGAACGCTATTCCATGGTCGCTAACCATAAACCGAACATCGACGCACCTAGAAAGATACGCCCCATGCACAGTGACGCACCTAGAAAGATACGCCCCATGTAAATTCTAACATCGACGCACCTAGAAAGATACGCCCTATGCAAAGTCGAACATCGACGCACCTAGAAAGATACGCCCCATGCATAGACGAACATCGACACACCTAGAAAGATATGCCCCATACTCCGACTTATTGAGCCGGTTGCTCCACGAACGGTCCAAAGACCATAGGTCGCTAGCCCATAAAAATGAGACGAAGCTCATTAGGACGAGGTACTGTCCCCCACGTGGACAAAGAGACATCGCACATTGCTAGTCTAAATCATAGAATGATCATCATCGATCATCAAGAAGTGTCGATTACACTAAGCTAGTAAATATAAGAGTTTAGCTTCATGTCCCATAACCACTTGCTTAACTCAAATATTTACAAACAGATTGTAGATTTCCACTCGAAAATTGTCACAAGAGTTTCAATCGAACAAGTCAAAGAATTAACCGACGAAGTAAATGCAAGCGTTTCATACCACTTGTTTTGCCAAGCCGTTTAATTAGATTTTCTCGTACGATGAGGTAAAGGTTTGTATATACTAATAGATTAGAAAACGGTTTTATAAACGAGCTTTGTATTAAAAGTAGTGTTGAAATCATTTTGATGAAAGAGTTTGAGTATTTACTACTAGTATAGAAACCTTTGTATTTTTAAAGTGACAAGTCATAGAAATGATTGTAGAAACAATCAATCGTCAAAAATTCACAGACGAAGACGTGAATCAAATCCATAGAAATAGATGCCGAATCCATCAAAATGGATATACCAAAAATTCCGAAATAGAAGTCACCAAAATCGATAATAAATGATAACAACAAATCGGAGAATCATGAATCGATAAAAGTTGGAATCTCAAGTTAAATAGGCAAAATAGGCAAAGTCAAGCTGGTCAGTCGACTGACTGCAGAGGGTCAGTCGATTGAACCATAAACCAGAAAGTTTCATTTTCTACAGTCAGTCGACTGACTGCAGAGGGCTAGTCGACTGACTGCAGAAAACAGAGACTCTCTGTTTCTGCAGACAGTCCTAGATCGCTCAATGGCTATAGCCAGTCGACTGAAGGTAGAGGGTCAGTCGACTGACTGGCACTGGGAATGTTTTCTAGCCTATCCAAATGAAGAGCAAACTCTTCCAAAATGCGATCGGACGAGCAATGGGCGCTAGAGGTTTATGCCAATCGACAACTCAGCCCTATAGGCTTTCCGATTCACCACCAAAAACATGTTTACAAATCAAAGCTAGGATTTTCAAAGTTTTGACTTCAAAACACCAAAAATTGAAATGTTCACCAAATCAATCCAAATCAAAATCAAACAAACATGAAAAGGTGTTAGGAATTCATACCTAACATCAAAGATAGTTATAGGCATAGATGTGAGATAAAAATCTCACCTTTAAACCCAAAAACAATGAATGAGAAGCTTAATCACAAAGGAAAGATCAACACTCCTCACTTCAACCCAAGTAGCTTGAATATAAGCTCAAAAGAAGAACATTTCCTAAGTTAGGTTTAGGAAATTTCAGAAATTAAAGAGGAGAAGAGATGGAGAAGATGAAGATGGAGCTTACCTAAGCTTCTCTTTGAATTTGGAGCAAGAATTGAAGTTTGCAATTGAATCTAGGGCTTGGAGTTTTAATTTCCTCTTCCTCTCCCCATTTTCAGTTTTAGCAAGAGTTTAAGAAAATAGAAATGAAGTGAGGAGGAGAGGAGAGGGCTGAACTAAGTTATAGAGTGAGTTGGGGTGAAACCCAAACCCAAAGCCCACTTAGAAAACATCAAAATTCAACTTACTCCAAACATATCGAAGCTTATACTCAAAAAAGTCGCAAACGCCATTTTGGACTTAATGGAAGTGTTCTTGAGTCCCAATTCGACTGTTTGCGAAAAGTAGCTTTTCGGACTTTAATCCGATCAACGATTCTATATTTAAATAAAATATTTAAATATTCAATCGTAAAATATGCAGGTTGTTACAATATTACTCGGCTCCAAGTTATAATACCAGGCGATGTCACTCCTGAGGTCGACCCTTCTGTATCCTAAAATGAGGCTGCTTCTACTCCTGTCTCTGAAAGCATTTCTCCTAAGGGTGGCAAGGGTAAAAGAGGATCAAATAGGAGAGGAGGCTCTAGAGAGTCCACCCTGAAGAACACCCCGAAGAAGCCCAAAAAAGATGAGAAATAGACGTCAAATTGGCTTAGGTAGTGTGTAGCTAGGTAGCTAGTTTCTTTTTGTTAGCCACAATTGTGCGGGTACGGCCCCCGTTTTTGGCTTTTAGTTTCTGAAATAAACTTGTACTTAGTTTCCAAGTTTCAGTATGTGAATAAAAACTCTTTCATTTCTGTTCAGCTTTTGTGTGAAATTTGTTTAAGTGTTCGAGCTATTATGTTTTCCATTCAATGTACTTGTAATTCATCGCTCATCATTTAAGTTGCAATATCTTTCGGTCGCCCATTGCTTCGGACGTCGATCCGACGAATCCATCACAAGGCCTCCTTTTGGTTGTGGCCTTAAGTTGTATCAAACACTAGGTGTGAGCCACAGTGTTACGCTATCATGTTAAACGGTTAAGCAGTTATACTCCTGCCTCCAGTTTTGGGTTAGTGGAGTTAGTTCGTGGACGGTCATGTCCCATCCATGATGAGTTTATACTCCTTCTGTCTGGTTCAGGCTAGAGTTGGAGAATGAATGGTCGAATTGCACTCATTCATTTTGTTTATACTCTTATCCCAACTCAGGGGATCAGAGTTAGTCACAGGTGGTTAATGATATTCATAATCTAGCCCACACTCTTTGGACTAAAGTTGTTCTGGGAAACGATTGAATCACATTTCCTTTAATTAATTCCCTTGCCCCAAAGTTTGGGGCAAAACTCAAAGAGTGATCGATCATATCACGACCACTTTTATTTTACATTCTTCCCATCGAATCGGAAGATGGAGTTAGTTAACAGATGGTCGAGTCACCCCCATTCTCTGTTTGTACTCCGCCCGTCGAATTGCAGGCAAGAGATAATGGGTGAACGGTCGAGTCACGTTCATTTTGTTTAATTTGATTATGGACCCGAGTACTTGGTTGGCATCAAACTCTGGGTGCTTGTTGGTTTATATTAGGCATATATAGATGTAAGTTGGTCGCATATCACAACTATTATGTTATGCACAAACAGTTCACAAATATGGAGCAAACATAAGATTTTATTGCAAACCGAAAAATAAGTGACAAAGTTTGTCTTATTACATGGCTTTGAGTTCAAATGCAAAAGAAAATTCTAAATGAATACAACTGAATGAAACAATACTAAGTGAAATAGCATTGTAAATGCTCGCTATTCCATGATCTAGGGAGTGTGATGCCATCGACAGTCGCTAGCTTGAAAGTTCCATTTCCAAGCTTTTGAATGATGACATATGGTCCTTTCCATCTCGGACCCATGTTTGAGGGGATAGTAAAGATCCGTTTCAGCACAAGGTCATCAATTTTAAAGGTCCTTGGTCAGACTTTAACATTGTTGTACTCGGCAACTCAGTATCGATGTGCAGCGCTGCCCTCAAGGCAGCTTCCTTGTGCTTCTTATCACCATGTCTAGAGATTCCTAGAGAATATCCCTGTTAGTTCTGGGTCATAGTAAGTCACTCGATGAGAAGGGACTTTAAGTTCTATGGGAATCACGACTTCAGAGCCATAAGCAAGGGCGAATGGAGTGTGGCCAGTCGTAGACTTGTGAGTGGTCCGGTATGCCCATAATGCTGACAGGAGTTCATCAACCCACTTACCTCTGGCCTTTTCTAAACACTTCTTTAGAGTGGACTTTATAATTTTAGTAACAGCTTCGACCTATCCATTAGCTTGAGGCTGAGTAACTTCCACAAATCTTTCTCAATATGATGCCGGCGACAGAAGTCTTTGCACTCGGCACTATCAAATTGGGTCCCGTTGTCCGTTACGATTGCTCGGGGGATACCAAAACGACAGATGACGTTTTGAACCACAAATTTGATTACTTTCTTCATTGTGATCATGGCCAAAGTTCTAGCTTTAGTCCATTTAGTGAAGTAATCGACTGCAATGATGGCGTACTTCGCACCGCCTTTGGAAATCGACAAGGAGCCGATGATGTCAATACCCTAAGTAACAAACGGCCATGGACTGACCATTTGAGTGATTTCCATCAGCGAGGCTCTTGGAATCTTTGCAACCATATTACACTTATCGCATCATCTATCATAATCAGTAGCGTCTCAATTGACAGTTAGCCAGAAATAACCATAGTGGAGTATCTTCTTTGCTAAGGTTTGTCATCCGGTGTAATCCCCACATTCTCCTTCATAGACTTCTCTTAATACTCACTTGATTTCATCGTTGGCGATATACCAAAGTAGAGGGATGGAGAAACCCTTCCTGTACATGACTCCTTCTTGAAGGATGTATCGTGAAGCTTTACGAAGGATCTGTCATTTTGTATTCCTCCATTAGGGAAGGATTCCCCTTTGCAAATAATCTTTAATCGGAGTCATCCATGACTCTTTCTCAGGCTTTGTCTCTAAGACCCAATCAATCTCCATCTGATCAATGCTCGGAGTTTAAGTACTTCAATTGGGACCAAGCCCATTTGTTGTGCATCCCTAGAACTGACCAGCTTGACCAGTGAGTTGGCTTTCTCATTCTATTCTCTAGGGATGTATGTAATGGCATAATGCTCGAAATCGTTTAGCAGCTCTTGGACCTTGTTGAGGTAAGGAGCAAATCGCGCTCCTTTGGCCTTATATTCTCCCCTGACTTGGTTTACTACTAACTGGGAATCATAGAAAATTTACAATGCCTTTACTCTCAGCTCTCTAGCGAGTTTAAGCCAGCGATCAAGGCTTTATACTCAGCTTCATTATTCATTGCAGGGAAGTCAAGTTTCAGAGTATAGAAGAATGAGCATTCTGCAGAAGTTTCCAGTATGACCCCAGCGCTAGAACACTAATCGTTGGATACTACACCCATGTACATCTTCCATCGGATGGTAGGTTCTCCACTGGTCTCCAGAGAGTCGTCCTATGTAGTGAATTCAGTTATGAAATCTGCCAGTGCTTGTCCCTGGATCCACTACAACGATGGCGTACTTTGTTCCATCTTTAGAGATCGATAAGGAACCGATAATATCAATGCACATTTATGCAACTTCCGTCGGTGGAGCTCTCGGAATTTTTTGTAAATATCTAGTACTCATCGCGTTGTCTAGCGTGATGAGTTGCATCTCATTTCACAGTTGGCAAGTAATATAAAGGAACTAGGCCAGCCCGCAGCGAAAGAAATGGGTAAATTTCAAAAAATTTACCATTTTGGATCATTAATGGGCATATGAAGTCTAAATTCATTTAGAACTTTTCTAAGTTTCTTTTAAATAAAACCAATATTTCATTTAATTTATAAATAAAGTTTTACTTTAGTTTAATGTGTATGTAAATTAGAGTATATCAAATATACTCTTATATATATATATATATATATGTAATGGAATGAATGTATCAAATAAATTTATGTTGTGAAATATAAGTGTAACATATAAGAAGTGTATATTTGTGTAACTAAGCATGAGAAATTTTAGAGAAGGAAAACCTTTGATTTTCTTTCTGTTGACATGTATATTAAATTGAGGAAAGATAAGGCTATAAATGTGGAGAGAGAAACCCTTACGTTTTTTCTCTTTTTAATTACATAATGACATATTAAATGGAATTTGCATATGCCTTTGTTGTCCAAGTTTTTTAAGTAATAAAATATAGATGTACAATAATTGATAAGTTTACACATACACATGTTAAAATAAGTTTTCCTATATATATGAGTTTGTTAAAACAAGGATTAACAATTATGATAAAGGTTTCAATTAAGGAAGAGCTTGAAATTAGATTCTACAGTTTCACAAAGAGGTCCGTTTTGATTTAGATTAAAATAACATAAACATATGTGTACATATATATGTATGTATGTATGTATGTATGTATGTATGTATGTATAAATAATTGCAAGTTATGTATTCATTTTAAAATAACACATATATTTATATATATGTATGAAGGTTGCAATTTAAGTAACATATATGTTTAAATTTAATGCTAACAAATTGATTCAATCTTTTAATCTTAGGTATTAAATAAAAGTCTATAACTTTACATAAATGACCACTTATGAATTCTAAAACAAAAGGAAAATTTTACTTTATGACTAGAACAAGTAAATTTAAATCATTTTGGAAATTAACTATGCAACATAGGAAATTAATTTTAATGTATTAAACCACCAACAAATATAGTTTATTAATGTTTATGTATATAGATGTAACAAAATTTTATATACCACATTACGACATAATAAAATATTTTCACATTCCCTTTTTTTACAATTCCAAAACAATGGCAGAAAAAATATCGGACAACTTGGGCATATACAAATTTGTTGTATGATAAATCAGATCTGACTATACAAAAGGGACACACAATAAAACAGATAAAGGATTTGAAGTCAACCATAATAAACATATAGTCAATGGATATATAAATAAGGAAAGATTCAAATTAAATCTACATAATGATCATATAATTAAATGAGATGAACAAAAGGGGATCTAAGTTATATTACAAGATGAATACACAAGATAGAAGAGATATAATATGAATAAATCTAAATCTTTTAAACATGATGAGATAGAAGATATATAATATGAATAAATCTGGACCATTTCAACATGATGAGTATATAAATAAATGAAATTAGAATTACCAAAAATAAAGCCGATGATTTGCACCTTGAATGATGAATCAAATCTCATAGATTCAGAAATCAGCCTCCAGATGTTGCAAGGATCAAGAGGAATAAACCACTTTTCATAATTGATTTTATTTAAATTTGATTTTAGGAATAATTGAAGCCATGGAAGATCTCATATTTTCAGCCATTAGAGAAGGAGAGAACCAGAAAAGTTATAGGAAGAAGAATGAAAAATAAGAAACTCAATTGTACGTACAAAATGAATTAGAGAATATGTTTTATTTGAAAGAAGGAAACTTTTCCCATTCTTTAATTAAAACTTCTCTAATTAATTCTCTTGATTAACTTTTTATTTTCACTCCTATTTCTTTACTTGGTATGGCTGAAAATTACGTGCCATCAAATGACATAAGATTCCATAAATTAATGCATGTAATTATCTTTTATTTAATTACAATGATATCATATATCAATGCGCGCAAATATAACTTTTATAAATGGATTTAAAGAATTACAAATAAATCCCAAACATCAAATAAAATAAATAATAATTAACATTTCTCAAATACTAATTAATTTAATTAATTTACAACTTTTTATAAATTAATTAAATCATGTGGTTTTTACGGAGAATTCATCATTACGGTTGTGCGACTCAAAGGTGTAAATTCAGTCAGCGATTAATACTGAACAATTCAAATATTAATGTTCACACGTCATTTAGTAGGTGGTGTGACATTTTGGCTGAATTCATCGCTTACACGTCTTTTGGTAAAATCCAATTTTACTTATTATAAGCGATACCTAATAGTGACAATTATTTACACCAAATCTCTTCGTCAAAACTATATCACTTTGGATTTATGGAATTTGGTAATGGTCAAAATTCCAATATCATTTACATTCAACTTTATAGTCCAAACACAAAGTCCTTGGTTCAATAATAACAATTATTATTAATCGAAATGCTCTGGCTAGAGACTTTGACTTTGAGTTGACTTCAGTTGACCATGATACTAACCCCATATAACTGAGGAGACGAATCCTCTCTTGAATAGTGCTTCACTTCCACTACTTCCACTCGACCCAACTATAGTCACTCGATGGAATGTCATGCCATGATTTGACTATAATCAAAGCGGAGCTTTCATATTGAAGATCCACAATATTCTCAAGTCGTGATAACTATGTAAATCAATCACATTGATATTTTCTGTTTGACCTTAGCTATATTAACCAACAGAAAACTATCGAGTGAGTCGTTCCATAGTTATCCAATAACTATCAGTACGTAACCCCTAAGTGCCCCCAGCAATCATGACTAATAAACCGCCCAACATTTGGAGAGCGTTACATACTCTAGTCTCAACGGATACATCGATATCCAATCTCGATGCATCTTGACTAAGAACATTTAAAATGGTATATTTGTTTTATTGTGATAAATTACTCACGGTTACAACACTTTGTAACTACTATCACAAAATATGCCATTTATGGATTTTATATTAAATATACTTTTAATTAAATTAATTAATTAATATAACCACATTATATCAAGTATATAATAGAATGAAACACTTTTATTATAAACAAGATTGTTCAACGAGTTAGATATATGTAACAAATTACATAATTACCCCTAGGGCATACTCTTAACTCTATCAATCTTCCACTTGCACTTGGGGTCAATTATGTAATCTTATTCCAACTTCTCCAATCGGTTTTCTCAAAACCAATTGAGTTAGTCCCTTTGTGAACGGGTATGCTATTATGTTTCAGTTATCTACTCTGTCAATCAACTCTCTCCAACGATGATGAACTGCTTTATCACATGGAACAATTTGGAGTATGTCTCTCGACCTCTAATGAGCTCTAAGTTCTATTATGAACCATATCGCGACATTGTTATCATATAACAATGTTATGAGATTCTCAACATTTGGAATCGGCTCAGTTATAAATTTGTGCACTTATAATTTTATATATATTATTTTTTATTGCGGCAATATTCAAGGCGATGTACGTAGCCTTTTTTCATTGAATAAGCCACGGTCTTTTATTTGGAACATTTCCAACTTAAAGATTCTTAACTTGAATTTATTATTGACATACTACACTCAATATGACTTATGAAGTTTGAGTTTGAACACTCCTTCATAAGGAGTTTTTGTTTATGTAAATAATTCTCCAGTATTTTATAAATACATGAAAACACTTCAAACAACCATTTAGTGATATCAATTTGGATTTGATATTTGCTTCATGTATCAAATTCATAAACAAATCACAATATTGTTAACAACACAACATGCATGATAATTCCTTTTTCCAATGCAAAGGAATCAATCTTACATGTTCCATATTAAACATTTTAATAAGGTGTCCTTGCATATCATTTGGGACATTCTCGACATCTTTTATACTTAATATAAAAGACATCATTTATTAATCCAATTTTGAGTATTAAAACAACTAAGGCTGATTTTAACACAAGTACATCGTTAAAATCAACAGCGTGTTGTTTACTTATAATTTAGAAATATCAATGTACCTTTAAACGTTCTTTCTTATGAAAACACGCATCCTCTCAAACTATTTGATATTTCTATCTTATTCAATCTTGATGCTTATAAAATGATACTTTCGTATCATTTCTTGGATCATATCCAAAGACTCACAAACTCAATATCGCTCCCACTGACTTTGAGACATTTTTGGTTAATGTATGTAAACAGCTTACTCTAAATCATTATTTAGACTATTCTATTTCAAATACATATGTACCAAAACACTAGGACTTATAAAGTGATAATTTTGTGAGTAAATCCAAATTGACTTGAACACGTTGAATATCGAATCTATTACATTAATTTCAACAATTGAAATTTGCAATATTATTCTTATCAACATTGCTCATTTAATTCTAACTGCATTATTCTTCCTCATAAAGACACAGTTGAGGTCGATGGATCATATCCCTTCAGTTACAACCACCAAAATCTATATTTTGATAGCTGTTAGCACCAGAATTGGTCACTAACACCCTAGAGTGGATTTGTGTAAAGAGATAAATGAAGG
Organism: Allium fistulosum; assembly: GCA_030737815.1. Lineage (NCBI taxonomy): Eukaryota > Viridiplantae > Streptophyta > Magnoliopsida > Asparagales > Amaryllidaceae > Allium > Allium fistulosum. The sequence goes on from CM060905.1 coordinate 902,969,135, forward strand.
AAGTAAATGGAAACAGAGGAATAACACAATATAATGCAAAAATAACAGTAAAAACGAGAACAGCAGAATTATAGTGGTTCGGCGTAACTGCCTACGTCCACTTTGAATGTAATCTTTATTGCTTTATCAACTATTTTAATACGGATACAATCCACAAAGAATAGCTTGAATTTAGTTTAGAATGAAAAGGAAGTGAGTACAGAAAATTTGCTTGTTTGACTTCGGGTCGGCGGGATAACTTGGGGTCAGCATATCCTTATGAGGTCGGTACACCTTGGGTCGGATATGGTGAGTCCAAGGTCGGTTCGACATTGGATGAAGCACGAGCTACTTCGAATCATTTGAGGACCTGCTTTGGATCGTTCTTCTTGGTTTGGTCACATGGGATCGGTTGCTTGCGTTCGGGCACTTGGGATCGGCTAACTCGGTTTGGACTTTGGAATGGAGGAGTAGGTTAGCATGAGCAAGGGGATGAGTTACTTCCAGTCGTAGCCCAATTTACTTCGAGCTAGAGTGAGGGTTGCTTCGAGTCAACATCCAGAAGACCCCGGGTCGGTTGTGAGGGATCGACATCCAGAAAACAAAGCTCGACGAGGAGCTATCCCAAATTGAAGCGTTGAAGGATGCAGCTCGTGATGAAGGCAAAAAAGTAGCACTTACAGAGGCACCGACCTGAATGCTTTAATGCCAAACCGAGCTTTGCCGACCCCAAGCTATTCTTCCACTACCGATCCCTTTTCTACACCGAACCCTTACAATTATGCCGACCTAATGCCAAATGACCCCTAGGCTCAAAGCAACACCGACCCATGGATATGCCGACCCCTGGTAGTTGATTCATACTGACTCAAAGTCGATGATAAGACGACCCGGAGTAAACGCCCCCATGACTCAATGTAAGCTCTTCCATGACTCGAAGTAAACTGGCTCCTAACCCTACGCCTATCAAGCTCAGTCATAGCTTCTGCAACTACTGTTTTGTAGCCGGGCCAAGGTACTGGGTAACAATAGCGTACTTGGAATTCTTTCGGATTTACGCATCATACCATATAGAGTCAACACTCTCAATGGTTTAATTAAACAATCTAGGATTATATATTTTCGACATTAATAAGAAACTCATAGTTTCTCTTCGATGTGCGAGAATACTTATTGTGATGACCCACCTTTTTAACACCTGAGAACGACACTTAATACATCCATGGAATTCATGTGTCGTTGCCCAAGTATCTGAAAGACGAGTTGTCATGGGGTAAAATATAAGAATAGAACAAAAATCTCACAACGGAATGGTTAAATATATAACATAAAATAAGACGGTACATAAGGTTACTCCCAACATGGAGTTATCAGAGTTACAACAAAAGCACTACTATTAGTCTAGGTGGTTATGACAACCTGCCTTTAAATATACATACATAGATCCAACATCTCATAACAGCGGAAATAAATAGCTAGATAGATAAGGAGCCTCCTGCTCGTCCACCATCTTCAAAAGAGCTCAAAGAAACCTGTCATTTTCAGACTACTCAAATATAAATGAGTACCCGAGAGTTTAGGGAAAACAAACAATTCGGGTCAGACAATAAGTCGGGTATGAGTAAACTCCAAATAAAAAAAATAGAACACACAAAATAACCGATGAGACCACGTCGCAAAAATGCAAAACGGGTTTCCCCTCACAAGGACAACATCCAAGCATAAAAGAATGGACACAAATAATTAAACACCGTGAAGAGCGCAAGACGCTTCCCAATGCAATTAAGAAAGAATCATCCAAAGGTTTGAATCAAAAATAAGGAAAAGGAATTTTTCCAATAATGACTAGGAGGGTGCGCCTCCCTTATCGAAAGTATACCTCTAGAAAATATACTTGAGAACTACGATGGTTCTCGGAAACCTCTAAGCCAGACCCTGCCAACCTTACCGAGTATCCGAGTATTTAACACCTCCATGCGCATACAACTGAAACCAATCTAGAGTAGATGTGACAATACCCTAATGGGAGCAACCCCACATAGCTTGGCCCACACTCACTCTTTATTTAGTCGTTTCCGATAAAGGATATCAATGCTCTAAATGAGCAACAAATTGTCTTAGATTGACGAAACAAAAACAAAAGGAAGAAGGGTATCAAAATTGATAGTTAAGATATCAATTATCGGGGATAACAAAACGATCGTATGTGGAAATTAAATCTTATACTCTTTCAGTGCTTGGAAAATATCCATATACTTATCTCATCGGTATAAGTATATTCACAAAACAATGGGAGGATTTCATATTTCAAAAGCATATTTAATGGGTCAAAAACAATTGTCTACAAGAAAGGCGAATGTTTTCCATACCATCATAATTATAAAGATCGTTTATGGAAATCAAATCTCCTACACTTGTCACGTTACCGATATTCTCGACTTACTCTATCCCTCGCTCAGAAAAAAAGCAGTAAGTCGGGGCACTAGTTGCTCCGAACCTTGCCTAGACACTTCGGTTCTAGATCTCACAAATGAAGGATCAATCTACTCATCGGCTTTTAGTGTCAAGTATAGGACTACTTACTTTCCATAAATAACCCATTTAAATCACTATATAAATTTCAAAGCTCCTTTAAAATACTTTAAACCAAGATTTAAAACTTCCATTCAAATCATAACTTAAACCCATCATATTTAAAGGAGAATACGACCAAGAGGGGTAAAGCTCGCTCTTAATCAAATGAGATAGCTAAAAGGGGTGTTATTTCCTTTTAACCAAAAAGTCACTAAATGTCAATCCTAAGTTAAAAGGTGGTGTAAATTCCCTTTAACTAAACGTCAAGGTTATTTCTCATAAACTGGTCGAGCACAAATCAAACAACCAAACAAGAATAATAACAGACCCATTATTATTAACAATTTACAATCAATAGTTAACACAACATTTATTAAAATGTGAATGAGTCAAAGGAAAGAGATTAAGATTACACTCACTGTTAAATAATTAAATTATACTCACAGAATAAGTTATACCCACTAAACTATGAAAACAAGGAATATACTCACATAATAAGTTATACCCGCTAAACTATGTAAACAAGTAATATACTCACAGAATAAGTTATACCCACTAAACTATGATAACAAGGAATATACTCACATCTTATTTGCTTTGCTGGAGACTTGGAATACTTCGCCTTTGATAATGAAATTTAATTCTTTTCTTTAGTTTGTGAATGAATTAGAATGAGATATGGACTTGGCTATCTATAGGAGAAGAGAAGGGTACTTTTGTAATTTTCTATAGCCTAACCTGATTCGACCAGATTTTGGTCCAATAGAAACCAGCCTTACGGCCTAATTTGATTCGACCACATTTTGGTCCAATAGAAAACATCCTTATGGCTTAATTTTATTCGACCACATTTGGTCTAATAGGAATCCTTCTTATCAACTACGGCCTAACCTGATTCGACCAGATTTTTTGGTCCAATAGCAACCATCCGCATGGCATAACCTGATTCGACAAGATTTTGGTCCAATGACAACCATCCGTGTGGAATATAATAATCATTATGCTATTTTTTTTTATTAGGCAAGTAACTATACTATTCTGTTTTATTAGGCAAGGTTAATTATTCTTTCTTGTTTTATTAGGCAAGTAATTATAGTATTCTGTTTTATTAGGAAAGTAATATACTATTCTATTTTATTAGGCAAGGTTAATAATTCTTTCTTGTTTTACTAGGCAAGTAATTATACCATTCTATTTTATTAGGCAAATTCTTTTCTTAAGTAATCATTCTCATTTGGTTTATTAGGCAAACTTATTCTTAAATAAATCGGTACCCCTAACTGCCTTATAACTCGAACCGTCTTTAAACTAACATTGTACATCGGTTTTAAAAATCCATTTGAGATGTTTTATCCTAAAATTTATTTTAGATATAAAATCCATTATTTAATCATTTATAAACATATTAACTATTCAAGTTCAAAGTGATTAAATTATGGGTCGTTACATCCTCTCCTCCTTAAAGGAAATTTCATCTTCGAAATTAATCGAATAAACTCAAGATATCAAAGAAACCCAAATGTTATCATATATACCACACAAAGATACAAGGAAAGTGACCTCAACACAACTGGTGAGTACACTAAAAAGAAACAACAAAATACAAACAAAACTATATCAACTCGAGATAAGAATCCCTAATATTTTCCTCGGTTTCTCAAGTACAATCTCTAACATCTTCAGTCCACTGAACCTTAACAAGATTCACAACCTTCTTCTTTAATCACTTTATATCACAAGCGATGATACTAATAGGCCGCCTAAGAATGGTTAGGTTAGTCTGAACCTCCAAATCAACTTGTTGTCCCTGTTCTACTATCATCGAAGGGTCGTGTACATACTTACGTAAATGAGATACGTGAAATATGTTGTGGACATCTGATAGTCGATCTAGTAACTCCACTTTATATCAAGTTTACCAATCCTGTTCAGTATGGGAAAAGGGCCAATATATCGAGGGGCTAACTTCCCTGTCTTCCCAAACCTCACAACACTTCTCAGAGGAGAGACTTTTACAAATACCAAGTCCCTGACTAAGAACTCTAGATCGCTACGCCTTTGATCTGCATAACACTTTTGCTGATCTTGCTCTTCCTTCGTCTTTCTTCTAATATCAACAACCTTCTCATTCACTTCTAAGATTATGTCGGGTCTAAGAACAAGTCTATCTCCAGATTCAACCCAACACGAAGGAGAATGACATGAACGACCATAAAGAGCTTCGAAAGGGGCCATACCAATGCTTGCTTGATAACTGTTGTTGTAAGTGAATTCGACAAAGGGTAAATGATTTTCCCAAGAACCACTGAAGTCTAGAATGCATGCTCGCAATAAATCTTCCAAGATCCGGTTCACTCTCTCCGTCTGCCCATCTGATTAGGGATGGTAAGCTGTACTTAGACTTAGCTCAATCCCTAAAGCAGTCTGCAGTCCCTTCCAGAACCTACTAGTGAATATCGGGTCTCGGTCACTTACAATACTATGAGGAATCCCCTGGAGTCTCACAATCTCCTTCACATACAAACTCGCCAGACTCGTAGCAGTCCTAGTCAGCTTAACAGGAATGAAATGGGCACTCTTGGTCAGTCGATCGACTATAACCCAAATGCCATCGTTACCTCTTCTTAACCTAGGAAGCCCATCACTAAAGTCCATAGAGATCTGCTCCCACTTCCACCTTGGGATCTCAAGTGGCTGAAGCAATCCAACTGTCTTCCGCTGGTCACTCCTAATCTGCTGGTAGCTTGCACAATGACTCACAAAGATTGAAATATCTCGCTTCATCCCCTTCCTCTAGAATACCCTCTTCATATCTTTGAACATCTTGGTCACTCCTGGATGAAAAGATAACTTTGAATGGTGGCATTCGGCTAACACTTCTTTCCTAAGTCCATCAAAGTCTGGAACACAAATACACCCATTCATTTTCAATATGCCTTGGAGATCAATCTCAAAGCTAGAAACAACACCTTCTTCAACATCCTTCTTAAGTCGAGCCAAAATAGGATCTGCCTCTTGACTGGATGCAATTCTCTCTAACAATACTGGCTTAATTTCTAGGTTTGTAACCATTGCTACATTTCTACTCAGTGCATCAGCAACGGCATTTGCTTTTCCAGGGGTATAAAGAACCTCTAGATCATAAGAAGCGAGAAACTCCAGCCATCTCTGCTGCCTCAAATTCAAATCTTTCTGGGTAAAAAGATACTTTAAGGATTTGTGGTCCATGTATAACTCGAACATTTCACCCAAAAGATAATGCCTTCACATCTTTAGTGCGAAGACAACAGCCAAAAGGTACAAATCGTGCGTAGCATAATTTTTCTCATGCGGCTTTAGTTGTCGACTCGCATAGGCAATAACTTTCCTATGATGCATCGGAACTGCTCCCAATCTGGTTCCACAAGCATCTATATACATGGTTAAACCTTCGCTCCCATTTGGAATGGTTAAAACATGAGCGCTAGTCAACTTCTCTTTCAATTCATTGAATGCTTGATCACACTTAGAAGTCCAAACGAACTTAACATCTTTCTTTGTTAACTTCGTCAGATGAGAAGCAATCTTCGAGAAGCCTTGATAAACCTACTGTAAAAACTAGCCAATCCCAAGAAACTTCTAACTTCCATCGCGCTTTCGGGCTTCTTATAGTCTTGAACTGCAACAACTTTAGCTGGGTCCACCGATATGCCTTCTCCCGAAATAACATGCCCTAGAAATCTAACTTCGGATTTCCAAAATTAGAACTTGGAAAACTTAGCCTTCAACACATGGCTCCTTAAGGTATCGAGTACGACACGGGGATGATATTTGTGTTTCTCCTCTATCTTTGAATAGATAAGAATGTCATCAATAAAGACGAGAACAAATTTATTGAGAATATCTCAAAATACTCGATTCATTAAGTCCACAAAATAAGCGGGCGCGTTAGTCAATTCAAATGGCATAACTAACCACTCATAGAAATTTTCTGGAGTCCGAAAAGCTGTTAAGGGAACACTCTCCTCTGCCACTCTTAATTGGTGGAAACCGATGGCAAGATCTAATTGAGAAAATATCCGAGCACTGTGGAGTTGTTCAAATATATCGTCGATCCTTGGCAAAGGATATTTATTCTTGATAGTCCTTTTGTTCAACTCCCAATAGTCTACGCATAACCTTAGAGAATTGTCCGTCTTTATAACAAAGACGACTGGCGATCCCCAACTCGAGGTACTACATCGGATCAAGCCCTTCTACAACAAATCATAAGTCTGCCTTTCTAACCCCCTCTTCTCTTTCGGAGCCATCCTTTATAAGGGTTGTACAATAGGTCTGGTTCCCGAAACCAAATCAATACGGAACTCGACTTCAGGGTGAGGAGGTAAACCTTGCACCTCATCAAAATATCTGTGAAATCTCGAACAACCGGCACATCTCCTAGCTCCGCTTTAGCCACTTCGAGTGAATAGAGAAAACTGCTCATTAACTTCTTAGGCTCTCCACAACTAATATCAACACCAACATCTCTGGCATCACTAACTCTGACGAGCCTTCTACCACAATCCAAGATAGCTTTAAACTTAGATAACCAATCCAATCCCAGTAACACTCCAAAACCCATAAACCCAAGAACAAAGAAGTCAAAAGGAAAGAGATGATTTCGACAAGAAATAGGTACATTTAGACACATAGTGTCAAGATTTGTCGGACCTCCAATTGAGCTTGACACACAAAGAGGATTAATTATGATAACATATTTAAGGTTTAGTTTATCCATTAGATCATAAGAAATAAAAATATAGGAAGCTCCTGTATCAAATAACACCCTTACAGGAATATCATAAATGGATAATGTACCTTGCAACACTTGCTTCCCTTTTTGATCTGAAGAAGTGGATGGTATCTCTTCAATGGTAAAAGTCTGTCCTTGAGATCACTTTTTAGGAAAAGGGCACTCATTCTTCATATGTCCTGGCTGGCCGCAATTAAAACATGTGGCAATTGGGAAATGATTTGCAAAGTGGCCCATCTTATTGCACTTGAAACAAAGAATGTTGACCAAGTTGGTCTGCTTCTTTTATGCTGGAGCGCCATCTTCGGGTTTCTTCCCTGCGCCTTGCTTCTTTCCCTTAAAATTACGCTTGAAGTTTGGCTTTTCTTCAACTGGTATAACTGATAAAGGCTTGGCACTTACTGCTGGTACTACACCCTTCTGGACTCCTTCATTAATATCAAGAGCCTCAAACCTCAAAGCCATGCTAATAATATTGGTGAACGTACCCATAAGATGATTGGTCATTTCACGATGGAACTCTGGTCGCATTCCATTCACAAACATTTAATTTTTCTTGAGCGGTATGTCTATCAATCCAAGTCCAAAATGGGATAAAGCATTGAACTTATGCTCATACTACGACACAGTCATATCACCCTGCTTTAAGTCAATGAAACTTCTAAATAACTGAGTTCTTCCGACATCTGGAATAAACTGTGCTTCAAAAACTTCCTTGAACTGGGCCCAAGAAAACTCCTCCACCAGAGTACTAGCTATTTTTGAATCCCACCAATCCATCGCCGACTTTTAAAGTTGTCGTGATGCCAACAGCCGTTTCTCTGCATCCTCCAACCGAAGATCTCAAAATATTCTTTCACAAGTTCGAAGCCACATCTGCACTCCAAGAATATCTTCAGTCCCATAGTATGGTTTCTCGCCCAAAGTGGTAAAATTCTTACACAAAGCCGCAAAGTTCATAGGGGTCTGAACTTGCACTACCATTTCCTCTACCGGATCTACAGCTGACATAGTAGCATTTCTAGGTACCCGGCCATTGGTAGCCATGCTAGTTCCAGATCCTCTTCTCCCTCCTCTTCTTGTATTCATTTTCTATTATCTGAACAAATAATAGGTATCTTTGGAATACAAAAATAGGATTAAGATGGTTTAAGGAAATAACACCAAAGGATCTAAAACGAGACTTTAGAGAATAAATATTATTATTACAAAAATTACAAATATGCACTCTCAAGATTAACTCATTCTAGGGCATCACTTACCCTATCTCTAATGAGTTGTACCCCAATTAGGCTAAGGTGTTTGCTCAACCAAAGCTCTGATACCAACTGTGACGACCCACCTTTCTGACCCTTGAGAATGACACTTAATACATCCATGGTATTCATGTGTCGTTGTCTAAGTATCTGAAAGACGAGTTGTCATGGGGTAAAATATAAGAATAGAACAATAATCTCACAACGGAACGGTTAAATATATAACATAAAATAAGACGGTGCATAAGGTTACTCCCAACATGGAATTATCAGAGTTACAACAAAAGTACTACTATCAGTCTAGGTGGTTATAACAGCCTGCCTTTAAATATACATACATAGAGCCAACATCTCATAACAGTGGAAATAAATAGCTAGATAGATAAGGAGCTTCCTACTCGTCCACCATCTTCAAAAGAGCCCAAAGAAACCTGTCATTTTCAGACTACTCAAATATAAATGAGTACCCGAGAGTTTAGGGAAAACAAACAATTTGGGTCAGACAATAAGTCCGATATGAGTAAACTCCAAATAAAAAAAATAGAACACACAAAATAACCGGTGAGACCACGTCGCAAAAATGCAGAACGGGTTTCCCCTCACAAGGACAACATCCATAAAAGAATGGATACAAATAATTAAACACCACGAAGAGCGCAAGACGCTTCCCGATGCAATTAAGAAAGAATCATCCAAAGATTTGAATCAAAAATAAGGAAAAGGAATTTTTCGAACAATGACTAGGAGGGTGCACCCCCCTTATAGAAAGTATACCTCTAGAAAATATACTTGAGAACTACAATAACTCTCGGAAACCTCCAAGCCGGACCCCGCCAACCTTACCGAGTATCCGAGTATTTAACATCTCCATGCACATACAACCGAAACCAATCTAGAGTAGATGTGACAATACCCTAATGGGAGCAACCCCAAATAGCTTGGCCCCTACTCGCTCTTTATTTAGTCATTTCCGATAAAGGATATCAATGCTCTAAATAAGCAACAAATCGTCTTCGATTGACAAAAAAATAACAAAAGGAAGAAGGGTATCGAAATTGATAGTTAAGATATCAATTATCAGGGATAACAAAACGATCGTATATGGAAATTAAATCTTATACTCTTTCAATGCTTGAAAAATATGCATATACTTATCTCATCGGTATAAGTATATTCACAAAACATTGGGAGGATTTCATATTTCAAAAGCATATTTAATGGGTCAAAAACAATTGTCTACAAGAAAGGCGAATGTTTTCCATACCATCATAATTATAAAGATCGTTTATGGAAATCAAATCTCCTATACTTTGTTTGTACCAAAAATGGGCACAACACTCTTCGGGAGTTATTTGAAGAGATAAAATGAAGATTATAAATGTGAAACAGAGGTTATCTAACAAAAACTCCAACAAACAGAAATGTAAAATGCACAGACAAGCAATTTAGAGTGGTTCGGCGTATGGCCTACGTCCACTATGAAGTTTTGATGATTTTATTGATTCTCTTTCAATGATTACAAGCGGTTACAGCAATGAACAGCGGATTACAGATTAGAATTCGAAATTGACAGGAAAAGTAGGATGCAAGTCTCAATCCGGCAGAGTCTGGACACTTCAGAGAAAAAAGATCCTTTTTCTGTTGATTCTGGGGCTCTATTTATAGGCGTAGGAGGCTCAAATCTCGCTCAAACTCCGGGAGACTTGGTCTGGCACGTGAGGGGACCCACTCGACCAACCTCAGAAAGTTTCGAGTCTATCTGTGATCGATATGAAGTCATTTCGTATCGATCAAGATGATCTCCAATTGAGCTCAAATTTGGTGAACATGATCCACAGTATGTATGCAAGCTTCCCTGAAAATTTCGTTGTATTTGGATCAGTGGATTTCAAGATATGGTCTATACGAAACGAGATCTCTCGAAGGCTGTTTGGTTCGTCCCCACGGCTTCGAATCGATCCCCCCCTGCATCGGTTGCTGCACATGCTTCTGAAATGAGGTGGCGTGCGCACTTCGTTTCGATCCAGTATTCGCTCCGCATTGACCGTTTCGATTCCATGGATCTCGCCTCGTTTGTTTCGATGAATGGCACGTCATCCTAGTTTATAGACTCGTTGAATATGAATGGCACGTCACCTATTAATGGATACGAGTCTAGACCGATGCGAACTCGATGGGTTCGAATAAAGGAGGTCCGATGGATGCGAAGCAGACGTTGGCTGATGGATACGAAGCGCTTCAACCGTTGATGTGTACGAAGTCTATCGATACGAGCTCGATGGATTCGAACATGGCCACTCCTGATTGATACGAACTCATGGGAGGTAATCGATGCGAAGTAGGTGATCTGCCGATGGACTCGAATGAAACCGAGTCGAACCTGGGTACTTCGATGGATTCGAAGTTGATCGACACGAATCTTGATCGATTCGAACTAGAGCTTCGGTGATGGATACGAATGCGCCCAGAGTGATGGAAACGAAAGAGCCCAGAGTGATGGAAACGAAATCTGGGCTTCTCCCTTCAACTTGAATCGATCATAACTTGAGCATGTGAACCCGGATTGATCCGAAATTTGAGATGTTGACTTCTATGATATTTTTTGTCATGTCCTATCAATTGTAGCTCAATCTGGCATCAAACAAAATTCAGCGATATCCATGGCGAGCTATCCCTATCCTCTAGTCGATTCCTTGGTGTCCTGGCCTTACCAAAAGGCGGGATAACATTTGCCCCCCAAAGTACGTCTTGTGAAAACATGACGTGCTTTGAAAGGCCACAAGTTTGCGAGTCGTCATCAGCATTTGTCGTCATTGAACCTCGCATTGATTCCTTCTTGAACTGGCTTGAAACTTGAGTTGAAACGATGTCTGATGATCGCCTTTTACCACCTTCTTGTATTGATCCCCTCATGAATCAATGTTAAAAGTTGGGAAACCTTTCTTCGTATCGATGCGGGCTGATTCGATGGATACGAAACGATTATTCGTATTGATGGATTATAACAGATACGAATCTTGTGATCGTATCGATAAGCCTGCATCGTTGAGATTGATGGTTCACAAAACGTGTGCTTCGAATCAATGGGGTCCATTGTCTTCAGGTGGCTTCTCTGCGCATCTCGAATCAGTGAAGTCTGGTGGGTTCGAAACGGGCCTTCGCTTCGACGCGCCGTTTGACTGGTTGCGACCGGTCAGGTTGACTGGGAGTCGAATTGACTCGGTTCCACCCTAGACTCCATATAAATACCTGGGACTTAGCCCATTTTTTCACTTTTTCACCTTCTGTTTTTACTGTTGCCTCTAGCCTCTTGCGATCGACTCGGGAATAGACAACAGCTTCACACTTTCGATTCGATCCAATTCGTTCCTCCAGATTTTCGAATCCAAACTCCAAACTAGGTAGGCAACGGTGAATTTAAATGACGAAGTTACCACGGATTCGTTCTCTCTTTATCGATCTGTCGTTCTGGCAACTGGTAAAACCAGATCTGGCTTGAAGCTATGATGGCCATGGCGATTTATACAGATTGGAGAAGAAAGGACGGAGAGGGCGATCTTGAATCGATATGGGGGTTATGTTCGAATTGACGAGAGCGATGAGATTTTTCCTAGATTTCGCATCGATTCTTGGAATGGACTGGTGTCAATGCCGTTCGAATCAATGGCTCGGGCAGTTGATCGTACCGATACGAAATGATTGATACGACCGAATAATTCGTACGAATCCCTTAGCTTCGGATCGACACAAACTTTGCGCCTACGATCGATACGAAAACCATTGACTCTAGTGTCATCGATGTCAACCTGAAACTTCTCAGATCGATACGAATCAAGCAACCAAGGACCGATGTGAAGCTATCCCAGTCCAATCGATACGAACTTAATCCCTGATAATCGATTCGAAATAGGCTTACTGGTATCGATTCGAACTGATACATTGATGGATTCGAACGAGTTCTATCTGACCGATTCAAAATGACATCATGATGGAGTCGAGTAAACTTCATTCTTGACCATAATCCTAACGAGCTTCACTCCTGCATACCTTGACCCTCGATTCCGACGAGCTTCTACCTTGCATAATTGAACTCGACCACAGGACTGCATATTTGACTGCCTTTTGAAGCTCGTCGACGGAACTGTAACTTAATGAATATATAATGGACTTACACTTGAATCAACCATCTAGCATTCGGATTGTGTGGTCATGACGGTCACTTCCAGGCTGACTTTCAAAGTTTTGCCGTTTACACATTTCGGCTTATTTCACAGAATTTGCTCAAGTCACGCACGACATTTGCACTGCACAACACACACTTTACACGGGAGAATGCACGGGCTTTTTATCATCTAATGATGGTTTCTCGTGAGTTAGCCAGTTATGGAACCGTCAGGTTCGCAGCAGCAAGAAACTCAGAATCTTATCCCTCCCAGACTTGAGATTCCGGACATCGAGGCCGAAGCTATTGGTCCAGCTCCGGATGAGTTGCCCGATGCGTCCTTCATTAATAGTCCACCTGACTCTGTCCCGTCCAACATCTCAAAAGATATGCTAGGGAGAATATGCTTGAGGCATGGCTTATCGTTGAACGATGTAATGTTGCCTGGACCGGACGACAGACCACACAATCCCCCGGAGGGGTATACTGCCTTTAATCGACATGCATGCGCAGCCGGTACACTTCCTCCGTTCAACGATTATATAAGAGAAGTGTTGGCTTACCTGGATATTGCTCCGTCTCAGCTACATCCGAATGGATATGCTTCACTCAATGGCTTGTTCATCGCATTTATGGAATACCTCTACCGGCCTCCCCGCCCGACCGAGATAAGATACCTCTTCAATTTCAAAAGTCGAACTGACAGCCCATCTTTTACATTCTTGGAGTTTGTAAGAAACTGCCAAGTTGTCACGGGGTCATGGACTAGGCTGAGCTACTTCAAGTCAGAGTGGTTCTATGTCCGATGTCCGCCGGGGTTTGCCAGAAGATGGCTATTTAGACGTAAGCATTGTCTTTTTCCCAAGTAATTGACGGGGCAATTTTTGAATGAAACTAAACTCATATCTCCTATTCCTTTTCTTTCAGCAATAATCCAGCGACCTGAAGGTGGCTACTATAAAGAGATAGTTCGTGTCCTTCAAGAAATCCCTAGCGAAGAAAGGAATATCGAATTGCTACTGACGGACCAGAACCTTAGAGTTCTTGGGTTGATCGGGCGGAGGTAGAGCATAAGGCTCGATGGTGCATTAAAGACCATCTCCAGAGAAAAGGTCAAGCGGAAGAAACCCAGGGTTGTGATAATTGAGGAACCCGATTCCGAAAAAACTCATACCGACGAGGAACCGTTGGTCGGACCCGTTAATGCAACCCCGGATTCCGATGCGAAGAGGAAAGGCAAAGCAGTGGCCTTAAAACAGCCTAAGTCCGGGAGGCGGAAGTCTGCGGTTTTACACCGTCCTCTACCAGGAGTTAGAATTACGGAAACACCTTCCCTGCAAGCTGAAAATCAATTCGGAGGGCCTGCTGACTCTCCAATTCCGGACATCGAGCCCGAGCAACACGACGTTGAATTCGGTGGACCGCGACATATTGTCGATGTTAGCGAGGCTCTTCCTGCCAGTGCGATTGACACTTCTGGTTGGTCCGGGGGGTTACACATTCACACACTCTTCACGGCACAACACATTTTCCTAACCGTAAACAACATATTGCAAACGGCTACTGATTTTTCGTGGTTTGCTTTTCAGGTACGATGTCTGGGCAAAGTTCTGTGCTTGGTAGTTTGCACAACAAGCGCCGTTATCATGAGCCACGCAGGAGAGATGGCGAGAGGGATTATGACTCAGGACACTCTGTTCAGGAAATGTCTGATAGAGACAGGGGATACGTTCACCGATCCCGATCTCGCTCTCCTCCTCCCAGGACCTCCGCACCTCCTACGGTAGCAGCTGTTCGTCCTCCTGAAACGTCACGGCCTAGGCCACCTCCTCAAGCTTCGAGGCTCGATCCTCCACGCAGGACTGAAATAGCCACCTCTTCGGCTACCACACCGGTCCCGACTGACGCGTCCAGTGAAGGAGCGCTTAAATTGGCACAGATGAGGAAGGAATTTCCCGACATCTGCTTTGATGGTTATGTCTTCCCTCCGCACTTGAGGAGAATTCCGCCAACCGCTGAAACCACTATCCATGATTATGTTGCGGACATCTTCTTCCAGTACAGGGAATGGGGACGGGCCGCGAGGAAAGCATCCAAAGTGGCATTCGATCGCGGCGTCACCATTGAGAAGCTTGAGAAGGAGTTGGGTCACAATGACCGAATCATAAAAGCGCTCAACGCGGAGGCCGAGTCTTCTCGTAAATCTGAAATGGAGGCCCTAAAAAAGGTTGATGAAGTAAATGCTGCCATGACCAGGATGAAGCAAGAGCATTATACCGCCATCGAGGACATGGGTCATAGGAACACCACCATTACCGCCGAGAGGGATGCCGCTCTTAAGGAGCTTAATGAGCTGAAATCAAAGTTCTCCGAGATGGCGAAGGAGAAAGACGCAGCCAATGTCTCTGCGCAGGAGGCCTGTGATCAGGCAGTGACGCTCCGAAGGGAGAAGGAAGCGGCTATGCAACAAGCTCGCGAAGCTGAGGCTGGGGTTGACGAGAAGGTACGGCAGGCGGAGGCCAGGATTGAGGCCAAGGTAGAAGAGCTACTCGTCACTTACAATGCCAATGTGCTAAGGCACCGAGATTTGACATGGCTTGACGATTACCCCACGCATCTCTATAACGCCTGGAACTTACTGGTTGATGAGGAGAAGTCTGGGCACCCTGATGAAGCCCTTGATGAATTCGAGCTGGAGAACCGCATCCTCAATGATGACGAAAAGAAGGTTCTCCACGACTCCATGATTTCCCACGATAAGGAGAGGCTTGGTGCCCAGACTCAGGACGTTGGATAAAGCTCTGGTGTGGAGCACCATGTTACGAGTTCTGAGATAATCGTGTCATCTCAATCTGAGCCAACTCCTATGATCGACTCCCAGCCTATTCCGGCATATGACCCAGACCGACCGCATCTATCTCCTATTAAGGAGTTTCCTTCCGAAGTCGTTCAGACGACCCCGAACCAAACCGAGGAAGGTACTTTGAACTAACATTTTGTATACTTGGATTGGAGGGTCTGTGTCGAAGTGTACATTAACGACATGTTCTTTTTCTTTGATCAGTGACGGAAGTTGCACCAGCTGCGCCTTTCACCGCCCAAGAACCAGGCCAAGTGCCAGAAGCCATCATTTCTGAGGCGACTTCCGTCGCGGCAATGGCACCAGTCGGAGTAACGCAGGGGAGCTCACTTTCTTTCGATGAACAGATGATAAACAAGCTCCTCGGCCGTCAGAGTGATCCTTTTGCGGACCTTCCGTTTGGCCTGGGTGGATTCTCGTCTACTTCTGACACTTCAACTCAGACTATCACAACCCGTAGCGAGGCCAGAGCACAACGGGAAGCGGCGATGTTGGCCGAGATTAATGCCGAGATGGCGGCCGCGGCGCGTGGCGGCAGCGTAGATGGCGGAGCATCAACACAGTGCCCCACTCCTCTTATGATTGTGTCTCCTGGGGGCATGCTTATTGATACTAATGTACCAGTCCCTCCTCCGGCTGCGGAGTCTGTTCCTCCAACTCCTCCTGGGGGAAGCATTCCTATAGAGTCCAGCTCGGACGAGGACGTCGACATTATGCCTTCACCTGAGGGGAGCCTGCCTAAGGAGAAAGGTTCCAAGCGAAAGGGTACTGGTGGTTCCAGTAGCTCCTCGAGGAAGAAGAAGTTGAGGAAGCAGAAGGATTAGACACTCCTTTTAGGCATACTTTTCTTTTTTTGTAGTCAGGGATTTTGTCACTTTTCTTTGTTCCCTTTTGTAGGCCGTGTTTAGATGCGGGTTCGGCCCCTGCAAGTAGGAGTATTTTGGAAAGGCTCATGTATGAACCGTAGCTTTTGATTTAGTTGAAAATAAAATTTTGTCTTCTAGTTTCAGCTTATGTTCCTTTCTATGCTTGAATATTGCAGTGTTCGAACTTTGGTCCGGTGTACTTGCATTATCTTATTGTTTCGAGAACAGCTCATTTTACTTGTTAAGTATGGAAATCTCGGACTTGAGTTGTGATAGGGGATCGCATCGGAGCTGAGCATCGCATAGTTTCGGGTAATGATTAACATTTGCCTCTGCCCCCAGTTCCAGGGTTAAGTTGTGATGATCAGCTTGTGATTGCATCAAGCGAGGACCGAGTGGTCGAACTACACTTGTTCTCTTATGAATTGTTTCATCCACTCTCCGGGGATATATGTCATCTCGTAAGCGGTTGTTCGCACTCTGGGAACACGGAGTTGACTGATGTTTGTACTCCGTCCCGCACTCTAGGAGCACGGAGTTGGTCATTTATACTCCGCTTTGCACTCTGGGAACACGGAGTTAGTTGTTTATACTCCGTTTCACGCTCCGGGAACACGGAGTTGATTGATGTTTATACTCCGTCTCACACTCTGGGAACACGGAGTCGAATGTTTATGCTCCGCTTCGCACTCTGGGAATACGGAGTCGAATGTTTATACTCCGCTTCGCACTCTGGGAATGCGGAGTTGATTGATGTTTATACTCCGTCTCGCACTCTGGGAACACGGAGTCGAATGTTTATACTCCGCTTCGCACTCTGGGAATACGGAGTCGAATGTTTATACTCCGTCTCGCACTCTAGGAGTGCGGAGTTGAATGTTTATACTCCGTCTCACACTCTGGGAGCACGGAGTTAAGTGTTTATACTCCGTCTCGCACTCTGGGAGCACGGAGTCGATTGCAGGATTGTCGTGTGTCAAATCCATCAATATTGGTGTAATGGCTTGCCCCCGAGCTCGGGTTCCACCTAGTGAGTGGCCGGTCATATCGCAGCCACTCTCCGTTTGAATAAGTCCCATAGTGTGATGGGATTTATCTCTTCGTGCATCGTGATGTCGTATATCGTACTTAATGAATCACAGCTCTGGCTCGAAGAAGTGGCATTTTATTGCTGAAATAAGAAAATGCGGCAGAGTCAGTTGCCTTATTACAAGATTCAAATTTCGAAATGCAGAAACAAATTGCTAAATAGAATGAAATAAATAAAGCCTGTCATATGTAATAGCGACGGAGACTTTCGTTGTTCCAAGCCCTCGGCAAATCGAGACCGTCAACGGTCGACAGCTTGAACGTGCCATCTCCGAGTCTTCGTGTAATCACATACGGCCCTCCCCAGTTCGGCTTCATGTGTGAAGGAACGGGGTAGACTCTCTTGAGCACGAGGTCGCCGAGTTCAAAGGTTCGAGGTCGAACTTTGGTGTTGTATAGTCGGGCGACCCGACTTCGATGTGCGGCTGCTCTCAGATCAGCCTCCTCCCGTTTTTCATCCAACAGATCCAAAGATTCGGCCAGAAGTATAGCGTTCGTTTTCGGATCATAGTAAGTCACGCGATGAGAAAACACTTCCGTTTCGACCGGAATAACAGCCTCTGAGCCATAAGATAGGGAAAACAGAGTGTGCCCGGTCGCGGTTTTGTGAGTCGTTCGATAGGCCCATAACGCCATAGGAAGTTCGTCGACCCACTTGCCCCCAGCCTTTTCCAACCGTTTCTTCAGGATTGATTTTATAACTTTATTGACAGCTTCAACCTGTCCATTCGCTTGGGGGTGTGCGACAGCCGAGAACTTTTTGTGGATATGAAACCGTTGACAGAAATTTTTGAATTCCGCACTCTCGAATTGGGCTCCGTTATCAGTGATGATGGTATGCGGGAGTCCAAATCGACAGATGATGTTGCGAACCACGAAGTTTATCACTTTCTTTGTCGTAATGGTTGCAAGGGCTTCAGCCTCAGCCCACTTCGTGAAGTAGTCAACGGCAACGATGGCGTATTTCGCACCGCCTTTCGCCAAAGGTAAAGCGCCGATGATATCGATGCCCCACATTGCGAATGGCCAGGGACTGACCATTTGGGTTATTTCAGTAGGTGGAGCTCTTGGAATTCGGGCATGTATCTGGCATTTATCGCACTTCCGGGCATAGTTCGCCGCATCTCGGCTCACTGTCGGCCAGTAGTACCCATATCGGAGTATTTTCTTAGCGAGAGCTTGTCCTCCGGTATGATCGCCACACTCTCCTTCGTGTATGTCATGTAACACTCGTTTGATTTCCTCGTGGGCGATACATCTGAGGAGAGGAACGGAATAACCTCTCCTGTACATGACGCCGTTTTGGATGACGAACCGCGAAGCTTTCCGCTGGACTTGTCTCTTCTCATTTCTAGGTTCAGGCAACGTCCCATTCTCAATGTAATTCCGATACGGAGTCATCCAAGATTCTCTACTGGGAGCGGTTTCATATACAGAGTTCATTTCTATCCGATCGATGCTCGGGGAGGCCAAAGTTTCAACAGGGACAAGTCCCATTTGCTGCGCTTCACCTGTGCTGGCTAACTTTGCCAGTGAATCGGCTTTCTGATTGTGCTCCCGAGGCACATAATAGATGGCATAATAATCAAACTGGTTTAGTATTTCCTGAACTCGGGCCAGGTAAGCAGCCAGTCTTTGGTCTCTTGCCTGATATTCTCCTCGTACTTGACATACCACTAACTGTGAATCGCAATAAATTTCCACCGCGATAATTCTCAAGTCTCTGGCAAGTTTTAGGCCGGTTAGGAGGGCTTCATATTCAGCTTCATTGTTAGTTGCACGAAAGTCGAACTTCAAAGCATAACATATGGATCGGCCCTCGGGAGTCTCAAGTACAACCCCAGCGCCCGAACACCGGTCATTTGACGCACCGTCAGTATACAGCTTCCAGATGTATTCGGGGGATTCACTGGTCTCGGGCAAGTTTTCTGGAACGGTGAATTCAGCTATGAAATCTGCCAGGACTTGTCCCTGAATGGCTCTCCGCGGAGCGTATGCGATGTCAAACTGGCTTAGCTCAATGTTCCACTTGAGTAACCTACCGGACGTCTCAGGCCGCGTGAGGACCTGTCGTAACGGCTGGTCGGTGTACACAGTAAGCGGATGAGCTTGGAAGTAAGGGCGGAGCTTTCTTGAGGCAATGACCAAGCAATAGGCTAGTTTCTCCAGTCTCGGATAATTTCTTTCAGCTCCTGTTAGCCGCTTACTAACATAGTAGACCGGGTTTTGCACTTTATCTTCTTCCCGAACTAGAGCAGCACTAATCGCATGTTCTGATACTGCCAGGTAGAGATATAGTTGCTCGTGGTCAACTGGTTTTGACAAGATCGGAGGTGTGGAGAGATGTTGAACTAGTGATCGGAACGTGCCTTCACATTTCATGGTCCATTCAAAGTTTCGTCTTCCCTTCCGGATCAAGTCGAAGAAAGGAATGCATTTATGGTGGACTTTGAAATGAACCTGCTCAATGCTGCGACCTTTCCGTTGAGACTCTGGACCTGCTTTATGGTTTTAGGGGTTTGCAAATTTCTTATAGCCCAGATCTTCTCAGGATTCGCCTCTATCCCTCGAGCATTGACGATGAACCCAAGGAATTTTCCGGATGCGACGCCAAAGTGACACTTGAGCGGGTTGAGCTTCATTCCGTATTCCCGGAGGATACTGAACATTGAATTCAAATCTCTGACGTGATCTGTGGAGAATCGGGACTTCACCAGCATGTCATCCACGTAAACCTCCATGGTCTTCCCGATCTGACCGGCGAACATCCGGTTGACTAAGCGTTGGTACGTTGCTCCAGCGTTCTTTAGCCCAAACGGCATGACTTTGTAACAATAGAGCCCCAGATCGGTCACAAAGCTGGTATGTTCCTGATCAGGTAAATGCATGGGTATTTGGTTGTAGCCGGAATAAGCATCCATAAAGGATAGTAGCTCATGCCCGGCCGTTGAATCTACGAGCTGATCGATTCGCGGAAGTGGGAAGCTATCTTTTGGACATGCCTTGTTTAGGTCAGAGTAATCAATGCAGGTCCTCCATTTCCCGTTTGGTTTCCGAACCAGTACAGGGTTGGATACCTATTCCGGATACAAGGCATCTCGAATGAACCCGTTTGATTGTAGTTTATCAACTTCCTCCTTAAGGGCGGCAGATCTCTCCGGATCCATACCGCGCCTTTTCTGCTTTACTGGGACATGTCGCGGATCTATATTCAGGGAGTGACTTGCAATGCTCGGCGAGATTCCGCACATGTCAGAGTGTGTCCAGGTGAAGACGTCGAGATTCGCTCGAAGAAATTCGACCAATTCTTGCTGTGTCTGCTCGTTCAGTTGGGACCCAACTTTCAGCATCTTTGAATCATCATCATCATTGATTGGGACGTCCACAGTCAGTTCGGCTAGAGAAGCTTGACTCTCCGTAGATTCGTCTTTATCCTCGTTGTCCCTAGGGTCCAGGTCTTTCAGGAACTGGTCGTGTTGCCCGAGCCGAGGCCCAGGAATCAATTGTCAATTATCAATAGAGCGGACGCAGAGAGATTCCTCTACGCCCTTTCCCCTCTCTTTACGCTGCGCCCCGCGCAGCTCAGAACATAACAGGCCCTTCCCATGGCCTGATCTCCTTGAACAACTCCAATCCCATGATCAGTGGGGAACTTCAAGGTCAGACACCATGGGGCGATGGCCGCCCTGAATTCAGCTAGGGCTGGTCGACCCAGAAATGCATTATATGGCGAATCAATTTCCAGCACAACAAACTGTAACATTCGGACCCTCCGGCGTTCTCCAACGCCTAACTCAACTGGGAGTTCAGTTATTCCGATGGGTATCGTGGAACTTCCGTTGAAACCGTGGATTCTGGATAAACAGGGTTTCAAATCCTTTGTCTCCATTTTCATTAAGTCGTAAGCCCGTTTAAGCAAGATATTCACAGAGCTTCCACTGTCAACCAGGATCCTCTTCATCCAAGCAGGGCCTACCTGGGCAGATATGACTAGTGGGTCGATTGTAGGGGCTTCGACCTTATCGGCGTCTCGGCTCCTGAACACGATATCATCAGATATTATCTTTTGTTGTTTCACCGGGGTTCCGTCTTCGCAATTACTACAACATTCGAAGTCCGCATGCCTGATAGAACTAGCATACGACTCCATTTCCCCCCAGCTTCTGTCTGCCGGATGGGGACCACCACTTATTGTGTTAATAACCAATCTCCCGCCCGCACGGGTGGGTTCCTCCTCTCTTTCCTGATTTTGTGAACGATTTTGATTCGAAGGGCCCGCTCCGCCAGACTGCGGCGCCCGTACAAACTGATCTAGCTTCCTCTCTCTAATCAACTTCTCGATGAGATCCTGCAAATGCCGACACTCATTGGTATTGTGACCGTAGCTTTCATGGAATCTACAGAACTTTCCTGTTTGAACCTGTCTATCCGATGAGGGCTTCGGGGCAGGTTTCTTATACTGTACAGTGTTACAAGTCTGTAAGTATACGTTTTCCAATGATGTGTTTAACGGCGTATAACTGTCAAACATCTGAGCTCTACGCCGTGGACCTCGGTTCTCATCTCTCTTCTTATTCAGGCCATTGTTTCCTCTCTACTGGGTTTGCTTGTTTTGTATATTCAGTTGAACTTTCCCGGAACTCTCACCGGACTGTTTAACTGCTACATTGCTTTGTATTCCCTCAATGCTAGGTCTCGCATCGTCCTGCTTCCTAGACTGTTTTGCGTCCTCTTGCCGCAAGAATTAAGCGGCCTTGGAGTAAAAACGGTCCAACGATGTGGGCGGTTTTCCAGCTAGCCAGTTCCCGAATTCAGAATCAGGATCAATCCCCTTGGTCAGAGCCATCAAGATTGAATTATCGTTAGGATTGGTGATCTCAATGCATGCTGCGTGGAACCTCTCCAGGTAACGCCTGAGCGTTTCTCCATGAGCTTGAGTGACGCTGGACAGGGTATTAACGTCTTTTGGCCTGGCAACATGCATACGGAATTGTTCCACAAATCTCTTGGCCAATTGGTCGAACGAAGAAATTGATCTAGGTGGTAGGCGTGTAAACCACATTGTCGCGATTCCCCCTAGAGAGATGGGGAAACTTCGACACTTCACTGCATCGTCCGCCCTTGCAGCGCTCATCGACCATTCATATTTCAAAATATGCTGGTTGGGGTCACTATTTCCTTCATACATCGGGAGAGTTGGCATTCTGAATCGCCTAGGGGGTTCAGCGTGTAACACTTCGTCTGTAAAAGGGGTATGACTACGAGAAATCCCCCAATCATCATTAGTGAGCCCCTGACTCTCGCGTATCATCTGACGTATCATGGTTGATATATCCGACACTGGCAGATTCTGAGTATGATGAGCTAAGGCGTGGTCGGGTTCCACGGTGCGAGTCTGGATCGGACGCTGTCGACGATCCGGATCTCGCCTCCTTGGCTCAGCCTCTTCTGGGACATATGGTTCAGGAGTATGTCCACGCTGTTGATTGATCGGTTCCGATTGATTTCGGGTATCGACCCTTGTTTCTGCTGCGGCGGTTGTGGCGCGGTTATCCGTGGTGTATTGTGGGGCAGTAGTGTACTGTGGGGCAGTGCCTCCTCGTGTCGAGGGTCCCGTTTGGAAGCTGGTCAATGGTCCTACCCTCAGTTGCCCAACAGTTAAGGTGGGTTGATAATCAGCAACTTGAGCGCGACTCCCCTCCAACCGAGGAAGGGTAGTCCGGTGGTGATAGTCAGATGAAGCTGAGCTTTCGGTAGATGCTCTAGAGGCATCATCTCTCCTGGACCTTCTGTGGCCCCGGCGATTTAGCTGGTTGGTCAGCTCGATATTGGCGCGCAACTGTTCCGCCAACTGCTGACGGCTTTGGGTCAGCTCCTGAAGCAATACTTGAAACTCCTGTCGGGTGACTAGCCCCGTCGAATCCGAGTGAGCGGTATTGTCTTGATTAGAAGAAGGCTGTTGTGTGGGATTCTGCCTATCTCGGCCTTCTTGTTCTGTAGCGGTAGCGCCAGTTCTTGTGCTGACCATTCTTGGTGGTGGAGTCCTCTCCTAGATTTTGAGCAAATCTGAATAGAATGGAAGGATTCCGGACTAGATATCTGGATCTTCCTCTTGGATTTGTGCAATCCGGTATCGATGGCAGATCCAAAGAGCAGGAGAAAAAACTAGTTTTCTCAGTGAAAGCACCAAAGTGTTTGTACCAAAATGGGCACAACACTCTTCGGGAGTTATTTGAAGAGATAAAATGAAGATTATAAATGTGAAACAGAGGTTATCTAACAAAAACTCCAACAAACAGAAATGTAAAATGCACAGACAAGCAATTTAGAGTGGTTCGGCGTATGGCCTACGTCCACTATGAAGTTTTGATGATTTTATTGATTCTCTTTCAATGATTACAAGCGGTTACAACAATGAACAGCGGATTACAGATTAGAATTCGAAATTGACAGCAAAAGTAGGATGCAAGTCTCAATCCGGCAGAGTCTGGACGCTTCAGAGAAAAAAGATCCTTTTTCTGTTGATTCTGGGGCTCTATTTATAGGCGTAGGAGGCTCAAATCTCACTCAAACTCCGGGAGACTTGGTCTGGCACGTGAGGGGACCCACTCGACCAACCTCAGAAAGTTTCGAGTCTATCTGTGATCGATATGAAGTCATTTCGTATCGATCAAGATGATCTCCAATTGAGCTCAAATTTGGTGAACATGATCCACAGTATGTATGCAAGCTTCCCTGAAAATTTCGTTGTATTTGGATCAGTGGATTTCAAGATATGGTCTATACGAAACGAGATCTCTCGAAGGCTGTTTGGTTCATCCCCACGGCTTCGAATCGATCCCCCCCCTGCATCGGTTGCTGCACGTGCTTCTGAAATGAGGTGGCACGCGCACTTCGTTTCGATCCAGTATTCGCTCCGCATTGACCGTTTCGATTCCATGGATCTCGCCTCGTTTGTTTCGATGAATGGCACGTCATCCTAGTTTATAGACTCGTTGAATATGAATGGCACGTCACCTGTTAATGGATACGAGTCTAGACCGATGCGAACTCGATGGGTTCGAATAAAGGAGGTTCGATGGATGCGAAGCAGACGTTGGCTGATGGATACGAAGCGCTTCAACCGTTGATGTGTACGAAGTCTATCGATACGAGCTCGATGGATTCGAACATGGCCACTCCTGATTGATACGAACTCATGGGAGGTAATCGATGCGAAGTAGGTGATCTACCGATGGACTCGAATGAAACCGAGTCGAACCTGGGTACTTCGATGGATTCGAAGTTGATCGACACGAATCTTGATCGATTCGAACTAGAGCTTCGGTGATGGATACTAATGCGCCCAGAGTGATGGAAACGAAAGAGCCCAGAGTGATGGAAACGAAATCTGGGCTTCTCCCTTCAACTTGAATCGATCATAACTTGAGCATGTGAACCCGGATTGATCCGAAATTTGAGATGTTGACTTCTATGATATTTTTTGTCATGTCCTATCAATTGTAGCTCAATCTGGCATCAAACAAAATTCAGCGATATCCATGGCGAGCTATCCCTGTCCTCTAGTCGATTCCTTGGTGTCCTGGCCTTACCAAAAGGCGGGATAACACACTTGTCACGTTTCCGATATTCTCGACTTACTCTATCCCTCGCCCAGAAACAAAGCCAGATAAGTCAGGGCACTAGTTGCTCCTAGCCTAGCCTAGACGCTTCGGTTCTAGATCTCACAAATGAAGGATCAATCTACTCATCGGCTTTTAGTGCCAAGTATAGGACTACTTACTTTCCATAAATAACCCATTTAAATCATTATATAAATTTCGAAGCTCGTTTAAAATACTTTAAACCAAGATTTAAACCTTCCATTCAAATCATAACTTAAACCCATCATCTTTAAAGGAGAATACGACCAAGAGGGGTAAAGCTCGCTCTTAATCAAATGAGATAGCTAAAAGGGGTGTTATTTCCTTTTAACCAAAAAGTCACTAAATGTCAATTCTAAGTTAAAAGGTGGTGTAAGTTCCATTTAACTAAACGTCAAGGTTATTGCTCATAAACTGGCCGAGCGCAAATCAAACAACCAAACAAGAATAATAACAGACCCATTATTATTAACAATTTAAAATCAATAGTTAACACAACATTCATTAAAATGTGAATGAGTCAAAAGAAAGAGATTAAAGATTACACTCATTGTAAAATAATTAAATTATACTCACAGAATAAGTTATATCCACTAAACTATGAAAATAAGGAATATACTCACAGAATAAGTTATGCCCACTAAACTATGAAAACAAGGAATATACTCACATCTTATTTGCTTTGCTGGAGACTTGGAATACTTTGCCATTGATAATGAAATTTAGTTCTTTTCTTTAGTTTGTGAATGAATTAAAATGAGATATGGACTCGGCTATTTATAGGTGAAGAGAAGGGTACTTTAGTAATTTCCTATGGCCTAACTTGATTCGACCAGATTTTGGTCCAATAGAAACCAGCCTTATGGCCTAGTTTGATTCGACCACATTTTGGTCCAATAAAAAACATCCTTATGAATTAATTTGATTCGACCACATTTTAGTCCAATAGGAATCCTCCTTATCCACTATGGCCTAACCTGATTCGACCAGATTTTGGTCCAATAGCAACCATCTGCATGGCATGACCTGATTCGACAAGATTTTGGTCCAATGGCAACCATACGTCTGGAATATAATAATCATTATGCTATTTTGTTTTATTAGGCAAGTAATTATACTGTTCTGTTTTATTAGGCAAGGTTGATAATTCTTTCTTGTTTTATTAGGCAAGTAATTATACTATTCTATTTTATTAGGCAAGGTTAATAATTCTTTCTTGTTTTACTAGGCAAATAATTATACTATTCTGTTTTATTAGGCAAATTCTTTTCTTAAGTAATCATTCTCATTTTGTTTATTAGGCAAACTTTTTCTTAAATAAATCGGTACCCTTAACTGCCTTATAACTCGAACCGTCTTTAAACTAACATTTTACATTTGTTTTAAAAATCCATTCGAGATGTTTTATCCAAAAATTTATTTTAGATATAAAATCCATTATTTAATTATTTAAAAACATATTAACTATTCAAGTTTAAAGTGATTAAATTATGGGTCGTTACACTTATTAGACATTCTAATGCTATGTGTTCGTTTAGGTTAGTTAAATTCAGTTCATCTCGTATAATCAGTTCTATCCATAGATCGTATCCAATTCCATTTTACTACCAATAATTCCTCAAAGAAATTTCTTCACAATGAAGTTGGTATATCTTGAAACAACAATTGTTTCTCAGTGCAATAGAATAGGTAGTCATAAACGTTTTATGAATTTCTTAATTTATAAAACTGGTTTGGATTTAGTTTACAAAAATTATGTTTGAAACATAAATATGTCATCCAATGACAGTCTTTTCAAAATTCTTTTGGGGAGGTTCATATAAGTCCCTTATGAACAATTATTACGTGCAATCTTTTGACTTGCACAACCTGCCAATTCCTTGGCCTAGGATATGTTGGAGTTTCTGATAAACCCTTATCTTGTAAAATTTTATAAACTGATATTCATATGAAATAGTATTAACCTTGTGTAATACCCTTAAGTACATTACCTTATAGAAAGATACTAACTCAACTTCAATCATAATTAATCGTACATTGTCCAACAAATTTCGATTATTCAATATCGATGCATCATTATGTATCACATGGAGGAGTAATTTTGAGATTGAATCTTTATTCATTTTAGGTACGTTCGGAACTTTTTCCAATATACTCACTCATTCGATCAAATCAAATCATTTCTATCGCATGTTATATTATTTACTTCTGTTTTATATTCTATAAGTTAACCATAGACATACTACATGTGTATCAAATACACATGTCCATGTCGACGATAACTCGTTGGTGAATATGATGAAGTACATGGAACTGTTTTGGTATTTATAGAATTATGATTGCATACATCTATATGTATCAATCCGAAGAGTTCATCAACTCTTATGATACTCCTACTAAATGGGTGCATAGCCATTTATTGTTTGAGATATAATTAACAAGTATTATATGATTCAAAATTATACAATAAAGTTATTTCTTAAAACTACGGCTTAGTCTATAATTCCAAAACAACCATCAGTAATATTAGATACTTTTGTATTTTCCAATGCATCACTTTTGTTATAAAAAAATTACCACATTGTAGTTTTATTTCACAAAGAATATTCATAATATTCATATTGAAATATAGCTATGTCTATTATTTTCAGTCGATACCAAAAAATAATCATTATTTCATAAATAATGTATGGTAAGTTTTACGAAAACAATTTTCGTACTATGATGCA
This sequence comes from Allium fistulosum, assembly GCA_030737815.1. NCBI lineage: Eukaryota > Viridiplantae > Streptophyta > Magnoliopsida > Asparagales > Amaryllidaceae > Allium > Allium fistulosum. Next base: position 902,997,067 of record CM060905.1, read on the forward strand.
ATTAATAAGTGTTATATGGCATGCTCCCACTATTTCCACCATTACTATAATAGGGTACTAAATTCGGAGGTCCGTCATTCACTAAATACAATTTGTTTATTTCATACACTATAACTATTTACAGTGTAGAGTTCGTTGATCAAATATCTTGAGCTCAAAGAAATAAATCTCATAGAAAACAATTTTCTATATGAAAATACATTTCGGAATAGAAATCATATTTCTTATTCCAATATTAAGTATCAATTATTATTATAATTCTCGTTTCCAAGGTTTCTCTATGAAGCAGAAGCGACTATTTATTCTCTTCATCCCAACTGTACCTTAAATTACATCTATTCTTATACATTCGTTTCCTTTCAAATGGTCAAACTATTCAAAAGAAAACCTTACTACAATATCATAAAAAACTCTTTACAAAAGCGCATTCGATTATCCTTAACATTTAAGGACATCAAATATGTTGCACTTTACATAAACCGATCAAAATGGCATTTCAGCGATCGAGTTCTTATATCAATTTTGTAGTTTTTGGTCTTTGTGTTACATTAACACAATATGATCCCTTTTGTGATCAATCAGATTGAATACTCGATCTCGCACTAAGGTTTATTTGGTTTTTTGGATGAACTAATTTCATCGAAATATTGTACATTACAAACTTTGACCATTCACCATATAACATTTATATGCAATTGTATATGGATCAAATATCCATAGTCTTGTATTGCTTTTAGAGTTCGAAACTCATAGAATGCAATACATGGCCTTGACCAAATAAATGCATAAGTGACCAAACCACGAATGTATTTAGTAGTTGTAAAATTTAACACTTGCATGGGTGTTGAAACGTTAACATGCAATAGGAATTTAATAGTGGGCATTATATTTCCATTTGTCAACTTTCAATTCAGTTCGTTTGTATATGTTAATTTATAAACATTTTATCAATCGTATTAAATGCACAAATTTATCATTGTAGATAATTATAAGATTATTTAGCATATGTTCTTACAATATTAGAAAGGTTAAATGTTACCATTTCATTTTCCAAATAAGGCTCCACTAGTCTTTTATGTTTCTCCAAACCCTAAGATGAAACATAGCAGTCTTTCGAATTTACTAGTGGGTGTTAGGACTCGTCTGTCTTGGTATTCTGACCTTGAGTTTGCTCAACAAATCATAGCCCCACAAACGATGGATAACTCCTTATCGGTTGTATCACATACAACTCCTAACCTATTTTTCCTTGTCCTAATCTCATTTCGACCTTGAGTTTGCTTAACAAAATGAAAGAGATTATTCACTTGTACCTACCATATCGTGATAGCCTAAGTATAGTATATGTACCTTGAGTTTGCTCAACAAATACATATAGTTATCTTACCTCATCTGTACAATATATTAATAATACTACACATAACATCCCCTGTTTGAGTTTTCTCAACAACTAAGGAGTATGCAAGTAATTTATTAATATATATATATGGTAGAGGACAATATTATATTGAAGATTCATAATCTTCAATATATTATATTGAGTGATATCGACTTATGGAATAATGTATTTCTTATGATATACCCTCGTGATTCAAGTGTCAAACACATCAGAAATCACAGTATATGTACATTTACGTATATATTTATTCCTTAAGTCTATTTGTGTTTTTTTAATGTTCCACCTTTAGTTTATACACTCATATTATATAAGTTTCGTTATTATATAACTTTTATATTTTAATTAACTTATACAATAATCTTATGTATAACATTTTATTAATTAAATCTTATTTAATTAATTTCAATTAATTAACTCTTTAATTAATTTTAAATTAGTGTTCCAATACAACTTTTATAATGGACATATCTATTATAACCTTTATAGTGTATTATATAACCTTTATAGTATAACACATATATCTTATATATGCGTATTTTTTTATTAATCAATTAACCTTTAATTAATTAATTTAATTGAATAATTTTAATTAAATTATATCAATTTCAAAATTTATCTTACATACATGTATACTTATGTAATCTTAACACTTTAAAATAACATAACATATATCAACATATATAATACATGCATATAAGTATTAATTAATTAACTCATTTAATTAATTTATGTTATTAATCTTATTAATAAATTTTAAATTTTGAAATTAATATTTAAACAGTTTCAAACATTTTGAAATTTTCATTACCTTTTCAAACATTTTGAAAATTTATGTTATATTATAACTTTTTATAATAAACATGTTTTTAATTTAAATTTAACTTTTAAATTTAAAATCTTGTCTCAATTTTCAAAACTATTTTGAAAATTAGCCCAAGGCCCAATTCAATTTGGGCCTTTTCTATTAGGGGCAACCTTCGGGCTCACATCACCTTTTAGGCTAGGTAGATAACCAGGTAGGACAGGGTACTTGATTACCTAATTCCAATCCTAGACATCACCTTTCTAAACACCATACTAATTGCACAAGTTTAATTAGTTAGACCTTGAGTAATTTAGACCGCATAGGCTATTGGGCTCTGATAGCATTAAAGGAATTGGGCCAGCCTGCAATGGAAGAAATTAGTGAATTTCAAAAAATATACCATTTTGGATCATTAATGGGCCTATGAAGTCTAAATTAATTTAGAACTTCTAAGTTTCTTTTAAATAAAATCAATATTTTAGTTTATTTATAAATAACGTTTTACTTTAATTTAATGTGTATGTAAATTAGAGTATATCAAATATACTCTTATATACATATTTATGTGTAATGGAATGAATGTATCAAATACATTCATGTTGTGAAATATAAGTGTAACATATAAGAAGTGTATATTTGTGTAACTAAGCCTGAGAAATTTTAGAGAAGGAAAACCTTTGATTTTCTTTCTCTTGACTTGTATAATAAATTGAGGAAAGATAAGGCTATAAATGTGGAGAGAGAAACCCTTACGTTTCTCTCTGTTTTTAATTACATTGAATGACATATTAAATGGCATTTGCAATAGAATTTGCATATGCCATTTTTGTCCAAGTTTTTTTTAAGTAATAAAATATACATGTATAATAATTGATAAGTTTACACATACACGTGTTAAAATAAGTTTTCATATATATATGAGTTTGTCAAAATAAGAATTAACAATTGTAACAAAGGTTTCAATTAAGGAAGAGCTTGAAATTAGATTCTACAGTTTCACAAAAAGGTCCATTTTGATTTAGATTAAAATAACATAAACACATGTATATCTATATGTATAAATAAGTGCAAGTTATGTATTTATTTTGAAATAACACATATATTTATATATATGTATGTATGAAGATTGCAATTTAAGTAACATATATGCTTAAATTTAATGCTAAAAAAATGATTCAATCTTTTAATCTTAGGTATGAAATAAAAGTCTATAACTTTACATAAATGACCACTAATGAATTCTAAAACAAAAGGAAAATTTTACTTTTATGACTAGAACAAGTAAAATTAAATCATTTTGAAAATTAACTATGCAACATAGGAAATTAATTTTACTGTATTAAACCACCAACAAATATAGTTTATTAATGAGTATGTATACAGATGTAACAAAATTTTATATACAACATTACGACATAATAAAATATTTTCACATTCCCTTTTTTTACAATTCCAAAATAATGATAGAAAAAATATCAGACAACTTGGGCATATACAAATTTGTTGTACGATAAATCAAATCTAACTATATAAAAGGGACACCGAGTAAAACAGATAAAGGATTTGAAGTCAACCATAATAAACATATAGTCAATGGATATGTAAATAAGGAGAGATTCAAATTAAATCTACATAATGATCATATAATTAAATGATATGAACAAAAGGGGATCTAAGTTATATTACAAGATGAATACACAAGATAGAAGAGATATAATATGAATAAATCTAAACCTTTTAAACATGATGAGATAGAAGATATATAATATGAATAAATCTGGATCATTTCAACATGATGAGTATATAAATAAATGAAATTAGAATTACCAAAAATGAAGCCGATGATTTGCACCTTGAATGATGAATCAAATCTCCTAGATTCAGAAATCAGCCTCTAAATGTTGCAAGGATCAAGAGGAATAAACCACTTTTCGTAATTGATTTTATTTGTATTTGTTTTTAGGAATAATTGAAACAACGGAAGATCTCATATTTTCAGCCATTAGAGAAGGAGAGAAACCAGAAAAGTTACAGAAAGAAGAATGAAAAATAAGAAACTCAATTGTACGTACAGAATGAATTAGAGAATATGTTTTATTTGAAAGAAGGAAACCTTTCCCATTCTTTAATTAAAACTTCTCTAATTAATTCTCTTGGTTAACTTTCTCTTTTCACTCCTATTTCTTTACGTGGTATAGCTGAAAATTACATGCCATCAAATCACATAAGATTTCCATAAATTAATGCATGTAATTATCTTTTATTTAATTACAATGATATCATATATCAATGCGCGCAAATATAACTTTTATAAATGGATTCAAATAATTACAAATAACTCTCAAACATCAAATAAAATAAGTAATAATTAATATTTCTCAAATACTAATTAATTCGATTAATTTACAACTTTTTATAAATTAATTAAATCATGTGGTTTTACGGAGAATTCATCATTACGGTTGTGCGACTCAAAGTGTAAATCCAGTCAGCGATTAATATTGAACAATTCTAATATTAACGTTCACACGTCACTTAGCAGGTGGTGTGACATTTTGGCTGAATTCATCGCTTACACGTCTTTTGGTAAAATCCAATTTTACTTATTATAAGCGGTACCTAATAGTGATAATTATTTACACCAATCCTCTTCGTCAAAACTATATCACTTTGGATTTATGGAATTTGGTAATGGTCAAAATTCCAATATCATCGATATTCAACTTTATAGTCCAGACACAAAATCCTTTGTTCAATAATAACAAGTATTATTAACCAAAATGCTCTAGCCAGAGACTTTGACTTCAGTTGACCATGATACTAACCCCATATAACTGAGGAGACAAATCCTCTCTTGAATAGTGCTTCACTTCCAATACTTCCACTCGACCCAACTATAGTCACTCGATGGAACGCCATGCCATGATTTGACTATAATTAATGCGGAGCTTTCATATTAAAGATCCACAGTATTCTCAAGTCGAAAGAACTGTGTAAATCAGTCACATCGATATTTTCTATTTGACCTTAGATATATTAACCAACAGAAAACTATCAAGTGAGTCGATCCATAGTTATCCAATAACTATCAGTACGTAACCCCTAGGTGCCTCTAGTAGTCATGAGTAATACATTGCCCAACATTTGGAGAGCGTTACATACTCTAGTCTCAACGGATACATCAATATACAGTCTCGATGCATCTTGACTAGGAACATTTAAAATGGTATATTTGTTTTATTGTGATAAATTAATCACAGTTACAACACTTTGTAACTACTATCACAAAATATGCCATTTATGGATTTTCTATTAAATATACTTTTAATTAAATTAATTAATTAATATAACCACATTATATCAAGTGTATAATAGAAAGAAACACCTTTATTATGAACAAGAATGTTCAGCGAGTTAGATATATGTAACAAACTACATAATTACCCCTAGTGCATACCCTTAACTCTATCATAATACCCGTAGCGGAGTATTTTCTTTATCAGGGTTTGCCCCTGGTGTGATCGTCGCATTTTCCTTCATGGACTTCACTCAAGACTCGTTTTATTCTTCATGAGGAAACCTTTTCTATACATGACTCCTTCTTAGATGATGTAGCATGAAGCTTTGAGGAGGATCTGTCGTTCTTCACTCCTCTTTCTGAGAAGGATCCCTCATTATAGATAATCTTCGATAGGAGTCATCCATGACTCCTTTTCTGGCTCCGGCTCCGGCTCCAGCTCCTTCTCCAGATTCCAATTAATCTCCATATGGTCGATGCTCAGAGCATTTTGTACTTTAATCGGGACAAAGTCTATTTGTTGTGCATTCCCAGAACTGGCCAGCTTGGCCAGTGAGTCGCCTTTCTCATTTTGTATCTCTAGGGATGTGTGGAATGGTGTAATAATCAAAGTTGGTAGTAGCTCTTAGACCCGGCTGAGATAAGGAGCAAGTCGCTTCCCCCTATCCTGATAATCTCCCCTGACTTGGCATACTAATAACCGGGAATCACAAAATATTTGTAAAGTTTTCACTCCTAGTTCACTGGCAACTTTGAGCCCGGCAATCAAGGCTTCATACTCAGCTTCATTATTTATTGTAGGGAAGTCGAGCTTCAAGGTGTAGCAGTTCAATTGTTCCTTCAGGAGTCACCAACACGACTCTGGCGCCAGAACATTGATCATTGGATGCTTTGTCTATGTACATTTTCCATCAGTTGGTTGGTTCTCCACTGCTCTCCGAAGAGTCGTCTAGTGCAATGAATTCAGCTATGAAGTCCGCCAATGTCTGTCCCTGGATAGGTCAACGAGGGAGATAAGTGATATCGAATTGGCTTATATTGATATTCCATTTGAGCAACCTTTCAAATGTCTCAGGTCGCTATAGGACCCATCGTAATGGCTGGTCGGTGTAGACGTTGATGGGGTGAGCCTGGAAGTAAAGGCGAAGCTTTTGTGATGCAATGAACATGCAGTACACGAGCCTTTCTAGCTTCAGGTAGTTTCTCTCAACACCTGTCAATCGCTTGATTACATAATATACTGGCTTTTAGATTTGATTCTCTTCGTGTAACAGTGCGGCACTTATGGCATGTACCGACACCATTAAATAGATGTATAAGTCTTCACGATCCAGTGGCTTGGAAAGGATGGGAGGTCTCTCTAAGTGAATTACTAGAGCCTGAAACACATCTATGAAATCCTGCATCCATTCATAGTTCCTTTTCCCTCTCCCGATCAAGTCGAAGAAAGGAATACACTTTTTGATGGCCTCGGAGATGAAGCGGCTTAGGGCGGCAACCTTCTCATTTAATCTATATACTTGCTTAATTGTCTTCGGTACCTAGATGTTTCAAATTGCTTGAATCTTCTTGGGATCGGCTTCGATTCCGTGAGAGTTGATGATGAAACCCCAAAATTTCCTTGACGTAATGCCGAAAGAGCATTTCAAGGGATTTAGTTTCATTCAATATTTTTGGAGAAATCGAACATCTCCGCTAATTCATCGATGTGGTCGTTTGATCATCATGACTTCACGAGCATATCATCCATGTATATTTCTATCAATCGCTCGATCTGATCTTTGAACATCCGATTGAATAGTCTCTGGTAAGTAGCTTCAGCATTATTTAGTTTTAATGGCATCACAACATAACGATTTAACCCTAGATTGGTAATGAAGTTGGTGTGCTCTGGGTCAAGGACATGCATCAGGGTCTGGTTGCATCCATAGTACACATCCATAAATGAAAGTAGTTAATATCCAGCGGTTGTGTCTACTAGCTGGTCGATCCTCGAAAGTGGAAAGCTGTCTTTTGGGCATGCCTTGTTTAGGTCAGAGTAGTCGACGTATGTCCGCCAGTTTCCATCAGCTTTTTTTACACGAACTGGATTGGATACCCATTTTGGGTAGAGGGCATAACGGATAAATCCATTGTTTTTAAGTTTATCCACCTCCTCTTTAAATGTAGCAAATCTTTCTTGATCCATGCTGCGTTGCTTTTGTTTCACCGGGACATGCCTCGGATCGATATTCAATGCATGGCTCACGATAATTGGTGAGATCACACACATGTCAAAATGGGTCTAGGCGAACACATCAAGACTCATTCGGAGAAAGCCATCTAATTCCTTTATCATCATTGCGCTAAGCTGTGATCCAATCTTCAGTACCCGTAATGGGTTGCCATGGCTGACCGTAATGTTGATCGTTAGCTCTGCGAATGCATCCTTAGATTCCTTGAGTTCAAACGTAACTGTTTTGCACAACAATCAACGTGAAATCCGGTTGGGATGGTTAATGATTACAGTTACTCCGGTTGAATCCCAGAGTCTTGTCATGAGTTATTGAGTCTGATAGTGAAGGGCTCTAGATGCTTTGAGCAATTATTTGCAGTTGGCCGAAGATTAGGCTTAGAAGCACATTGAATCAAGTGTCGAGTAGGGTTCGGTCTCGTGTTGCATGCAACTGCATAGCTGGCTCTTGCTTTGAGTTTGAATCTGCTTATATATTCGAGTAATGCGCTTTCCACTCAATGTACTCATGATTCATTACTCGTCGTTCGAATTGGAGTGAGGGTCAGTTGCCAATGAGCTAGGGCATCGATTCGACGATTCTATCTCTAGGAATCCTTTCGGTCGTAGCCTCGATTCGTTGTAAACACCAGGTACGAGTCACAATATTGAGCTATCGTAGTCAGTCTTTGGATGATCATACTTCTACTTCCGGTCTTGGGTTGATAAATGTACTGCATGGATGGTCAAGTCTCATCCTAGTCGTGTTTATATTCCCACCTAAGCTCTAAGGACTTAGAGTTGATCGATGAATGGTCGGTTCACATTCATCTTGTTTCTCGCTCTTGCCCCTAAGTCGGGGGTATACGTCAATATGTTGGAAGGCAAGTTATGTTCACTTTAGCTTTATACTCTTTCCCGTTGAATCGTGGGATCAAGCTAGTTGATGGAAAGCTGAGTCGCACGCATTCTGGTTTTTCCTTCCCGGGGGAAGACTTTGATGCTCCATCTGATTTCAAGCATGAATTGGGTACTGGGTGGTCAATCACGTCTATTTTTAGTGCAGATGTCACCATACTCTAGGAAGGACCAAAGAATAGATGGTTAAGTCACATCTAACTAGTGATTGATGCTCACCCTGTCGAACAAAGGGCAAGGATCAATGTGCGGACGATCGAGTCACATCCATTTTGTATTGCTCTTCAAGTCGGATCATGGTAAGAGTCAACGAATGAACAGTCACGTTGCATTCATTCGGAGCTAGATGGTAAATCACGTCCATTTTTATTCATATTCTCCTGTTAGATCTAGGGATAGAGTTGGCTCAGGTGCAGTCGGGTCATGCTCACCAGGTTTCATACTCTTTTTGACAGTTTGAAGGAGGGTGCTGGAGAATTAACGATCAAGTCGGACTCATTTATGGTTTACTCTCCTATCCGCACTCTGTTGATCTGAGTTTTTCAAAGGGCATCTAAGTTATATCCATTTGTGTTTGGTATGGATCGATATTGACCGTCGATCCAGTGGCACGATATATAGAATTTGGATTAATATTGCCTATCGATCCACAGGTATGATATAATCGGTCTCCCATAACTTCGAACGTCATTCCGATTGGTTTTATATTGAGGCCTTCTTGGGGTCGTTGCTTTAAGTTGTAAAGATCACCCAATCAGAGATTTAGTAAGATGTCGTATTCGGCTTGTAGTAGTTTGTACTCTCGTTCCCATTCTTGGGTTAGCAGAATTAGTTCATGGATGGTCGAATTCTGTTCGTAGTGAGTTTATACTCCTTATGTCGAGTTCAGGTTGGAGTTTATGGAATATTAAGTGGTCTAACTATAGTCATCTATTTGTTTATACTCATATCTTCACTATGGGGATAAGAGTTTGTTAGTGGTGGTCAAACCGCACCTAATTTGTTTTTATACTCCAATCCACACTAAAGGACCGGAGTTATTTGCTGGACGGTCGAACCACGTCCATGTCTTGGTTTGGATTTTGGGCTTGCCGATGTCCGGGCAAGGCCTGGATAGTTTGTAGTACCTCAAGCGCAAACCAGGTCATGGATGGACGTATCACATCCTCTTTGGATTTGACGGTCGAACCACGTCTAATTTAGGCTTGGGCTCTTAAACAGCCCCCTACATCCAGGGAACGAGTCGATGCGTGGACAGTCATACCACGCCCACTTCCATTTGGATCCATTTTCTGCCGAGCCTTTGGAGTAAGATGAGTGTTCTGAAGAAATTCGAGTTCAAGCAGGGGAGGAGATGGTCAGATCGCATCGACTTTGAGTCGTGTGTTTGCCCCCAAGTAAAGGGCAAGAGTTGAGGAGCAGACGGTCGAACCGCGCCCACTTTTCATGTTTATACTCTGGTCCACGCTCTAGGGACCAGAGTTTTATGATGGGTGGTCAGTCATGCTCGTTTGATGTTTATACTCCGATCTGCGCTCTGGAAACCATAGTTGATCGATGGATGGTGGAACCGCGTCCATCCTTTTGCATTTATACTCTGGTCTGCACTCTGGGGACCATAGTTTTATAATGGGTGGTTAGTCACTCATGTTTGATGTTTATACTCCAGTCCACGCTCTGGGAACCAGAGTTGATCGATGGACGGTCAAACCGCGTCCATCCTTTTGCTTTTATACTCTGATCTGCACTTTGGGGACCAGAGTTTTATGATGGGTGGTTAGTCACACCAGTTTGATGTTTATACTCCGGTTCGCGCTCTGGAAACCAGAGTTGATCGACGGATGGTCGAACCGCGTCCATCTTTTTGTGTTTATACTCTGATCCGCACTATAGGGACCAGAGTTTTATGATGGGTGGTCAGTCACACCCGTTTGATGTTTATACTCTGGTTCGCACTTTGGGAACTAGAGTTGATCGATGGACGATCGAACCGCGTCCATCATTTTGTGTTTATACTCTGATCCGCACTCTGGGGACCGGAGTTTTATGATGGGTGGTTAGTCACACCCATTTGATGTTTATACTCCGGTTTGCGCTCTGGGAACCAGAGTTGATCGATGGACGGTCGAACCGCATCAATCTTTTTGTGTTTATACTCCAATCTGCACTATGGGGACCAGAGTTTTATGATGGGTGGTCAGTCACACCCGTTTGATGTTTATACTCTGATTCGCACTCTGGGAACCAGAGTTGATCGATGGACGGTCGAACTGCATCCATCTTTTTGTGTTTGAACTCTGGGGACCAGAGTTTTATGATGGGTGGTTGATGAGTAGGCAGCCAATCACGCCTATTTTAAGCCGAGCTTTCGAACTACCTCATGTGTTTAGGGCAGGAGTTGATGTGTGGACGGTCAAATCGCGTCCACTTTAGTTGGACCACGGTTGTGCTGAGATTTGGGAGAGGAATAAGTATTTTGGCGAACTTTAAGTATGAGCTGGGGAGTGGACGGTTAGGTTGCATCCACTCCATGTCTTTCTTTGGTCTCCAAGTCAGGCATGGAAGTTGATGAGTGAACGATCAGTCGTGTCCACTTTTTGCTGGATCCTGACCTTGTCGGGCTCTGAGTAAGGCACAGATGTCCTATCGTAATCAAAGCACAGAGTAGGAAGTGGATGGTCAAGTCACACCCACTTTCCATTTTGAGTCCTTGGAATTAAGTCAGGGGCATATGGTTGCTGATGAGCGGTTGAATTGTGCTTATCTTGTTGAAACTCCAAAGGTCCGATCATGGTCTGTGAGATTGGTTGGTGACCAACTCTAAGTACTTGGTCACCTACATCGTTTAGAAGTAGTTTAGTTCAAGTTGGTCGTAGTTCACAACACAATTGAAATTGAAATAAAAATAATTCAAAGAAGATCGAAATAAATCTCATTAATAAGTGAAGCAACGTCGTATGCTCGCTATTCCACTTTGTCTAAGCCATCCTCAGCTAGAAGTCGACCGTAGGTTATCCAATTAATAATCAAAGTTCTTTATTGATAGGGGTCGGATGTTCCATGCCCACTATTCTATGGGGCTTGTGCATATTGTCGAAACTTTCCTTTCCGGATCGAATTTCTAATCACATCTTAGAGGTGATTACAATCGCTGGTGTTAGGACCGTGTGTATCTTGGAATATACAACATTTCCCGAATTTCCTCTAGGCTTCGGTGGACTCTTTTGAGGCTGGTTTTCAGTATTGCTCCGAGTCGTGAGTCTCCAAGTAGATGTTGTCGATTGAATCGTTCAAAGGAATATATGAGTCGAATTTTGAGATTCTGGGTTGTCTCCTACAATCTGAGTCCTTGGCTAGTGGGCCTGTATTGTTCTTTCTCCTAGTCTGCTCTACCTCCTCCTTACTTAGGTCCGGATTCATTTTGTAACAGAAATGATCCAAGGTCATAGGAGGCTCGGCAACTAACTAGCTGCCAAAATCTATCGGGGGGTCGATTCCCCTCATCAACACCATCAGTATGATATTCTCGCTGGGATTTCTCACTTTAGTGACGACGACGACATTGAATCTCTACAGGAAGTCTTTGAGCGGCTCACCTAGCATCTGTAATAAATTGGACAATGACATCACATCCTTGGTGTGAGTCGCATGTATTCTGAACTGCTCTACAAACTTCTGATCAGTTGATTGAATGAGTAGATGGATTTGGGCGATAATCGCATAAACCGCATGATCGCTACACCTTCGAGGAATATAGGAAAGCATCTGCATTCGATGGCACATATCGCTCTGGTAGAATTCATATGCCACTCGAATTTCATGAGATGTAGTCCAGGGTCGGTTTTCCCTGAGTAAACCGATATGATTGGTACATTGAATCTCCTCGGATATTCTCCATACTGAATAGCATCAATGAATAGGTTTCGACTGAGGGAGATGCTTCAGTCATCATCAATCCTGTTCATTTTCAAGTTACAGCTACTTGTTATGCTTGTGAATGATGTAAGCATGGTTGTCCAACATTTGAATAGTTGACAATGTCGGTCGAAGGGCGAATCAGTTAGGATTGGGTTGTTGATCGGTAATGATCCCCAACTTTCACCCAAATGGGGTGCGATCCATATAAGGTAGTAAGGAGGGCCCCTTGAGGTTGAACACCAAGTTTCAAGTCATTTGGAGTCCGTATGCTCGAGATATGAGCAAAGCAAGATGGACCGGTATTGACAGATTGGTGGTAAGTTACTTGGAGTCGGACCCAAGAAAATCTACTATTTGCTTGGAGTCAGCAATTGGTTTGCTTAGAGTCACTGAATTCGAAGTGCTGGGTCAGTGAAGAATGGTGCTTGGAGAAAATCTTGGTTTTTACCCGAGTTTGGCTTTGGGCCAAAGTTTATTAGGTTTGCTTAAAGTCACATCGCCTATGTTCTCCAACCTTCGGAAGTATCGTTTGAGTAGCGGTTGCTTGTCCATTCCTTGATTGCAATTCAGAAGTTGTTTCTTGATCCTCTATGCCTCGGTCAGTCACAAGACGTAAGGGAAGTGGATAGAATGCACCGTCTTTAAGTTGAGTTTCAAATGCAGAATGCGGGGGCACTACGCTGCGGCACGGATTGGAAAAGATCGGTTGCAACAATAATTGGTTGCGATCGGTTGGAATGCTAAAGCGGCGGAACGATCGATTGTAGTAACGATCAGATAGAATATCAAGGCAGTTCGAACGATCGGTGGAGACGATCTTGGAACGATCGGTGTAAGTGATGTCATGGAAATAACAATCGGTGAAAATAACGATCGGTCTAAATATTTGGTGGGAACGATCGGGCATAAACGATCGGTGTGAATGACCGGTGGGAAAGATCTATTGGAACGATCGGTGAAAACAGCAATCGGTGAAAAGGTTAGCTGGAACGATCGTATAGAAACGATCGATGTAAATGTATATAGCAATGGAACAATCGTACAAAAACAATCTTATAGAAAAGATCGGTGTAAATCCACATAGCAGTGGAATGATCGCACAAGAACGATCGTATGATGCTGAAGGAAGGAACGATCGGTTGAGGAACGAATGATCTGTAAGGAGAACGATCGGTGTAAACTATAGGCTAGATCGATCTTATAGGAACGATCGTACAAAAACGATCATATAGAAACGATCGGTATGGAACAATCGTACAGAAAAAATGATCGACCAAATTCACGTTGGTGGAACGACCAATGAGAAACTTTCATAAGGAACGATCGTACAAGATGATGCAACGTATGAATTTGTAGGGAACGAATCGTTTACTGAGTATGTATGGAGCATGGCCGATGACCGATCATTCACATATGCTTCAAAAGTTGAAAATGTATGCACATTGATCAAACATATGACTAATCGATCACTAATATCATGATTTCCTTCTTCTGCGGGGGAAGTAGACCTAGCTTCTTTGGCCATGGCTAATAGTTTTCTTGTAGATCTCTTTCAAATCTGAGTAGAATAGGAAACTTGTCGATCGAAAGCTAGATCTATCTCGCGAACATGAAAATCCATAAGTAGAAGATGAGATCCAATCAAGCTGAGAATTCATTTCTCAGTGAAAGCACCAAAATGTTGATGCCAAAAATGGACATGAACACCCAATAGAATCTCATAGAGATTATACAATGATGAAATTAAAACATAGCTGAAAAGGTAAATGAACACATAGATTTTTATAGTGGTTCGGCAATCTTGGCCTACGTCCATTTTATATTTTTATTGATCTTCCATTTGATTTTGATTACAAGAATGTTTGGATCGGCTGGGATCCATTAATACAAGGATGAAGAAACAATAATGGTCCAGCCTAGGCCGTAGAAAAAAGGATCCTCTTTATAGAGAATGGATGCTATATTTATAGGAGAAGAGATGCATGGATTGGGCTGAAATTTTGCAATAAGAGTCTCTAGATCCATAGAGGCCCACCATAACGATCGGTGATCCTAACTCGATATTTTGAACGATCGGCCAAAGTTTAACCGATCTTTATTTGGCCTCTAATTGATGTGCGATTGATATTGCGGGCTCTTCATGATGTAAGATGCTTTCTTTCCAAAAATTCGTGCAATTCTGACATACCGTTTGTGAGATATTGCATTTTCCGTGAAACTATGGATCGTTCTGGCTGATTTTGTTCGATCGGTCAAGATTTAAGAGTTTTATCATGCAATCATTTTTTTCGGCTCTACTCTTCAATATATTAATGCTTTAAAACTTTCAAGTGCATTGGCTTTGTAGATTTTGAAATATTGATCGATCTTCGTCGATTTATGTTATTTTATGGATCGTTTTAGATCGATCCATATAAATTCTTCATTTGTCCATAACTCAAGCGTACGAACTCCGATTGACTTGAAATCTGAAACATAGCCTCACAAGGCCTTCCTTGTCACTTCATAATGATTGCACCTTGATTGGGACCTGGTCTGAATATGCTCGACCATCGTCCATAGTCTTGTATATCATTTATTTTCAAGGTTGTTAACCACTCGGTTTTAGTCAAATCTACGATATCACGGCATTGCCAAAAGGCGGGATAACAATAACAGACTAGATTTTTCGACTTCTACGTTAATTTTATGATATTATTGAAGAGATGAAGAAAGTGAGATTGATGTGGAAAAGTTATAAAGGACTTGTGAATTTATAGATAAATTTGAAAAAAATTGTCGTCGGGAGAAAATTGAACCGTTTATAGTTGACGCGCCAACAGTAAATAATCTAATTTTCTCATGATATATCAACGGACTAACTTTAGCTTAGGTCAGTTTAAATTTTTCGATCAGAAGTTTGAACTAGCCAATTCATTGTAGTGAAGACACCCTATATGAATTAGATTTCATCTATTGGGTGTTTATTAAGAAGATCTCCTTTATTGTCTGAACTCGAAAATGTTGGCTATTCTTTTGAGGTAAAGAGGTCAGGATACGTTTAGCCCGGTCTAGCACATTTATAGCCATATGACCCATATCGATGTTTATCTAATAACAGTAAAGTAGAAAATTTTCTAGCTCTCTTATTGATAGGAGTTTTCTCTCTTCTTCTTACTCTTCTCTTGATATTTTATTTTCAAATCTTATAATTTATCAATTTACAATTATTGTACTAGAACTCTCTCATCATTTTACATTCTGATACATACATTTAAAAGTTTATACAGTTACTTATAAATAATTCATCCATCACCTTATAACATTTTATATTATGATCCATATGTTTAGGTTGATTAAATAATCTAAAATTTAATTTATTAAAATAAATTCAATTAACTAACGTTTATTAATATTAAATACTAACAAATGACAATTTCAACGTATATACAACTATAGTACCAACTAAAATGGTAAAATTAATTTTTTTATATTCGTTTTTGATATATACATCACATAAACAATAATAACAAATTTAGTTTGTAATTCACTTTTTCTCAATAAATTTATCATGCGTTGTATTATAAATTTTGAGTTTTAACTTCAAATGCCTACATTTTAAAATTGCCACAATTATTTACAAAACCTAACTCACTTTTCTCCTGATATTTTACATTACAGTCCATGTATTTAAATCAATTATGCAGTCTTAAGTAAAACTAATTAGATAATTACAATTAAATGATATTTGTTGATTTGTTTACTGAATTATGAAAATATTAAATTGCAATATGTATGTCATACTCATATTAACAAAAATGGTACAATTGTTTTCTCGTTAAAGTAAAATTGATAA
Organism: Allium fistulosum; assembly: GCA_030737815.1. Lineage (NCBI taxonomy): Eukaryota > Viridiplantae > Streptophyta > Magnoliopsida > Asparagales > Amaryllidaceae > Allium > Allium fistulosum. Next base: position 903,013,452 of record CM060905.1, read on the forward strand.
ATCACATAACATGCATTATATACATAAACTGTACGAAACTTTTGGGAACTTTTGTAACACACTCTTTAAGTGTCAAAATACATAATTGTCAACTCTCAAAAACATGTTTTAAAAAACACCCATATTTTTTGTTTCATCCATATTCAAAAAAAATGACAAAAAAATTATCAAAAGTAGTTTTAGGGGTATAATTTAAACATGTTATTTATAAGGGTTTTCGTGTATTAAGTTTGGAAATAAGAGGCAGATCCTGATTTCCGCTAAACCATAATAACAAATTCAATTTATAATTTAATTATCTTAATATAAATTAATCATTTAGCGCATTACAAAATATTGTTTTTTACTTTTAAATACCTTCATTTTTATAAACTTTTACAAAACCCATCGGTTTTCTTCCAATATTTTACATTTAACACCGTATAATAGAATTAATTATGTAATCTTAATACTATTTAAATAAATTCAATATACTATTATTCGTTGATTTGTCTAATAAATCACAAGAATATGAAATTTTAAAATTTATACCATATTCATATTAACCAAAATGATACAAAATTCATTTAGATATATAAACACATTAATCACATAACATATGCATAAGTAGCAAATACAAATTTAATTTATAATTTATTTATATCAATATATAAATGCATTGCAAAAAAATTAACGCCAAGTACCTATAATTTGAAATTTCTACAGTTGTCTACAAAACCCTCCTCAATATCACCTGCTATTATAGATTTATATCAATATTTTTTAATTAATTATGTAATCTTCAATTTAAACCATTTGAACAAATTCAATTAACAAATATTTATTGCTTCATGTAATAAATCATAAAATATGTTGGTTTCGATATGCATATCATATTCATGTCAATATAAGTGGTAAATTTGTTTTTTATTCAAATATAAAATATATAAATCACATAATATAAACAATATTAAATATATATGTATATATATATATATATTATAAAAATAAGAAACATATAGAGTCATGTGTTTAATGTAAGTGTGTGCACTCGCCATGCTCTGTACCCTTCTCACGTAAGCCCGAAAGGCAGTGCATGATCGGTATATCTGGTCTCAGTTTATCTAAGTTAGGTGTACGTAAATAAAATTAAAAAAAATAAACACCTAGAGTCATGTGTTCATACGCAAGTGTGTACGCACTCTATACCTTTCTCACGTAAACCCGAAAGGCAGTGCATGATCGATATATCTGGCCTCAGTTTATCTAAGTTAGGTGTGTAAATAATAATGTTAATATTTTTCAAAATAAAGAGAGCGAGCAATTGAAACCCAAGCACTATCTTCACTTATTTGATTTGACTTGTTATTAAAACGAAATAAAAAAGCCACTTTGCAAAACTTTAATAATCAACTAAAGATTCATTTCATAGTTGCACTATGTTATCAATCGAAACAACTAGTCAAACTAGAGTCTAATTGTGATGATGACTTAATTTTTGTTGAAATTTTGATGAGTAAAAGGACTAAAATTTCTTAATAATAACCAAAACTTATATCTAACCTGCTCGTGTCAATTTAAAAGTAAATTCTTCATTTGTAATTATTTTCGAAAACTTGCATCATGTAGTCACATTAGAATTTGCATATCGCATTCGGATTTTGTGGGTAGTATCCGCTGAAAACCCTCATAAGACAACACTCATCCTACTAGGGACACCTAGAAGTTTAACGGCTTGTTGCATACGCTCAATGCAATCGTGTTTTCTACAAAAACGGATTTATCCTAGTTTTAGTTTATTCGAGGACGAATAAAAAGATAAGTGTGGGAGTATTTGATGTGCATATAAAAGTGTATATTTTTACTCCCATATTTAATCTTATTTTGTTAAAATAAATGAGCATATTAGGGTATTTTACATGTTTAAACCAAAATCTAAATTGTTTTCAAAACATCATTCATTCATCTTCATTTGGGGGCAAAATGGTAATTTTGTGTATGAATTAATTTTGAGAAAATTTATTTGCACATTTTTATTTTTATTTGTAGAAAATTGAGTGCAAATTGGATGGAGCTTCATGGATGTATGTATGCGCATATGTTGAAAGCAAATGAAGAAAGGAAATAAAAGAATTCATGCAACATGTAGGAGTCCACATGCCCACTAACTAATGGACCGTAATTAAAAGCACATGCACATGTTAATGGAGACTTAAAGACATGCTAATGGAGATTAATTAATTTCCTATGATTATTTGGAGGTTACATTATCTCAAGGGCATTTTTGGTTATCCCCTAAAAAAGAATTAGGATTTTAAGCATGCATAAATACTCCATATGTTTCACGTAATGAGCCTCTTCTCTTTTATGCAAGTTGTAGCCACAAAATCAATGATAAATAAAATGTCTTTTTAATGGCTTCTTAGCCTTCTTATTTGCTTTTGTTTACATGTTCTTTTCTCTTATGTCATTTTTATTTTATGCTCTCTTGTTTAGTTTATGCTTCTCCTACTTCATGTTAGTAGAATAGATTTTAATTCTTGCAATTAGTTTAGTTTTATTTCATGCAAGTAGTTAACTTTCTTTTCTTTTAATTAGCTCTCATTTTCCTTTTTTAGAAGAAGGAAATGCAAAATAAACGAAAATTAATTCGAAGAGTAAAATCAAAACCAAATTGCAATTACCCGGCAACGGCGCCAAAAACTTGTTTGACGAAAGATTTTCTATCGATTTGAAAACTGTCGAAAATATATAATCGTTATAAATAAATGCACGGCATACAATCGTAGTACGAATGCGAGTACGGGTCGATCTACAGGGAAAGAATTAAATTCTAATTTTACTCAAGCAAATTAGGCAAAAGTTTTGAAATTGTTTTAAACTAAGAAAATTGTAGAAAATAAACTATAGCAAAAATGAATAAAACTATGAGATGAAGGAGCAATTTAGAGGCAAATCCACTTCCAATGATTCATATAAATGAACACAAAATTTATCTATAATCTCTCCTTTTAATTCTAAGTAGAAATGATTGATGTGTTTATTATAAGTATGATTTATTTTTGTTATTAATTAGCACAACTTAAACCATCAAACTCTAACACACCATTCAAACCCACTTATAAATTCTCATGAAAATAAAAAATAAAATCTATTTTAAGCATGATCTATTTACTATGAACTAGTAACATAGATCATCAAATTTTGATTCTAGTTTGACTTTCATCATCAAAATCACTTAGGAAAATAATCAAATAATTTATGTTTATATTGGATTAAGCATAACCCATTTGAGTTGTCAACATAGGCTATTAAATTCACCAGAAAAAGGAAACATAGACTATCATCATTCTTAATTTTCATTCAGCATAAAAGAGAGATCATAAACGAAATCTTTATGTTAATTTAATATTTTTCATGAGAGCTTCATTACCACTAAATTGAAGGGGTTTAGCTTCTCATATTTGAATACATGTTAACATAAAGTGATTTCAATATAAAAAACAAGGAAAATGATAGCTAATTAAAAGAAAAGAGAGCCAACTACTTGCATGAAATAAAACTAAACTAGTTACAAGAATTAAATCTATTCTACAAACATGAAATAAGAGAAGCATAAACTAAATATGAGAGCATAAAATAAAAATAACATAAGAGAAAAGAACATGTAAACAAAAGCAAATAAGAAGGCTAAGAAGCCATTAAAAAGACATTTTATTTATCATTGATTTTGTGGCTACAACTTGCATAAAAGAGAAGAGTCTCATTACATGAAACATAAGGGGTATTTATACATGCTTAAAACCCTAATTCATTTTTAGAGACTACCAAAAATGCCCTTGAGATAGTGTAACCTCCAAGTAATCATTAAGGAATTAATTAATCTCAATTAACATGCCTTTAAGTCTGCATTAACATGTGCATGTGCTTTTAATTATGGTCCATTAGTTAGTGGGCATGTGGGCTCCTCCATGTTGCATAAATACTTTTATTTCCTTTCTTCATTTGCTTTCAACATATGTGCATACATACATCCATGAAGCTCCATCCTATTTGCACTCAATTTTCTACAAATAAAAACAAAATTGTGCAAATAAATTTTCTCAAATTAATTCATACACAAAATTATCATTTTGCCTCCAAATGAAGATGAATGAATGATGATTGAAAACAATTTAGATTTTGATTTAAACATGTAAAATACCTTAATATGCTTATTTATTTTAAGAAAAGAAGATAAAATATGGAAGTAAAAATATATATTTTTACATGCACATCAATTTGTCCAATAAATCATAAGAATATGAAATTTTAAAATTTATACCATATTTGTATTAACCGGAACGATATAAAATTCATTTAGATATATAAACACATCAATCACATAACATATGCATAAGTAGTAATTATAAATTTAATTTATAACTCATTTATATCAATATATAAATGCATTGCAAAAAATTTAACGTCAAGTACCTATAATTTGAAATTTATACAGTTGTCTACAAAACCTCAATATCGCCTGCTTTATATCAATATTTTTTAATTAATCGTGTAATCTTCAATTTAAACCATTTCAACAAATTCAATTAACAAATATTTGTTACTTCATGTAATAAATCCTAAAATATGCTGGTTTCAATATACATATCATATTCATGTCAATATAAGTGGTAAATTTGTTTTTTATTCAAATATAAAATATATAAATCACATAATATAAACAATATTAAAAAACCTAATTTATTATTTATTTATCTCAGTAAATTTATCATACATTAAATTGTAAAATTACCTTTTTAGATTTAAATGCCAATATTTTAATATTTCTACGATTATTTACAACAACCATCCTCAATTGTTTCCTAATACTTTTTAGTTAAATCCATGTATTTAAATTCCTTACGAAATCTCAAATTTAAATTTTATTGTTCTAATGAATCCTAAATATATATGTCAATTTTAAGACAACACACATTCATACTAATTAGATGAGAAAATTAGTTTTTCCATTTATCTATAAAAATATATGGATAACATACGTTAAATTATGTACGTAAATAATAATGATAAAGTTAATTTACAAATTAATTATAATTATTTATCTCAAAAATTTATGATACACTATACTACAAAATTCTGTTTTTCACTTAGAATAACTCTTCATTGAGATATCTACAGTTTTTTTTACAAATTCTTCTCAATTCTTTCCTACAATTTATTTTAAGTCCATATATTTAAAATAATTATGTAATTTTAAATTTAAAATATTTAAAAATATCGAGTTTAATAATATTTGTTATTCATCTAAAATCATTAAAATATGTTAATTTCAATATGTATGCCATTTTAACACACAAAAACGATAAAAAAGATTACATAAGTATAAAGATATATAAGTTACATAACATAAATTATACATAAACAATAACAAATTTATCGTTCCATAACAAATTTTTAATTTTAATAAATAGTGCTTCTAAATATAAATACACATTATGTGCAATTCATAGTCTTTTTTTATCCCGTAACCGCTGATGACGCGTCCGACGTGTCGGACTCCCCAACGTTTGGTTCCACTTTCCCACCACCGTTGCCCGATTGTAGAAAATTGATACGTTGGCGTCCGACGCGTTGGACGCCAACATATTTTCATCCCCCAACTATATAAACAACCCTTCTCCACACCATTCCACCAACCTCTTGTCCTCCTCTTACCCCTTCATCTTCTCTCTACTTCGCACATTTTCGTCTACACCAACGATGTTTAATTCAGAATCAGATTATAACTACGAAGATGCACTAGATGTGGCCGCTATAGCAACGTATTTACATACAATAAGGAGCGATGTCGTCCGGATTCACACGTCAGAATATACCTGTTTAATGTGGATGGAAGATATATTGAATGGGCATCAGGAACGCTGTCAATGAAATTTTCAAATGAAAAGAGTTTGTTTTCTCTCGTTATGCGACAGGCTACAAAATTATGGTCTGACTACAACGGAAAGCGTTAGTATCAGAGAAACGGTTGCCATATTCCTATACACTATAGCTGCAGTGCTCTCAAATCGATAAATGAGAGAAAGATTTCAAAGGTCAGGTAGCATAATTTCAATTTGTTTTCATGCTTTTTTAGATGATGTACAATTACTCGATACAAATATTATCAAGCCAGATGACCCTCAATTTAATATTGTTCCGATCATATTAGAACTTCAAACTGCTACTACCCATACTTTAGAAACTGTGTTGGTGCTATAGAAGGTGCACACTTACTTGCACACCAAGTAGTTCCATACATAGGACGAAAATATTATCATACACAGTATATCTTTACAACATGCACATTCGATCGACGGTTTACTTATGTTATGCTGGTTGGGAAGGTACTGGGCATGATTGTAGAATTTTTAATTAAGTTATAACCGATAGAAACTATTGGCATCGAAAATGGCACTAACACCCAATAGAATATGTAGAGAAATAAAATGATGAATTATAAATGAAAAAATGAGGAATAAATAGTAGACAAACAATTTATAGTGGTTGGCGTAATGTGCCTACGTCCACTTAACAATTTTACTCCATTTATTACTGAAAGTACAACTGATGTTCTTATGGTTCGTCGCTGAACGATAAGTTATTACAAGAATTTAATATGAATGCTAGAAAGTCAAAATGATCCCCTAAATGAAGCCTCTCATGGTCTATTTATAGATGTAAGTCTGTGGGAAAGCCTCAAGCGCGTCCAAACCCACGTTCTCCATGATCTCCCAGTAGTTGCTGAAGAAGAAGACGTGGCCAGCTCAGTAATCTCTATGGGTCGGTACCTAGTCATAGCTATGGGTTGGCAAGCTATGGCTAGGTACCGACCTATAAAACTTGTCCAAAATGGATTTTGGACTTTGGGAGATTGGTCGCCTTATCGATAGCTTTGTGGCCTCATAGTTGTTTGAGTCATTGTTGCATGTTTCTAAGTTTAGTTTATGGATCGGTGGAAGGCAGAAGTATCTCATCTGAATTGCTTGTATAGAACAATGGAGTATAGCATGCAAATGATAACTGGAGCTTGGGAATGGGTTCCTAGGACCTTTGTTAGCATGCGATGAGAAGATGGGACCACCTCCTTAAGATACTATGGGTCGGTGCCGAACCATTTGATGGTTCGGTATTGAACCAAAAACTTAGGGAAAATTCCCTCTGTTTTAGTGAGTGGTGAATTTTGTTTAGTTTCTGGACTTGGTTCGACCACTCCCTTGAGCCTTCTGACTATTATCTTGGATCATCTACTTCGCTATTTTCCAAGTGCAACTTGTCCAGTCTGACTAGCTTTTTCTGGGTTAAAAGGTCGGATAACATTTGCCCCACCCCCAAAGTACATCTCATTTTGAATGTAATGTGCTTTGAATTGACATAAATCAGGATTGTCATGTTAAATCCCAATTTATGCTTCGAATAATCGTCATTTTTCCCTTAGATTCGTTTCTGTGAATAACCATATCTATTCTCATTTGTGTGACATTTCAACAATGTCCAGAACTATAAAATTGGAATTTGCATCCATGACTTGTCAATCCAAGTTCAATATTCTCGACCATTTCCATTTCCTGAATTATCAGGTTAGGATTTTTCTATTGATCGAATTTTGAAATTAATGAATCTGCATACATAGGCACGCATACATACATGTACATGATTAGTAATGTCCAAGAGTATATGAGCGCAAATGAGGGCACATGCCATGTTGAATCATGCTCTTCTATTTTCTCCTCTCTTTTTTTATACGAGTATATATGCACGCCCGGGTAGGCCTGCATTTAATCATAATGTGCATGCATTTTTAGTTGCACCTGTGGAAGTAGATTTGACAGTAGCATTGCCAGCGTAAACTGAACCTGAGACAACAACCGAGAAGGCTGAGACAACTGAAGAACATTCATAGAACCAAAACTTAAAAGCATTCGTAGTTTTATCATTTCGTTCTTTTGTATTTGTTTATTTTATTTCCATTTTAGTGATTTTTTTCTTCATTTGTTCCAGCATTCAAGAAAGAAAACATGAACCTTAGAGAATAAATATGAAAAGAATCATAAAAGGAAGTATAAAAGAATTATTTATTTGTACATGCAAGCCTAGTATTTGAACACCGCCTAAGCAGAAGCCGCTATTTTTTTGTTCAGACTGCAATAACTTCTTCATACCAACTCAGAATCAAGCGAGACTTCGACCAATGAACTCCCACCAAAATTACGGACAATATGGAACGCTCGGATACTTTAGCTTATTAACGTATACCATAGTTCTTCATGGTGATTAACAGTTGTACTTAGAAAATAACAGGTTACATCCCCATATTTGAACTCCGCCTAGGCAAAAGCTACTATTTATAATTTTGTTCAGACTACAATAACTATTTCATAATAACTTGGAATCAGGCGAGACTTCGACCGATGAAGTCCCACCTAAATTACGGATAATATGGAATACTCGGATACCTCATCTTGTAAACGCACATTGTAGTTCTCCATGGTGACTAACAGTTGTACTTAGAAATTCACTACACTAGAAAAGGCATTTCGTAGCATTGAAAAAACGCTAGCGTTTTGGTAAACGCTGCGACACAACATGCAACTAAAAGTCTAATTTTTTTGTAGAGTTATAGAAAACACTGCCAAAACTTGACATACTATAGGACTTCGAAAATGCTACAAAAAGTTTCAGACTTGTAGCAGCATGTCGTATCACAGCGTTTACTGAAACGCCAACGCTACGAAAATCATATCACAACCGTTTACATTATTTTTGAGCATTTTTAAAATGCTACTAAAATTTATTAACTGTTTTGCAGCATACTGTCCATGCAACTGTTTCCTGTTAGTGGCTTGTATCATTTCCAACCATCACCGCATCATAGTCTTATTAAAATCAGCAATCAATCACATAATCGTTGTATTCAAATCAACAATCAATAAATCAATCACATAATCATCATATTCAAACAATTGAAACAACTCGTTGATCACTTGATCAAATATGATATCCATAACCATTTCGATAATAATTTTTTGACAAAAAGAGCAAATTCACATAAACTTTATAACTATTCATAAACAAGATTACACAACAAGCACTAACAAAATGTTATAATATATATAACAATTAAAGCTATATTCATTACTTGATTACCTACAATTCTTTGCTACAACTGGTCTTTACTCCTAAAAAGCTAATTATATGTATACGGGTTTAACCATCAACAAATGATTATGAAATTGTTTTGCATATTTAAAATATATCAGACATCTTTAGTTAAACTTTTATTAAATTTAAATGATTTTTATAAAACTTAGTTAATTTAGCTATATTTTTATAAAACTTGGTTAATTGTTATAATAAACTTATTTAATTTTTAAAAACTTATTAACCTAGTTAGATTTTAATAAAACTTAATTAATTTGTACAAATTTATTTAATTTTTATAAAACTTAATTATACCAAACTCGGTTAATTTTTAAAATTTTGGTTAATTTTTATAAAAATAGTTTAATTATTATAAAATCGGTTAACTTATTATCAAACTTAATTAATTTTATCAAACTTAGTTTTATTATTACTATTATTATTATTATAAAATTTTAATTTTTATAATACTTAGTTAATTATTATAAACATATTTATTTTTTATAAAACGTAGTTAATTTATTCAAACTATTGTTTATTATAATTATTATTAAACTTATAAATTATCTCAATTGCTAAAACTTAAAATGTCATAAATTATATTTTAATTAGCTTAACTTATTAATTATCTCAAACTTAAACTTTATTAACTTAGTTAATTTTTGTAAATTATCTCAAACTTATAAATTTTTCATAAACTTAGTTAATTTATTATTACTAATATAAACTTAGTTAATTTTTATAAACTTATTTAATTTTCATAATACTTAGTTAACTTAGTTAATTTTTATAAACTTGGTTTTTGTTATTATTGTTATTGTTATTAATTATAAAACATAGTTGACTTAGTTAATTTATTATTATTATAAACTTAGTTATTTTTTTATCTAATTATAGTTTATTATTATTACTACTATTATTATTATAAACTTAGTTTGACTTCACATATAAAGAAGCTTACCAGACTATATAAGATGCAGATATAAAGAAGCAACTCGTGTGAAGATTCAGTGTACTCCAGATGAATCTCAGTAGTCCTAGAAGCATGAATCCTTTTGGTGCTAAAGTGATATCAGCAACATGGCCTGAAGAGAAACTGCCCACTTCATCGAATCTCAGTAGTCCTAGAAGCAACATTGATTTATTATTAGTAATGCAAGAACACAACATTGCTTTTGAAATAATTTTCTCATCCTTTTGGTATAAACTTGTTAATTTTTAGAAAACCAAGTCCTTTATATAACTTAGTTAAATTGTTTATTTTTTTTAAACTCGATTCATTATATTATTATTAATTTAATTAATTTTTATCAAACTATATTTATTGGTATCATCATCATCATTATAAACTTGTTAATTTTTAAAAAAAACTTAGTTAACTTCATTTAGGAATTGGAACTAAGTCACCTAACCTTGGTAGTACAATACGAATATTGGGAACCATGGAAATGATCGTTGAATAACTATTATTCAACATATGTGGAAATACTAAGAGTGCCTATGATAAATGGACATTTTGATTAATTACCTTGATCTGATCTTGCATTCCTCTTGTGTGCTTCACAAATTTCACCTCACCATCCAACTGCAACATGTTCACATCGTTTATCATCAACTATATGCCACACTGCTGCAAGCCTACAAACTTCCCACATATATTGCTGTAAGCCTGGCTATCGTGACTCACACTCTTGATCTATACCATCAAACTGCTATTATCATCTCAACTTTGCCGCAAGTTCAACATGTGTTTCAAATCATTTTCTGCTTTGGTCATAACTTATTATACTCTGAATTGAACTCTTTCAGTCTGCATTTTGATGCCACCTGCATATTATTGCCTGCATTTCATTATTTTAATGTTAACTGCATATTAATGTTTCAAACGAAGTTCTGTTAGTAAAGAATCAGTACATTCCTGAACGCAGATGTCAGCATAAGCCATATATACTCATTTACAGATAAATAAAAAATAAAACACTACTGGTATCCTCTCGAATGTGAACTATTTAATGAGGAAGAACCATTCTCCAATACTATATAATTGGTAAAAATAAAGTAATTTTGTTAAAGAACGCATACTGTTTTCACGCTATACATTAAGTCATTAACAATAAAATCCCATCCAAAACACAGATAGAGAAACAGGGGAAAGAAGAGAGACTAATCAAAATGTCACAAATTCAACAATCATAGAAGGGTTATGCCAACCCACGATTAACAAAACAAGATATACCACTACTTGGAAAATCAATGTATCGGATAATGAAGCACTCATAGTGATCAGAGAATCTAGCATTTGAATCGATGGCATATGGACACGATAATGATGAGGATTAAAGCAATGATTATGCCCAACACTATGGGTTTTATCTTTATATTTTGGGACCACATCTTTCTCCTCATTTTCGTTCCCTGGTGCCTAAAATCTTGCACCTGCACACAAAATAGATATCATTTCTCTTACGATTTTTGTTTGTGTTCACAGAGTTTTTGCAAGTGTGTACTTTGAGTAATATTTTTATCAAAATAATTTTTGGAGTTTGTTCATGCAAGTTCATTTCCCGCAGATCAGTAAATAGAAAGCTCCATTCATACTGATGGTTGCAAATTTGAAATTCTTATTTTCAGTTATAAGCCAAAAACAAAACGTAATACAAACCTAAGAGCAAAGATTCTCAGTTTTGTCTCAAGAAGCTCTATTTTCTCCCCACAATAAAGGACCCGAAAAAGTGAGATCAGTTAGAAACGGAGTTCCGAACGTTTATGGAGGTACACATTCTTTTATTTGGTAATATCTTAGAATATGATGATACATAAAATAGCATATGCATTTTATACATGCCAGAGTCCAAGAAACAACTAAATATATACATGCGTGTAGATGTGTGTGTGTATGTGGGTGTCAAAGTTGTTGGAGCATCAAGTTTTAGAGAGGGTGATTTAGAGTTAGAACCACAATGACAGCTTGAAACATCCCTTAAACTACCCTGATGTACATTCAGGGCAGATATCCCTTAACTAGTTTTTTTAATATGCACATAGAGGACCACTAGCATAATGACAGTGAATTTAGAGTTCTTATGTTCAAATCTTCCCACCATCAATTTATACATACATACATATAATTGGTTTAATACTAGTGCCAAGCTTTAGACTAAAAATAGAGTTGACCCACTGTTCAACTCATCTATCTACATATATGCATCTATACACCAAAAATACTTATTATGCACCTAATAACCAGTGTGAGAATAGGAAAAATAATAAATACCACATCAAGCTAGAAAATAGTTGTATAAGCACACGCATATTATCACTATAAGCATTGAACTATTACATACTTATTATACCTGCCAGGCTGCCAAAAAGCACAATATCCTCAATCATGTAATACGTACCAATCACCATAAGAAAAAAACAAATTTTAATCACTATAACTTAATAGATATATTTGTATTTGCATTGATACCCCACTATGTTTAGTAATTTTGTACCTAATCGTAATTTGTATATCTCTTTTCTGTAATACATCGAAACTAAGAGTTGAAATGTACCGAGAAACACCACAATCACTACACACACATGTATGTATATGATTTTTCATATTCATGTAGTTGAAATAGGTACCTCCTTGCAATGGCAAGAGTAACTCCAATATTGAATCCCTATTACTCTTTCCCAATAGGTGCACCTAATTTCCTATCATCTCTCACTGTTTGGAATATATGAGTGTATCCTTCTACTCTCAGACTATTCTCCCATTATCCAAATCTTAGCATCGCCAATCTTTATTGACTATATATATACATATATTATGCAATTTAGATGTTTATATTATGTAAAAGGAATGATTAAACATTATTATATAGCATTTATACACAGGTTAAGTAAATACAAACAAAAGGCAGGTTCTAAAAAATCATATGAAATGCAAGTATTTAAACAAGTAAATGCCAAAACATGTGATATTCTTGGTATGCCAATCTCATTCCTTTTATCTATCAAAATCAACAAAGTAATAATATATTTATGCAAATATATAATGGTGATCTTTACTTTTATTTTCAAACCAAAAAACATAAACAAAATTTTATTTGCTCACAAAACATATATATTATAAAGTAGTAATAGGGAATGTACTGGTGCTTTAATCTGTCTAGGGTATTTGGAACAGAGTACCTCTGTTTTGATCATGCTGCTTTGCTATATGTTGTCTCTGCTTACATTATATTGAGGCTTTGATCTTAGAGGATAATTGAACAGTGCATGGATACTGACATTATTTTGCTTTGGATGTTGTTCCTGCTCAAATGATTCTGGGTTTTGTTCAGGGTCATTTGGATTCATTAATATCTTTTCTTCCATCTTCTCCTTTCTAACAACATTGAATTAGTGGGTGTAGGGTTAATTCCCTTTGCCTTTTGATTTTCAAAATTATGGTGCATGAGGTTTCTATACATAGTTAACATTCCTGCCCCGATAGGAAGTGGCAACTAGAAGATCTTTGAGTTCAAAAATTGCAGTAATCCTTGAATATCTTTTGTACCTTCAATTGAGCATGAGTTAGTGTCATGTACTCAACAAATCGAAACATCATATCAGACATTGGAAATATTACCTGCTAACCAATCCTTAGAGCCATACATAAGTATCAAGTCAACTGATTCTGCTTCTGGTAACTGATTCAACTGAGTATGGTTCTGGTAGTTGAACTAGGAGCTGTACAAAGGTGTGCTTTATAAACTTAGCTAATTCATCATCATCATTATTTATAAAACTTTGTTAAATCAGTTATATTATTATTATTTATAAAATTTAGTTAACTTAAATGTAGTTAATTTTATAAAACTTATTTGATTTTAACAAAACTTAGTTACTTTTTATTAACTTGGTTAATTATTACTATTATTATTATAATAATAATAAACATCAATTAACTTAATTATATTATTATTATTATTATAAATTTTATTAATTTTTATAAACTTAGTTAATTCATCATCATCATCTTCATTATTATTTATAAAATTTTGGTAAATTGGTTATATTATTATTATTATTTATAAAACTTAGTTAACTTAAACTTAGTTAATTATATAAAACTTGTTTAATTTTAACAAAACTTAGTTAATTTTTATTAACTTGGTTAACTTAGTTAATTTATTATAATTACTACTACTATTATTATTAAAACTCGGCTAAATTAATTATATTATTATTATTATTATAAACTTAATTAATTTTTATAAATTTAGTTAATTCATCATCTTCATTATTATTATTACTGTTATTTATAAAACTTTGTTAAATTAGTTATATTATTTTTTATAAAGTTTAGTTAACTCAAAAAGTTGACTTTAACAAAACTTAGTTAATTTTTATTAACTTAGTTAACTATTATTATTAAAACTCAATTAACTTAATTATATTATTATTATTATTATTATTAGAAACTTAGTTAATTTTTTTAAACTTAGTTAATTCATCATCATCATCATTATTTATAAAACTTTGTTAAATTAGTTATATTATTATTAAGCGAATGACATTTTTAATTATTGTTTGACATAGCAAAAAAAATTAGGTTTCTGACTACAATATGCTTATTAACTTACCAAACGAAATCTAAGAACGGAGAGAGGACTGATAGTGTAACCAAAGATGAACAATTTGCACACCTAATCATGTATATACTAGTATATCATAAGACGGTTGCACACCAGATGTATCCTGCATATACATGAGTTTCAGTCAAGTTTTGCCTCAAAGATTTGACACAAGGATCTAATAATGAGTGAAATTTCAGACGAGATGAGTGTATCTCAAACATTCATCTCAGACTTACACAGTGGGTTTAAATTTCGACTTATGACTATCTTGAAACGGTTAACATTAATTTACAAATACAATTAACTTTAAATATATAAAGTTTAACTTCATATTTGTATTGCTTTAGCGTTCCGACAAGATATATAAATAAAACTACAATTGTGTTTAAAGATAGATATAATGTTTAACTTTGTATTTGATTAAAAGATGAAGCTTGGTTGATTCTATGTTGACTGTTGATGATTGGATGATTATGAAGATCGAAACAGAACACATCATTCTATCATGTGGAGAAAAGAAATAATAAAGGTGCAGGGTTGCTTAAAGAAGAAAATTAACAGAAGAACAAATGGATATGTAATAAATTTTGTCCATTTAAAAGAGAAAGGGGAAAAAAGGCATGAATTCGGCCCTCAGGTATGATTTTCATATTTTGACTAAGATAAGGTTCAAATGAGATTTCACCAAATTACCTATCCTACAACAGATATTTTAATGTGCTCTATCTTACTGGTAAATTTCTTGTCCTAAAACACATGCAACTTGCACCTTGTATCCCTAACTTATCCAACTTACGAAGTATCTGATTTAGTATTGCTGAGAGCCTCTTGGAGCAGGACTATGAGAATGAGCATCATTTAATTTAATATCAAATCCCATATCCCAGTACATAATCATTTTAGTTGAACTGAAAAGATGGTGGGAATCATGCTGTTTAGGGTATAAATAGCACATTCTTCGAATGGTTTGGAGGTTTCTATTGAACTTTAATTAAGATATGTAGCCCTATGAAAAATGCATTGATTTAGAAAATTTGAACTGATTATGTGTGTTAATCCTTGTGACTATCATATTATGATTGCGGTGGACTTATGATAACTTATAATATGCACAACTGGATATTGCTTAACCTCAATATTGTTTTATGAGACCAAATACATTCATAATTTTTCCATGCTTGATTTTGTGGTTTAATTTCTACATTCTCATTGATACTGAAGGCTAACAGAACTTATGCTTAATTTATGTAAGCTCATCAATAGTATACATTATATCATTCAACAAAGCAAGTTGATTATTAAATAGGGAAAAATGCGAGTTAATCATCAGAGCTAGTGATACAGTGATAGGAACTGACTTATCATACGCTTGGTTAAATAAGGCGTCACGAATGACCGGAGCTTCAACAAGGAAAATCAGCATCGGGTTAGGGGTATATGGCAGGTTGAGTGCTAAAAATTACATGGATGAGAATAATGTATTATTTCTTAAATTGAGTAAGATTGCTCAAAAATATAATATATATAAAAAAGAATATTAAAGTATTATCAAAGAAAACAAAATAGAAGGCAAACCTCCTTGGCAATTTCCCACTGAGTGCTATTCTGAATGAATGATACGAGCTTAGCAAGCTCTTGCGAGTTTAATTTACTCTCATTTGTTGAAAGCTTTTCTTCATTGAGATAAATTAAATATCTCCCATAATCCAATTAGTAGCCAACTTCACATCTGCCCCTACCTTAACTATGGTATCAAAAAAATATGCAACTTATAAATATTATTGTCTCATGTTAAAATTTCAAAACTATATATCTTACAATGAGTATTTTTCCCATCTTTAAAAAGGTGTAAAAACAAAAGGAAAATACTCCTGAGTTCTTAACCTTTTCTCTCAATTTATTTCTTTCTTTAATCCAAAAATACTTGATGTATTGTATCATCTAAATAGATTTACTCGCTTAACCAAACTTTTATGGATGCTAATTACAACATGTACTTATATTCTACTATATTATTCTACATATATTACTATAACGCCTGTATATAAAAAAAGTGGCATAAATATTCACCAAAACTTTATTAAACGCTTATTGTAATTTCAAGCAGATTCTCCGCCAAACCGATTAACATTAGCAAAGAACAAAACAAAATTCAAATGTTTGCCAAAATATGATTCTATGAATATGTCAACTTTATTCATTGAATAAAAAAGTACTAAACAAAAAATCTATAAACTGAAGAAGAGAGAGGAAAAAAATAGTAAAAACTCAACTTTATGAAGATGGACCTCCAATAGTTGGCCTCATATAAGAGTCATCAAACTTTCTCTGGTAAGCATGGAAGTGCGAATTGGTCTCTCCGGTAGCGATGTCAAACTGCTCTTATTCTCTACTAATTTCCCTTGATTAAGAAAAGGTAGCATTGCCTTTGCTTCTTTAGAGGACCGATTGTTTTTTGCTTTGCGAGGCAGCAATGCTTCGATTGAGTTCTCCTTCTGAACTGTAAGTTTGTTGCTGTTTCTTGTTTCTAAAACATAAATAAATATGCATAGATGCATATTATTTCAGTTTATTAATATCTCGTTTCAATCGTGGAACTGAATACAACTACAATTTTCTAAATATTCGCATGTACAATTCTCTTTTCCTGACTACTTTTGATAGATGGAAAAGAATAAACATAAAATATGGAAACAATTGTTTATATTTTTCAAAGTAACAACTTAAACATATAATATATGTATTCTATCTATAGAACTATCGATAATTAAAAACTAAAATGCTATTAGAAGCAGGTGAATGAACAACAAAACCAATACAGAGTTCACATTCTAGTTTTCTCTAATATTTTTCCAACCGATCAACATGATACAGAGATAAATAAATTTGAACAATTCAAGATTAATCACCCTATATCAACTTGAGTTGGTCAGGCTCATAGGCATTATTGACATGATAAAAGAAGTTGTTATAACTAACACACACAGACAAACACAAAATAATGAAATACATTGTAGTGATCATAGTAATTCAAAATATACTCATCAATCAAAATAATTATGGTTCTTAAGTACCTTTCCACTAAAGAAATAAAACCAAAGACAAATGGTTCTTGGAAAACCACCTCACTGAATCAACCTCTTAGTGTTTTGTAGAAAAAATTATCAATCCATATATTATATTATATTTTGTATATGTGTTCTTGTGCGTGCAAAAGTGTCTACACTCACCAATGCACATGTACCCGAAAGCAACCCAAGCTAACTGCAAAGCAATAACATATAAGCAATAACATACTAACACATCAATGATAACAAATAAAGTTTAAAAGTAGTTGCAGTTTTTTACAGAACTTTTTATGAATTTCAAGCAATGATAAGCAAAGCGGTGCCTAAATCAATTGATAGTGTTTCCCACTAAATGAGCTAATGGTAATAATCCAAATTATTCTTACAATGCACCATTATATTAATGGTCTGATTCTTTATAAATAACTAGAAAGAAAAAGCCCAAGTTTTATCAGAGCCCTAGTTTTAATATTCAAACAAAAGAAGTAGAAAAACATTCAAAAATCCAAAAAAAATCAAACAAATTCCTAGTTTATCAAAGAGGATGCATGATAACATATCTATAAAGAGAAATGAACCTCCTATCAAAACGATAACTTAGCAACTACAAATATACACATATACTTACGTGTGTATGCAAAGCTATACCTTCTAAGGGGGTGTTGATTATTTTTCCTTTCCATCTACCTTATTCCTATCTTCTCCGCCTTAAACAAATTGGCACTGCCTCCCTCCACCGCTTCTGTCATAATCGGCCTCAGAAACACGACCGTTACATCTAGCATCTAATGATGTGCCGATCAATATCAAGTAAATGCGGTCAATGTACAATATATTGGTACAAAAACTAATGGTAAATCAAACTAAACAAAATAATACTTGAATACCACATAAATTAACCCACTCCAAACACAAACTTAAAAATCATAATAATGAATCAAAACATTTGTGCTGTCAACTGATTATAGTTGAGTATTGATATTTTATAAATATCAAATTGACCGAGAGAAGCAGCGATTTAGGGTTAATCAAAACATTTGTGCTAGCGATTGACTATAGTTGAGTATTAATATTTTACAGATATCAAATTGACCGAGAAAAGCAGCAATTTAGGGTTTGTAAAATTAGCGTGGACAAGTGCGATCTAAGGGTTGTAAAATTGACATAGACAAGCGTAGATTTAAGATCTATGCAGAAATCAATATAGCACCATATAGAATAAAAAATTCCGTATATAAAATCGTACTGATTTTGGGCTTGTAAAATAGACACAGGCGAGCAACAGATTGAAGGAGAAGTCGATCGACTACGGCGAGAGGAGTATAATGACAAATAGGAGCAGCGCGATGATGATAATGGAGGAAACGTTATTGGGCTTGGTGAGTTCTGCGTAAGTGAAGAGGAAAAAAGGAAGACTTCTGAAATGAAATATGGTGTTTAGCATTGGCGAGAAGGGGGGAAATTTTGGCAGCGTTGAAAAGTAAAATGTAAAATAATAATAGTTGCACTTACGTTTAAATGCTGCTAATAAATGCAACTAAAAGCAGATTTTCTTGTAGTGTAAAATAACAGGCTATAGTCTCATATTTGAACTCTGCCTAGGCGGAAGCCGCTATTTTTTTGTTCGGGCTGCAGTAATTTCTTCATGCTAACTAAGAATTAGGCGAGACTTCGATCGATGAACTCCTATCTAAATTACAATATGAAACACTCAGATACTTCAGCTTATGAACGTATACCATAGTTCTCTGTGGTGATTAACAGTTGTACTTAGAAAATAATAGGTAACATCCTCATATTTAAACTCCACCTAGGTAGAAGCCGCTATTTTTTTTGTTTATACTACAATAACTTCTTCCTATTAACTCGGAATCAGGCGAGACTTCGACCGATGAACTCCCACCTAAATTACGGACAATATGGAACACTTAGATACTTCAGCTTATGAACGTATACCATAGTTCTCCATGGTGATTAATAACTGTACTTAGAAAATAACAGGCTACATCCCCATATTTGAACTCCGCCTATGCAAAAGCTGCTATTATTTTTGTTCAGACTGCAATAACTTTTTTATAAGAACTCGGAATCAAGGGAGACTTCGACTGATGAACTCCCACCTAAATTACGGACAATATGGAACACTCTGATACTTCATCTTGTGAACGCACACTGTAGTTCTCCATGGTGACTAACAGTTGTACTTAGAAAATAACAAGCTACATCTCCATATTTGAACTCCGCCTAAGCAGAAGCCGCTATTTTTTTATTCAGACTGTAGTAACTTCTTCATACAAACTCGGAATCAGGCGAGACTTCGACAGATGAACTCCCACCTAAATTGTGGATAATATGGAACACTCGAACGTTTCATCTTGTGAACACGCACTGTAGTTCTTCATGGTAACTAAAAGTTGTATTTAGAAAATAACAGGCTACATCCTCATATTTGAACTCCGCCTAAGCGGTAACCGTTATTTTTTGTTCATACTGCAATGACTTCTTCATGCTAACTTAGAATTGGGTGAGACTTCAAACGATGAACCCGCACCTAAATTACGGACAATATGAAACATTTGGATACTTCATCCCTTGAATGCACATTGTACTTCTTCATGGTGACTAACAGTTATACTTAGAAAATAATAGGCTACACCCTCATATTTGAACTTCGCCTAGGCAGAAGCTGCTATTTTTTTGTTCAAACTATAATAACTTCTTCGTTATAACTCGGAATCGGGTGAAATTTCGACCGATGAAGTCCCACCTGAATTACGAGCAATATGGAACACTTAGATACTTCATCTTGTGAACTCACACAGTAGTTCTCCATGGTGACTAACAGTTATACTTAGAAAATAACAGGCTGCGTCCCCATATTTGAACTCCGCCTAGGCAGAAGACGCTATTTTTTTCTTTCAGGCTGAGTAACTTCTTTATACTAACTCGCAATCAGGCGAGACTTCGACCGATGAACTCCCATCTAAATTTCGGAAAAAATGAAATAGTCGGATACTTCAGCTTATGAATGCATACCGTAGTTCTCCATGGTGATTAACAGTTGTACATAGAAAATAACGGGCTACATCCTCATATTTGAACTCCGCCAAGGCAGAAGCCGCTATTTTTTTTATTCATACTGCAATAACTTCTTCATACTAAATTGGAATCAGGTGAGACTTCGATCGATGAACTCCCACCTAAATTACGGACAATATGGAACACTGGGATACTTCAGCTTATGAAAGTATACCATAGTTCTTCATGGTGATTAACAGTTGTACTTAGAAAATAACAGGCTGTGTCCCCATATTTGAACTCCGTCTATGCAGAAGTCGCTATTTTTTTGTTCGTACTGCAATAACTTCTTCATACTAACTCGGAATCAGGCGAGACTTCGACCAATGAACTCCTATCTAAATTACGAATAATATGGAACACTTGGATACTTCATCTCTTGAATGCACATTCTAGTTCTCCATGGTGACTAAAAGTTGTACTTAGAAAATAACGGGCTACATCCTCATATTTGAACTTCGCCTAGGCAGAAGCCGCTATTTTTTTGTTCAGACTACAATAACTTCTTCGTTATAACTCGGAATCAGGCGAAACTTCTACTGATGAACTCCCACCTAAATTACGAACAATATGGAACGCTCGAATACTTCATCGTATGAACGCACACTATAGTTCTCTATGGTGACTAACAGTTGTACTTAGAAAATAACAGGCTGCATCTCCATATTTGAACTTCGCCTAGGCAGAAGCCGCTATTTTTTTGTTCAGAATGTAGTAACTTCATACTAATTCGGAATCAGGCGAGACTTCGACCGATGAACTCCAACCCAAATTACGGACAATATGGAATACTCGGGCACTTCAGAATATGAATGTATGTCGTAGTTCTCCATGGTGATTAACAGTTGTACTTAGAAAATAATAGGCTACATCCCCATATTTGAACTCTGCCTAGGCAGAAGCCGCTATTTTTTTGTTCATACCGCAATAACTTCTTCATACTAATTCGGAATCAAGTGAGACTTCGACCGATGAACTTGCACCTAAATTATGGACAATATGTAACACTTGGATACTTCATCTCTTGAGCACACACTATATTTCTCCATGGTGACTAACAGTTGTACTTAGAAAATAACATGCTACATTCTCATATTTGAACTCCGCCTAAGCAAAAGCCGCTATTATTTTTGTTCAAACTGTAATAACTTCTTCATACTAACTCGGAATCGGGCGAGACTTTGACCGATGAACTCCCATGTAAATTATAGATAGTATGGAACACTGGGATACTTCAGCTTATGAATGTATACTTTAGTTCTCCATGGTGATTAACAATTGTACTTAGAAAATAACAGGCTACATCCCCATATTTGAATACTATTTCTCTATGAGATGTAAAAGGGTATATTTGAAATTTCAAAAAGACACCGAGTAAATCTATTCAATGAATTCTCTTTATTAGTAGTAAAGATGGATCGTTCGGTACATATGGTTCGGTACCGACCCATCTATTTGGGAATGGAACTGGTCCAAAGCTGAAAACATTGGCTTTAGCCCTATAAAACTTCCATCGATCCATATTGGTCCCTCACTTTATTTTGCTATCTTCTTCAAACTCGAGATCTGCCAATAGAGAACTTCGAAACCTAGACTATCCTTGGACGTCGCTGCTCCTTGAATCGACCACATCGTTGTCACCTTGATAATTGACCACCACCGGCCTCCCAATCAAATTTGACATCATCAAAATCGCGGTGAACTTGAGCCCGATCCATACGAACATAAACCATCTTCTCTAACCAAGGACTTTGAACTTGAGCATACTTTGGTGAGTAATGATAACAGAGAATGGCTGGAGATGAGCAGCGTTGAGGAGTGTGCTTGGATTTAGAGGATGGAGCCGAGGTGCTTATGTTGAGAGGAAGAAGAGGAGAAAACTTGAAATTCCCTAAGTGTGATGGTTTGGTGTCGAACCATCCCCTTAGTGGGATTTTTCGATTTTTTTCTCTTTGTTCAAGTGCAAAAAAAAACTCTAGTTCACTTGATACTCCAAGTTCTAATGCATTCCAAGCATGCTTCTGATGGCATGAAGCTTGTTGAGACGATCGACAACGACGGTCACTTCGAGTGATCTCCGGTTTTTGGAATGGACAGTTGCACTATATCGGACATTTGCATTAGATTCACTATAGCACAGGTGTGTTGACTTTTAATTCGTCTAATGTTAATTATCATATTGAGTTTTCTTTTATGGCTATTGTAACGACCCGTAAAATTTCGATAATTAAAAATAGTTAATTTAAATAAAGTTTTGTGATTTAACGTTGGAAGAAATAAAAATTTGTGGTTTAATAATAAGAATGTAATTGGAATAAAATGTGATAGTATTAATTTAAGGTAAATTGATAACTTCTTTAAATGTAATTCCAATTAATTAAAAGGATTAAAGAGTTATAATTGGTATAGATTGTAAATAAATTATAGTAATGTATGTATTAATGGATAATTGGATTAAAAGAGCAATTGATAAATTAAATGTTGGTTAATTTATGAAATAATGTGTAATAAACTGTAATTGCATAAAATTAGTGTTGTAGTAGTAATTATAACACTTGTTGTGGATAATAAACTTATAAAATGCGACTAAAAGTTAATGGTGACAATTATTATATGTTACTTATTGATTTAGCCTGTTAAATTAAATTGGAAATCAATTGTAATTAATTCACTTGATTTGCGCAGTTAATGTAGATTAAATTGATAATTGTAGAATAGTAATTCAATAAGATGTAACCAATGTAAATTGTATTCATAATATGACAATTAATTGAATAAAAAGAATTGAAATCAAATTTAATCAATTTATTGGAAATAAATTATAATTAATTGAATTTCATTTACGGTTGAAATTGAACACCGTAACTTGTGTAATGTTTAACACGGAATTTATATGTAAACTCATATTAAATCATTGTAAATGTCTAAGTGATCAAAAATGATAAAATTTGTTAATTATCAAATTTGAATGAAAAAGCAATTTAATTAATTTAATATTAATTTATTTAATTAACGTAAAAACAGCCTTTGTGAACACTGTCTCGGATTTCGAGGAAACCAGTTTCATCGGATCCGTAACGGTGAATTATTATAAGATTTCAAGTTTTGTAGCGATCGGACTTGTCGTTTGATCGTACGGACTCGAAACGCGTAGAAATCAATCTAATTAAATTCAATTGAAATCAATTTGAAATAAGCCAATTTTAAGCTAACTTCTTTATACGATGGAAATAGGACTTGAAACCTATTCCATTGAGTTTAAAAACATCGAGACATCTATTTTGATATATGGGACGATCCACTTTCGTTTCGGGAACGAAACGGGCTTTTGGGTCGTAGTTATCATTTCAATCCAAATCAAATCTGGTCCATTCATTTCTATTTTTGATCTACCTATATATAGCTTGTTATAAACCCTAACTATTCCTTATTTCTCTATTATGTACGTACATTTCCTATCGATCTTCTTCTTTTCAATGGTAGAAACAAACTCCAATTGCCAAACCCCAAATCCAATTTCAAAACCAAATCCAAAAATCAAACTCCTCCAAACCATATCAATTTATATATCAGTTTGAAGCTCTCGACGAGCGTAATTCACTGGTGTGATTCGTTTTTCAATCGAATTCATCGTTTGTCCAGAATTCGCGAATCAACCTCGGCCGTTCATTTTAGGGTTTTGACAATCCAACGGTGGATCGTCGTCTGATCGACGATCGGGGAGTGACGTTGGGAAGCTGGAGTCGAGCAGGTCATCATGGTGGTGTTCGTTCATGCTATAGGTCGGGGGTTTCGCCAGAAATTGCAATTTTCCATGTGGAGGCGACGGTAATCATTTAATTCTCCTCCCTCTTCGCTCGAAGTGCAAAATTGTGTGTTTTATATAGAAATTAAGTTGAAAAAAATGAGTTTTAGGAACGTTTCGAAATCGCTTTAGAAATTGCCTTTGAAATTCTCTTATTATAGAGTATATAATTATTTATACAAAAAAATATATATATAATAATAATTTCAAAATCCCATTTATTTGAAAAATATTTTTAAAACACATTATAATACCTGTGTATGAAATCCAGAAAAAAATATCAAGAAAACCTCGAAATAACGGAAATTACACCAAGTGTTATTCGTTTAAAATAAGCTGCGACTCAATATTCGACAGTAGGTTTGAACAAGTTAACAGTGTCAAAATGACTTGAAATTTTGCAGGAATGTAGTTCAACATTCCTACTTCAATCTGCAAAAAGAATCATTCAAATCCGATTTGAAATGAAGAATCTGCGTCGTTTCAAAGTTGGACCAAAACAAGGTTTTAAACACTGAATTACAGTAAGCTGCGAGTACAAGTTCGACAGCAGTTTCGAAATAGCAAACGTACCCAGATTGTTGATTTACAACAAATTTGGTTTCAAAATAAGTTTTGATCATAAAATTAATGGAAAATGGTTTGTTGCATTTTATTACACAAGAAAATTATTTTTGTGTAATTTTTGGTATTAAAAATGGAGTTTTGTGTATATATTGGTGAAAATTGGTTGAATAACCGACTTTGCTACATTACAGCATGATAGGGGGTTCTCGCTTCGGGTTTGGTGGCGAGACGGAGACTCTTACCCCTACATGTCCCTGGGAGGGGTTGGTTGAATTGAGTCGAGAAGCTGGCCGTAAAAGCAAATTCGGGGTACCACTGTATGCCACGGCGGGGCTGGGATGGTTGAAAAGCCTACCAGTCGAGATTCGCCGCTGTCGATGGTTGAAAAGCCTAGACCATTACAGAGGAACGTTTCGAAATCGCTTTAGAAATTGCCTTTAAAATTCTCTTATTATATAATATATACATCTTTTGTTTCTTGATATTTACATTTAGAGTATCGCCTTTCGGGGTAGGTCCTTTGAACCATACGATATATAGTGATTACCTTGTGGAAACTTGTGTTACCTTCATTGGTATTTTTTATTTGCCTTTTTGGCTTGATTTGGGATATTCATATCCTTTGTTTATTTGAGTTGTTGATGATATGAGGCTTGTTATGATTCATCTTTTGTTAGATGATCATGTTGACTCTTTTAGAGATTATTATGGTACTTTATGACTTTGCATGTTCATTATCATTTAGCTTATCTAACTGATTTGTTTAGCTAGACTGACCCGTGTATTTTATACTCGAGTCAGACTGAGGTGTTTCAAGTTAGGTACAATTGGACTTAGCCTATTCTGCTTCTGCATGGACTATTCTGCTAGCTCTTTTTGTTATAGCTTTTTGTGTAGTCCTTTTTGGTTGTAACTCTGTTATGTATATTCTTTTGACTCGCCTGTATATTGTGGTTGCTACACCACTTGACATGTATCATTTTGTATACTTTGTGATGTATCTATATATGCATATATGTTTATGATGATCTACTGTTCTGTGATGTGTTTTACATTTGAGTTGTTATATTTTGTTCTGTTAGATCTTATAGCCATTATAGTTTTGTATTAAATATCTATTGGATATGTCGATCCACATGAAAAAAAAATATGCTACATTTATCGACGCATTCAGTAGATAGTTAAGACAAGGCTATAGATGGTCGCTCCTATCCAGCTCTATTCTCCGTATTAGCAGACGGTATTATCTTGTAATACTCTTTGCTAATGTGAGTCTCGGAGTGGGGCGTCACAGCTTATACAATCGAGTTTAGTATTTCGTTTTTGTAAACTAAATAATTTGTATATGTATAAGTTGATATTTATTCCACTATGATGTGTGACTGTTATTTATATGATATATTGTTCTGATTCTGAGATGTCGGTGTGTCTATTACTCTGTATTAATATTGCACACGTCAAATTCAGTTCAGATATTAAGTGAAAATGTATAAATGACGTGTCAATATTAGTATAAAGATATATTCACATTCAATCGCCCTTAACAAGCCGTATTCTCTGGATTAGCAGACGACATTACTTGTAATATTCTTTGCTAGTCTGGGCATCGCGGTGGGGTCGAATTATTTTGGATTCAAAATTTAGTTTGAATGTAATATGTCTTGTTAAAGTTTTGAAATTATTTTGGAAAACTATGGTTTGAAAGGGTTATACAAGTTATACAATATATATATGGATTTTAAACCATTTTTGAAAGTATATTACATGAATTATTTTGGGAGTTTGAATTTAACTCAAATAGAGCTTGACGAGGATACGGCAATTCTTTGATTTTCCGTTTTATACTTTAAAAGGCTATAACTTGTGCAAATTTAATCGGATTTTTCCAAAACGGAAAACCTTTATTTTCAAATGATAACCCACAAAGGGGTGGCCGGAGGTGGCGCGACGGTGGCCATGGAGGCGCCTCGGCCTGGTGGAGTGTTCGGCGGCGTTGGATCAGGCCATAGGCCCTCCTGGTGGCGGCGATTTCGATGAATGGTGGAGGCCGGGGTAGCTTGTCGCGTTTGGTTTCGCGATGGGGCTCGTTCACGTGATTGAACAAAGGGACGAGGTGACATGGCTTTCCCTTTTTATTTTTTTTATCTATTTTGGTTTATATTTCAATTGTCAAATCTTCTAACGTTAATAACTTTTACATACGAGATCCGATCCACGCGCGATTTATTTCGTTGGGATCGTATCGAAATTTCGAACATTTTGACGCTGGTTTAGATGAATTCTGAGACTGTTTAAATTTGGGCCCTAAATTGGATTTTAATTCGATTTAAAATCGAAGGTGAGTGTTTTGACCCACTCACAATTACTAAACTATCTTATGTTAGTTAAATTAGATTTATGGTGTGATTAGAAATCAATTGATTGACGTTTGGTATGTTTAAATTGTTATTTTGGTTAAATTTGACTTTTATTGCATTTAATCATCATTTAATTTATTATTATATTTAAATTGTTAGTTTAATACCTGTTATTGATTATCAATTATCTATTGATATTTATTGATTTATTTGGATGATGATTGTGATAGATGTTTGATTGTTGATATTGGATGACTGGATGTTGTATTTTATATTGTTATAATACTGCAAGTCCCCATGGGTTGAAATGATACATACCCGAACGATCTATATATTAGGGGAAAATCGTTATGGGTTGAAATGACAGACTCGAGTGATTTTATGGATTTTATTTAATTCGGGATTGCGGTTTGAAATGATATATAACTGTAAAATCTTAAATTGCGGATTGAAATGATAAATATCTGTATCACTTGACCCAGGGTAGAAAATTATATACGGACACCGAATTGGTTAAATTAAATGATTTTTGAACCTTTAAATTTTTGAATTCCGTTAACTGGTATTTTGAAATAGAAATTTGATTTATATAAACTGAATTATTTTTGGAAGTCCAAGCGTAAATGTTAAAATTGGAATTGATTTAATGAATTGTTCAAAGGATTTAAATTGGAATGTCAAAGTTGAAGTGTCAAGTATAAATGAATTTATCGGAAATTGAGTTATTGGAAATGTTTGGGTATAACTTTGAAATCTATTTTAATTTAGTTTAAACTATTTAAGCAATTTAAAACTATTATTAATTTATTTAATCTATTATAACCTATTTAATCCAATTTAATCTATTTTTACCTATTTTAAACTAATTAAATTTATTTAATCTCTTTTAAATCTATTTAATATAATTTAAATCTATTTAATCTATTTTAAATTTATTTAATCTATGTTAAATCTATTTAATATAATTTAAATCTATTTAATCTACTTTAAATTTATTTAATATATTTAAAAATCTACTTAATAATAATTTAAATCTATAATTAATCTATTTAAAACATTTTAAACCTAATTAAATCTATCTTTAACCTATTTAAATCAATTTAAATCTAGTTAAATCAAATTTAAATCTATTTAAAATATTTTACTACTTAAACTATTTTTTAAACTATTTAAACTATTTTCTAAATTTGCAAACTGTGTAAAGTTAAAGTAATTATATTTAAACCCTTGATGATGATACAACTTAAGTTGGAATTGGAATTGATACCTTTTTGTGAAATGACATATTTGAGTAAATATGATTTTGAAAGTGAATATGATTTCGAAAGTGATATGGTTTGAAATTGAATATGATATTTTGATATTAAGTATGAATTGACTTTTGAAATGTAAAAGAACCATCCGGTGTGTAATAAGCGTTGGGTTCTTAAAGAGACTGGGATTGGATATTGTCATACTCTCTGCCAATACCGAAAACCACTAAAAGAAATTTTATTTTTTGTGGCGCTCAAAAAACGCTACAAAAACTTTTGGTGGCGTTTTGATAAACGCCGCGAGAAAACATGCGACTAAAAATCCATGATTTTTTGTTACATTTATTTTAACGCCACTATAAATGCATTTTTGGCAGCGTTTTTCAAACGCCACCATAAATATTTTTGTAGCGTTTAAAAAACGCCACCAAAAGATTTTTTTGCGCTACTAATAGAATTTCCAACTTTACCCCTGTTTTACGGTTGCATTTACTCAACGCCACTATATATATTTCAGTAGCGTTTTTGAAACGCTACTAAAAGTTGTTTATTATTTTACACCATTTTTTCATGCTATTATTTCCTATTAATGGTCTATTTTGGTTCTATTATATCAATCAACAATCACTCACATAATCATTATATTCAAATAAGTTAAAAAACACATTAACCATATAATCAAATAAAATATCCATAACCATTCCAATACAATAGTTTTTCGACAAAAGGACCTAACTCACATACAATAACCATTTGTATATAAATTTACACATCGGGTACTAATAAATGTTATATCTAACTAGTGCTAACAAAACGTTTGATTACCCATAATTCTTTGTTGCATGCACAAGTGAAAGCTAGCATCATCAAGTCCAAATTTGCTCTCTTCAAAAGTCCGATGCCTACACAAGTGAAAGCACAACAGATAGTCAAACAATTATGTTAACTCGTAGGACTTCAAATATGAGATCAAACATCTACAACATTATACAAGTATATCCTACTATAAATGATGTCATATAAATTATCAAAGTTATAAAAAAATGAAATAAAGTCCTTTCTTGAGCTTAAATAGTAGGAATCAATTTTGCACACTTACGAACCCTCCTTTGATAGAACGGTGAATCCAACAACCTGAGCAAGAAAAAAATGACAATGTAAGCACCTAAATTTATTTTTAGTATTTAATTTATTTTGGTCTGCAACATTATTTGCCTACTCTTATTTCCTACTTCCTCTGTACATAAACAATAGAAAGTATAGGCCGCAGAACATGAGACAAAGACACCTTTTCCAAAAATAAGTTCACACACACATGAACATATATATATATACATACTTACATACAGACGTGTGTACACACACACACACAACACACATACACAACTGTGAATTTGATTTATAGGGTTACCTCTGTTTTATTCAATAGACATGAAGGGAAACAATTGCAGACATGAACACCACAAAAGTGACAGCAATTATTCAATAGAAACAAGTGTATACACACCAGGGCAACAGGACCACACTCTTAAATACATATAAATGGATGTATGCATATGTTACCCACATGCATGTCCCAGTAAGACAATGGATTAACAGAGTATGTTATAACAAACTAGCTGAACTATGATATCCAAAATCAAAACAGTGCATTAAAATGAAAACAAGGGAGGAGTACTTGCTAGTGTCGCCAACTACACAAATTTCTTGTTCATTTTTACTGCCTTCCGCAAACATGCCCAGATCAAGCATTCCTCGTGAACCTAAGCTAATTTTGATTATAATTTATGAGTAGCATTCCAATACTTTTGGTCTTCCTGTGTTTTTGGTCTTCCACCTATTGGAAATTAGTTATTTATTTTTATTTTATTTTTTTGCTGTATAGTCAATGTTGAAGATTCTCAAATTATTTATGTTGCACAAATTAAAATTGGATAGATATTTCATCTATCTAGTACTACCTCATGGTATTAGTTTCTTCTTTGACCATATGATGTGCGCATGTTGCCGAAATTATTAAAACTGGACATTGAGATATTTAAAGTTGGAACAAGTGATGAAGTGGCAAGGCAAAAGGCAAGGAGGTACGAAGGTTGGTTGATGTTTTATCAAGTTGTTTCATATGGAGAAGCTACCGCTCCTTGGAAAGAAAATTTGAATAATTTTGGGTGAGTAGGTTCTTTCATTTGTATACACACAATGCAAGCTCTAACTTGAGATGAATGAAAGAAGAAATTAGTGTTTTTTGATAGGATTATGATTCTGTGAACTTTATAAAATAATGAAAGTAACAAGCATATTCCACTAGTGAGCTTTACTGATTGATGATAAGGAAAGGAAAGAATGTTTAATTCTTTTTCTCTGGAAAGCTAGTATTTTCTTAAAGCTTTTACTAGTATTGCCCAAATCTAGAAAGTGTACAGTAGTGTCTAGATTCTCATGGCATAAAGCTTGCACTACATATGTTTAATCACGAGGATATGCAAAAAAATATTCAAAGGGAAAAAGGTTGAACGAAAGCATGCTATGTTGGTTTTATAATATATGTATATAACTATATATACCTTAACATTTGATGAGTAAGGAGACTACAGAAACTTACCAAGTATGAAATACAGGAATATACAAAGAAAAGAAACGGATGTTCTGGTCCAGTATCTCAAGAACTCAAGTGGACAATGCTTGATGAGGTACACATCACTTGTAACTTTAACAAGGCATTCAACTCCAAATTGATCAATTCTGAAGAAAAAATTTGGACGAAAATATATTATAACATAAACTGTGATATTAGTAATATCAATTTTGAAACAATTGGAAAGTGTTACCAAACAATATGCGATTCTAATTTAATACTATATACATGTTATTGTCACTCTCCTCCAGTCCATATACAGAAAAAAAAAACAGAAAAACAGAACTAAAAAAGGTTAACAAAGGCTGTGATTTACACAGTGACTGTAGCATATTCATTGTTGTATCTGACACAAACTACAAAGTTTATTATTCCCCAAAGAAAGAAAAAGAGAAAAAGAAAAAAAGGAATAAAAAGAAAAACAATTCAGAAGAGCTCAAACTTCCAAGATTCATGATTAAATCCATTACTACCAGCAGCAGTAACAGCAGTAGCACTGCTTTGATAGTGTTGAGTGCCAAAAGGCTCATTTGCCAACTTTCCAGTGTTATCATCACTACTGCAAAATGAAGAGTCCCAATTCAAAATGTCTTCCAGCCCCCACAAGTCCATTGATGATTCATGCCATCCCATATCGTTTTCCACCCATTTAATTTCCTTCAATGTTACAATACAATTTTAATTTATTACTCTGTTTTTTAATTTGTCTCCCATACATGGTTGATTCTACATGTGGTATACAATAACCAATAAGTGATATATTTATTCTCCACAACTACACTCCTCTTATCTTCCCCAACCATTATTACTTGTGGTGAATGACAAATAATTTTTTTATCTTTATCATATAATTTGCCTTCTCAATACTACCCTTAAAATAAATTTTTTATAAAATATTTAGTCTTCCTAACAAATACTTTCATTAAGTTTCTACATATACTCGTTTGTTTATCTTTATACATCGATCGAGCCCAAATTTTATATTAGTAGATGAATCATCATCACATAAAACCATTATACTGATACCAATAAATTGAATGATGCAAAATCAGTGCATATAATAAGCAAACAAAATAACATACAGGTCTAGAAAGCAAATAGGAGAACAAATTGACTCTAAAAAATATTATAAAAGAAGTTGTGGCATCGAAAACCTATAATTAATGAATCAAAGCTTTGTTTCTTATGAATTTGATCAACCAATTAATGAAGCAAAGATGGATGCTATAGAGAAGTAACAAACTGTAATCTAAATTGTTACAGTTTTTGGGAAAGTAAAAGCTAAGGAATCAAAGTGTTTTATCATTATCAATTATTATTGATCCGACTAGATAATTTTGTTAGTTTTAAATGTGAACATGTTTATTGTGTGAGATGATTTCCTTATAATATCATTCTTCTCTTTATGTAGAAAAATCTTGCTATCACTGAAAACCAAACCCAGTTCTTGTTCTAAAATTGCATAAAAGAAATATCAACACATTATACATGATTCTTAAAAGTAATTCCATCAAACTGACATCATGGCCTAATGTAGGTGTTTAGAAAAAGTTATGAAATTGAAAACCTAAATTGCATGTTGAATTGTTTAGTCTAAAAGTTTGTTGATGATATATCTTGTATTTCTTTAGATCAATAAGAAAATATAAACATAGACTGTTTAAATGTTTATACTTTTACCACAGGCTTATTCTAGTAATCAAGTATCGTATGATACATTCGTATATTAAGATATCTTCTGGTTAAAGCCTGTTTATTTTTCTGTATAAGCTATTGGCGTTAAGAAAGACAGAAATTAAGAAATCAGTGTATATTAAATTTGAGAGCTACTCTTAATTTAACCTGAAAGATTTATCTAAAGGTCACACGTTTGAAAATAGTAAACCATACTAGCAAATAAGAACAATTTTCACTTAACTGCTATGTTTTGTTTCATACAATAATAATTCATATTTGTTTAAAATTATTAATACGATACTGACCTGTGACCATGTACTTCATACATAAATAACATAGTCAAACTACCAACAATAAATTTGCTAGTTTTTCCATATTCATAGTCAAACTACTCAACAAGAAGAGTACTCTTGACTCAATCAATCAACCTAAACTAACTCACAAACTCAAACAACTTCATGTCTGAAAATTATCAACTACTTTACAGTGATTTACTTGGGCAACCCCAACTAACATTTAGTCAATATATTTTACAATAAATTTAACCCGAACTAACATTTAGTCAATATATTTTACAATAAATTTAGAAATGAAACTGTGTGGACCAAATTCAAACTATCATACATATGGATTTAAATTTTTATATACTTGGATATAAAAAAATGTTTGAAGCAAGGTCAACTTAACAATAGTTTAGTTGAAAACTACTAAAATATTGCTATGAAGATATAATAGCATCAGACTAACATATAATTCAATGTGCTTTCCCTTCCATTTCAGACATCTAAACATCAAGCTAATGAAGACTAAGGTAGTGTCATTAACTGCAACCATCAAGCTAATAAAGACAGTTAAATATTTGATATTACTGTTAAATAACTGCAACCATCAAGCTAATAAAGATTAAAAAATATCAGTGTCAAATAACTTATGTTGACAAATGTTTGGAAGATGAATAAAAAAGTATACTCACTTGCCAAATAGCGTTGATTATTTGTGTGGCCTATTATTGAAAGCATCCAGGCTTGTTTCTTTTCTAAACAAGTCTTTCATTAACATCTACAACAAATAAGCATATATGGATTTTAATCAATCAGTCAACATGTAATCAAGGTTTTCACTAAAAAATGGCTTGATATACAGTATTCCAATAGAAATAATTGGCAGTAATATCAAAAAAAGTAAGCAGAATTATCCATGACAAAGGGTTTTAGTACCGGAGCTAAACATAGTATTATTTTATTTTAATAAGTTATTCGATTTCTGCAAATTGCAAAACAATGTTATATCATGTTCTCCATTGCCAAACACACTTACACAGTAAGTCAATTTTTGCAAATTGCAAGACCACAACAAAACAAATCAAACATGTCAATTCTCCATTGCCAAATCAAAATTGAGTACCTTTTCAAGAAGTCAACAACCAAGTCACCGAAGATGTCTGTGCATTGATGGATGGAGTCGCCACTGCCGCCAGATTGGAGTCGCTGTCAGATTGGAGTCACCAATTCGCCATCGTAATCGAGTCGTAATCGAGTCGCCATCGTCGGTCAAAGTCTGGAGTCGCTAGCCGCATCGTATGCTATGCTGGCGGCCTGGCGCTATTAGTCTTCGCCTCTTCCTTAGTCGCAAAGCCTAATCGATCGCAGGACGAATGGGGTGAACGGAGGGACGAGAGTAGTCATTTCCTGGTCGAAGAGGAAAGGAAATGATTTTGCTTTTAGGTTTGGGGATTTTTGGGGCTTAGCAATTTAGGGATAGTTTGAGGGGCGAATGAAGTAAATTCAGATGCAAAGTGATCGATGAAAAAGGAAAGCGGGAAGATGAAAAAGTAAATAAAAAAATTTCGTGAAATATTTTTTACTTTACGCGGGTGCAAAGCGGGAACGTGAAATCTTTTTAGCCGCATTTATATTTTTTAGGGAAATACTTTTTGGTTGCATTTAGAAAGAAACGCCACCAATTTTTGCAACTATAAAGGGTTTTTCTTATAGTGAACCACTTTAACAACTGTGTACATGGTGGAGATTCCATAAATGAAGTAGGATGGTTTGGCAAACGATTCTGTATGAGGTATTTACGTAACCCTGACTCCCGTGAGTCAGCTTGATGTGGCTAAAACAGGAGCTACGCCGGGCCAAGTGAGGTCATTCCTCCTATCGAACATATTTCTTCGATACCATTCTATTACTTTATGATTGATTTGGTGGCCACCCCTTGATTTTGATTTGGGAGTGTGTTCCGAGATGGGCGGTAGTAGCTGCTATGCGTTACCACCAGTCCGGATCCGCAATTGGTATATCTACCATGGGCATTGCCTCGAGTGCCTTGTCGCATGCCTTATCGCGCCTTCTACAAGTTTGTTTTGTAACATACCTATGGAGTGCCCTTTGGGTAAACCTCACAGAGGAGCGTACGGTACTGTACTATGGAAATATATAAAATGTGTTAAGGGGGATATGGGTAATGACTTAATGCTATTTTAATACTTTTACTTTCCTGTAGACATATTATAATAGCGTATTGTACTACATAGTAGATAGTTTAACGGATCCTTAAGAGATGGAAATCCCAAACATCTCTTAAGTTATTGCACTCACATTAGACACTGGATAGGAGATGTCAAACCCCATAAACATCTCTGACGTCGTTACACTCATATTTATATATTATTGATTTAACTTACATAAGATCATTTAGTTCGGACTCGAGTGTTTTGTCTTTTCAATTCGCTCAGGTCAGTCTGAGCTTTTCAGTTTATCGAAGACTGCTTTCTGAAGGATGAAGGCAAAGATTTTGTACTATTATTATGCATTATATTTATTCCACTACATCATGTTGTTCCGCTGCATTTATTTATTAATTATTCTTGTTGTATGTAACTCTGATCTGTATTATAAAAGTATAATCAATGTATTTGTAAACAGCTTCATGAAATGTTTATTTGATTATTATATTTTGTCATTCCGCTGCGAGATTCTGTATTTGTTATCTTTCTCTGCTTTTTTCTTATTTATCCCATAACAATCTGCCTTTTGGAATGGTTTGAGTTCGACATGTGTGTCTGCTTAAAACGTCCAAAAAGGCAGATCGTTACAGTTGGTATCAGAGCTTAGGTTTAGCGATAACCTAGAATGAGTCACTGAGTGTATAAATACGAGAGAGCGTATTTGTTAGTGTTATAAAAGGTTTTGTATTGTGTTAATTTGTTATGTTTAGTATTTATAAATTCTGGATGGTACATAGGACGCTATGGCATTGGTAGGAATTTCTAAACACTTAATAGGACAGACCGACACGATATTGTTTTAAAATATAGGTAAATGAAATAATTTTGCCTATTATATATTTTATATATAAAAAATAATAATTTTTATAAATGATATAGTTGGATGTAATATGTTGTATGTTAGGTAGAGGAATTTTATAAATATTGATTGTAAAATAGAATTATAAATAAAGTAAATATAAATTGGAATTTTAGAACGGAAGTTCCGGGATTTTTGAAAATTTCTTTCGAAAGATTTTGGATTATAATATAAGTAGTATTTAGAAGTATTTTCTGATATGAGTATTTCAATATGATTTGAAAGAAATGTTTTAAAGAAATTTTGGAATGAAATAAGTTTGTACTCCCCTCTTTATCGCTGGAAAATAATTTCGGTGATGAGTGCACGCATCATCGACATTCATTTTCGAGTTTCAAAATGAGAAGACTGTTGTAGTAATTTTACTGTACATTTGTTTTGATAAACAAAATTTTAATTTTAATTTCTAAATATAACTTGATATATATATATAAGTTATGAGTATACAGTTATATATATTATTTTAAATGATTGAAATGGAACCTGGTTGTTTAGTTCTTAAGTTTCTGTAAATTAGAAATTTAAATTTTAAGTAATGAATGGAACCTTGACTATATTAATAATTGGAAACTTCTAAAATGAAAATGAGAAATTTGATGTTAAAATGATTAATGAAATAGATAAGAAACTGAAATTTTGAAAACTGTAAATAAAAAGGAAATGAAAATAAGAAATGGTAAACATTGAACATTTTGTTAACTATATAAATAAGAGAAACTTGGGTAATATTCAAATTGAATTCTTAAGACATATATATAACTTACCAAAATATTAAAAGTTGAAATGTTAATAAGAATATGTATAGAATATTATACAAGTAAAACTTGGAAAAAAAATTGAAAGTATTCAATG
This sequence comes from Allium fistulosum, assembly GCA_030737815.1. Classification (NCBI taxonomy): domain Eukaryota; kingdom Viridiplantae; phylum Streptophyta; class Magnoliopsida; order Asparagales; family Amaryllidaceae; genus Allium; species Allium fistulosum. The sequence goes on from CM060905.1 coordinate 903,050,886, forward strand.
GAATTACTTCTATAAATAAGAATTCTAATGTTATAAATTGTTATAAACTAAAGTTAATAGTTTGAAATGCTGCTAATTAAATGTAATAAAAGTGAATAATGTAAAAAAAATGATTATAAACTTAGGTTAACTTTTAAGCTATTTATAATCAGATTTAATGGAAAAGGTGAATACTGTAAGTAAATAATTATGAACTTGAATTAACATTGAAGCCATTTATAACTAAAATGAGTACTATATAAATTGAAGGATTATAACTTCAGAGAACATTGGAAATGATTTAGAAATGGAGTTAATATTCAATAATACAATATATGGAAGAATGAATATGAAAAAGAAATAGTTTATAAATGGTGAATTAAATTGTAAAGAAACTTACCTAATAATGTATAATCCAATAATCGAAATAAAAATAACTTATTTAAGCAATGAATGTAAAGTAATAAAATGAAGGAAAATGGCACTGGATGAATAAAGGAGAAATGAACTTTTGTAAGTAATAACGAATGTAAGATAATGAAAATAAACATTATATGAATGAGAAAAGAAAAGTAAATAATGAAAAAGGGGGAGAAAAGCAAACTAATTGTAAATGTGAAGTAAATTGAAATAAAATGTATATAATACTTCAAAAATGAATTCATTTATGATCCAAATAATTGAAATGGATATAACTTAGGTAAGTAAAGAATGTAAAGTAATGAAAGCCTTATATGAATGGATGAAAATTAAGATTTTGTAAGTGATGGACATGAATTAAAGAAAATTAGTGATGAAAAAAAATGAACAGTAAATGATGTGAAAAAGAGATAAATAGAGTAAACTTAAAAATGTATTGAATTCTTTGCTTGTTGGGCTTATGGATTGGTTGGGAAAGGATACTTATATTTTGTATAGAGATGTATAAATAATCTATAAAGTTATCTACGACTGTTGAGTGTAAGGTTTACTTCATAGTTTATTTATCATTTTATATGATTAGAAGTTCTGACCAAACAAACCATTTGTTTTGGTTGCAATGGATGGATGATTGGTTTCTTTGTTGAAATGATGTTTGTACTGTTTGTTGCAAGTGATTGTTGTTTTGTTGTATTGATTTGTTTTGTTATTTAGTTGAAACAACTTAAAATATTTCCCTTTTACATAGTTACTAACTCTTTTGGATTATATGAGTGAAATACAGGTTTATGGAAGCAACTACTACTGCTTTTGGTTTCATAAATAAGCGTTGTTTGCCCAACAAATAGGTACGTACTCGGAATACGGTTTTCTAAGCAGTATTATATTGTTTTCCCGTGATTTAGGATATATCATTTTAAAAATATGTGATATATATTGAATTATTGACATTACTATTTCTCCCAGACCTCTCCGTACAAGGAGACTCTGCCGAAATTTTCCGTGAATTTTGGACTTAGAAAATTTTGTGAAATGTTTTTCAAACTTTTGTTAACTTGAATATAACGGATTTAATTGTTATAAATTAATATATTTTATTTAAACTATTTAATTATGTAAATTAATTGTTTATAAAATTTAATATTTTGGATAAGATATATTGATTTCTTAATTTCTTCTTTTCCCTTCTTTTTCCTATTCGAGAACGAAAAGTTTTGAGTGGGGGAGAGTGTAATGACCCATAAAATTTCGATAACTTAAAATAGTTAATTTAAATAAAGTTTTGTGATTTAATGTTGGAAGAAATAAAAAAATTTGGTTTAATAATAAGAATGTAATTGGAATAAAATGTGATAGTATTAATTTAAGGTAAATTGATAACTGCTTTAATGTAATTCCAATTAATTAAAAGGATTAAAGAGTTATAATTAGTATAGATTGTAAATAAATTATAGTAATGTATGTATTAATGGATAATTGGATTAAAAGAGCAATTGATAAATTAAATGTTGGTTAATTTATGAAATAATGTGTAATAAACTATAATTGTATAAAATTAGTGTTATGGTAGTAATTATAACACTTGTTGTGGATAACAAACTTATAAAATGTGACTAAAAGTTAATGGTGACAATTATTATATGTTACCTATTGATTTAGCCTGTTAAATTAAATTGGAAATTAATTGCAATTAATTCACTTGATTTGTGTAGTTAATGTAGATTAAATTGATAATTGTAGAATAGTAATTCAATAAGATGTAACCAATGTAAATTTTATTCATAATATGACAATTGATTGAATAAAAAGAATTGAAATCAAATTTAATCAATTTATTGGAATTAAATTATAATTAATTGAAATTCATTTACGGTTGAAATTGAACACCGTAATTTGTGTAATGTTTAACACAGAATTTATATGTAAACTTGTATTAAATCATTGTAAATGTCTAAGTGATAAAAAATGATGAAATTTGTTAATTATCAAATTTGAATGAAAAAGCGATTTAATTAATTTAATATTAATTTATTTAATTAACGTAAAAATAGCCATTGTGGACACTGTCTCGGATTTCGACAAAACCAGTTTCATCGGATCCGTAATGGTGAATTATTGTAAGGTTTCAAGTTTCGTAGCGATCAGACTTGTCGTTTGATCGTACAGACTCGAAACGCGTAGAAATCAATCTAATTAAATTCAATTGAAATCATTTTGAAATAAGCCAATTTTAAGCTAACTTCTTCATACGATGGAATTAGGAATTGGACCCCTTCCATTGAGTTTAAAAACATCAAAAACATCTATTTTGATATATGGGATGACCCACTTTCGTTTCGGGAACGAAACGGGCTTTTCGGTCGTAGTTACCGTATCAATCCAAATCAAATCTAGTCCATTCATTTCTATTTCCGATCTACCTATGTATAGCCTGTTATAAACCCTAGCTATTTCTTATTCCTCTATTCTGTATGTACATTTTCTGTCGATCTCCTTCTTTTCAATGGCAGAAACAAACTCCAATTGCCAAACCCAAATCCAATTTCAAAACCAAATCAAAAAATCAAACTCCTCCAAACCATATCAATTTATATATCAGTTTGAAGCTCTCGACGAGTGTAATTCACTGGTCTGATTCGTTTTTCAATCGGATTCACAATTTGTCCAGAATTCATGAATCAACCTAGGCTGTTCATTTTAGGGTTCTGGCGATCCAACGGTGGATCGTCGTCCGATCGACGATCGGGGAGTGACGTTGGGAAGCTGGTGTCGAGCAGGTCATCATGGTGGTGTTCGTTCGTGCTATAGGTCGGGGGTTTCGCCAGAAATTGAAATTTTCCATGTCGAGGCGACGACGGCCTTGGGGTGGCTGGAGGTGGCGCGACGGTGGCCATGGAGTCGCCTCGGCCTGGTGGAGTGTTCGGCGGCATTGGATTTGGCCATAGGCCCTCGTGGTGGTGATGATTTCGAAGAACGGTGGCGGTCGGGGTAGCTTGCCGCGTTCGATTTCGCGATGGGGCTCGTTCACGTGATTGAACGAAGGGACGAGGTGACGTGGCTTTCCCTTTTTATTTTATTTTATCTATTTTAGTTTATATTTCAATTGTCGAATCTTCTAACGTTAATAACTTTTACATACGAGATCTGATCCACGTGCGGTTTATTTTGTTGGGATCGTATCGAAATTTCAGACAATTTGACGCTTATTTAGACGAATTCTGAGACTGTTTTAATTTGGGCCCTAAATTGGATTTTAATTCGATTTAAAATCGAAGGTGAGTGTTTTGAACCACTCACAATTACTATACTATCTTATGTTAGTTAAATTAGATTTATGATGTGATTAGAAATCAATTGATTGATGTTTGTTATGTTTAAATTGTTATTCTAGTTAAATTTGACTTTTATTGCATTTAATAATCGTTTAATTTATTATTAAATTTAAATTGTCAGTTTAATACCTATTATTGATTATCAGTTATCTATTGATATTTATTGATTGATTTGGATGATGATTGTGATGGATGTTTGATTATTGATATTGGATGACTGGATGTTGTATTTTATATTGTTATAATACTGCAAGTCCCTATGGGTTGAAATGATACATACCCAAACGATCTATATATTAGGGAAAAATCATTATGGGTTGAAATGACAGACTCGAGCGATTTTATGGATTTTATTTAATTCGGGATTGCGATTTGAAATGATATATAACCATAAAATCTTAAATTGCGGATTGAAATGATAAATATCTGTATCACTTGACCCTAGGGTAGAAAATTATATACGGACACCGGATTGGTTAAATTAAATGATTTTTGAATCTTTAAATTTTTGAATTCGGTTAATTGGTATTTTGAAATAGAAATTTGATTTATATAAACTGAATTATTTTCGGAAGTCCAAGCATAAATGTTAAAATTGGAATTGATTTAATGAATTGTTCAAATGATTTAAATTGGAATTTCAATGTTGAAGTGTCAAGTATAAATGAATTTATCGGAAATTGAGTTATTGGAAATGTTTGGGTATAACTTTGAAATCTATTTTAATTTAATTTAAACTATTTAAGCAATTTAAAACTATTTTTAATTTATTTAATCTATTGTAACCTATTTAATCCGATTCAATCTGTTTTTACCTATTTTAAACTAATTAAATTTATTTAATCTATTTTAAATCTATTTAATATAATTTAAATCAATTTAATCTATGCTAAATCTATTTAATATAATTTAAATATATTTAATCTATTTTAAATTTATTTAATCTATTTAAAAATTTAGTTAATATAATTTAAATCTATAATTAATCTATTTAAAACATTTTAAACCTAATCAAATCTATTTAATCTACCTTCAACCTATTTAAATCAACTTAAATCTAGTTAACTCAAATTTAAATCTATTTAAACTATTATAATTTATTTAAACTATTTTCTAAATTTGCAAACTGTGTAAAGTTGAAGTATTTATATTTAAACCCTTGATGATGATACAACTTAAGTTGGAATTGGAATTGATACCTTTTTGTGAAATGACATATTTGAGTAAATATGATTTTGAAAGTGAATATGATTTCGAAAGTGATATGGTTTGAAATCGAATATGATATTTTGATATTAAGTATGAATTGACTTTTGAAATGTAAAAGAACCATCCAGTGTGTAATAAGCATTTGGTTGTTAAAGAGACCGAGATCGGATATTGTCATACTCTCTGCTAATACCGAAAACCACTTTAACAAGTGTGTACGTGGTGGAGATTCCAGAAATATAGTAGGATGGTTTGGCGAACGATTCTGTATGAGGTATTTACGTGACCATGACTCCCGTGAGTCAGCTTAATGTGGCTAAAACAGGAGCTACGCCAGGCCAAGTGAGGTCATTCCTCCTATCGGACACATTTCTTCGATACCATTCTATTACTTTGTGATTGATTTGGTGGCCACCCCTTGATTTTGATTTGGGAGTGTGTTCCGAGGTGGGCAGTAGTAGCTGCTATGCGTTACCACCAGTCCAGATCCACAATTGGTATATCTACCCTGGGCATTGACTCGAATGCCTTGTCGCATGCCTTATCGCGCCTTGTACGAGTTTGTTTTGTACCATACCTATGGAGTGCCCTCTGGGTAAACCTCACAGAGGAGGGTACGGTACTGTATAGACTATGGGAATATATAAAATGTGTTAAGGAGGATAAGGGTAACGCCTTAACGCTATTTTAATACTTTTACTTTACTGTAGACATATTATAATAGCGTATTGTACTACATAGTAGATAGTTTAACGGATCCTTGAGGGATGGAAATCCCGAACATCTCTTAAGTTATTACACTCACGTTAGACACTGGATAGGAGCTGTCAAACCTCGTAAACATCTCTGACACTGTTACACTCATATTTATATACTGCTGATTTAACTTACATAAGATCTTTTAGTTCTGACTCGAGTGTTTTGTCTTTTCAATTCGCTCGGGTCAGTCTGAGCTTTTCAGTTTATCGAAGACTGCTTTCTGGAGGATGAAGGCGAAGATTGTTTACTATTATTATGTATTATATTTATTCCACTGCATCATGTTGTTTCGCTACATTTATTTATTAATTATTCTTGATGTATGTAACTCTGATCTGTATTATAAAAGTATAATCAATGTATTTGTAAACAGCTTCATGAACTGTTTATTTGATTATTATATTTTGTCATTCCGCTGCAAGATTCTGTATTTGTTTTCTTTCTTTGTTTTTTTCTTATTTACCCCATAACAATCTGCCCTTTTGAATGGTTTGAGTTCGACATGTGTGTCTGCTTAAAACGTCCAAAAAGACAGGTCGTTACAGCTATGGATGTCAGACGTTCACAACGTTTCTCCGCTTTGGTCGAAGACCAACCGACGGTACATTATAATGAATCTGATACAGAATCTAGTTCAAAGAGAGTGTCTCCAAAGCAACAAACTCTGGCACAACCAGATGTCCAACCTAACATTCCTCAAGGAGATCAGCCTGCTCAAGGGATTTCGGAAGAGCCTGTACATGGATCAGAAGTGGAACCCGCTCCTGACACTCTTTCGGACGTAATTTTACTAGAAGACCCCTTTGACTCAGTTGCCCCTAAAGTTGACAAAGCGTCGCTTTGGAGGATCTACAGGAAACATAATATTCCATGGGACGATCTGTTAGTCCCAACACATCACCCTCTCGAAGGATATACAGCTTGTAACAAGTATATGTGCATGTTGGGGGAGCTCCACCGTTCAACATGTTCACAAGACAGATTTTGTGTCAAATGCAGTTGGCCCCTACCCAGCTTCATCCAAATAACTATGCTTTTCTGAATTGCTTATACATTATCTTTGCTTGCCATTTTCAATGGGTTTCAACTTTTCAAGATAATCGATATTTGTATAGTTTCAAGTGTCACAAGGGAAGCCCTTCTCCTATTTTCCTAGAGTCGTCCAGGATGTGCAAAGTTGTGGTTGGAACCTGGAATAAATAGAGTTATTTCAAGGAAGAGTTCTTTTTTATCCGTTGTCCCGCTGGGATTGCACAACGGTGACTATCTGTAAGTAAGTTCCATTCATGTTTCTCAGATATAAATCTATATCCTTGACTTCACGATTTCTAATTATCTTTCTACTTTTCGCATATGTTCCTCATAGAGCTAGGAATGCTACCTTGGTTGATACTGTATAGCAGCTCCAAGCACTCCCCGTAATGGAGAGAATAGCTAAATTGTTACTTCCTAACGAAAATATCTTGGCTCACAACTTATTGGTTCCTGATCGTAGTGCCGGTCCAACTTTAATTGTCATAAACAGTGAAGAAGATGAGCCAGCAACTGGGAATGACGAAGATGAACCATCAGTGCCTCTAGTCAAAAGTCCAATGGTTGAAACAGATGTTGTTCAAGAGCCTAATGAAAAGGGTAAAATCGGAGGTGGAGATGAAGAAGCAGGAGGGAAAGATGAGGAAGTTGACGACGATAACGATCAACAACCTCTTTAGAGGAAAAGCCTTAAGATTAAGCTTCCTAGAAAGAAGACTATGATTCCACGTCCTCCAGCTACATCTATATTTGAGACTCCTATACAGACTTATGAAGACCCTTATGTAGCCTTCAGGGATATTCTAGATGTGATTGATTCGTATCATCTGGCCAACATGAGTCTCGGGGATGTTGCATCCTCTATTCGCCTTCATGAAGACATTCCTTCGACAAAGGCAGGGGAGATTACCCCTATTAGCAAAATTAGAACCCATGATCCATCGGTGGGACACTAGGACACACACACAAACAAACATTCCAATCTATTTATGCAGTTTTCAAATTCATTCAAGACTAATTTGTTCTTACTTTATCTTTAGATTCGATGGATCGACACGGGCTATATGACGATTTCCATGAGCATGTAAGATATCATCCGAGACGCAAACCAACCTCTCGGTCCTACAAGCCTAGTCATGGATCTAAGTCCACCTGACACTCGAGCTGAGATCATGGAAGCAAAGAGAAAGACCATAGGTCATATGATTCGTCGACTAGGCATCGCACTAGATCCAGATCTCCTCTGTCTAGGGGTACAGAGAGGCACTCTAGTCGCTAGGACGATCGTTTACATGACGATACATCTCATATTTCTCCTCCTGTCAAGTAGCCAATAGTGTCCCATGCTTCTCAGCAATCTCAACATCATACAAAATCTACTGCATCTGATTCTTCTCAATGCAAACATGACAAAGCACCTATGGAGAAACTAATCGAACAACCTGACAAGTAGCCCGTTGTACAAGCTGGGCAATCGATCTCTTCAAATTCTCTTGTAGATGACTTGCAGCGTCGCTTTCCCAAAATCAATTTCAAAGCTTGTAAATTTGTTCCAAATATAAAGGATATTCCCAAGCGATGCCAGACCAAAATGGTAGCTTATGTCAATGACGTCTACGATCAGTATTTCATTTGGAGGAGATTAGCTGAAAGGATATTGGAACACTCCGATGGATTGGAAGTTGAGATTGCAGGAATGAAGCTTATTGAGGATCAGAATAATGCGACCATTGCTCATCTTGATAGGGAAGTTGCTGAATTGAAGAAGGTGAAAGAGGAGGTTGATGAGAAAATTAAGGGATTGCAAGCAACTCTTGATCAGAAGCGGAAAAGTCATATGATCGAGGTGGAGTCCATTCACCATAGGAATCATGATCTAGCTGAGGAGGTCAAGATGCTGAAAGCTCGATTGTAGAGGGAAAAGAAGGAGAAAGATGAGGTGCTTATAACAGCCCACAATTACTGTAATGACAAGTTGGATGCAGAAAAGGAAAGAGAAGACGCGCTTAAAGAAAGAGATGAAGCGCTGGATAAATCAAAGAGAGTTGATGAATTGGTGGCCTCTACGGAGAGATGGATCAAAGATAGATTTGATCCACTTATCACAAAATACAATGTTAATGTTCACAAGTTCAGAGTTTTAGCCTGGCTTGGTAAGGCTTATCCTCGCACTCTAGCGATGGCATGGGAGATGTTAGTAGATGACGAAAGAAAGCATTCTAAGGAAGGAGCGGTGGACGTGGAGGAGTTGGAGAAAGAACTTCCGAGTGAAGAACAAATTGAGGTGTTTAGAGCTGGTGAGCTTATCCTACACCCCGAATGAGCCGTAGTCACCCAGAAGGATCAGGTTGAAGGCTTCGGCACCACTCCTCATGATGCTGCGACCGGTCCTATCCCCGGGCCACCGGCTACTTCTACTATTTCATCGGATCCTGGATATGATTAAGATGATCCACACTATCATAAGTCTAGCATGTTAACTCCTATTTAAGAAGGTAATTTAGATGGAACATCTGCATGCTTAGAACCGCACTTTGGTGGAGGTATATCATTAACTTCACTGTTGTTTGAGAGGGCATATGTCGCTGGTCGATGTTGATTATCTCTCATTGTATCATTCTGAAATTACAGGTCAGTCTGCCTTTCAGATTTTCCAAAGGATGGCTCTCAACCGGGATCACATGAGCTAATGACCGACTCAACGGTCGTGTCTATTTCTAGGATGATTCCAAGCATCTTGGTCAGTGGTGCCCTCGATCCTGGTGTATAGAAAAACCAAGCCGTAGAAGAAGGGACCGGTGATCTGCAAGAGTTCTAGATTGATGAGGACATGTTAATGATGGTGACTTCGGAGTCTCTACAAAAGCCCACTATGTAGGAAATTTATGACAAACAAGTACTAGAAGTCGTCAAGATCAAGCAGGAATTGATCGACCCACCTCCAATTCCGCTATCCATTACTTCGCCTTCTGATTCCATTCTCGTGGATGGTAATACTCAAAGTGTATTCATTTTCTCATCATAGAATACTCCGGTTAAAGGCCAAGGAAGTGGAGGGTGAGGTAACAAGAGAAACCTAGAAGCAAAAGGAGGCTGGCTACCTTCTAATGAGGGAAAGAAAAAAGGAAAGAAACATAGGAAAAAATAACCGTCTGTCTCCTTTATGCTTTTGTTGCAGTAATTAGGCGTTTTGTTTCTTTTTGCTTTTTGGACAGTGTTGTGCAGACTTGACATCCGCCTCTACTTTTTGTTAATAACACTTGTAGTCATTTTAGATGTGGAAAGAAAGGACTTTTGTTCCTAGTTTAAATCTTGTGGAAATTTGTCTTCGTGTTTGAGAAATGCCTTTTACATTCAATGTTTTTGCGATTCATTTCTCAGTGTTGTTGTTAAAGTTAATCATCGTCGGATGTTTCTCCGGACGTTTATGGCCATGCTAAATTTTGGGCATTGGCCGAAGTTAACCACTTAGCATAGTGGTTTGAATATCCTTTTCTAGGACATTTATGTGTACGATCTCTGGATGCAGATCTTTTGTCTTGCCTATTTCGGGCAAGGTTCTATAGTCGAATTATCTTGTTTAACCTTTGGGCTTTGCGCGCGCGCACACACACTCCTACCCCTAGTTCAAGGGTTGGAGGAGTTGTTCGACATCCATTTCTGAATACCAAATGCAATTTCACTTGGCACGTCCGATCATGGACTGTGGAAGTTTGGTTGGCACCTATTCCCAGGTACCTGTATATTTGCATTTTTTACATGCAACTTTATGTAAACACAACAATATTTTTAGAGTTAGATGAGGTATAAACAGATTTAATGAGCTTTGAAAATCGTTTCTTTTAATAGAACGTCAGAAACGACATATTCTGTCTGATTACATGGAAAAAATATTTACACATTTATAATCAAGTTAAATAGCATTGTAAATGTTCACTATTCCACACCCGCGGGAGTGAGATCCTGCCTATCATTTCCAGCTTGAATGTGACATCTCCAAGCTTTTGCTCAATTGCATACAGACCTTCCCATGACGAACTCAAGTTCCCAGGGCCGAGAAAGATCCGTTTAAGAACGAGATCACCAATCTCAAAGGTTCGAGTTCTTACCTTAGTGTTGTAATATCGGGCGACTCGATTTTGGTGTGCAGCTGCTCTTAACCCAGCCTCATGTTTAACTAGCTAACTTTCCATCGAATTAAAAAATAGCCGATTAATTGTAATAAAAAATTAACCGTAAGCGCACGACGTACAGTGTTAGTACGTGGCGAGTACGGATCGATCCGTAGGGAATTGTTTTGATTTTAAAATTTCTACTCAATCAAATTAACCAAAGAGTTTGAAAATTGTTTTAAGCTAGAGAAAATGTAAAAACTAACTACTACAAAAGTGAATAAAAACTATGAGATTAAAGGAAAATTTAGAGAAAAATCCACTCTCATGATCACATAAATCAACACAACATGAAATTATGATCTCTCTTTTTTGGTCATTAGTGAATTTAATTGACGCGTTTATCATAAGTATGGAATATTTGTGCTATTAATTAGCCCAACATAAACCATCAAACTATAACACACCCACTAAACCACTTATTAACTCTCATGAAAATGTTAATGAACTTGAAAATAAAATTTATTCTAAGCATGATCTATTCACTATTGATTAGTAATATAGACCATTATATTTTGATTTTAAAATTCACTTCATTACCATAATCGTATGTAGATGAAGATGTAATTTGTGTTTTTGTTTATTTAAGCATAACCTATTTAGTGTCAACAACATAGACTATCAAATTCAAAACTAAAACAATAAAGTTTAATCACATCAAACATTTCCATTAAGTACAAAAAGAGATCAAAAATTTGCAAAATGTTAAATCTACATAATTAAGAGAGCTTCATTACCCCTAAATTGATGGAGTTTAGCTTCTCATATTTGTTATCATATCAGCAAATGTAGATTGCAACATGAAACAAAAAAAACAAGAGAAAATGCAAGCTAATTGAAATAAAATAAAAGCTAAACTACTTGCAACAATTAATCTAAGCTACTAACATAAAAGAAAAGAACATGAAATAAAATAGCATGAATTAAAATTGCATATAATTAAATTACATAAGAAGAAAATGGCTAAGTAGCCATGAAAGAAAGAAAGAGAGCTTATATTTATTTTTGAGCCTAAAACTAAACTAACTAAAGAGGAGGCTAAGAGCTTAATTACATGAACATGTGAGGTATATACACAAGCCTAAAACCCTAATGCATATTTTTAGGGACTACCCAAATTGCCCTTGAGAAAGTGTGGCCACCAAGTTATCATTAGTCTCTAATTAATCCATTATCAAGTATGCATGTAACTTTAACCTCCACTAACTTGTGCATTAGCTCCTAATTGTAAATTAGGTAAGAGGGTAGGTGGGGTGTTCCTCCATGATGCACGAGTTGAATTATCTTCATTCCATTGTTTCCATCCTTGTGCATGCATGAATACATAAAGCCTCTTGTAATTTCCATCCAATTTTCCTACAAAGAAAAATAAAATGTGCAAATAAATATTTTCAATTAATTCACAAACAAAAATGACCATTTTGCCCTTATATGAAGATGAATATATGATGATTTTGAATTTAAACATGTTAAAATACTCTATATGCTCATTTATTTATTTAAATTAGATTAAATATGGAAGTAAAAATATGCATATTTACGTGCACATCAAATACCCCCACACTTATCTTTTTATTCGTCGTCGAATAAACTAAAACTAAAATAAATCTGTTTTTGTAGGAAACACGATTGCATTGAGCGTATGCAACAAGCCGTTAAACCTCTAGGTGTCCCTAGTAGGACGAGTGTTGTCTTGTGAGAGTTTTTAGTGGATACTACCCACAATCCAAATGCAAAGTGCAAAATTCCTAAATGCAAGATTTATTTACAAAGATATGGATTCAAGTTTTTGAAAATATTTGCAAATGAATAATTTACTTTCAAATTGACACGAATAGGTTAAATATAAGCTCTGGTCATTATCTTGAAAATTTAAGTCATTTTACTTGTTAAAATTTTTAACAAAAATTAAGTTATCATCACAATTAGACTCTTGTTAAACTAGTTGTTTCAGACTTTCAGTTGATAACATAGTGCAACTATGAAATAGACCCTTAGTTGATTATCAACGTTTTTCAAAGTGGTATTTCTATTTCTTTTGAATAAGAAATTGAATTAAGTGAAAATAGTGCTCGGATTTCAATTGCTTACTCTCTCTATTTTTGAAAATTTTATTGATATTAACAATATTTACATATGTCTAACTCAGGTAAACTGTGGCTAGATATATGATCCATGCACTGTCTTTCGTGCTCATGTGAGGGGGATATAGAGCGTGGCGAGTAAACACACAAGTGTGTTTACCTATCGACTGTAGGCATTATTAATAAAAGAATTTTTGTATACATACGGCCAACTCAGATAAACCGAGACCAGATATACCGATCATGCATTTCCTTTCGGACTTACGTGAGAAGGGTACAGGGCATGGCTAGTGTACACACTTGCATGTGAACACATGACTCTAGGTGTTTCTTATTTTTATAAAAACCATTTTTTATGTTTTTTATATATACATATTATATATATATACATATTATATATATATATACATATTATATATATATACATACATATTATATATATATACATATTATATACATATACATATTATATATATATATTATATATATATACATATTATATATATATACATATTATACACACACACACATTTCTTCTTGTTTTTTTTTGTTTTTTTTAAGAGAGAGTTTTGCAAAATCATCTTAGCACCATTTAACTTAGAAGATAAAAAATGTTATATCATTTACTTTAAATTCACCACTTTTTTAAACAAAGATTTTCCATTAGGATATACTTCATAATTATTACCCATGAACCTTTCTATATACTAGTTAAACCATCATTACTTGTAATCAAACTTCGTTTTTATTTTTGTTAAGACAAATAAATTTTCAAAAATTTCAATTTAATAACCAAAATCCTATACCAATCCTATAGTGTTTGTTTAAAAGTAAATCAAAATGGTAGAAAGAAAATTGGTTTTGAAATTTTTTTTTTTGTTTTTTTTTTGAATTTTTTTTTATGTTTTGAAAAGAAAATACAAAAAAATAAACCATGAAAAATGAGGACGAGACTCCCCCCACACTTGATTTTGATTGTGTCCCCACAGTCAACTCAAGTAAAAGGAGAAAAATAAAATGAAAAAAAATAAAAATGACCTATATTTACATGAAAATCAAACGATTATTATTTACACGTCATCAGAAATATATCGTCAAAGAGTAAATGGAACGGTCTTTCAAAGATTAATTCATTTGTCTCGTCAAGTATGAGAGACATAGCTTAAGCATAGAAAACCAAACCATAAAAGATTTCAAAGTTGAATGTTGATTTGGAAAAACGAATGTCGTTTTATTAAAAATCGTACGAGTTGTTTTATTTTCGATAATTTTTGGGGAAGATAGAATAATTGGTTGAAGTTCAAGTTTATTTTCACCAAATTGAAATTCAAACTTATCATTGAAAATTTCTTCAGAATTATTGATTTCAAAATCAAAATGGTGGTTTAAATATTTCCCTTCAGAATTTAACAACTCATCTTCGAAAATTTCATAAAATTTATGTTCACAAAATTCATCTTCCTTTGTTGAATTATTCACAACTTCATTGCATATATCAAGTTCAGAATCCAAAGTTGTTGTATTCAATTTTTCAAAATCAAAAAAAGGAAGATCGAATTTTAAATTTGGTTCCACATATTCAAAAGAATTGAAATCCAACTCGATTACCATATTTTCAACAACTTCATTAAGGTTATCATTTTCAATTTCAAAAGTTGTTATTTGAAAATCGTCAATTTTGGTAAAAGGTGGATTATTATTTGACTCGTCACATGTTGGTATTTGATTTTGTTTCTCACGTTGTTTCATATATGTTTCAAACAACAAATCTGTGTGATCTTTGTAAATTTCTTCCATTTGCTCCATAAAATCAAATTTATATTATTAACATGAGGATTTTCAATTTGAAATCGTTGAGAACAAAAATTGTCCATTGCACCATAATTGAGATTATTCTCATTGCCAAAATTATTTAAAACGTGATTCATAATTCCATTTTGGCTTTGAAATTTATTTTGGAGTTAGAAGTTGTATTGGCATGAGTTATAATCGAAATCATTTGAATTTTGAAGTGAATTAACATTTTGATTATCTTGAAAACTTTGACTTGAGTTATTGCACAAATATGAATTACAGAAATCATTTATCCTTTGATTTTGTAGTGTAGAGAGTTCAAGTAATGACAAAATCATTTCAATGATATTTTCAAGATTTGAGGGTTGGTCATCATTTTGAAAATTTTGTGGTTCAAAATTCGAATTGTTTAAACAATAGTTGTCATTAAAATATCCACAAGAATTTGGTGTGAAATTATATGGATTATATTGATTTTCACAACTACCATAAAATTCATGTGAGTAGGGAAACTCAAACATTTTCAAATTTTTTTTTTTGGATTTTTTATAAAGGAAAACTATTTACCAAAAGGAATTTATTTTTCAAAAGGAAAATTTGATTTTTTTTATATGTTTTTTATTTTTGAAAAGATTTCATATGTTTTTTTTTATTGAATTTTTTTAAAGTATTTAAAAACTAAGTTAAGAAATATTTACAATTTTTTTTAGTTTTGGATTTTGATTTTTTTTAAATATCCATGAACTAATGCAACTAAATCAATGCAAGGGCATAATTACAAATTTTCTATCCTAAGTAGCTCCTGACCCAAAATTGTATAATCACACTTTGTCTTAATCCAACACAATAGTTCTTAACCAGGTAACAGGCAGGATTTATAGGTGCACCACGAATTACCGTAGCAATGCAACCGAAGGTTTGAGTACCTTTAGAGAAACAACCACTATAATATTTATGAATCACCGTAATATTTATAACTGATTATTGCTCTGTCGTAGCCTAGACACTAAGAATATATATTATCGAAAGAAGACAACTTGTCAATATACAATAAAGACCTAGGTGAGCTTGTGACACCCTTAAGTTCGATGTCTAACCGTTATTATTAACAAATTCTAAAATGTGAAATGCAAAACCGAAATTAAACGTGTATTAACAATGCAATTACGGATTAATTTTTTTTTTTGAATTTTTTTTATAAAATGCAAGCAACTAACGATGCAAAGCAAATATAAACAAGAGACAAGGGCACGATACCAGAGCGTGCAGAATTATTAGCAATTTACTTTTAAAGCGGCAATTTTTTTAGCAAGTAAAGCAGAGCGATTATTTTAGCAAGTGGTTCTTCTCCTTATCTACTTTGGCAACTTGAAAATTTGAACAACAAAAGAAAACTGAAAACAAGAAGAGAAAATTGGAAACAAATCAAATCTCTTTTTTAAAAAAAAATTAGGATGGAACTTAAAACAAATTAAAACAAAATCGAATTTAAAATTATTATTTTTTAGGATAAAACTAAACTAAGCTAAAGAAACCAAACGTTTTTCTAGAGACAACAAAGGTCAAATGAAAACAAAGGCAACAAAACAAATATTTTTTTGTATTTTTTTTGAATTAAAGAGAAGGAAGACTAAAACAAATGGAAAATAACCGCTAATTTTCCATCGGACTAGAAAATAGCCGAAAAATAAATTAAAAATAACCGCAAGCTCACGGCGTACAATTCTAGTACATGACGAGTATGGGTCGATCCGTAGGGAATTGTATTGATTTTAAATTTTCTATTCAATCAATTTAACCAAAGAGTTTGAAAATTGTTTTAAGCTAGAGAAAATGTAAAAACCAACTACTACAAAAGTGAATGAAAACTATGAGATTAAAAGACAATTTAGAGATAAATCCACTCTCATGATCACATAAATCAACACAATATAAAATTATGATCTCTTTTTTTGGTCATTAGTGAATTTAATTGATGTGTTTATCATAAGTATGGAATATTTATGTTATTAATTAGCCCAGCATAAACCATTAAACTATAACACACCCACTAAATCACTTGTTAACTCTTATGAAAATGTTAATGAACTTGAAAATAAAATCTATTCTAAGTGTGATCTATTCACTATTGATTAGTAATATAGACCATCATATTTTGATTTTAAAATTCACTTCATTATCATAATTATGTAGATGAAGATGTAATTTGTGTTTTTGTTTATTTAAGCATAACATATTTGGTTTCAACAACATAGACTATCAAATTCAAAACTAAAACAATAAAGTTTAATCACATCAAACATTTCCATTAAGCACAAAAGGAGATCAAAAATTAGCAAATTGTTGAATCTACATAATTAAGAGAGCTTCATTACCCCTAAATTGATGGAGTTTAGCTTCTCATATTTGTTATCATATCAACAAATGTAGATTGCAACATGAAACAAAAAAACAAGAGGAAAATGCAAGCTAATTGAAATTAAATAAAAGCTAAACTACTTGCAACAATTAATCTAAGCTACTAACATAAAAGAAAAGAACATGAAATAAAATAACATGAATTAAAATTGCATATATGAAAATTACATAAGAAGAAAATGGCTAAGTAGCCATGAGAGAGAGAAAGAGAGCTTATATATTTTTTGAGCCTAAAACTAAACTAACTAAAGAGGAGGCTAAGAACTTAATTATATAAACATATGGGGTATTTATACAAGCCTAAAACCCTAATACGTATTTTTGAGGACTACCCAAATTGCCCTTGAGAAAGTGTGACCACCAAGTTATCATTAGTCTCTAATTAATCCATTATCAAGTATGCATGTAACTTTAACCTCCACTAACTTGTGCATTAGCTCCTAATTGTAAATTAAGGTAAGAAGGTAGGTAGGGTCCTTCATGATGCACGAGTTAAATTATTTTCATCTTCATTCCATTGTTTCCATCCTTGTGCATGCATGAATACATGAAGCCTCTTGTAATTTTCATCCAATTTTCCTACAAAGAAAAATAAAATTGCAGATAAATATTCTCAAATTTATTCACACACAAAACGACCATTTTGCCCCTATATGAAGATGAATATATGATGATTTGAAAATAATAGAAATTTGGGTTTAAACATGTTAAAGTACCACATATGCTCATTTATTTAATTAAATTAGATTAAATATGGAAGTAAAAATATGCACATTTACGTGCACATCACCTCATCACGTTTTTCATCGATCATGTCTAGGGACTCAAGTAGGAGTTGCTCATTCGTCTGTAGGTTAACATGAGTCACTCGATGAGAAGGTACTTTGAATTCAACTGGGATCATAGCCTCTGATCCGTATGCTAGAATGAACGGAGAGTGACCAGTCGTTGACTTATGGGTCGTTCGATAAACCCATAGTGCTAATGGTAGTTCATCGATCCATTAGCCCTTGGCCTTCTCTAATCGCTTTTTCAAGATGGACTTAATGATTTTATTTACTACTTTGACCTGTCCATTTGCTTGGGGGTGGCGTTATCACAACAAACCTTTTCTCGATACGATGCCTACGGTAGAATTGAACTCAGTACTGTCGAATTGGATTCTCTTGTCTGATATGATCGTTTGTAGAACCCAAAATGAGAGATAATGTTTCTGACAATAAAGTTGATTACCTTTTTCATAGTGATCATGGCCAACGGCTCTGCTTCGGCCCATTTAGTGAAGTAATCAACTGCAACTATAACGTATTTTGCACCACCTTTGGCTATTGGCAAAACACCAATGATATCGATTCCCCAGACCGCAAATGGCCATAGACTGACCATTTGATTAATTTCTATCGGCGGAGCTCTCGGTATTTTAGTGAACCTCTGGCATTTATCGCACCTTCTTGTATAATCAGTTGCATCTCGGTTGACTATTAGCTAGAAGTACCCGTAGTGAAGGATCTTTCTCGCTAGGGTTGCCCCCAGTGTGGTCACCGCAAGCCCCTTCATGGACTTCCTTCAAGATTTGCTTGGCCTCGTCATTAGCAACATACCAAAGCATGGGAATGAGAATCCCTTTCGGTATAGTACTCCTTCTTACATAATGAATCTGACAGCTTTACTAAGGAGTTGTCGCCTTTCGTTCTTTCTGTCCAGCAAGATTCCTCTCTAGATAGTTTTTTTATTGGAGTCATCTATAACTCCTTCTCAGGTTTAGTTTCTAAGATCCAGTCGCATCCATCCCGTCAATTCTTAATGCTTATAATTCTTCTGAGCTAAACAACTTAGCTAGTGAACCATCCTTTGCATTTTCCTCTCCGGGAATATGTGTAATCGTGTAGTACTCGATATCATTGAGCAGCTCAAGGGCTTTGTTTAGATATGGAGCTAGCCTTGCTCCTTTTGCTTGAAACTCCTTTCGCACTTGGTACACCACCAATTGGGAATCATAGAAAATATGCAAGGTTCCAACCCCTAGTTCTTTGGAAATCCTAAGTCCTACAATCAAGGCCTCATGTGCTGCTTAATTATTTGTTGCGGGAAAATTGAGTTTCAAGGCATATCAAATTGGATGTTCCTCAGTGACTAATACCACTCCGGCGCTAGAACATCATTTGTTAGAGCACCATCTGCGTACATTTTCCATCTAGCATTATGCTTACTGCTGCTCTCCGGGACATCATCTCGTGCAGTATACTCAGCTAAAAAATCTGTCAAAGCTTGACCCTGAATTTCTCTTAGAGTTTGATAAGATATATCGTACTAGCTTAATTGAATATTCCATTTCAACATCGTTTAGAAATCTTGGGGGATTGCAAGACTTGTCGTAAAGGCTTGTCGCTAAGAACTTTGATCGGATGAGCCTGAAAATAGGGACACAACTTCCTTGAAGCGATTAACATGCCATATGCAAGCTTTTCCATCTTCGCATAATTTCTTTCAAGTTCCATCAATCGTTTGCTGATGTAATAGATCGGTCGTTGGATTCGGGATAACGGATTCCACTCGAACGAGTGCGACACTCAAAGCATGTATTGACACTGCCAAATATATAAATCCTCATCATCCAACCGCTTTGATAAAATCAGTGGTCTTTCTAAGCAATTCACTAGATCCTGGAATGCATCAGCATACTCCTACGTCCAAACGAAAGTCCTTCTTCCGTTTGAACTTTTTTCCTTCTTAATTACGTCAAAGAAAGGAATATACTTAGCTGTGGCTCTTGAGATGGATCGGCTTAGGGCAACAACTTTTCCATTCAAACTCTAGACCTCTTTAACCGTCTTCGAAGCTTCCATGTCCCTTAGTGTCTTTATCTTCTCTGGATTGGCTTCAATTTCACGGGAGTTCGCAATGAAGCTTAAGAACTTTCCCAACCCAACTCCAAATGAGCATTTCAATGGGTTGAGCTTCATCCCATATTTTCGGAGAACACTGAACTTTCAGCTAAATCATCAATGTGGTTCCCCGATCACCGATATTTCACGAGCATATCATCCACGTAAACCTCCATCGATCGTCCGATCTGATCTTTAAACATCCTATTTACTAGCCTTTGGTAAGTCGCTCCAGCGTTCTTCAATCCAAAGGCCATAACAAGATAACAGTACAACCCTAGATCTATTACTGTTATAAAGCTAGTGCGCTCCTGGTCTGGTATGTGCATCGAAAGTTGATTATATCCAAAGTACGCGTCCATGAATGATGACAGTTCGTGCCCAACAGTCGAATCTACCGGCTGATCAATCCTCGGGAGTGGGAAGCTACCCTTAAGGCATGCCTTATTCAGATCAGAATAGGTACATAGGTCCTCCATTTTTTGTTTGATTTCTTCACCAAAACTGGACAGTGACTTTCTGTTTTGTATACGTTTTTAAACTCAGCTGACCGGCCAGGTTTTCCGGTCGACCGACCAGAGAATAACGGCTAGTTTTCTGAAGAGATGCGATCATTTCATAAAGAGGAATGTCCTTTATTTCAAGAGGTATGGACACAACTGTTAACTAAAACTCTTCATAAAAGATTACAACTCTTCTACAACTATATAAACATATTCAATTCACTTCTACAATAACCGATTCTTGTTTATATTTCTGAAATCTAATCTCTATTCATTTCTGCAAATAAAAGCTTTCATTCTTATTTAATATCACTAGAATCCTTGAATTAATTCATATACTTCGATTCTACGTGATTATCTTCCTTCTAAATCTTCACATACATATATACTCTTGAGGATTTGATTATAGGAAAGTTGTACTATCAAAAGACAATCAGTGTTATTCAGAACACATTCGTCAACAAATTATTTGTATTAAAGTTGAAGTCCTCTTCGGCTGTTGAGGCGGAAAATACCTGTTCAGCTGCTCAGGTGTCGTATACCTATTCCTCCGGGTTAAGTGAGGGGTTTAGTTTAAATCCAGAGGGTATTCTGGGACTGGACGTAGAACGGGAAGTTCGAACCAGTATAAAAATTCCTAGTGTGCTTACTTTAATTTTTATTTTACTGCTATTATCAGTTTCCGCACTTATATACCATATTACACGATCCTTAGTACTACACGTACACTTTCAGACATGACTTGCGATCACCTTCTCCAAGAAGCACTGGTAGATCCACGCAACCCACTAGCTTAGTAGCCGACCCATTAAATCCCTGGATTCGAGATTTATACGACTTTAAGTCCTTTACTTCCATAAACATTTGATCATAGGCCCTTTTAAACAAAACGTTGACCGAATGCCCACGGTCAATCTGAACTTTCCTTACTACGGCAGGGCCAATCATGACCGAAATAACAAGCGTACCAATAGTTGGAGCCTCCACTCCATCTGAATCTCTATTATGGAAGACGATATCATCAGTCACACTTCTAATCTATTTCGCCGAGGTTCCATCTTCAATGGCAAAACAACTATCGCCCGCCGCATGCTTCAGAGCACTAGCATAACGCTCCATCTTACCCCAACTTTTCTCAGCTGGATGCGGCCCACTTATAATTGTACTAATAATAAGACAATTTTCAAGCCACTTGGGCTCATCAATGCCAGAAGCCACTTGCCTTTGCTAGGGGTTAGAAGGTCCTTCTCCACCTTTCTATGGGATTTGAACAAACCGCTGTAACTTTTTCTTCCTGATTAATTCCTCAATTACATCTCGCAAATGTCGGCACTCATTAGTATTATGACCATGAGTCTCATGGAACCTGCAGAATTTTCTAGACTTCCTTTCTTTCTTGATCGACTTCCTAGGAGTCAGCTTCCTGTACTGCTCTTACCCTTGAGTGGCCAAATAAATACTCTCAATGGAATTATTCAACGAGGTGTAGCTATTGAACTTAGGAATCCTAGGGCGATTCCTATTGTCTAGTTTACGCTTTCTAGCTTCATCATCACTCTTCTTCTGATCATCATTTTTGTTTCCAACGCTCACATTCGCATTTTTGAAACTTTCTCCGAATTGTTTCACGGCGACATTGCTCCATATCATTTCAGATGAAGGCCCAACATCAACCCTCTTGGGTCGACTGCATGTCTCTTCCAAACACAATAATTAATTAGCATTTCTATAAAAATGTCCATTGTTGGTAGGGGTTTCACTTCCAGCCATTTTCCAAAATCAGTTTTGGGATGGATATCTTGAATTAATGCCATCAAAACAATATCTTCCTGCGCATTACTCACTTTCGCCATTGCCGTATGGAATCTATGTAAAAAATCTTTTAACGACTCCCCTTCTCATTGAAAGAGGTTAGAAAGAGACATGACATCTTTTGGGCACGTAGTGTGTATGAGGAACTGTTCTATGAATTTTCATGCCAATTGATTAAAAGACAATATGGATCTTGGCGGTAACCGGGTAAACCACATCGTCGCCACCCATTCGAGCAAATTGGAAAGCATCGACATTTAACTGCATCGCTAGCTCTGGCAGTGTCCATATGCTAACCATACTTTATCAAATGTTGTCTTGGATTATTCTTTCCATCATATGCCGGTATCGTCGGCATAACAAACCTTTGTTGGTACTCTTCGTGCAAAATATTCTCTATAAACGGATTTCGGTTGGGAGCGGAACCCCAACGTAGATGGTCCGATGCTTGCTTTCACTAATAAGCCTCCTGACCATCTCGGTCAAATCAGTTCAATTGGTTTCATTGAATGGTGGTAAACATGATCCACCCCCAGTGTTTGGTTTGACAAACGCTCTTAGGTTGTTTCATAATACTTGGGTTCTCCCAACTCCGGGAGAACCGTTCATTCAGCAGCTTGACAACTCCTTCATGGCGGATCTGCAGTACCTGCCTCTCCTCCAACATTCTGAATATCCAAAACACATCCAGAAGTTAAACCATTAGTGTCTCTTTGGAGTTGACCACCATGGCTCACAATAGATGGTTCAGTGCCGAACGGTCATGATGGTTTGGTACCGACCCATATCCCTTGGCCGTGGCTTTTGGCCCGACCTCTGTTTCAACTTCCCGGCATCCTTTCTTAGCATTTTCTGTTTTCCATCCCTATGTCTATGCTTCGAGGATGATGAACTATCCAACTCTGAATCAGGAGTTCTGTCCCTCATGTTCATCATGCAACTACTGGCTAATTGATTCAATAAATCCAAACTCCGCTTCATCTGCGCATTCAATTCATTGCGGTGCTCCTGAAACTTATCCTCCATCCGTTTCATCATGTGGTAACCTAGTGACCACATCATCCGGGTTTTGAACATCCGTAGCGGTTGGCTGTGCAACCTTTCCTGCAAGTTGGGAATCAATCTCTTCAGCATCATCTGTAGCACGCGAAGTGGTGAACCGGTCTCTTTTGGGTGCCATAGTAGCCAGCACTTATGTAGATTTCTCAAAAATATAGTAGTAAAAAACTTAAAAAGTAGAAGAACTAGATCTATCTCTCAGATTTAGACAATCCAACAGTAGATGATGGATCCAACAAGCCTGAGAATATTGATTCACAATGAAAGCACTAAAATGTTAGTGTAAAAAATGGCACTAACACCCAATAGAATATGTAGAGAAATAGAATGATGAGTTATAAATGAAAAAAAAGAGGAATAAACAGTAGACAAATAATTTATAGTGGTTCGACGTAATGTGCCTACGCCCACTTAACAATTCTTCTCCTTTTATTGCTCAAAGTACAACTAATGTTCTTATGGTTCGTCGCCGAACGATAAGTTATTACCGGAATTTAATATGAATGCTAGAAAGTTAGAAGGATCCTCTAAATGAAGCCTCCTATGGTCTATTTATGGGTGTAGGTCGGTGGAGAAGTCTCAAGCACGTCCAAACCCAGGTTCTCCACAATCTTTCAGCAATTGCTGAAGAAGAAGATGTGGCCAGCTCAGCAATCTCTTTGAGTCGGTACCTAACCATAGCTATGGGTCGGTACCGATCCATAAAACTTGTCCAAAATGGATTTTGGACTTTTGAAGGTTGGTCGCCTTATCGTTAGCTTCCTGGCCTCATAGTTGTTTGAGTCATTGTTGACATGTTTCTAAGTCTAGTTTATGGATCGGTGGAAGGCTGAAGTAGCTCATCTAAGTTGCTTGTGGAGAACGATGGAGTATTGCATGCGAATGATAAGTGGAGCTTAGGAATGGGTTCTGTTTGTACCAAAATTGGGCACAACACTCTTCGGAAGTCTTTGAAGAGATAAAGTGAAGAAAATTAAATGAAAAAGATGAATTATCTAACAAAAACTCCAAATTTCAGAAATGAGAATAATTAAAGTGCAAGGAGACACAAAAATTTAGAGTGGTTCGGCGTATAGCCTACGTCCACTATGAAATAGTTTGCTTTATTGATCTTTCTTTTGTGTTTACAAGTGAGTTCAATGTTTTACAACAGTCAATTATGATTTGCAGCAGTGAATCTTGTTGGTAGAAGCAACAATGGAGTTCAGATCTGGATCTGGCGGAGTCCGGGCGTTGGAGAGCTTAAAGAGGAAGAAGAACCCCCTTTCTGGTGGCTTTGGGGGTCTATTTATAGGTGTAGGAGCTCGCTCAGATCTTGGGAGACCCTCTCTGGCACGTGACCAGGCCCGTACGCCCAAGCCCGTGAAGTTTCGGTCCGATCCGTGATCGACACAAGCTGATTTCGACTCGCTCAAGATTTCATCCAATAGAGTCGAAATTTGGCGTGGACATTCTCTAGCATGCACGTAGTCTTCTGTGAAAATTTCAGAGTATTTGGACTTGTAGATTGGTAGATAGGATCGATACGAAATGGAGTTTTCGGTGGGCTGTTTCCTTCGACTCGCTTCCATTTCGACTCGCTTCCTCTTGATTCGATGATGTGGCGCTTCTTGGATCGCTCCGCCTTTATCGCTGTATTGATCGAGTCGAAGTGCACTCTGATTTGAGCGAGTTGAAGTGTGCCCAGATCGAACGAGTCGAAGCAAGCACTGGTCGAGCGAGTCGAAGCAAGCACTGGTCGAGCGAGTCGAAGTGTGCACTCTTGATGGCTTTAAGCTAGAGCGAGTCGAAGAGAGCAGCTCTGATGGATGTGGAGCGAGTCGCACCTGATCGACTCGAGATTGGCCTCTGAGTGAAGCGAGTCGAAGACATCACTCCTGGGCGCTGCAAAGCGAGTCGAAGTTGGCTTCGAACTGAGCGTTGGGGAGCGAGTCGAAGGAGCGAGTTGAAGCGAGGCGAGTCGATTGGTAGTTGATCTCCATCCAACCTTGCATCGTTCATAACTTGAGCATATGAACTCGGATTGACTTGAGATTTGAAACATTGGCTTTCTTGGCTAAGCTTGCCATGTCCTACCAATTTTGGCTTGATCCGGACTCGGAAAAAATTCATCGATATCTGTGGTGAGCCCATGTATAACTGATCTCTGGGACGGACCGTTCACTGGTTACTAGTCAATTCCTTGGTATTACGGCCTTACCAAAAGGCGGGATAACATTTGCCCTCCAAAGTACGTCGTGTGAAAACATGATGTGCTTTGAAGTGCTGCAGTCTTTACTCTGAATAGTTATCGTCCTTTCGATGACAGTTGCAACCTTTTGCTGTTGTAGTTGTTACTGGATGTATTTTTGATTCCTAAAAATATGGAATATTGAATATTAGCCCGTCACTCATGCATACATGTTAATATGACTCCTGCTGACGTTCGTACGCTCTCGAGTCATCGTCAGTTTATTGTTTTCGAATTCTGTACCGATCCTCTCCGGAACCAATTTGAAATCTGTTGCAACAATGCTTGACGGTTGTTTTGAATGTCCCTTCGTAACGATCCTCTCCTGAATCGTTGTGAAGGATTGAAACATCGGAGATAGTTTCCATTGAATTTTTGGACGCGAAGTAGGTATGTCGAGTTGATGACGGACTCGGACTGAGCGAGTCGATGTAGACTCCCTAATGGATTCGAACTGGTCGTTCGACTCAGTCTTGGGTTCGAATCGCAGGGAAGCGAGTCGAAACATACAGTAGGCAGTAAAGCGAGTCGAGACATTCACAGATTGAGCGAGTCGAAGTGATGTCTTTTATGGCTGTATGAGGGAGTCGAACTAGTCACGAGGATGGAGTCGAAGGAGCGATACGAAAATGAGCTCCGCATCAGTGCGCTGGAGAGGGAGTCGAAGCACGTGCTCGACCCTACTGGAATTCGAATCGGTTATTCCTCTTGTTTTCGACTCCATATAAATACTCCATACTTAGCCTTTCTCTGGTTTTTACCTTTCATTTCTTCCTGCCTTCGTAACGCTCAGAAGCTCGAGCAAAAAGAACAAACGTTCTCGCCTTCGAATCGATTCATACCTTCGTTTATTCGAACCAATTAACAAATTGAGGTAATCCATTGAGCGAAAACATCACGTAAACAAAGAGACTCGAGTCTTTAACACTAATTTGGTCAGAGTCTCGATTGATCGAAGAGTCCCCAACCTGAGCCTCGTGTCGATCTGGAGTAGGGGTTTCGAGATGATGAGGCGGAGGCCTTCGTATCGATCGATGGTGGAGCTTTGCATCAAGTCGATGGCTCTGAACATGTGGATTGATACGAAGGGGTTGTGTCTCATGGACTCGAACTAATGGCCCTGGATCGAGTCGAGAGGTATATCTCTTGATCGAGTCGAAGTATAGGCTTGGGATGGTTCGAAGTGTAGTGCCTGGAGATCGAGTCGAACTGCGTAGCTTTTGATCGAGTCGAAGCAGAGGCTTTGGATCGAGTCGAAGAGCGTGGCTTCGGAGTGAGTCGAATTGGTTGCCTTTGGACCGAGTCGAAATGTGTGTCTCTGAAGCGAGTCGAATTGGTTGCCTTTGGACCGAGTCAAAATGTGTGTCTCCGAAGCGAGTCGAATTGGTTGCCTTTGGACCGAGTCGAAATGTGTGTCTCCGAAGCGAGTCGAATTGGTTGCCTTTGGACCGAGTCGAAACGCATGACTTCTGGATGGAGTTGAAGGAGATGGCTCTGGAACGAGTCGAACTTGCACTCCATCCTTCTGACCGTGTATAACTTAAATGCATATGACTATAATTCATCGATGTGAACCTGACTCTTGTGAGCAATACAAATTTGATCATAAAAAAACTTTAAATTTTTCACACACTCGAACAACTGCCTCCGACGAGCTTCAACTTGGCATACTTGGACTTGACCGTTTTACTGCATATCTGACTTCTTATCGAAGCTCGTCGATGAAACTGCAACTTATAAAAATAACATCAAATTTTGACTTGGAGTGATAGTTAATAACCGAATGGCGCAGTTGTGACGGTCAGCGATGACGGTCCTTCTAGCTGAATTTCGAAGTCTCGTTCATTATGCATTTTCCTTAATCCGGACTATCTTCCCAAATAATGTACAGCACTGCACTGCACAACATGCTCACACACTTTACACTGGGGGGATGCACAAGCGTTATTTGTCAGTTTAACAATGATTTCTTATAAGCTAGATGGCTATGGATCCTTCAAGTTCTCAACAGCCGGAATTTCCAAGTTCTGCTCCTCCAACTATTGAGATACCGGTTATAGAGGCCGGAGTTATTGAGCTAGCTCCGGACGAGCGTCAAGGGGCTCGGTTTATTTGTACTCCACCCGATTCGGTGCCGTCGGGTATTTCTGAAGACATGTTGGGTCGGATCTGCTTAAGACACGGTTTATCGCTTGATGACGTGTTACTTCCTGAACCGAAGGACGGGCCACATTATCCCCCGGAAGGGTATACTGCCTTCAACCGTCATGCGTGCACGGCGGGGACACTTCCTCCCTTTAATGACTATATAAGGGAGACGTTATCATTTCTTGGTATAGCCCCGTCTCAGCTACATCCCAACGGGTACGCCTTGTTAAATAGCACATTCATCCTGTTCATGGAGATCCTCTTTCGACCGCCGAAGCCGATCGAGATCAGATATTTATTCAACGTTAAAAGCCGTGGAGATAGCCCTTCCTTCACCTTCCTGGAGGCAGTCAGAAGCTACCACATTGTGCTGGGTTCCTGGGGGAGGCTAAGTTATTACAAATCCGAATGGTACTACGTTCGGTGCCCCCTTGGATTTGCTAGGCGGTGGTTAGATAGACGTAAGTGTCGCCATTTCACTTCTTGAATCATTGAGATACTAGCAACCGACTTCAAAAAACTGACATACTTTTCTTTTCTTATAGCCGCAATCTCTCGTCCCGATGGCGCATACTTCAGAGAGCTTGTTCGAATTCTTCAGGCATTTCCGGGTGAAGAGAGGCACATAGACTTAGTCTTGACCGACAGGAATTTGAGGGCTGTCGGGCTGATAGAACGAAGACAAAGCATACACCTAGACGTGACACATAGGGTGGCCCCAAAGAAACGCGTGAAGCGCAAAGCGCCCACAGTTGTGATCACTGAAGAAGTTGATCCCGTAAGGACGCCCACCGATACCGAGCTCGAGGCCGTGCCTCCTTCCGACGTTCAGGATTCCGGAGGAAAAAGAAAAGGCAAGGCTGCTGCATACAAACGCTCTGAATCTAAAAGATTTAAATCCGTGGTCGTGTCTTTACCTTTCCGGGGGTTAGAATTTTCGAGGCTCCTCCCCCGCAAGTGGAGAATCCGTTTGCAGGGCTTGATGATATTCCGATTCCGGATTCTGTGTCGTTTCACACGACGTCGGGATGGAAGGGCTTGATAGTGCTCTTGAAATGAGCGGGTCGCTTGCTACGAGTGCGGCCGACATTTCCGGTTGGTCGGGGGATTTCACATGCATACACTTCACTACACTACATGATTCACAACTGTACTTCATCCGACTTGGGAAGTTACTAACTCTTCTTTTTCTTCTCATTTTCAGGTACTATGTCCGGAAGGGGATCTTTGCTTGGTAATCTTTGCTCTGCCCGAAAGGCTTCCGGTTATTATGATTCCCGCAGGAGGGATTCAGATAGAGATCGCGATCGCGATTATTCTAACCAAGATAGGTACGGGCGTGACAGGGAGAGAGAATACCGACACCGGTCTAGATCGCGCTCTCCTCCCCCTAGACTTCCATCTCCTCCTCCTGTCCAAACTTCATATCCACCAAATCCTCCTCGTCATAGGTCGTCCTCTCATGCTCCTAGGTCCGAAACTCATCTTCAAAGAGTCGAGACTTCATCTTCCCTGGTTACAGAGCAGGTCCCTACTGATCCCACTGGAGAAGGGGCCCTTAAGTTGGCTCAAATAAAGAAGGATTTTCCAAACATCTGTTTTGACGGCTATGTCTTTCCTCTGCACTTAAAGAGAATTCCATCTGGGGTGGAGAACACGATGCATGACTACGTTCATGATATATACACCCAGTACAGAGAATGGGCGAAGGCTGCTGAGAAAGCTTCTAAAGTGGCCTTCGAGCGGGCTAAAGAGATCGAGAAGATGGAGACCGATCTTGTAAAAAGGGATCACATTATCCAAGTACTTTCTGCCGAGTCCGAGTCTTCTCGAAAATCAGAGATCGAGGCCATTAAGAAGGCTGACGAAGCGAAAGCAGAAATGGAGAGGTTAAGTCAGACTCATGTTGCCCTGGTGGAGGAGATGGGCCACCGTAACACTAAAGTTATCGCCGAACGGGATGCGGCGGTCAAGGAGCTTAATGAACTAAAAGCCAAATTTGCCAGCCTGGTCAAAGAAAAAGATGATGCGAACAACGCGGCTCAAGAGGCGTGTGATCAGGCTGTTCTGCTCAGAGGAGAACGGGATGCGGCGGTGGCCAAAGTCCAAAAAGTGGAGACTGAGGTCGAGGAAAGGGTGAAGTTGGCCGAGTCTAGGCTAGAGGCTGACATTGAAGATCTTCTTGTGGTCTACAATGCTAATGTGCTGAGGCACAGGGGCCTAGCCTGGCTCGATGACTTTTTGACTCATCTCCACAATGCTTGGAGTCGTCTGGTTGAGGAGGAAAAAGAGGCGCATCAGGGCGAGTCTGTGGATGAATTCGAACTCTAGAACCGCATTCTGACTGATGATGAAAAGAAGGTTCTCCACGAGTTGATGATTCTACATGAGAAGGAAAAGCTTGGCGCCCAGCATTTTGAGGTGGGAGAGGGTTCTGGAGTTGACTGCCATGAAGCAAGTCTCGAAGTTCCCATGTCAACCCAGCCCGAATCCTCGTCTGCGGTCGATCCCCAGGCTGTTCCTGCTTACAATCCAGATCAGCCGTAGATGTCTTCGGCTGCTGCGCAAGTTACCGATGCCGCCCTGTCGCCTATAAGTCGAACTGAGGAAGGTATTATGAACATTCCACTTTCCTTAAATCGGAATCTTCGATCGAGTTAAGTCCTAACAGTTCTTTTATTCTTTGTCCAGTGATTGATGCCGCACTGTCCATGCCTCCTGCTATTCAAGAGCTATATCAAACGCAGGAGGCTATTACGACTGAAGCAACCACCATGAGTACAACTGCTCCGCTCGACGATTTGCACGGAGGTCCAATTATATTTGACGAGCAGTTGATGAATGAACTCTTTCGCCGTCACGGCGATCCCCTTGCTGACTCGCCACCCGTCATGAGCGGAACTGATCCTGCTACAAGTTCTTCCATGCCAACCGCCGATGCCCCCGGTGGGGCTCGAGCGATAACCGAAGAGGATATGTTTGCTCAAATTGACGCTGAAATGGCAGCAACGGCTCAGGGTAAAAGTTTTGGAGGTGGGACGGAAGCATCAGGGCCTGCTCCGCTTAGAATGATATCTCCCGGTGGTGCTGTATTTCTTACCAGCCTGCCTATCCACTGTTTATGATTGATCCCGTTCCTCCGACTCCGCCCGTAGGAAGCATTCTCATTCACACGAGTTCGGAGGAAGATGTCGACATAATGCCATCGCCTGAAAATCAACCGCCGAAAGGCACGGGCTTGAAGAGGAAGATTGGCGATGGCTCGAGCGGGTCCACATTGAAGAGGAAGCCAAGGAAGAAGAGAGATTAGGCATGATCATCTGGCGTATTTTGATTTTTTGCATTTTGTTAGCCGTGTATAGATGTGGGTTCGGCCCCTGCTAGTAGGGATTTTTTGGAAACTTGTACACAGACGTCTTCTATAATCAATAGAAATGAAACTTTTCTTTTTTGTCAGTGTGTACTTGTTTAAGTGTTTCAGCGTCTGAAATGCACTTGTGAAGTTTCAGGTTCCGCATCAAGTTTGCTTTTGTTTTGCCAAGTTTGGGAACTGTGGACATGGCTTGTGACCGGGAAGCGAGTTGAATTCCGATATCGCATCGCTTCAATCTTATAACTTGTTGAGTCTGGTGCCACCGAACGGATGTCCGAAGCAAGTGGAGATTGGGTAATGCGTCCATGCTCGTTTGAATGTCGATGATCATATCCGTACTCCGGTGATTCTCACTTGCTTACTGGCAGTTGGTCACGCCGGCTTAAGTTTTAACCACATGTCCGCAGTCGGGAGACTTGGAATTGGCATTTGCACTCTGGGAGTTTGAAGTTGAATGTTTATACTCCGCTTCGTGCTTTGGGAGTTCGGAGCTGGATGTTTATACTCCACTTCGCGCTATGGGAATACGGAGTTGGATGTTTATACTCCGGTTCGCGCTCTGGGAACTCGGAGTTGAATGTTTATACTCCGGTTCGCGCTCTGGGAACTCGGAATTGGATGTTTATACTCCGCTTCGCGCTCTGGGAATACGGAGTTAGATGTTTATACTCCGGTTCGCGCTCTGGGAACTCAGAGTTGAATGTTTATACTCCGGTTCGCGCTCCGGGAACTCAGAGTTGAATGTTTATACTCCGACTCGCGCTCTAGGAGTTCGGAGTTGAATGTTTATACTCCGCTTCGCGCTCTGGGAATACGGAGTTGAATGTTTATACTCTGACTCGCACTCTGGGAGTACGGAGTTGGATGTTTATACTCCGGTTCGCGCTCTGGGAATACGGAGTTGAATGCTTATACTCCGACTCGCACTCTGGGAGTACGGAGTTGGATGTTTATACTCCGGTTCGTGCTCTGGGAATATGGAGTTGAATGTTTATACTCCGCTTTGCGCTCTGGGAATATGAAGTTGAATGTTTATACTCCGCTTCGCGCTCTGGGAATACGGAGTTGAATGTTTATACTCCGACTCGCACTCTGGGAGTACGGAGTTGGATGTTTATACTCCGGTTCGCGCTCTGGGAACTCGGAGTTGAATGTTTATACTCCGGTTCGTGCTCCGGGAACTCAGAGTTGAATGTTTATACTCCAACTCGCGCTCCGGGAGTTCGAAGTTGAATGTTTATACTCCGCTTCGCGCTCTGGGAATACAGAGTTGAATGTTTATACTCTGACTCACACTCTGGGAGTACGGAGTTGGATGTTTATACTCCGGTTCGCACTCTGGGAATACGGAGTTGAATGCTTATACTCCGACTCGCACTCTGGGAGTACGGAGTTGGATGTTTATACTCTGGTTCGCGCTCTGGGAATACGGAGTTGAATGTTTATACTCCGCTTCGCGCTCTGGGAATACGGAGTTGAATGTTTATACTTCGGTTCGCGCTCTGGGAACTCGGAGTTGAATGCTTATACTCCGGTTCGCGCTCTGGGAACTCAGAGTCGATGAAGGATTGTCGTGTATCAATCCTTTTTTGACTTTGATGTAATGGCTTGCCCCCGAGCTTGGGTTTCACTTAGTGAGTGATTGGTTGCACTGTAGTCACTCCCTATTTGAATAAATCCCACCGTATGATGAGACTTAGCTTTCCGTGCGTAGTGATGGTCATATGAAGTATTTCAAGTAAATCACAGCTCTGGCTCGAAGAGATTGCATTTTATTGCTGAAATAAGAAAGTATGGCGAAGTCAGTTGCCTTATTACAAGTTCTAATTTCGAAATGCAGAAACAAATTGCAGAAAATGAAAGTAAACTAAATGGATAGAGATAGCCTGTCAGGTGTAATAACGGCGAAGGCTCTCGCTATTCCAAGCCCTTGGCAAGGTAAGACCATCGACGGTCGATAATTTGAACGTGCCATCTCCGAGTCTTCGTTCAATAACATACGATCCTTCCCATGTCGGCTTCATATGTGAAGGAACCGGATAGATTCTTTTTAAGACAAGATCGCCTAGCTCGAAGGTTCGCGGACGGACCTTGGCGTTGTACAATCGGGCGACTCGACTTCGATGCGTAGCTGCCCTCAAAACAGCCTCCTCACGCTTCTTATCCAGTAGGTCGAGAGATTCAGCAAGTAGTACGGCGTTTGTCTTCGGGTCATAGTATATCACACGATGAGAAGGTACTTCTAGTTCGACTGGAATAACGGCTTCTGAATCGTAAGACAGAGAGAACGGAGTGTGGCCGGTCGTTGTCTTGTGGGTTGTTCGGTAAGCCCATAGGGCCATAGGAAGTTCATCGACCCACTTGCCCCTGACCTTCTCCAGTCGTTTCTTCAGGATGGACTTTATAACTTTATTAACTGCTTTGACCTACCCGTTTGCTTGAGGATGTGCAACTGAGGGGAATTTCTTTTGGATGTGAAATCGTTCACAGAAATCTTTGAATTCAGCACTGTCGAATTGGGTTCCATTGTCCGTAATTATAGTGTGTGGGAGACCGAATCGACAGATGATGTTGCGAACCACAAAGTTGATTACTTTCTTCGTTGTAATGGTAGCGAGAGCTTCGGCTTCAGCCCACTTTGTAAAGTAATCAACCGCGACGATGGCGTACTTCGCACCGCCTTTTGCCAGAGGTAGAGCACCAATGATGTCGATTCCCCACATTGCGAATTGCCATGGGCTGACCATTTGTGTTATCTCAGTAGGAGGAGCTCTAGGAATTCGGGCATATTTTTGGCACCTATCACATTTCTTTGCATATTCTAGCGCATCGCAATTCACGGTTGGCCAGTAATATCCATATCGAAGTATTTTCTTGGCAAGTGCTTGCCCCCCGGTGTGATCGCCGCATTCTCCCTCATGCACTTCGTGTAATACTCGTTTGATCTCATCATGAGCGATACACCGGAGTAGAGGAATGGAGTACCTCCTTCTATACATGACCCCATCTTGAATGACGAATCGTGAGGCCTTTCGGAGAACTTGTCTTTTTTCACTCCTACGTTCCGGCAGGATTCCGTGTTCGATGTAATTTTTGAGCGGAGTCATCCATGAGTCCTTTTCGGGAACGGTTTCGCATACCCGGTTAATTTCCGTCCGATCAATACTTGGGGAAGGTAGCGTTTCTACAGGAACGAGTCCCATTTGCTGAGCTTCACCGGTGCTGGCTAGTTTTGCTAACGAATCGGCCTTTTGGTTGCGTTCCCGAGGTATACAATAGATGGCATAGTAATCAAACTAATTTAGTACTTCCCGAACTCGAGCTAAGTAAGCAGCCAATCTTCGATCTCTTGCCTGATACTCTCCCCATACTTGACACACAACCAACTGTGAATCACAGTAAATTTCCACAGCGATGATTTTCAGATCCTTGGCGAGTTTCAAGCCAGCTAAGAGAGCTTCGTATTCAGCTTCATTATTGTTGCATGAAAGGCAAACTTCAAAGCGTAGCATATAGATCGGCCTTCGGGGGTTTTGAGCACTACACCAGCGCCTGAACATTGGTCATTTGATGCACCATCGGTATACATCTTCCAGACAGATTCGGGGGATTTACTGATTTCGGGCAAGTCCTTTGGAATGGTGAATTCAGCTATGAAATCAGCGAGGACTTGTCCTTGGATTGCTCGTCTTGGAGTGTAAGTGATATCGAACTGGCTCAGTTCAATGTTCCACTTGAGTAACCTACCAGACGTCTCAGGCCGCGAAAGGACCTGTCGTAATGGCTGGTCGGTGTAAACAATGATGGAGTGCGCCTGGAAGTATGGTCGGAGTTTTCTTGATGCAACGACAAGGCAGTAGGCTAACTTTTCTAGCTTCGGGTAGTTCCTCTTTGCCCTAGTCAATCGTTTGCTGACGTAGTATACCGGCTTTTGTATTCTGTCTTCTTCTTGGATTAATGCAGCGCTGATAGCGTTTTCTGATATCGCCAAATATATGAACAGTTTCTCATGGTAGATGGGCTTTGACAGGATAGGTGGTGTAGATATATGTTGGACTAGCGCTTGGAAAGCGCCTTCGCACTTTGTGGTCCATTCAAAGTTGCGTTTTCCTTTTCGGATCAGATCAAAGAAGGGAATGCATTTGTCAGTGGACTTCGAAATGAACCTGCTCAATGCTGCTACTTTCCCATTGAGACTTTGGACTTGCTTTATAGTCTTGGGAGTTTCGAGATTTCTGATTGCCCAAATCTTTTCAGGATTAGCCTCGATTCCCCGAGCATTAACGATGAACCCAAGGAACTTCCCGGATGCAACTCCAAAGTGACACTTTAGTGGATTTAGCTTCATTTTGTATTCCCGGAGTATCTCAAACATAGTCTCCAGATCTTTAACATGGTCAGTGGAGAGTCGTGACTTTACAAGCATGTCGTCAACATATACTTCCATTATTTTTCCGATTTGTTTGGCAAACATCCGATTAACCAATCGTTGATAAGTAGCTCCGGCGTTCTTGAGTCCGAATGGCATAACCTTATAGCATTAAAGTCCCAAGTTGGTCACGAAGCTGGTATGCTCCTGATCGAGTAAATGCATCGGTATCTGATTGCAGCCGGAGTACGCGTCCATGAAGGATAAGAGTTCATGCCCAGCTGTCGAATCTACTAGTTGATCGATTCTGGGAAGTGGAAAACTGTCTTTGGGACATGCTTAATTCAGATCTGAATAATCGACGCACACTCTCCACTTTCCATTTGGCTTCCAGACAAGCACGGGATTCGACACCCATTCCGGGTATAGTGCATCTCAAATAAACTCGTTTGCTTCAAGCTTTTCCACTTCCTCCTTAAGGGCGACAGATCTCTCTGGATCCATACCGCGCCTTTTTTGTTTTACCGGGACATGCCGCGGGTCGATGTTTAGAGTGTGGCTCGCGATGTCTGGCGAGATCCCGCACATATCGGAGTGTGTCCAGGCAAATATATCGAGATTTGCCCGTAGAAATTCAACCAATTCCTCCTGAGTTTGCTGGCTTAGCTGAGACCCAATCTTTATCATTTTTGAATCATCGTCATTGTCAATTGGGACATCAATCGTCAGTTCAGCCGGGGATGCTTGACTTTCCTTAGATTCTCCTTCGTCTTTAGTTTCTCTTGGGTCAAGATCCCTGAGGAATTGGCCGGGGTGCCTGGGCCTGGGCCCGGGCGTTAATTGTCAATTATTGGCGAAATGAACGCAGAGAGATTCCTCTACGCCCTTTCCCTTCTCCTTTCGCTGCGCTTCCCGCAGTTCAGCAACATAACAGGCTCTGGCAGTGGCCTGATCTCCCTGCACGATCCCTATTCCATGGTCGGTGGGAAATTTTAGGGTCAAACACCATGGGGCAATGGCAATTCTGAATTCCACGAGGGCCGGTCGGCCCAAGAAAGCATTGTAAGGGGAGTCTATGTCCAAAACGATGAATTGCAACATCCGTACTCTCCGACGTTCTCCAACTCCCAATTCTACTGGCAGTTCCACCATCCCATTGGGTATAGATGCACTTCCGTTAAAACCATGGACTCAAGATTGACAAGGCTTCAAGTCTGCGGCTTCCATCTTCATTTGATCATAAGCTCGTTTGAACAGAATATTCACAGAGCTTCCACTGTCAACTAAGATCCTTTTCATCCAGGCGGGACCTACTTTTGCTGAGATGACTAGTGGATCGATAGTGGGAGCTTCGATTTTATCTGCGTCTTTGCTCCTGAATACGATGTCATCCGTCATCGTTTTATGTTGCTTGGCCGGAGCTCCCTCGTCAAGACTACTGTAACACTCGAAGTCTGCATGCCTAATAGAAATGGCATATGACTCCATTTCCTTCCAGCTTCGATCTGCTGGGTGAGGACCACCACTTATCGTGTTAATGACCAACCTCCCGTCTGCACGAGCGGGTTCTTTCTGTCCTTCCTGGTTTGGCGCACGATTCTGATTTGATGGGCCCGCACCGCCGGATTGCTGCGCCCGTACATACTGATCCAGTTTCCGCTCATGTATCAGTTTTTCAATGAGGTCTTGTAGGTGACGACACTCATTGGTGTTGTGGCCATAACTCTCATGGAATCTACAGAATTTCCCTGTTTGGATTTGTCTTTCAATTGGTGGTTTCGGGGCAGGCTTCTTAAATTGCATGGTATTGCAGATTTGCAAATACACATTTTCCAGCGACGTGTTTAATGGAGTGTAGTTATCATACATAGAAGTTCTACGCCATGGACCGCGATCCTGATCGCGTTTCTTATTTTGATTCCCATTGCCCCTCTGTGGATTTCGTTTATTTTGTACGTACGACTGAACTTTCCCAGAACTATCTCCGGATTGTTTAATAGCGATGTTACTTTGGATTCCTTCGATGTTAGGCCCTACATCATCCTGTTTTCTAGACTGTTTCGCATCCTCCCTTCTCAAGAATTGGGCTGCCTTGGAATAGAAACGGTCCAATGATGGAGGTGGTTTTCCAGCTAACCAATTTCCGAACTCGGAATCAACGTCAATCCCCTTAGTCAGTGCCATCAGGATAGAGTTATCGTTGGGATTGCTTATTTCCGCACACGCTGCATGGAATCGCTCCAAGTAACGTCTAAGTGTTTCTCCGGGAGCTTGCGTAACACTAGACAGAGTGTTAACGTCCTTTGGTCTTGCCATGTGCATACAGAATTGTTCAACAAACTTGGTGGCCATCTGATCAAAGTTAGAGATGGAACGCGGCGGTAGGCGAGTGAACCACATGGTAGCGATGCCCCCTAGGGAAATGGGGAAACTACGGCACTTTACTGCATCATCAGCTCTAGCAGCATTCATCAGCCATTCGTATTTTAGGACGTGTTGATTGGGATCAGTACTTCCTTCATAAACTGGCAGGGCTGGCATCCTGAAGTGTCGAGGTGTTTCAGAATATAAAACGTCATCGGTGAAAGGGGTATGACTTCGGGAGATTCCCCAGTCGTCATTAGAGAGACCCTGACTTTCACGGATCATTTGGCGGATCATCGCCGGTATATCTGGTGTTCGGACACTTGGAGCTTGTTGTGCCAAGGTGTGGTTGGGTTCCACAATGCGAGTCTAGACCGGACGCGGTCGACGGTCCGTGCCTCGCCTCCTTGGTTCAACATCCTCAGGGACATAGGGTTCAGGAGTCTGCTCTTATTGGCTACGTTGAGGATCAGCTTGGTTTCTAGCGTCACCTCCCCATCCAGCAGTGGTGGTAGTAGCAATGTTGCCGGTAACATGATAAGGAGCGGCTCCTCCTCGAGTTGAGGGTTCTGTGCGGAGACTAGCGGATGGCCCAGCTCTAGGTTGCCCAAGGTTCGAAGCAGGTTGGGGTCCCGTGGCTTGGGTGTAGCTTACACCTAACCGTGGACGTGTGAATCTAGTTTGGCCATCGGAGGAGGCTGAACTTTCTGTGGAAGAGTGAGAATTTAGGTCTCTTCTGGATCTTCTCCGCCTTTGGCGGTTTAGCTGGTTAGTCAACTCCGTGTTGGCGCGTAGTTGTTCCGCTAGCTGCTGCCGACTTTGGGTCAACTCTTGAAGTAATGTCTGGAATTCTTGCCTAGTGATTAGACCTGATGGATCTGGAGGTCCCGCAGCATTTTGGTTGGATGGCGACGATTGCACGGGATTTTGTCGGTCCCGTGCTCCTTGATCAGCTGATGTAGAGGTGGTACGTGTGCTTACCATAATGAATTGATGAAGTCCTTTCCTAGATCTGATTGCAAATCTGAATAGAATGGAAGGGCTTCAAGGTTCTGGATCTGGATCTTCTTCTTAGATTTATGCAATCCAATATAGATAGGAGATCCAAAGAGCGGGAGAATAATCAGGTATTCTCACTGAAAGCACCAAGTTTGTACCAAAATTGGGCACAACACTCTTCGGAAGTCTTTGAAGAGATAAAGTGAAGAAAATTAAATGAAAAAGATGAATTATCTAACAAAAACTCCAAATTTCAGAAATGAGAATAATTAAAGTGCAAGGAGACACAAAAATTTAGAGTGGTTCGGCATATAGCCTACGTCCACTATGAAATAGTTTGCTTTATTGATCTTTCTTTTGTGTTTACAAGTGAGTTCAATATTTTACAGCAGTCAATTATGATTTGCAGCAGTGAATCTTGTTGGTAGCAGCAGCAATGGAGTTCAGATCTGGATCTGGCGGAGTCCGGGCGTTGGAGAGCTTAAAGAGGAAGAAGAACCCCCTTTCTGGTGGCTTTGGGGGTCTATTTATAGGTGTAGGAGCTCGCTCAGATCTTGGGAGACCCTCTCTGGCACGTGACCAGGCCCGTACGCCCAAGCCCGTGAAGTTTCGGTCCGATCCGTGATCGACACGAGCTGATTTCGACTCGCTCAAGATTTCATCCAACGTAGTCGAAATTTGGCGTGGACATTCTCTAGCATGCACGTAGTCTTTTGTGAAAATTTCATAGCATTTGAACTTGTAGATTGGGAGATACGATCGATACGAAATGGAGTTTTCGGTGGGCTGTTTCCTTCGACTCGCTTCCATTTTGACTCGCTTCCTCTTGATTCGATGATGTGGCGCTTCTTGGATCGCTCCGCCTTTATCGCTGTATTGATCGAGTCGAAGTGCACTCTGATTTGAGCGAGTCGAAGTGTGCCCAGATCGAACGAGTCGAAGCAAGCACTGGTCGAGCGAGTCGAAGCAAGCACTGGTCGAGCGAGTCGAAGTGTGCACTCTTGATGGCTTTAAGCTAGAGCGAGTCGAAGAGAGCAGCTCTGATGGATGTGGAGCGAGTCGCACCTGATCGACTTGAGATTGGCATCTGAGTGAAGCGAGTCGAAGACGTCACTCCTGGGCGCTGTAAAGCGAGTCGAAGTTGGCTTCGAACTGAGCGTTGGGGAGCGAGTCGAAGGAGCGAGTCGAAGCGAGTCGATTGGTAGTTGATCTCCATCCAACCTTGCATCATTCATAACTTGAGCATATGAACTCGGATTGACTTGAGATTTGAAACATTGGCTTTCTTGGCTTAGCTTGCTATGTCCTACCAATTTTGGCTTGATCCGGACTCGGACAAAATTCATCGATATCCGTGGTGAGCCCATGTATAACTGATCTCTAGGACGGACCGTTCACTGGTTACTAGTCAATTCCTTGGTATTACGGCCTTGCCAAAAGGCGGGATAACAGGTTCCTAGGACCTTTGCTAGCATGCGATGAAAAGATGGGACCACCCCATAAGATACCATGGGTCGACGCCGAACCATAGACTTAGGGAAAATTCCCTCTGTTTTTGTGAGTGCGAACTTTGTTTAGTTTCTGGACTTGGTTCGACCACTCCCTTGAGCCTTCTGGCTATTCTCTTGGATCATCCGCTTCGCTATTTTCCAAGTACAACTTGTCTAATATGACTGACTTTTGCTGGGTTAAAAGACCGGATAATAAAAACTCTAACTTCCATCACCCTCCACCTGGCCAATATTATGTAATTGATTCAGGATATCCAATTCAAACTAGTTATTTACCACCATATCATAATATTAGATATTATATTCATTATTTTTGTGAAACTGCAAATCAACCAAAATCGATAAATGAAAATTTTAATTTCTATCATTCGAGTTTACATATGGCAATTGAGAGAACCTTTGGAATATAAAAGAAATTTTTTGTAATTTTGAAGAATATACCAACATACTCATTTGAAACTCAAGTAAAAGCCATTGTATCTACAATGACTATACATAATTACATACGAAAATACAACATGGATGATCCAGATTTTATGGCTTATGATGATGATGATGATCTTATTTTAGAAGAATACCAAGAAGAATATTATAGTAAGAGAACTACATCAAACAGAGCAACTGAACCGGTACAGCGACACATAGTCAATGAAATGGTAACACTTCGAAATACCATAAGAAATGAAATTGTTGCAGCATGACTGCACTGATTGATTGTATCATTTTATCTGTTTTACTAGTACTGTATAATTAATTTGGATGTATTTCAATTTCCGTACCGTTATTTCAAATTCATTTTAATTAAACTCATATAACACGACAAAACAAATAATTAATTAACTATAAATCAATTAAATTAAAAATCACTACTTAAATGTCCCGTTCAAATACTGTTCGTAGCTGCAAACACATTCCTCGTTCATCAATCTTCCCGGCTCATATATCCCGTTTCCGTTAGTCGCAACTGCACTCTAAATGTGTGCATAGGAGGACTACGTTTTCTTAATAAATTTAAGGCAAATTCTATTTTAACTCGAGTATTTACTTAGTAGCTTCCCAAAAATTAAAAAAGTCTGCAAGTTCAAAAAATAACTTAGCAGCTTTCTACCATTTCCAGAACTGCCCTTCCCATCAAACGCTGAAAAGTTCAAACGGAAAAAAAACGAAATAAACTACCATGCAAGGTGACTTCGTGGTTCGTATCAATACCACGTAAGCTTTCTGCGTGGATGTGTAAAAATTCACGCAATTATTTGTGCGATTAAGCCAAAAACCCAGAATACCCCCTGTGTGAATTATCACCAATCCCCGTAATTGACAGTCTACGATTGTATTTGCAGAAAGTTAAAAACTTTTTAATTTGTTTTTTGAATTACCTGCTGTGATTGCGTTAACAATTAATTTGCAAGAAACTGACGTAAGAATATAATAGAATTGAGAAGAATTTGCCGAAATAGAATTTGCCTAAATGTAATATGGTACAATTTTGTAGCTCATATTGATCAACAAATTACACATAAATAAAAGAGAGAGGGTAGGGTTAGCAGCAGTCAACCAAAAGTTTCACTTAAAACCTTTTCTCTATCTTTAATTCTTGTTGTTATCAGAATTATTTTAATTCAATTTTAATGGCGTCTAACAAGGCGGCGGCGGGGAATCATCATCTTCCGTCCAAAGAGGCTAATCTCTTCAAAGTCATTGTTGTGAGTTTTACATATACATGATGTGATTTTTCTAATCTTGTTATTTGTTACGTACGTTTGAGGTGCAGCGGATCAGTGCTGGTCGTTTAAAGCGATTCAAGCAAGAATTAATGATGGATTTTTATGTGCTTATCACGAATCCGATTGGATTAGATCAACTTGACTGTGTCGGATGTTCTTAATGTGAATATTGGGTAGTGTTTTAATGCTGTTTATGCTGAAGGAAATGACACAATAAAAAAAGAAATGATTTTTAGGAGTTAATTTCCTAACCTAGCTGCTATCTCAGTTCTTATAGTGTACTTGAGATGAAGTGCAATCATTGTATGGTCGAGAATATACACAGCTCCCTGTTTTCGTTAATTTTTTACTTCATATAGCAACCAAGCTTAACATATCACCAACCTGGTTATGTTATTTATCTATACTTCTTAATGATTAGCTTGTATCTTCCTGATGTTGGTAATGCTGAACCAATTATGAGCTCAAATCCTCTGTTTCTATGTGTTCAATTAAAGCTACACCATTGAAAATCATTTTGTTTAGCAACTTTAATCAAAGGAATAATGAATGGTTGGGACGATATGGACACATGGAATACTATTTGGGGACAGAGAATTTGAGCTCACCAAGTATAATTTAAAGTGTCGTTTTGTTATGCATTTTGTAGACTCTTGTAAAGTATTCAATCATATGTTATAATTGCATGCCACATCATCAGTATATATGTAGAGATTGCTACTAATAATGTAGATCATATTCATTTCACATTTAGCTATGTAGATTTGTGCTAATGAACTTCTTTTAATCTATATGTCTTCGACTTTGTGTGCAGAAATCCTATGAGACAAAACAATATAAAAAAGGATTGAAGGCTGCAGATGCCATTTTAAAAAAGTTCCCCGAGCATGGAGGTATTCCTTACTTCAAAACAAGTTGTATTTATTTAGATAAATTACCCATTACCATATCTTCGATCAAAGAACATCTACCACTTTTCAATCCAATTCAATCATCTTCATGACGGTTAATTTTCCACCTGCAGTTTAATTCCACGTGTTACATTAGTTTTGATTACATGGTTTCATAACCATTTTAAGTTCTTTGTTTTATGTAATTTTTTTTCCAGCAAGAATCAGTTATGTAGGTGTTTGTTCCACTGATCAGTAACAAATCAAGTTTAATTAGCATTATACCATACCCTTTTCATTAATATATATTGAAATTGGTGCTTCAGAATTTTGAAATTTATTCATGTTTCTTGGTCGTGCCACTAGAAACATTATCAATGAAGGGATTGATATTGAATTGTACGGATAGGAAATCCGAAGCTTATGAACTGGTCCGCCGTGGTCTTAAGGTAAATTATTTGCAAAGCCTGTTCCATGTAATACACGTACTCTTCTCTGGAATCAGTACTAAACAACGGTTTCTATTATTTATTAGAATGATCTTAAAAGCCATGTATGTTGGCATGTCTATGGGCTTCTCTATCGATCAGATAGAGATTACAGAGAAGCTATCAAATGTTACAGAAACGCTTTGAGAATCGATCCTGAAAATATTGAAATTCTGCGAGATTTGTCACTGTTACAGGTATGCCATG
Source organism: Allium fistulosum (assembly GCA_030737815.1). NCBI lineage: Eukaryota > Viridiplantae > Streptophyta > Magnoliopsida > Asparagales > Amaryllidaceae > Allium > Allium fistulosum. The sequence goes on from CM060905.1 coordinate 903,094,647, forward strand.
ATATGATTCAATCTGATGCAATTGTTACCATCTTGTCACTTTTCTGCTTTTTCAACACATAAAATTGTAAAAGCTGACTAATAGTAATCTTCCACCATCAACTGTTTGGGGTACTGTCATAATGGTGAGCCTTTTCTGCTTTAACATTGCTGTCAACCCATACAGAATCTTACTTTAATTTGTCCAGAATTATTTTCTACAGTACCTCTTATTCAGGATATGTATTAAGTTGACTTTTTATAGGAATATTTAACTTTCTCCAATTCTGCGATAATTTTGACTGTGTACACTGTAAAGTTTGGATTCTGTATGTATGTGCTTACTTTTCAATTAAGTTGTTCAATGTTATGGCAAGTAAAACCATTGTCCCTTTCTCAAGTAAACCTAAAGTATTACTGGGATAATATGTTGACACTGTGAACTCTGAATGTATTTGCAGGCTCAAATGCGTGATTTAACTGGATTTGTTGATACTAGACAACAGCTCCTCACATTGAAGCCAAATCATAGGCTAAATTGGATCGGCTTTTCGGTTGCTCATCATTTAAATTCAAAGTAGTCCTTGCATTTTAATTTGAGAAATATTAACAGATTCACAACAGGACTTTAGTTCTTAGTTTACTCTGAATTTAAAAAAATTGAGACCGTTACATGCTTAGATAAATATTTTAATGCAAAACAACCATTTAAATATTTCTGAAAATAAAAATGGCATCCATGTTTGTTAATTGTATATTTTCCCTGTAGCTGGTCAAAGGCAATAGAAATACTAGAGGCTTATGAAGGGACATTGGAAGATGGTTATCCTCCAGAAAATGAGCGATATGAACATGGAGAAATGTTACTATACAAGGTATAAGCTGCAATATAGCAATTTTAGTTTCATGTACCTTGATATGTTGTTTCATTTCACCCAATTTGATTATCATAGTCGTTGGTCAGTTACGATATCCAGTTTTTGATTAAGTGTTAGTCTACCTGAAAGATTTTACTTACAACTTTTTTCTGGAAATATCATTTAATATGATATCGGTAGTGCTGTCACTAACAGTGCAATGAATGCGAGTATGTTAGACACCTGGAATTTGATTTTCACAAAAGCACGTAGAGTACACATAATTTAAGATACCCTATTTATAAATATCTGCAGCAGTGTCCTAGTTCCAGCAAATATATTTCTTCAAATATCTATCAACATGTGTCAACAATGGTTATAACTGTATTTCTAAACACTAACATTCATATTCCATTTGCATGCACTCTTATAGTTCTCTGCTTTCTAACCTGGATTTTTATCCTCTAATAACGGAACCTGACCTAAGTCTTAACTAAGTGATATTACTTGCCTACTTAAAATATCTAGTTATATACTTTTGTTATTGTATCAGATTAGTGTTGAAAACCTGGAATAGATATTTTTATGCTCTTGTATCACATTAATGTTCTTGTATAACACTTTGTTCATTGTTTGGTTTGTGATTGTATTTTCTAACATATATTACATTTATCTAAGACTCAGCATGCAGATAGCTGTGAATACCTGCAACATAAACATGCAATCATTTTTGACAATGAGCCATAATGCAGGTATCTCTGTTAGAGGAGTGTGGGCAGTTTGAAAGGGCTATAGAGGAGATGCAAAAAATAGAGTCCAAAGTTGTATGTTCCCTTGCCAAAAATTAATATTATACATTGAATTAGTGAAATGCTCCTACATATTTGTTCGTGCAAAAAATGCTGTCCTACTAACAAATCAAAATAATATTGTCAAATAGGCCCCTTTTGTTAACGCCACTAGCTAGCGAAGTGGTAATACTATTTGGTAACTTATTTTGTAAGCCCGAAAACACAAAGCTTATACGATTAGTCAGAAAATGGGTCTTAGAACCATGTTCATGCAACTTTTAATTTTGTATTATTAGGTTACTCCATTCATTTCAGTATGTATGCCATCCTAGATGTTGTCTTTAAAAACTTCAAAATCTGAATTTGCAAGATAATAATTGGTGAGTGGTGACCTTTACTGTTGCATTATGTGCCGACTCTCAAGATAATAATTTACCACTTTTCTGAAAGTACTCGCATTCTTTTTAGTAGAATAGAAAACCCTTAAGAGTCCTTTTTCTGGATATTTGCTCAATGTCTTGGACATCCTTATTATTTCAGGTTGACAGATTGTCGTTCAAAGAACAAATGGCTTCCATATTGGTGAAGCTTGGTCGTTTGGAGGAAGGAGAGAAAATATATAGGGTGCTACTTGTGATGAATCCCGACAATTATGAGTAAGTACTTAGATGTTCTTAGAATGTATCTGTCTTGCCAATTGTTTACAAGGAGACTTGAATCTTCTTATAGGCTATGAGATCATTGTTTATTTTCTAATAAACTATATACAAAACTAGACTATATTGCATTTGAGTTGGCTTACAGTCTGGCTGGTGGATGGCAGAAAAAACAAGCATTAATCTGTACTCTAAACAGTGTATTTTATAGCCTGAAACTTTACGAGTACAGTTACTCTGTTATGAAGTAATTCACCACACTCACTTCGATGCCTAATTCTGGAGTGTATCAACAGTATAATCAATAATATTTTATTAAGACCTATTGCAACTTCTTCTAGCTTTATTTCAAGGTCATACAAAATATGGATGTTGATGGAATAACTATCTCAACGATTAATTTGTACCCTCTAATAAATGATGTTTTTCATTTTGTTTTTTGAGCTGCAATTTAAGTCTAGACTACTGATGATTGGCTCGACTACAATTTGAAATAAATATTTGAACTAGCTGTATGTATATTCTCTCTTGCATCACACCAATTTCCACCATCTTATTTCGATAGATACTATAAAGGATTGCAAAAATGCATAGGAGTTTACTCTGACAAAGGTCAATATACAACTGATGAAATCGATCGGTTGGATGCGCTGTATAAATCACTTAAGGAGCAATATCGTTGGTCTTCCGCTGTGAAGGTGAACAAATTATTATCATATTGCTACACCTGGGAGTACATTCTTAATATTGTTTTTGATTTTTGTTACTAGATAGGGTACACACACGGATATATATATGTATATATATATGTATGTATGTATATGTATATGTATATGTATATGTGTGTATATATATGTCTACACCTGGGAGTACATTCTTAATATTGTTTTTGATTTTTGTTACTAGATAGGGTACACACACGGATATATATATATATATATATATATGCATGTATATGTATATGTGTGTATATATATATATGTAGTGCGCGCGCGTGTGTGTAATTTGACATAATTGTGATAGACCGTAGTAGTTGAAATTATTTCAGCCAGTATGTTTCCTCTTTTGCATTTCATCACAATCTTCACCACGATTATCTATGTACATTTTTATAATTTTTGCTTATATATTTATTGGCATCATATTCAGAGAATACCATTAGATTTTCTTCAAGGTGAAAGATTTCGAGAGGCAGCAGACATATATGTCAGACCTCTTCTTACCAAGGTATTGTTCAGCAACTTTTGAATTTTTTGTTTATTCATATGCTATCAGAATGTTTATTCCAATTACCGTCATATGTTTTTAATGATCATGTTAAACTGTAAGATTATTTTCTCAGTTGATGTATTCCTTTTGTGTACCCAGGGCGTTCCTTCCTTATTTTCTGACCTTAGCCCTCTGTACGATCATTCTGGAAAGGTTGGGCATCATCTAATCTCCAGTATTAGCTGATTTTTTTAATTTGTTTGTAAAAAAATATAATCTACGATTTTAACCTGGTAGTTATCTTGAATTATTTGGCAGGCATGTATTCTTGAACAATTGTTTGTTCAGCTGGAAAATTCACTTAAAACTACAGGAAGTTTTACAGACAGGTATTCTATCACTGTATTCTTGCACAGCGTCCAATAATCATTGTTAAAAAATATCTACATTTCTACACACGCTCATGCATGCACACATATGTATCCATGTATATGCGCGCGCGTGTGTGCATAGTTATGAAATACACGTTAAGGCGCATGCCATGACGCATGGCGTGATGCGACGACTACGCCATTTCACCCTAAGGCACAATGCATATGGAAATGCGCACCAAATGGCGCATAAGGCGCGTCGCATATGGCGCTCAATGGAAAGAAGGCATGACTTTTCAATATCCTAATTTTTTTTCAATTCACAATCCAATATTGCATAGAGATTATTACTTATCAAATGATCGTGCTTATTATTATTATTGTTGGTGGTGGTGTTGTTGTTTTGCATGTTTTAATGGATAATTTTTTCCTGTGATCTCTGTGATCCTTTATGCTTGAACACAAAAATATTTTGTAATTGATATAGAAAATATAGGGATCCGTTTGGTTTGAAATTTGAGTTTTGAATTTTTGTTTTCAATAAGTATTACAAAGTAGGGTGAAAAAATTCTAACCATTAAACAGAACGGGTGAAGTGGAAGTGAGAAGATAGTTTTCTATTTTTTTGTTGATATTTTCCAAAAGATGGAAAATAAGAAAAAGTCATTTTTAATTTCATATGTTGACAGTTTCCAAATTGACCATTTCTCAAAAAAAATAATACTCAATTTCATTTCCAGTGTCACAAAAACTCAACTGAAAACTGTAAACCAAAAAAGGTCTACTTCCTTTTATCAAACCTGGTTATGATATAAATTCTATCATGTACACACGCATCACATTCAGATTTCTAGTTTATCGGTAATATCTATATATACTATGATTCCGGATTTGGCTTTTTAAAGATTATTATACTTGAAATCTTACGCTTATGACACATCATGCTTAATGACGTTTTTGCAAAATGATTAAAAGGAATTTTTGTTTTATATGTTTGTAGTAAAATAAATATTAATTATATTGGATTTTTCTTCTTCCAATTAAGTGTTATGTATAATAAATTTGCGCCAAGGTCCAAGAAGGTTTTTCGTGCTATGCGCCGTTAATAACCGTGTGTGTATAATACACACATGCATATATGCTCAATGTTTTAAAATTTGAAAGCATTATGCAAGGTGTTTTTGGCATCGTGAGCTAGGCGTAATCTTTTTGTATAAACATTAAATATATGACATGAAAGGATGACGCATTATGCAATTAACAGTAAACATTGAATTTAAAACATTAAACAAAGCACTTCAAATGAAACATAACCATTCATAAGCAAGAACAGCGAGATAAGTACTAATCAGTTATAAACTGAAAACAGTATATTCATAAATTGTTTTAGGGTATACTATTTTTGAAATATCTAGTAAACATTAAACAATACATTAAAAATAAAAATAAAAACAGTACTGGAGAATGAAAAAGAATATCAGTGCCAACAAAGGTTGAAATCAACCATATAATCAATATACTTAATAATGCTTACAAAATCAAATTCACTTGAGATGACTTAAAAATGGTTTAATTGATTAGGGATAATGGTTTCTATCTTTGACATCGATAAAACTAGATTGATGGACTGAGAGTTTTTACCTCAAAACGATATTGGTAATTAAAAAAAAAGAGCAGGTTGAGCTTTTTTGAGGTGTGTGAGGCGCAAGTCTCGTCAGATATGCCACATCAAAAATATGAAAGCCACGCCTGAGGCACATATTAATATATATGGGTATGTGTGTGGCTGTGTATACGTACATATATACATGGATGTATACATTTCAGTAAATACATGCGTATACACATGCGTACATGTACACATGCGTACATGTATCTCTGTATGTATGTATGTGTATACGCACATGTAAAAAGTTGGTATGTGTGTGTATATATTTCACAGCCATAGAAAGTAAAAATAATAATATTGTTAAACCGAATTGCAGTTAAGGTACTTCAAATTAATAATCTCTAATTTGCTAGAAATGTCACTTATGACTTGGTTTTCACTCTTACTGGTTGAAAAATGATTTTATTGCAAGTCAACATGCACAGAAAATAAGCATTATTAATTCTCGAGAGTGTTTCACATGTAAATGTATGTAAGAGTGAGCATACACAAGTTGATTTATGTGTGGATTCGTTTAACATTGTACTGCAACATCACATATATTTACCGCAGTCAACTTGCATACAACAAGTTTGCTACCAATGTTGGTTGCTGATTAGTGCAGTGTTCCACAAGTTTTTGTTTGAAAAGAGCATCTCACAAGTTTGAAATGAATGTGTATATAGAGTGTACATGTATGCTACTAAGCAATAAGCATCTCTAGTTTGCCCCTTTTGATATCAATTTTAAACACGTAACTCTATCTAAGAACTAAAAAAACAGAAATGAAAAAAATACTGTTGTGCTATCCAGTGATTAGTGGGTTGGCCCAAAGTAGAAACAATTCAAACCTTGTTCTCAGTTGCTAGGGATGGTAGAATTAAGACGCTGCTTTGTTTCGCAGAAGCTAAATAATTTTTTTTCCTCACTTGTAATTCTTACTATAACATAAAAATTTAGTTGAGAAATAATCAAAATAAATGGAGAGAAAAATAAATATAATGATACAGTGCCATGATTGGACCTTGTATGCGACATGCATGTATCATTTGTCAGGTGAAAATAAAAAACACAAATATGCTTGCTGTAATGTTGAGGTGACGGAACAAACATTGAAAAATGCTGTATCAGTAAACTCAAGGCCGTCTTAAGATAGCAGCCGTCTTAAGATATCTGCAAGCTTGTAAGATTTTGAAAAATAAAATACCAGACTTCTCATACAACTAAGGATTTGCTTTGAAGCAGGTTTGGGCCAGATTTCACGACAGCTACATAAACGAAGCGGTCTAGAGTAAACTTGTCCAGTAGTAGATAAAATTAGAGCCTGCACTGTTTCTTATCAATTTCTGTTCTATCATAAACACATAATATTGGGATCAAATTTCATTACAATCATCTTATATAGAGTGAGTAGAGATATTTCCAACTAGACGTATCGGTTGTACTGTGAGATCATAATTACAATATCCGGTCTCTTGTTTATTAGTTCTTTTTTTGTTACATCTTCTTTTCAAAATCGCTGACTGTATTTATTATGCTATTTGCAGTTCTGCGAAAGAGCCTCCTTCAACACTTATGTGGATAATGCTATTGATATCCCAGGTATGTGTTTACTTGCTTGTATCTCAGGCCTTTGTAGTTTTCTTTGCTGTAATAGTAATTCAAATTTTGATGTTGCAGCATTATGATAGGCGAGGCCAGTATGATATTGCTCTAGCAAAGATTGATGAAGCTATTGAACATACTCCTACTGTGATTGACTTGTACTCGACTAAGGTACGTCTACAAATTTTATATTATCTGCACCATTGGTTTTCTACATCTGTTTTTTGAGTGTTTTCGTTGTAATTCAATGTACATTCTGTAATTAACACTACAGTAACTGGCTAAAAAACTTAATAATTTATATGCAGAAATTCAGATATACAGTGTAAGGGTTAATATTTATTCTAGTGATAAATTTACAAGATAATTTTATACATTTAACCTTGCTAGTATTTAATTTGAAGAAAATTGAAAAATTAGGTTTAATGACTCTTAAGCGATTGCCCCTTTAAACTTTGTTGGGTTCACACATCTTTGGTCATATTTCTGTCACTCCTAAAAGTCTGCAGATAATGAAAGACGGATACTTAATAACGAAAAAATTTAAAGGATGACAATCAAAGTATTAATCTTCACAACTAGAGCGCTTAAATGGAATTAATGGATAAACTCAGCTTAGTTTTAAATGGATGTATAGCTGAGCAATAACCGAGCCGTACCTTACAATTCTAGGTGGAACATGGTATACAAATATTGGTCAATTCTAATAGGTCAACTAAGTTGATATGAATACATGATCCTGTTAATATTTTAACAAAAGATGTCACTTTACACAAACAAACACGTCAATTTATAGTGCCACTATGGTTTGCACAATAGATTAATTTTTTGGATCACTATACAATTAACTAACCATTGGAACATCAGTCATTTGCAAACGAGCTTTTGTCACATGTGATGCATGTGCGTATAAAAACATCATTGAAAAAAGATACAGCGATCTAAAATTATCAAGTTCCAATTTTGGATATATAACTGTAATTAACATAAACTGAAAAAACAAAAAAGAGTGTTAATTTTTTGTTGGAATTGAGATTCAACCTCATGATCTCATCACCAAAATTTTCAGTAAGAAATGACTGTTTACTTTAGTAACTAATAAGATTCGAATTCATCACCTCATTTGTGAGTAAGGATATCACAAATCATGGTCGGACAAAAAAATTGCGAACTTATTACAATTCCTAGTAAAGACTTATGATAATTTAGTATGGAACTAACACCACTAGCAATCAAGGTTTTAAATCTCGGATATCGGGCACGTTTCGTCTTGGCAATTTTAGTGACTCGGTATCGTATCGAGGGAGATCTCGGACGAGACTAGTGCATCTCGGGCGCCAATATCGGATTTACATCTCGGACCTAAAGTTCATTTCGGGACCATATCAGAGTATAACACATCACATAATTTATAGCAAAAAATGCAGGGTATCGGTTTATTTAACATTTACCGAATTACTGCAACTAATCTTCACTATTCTAACTGAAAAAAATAATGCAATTATACTCCAACTATATGAAATTGTTCAACAAAAGTTACAAAACATCATCAGTTTTAACAATTACATATAAGTAGATGAAATACGACAAATTAACTGAAAAAAGCGGGTTCTATACAATTGCATATATGCAGTAAGAATAACATAATAACAGTATCATGAACTGATGCAAATAAGTGCAAATGCATATAAGAGATATCAAGAATCGAAGGGTTTCAGGCAATGCAAATATACTTGCAGAAGGTTATGCAGTAAGAATAACAAACTAAATCTACCTACAAATCTACTCTAAATTATACTCTATATTCAATTTTCTGAAAAATTGAATTTTATTAAAATAGAAACAACCCTAATTTACGTACATGTAGAGAGTAGAGAAATTGGTCGAAGACGAAGCTGCAGACTGTCAAAAGCGAGATCGAGTAGTCGAATATCGGCCGAAAACCACGAGCTGTCGGATGTTAGAAAAGGGAGTTCGATTTTTTCTCTGGAGAAGGAGTTCGATATTTCGACGAGGAACGTGATCTTTTGAGAAGTTGAATCAGAAAGAAACGGACTTTGTTCATTTTTTTATATGATAGACCGAGATAGGCCTTTTTTTTTGAAAAAAACAATATATTGGGGATATCTCGGAATATCGTTTCGCTCCAAATATCGGCCGATATATGTAAATTTCGGCCGATATAATCGAAACGAGATATCAACCAATATCTCATGTTTCGTTTCGCCCAAGCTTTCAACCGAGATCTCGGCCGAGATATAAAACAGTGCTAGCAATTGCAATATCCACAAATCTAATCATATATGCTTCCACCAGCCAACTGATCCAATCCTGTCATCACATTTGACATGTCATAGGTGTGAACAAGATATAGAAACTAGTCTCACATTAGTAAAACACATAAAATTCTCAGTATATAGCCTGAGTGCATATGCAGTATATTCCTAATCTAAGCTCAGTGGGCTGCAGAGCTAAAGGTCTGTTAAATTGGTTCTGATTTTAGTGGTTTTTGTGAAGCCTGTCAAAAATTTGAGTCATCCTACGACAAATTTATAGACCAATATAGCTGCCCGTTTAATGCCTGTCACAAATATTTGATGGCTTTACTGGACTTGATACACTCAAGTAGCGTAAGCAAAGTCATACGTATTGCTGTTAATCATTAAGCATCTTGCTGCGATGTATTTTCGAAATATCACCCAAGTAAGTGCTTGGGTCGACAACTATGTAAAAATCACTAAGCGGCAAGTATGCATTAGGATTAATCGTTTTAGGTGTGGATTGATCAACGATTAATCGAAGCTAGGTGTTTCGAATAAACTAATATATTTTTGATACGAGTTTGGTATTTAATTAAATCCCAATTGATTCAAATTGAAAATTTTAATTTGATTTGGTTTCGGAGCTGCTAAGAAGGCAAAACCATATAAAACTAGCACATATATGCTTATACAAGGATCAATCCTCAACTAACGCTCAAGTGGTGCCTAAATATTCATTTAGATGCTTATACGTGACAATATACATTGCCTAGGCAGACCTAGGCGGTTAGTAATGCCTAGGTGGGGGACTGCAATGATTTTTACAACAGAGGTCGATCGATTCATAGGCATGCCTATTAATTATAAATATGGAAATGTCACCCAAGTAAGTGCTTGGGCTGACAACAAGGTTGTAAAAACCACTAGGTGGCAAGTATGTATTAGAGATTAATCGTTTAGGCATGAATTGATCAATGATTAATCCAAGTTCGGCATTTCTGATAAACTAATGTATTTTTGATACGAGTTTGGTATTTTGTTAAATATCAATTGATTGAAATTGAAAATTTTAGTTTGATTTGGTTTTGGAGCGTTGCTAAGAAGGCAAAACCATATAAAATTAGTACATAGATGCTTATACGAGACAATATACATTAGTAATGCCTATGTGGGGGACAACAATGATTTTCACAACAGAGGTCGATAGATTCATAGGCACGCCTATTGATTATAAATAAAGATAATTAGGCATTGAACTTGGTTTTGATAGTCCAGGCGGGAATCAAATAATTTTTAGTTCATGCTATACATAAAGATCATGCTATACATAAGGACACTGGTGCCAATGACATGCCAATATGCAACCTAAATACATAAATTCCTAACATGCATGTGGAAGTATGGCTTTTCCAGAAGTGTGCTAAAGATGTGTCTTATGGAAATATCTAAATATGTGTGTGAGTTAAAAAAATACGTTTCAGTCGTTTTATAAAGGAAATATGAAATCGAGATTATTTTCTCGTAAACTCCGAACTATATTTATGTGTATGTGTTTGTTTGTATATAATTTGGACATTTAAAATTATGGTTTTGGCATAAAATTTACCAAGATTCGTATGAAATTTTGTCCATCTTAGTTTGTTTTTGGTCAAAGCCATGGTGAAATCTTAAAAAGAATAATAATTTTGCCATTTAATTGTAAATTAAGTAAAATTCAAAAGGAAACCCCGATGACGATAGTAAGCTATGAGAAAAAGAGAGATTTGAAAAAATGAATAGAAAACAATTCAATTCACCTTTTTTGTTTGTTTACTTCACATTTCTTTTCAATTTTAGTTTCCCGTTGAACTTTTTTCTTTTCACTACTGATTTCAAACCTATCACCCAGTTATTTTTTCATCGTCGACTTTTGATGTGAACCCCCTAATCTTATCAATATGTAAAAAAAAACAATGAACAAAATAATGTTGTTTGATACACATTAGAGGTTAGTTTTAGTGTTGGTTAATATGCATAAAAAGGCAAAGAAAGATATAATGTTGGTTGATATACATTAGTTTTTAATTTTGATGATTTCTGTATCTAGGCATACACTTCATGCGTGTGGTATTGTATTTGGGTTAATATATAGAACACAAAATGTATTATTCATAAATCAATTTTCTTTTGAAATTGTTCAAAAAAGTTAGAATTTTGAATGATTGAAAGAGAATTAATGAACCTTGACATTCACTCAAATTAACAGCTCATAAATTAGAATATCAAAATCAGGATTGAATTGACTTTAAAGCTTCTCATTTTTCTTTAGAATTGTTAGGTGCAATAATTTCGGCCGTGCAAAACATTTGAATCTGAAGTTGCATTTCTAATCTACAAGTCACAAGTAGTTGACAATAATCGCAATACCTTTGGTTTCTAAAATTTTTGGTGTAAATGCAAACTTATGGTAATGTTCCTTACTTTTAATTAGAAAATTCGGTATACATGTGAGGTTATGAGTTTGATTTTTGATCTAACAAAAGTCTATTTTTAGGTAAAAATTTGGTATACATATGAGGTATCTGATCCTGAAAAGACGTGCATCTTTTATGTTATTTTTACTCCGTTCTTAGTAGTTAATATCAGCATATGCTTCTTTGGATACATTCTTCATGTTTTTTATTTTGTGCTCAACTGTTCCGACATGACCTCTGACTATAAATTTTGTTTATTGTATATTCTTTTGCCAAATAATAAATACCCAGTTTGAAAATATTTATTATTTATTTGTGGTGATGTTCCTATGCATACCCGGACGATGAACATATGCAGCTCATTAGGTTGGATTTCCTTTTCTAAAATCAAGCGTCACATCACATGCATATCTAACATCTGGCCTATTAGATTAATTTAATCAGTAAATGGCGTAATAATGTTAATGGTTCAAGAGTTGATTATGTAATCAACATTGCCAATGGTCATTGATTGAACCAATTCAATGAATTATTTTTATGTGTAAATAAAAGTTCTGGATTTTAGGTGGCTATCAAAAATTTAGCTCGTGATTGTCTATACAAGCGCATGCGCATTTGTAACACATAAGGGAACTTCTTGTAAATCCGCCAGTTACAAGTTATTTGTTCAATCTTATTAATATGTTATTGTTAGCTTGGACAAAATCTTAGAAATTATTTGTATTGTAATCTACATCTATCCTTTTGTTATGTATGCTTTGATGTGTTCTTTGATATGCGAAATTTTATTCATCGTTTTACCTGACAATGTCCAAATAAAGTGGCTAATTCTAATAGTTAAATATCTCTGCCTCAGCTATTTCTATTGGTCCGCTATTTTGGTAATCAATAATGTACATAGTAAATTTATTGTTTTAACAATAATTATACATAAAGATAACGAATATAATGATATAATAATAAAATAGAACATCAAAGTTTCATCCCTAGCAAATTAGCAATATAGTCTAACTTTTTCTTGGAATTTTGTGCATTTATTCTGTGATGGACATGCAATGTGTGGACGAATCTGAATGTAGAGTAATAAAGTATGGCTTTGTCTGATCTAAACCATTGGCTCTAATTTGGTAAAGTATATATAACTTCCACGCTAGTTAATTTCGAGCAATTAATTTCGTATGACTGAACAAAATAACCATCCCTCTTTTTTATATAAAGTGGGACAAAATTTCAAAAGACATGCGCCACCACACCTTGCATCTATGCTCCGATAAGCCTTTGCAATTTGCACCTTATGCCTTGTACATTAATAACTCATTGACCATGCATAAGGGTATTTTTTACTCATCAGATAAACCAGTAAATGAGAAATTACATTTCATAATCAGCACATCTTTAGTTGCTCTCTGCAAGTGAATGAGCAGTCATTTAAATCAAAGCCATGTGATATATGTATGCCATCTCAGGTTTCTACATAGGAATTAGGAACTTAGTGTATAATAATTTGCTGTATGAAGCAATTTGTTTGTACAAAATAATGGTTTTTCATCGTGCTGTTCTAGATTTGCTCTTGTGACTCACTCCACTTATCAATCATTTATGTCTGTTTTCATTTTATGCGGAGGGTTCTAAGCATCTCCTATGTAAAATCTATGACCCAAAACTAACAGTTGCCATATAGTCTTATCCTTATTAGTTGTAATTGCAGGCAAGAATATTGAAACATGCAGGAAATTTAGAAGCAGCATCGTTTTTTGCTGATGAAGCTAGATCTATGGATCTTGCAGATCGGTATCTTAACAGCGAATGTGTTAAGCGAATGCTTCAAGCTGATCAGGTAACATTAAGTTTTATATTAAACAGGGAATTGAAGTCGGTGACATTTTCTCCGTTTAGATGGTGCTTAAGTGTTTTTTATTCTTTCAATTTTTCAATTGACAAAGGTGGGATCAGCAGAGAAAACCGCTGTATTGTTTACCAAGGATGGGGATCAGCACAATAACCTTTTTGATATGCAGTGCATGTGGTAAGTTCATGTTTACCTAAATTCTATCACCATTTATTGTTGAAGCATTCATTTTTTAATTAATTGTTTTATGCTCTGGAAGGTACGAACTTGCTTCTGGTGACAGTTACTTTCGCCAAGGTGATTTAGGTAGAGCTTTGAAAAAGTATTTGGCTGTTGAGAAACATTACGCTGACATGACTGAGGATCAGTTTGACTTCCACTCATATTGCCTCCGTAAAATGACCTTGCGTGCTTACGTGTCAATGTTGAAGTTTCAAGATAGATTGCATTCGCATCCATATTTCCATAAAGCTGCAGCTGGTGCCGTTAGGTGAATGCTCATATCAGACAAAAACACCAACGCTAACATAAAACTTGAAACGACTTTTTACAACTTCATTATGGTTATAGAAAGTTGATGGTTTGCAGTAATGGAAAGCTAACACTCATCAACCACAATAAATTGTGTACCGTAGGAGTGCTAATATTGTTTTAAAAAACAATGTTAGAATTGAAACTATAGCATGTTCATATTCTTCAAAAGCACATGTTCTTGTCTTAAAAATACATTTTATGTACACAGATGCTATATGAAGTTATATGATTGTCCGCCAAAATCAAAAACAGAGCAGGAAGACGAGATGGCAAAGCTACCCGCTGCACAAAGAAAGAAAATGAAGCAAAAACAAAGGAAGGAGGAAGCTCGTAAAAAGGTAGACGGTACTTTGCCTAGAGGCGCATTCATTTTGTCTCCATATCTTTCTTGAAAAATTATCCTTTAACAACATTTAGGAGGCTGAAGAAAAAGCCGGGGCTGATGCAAATTCTTCTGGTGCATCTAAGTCTGGCAAACGACAGAATCCTAAAGCTGTTGATTTAGATCCAAATGGAGAAAAATTGTTGCAGGTATATGTTTTCATATAATTTTTATCTCATTGCAATGGTTGCATTTTCCATATGCCTTGAGTAGCGTATCAACATGCACAATATGTGCAGTGTGCACACATGCATGGGATGTCTGATGTTTTTCGACTGAAGTAGACTTTGTTTATAATGTTTGGATAAAATCAAATGATAAAAATAGGAAGGATATTTATGCAACTCTGATGATCGTTGAAAGGACGAGCATGACTGAAGTCATATTCTAATAATTTCCTTTACTAATATTAAAGGTATATGTATATGCAAGTTCACTGTATTATTATGTTTTGTTGCAGGTTGAAGATCCATTATCTGAAGCTACAAAATACTTGAAGTTACTTCAGAATAATTCATCAACTTCACTGGAAACACATGTTCTTTCTTTTGAACTAAACATGAGAAAGCAAAAGATTTTACTTGCTTTTCAGGTAGTCGTTTCTACATGCTGGAAATTATTGACATTTCAATATACTGAATAATATTGATTTTGTATTTTGGGTATGGAAAATGTAGTTGATATGTTTGTTTTTAACTGTATTGTATATTTTAGCTGACAGGGGGTACCTTGTTTTAGATGTTTTTTAATCATCTTCTTAGAAGTCTGTGTTACTCTCATAAGTCATTTTGATGAGGAAATATTAGTACGTCTCTGCTTGTCTTCTGCCTTGGTGGATTTGGTTATTCATCGGTTCCTTGATGATTCAACTTAGGATTGCTTTTGTACATTGTATAAAATTTGTATCCATTTTTTGTTTTTACATTCATTATCTTTTTTTACTGTTTCTGTGCCCTCATCACGTGCAAGTATTTTATTATGCTCTACGGAGGATTTTCATGTTTTTTGCTTTTATAACATTTGTTGCTTGTATTTCTGTAGGCGGTCAAGCAGCTATTGAAATTGGATGAGAACTACCCTGATACTCATCGTTGTTTGGTATACCATCTCAACTAATTTCACTTTTTGTTGATATTCCATCTCAATGCACGTGACTTGCGTTCACCTGCTACATATAATTGCATTATCTTTGCACTACTATGACCCTTAGCTTGTTGAGAATTAAGTCACTTGTAATGTAAATGATAGTACAAGTATGGGGTTACATATGAATGCTGTATTATTTTTATTAGTACCAGGGCCTTTAGCTCTGTACAATTTGATAAGCAAGTAGGATGTTTAGACACATATGAGATGCAAGTGGTAGTAAACGTATTAGTTGAAGGCAACCAGTACAATTTTGTTACAAAATCCACATACATTAACTTTTTCTTCTTCTAGGAAATGCTGTGTAGTTGAAAAAGTTCTGTTTATAAGATAGAGTACAAAAGTAGATTAAATTTGGAAATTGTTGCAGGAGAGGCCTCTGAGTGATATTCACACAAACAATTTTTAAGGTTAATTTGATAAATATAGATCGATCGCTAAAGGGGTTGCATTGCGTAACTTATAGTACAAACATTTCTGCAGATAAGATTCTTTCACAAGGTCGGCAACCTTCCTGCTCCAGTGTCAGAGTCGGAGAAATTAATCTGGAGTGTTCTAGAAGCAGAGAGAGCGGACATAAGGTAGTTTTTACATTATTACATTTTTTATTTGGTTTTAAAAATAGAACGGAAATATATCAATTTTACCTTTTCTTTTGTTTTTTTTCTTGCAGCCAATTGAAAGGGAACTCCCTTATTGAGGCCAACAACTCATTCCTTAAGAAGCACGAAGGTTTGACTTTTGCTTTGTTTTTACTTTTGTCGGAGTTCGGAAGGATTCGGTATAATATAAAAAGTGCAAGAATTATAACCATTATGTTGTTGTCAAGTATGAGAGTTTGATTTTTAACACTCCACATGCAGACTCATTAATGCATCGAGCAGCTGTAGCTGAGATGACTTACCTCCTTGAACCAAATAGAAAGTCTGAAGCAATTCAAATTATTGAAGATTCTACCAACAAATTGTCACCTGGGTAACATTTTGTCCACCATTGTTGTTTATTCCAAATTTTCTTTGCTTTCATGTTGTAAATTTCATCATATACCATTTAATATGTTAAACAGAGATGGTGTAATGGGACCGATTAGAGAATGGCAACAGAAAGATTGTATAGCTGTCCATAAATTGCTTGAATCAGTATTCGTTGATCCTGATGCCGCTTCCAGTAAGTGTTGATTTATACCTTCCTATATTCTTTTTGTCATGCAATAATTCTGTCAACAAAGGAAAAAAGAATAGAAAAAAAAATTTCACAAAAAAAAGGAAGATGCATTGGACGAATGCCATGGTTGTTTTTGTTATATTTCAAATGACATTATTTTGCAGGATGGAAAACAAGGTGCGCAGGATACTTTCCCTACTCCACATATTTTGAAGGCGCAAAAAGTTCTTTAAGTGCTCTGACTTCAAATCATCAAAGCAAGCTTTTTGAGTTGGGAAATGGAACACTTACTCATGAATCTGAAAGTAAGGACACGGTAGACGGAAAATTGATGGCCTTTAAAGACTTGGCTGTCAAGTAAAAATGATGTGATGAAGTAGATATATTTATTAGCACCAAAGGCAGTGGTTGACACACTAGATACGGTAATCTCAATACGAGCTGCGGTTTCTCAATATCTTTCAACGAGCCTTTTTTGTGGGTTTTTTTGTTATTTGTGAATCATAAGCTCGTTACATATTCTTTTTTTAAGGGAAGGTTGGTTAATGTAAGATTCTTTTACCTTTCCAGCAACATTTTTGCTAGTGTATTACTTTATATTGGAAGAGCAATTGTTGCTTTAAAATTACTCTATATTGTTTGTTCTAGATTTATTCGATATCCTTAATGGATGAGTGTTTTTGTTAACCATGGAGTTATATATAACCAATGAGAATCATTAGTTCTGAGAGGATTAGACTTCACTCTGTTATATTGTAGCATTTCTAGTTTAATTTGATGAAGCATGACTTCTTGATTAATTATGAGCATTTCTATATGTACTGTAAAGTTTGTTGTAAGTTGCCCATTTCATTTTTTGTCTGGTTGACAATTCATTGCTTGAATTGGTGAGTGTACGTAAGTTAGCTTATCGGTGAGCGATGGAAGTGGAGATAAATTTAGGCCGCCGTGAATTGCAATTAACTTTTGGTTTTAAGGAACGAATGTTAGCAATTAACTGAGTAAAAGTGTACGTGTGTTAGTGTTCTATATATATATATATATATATATATATATATATATATATATATATATGTATGTAAATCAGCAATTCCTTTTATTTAACATCATTTTGTAGTCCATTGATACCAGTTATAAGTTTCTATTTAAATATTGTTTATTTTTTCTTCCATTATATGAACTAAATATTTGAATATAAACTTGCGGCGGATATCGGGGTTGCAAATGATGCTAAACAAAGGATGCTATTGAATACGCATACTTGTACATATCAAATAACCCTAATCTTTTCTTCGTTATGTAGCGTCTCACTTCATTTCATTTGCTCTTTAATATTGAAACCCTAGCCCGTCGATAGTCACGATGACTCAAAGGATTACTTCTCAAACTCTTCCTCATCTTTTGTCCTTTTATCTACATTTTTGTAAATGCTTTCTCCTCTCCAATTGTTAGTTCAAACAAATCAAGTTATCTTCGTTGCTTCGCTTGACATCACTCATGTATATGACGATTGGCTATGCTAACTCCTTCATGTGAGTTAAAAGAAATCTTTGCTCCACCAGCGGTTATTTTGTCTAGAGCGGACGTCGTCACTTTTAGAAAAAGGCAGGCGGATTGCTCTATTGAGATGCTAAGCATTTGAATAGCATTTGTGTTCGTTTAAGCTTTCGATTCCAGACTAAAGACTGGTAAAGATGTTGAGCTTTTGACTTGTTAGGTAATTTCTCTTTGTTTCTTGTATTTATTTGGCATTTTCAGTCAATTCTAGCAACAACCCATGTTCTTATGACGCTCTAATAATTTAAATTTTAGATACTTAAATATTAAATTGACTTATTTTATCGATGAGCTGAAAATGCGATTTTCGCAAATGAACTTTTTAGGCCCCGAGACCACTTCCATTTGGTCCGGATGGTCCGAGCGAGCCAGAATGAATATAAGCATTGATGTATTTTGATTGATTTCTAATTAGAGGGTCGAGTTCGATTCGTAAATCGAGCGACCAAAAGCTAACTTTTGTATATAATGGAATTAGATCTCGAAACTAATTTCACTGAGTTCAGAATGGGGGTTTTTGGTTAGGAACGCCAGTGAACACGTCTCAATTGGAGTTCGTGATTTTTGAGGGTGAATAGTGTCAGAGAAAAGTCTTATAAAACGACCTCCGTCCCTCTCATTTGCCCAAAACCCCCATTCATGCCCTAGCTCAATCCAATGGTCTAGATTGATCGGCGCCACTAGATGCCGCATTAGACGAAGTGTCCAACTACAAAAATGTGTGGCTAGGGTAGGGAGTGTTCTGACCGGTGGGATCGTCATGGATCGAGGTGAGGTGGCACGGATCTATGATGAACGACGGCGACCTATTTTGGATTCGAGTTGGAGATTGCGGTTTTGTAGGGAGGCGAGGCTAGTGCCGAGGAGCGACGTGGCGGTGGCGTCGAGAAGGAGAAGGCGGCGGCCTGAGTTTTGAAATCGCGGTTAGGGTTTACGAAGGTTAATTAACGTTTTAATTAAGCGATTAAGCATATTTAAATATTTAATTAAACCGAAATCTTGTAAACTTAATCACTATTTCATACGAGGTCGGATTTGAACGCGGTCTTTTGCGTTAGACTCGTGGAATTATTATCTACGTATTGGAGTTGGATTCGTCGAATTTGAAGCTAGTAGAAATTTGAGCTAAAATCGAATGTTATTCGATTTTAGACCAAACTGGAACGAAAAGGTGTCAATTAGAATTTTGGCGAGTTTACTCACATCTAAATAAACTATATGATATCTGTGTTGTATAAATTATTGTTGAATGCTTGGATGGTAGCTGATAGTTTTAATGAAGTGTAAATTAATAATAAAATTATAGTGATTTAAT
The DNA here is from genome assembly GCA_030737815.1 of Allium fistulosum. NCBI lineage: Eukaryota > Viridiplantae > Streptophyta > Magnoliopsida > Asparagales > Amaryllidaceae > Allium > Allium fistulosum. The sequence continues at coordinate 903,114,423 of CM060905.1, forward strand.
TTATACGTTTAACGTAGTTAAATTAGTTATACTTTATTTGTGATATTTTATCAGCAGATTAAAATAACGTTCAGCTATAATTAAATTGATTAGATTATTTTAGACATCTATCGAGCAGAATAAATCACCATTCTGTGCTTGCAAAGTAAAAAGATTATTTTTGAAGTTAATTAATATGTGGATTAATTAATAAATGACGTGTTAGCTATTAATTGCTAATTGTTGATACTAATATGTTTGTTATTTTTGTTTAATCTCGCCGAAGAGCGGATGACATAAATAACCATTTTATTGCAGGGGACAAAAAGAAGAAGTCGGAGTGCTTTCATAGCGAATATGTCGCTACAGGACACTTCGAAGTGCATATATATATTTGTAAATGGGTAAGAATTTTATTAAGGCATTTTAGCCCATAGCAAAAGCCCAAAATGGTTCAATACAAAAGACAAATCCGACAAAAGCAATCTTAAAGTAAGAACATTCTAGGAATACAGCAGCTTCTTCCTCTTTCCTTCGTTCATGGCGGCTGGTGAAGGTAACTCGTACTTGGGATTTCTGCCAATGGAGAGCTCGGATCCTCTACTGCAATTCGAGCTTCATCTCGTGCCAGCTTGGTAATGGAATTATTTTTAATTCTCCTTTGAATTATCTGCATGTCTCCTTTTGCGATCTTACTGACCTCAAAATGACTCCTTTCTTTGTTTTGAAATACGGGATGATTTCTCTCTTTCCAAATACTCCAAACAACCACAGTTATGATGATTTTATTCAATTTGGCTTCCAAGTTTTTGCTGTGTACTCTCCGAATCAGGTATGCAATCTCTTCTCCTAAACTATTAGAATGAGCTGAGGAATTTGTCAACGATTTCGACACCAATTTGGAGAAATTACAGTCAAAAAACAGATGCTCATGTGTTTCGGTTTCCTGATTACACAGCACACAAGCAGTTTCATTTATCACTCCCCATTTTGATAGTCTATCTCTGGTTGGTAATCTTCTCATTATAGCTTTGTAGGTTGTGAAGGCCATCTTCGGGCTGTTTGCATGGTCCCATATGATTTTGCTCCATTCTGTTTTATTATCTTTTTGTCTTACCTCGTTCCATGCAGACTTTGTGGTAAATTCATTACCAGTAGAGTTCCATACCCATATGTCATTCTCTCTCCCACTGTAAATTGGCATAGATTGTATTTTTTCCTTTTTATCTTGATTTACTGGTATGGAGGAGCAGTTCCAAGCATTATTATATATCATATCTTGTACACTTTTGTCTAGACAACCGAAATCAGAAAAAGTGTTAAGCCCCAAGAGATCTATCAAGGATTTACCATGGATCCAGGGGTCTCTCCACAGGTCTGCATCTCTCCCTATGGCTATTTCACGAGTACAACACGAGGCTAGAGTATTTCTTGCTCTCAGAATTGCTTTCCAGTTAGATGAAGCATTGTTATCTATAGACATTTGCCAAAAATTGCCTTTGATGTATCTTTGTCTCATCCATTTGCCCCATAGACACTTGCCATTGATGATTCTCCACGCTTGTTTCAATGTATAAATTGTTCTCATGTCTTTAAATCTTCTGTGGCCTACACCTCCTTCATCTTTTGGTATGCATAGATTATCAAATTTGATTTTGTGGATACCTCCCTTCCATATGAAATCTGCACAAACTTTTTCAATTTTATGTATTGAAGCATCAGGCAGTTGGAAAGTTTGCATCCAGAAATTGACTTTAGAGTGTATCACAGTATGCACCAATTCGATTCTACCAGCAAGGGATAGTAGTTTGGAGCTCCAACCCTGTAGTATGTCTCTAATGGAGGATATCAGAGTTGCACATTCCCTATCAGTGATTTTATTGGAAGATAGAGGGACACCTAAATATTTCACAGGAAGAGTACCTTCTTTCACATTCAAGAGATCCAAAACCTCTGCTTTTCTATCACATGTTTTGTTGAAGTAGCATTTGGTTTTCTGCTCAATTCCTTTTAGACCAGCATATTTTCCTAAGCTAAGAAAAATGCTTTTAATTGTTTTACCTGATTCATAGCTGGATTTTATACAGATGATCAAGTCATCCCCATATAGTAGGTGACTCACGATAGGCTGGATGTTAAAAATAGGCTGGATAGTCTTGTGGTGGATAGCCAACTCCATTTGTAGCGAGAAGTATTCCATAGCAATTGCAAACAAGTAAGGTGATAAAGGGTCACCCTGCCTGATACCTCCGTTGGATCCTATAAAACCCTTTGGTATACCATTGATCAGGATAGAAAAGGTTGGCGTATAAATACATTCTTTTATAAGATTCACAAAGTTTACTGGAAACCCCATAGAATTAAGCATATGTATAATAAAGTGTCTGTTAATTTTATCATATGCTTTGTGGAGGTCAACCTTTAGACGAAGTTTATTAGTTCCAGGTTTGTTAAAATTTCTGACTAATTCATGTGCCATTAGAGAGTTTTCAGAGATACTTCTACCTTTGATGAATGCACTTTGACATTCAGAAATAAGATCTGGTAAGATAAGCTTCATTCTATTGCATAAGATCTTGCTTAGAATTTTGTATAACACATTACAGCAAGCAATGGGTCGATAATCCTCAATTTTTGATGGACTGTCTTTTTTAGGAATAAGGCAGATGAAGGTGTGATTTATTTCTTTAACAAATTTACCACTTTGAAATATGTCTTGCATAGCTGATATAATTTAATCTTTCAGGTCACTCCAATGGAGGAGGTAGAACTTGGATCCGAGGCCATCTGGCCCGGGACTGGAGTCAATGTGGATGGATTGCAGAGCTTCCAACACTTCAACTTCAGTAATTTGTCTGGTCAGCATTCTCCTACCCCTGGAGTTTACTTGCCTTCTACAGTTAATGTCTGGTAAGTTGGTCTTATCTTCCCCATTGAATATGTCATAATAATATTTGATAGCTTGTTCCTCAATGTCCTCTACATTGGATATTACATTTCCATCCTGATTAACCAGATGAAAATTGTTGTTCTTATTACTTCGAATTGTCATTTTAGTGTAGAAAAATTTGGTGCATTCATCCCCTTCGGTAATCCATTTCTCTTTGGCTTTTTGTTTGAGTTCATTAGCTTTAATTCTGAGAGCCTCTTTTAGATTGCCCTAAGTTTGATAGTATTTCCTCCATGTGTCATCAGTGGCAGTTCCATTGTCTATCATTAGCAATAATTCCTCACATTGTTTCTGCATGTTGGATATATGATCACCTTCTTTGGGTCTGCATCTATTCCAGATTTTAATGTTGCATTTTGCTGTTTTGAGAATATGAAGAAGCTTGTAACGTTGAGATCCTTCTACCGGGGATATGTTACTAATTTGTATGGCCTGGTAGTATCCCTCTATCTCATGCCAGTGATTAGCGTATCTAAATGGCTTACCTTTATCATTCACTCCTTTTTCTACTAAATTGACAAGAATAGGGTAATGATCACTAATAGATTGATAACTAAAACCAAAGAGCAAGTGGGATCCAAGCCAGTTAGATCGCATCCATTACGGTATATTCACATTTATCTAGAGATTTATTGGTAGCATGCATGTGATGATGTGAGTATATTCGGATGCCCGCAGTTTACCAGGGTCCAGCTTGGAAGTTCCCAAGAGTGATGCGTGTTTGGCGTGGGCTCTCAAGTATATTTTATCTAGAGGTATACTTTTGGTGTAGGGGGCTGCATCCTCCTAGTCATGTTGGATGAATTGATTCTCCTTGTTTTAATTTGAACCTTGGAGTTGATTATTTCTTAATTGCATCAAGAAGTGCCTTGTGCCCTTCTCCGTGTTTAATTATTTTTTCCATTCTTTAAGTCTGGATTTTGTACATTCTTCAAGTATGGGATTTGTCCTTACTTGTGTCCATCCTTTTTGTTTGGATTTGTTTATGTTGTTTGTCCATTCTCTTATGTATGGATGCTGTTCTTGTATGGTGAAACCCCGTTCAGTGTTTTGCGGCGTGGTCCCACCAATTATTTTATGCTTACCATATCCCTTGAGCTTTCTCATGCTAGTTTTTCAGAATAACCCGGGTGTTATTTTATTATAATGCTCGGGTCAGGCAGAGTATTTTCCAAGTTGGCATTAGTGTTATGGAGATCTTGGAGAAGAGCTGGATGTTCACCCACTATAGTCTTTTATTTTCTACTGTATTATATTGTATACCTATCAGCAATTTTAAGGTCAGGAAATTATAATTGTCCAGTTGATGAGGTTCCTTTTTTACTCTGATGTACCTTGTATCTTAAAGTGGCAGTTTATTCTGTCTTTGTTATATTATATATTGTCATTTCCCTTATGAGATTCTATTTCCCCTGTTATTTCTTTTATGTTACCCTAACAATCTTCCTTTTTGGTGATTGGATGTTTGGCATTTGAATACCGTGAATGTATTGATTGTCAGCTTTCGACGTTGAAAAAGCGGGTCGTTACATTTGGTATTTATGATGAAGGTTAAGTGAGAACCATGGCTTTAGTAGTGTAAACTCATTTGAAATAGGATAAGTGACACCTTAGAATGAGTTGAGAGTATTATATATATGAGAGCGTATTTGTTATTGCTATAAAAACGTATTGTGTTAATTGGTCTATTGAGTCGTTTATGAATTCTGGTCGAGACGTGGATGCCACGGTGTCGATAGAGATTTCCAAACACTCAAACAAGGCAAATATACCCGATATTGATTTTTGAAAATTAGTAAATGAAATATTTTACCTAGGATTATATATTTTAGATATATACAGAAATAATTTTCAAATTTATATAGTTATTTGTGGTGTATTTGTTTGTTAAAAAAAGTGATAATATTTCTTTATTATCATTACTGTTTGATTTGTCATACTCGAGTAGTTTAGAAGCATCGACTATTGTTTGTTAACTGTTGATTTATGCTTGTCAGTTTATGACATTTATTGTTTTGATAATTATGAGCATATTAAAATGAACCTTTGTGAATTAAGTTTGTAATTTGACTATAAGGTGTTTAGTGAAAATGTTAAGTTAAAAGTCATCTTTTGATAATGTTGGGTTAAAAGTAAACTTTTAATAAAATTTGTTTAATATAATCTAAATGATAAGATAAGACATTTAAAGGATAAGTATTTGAGAAATTTTTATTGTAATAATAGAGAATAATTATAATATGAGATGATTTTATATAAAGCTAATTTGATATAAATTTGGTTTTTAAAATGTGTTTTAAAAAGGATTTTTGAATTTAGATCTTGAAGTTGCTTGAAATGATTTCAAATGGATTTTGAGAAAAGTAAAAGTAGTGTTACTTGAAAGTACTTATAAGAATAAATATTTTGAAAGAGAAATTTTAAATGGAATGCATTTTCTTTTGTTAATTTGGGAAAAACGTCTGAATTAGTTTTGTGGTAATTTAAATAATCTTCTAAGTGATGATCAAATGTTTACGTAGGCGAATGTTGTAGTGCACTTAGTAAATTACTCACTTTATCATTGTGTGTTCGAAATGAGTTCAAATTCGAACAAACTTATAGTGATTTTTAATAAATAAATTGTTGAAATTATTTCATATAGAAATATATGTAGTATGTTTTCAAAAAGGGGTTTTGAAATAAAAACTGCGTATTTATTTTTAAGTTCCCTTAGAGGGAATTGATTTCAGAATAAAAGGTATTTGTGATAAAAGAATGATTTGATAAATGGAATTTTACCCTTGAATAGGAAAGGGATAATTTAACACAAGTTTAAATGGATTAAATCAGATAGGGAGGTTTTAATAAACATTGTTTTATTAAAATTGTAGCTTTGTTTAAAAATCTAAATTATGTAAACTATTTGATGTTATTGGGCCAACCCGTATACATCTTTCCTTAGAATACTCTAAGGTAAAGAGGTCAAAAAGTAAACTAATCTTTAGATCCATATTTTGATTAGGCCTCCATCTAAATTTTGAAAAGTAAAATGAAATTGGTGTTTTATATGTACTCTTAGGATATAGAAACGTATTATATAAGTAAATAAAGTAGAGTAAGTTTTTATTTAATGTTTTATAAAGAAATGTCTTTATAAAATATTTATATACTTAAGTGAAAATTTATGAAATGATTCATAAATAATTTTAGTGTTGAATAAAATACTAAATGAAAAATATAAGTGATTTAGAAAGAAATTGGTGTAGTTAAGAAACCAATAGGATTAAGTACGTAAGTTATGCATCGATTATTTCACCGATGATTTATGTACATCGCATAGGCTTAAGTATCTTTGTATGCTTAGGTGTGTGGCTTAGGAAAATGTGACTTTCAAATTTGTTTGAGGGAGCTGAGATAATCTTCTAAGCAATAACCAAAAGCTGATGAGCAAAATGGTATGTTTAGGGAATTATCTATATTCTTGGACAATCGAGAAAGTTGTGGACCTAAGCTAAGATTTGTTTGTTAGTCATTTAACATTTTAAATAATGTTAAGTATTGGTTTATTCTTTTACAGAATTTGATTTGATTTGATATGGTTGATTGTGTGACTTTATATACTATGGCTTATAAAATATGATTTTATAAGAAAAGGATTTTAAAGTTGTTATCTATTAGGACTAAAATCCCAGTGCTTTTTGAAAAAGTGATTTCGAAAGAATTTGTGATATAAATAATAATTGTATTATTTTGAAAATATTGACGAAGTGTTATTAGTTCAAGACATTTGAAAAGAATATTTATGAAGTGGTTTTTCAAATGTTTTTGTTATGACTAATGTTGGGCGATTTGGGATTTTCCAATTTGCAAGGCTCGTCGGGTATTTTTGTTTACTATAGCTATTGTTTTAGGAGGAACCGAAATATCATTGGGTTCTCCATATTGTTTTGATTCTAGAGTTATACATGCTTTGGTAGGAGGAGACCCCTCCTTGTCATTATTGATTTTGGTTTTGATATATTTTACTTTGGAGGAATTTGAAAAAAGTAGTATTTTGAATATGAAAACCCAGGCATTTAGTTCTAAATTTATCTTTGACAAGATTGGATGCGTAATATTTTATTACAGGGTATTTGATGTACTTTTGTTGCATGTGGTTGTTATATTTGTTTTGGTTGCATGTGGCTTTATATCATACTAGAGTTGCATCATTATTATTAATTACATCATATTGCCTTGTTGCATATGGTTGTTACATTGTTTATGCTATTTGAGCTTATGATAGAAACAGTTAGTGTATTGCTATTTTGTCAGCATGATTCTCCTTTTGATTATGCAAGTACAAGATATGTACAGAGAAGCAAGAGATTACTATTGATTGCTTGCGCACCCGCATTCACATCGAGATAGTAAGTTGCTTGCCAAAAAATCAAATGCAAAAGAGGTACGTAGTAGATTTAGAGATTCGTGATTGATTGATGGTTTTATGCCCCAGATATGGAAAGCCACTTTTGGGCTTGTGTTTTCTTTGTTGATTTGGGCTAGACTGGCCAGCAGTAGCAAGTTGTAGTTTTTTCGGGTCGACCTGTGCAAACGAGGTGCTGTCAAAATTTTTCGGAACTTAAGCCAAAGTTGAAAGGAAAGTTAGTACAAAGATTATTATACACGACCGATAGTCATAATAATAGGTGGTGTGATATATCTAGTTAAATTGTCTTTCGGCTAGCAAATGTGCGTTGTATTTTCCCATATTCCCTTTCATGAGAAATCAGTGTATTACTTAGGCGTCTGGAATAACCTAGAGTCACTTGGGAATTTGAGTGATGATATAGTATGTTGTCACTGTGGATTCAGCTGCTCTTACTTATTCATTTTGAGTGTTTATAACTCGATTCGAGTGAGTGTGCCATGGTTGCGGACATGTGCACGTGTGGGTAGGATAGTGCCTAGGATAGGTTAGCGTGGAGCTTGTTATTTTGGCATATAAGTTGAAGATGATTTTTATATCATCGAATATGCTAGGGTGTTGGGTGTTGCTTAGCCCTTCAGGATTTTGAGGACGAAATATTCTTTTTGGGGGGAGGGGGGTGTAACAATCCATATTTTTAGGACGCTTTGAATATTTAAATTTTGGATATTTAAATATTAAATTGATTTATTTTATCGATGAGATGAAAACATGATTTCATAGATGGACTTTTTAGGATTCAAGACCACTTCCATTTGGCCTAGATGGTCCATTCGAGCCAGAATGAGTATAAGCATCGATATATTCCGACTGTCTAATTTCTAGTTAGAGGGTCGAGTTGAATTATAATCAAGCGGCCAAAAGCTACCTTTTGTATACGATAGAATTAGGTCCCATAACTAGTTCCATTGAGTCCAGAATAGGGGTTATTAGCTAGGAACACCAGTGAGCATGCCTCAACTGGAGTTCGGGATTTTTGAGGGTGAATAGTGTTAGAGAAAAGTTCTATAAAAGGACCCCTATCCCTCTCATTTTCCCAAAACCCCATCCATACCCTAGCTCAATCCAATGGCCTGGATTGATCGGTGCCACTAGAGGCCGATTTAGGCGAAGTGTCTAACTACAAAATTGTGTGGCTAGGGATGAGAGTGTTCTGACCAATGGGGTTGTCGTGGATCGAGGCGAGGCGAGGCGGGGCAGATCTGGGATGAACGTTGGAGATCTATTTTGGGTTTGATCAGGAGATTGCAGTGCCGTGGGTAGGCGAGGCTGGTGCCGAAGAGTTCGTCTTGGTCAGGGCTACCTTCGGTGGGTGTGCGACGGCCGTTGAAGCGACGTGGCGGTTGCGTCGAGAAGGAGAAGGCGGCGACCCGAGTTATGAAATCGCGATTAGAGTTTACGAAAGTTAGTTAATTTTTTAATTAAGTGATTAAGCATATTTAATTATTTAATTAAATCAAAATCTTATAAACCCAATAATTATTTCATATGAGGCCGGATTTGGACGCGGTCTTTTGCATTGAACTCATGGAATTATTATCTACTCATTGGAGTTGGATTCATCGAATTTGGGGTCAGTAGAAATTTGAGCTAAAATTAAACATCGTTCAATTTTAGACCAAACTGGATTACGAAAGCGACAACTAGAGTTTTGGTGAGTGTACCCACCTCTAAATAAACTATATGATATCTATGTTGCTATAGATTATTGTTGAATGTTCGGATGACAGTTGATATGTTTAATGAAGTATAAATTAACAATAAAATTATAGTGATTTAATTTAATTACGTTTAACGTAGTTAAACTAGTTATACTTCGTTTGTGATACCTTATTAGTAGAATAAAACACCATTCTGCTATAATTAAATTGAATAGATTATTTTGGACATCTACCGAGTAGAATAAATCACCGTTATGTGCTTGCAATGTAAAAAGATTGTATTTGATGTTAATTAGTATGTGGATTAATTAATAAATGATATGTTAGCTAATGATTGCTAACTGTTGATAATAATATGTTTGTTTTTGTTGTTTGATCCCGCTTGAAAGCCGATGGCATAAATAACCATTTTGTTACAGGGGACAGAAAAAAGAAGTCGGAGTGTTTTCTTAGCGAATAGGTCGCTACAAGGCACTTCGAAGTATATATATATATATATGTATGTATGTATGTATGTATATGTATGGGATTTACACGGGACTTCCATAGAGAGACCCCAAGCGGTTTCTTGCTAATATTGATTTATTTATATTCTTATATAGCTTATATTGATGTTTGGTTGAAATATTTGCGACTTACCGTTTGATTTGTGTAAGTGTCATTATAGCGATTTTCACTGTACCGTCACTTATGAAATATCATCTCGTTAAACCCTTGTATGTGTTGAACTTGTGCTTGTATTTTTAGAAAATAAATGTTTGGTTGCGTTTTTGCACTTTGAAAGTTGTTTAAACTATATTTTCAAATATTTTGAGAACTTTGAAAATAAAGGTTAAGTATCGATTAAAATTTATAAAAGAAATTATAAATTTGATTAATTATCGTTTAGGATAATTAATGTTATTTTAAATTTATAAACGATTATAAATTTGATTATCTTTCAAGGTAATTAATGTTGTTTTCAATTTATAAAAAGATTATAAATTTGATTTATTATCTTTCGAGAATGTTGATTTAAATATATAAAAAGATTATAATTTAATTTATTGTCTTTTGGGATAATTAATGTTGTTTTAAAATTTATAAAAGAATTATATCAAATTATCAATTATCTTTTAGGATGATTAACATGTTTAAAATTAATAAGTGTATTTATATTGATTTATTATCTTCAAGGATAATAAATGTTGTTTTAAATTTATATATGATAGTTTATAAATGTGGAAATCTTTAAAAAGAATGTTTAAAAATCAAGCTAAGTGTAAATTGTTATGGATTTATAGTAAATCATGTTTAATATAGTTGTTTTTTACCCTTCTTTTTTTTTGGTCCTTCTTTTTAATACACTTAGAAATATAATTATCTCTTTAAAGTGATATTTTTAAAGGGTATTTTTAAAGTGTTTTACAAATATTTGTGATGTGAAAATCAACCACAAGTAAGAGACAAATGTTTTAAAAGCTTGATTCGTTTATTGGTGATAAGTGTATGCAATCTAATTCTCATATACGATCATTTTTTCATTTCTCGATACTTGATTCATCGACTATCGATTCTGCTATATTCTTTGTGTTTCGTCAATTCAAGATGATTTTGTAGCTCGTTTAGGGCATTTAAACTCTTACTATTCTTAAAGTTAAGAATGTTGTCGTGGCAAGATAGATAGCAACACTGGTCTAACTTGTTCGGCTTCATTGTTTTCCCTGGGGTAGTATTAGTTTGTTTCTGATAGTTTATTCATCGACTATCGATTTTGATATCATTATTTGTGTTTCGTCAATCTAAGATGATTTGTTGCTCATTTTGAGTATTGGCATCCAAAACCGTAGATAACAAAAACCAAAGTGCAAGTAGGAGCCAAGCCAGTTAGGTCGCACCCATTAGGGTATGTTTACATTTATCTAGAGATTTGCTGGTAGCATGCATTCGGTGATGTGAGTATATTCGAATTTCCATGGTTTACCAAGGTCCATTTTGGAAGTTCCCGAGAGTGATGCATGTTTGGTATGGGCTCTCAAGCATTTTTATCTAGAGGTATACTTCCGGTGTACGGGCGCACCCTCGTAGTCATGTTGGATAAACCAATTCTCCTTGTTTTAATTCAAACCTTGGAGTTGATTCTTTCTTAATTACATTGCAAAGTGCCATGTACCGTTCTCCATGTTTAATCATTTCTGTCTATTCTTTAAGTCAGGATTTTGTATATTCTTCAAGTATGGCATTTGTCCTTACTTGTGTCCATCCTTTATGTTTGAATTTGTTTCCGTTGTTTGTCCATTCTCTTATGTATGAATGTTGTTCTTGTACGGTGAAACCCCATTCAGTGTTTTGTGGCGTGGTCCCACCAATTATTTTATGTTTATCATATCCCTTAAGTTTTCTCATGCTGGTTTTTCGGACTAACTCAGGTGTTATTTTATTATAATGTTCGGGTAAGGCCGAGTATTTTCCAGGTTGGAATTGGTGTTATGGAGTTCTTAGAAAAGAGCTGGATGTTCACCTACCATAGTATTTTATTTTTCGCTGTATTATATTGTATATCTATCAGCAATTGTAAGGTCATAAAATTATAATTGTCCAGATGATGAGGTTTTTTTACTCTAATATACCTTGTATCTTGGACTGACAGTTTATACTATCTTTGTTATATTATATGTTGTCATTTCCGCTATGAGATTTTATTTTCCATATCAATCTTTTCATTTTATCGTAACAATCCGCCTTTCCGACGATTAGATGTTCAGTGTTTGAATACTATGGATGTATTGAGTGCCGACTTTCGATGGTCGAAAAGGCGGGTCGTTAACTTCTATGGTATCTAATCCCCGTCTAAAATCGAGGGACGCTGTATGGATTCTAAATTGGAGTCTGGTTGGTTTGCATAGTAGGTAGCATGACCGATCTAGAGAACTTAAGCTTGGACAACATCATTTGTAGAGGCAATAACGTTATCTTTATCCTTCTATTTTAGATTCTGAGTTTTCAAGTTCCATGCTTGAGTTATATAAATATTACATTGTGCGTTATAATATTTCTTATTGGTTTTAGCTAAGATGATTCTATAACCATACTTTATCATCTTCGGTCTCCAAAATTTGCTCAACTTAATATTATTGTGTTCTCTTGCATTCCTTTCTTCCAAATATGCTAGATAGTAGTTGTGAAGGCGATATGAGCTAAATCCCTCTCTCTGCTCTTTGAATTATCTTTTATTAATTGCACTTCGTTTCTTATATTGAAGTTTGAGTTGTGTATGTTTATTTTTGCTTTAGCTAGAGCATAGTATCTAGAGTAGCTGCAATTAAAAAATAAGTGTTTATTAGTTTCATCATTAATATCACATAACAAAAACTTAACATTCTCCTCATTATACCACTTAGTTAGTTTCTCATTGGTAGCCTGTTTGTTTTGAGTGGAAAAATAAGCACAATAAGCCATCTTGGAACAATTAATTCTATCCCAAATAACATTAAACCAGTCAACATTTGGTTGGTTTCCCCTTATATAAACCCTCATGTTAAAGGAAAACCTATTTTTTATACCCAATATCCAAAATCTATCTTTATCTAAATTCAGATCAATTGTCAAACTAGTTATATAGTTTATTAGACCCAAGAAAGACATATTATCCACACGCCAAGCTATTTTGTTAAGAACTTTATTAATTTCAGAGTCAACCCCTCTTACTCAAACTAAATTATTCTATCCTTCTTTGCTTATGAGGGTTTGACCATTGAGTCAGTGGTCAAACCATATACTTATGTTATTACCATCCTTAAATACCTTTTGAGTTAATTTATCACCTATTTCTCTATTTATTAATTTTTTACCAAAAATTAGAATGACGATTCTCTATTTGGGATGTCCAAAAACATCTTTTTGAAGTAAATATTTTAATTTCGTCCAACTGGGCCATAGCAAATCATCTTTAATAAATCTCTAGAACAATTTTATAGCGCAAATCGCATTAATACTCCTAAGATTTCTTAATCCCATATCCGCTGCTCTATTGCATTGCAAACATTTTCTCAAATTACTTTATAATAACTTCCTTTTCAAATAATGTTAGCACATAATTTTTCAATTTTCTTGAATATACGATAATGGAATAATATGAGTTTGCATCCACTACATAATGATAACAATGATGATTGGTTGAAGTAATTCCATTCTACTCGCAACTAAAAATAACTTGCTAGACCAATTTTCCAGTTTGTTTTGTATTTTTCAATAAGCATGGTGCATTTCTTATCTTTAGTCTTATTAATTGATAAAGGAAGCCCCGAATGTTTCACAGGCATTTCATCTTCTTTTATCTTGAGAATATTTAATATTTCTGTTTATATGAAATTTTTTTGCTAAAATAAACTTCTCCTTTTCTCTCATTTAAGAACAACACAGCTTTTTTACCCAATTCTTTAGAAATGTTTTTAATCGTTGAAGCATTTTTTGAATTAGCCTAAGTAAAAAGCATTATATTATCAATATAAACTATTATAATAGGATAAAATTTATAAGTAAGTTCTATGTTCCCTTTTAGATACTCTAAGTCTATAAGGGTTGAAAAATAATCTAGAATGATGGTAAACGGATAAAGGAACAAGGGATACCCTTGCCATAAACCCCTCCCTGTTGTTTTTAAAGAAGCCTTTAGAATTTCCCTTTATTAAAATTGAGTAAATTAGTGAAATTATACACTCATAAACAAGATCACAAAAGGACATAGGGAATCCTAACTTTCTCATCATGTGTATTATGAACTTTCTAATAACTTTATCAAAAGCCTTTTGCAAATCAATTTTAATAAACATTATTCATTTTCCTTTATTATTGAAATCTTCAATGATCCGATGAGCAAGCAAGGAATTTTAAAAAGTCAATCTATTAGATATAAAAGCACTTCGATTTATGAAATAAAGTGATTCATTAAACTTTTCGTTCTAGCATATTATATTGAAATTATTTTATAAACAAAGTTACAACACGCTATAAGCCTACAATCCCTTAAAGATTTAGGGTCTTCAATCTTAGGGATCAACGTAATAAAAGTATGAGTGATACTTTTAAGAATTTTTTCCATTTCAAATACTTCTTTTATACTATTAAATAAAAGAGTTTTAATTTGATCCCAATGTGCTTTGTAAAATTTAGCCCCAAATCCATCCGGGTCTATGCCTTTATTGTCACTACGTTAAATACAATACATTAAATACAATGCATTTTACCTCTTCTATATTAAGTGGGGTGAGAAAAATATATTCCTCATCCTTATTTAGAATATTTCTACATACAATTATAAAAATTGTTATTTTGATCATCATTTTTACATAAATTATAAAAGTAGTCAATGGCCTCTTTACTAATGTTATATTCATCATTTACAACAATTCCTTTATCATGAAATAAGCTATATTATTAGTATGCCTTCTAATATTCATTCTAGCATAGAAAAATTTAATTGTTTCATCACCACATGTAAGCCGATCAACTTTTGCCTTTTGTTTTAGGTTGCATGCATGAAAATGCAAGGCCCTGACCAATTGATTTTGATTATCATAAAAGAGGTTTGCAGTAGTTTTATCATTACCATCTTTTTTTTTCAGTTTGGAAATGGATATTAGTTTCCCATAGTTTATAAATCAACTCAGTTTATCAGATTTCTTTTCTGTTCCAATTTTTAGTACAGATTTAGTGTTTCTTAGAAATTTTTTAGATTGATATTGATCTGTACCATAATAATGACATTTCATACAATCATTATTAACTTAGAGTATTCCTCAATTTCACACCATCCACTAATGAACCTAAAAGGAATGTTTTTAATATCATTATAAGCTTAGTAAAGATTTATTTCAATAGGCGTATGATCATTGGTAGCTTGATCTAAAGTTTTACAATAGTAGATAGGAAGGACATTGTAAAGGGACTCCATTTTCAAGTTTTGAAAGTGTAACGATCTGTTTATTCAAATATGTTAGGATTTCAATATACTTTAGGATTGATTAATCATGAAATCATAGATTTGAATAGATGATCTATATTGATTTAATTGAGAAGAAATTAGAGAAAGGTAAATAAATTAGCAGAAGCCATTCCTGAATCCATAGTTGCTGATTGAAAGAGAAAAAGAATTGGTTCGATCTTCCAAATTGACACAAACCCCATTTCTGAATTATTTTCATAGAAGAGATTAGTAGAATAACAAGAGCTTGTGTAATTTGGGAACCATAACCCCTTATTTATAAGTTGACATTTTCTAATTTAGCCCTTCAATAAATTGGAATTACCTCGGTACCTACACATTAGTACCATGACCATTATATCTTAAGCCTTTAGTTTTAATTCAAAATTTGATCACCTTAATTATGCTTTACATCAAAATAGAATAACATATTTATTTTACATATGTGGCTCACATGTTGAAATTTTCCAACAATCTCCCTCTGGGCCATATATTTAATAACCTTATAAATGTGTTAACTTTATGAGCTCCAAATTTTGATATTTATAACATAAGGCGTTTTCGAAACAATCTCGTCCATTAACTATGCCGACAAAGGATCAAAGTTGCTTTTGTTACCTTTAGTGTAACTAAACCATTAATGGTCACATATACCAACACATTCAAATGACATAGATCAATCATGGATGCATAACATGGAAATTACATGAGATGTGATCTATACATGTCTATTTCCAATTGGTCCTACTTTAGTGAGATCGAAAAAATTCAATTTTTGAACTTCAAGGAGTCAAAGAAAATGTTATTACTTTATTTTTATTAGAAAAATATACTTAATATATCTGTAATCAAAATATAGAGCAATGTGCCATATGATTATGCTAAATACAAACTCCCCTTGAACCAAAATATCCTTGTATAAAAGTCATACCAATTAAGCCGCATACTCATGAAAGACCTTGGGTGATATCCTTTTGTAAGCGAATCCTCTATTATGAAGTTTGTCACAACATGCTTTATGAATTACGATCTATTTTGCACTCTCCCCTTATTGGAAAATAATATGTTGTTTATTGTCACAATATTACTACAATAGTCTTTCAATTTCTTTTCTAATATTACACAACTTTGTGACAAAATTTTGCAATTATTTTCCATTGTTGGATGCCTCATAAAATAAAAATAAATGTTAGTTCTATAGTAGAGGAGGCTATAGGCATCTGTATGACAACTTTCCTTATATAGCTCCACCCAAAATAAATATTATTACCTAAAGTGGATCTTTTATTGCTATCCCGCCTTGTGGCCAAGCCATATTCGAATGAATCAATCGGTCAGACAGATGATTACCTAAACAAAAATCCAGAACGATAATTGTCAAGCTCAGGTGTCAAGCAAAACTGACGTATTAAGTACTAAGATAGCAAAGAATCTTCAACAATAGTCTACACATCTCCTGAAATGAGCACCAAACTCAAAGATCTATGGTACAACAAAGTTCATGGATCGATGCCGATCCCTAATCATGGATCGCTACCGATCTATGAAAGCTCCTCCAAATCATCACTCGCATCATGCCACACAAATATGGACCAATTTCAAATTAGTCAGTGACATGAGGAAAGGTTTGCCTACTATTCTCGACCCAAATGATCGGTGGATGAACCAAGTGCTTCTACCCAACCTCCAAACTAAGGAATTCACTTAAGTTTAAGTCTGTAACAATGCAATCAAAATATTAAAGACAAAGATACAGATCAACCGAACTTTCATAGGAAGGAAGCGAAGATCAACATAGCAAACTCTTGAATCGGTACCAATCCATGACCATGGATCAGTACCGATCCCTGAATGTGGATGACCTGGCTATGTTCTCTTAAGAGCGGCTCCTTCAAGACATGGGGAATGGGGCAAGAACGTGGGTAAGAGATTTCCATCGACCTATAGCTATAAATAGAGGAGTGGCATAGTTTGAGGGATCTTTTTAGCTTGTTAACGAATTTCATTGTTTTTTTGTAATTCCATGGATCATCACCGATCCATCAGAACAGCCTTGTAAAAATTCGATAGAAAGTTCAACAAAGTTTAAGTAGATGTAGGCCTCTGGTTAGTCGAATCACTATAATTGTTGTGGATTCTTGTTTTCCTCATTTTCAATTTATTGTCTTCATTTTATTCTTTGCTATTAATCTTTGGTTGTTTGTGCCAACTTCTGGCATAAACATTTTTGTGCTTCCATTGAGAGCGTATCGATCTCAGACTTTTCTAATTTTGGATTGCTCTAGTCCACGAGGTGGATCTGTCAATTTTTTTGTTGTAATATGTGACTATTTAGATTTCCACAGAATCTGTCATAGGATTGATTGTAGTAATGGCCTTATGAAAAAAGAAATCTGCCATCTTCAGGCCTATTAACAATGCTTGTTCTCAACATGTTGAAGAAGTCACTCAACCCAACATTGCTAAAGTTCAAAATCCCTCGAATATGATAACGTGGGTTGAGATGGATAGGATGATGAAGGAGGAATGATAAGGTGCGTGAGAGTCGGGATGAGTTGAAGGAGCAGATGAAGGAAAGTCTTGACTTGCTGAACCAATTAGCCTATAGTCATAGAAGGAGCAGAAGAAATTTATCGCCTTTTGATTTGGAAGAGGATAGTTCCTCATCATCTGGCGAAAACCATAGAGAAGGAAAGCAAAAAATAAAGAGAAAGGAAACTGACACTTCAAAAAGTGGATTGAACGTTGTTCAGAATGAAGGAGTGTAGATCGATACCGATCCATAAACAGGGATATGTACCAAACCCTATCGTCGCGATTTAGGTGCTGGAGATACTGTTGGCGTGGATGATAATCTTGGTGGTGATATTGGTCATGTTGTAGGTGGCTAAAATGTTGAAGTTCAGGCAGATGCCATTGATCCGTCGCATAAAAACCGTAGAAATAGGTCAACTATATGAACGGTTCTCCTAGAGTCAGGGGAACCCAGGTATCGTGGAAGTAACCAAGACCATTTGCAAAGTGAAACACTCGAAGCAGACCATGTTGTTAATACCCTAAGTATTGATTTTGATGAACAACCATATAAAAATATCACTATGAATGTATCTCCGTGTTGTGTAGTACTTTCAGATATATTATGTAGACATTTTACAGAGATAAACAAGAACTTAGTGGAAGCAAATGGAAGAACAAAACTTATTAAAGAAGAATGAAGCATACAAAGATATTTGAAGTGATGAGTAGTTGTTTGAATCGTAGAATCTTTGTTAAAGACCCTATGTCAATTATACTTTAAGATCATCAACCATTCCCCTCAATCGAATCACAAAATCTCCATAAATACGAGGGACTTTGAAATTCGAGAATCTGTAACACTTAGAGTTCCTATTTTCTAAAACACAAGTATATCGACATACTGACCGCTTTTCTATTTCTGATAATTCAAATAAAGGGATTTTCCCTCCACCTCTGCATCAAAAGACTCATCTCTTCAATCATTATTTAATGGCTATAGAAAAAGAAGTTTCAACATAACTTTCTCTTCTTTCTCTTATTCTTTCAGTTCCATACTTATGTAAGAAAGATCCATTACATATTCTTCCACTCCTTTTGCAAATTCATACTCTTTCACTTCAATTCTTTGTGGATTTGCAAACCACACGAGGTAAACGAATTTGTACTTGAATTCATATCATTCTATTTCTAATTTCATCCTATTCCTCAAAGAGTTCAAAGATATATTGTTGTTTGAGGTCTAGAGGATCATTGTATTGAATCTGCGATAATTTCTATTGAAGATATAACTACTTCCAGATTCCACTATTGATTATAAAGAGAAGAAGGTATTCTTATGGCCTATGAAATCAAAAGGGTGATTTGTAGCCCGATAAATAAAGTGGGTGCATCTTGTAGCATGTGAAATCAAGATTGTAAAGGTGTTCTTGCCATCCATGAAAAGCAAGCGGTAATAGTGAAATTATGTACTATGCATTACAAGACTGGATATAGGATTGGTTAATCCGAACCCGTATAAAAATTCCTAGTGTTATTTACTTTACTGCATCTCACTTTAATACATCCTTATTCTATGATTATTTGTTTCTTCATCAGTAAGTTGTAAATAGCTGAAATACACACTTCACCCCTCTAGTGTATAAATAGCCTTATGATCCATTCCGCATTATGTTATAGACAACCTATTTTTTCACATTTGGTATCAGAGCGACTGGTTTTCAAAATTCATAACTTGATTTTTGAAAAAGATAAATGGCTAATAACACTAGTAACACTTTCTTTAATACTTTTAACAAAGGGCAATCTACTACTAAACCCCCAGTATTTAATGGTAGCAATTAAGCTTATCGGGCTTGTAGGATGAAAATTTATTTGCACTTTAATGTTTTGATATTTGGAATATTACCCAAACTAAGTACACTAAGCCCCAAATGAATTATGCACAATGGACCAATGATCAAAAGACACAAGCACTCAATAATTCAAAGGCTATGAATATTTTATTCTACGCCTTAGATAAAAATGAGGTTAACAGAGCATCTATTTGTAAAAGTGCATAGATTTGGAGAACACTGCAAGTCACACACGAAGGCACTAGCAAAGTTAAACTGACAAAGATATCCATGTTAACTAACCAATTTCAACCGTTTAGAATGAAACAAAATGAATCCATCTCTGATATGTATTCTAAATTTAGGATATATAACATGCATACATATCATTAGGAAAGAATGTTACTAAAGAGGACCGAGTTAGAAAGATCTTGAATTCACTTTTCAGTAAATGAGATCAAAAGACTTTGTCAATCGAAGAAGCCAATGATATTACTGCTATGAAAATAGAAGATTTAATTGGTAATCTTATGTCCTATGAAGTACGGTTTTAGGTTTGAAAAGAGAATCAAGCAAATGAGAAGAAATCATTGGCACTCAATGCTATAAAAGAAATCCTCAACCAGATGATGATGAGGAAATTGATTTTATGACCTTCAAGAAACTCTTGAAATATAGAAAGATTAAAAAACTTCGAAAAAAAACAACTATAAATCTAGAAACAGAAACGTTGTTAAGTGTTTTGAATGTGATAAAGCTGGTCATTTGAAAATAGATTATCCAAACCTAAAGAAATCAAAGTACTGTTCAAACACTTTTAATAAAAAGAGGAAACATGCTTTTTCAATGCACTATGAGATGATACAGATAAATCATCAAGTGATAGTGATTTAGAAACAGAAAGAGCCAACATGTGCTTCATGGAAAGTGATGACCAGGTATGGCAACGAAGAAATTATGTATGTTTTAAATGGTACATATAAGGGATATAAAATGCTTAGAAAAGCAAGACTAGTTTAGCAGAGATAAATAGATAGATTAAAAATGTTTAATGAAATATTTATCGAAGAAAAGCTATGTCTAAAAGATGGAATTGAAGAATTAATTATGGAAATGATTTAAAACTTGAAAGTTTTGAAAAATTGAAAAGTGTAAATGTATTCTTAAAATCAGAAAATCTTTCGATGAAGTTAGAGATCACTGATCTAAGTGACAAAATAACATCTCTGGATAATGTTATTCTTAACTGTAATAAGAATATTGATAAAATGAAAACTGATGTTGATAAATTTAATAAAGGAAAGGATAGTCTAGAAAATTTATTATCTGCATTTAAACCCACTAACAATAAACATGGACTTGGATACACCCCTAAGCCCAAATCAAAGAAAAACTTTACTCAACGTACTATATTTGTTAAGGATATGAAGATCAAACCAAAACCTAGAAAATTAAAGTTAAAATCCCAAAATAAGTTCAATAATTTATGGGTTCTTAAAAGATTAGATAATAATGAGAAAGAAAAATATATCAATAATTTTATTGATAAAGTTCATTTATCTAATGATTATATTTTGAAAGGGCATTCAAACTCTTCATGAATTTGGCTTCCCAAAACTTAATCACATGGACCTTAAAATAAAATAGGGTACTTGTGTGCATAATTTATATTTTTTTGGTATCGAACAATAGATACCGAAACATCCGATGTTCAAAGCATATGACAAGAAATCCATAGATACTGAGCGACATTATGTAAAACGATGGTGACATTGTGAACTTTGGATATGTTATTGGCATCAACAAAGTTGGTAACTCTAAAACTCCTTTATTTAAATGTTTTACTTAATAAATTTTATTTGATGCTTTTTATTGATTTTGATTCCCCTCATGAGTTCTATCTATATACATTTATACACACACACACAAACTCCATGCATATTGTCTAGTTGTGCTTAAGCGATTCTTTTTTGTCCTTTTTTGTTGATGACAAAGGGGAAGAAAATGTATAAATATGTTAGGCAAAATGATAGGGGGAGTGCATAGAGTTAGGGGATTCAAATATAAAAATATTATATTTTATCTCTTAAGTATTTATATGGTTATCATCATCAAAAAGAGGGAGACTGTTAATACCCTAAGTATTGATTTCGATGAACAACTATATAAATATTACTACTAACATATCTTCGAGTTGTGCAGTACTTTCAGATATATGATATAGACATTTTACAGAGATAAACAAGAACTCAGTAGAAGCAAATGAAAAAACAAAACTGATTGAAGAAGAATGAAAGGCATAGAGGTATTTGAAGTGATGAGTAGTTATTTGAACCTTAGAATTTTGTTAAAGGCCCCATGAAAATTATACTTAAAGATCATCAGCCTTTCACCTCAACCGAATCACAAAATATCCACAAATATGAGGGAATTTGAAATCTGAAAATCTGCAACACTTCATCAGAATTCCTGTTTTCTAAAACACATGTGTGTTTACACATCCCTCTCAAGTATGTCGACATACTGACCATTTTTATGTTTTTTAAAAACTAAATGAAAGGATTTTCCCTCCACCTCTTTACTAAAAGACATGTCTCTTCAACCACAATGTAATGGCTTTGGAAAAAGAAATTTCAGGCCAACTTTCTCTTACTCTTTCATTTCCATACTTTTGTGAGAAAGATCCATTACATATTCGTCCACTCTCTTTGCAAATCCATACTCTTTCATTTTAATTCTTCATGGATTTGCAAACCACACAAGATCTGAGAATTTATACTTGAATTCATATCATTCTTTTTCTGATTTCATCTTATTTTTCAAGGAGTTCAAAGATATATTGCTATTGAAGTCTGTAGGATCATTGTACTGAATTTACGAGAATTTGTATTGAAGATACGACTACTTGCTATTGGAGGACTGTAGCCCGATAAATCAAGAAGGTACATCTTGTAGCCCGTGAATTGCAAATGTATTCTTACCATCTGCGGAAAGCAAGTGGTGATAGTGAAATTCTATACCGTGTAGTACATGATTGGATGTAGGATTAGTCAATCTGAAAAAATATAGAAATTCCTAATGTTATATACTTTACTGCATTTCACTTTACTACTTATTTGTTTTTTGATTATTTATTTCTATTTGCAATTTGAGTAGATAGAGATTTAAATTCATAAGCAAGTTTTAAATAGTTGAAATACACACTTCACCCCCTCTAGTGTATAAATAGCCTTAAGATCCATTTCGCATTGTGTTATAGATAACCCATTTTCCCACACATGATTACCACTATCCAGTAGATCAGGTTGAGCCTGAATCTTTGGTTGATTTGGTAAAGAATCTAGTAAGTGAAAACTAACACAGAAACAACAATGAATGTAGCTCTTCTCCTAGTAGGAACTCATTCACTGAGGAAATATCGTATAAGGAATATCCAATAAGGTTCACTATGAAGATGATGCCGTCTAATAGCGGGACGACGGATCCAAGGCAGCATTTGATGAAGTAGGAATGGCATATGAACACCACAAGGGCTAGGACGCTGTCGGGTATCGGTGTTTCCTAATATTTCTTGAAGGTGTGACTACGATGTGGTTCACTTGGCTTCCATCGAGATCCATATCATTATTTGATCGATTGGCGAAAAAGTTTGTTGAGCAGTTTTGTTTGCATACCACCCGACTGAAGGATATGATGTCATTATCAAACCTTTTCCAGAGTACCAAAGAATCATTGAAAGACTTCTTGAGCATATTTAATATGGTGGTGACTGATGTAAGTAATGCTATGGAAGATTCAGTGTTATGGCTTTGATAAAAAGGCTTCACCCAGAGACCGATTTTGGAAGATGGCTAAAAATGAAACTCCCACCGACTACAGATGTTTTTCATACAGAATAACGAATTAATTCTTGTGCTTGGAAGAGGAAAGCACAACGGCTAGGAAATTTGATGGTGGACAATCAAGTAAAATAATTCAAAGTAACATAGCTGTGAAGCAATCCGACGAAGGTTCTGGAAATGTCATTATTATGTAAGAAATAAAGGCAATAATCAAAAAAGAAATAATCAAGGTGATGGAGGTAGGA
Source organism: Allium fistulosum (assembly GCA_030737815.1). NCBI lineage: Eukaryota > Viridiplantae > Streptophyta > Magnoliopsida > Asparagales > Amaryllidaceae > Allium > Allium fistulosum. The sequence goes on from CM060905.1 coordinate 903,137,861, forward strand.
AGCTGGATTTTAAAAAACGTCCAAGACTTCCAAAGTACGAAGATTATACACTGTTGAACAATTTGATTGAGAACATATACCTTGTGACGCAAGGTAATGAATAGTAAAGGAAGCCAACTCCGAGTGAGTCGATTGATAGGGGAAAAGGTCTGGGAAATATTTTCGTTTTCATAAGACCCATGGTTATAACACGAATGAATATAGGAATTTTAAGGATGTGATTGAGCACTTAATCCGAAAGGAGAAGCTTCAGCAATATGTGAAAGCCCCATAGGATAGTGGGTAATGGAATGCTCAACCTTAGAGCAACAACTCTCCAATAGCGCCAGATTGGGCCTAGTGGTGGTGAGCCTAGGCAGCCTAAAAAGAGACTTGTGATAAACACAACAATGGTAGATCTCATCCAGCTAAGAAGAGTTGGAATAAGATGGAAAGATACGAGAGTTCCATGAAATATATGGTAAAGGAGAGCTGCATTACCATTAAGGATGTAGCTCTGGTAAAACAATTTAAAATCATGAAGGATGACAATGCATTTAGAAGTTATAATGTAGAAAGGGTCAAAGCACCTATGCTTGATCCATTAGTGATAACACCATCGAGGATGTGGCTCTGGTAAAGCAATTTAAAATCATGAAGGATGACATTACATTTAGAAGTCATGATGTAGACGGGGTCGAAGCACCTATGCTTGATCCCTGGGTGATAACGATCATGATTAGGCCAGCAACAATGAAGAAAGTGCTTGTTGATTACGGAATTTGGCAAACATTCCGTTTAAGAGAGCTTATGATCAAATGATCATGCATGTATAGGGCCTAAAGCCATGTAAACTCCAGATTCAGAATTTACCGAAGTGGTTGTAGAGTCTTTGGGATGAGTAGACTTGTCGGTGGTTTTAGGAGAAGGTGACCGCAAGAGAGTATGGGTTGTGACCTTCATTGTGATGGATATTTTTTTTAGATTATAATGCCTTTTTGGGCCAGCCGGCTCGAGCTAGCATCCAGGTGGCCTTAGCTCCGTGGTGCCTATGGAAAATGAAACATGAGTCATTTAAGGTGACCAGAACCTAGTATGAGAATGTTACGTCACTGAGCTGAGGGAAGAAAAGCAATGTGCGAAAGGAAAGGACGCAGAGAAGACTTTCTATGTCAAATCATTAAACGCGGAGCAACCACTGCCTAAGCCTTCGCTTGGTTAGGACATCATGTTCCATAAAGCTATGGACCAGAGGAAAGAGGCAGAAGATGCGAGGTGGCCCCAACCAAGTTAATGATTGCCATCCTGGTTGATTAGGACGATTCTACATGGGTCTTGAAAATAGAATCCTAAATCATTTTGAGGATGGAGAGGGAATTGAAGGGGTTTCTCCGAGTAAAACCTTAATGTGTTTTCGTAGACACATTATGACATATGTGGAATATTACCAAAGATAGCATGCCATGCATTGAATGTGAACCCCGGATATCTCCTGTGAAGCAGAAGTGATGCAGCTTGTCCATCGCACTGAAAGAGGAAGTGGACAAGTTAAAAACCAACGGCTTCAGCCGTGATGCTCTATACCTAGAATGGATATCCAATCTAGTCCTAGTCAAGAAGTCTAATGGGAAATGGAGCACACGCATCGACTATTCAGACTTGAATAAGGCATGTCCAAAGGACAGTTTCCCATAGCCAAAAATCGACGAATGGGTGGATTTGACTGCTGGCCACGAAATGCTATCTTTCACAATGCTTACTCCGGCTACAATCAAATTCCAAGCATATCCTAGACCAAGAGCATACTGGCTTCAAAACTGACCTGGTACTGTATTACTACCTTGTTATGCTATTAGGCCTGAAAAACGCTAGGGCAACCTACCAAAGACTTGTGAGGTCAATGTTCAAAGATCAGATTGGATGTTCAATGGAAGTCTAGTAGATGATATGCCGGTAAAGTCACAACGATCGATGAACCATTTAAAGGACTCGTCAGAAATGTTTGGCATGCTCCGGAAATATGGTATGAAGCTCAAACCTACTTAAGTGCTCGTTCGAAGTTGCATCAGGGAAGTTCTTGCGTTTTATTATGAACTCAAAGGGAATTGAGGCCAATCTAAAGAAGATTAAAGCCTTAAGGAATATTGAAGCTCCATAGACGATAAAGGAGGTACGGAGTATGAATACGAGAAGGTAGCTGTGCTAAGCCGATTCATCTCAAGGGCTACAAACAAATGCATACTGTTCTTCGATGTCCTTAATGTGGGGAAAAGAAACTTTGCCTGAACACGAGCCTGCAAGGATGCTTTCGTAGCCCTGGTCGACCATTTGCAGAGACCGCCTGTCTTGTCAAAGCCTTTGAAAGAAGATGATTTATTTATTTATCTAGAAATATCTATTCCTTCCCTCATAGAGAATAAACTATAATCTGAAGGCTTGTATACTATATCAGCAAGAAATTGGTGGGAGAGGAGAGAAATTATCCATAGTTGGAAAAGTTGGCATATTGTTTGTTGATTGCATCGAGGAAACTCTATCCCTACTTTCAAGCTCATCCAATTAAGGTGCTAACTGGTCAGCCCTTAAGTCAGGTCATGCAACCACCTAGGACTTCTAGGAGATTGTTAAAATGGAACATCGAATTAAGCCAGTACAATATATCGTATTATCCCCGGAGAGTGATCCAAGGCAGGCATTGGTCGATTCCATTATCGAGTTCACCACTTGGGATGATGAGAGAGAAGAAATTGTAAATCAGAGTGTTTAATGGAAGTTTTACATGGAAAAGGCATCCAACAAACATTGTTCAGGAGTTGGAGTGGTTTTTATAACCCTCGAAGAACGATCTGTTTACTACACCTTAAAACTTGAGTTCCCTACAATGAACAATGAAACCGAGCATGAAGCGCTAATCGCGGGACTTAGGATAGAGAAAGAAATGGGAGTCAAGGCCTTGCACATATACATTAACTCTCAATTGGTGGTTTGCCAAGTGAGGAAGGAATTCCAAGCAAAAGGAGCTAGACTAGCCCCTTATTTGATGAAAGTTCTGGAATTACTCAATGACTTTGAGTATTACACGATAACGCATATCCCTAAGGAAAAGAACATGAAAGCTGATTCTCTAGCCAAGCATGCGAGCTCCAGGGATACAACACTCATGAGTTTGTTCCAATGAAGGTATTGTCGACCTCAAGAATCGACTGGATTGATGTCGATTCCATCTTAGAGGCTGAACCTGAAAAAGGATCATGGATAACTCAGATTAAGGAGTATCAACTAAAGGGAACCCTTCCAGATTGGAGGAGCGAATGAAGGAAACTCCTGCGCCAAAAAGATCATTGTGGATGTTTATAACGGAGTCTGTGGCGATCACATTGGAGGGAAACATTAATGAAGAAGATTCTTTGCTATGGATATTTTTTGCCGACTTTCAACAGACATGCAGTCGATTACACCAGGAAATGTGATCGATGCCAAAGATTCACCAAAATTCCTAGAGTCCCATCGATAGAGATTATGAAAATGGTCAGCCCATGGCCATTTGAGGTATAGGGAATTAAGGTTATTAGTGTGCCGCCAATGTTGAAGGGCAGTGTAAAGTACACCGTCGTTGCGGTTGATTATTTCACGAAGTGGGTTAAAGCGGAACCACTCGCCACGGTCACCATGAAGAAGGTGATCAATTTCATAGTTAGAAACATTATTTGTCGATTTTTGATCCCACAAATGATCATTTTCGACAACAGGACCCAGTTTGATAGTGCGGAATTCAAGAACTTCAGCGGCAAGTATCAGAGTGAGAAAAGATTTTCTACAGTAGCGTATCCACAGGTGAATGGGTAGGTGGAAGCAGTAAACAAAATCATCAAGTCTATTCTGAAAATGTGATTGACAAATGCTAAAGGCAAATGGGTCAATGAATTTCCACTGGCACTTTAGGCCCATCGAACGACCTACAAATCCACGACTAGTCACAGTCCATTCGCTCTGGCTATAACACTTTGTAAATGATAATTAATTTAAAAAACTAATTAATAATTGGTGATGTCGAAAAATGAATTTTTATAAATGTCAGAATTTGGCTACGAAACTTACATTTTCTGATCAACTTTCATATGTAAAGTTTGCCGATTGGAGTTCAAATGGAAAAGTTATTAACGCTCGAAGTTTTAGAGGCAAAAATAATTATATATATAATTATGGTAATAAAAATAAATTAAACAATTAATAACGTTAAAGGAAGCTTAGACGTTAAGAAATGTTAACGTTAAAAATCAAATCTCAAAAGATGTGTAAAGTGGAAAACAAATGAACGCAATTGGTTAAATAATTAATAAAATTGAAACAATCATGGCAACATAATTAATCGCAGCTTAGACAAACCACAAGTTGACCCCTATTACACCCAGGTCGAACACTAGCGGTCGACCCTAGGCAAGGGGCGGTCCACCCATGTGTTGACAAAGTCGACAGTAAATTGTGGCCGAACGGCCCGGGTGTAATAAATATTTTATTAACAGACAAGATTGATTCTAGGGCCTATAAATACAGACCTAGTTTCTCACTTCTCTTCTCATATTTCCGGGTTACAGTGGAGCTCTACCATTCTCTTTTCTCTATAATTTCTTGAATTCTAAAAGTAGTAAAACCTTTATACATATACATACATATGAGTAGAGAAAAGTGGAGAATAAGAGAAGAGAAGAACATGATCGATTCAGAATACATAAACAAAGGTAAATCATGAATCTTAAACTTAAATCTAAATTTAATTCAATCCTTTCGCCAGATCGATAATTCTGATGGGTTTTTAACCTTTTTATATTTTGGATTTAAAGTAAGAGAGAGTCAAATAAAAAGCGAATGAATGTAGATCTGAAGAATTGGAAAGCTAAAGAAAACCGAGTAGAAAATTACATATTTTGTAATAATATTGGATTTACATTGTTGTAGATCTATTTCATTTTTTCCTAGATATAAATCATGATTTGGAAGTTTAATTTTATACACATAAGGAATTGATATAAATCATGAGTGAGATATTTAATTGTATACACATAATGATTATGGAAAATATGCCTATATGTTATGGAAAACCCTAAACTTGATAGATATTGTATACGTTTGGATTTGGAAATTTAAGGGTATAAATAGTCCCTTGATTTATAAATAACTTGTTAATGAAAACATATTGGGATTCCAGATTTGGTTAGTTTATTAGATTGTTGAACATAAATTTGAATTGATTATAAATTAAATCGTGACTGGACAATATTTAATACATTAGAACGAATTGTGTAACAATGTGAATTTCTATAAATTATCTAAAAATACAGATAAAAATGTATAGGTTTAAATAATAAGGAATGTAAACAAAAAGGAAAAGTGTACAAAATAAGGGAATCTTTGTATTTTGTACTGTCTGTTCCAACAGAAAAATAAAAGATAATTCCTTGTTATTTCACACATTACTCTTTTAAGTAATTTATAGGGAATTACAGTGTTAGCAATTTTCTTTGGAGAAAGAAGTAAATCCAATGTATTAAGATATAAAATTCTTAAGTATAACCAAAGTATTATAAGTAGGAATAATAATAGCAATTGAAAAGGGAAACCTAAATTATGTAATTTAAAATGGTGTAGAAAACAAACAGTATGATACAATTAAATGAATAGGGAAGTAATAAGTCTAAAAAGGCAATTAAAGAGAGTTATTAGTTAAAAAGGAAACACGAGATTTCATCCAATTATGTTAAACGAAAGAGAAATAATTAATGACACTTAAGTCAATAAATTGGAAATGCATAACAAATGATAGTAAACGACAATGATAAATCAAAATAATTTATGTAAGATTTGTTGAATAGCAATGATTGAAAAATTTAAAGAATATTATTAATAGCTGAACATCAAAGGCATAATAATTAAGCAAGTATGAAGGAATACACTCACACATACATATTTATACATAGCCTCAAGTATGTGTTTATGATGGGTGTGAATTATTAAAGTTAATAAATAACTTAAATGGATAAGAATAACACAGTCATTAGAATGGGTTGGAATGCGAGGTCAATAGTGTTACACAATAGAAGCCTGCCCACCGTAAAGGGCTACCAATAGTTATGTTTACATTATACTGACTTGAGACATATCCAACCGTAGGACCCATAGAGAGTATACGCTTGCATATAAATAAAGGAATACCCCAATAGGAAAGAGAGTCTACTTCAGTAAAATAGAAAAGGGGGGTATTTCCTTGATTGCAATAGGCAATCTAAATTGGATGGTGAGCGAAGATCAGCACTATGTCAGTATGATGGTACCAATTTAAGAATTGGGGGTTGCACATAGGTCGAGAACGTCATCAATCCTTAGCGGTCAATAAGAAAGACATGGGTTACACCTAACGGGCTACACTCCTTACTGTTTATGGTCCACGTTAGGTCATGCATCGCTAATGTTTATTTTCTTGTTTGTTTGTTAGGAAGCAAGACTAGCTAACACTTTTAGAGAAGCCTTTCAAATCATTGGCTAGTCCGTGGAGTTGAGTCCACCATACTTATAGTTTTTTGAACTGAGTCTACAAAGCAGGAAGCAGACAAGTCAAAAATCCCCTAAAAATTCAAGTTAGAGTACGACTATATTATTGAAAAGTCATTATTGGGCACGGTCGGAGTTCCTCGGTATGCACGACGATGAGAACATGATACGACGGGCATAATTGATCCTGACGGAGTGCTGATTTAGGGATACTAGCATGGATAATATCTTGGTCCAATGGTGGACCATGGTACTTATATATTTACATATTTGTACGTAGCTATAGTCTACTACGAGTAGATGTGATGTATTGTGTGCATACGTGGAGTCGAGACAACTATTTAAAAATAAAAGACATAACATGTGATAAATGACAATCTGCATAAACCAGTGTTATGTATAAAGTGTATACTGTACCTGTAACACCCCTAATTTTTGATAACATTATTCAGGAGATTTAATTAGATAAATTAAATAGAATAATGTAAATGTTAAGTGATAAGGGGGTTGAGATTTGAACAAATCTAATTAAGGCCGTGCTTGATAAAATAATTAAATAGGCTTAAGAATGAGTTTTAAGCTAATTAATTTTACATACGAGTATATTGGGTATTTGCCGCACATAACGCTTAACCCCTATTTATTTTCATTCCTACTATTTTATTTCCTATTCACGTTATTTTGAAAACGCAAAACAAAAACTTAAAGAGGAGCCAACCATAATCAAAGAAAGAGAAGAGAAATTAAATCAAAAGCTACAGGTTCAAGCTTAAGGTAAATCAATCTTAATCCAATCTCCTTATCTTAATCAAGGTGAATAATAATTCCATCTCTATTTTATTTTATTATCATATGTTTTCAGATTCAAGGGTAAATTCTTTTTATGATGATTTGGATGATGTTATGCATGAATTACAATTTGTTTGATTTAAAAAAGATTGTTTAAATATGATTTCTCACGTTTTAGGGCAAAACTGATTTAAGTTGATGTTTAAATCCCACGAAAAAAATTTATGTTGTGTAAAACATGATTATGGAGTTGGTTTTAAGTTTGATAATTTTCCAAGCTATGAAAAGATTATTACGAATTTTCAAAGAAAAATATGGTTATTGGAATTTATAAATTTATTTTGAAAAATATATTGAGAATTTGGGTCTGAAATTTTGATATGTTAGATAACATGATTAAAGTGAATTTCTGGAATTTTTGAGGATTTTTCCTAAGTGATTTTCTATGCAAATTAAATTATTTTAGAAGAGGGACTTCTTTGCAATATTTGTTTTTCTTAATGGAAGGGCTTATTTGTAACTTAACCATGGTTTAGATATGAAATTAGCGGCAGTTATTTTTAGTAAAGAATTTGAAAAGTTAAGAAAACCAATCTTGTATTTACACGTGGCAGGTTAGTTAGAAAGTTCTTACTTAATTAGTATTAAAACAGGTTTACCCAGAAAAGTTGGTTTCACCTTCTTTAGAAGTACCTTTTGACTCAGAGCTTTCACCTTCAATCAAGTCGAAACCACTAAGCCGAAACCAATACACAAGGTATCACTTGGATGGTACATAGTGAATTAGAGAAAGGCGAAAGGCTGTGTATCGAAAGCATGTCTTCCGAAGGGGCGATACATTGGTTTGTTTTAAAAAAGAAAAGCGCATGCCTTTGTTTTATTTAAGCCTTCGAAGGAGTCGAAGCATTTGTTTTCGAAAGAGGTTTTCCAACTGCTTTCGAAAGGTTGCCGTTGACTTATGTTTGCTTTTGAATGGGTTCCTTAACTTATAAAATAATATTTTCGAAAGAAAGGGTTCTGACCTAGTCGAAGCCCTGTTGCCGTTCATTAGCCTTTTGAGTGTGTTGAAGTCACCAATGCTTTCGAAAAGGTCCAAGGGTTTCGAAGGCAATGATTTCGAAAGGTGTTTCGAAGCTATCCATCAATGTTTATTTAAATGATCAGAAGCTTTCGAAAGGGATGGTGCCGACGCCATCATGTTTTCCCTAATATTTTTATTTGACGAAGGATGGTTTCGAAAGTGGTACTTTCGCTTATATTCACTTTGACCCAAATAATATTTTAAGTATAAACCCAACGGTTTCGAAAGGGGTACTTTCAATGGTTTCGAAGCCAAGATTCTAAGTATTATCATCGAGGAATACTTTAATATGTTCGAAAGGTTTCAAAAGAGAAGATTTAAAGTGTTTCGAAAGGCAGGGGCCTAATGTTTTAAAAAGAGATTTATATGCTTTCGAAGGAGGTTATCCAGTGAAGTTGAAAGCAAGATTTTGAAGGTTTCGACAGCCTTAGTTTTCAAAGCAAATAACCCAATCTCATTTTGAAAGGAAACCATGGCATAATTAAACCAAGTGTTTTGAAAACGAGTTTTTGAAGAAGTTTTCTTTAATTAAAAGGTTAAAGGGATTAACTAAGTTATTATGTATGGTTCTTCATATATGTGTGTGTATATATATATATATATTCACATTGTAATAGACCCATAAGTGTATTTTTGGGAAGGGCAGAATAACCAGCTAGTTTGATCTAGTAGTGAATATAAATTAAGTTAAATCCTGAATAAGTAGACTTGCATCCAGGAGGTGAGGAAGACCAGAATATAGGATGCTAAAATATTAAAGGAAAAGATGTAGGCAGGGGCCAATAGGTTCTCAGTAAGCCCATGAAAACTATGTATAGGAAAAGATATTGGCAGGGGCCAATAGGTTCATAGTTAGCCCATGAAAGCTATGTATAAAGGAAGATGTCAAAAAGACAGGTTTCATAGTTAGCCTATGAAAGACTATGATTTGATATTGGCAGGGGCCAATAGGTTTATAGTAAACCCATGAAAACTATATCCGGATTAATGTGTTCCTATTCAGCAAATGAAAACTAGGGTAAGCAAAGAGGATATTGAAGTTACTAATATGTTCCTAGTCAGCACTTGAAAAGTAGGATAAGAAGAAAAGATATTGGAGTTACCAATAGGTTCCTAGTCAACCCATGAAAACTAGGATAAGTATATGGATATTGGAGTCACCAATAGGTTCATAGTGAGCCCATGAAAACTATGTAATCGAACAGTGTATCCTTAAACATTTAACCTATTATTAGTCATCCCATGAAAACTATTAGGTTAGTAGTAATCCTAGAAACTATAACTGAGACTGATAGTCAAAATGAATGGGGATGGGTAATCCAGAATTGATTCAATTGCTTTGCATATCATCCTATCTTATCATATTATTTTAAATTGTTTTAACCACTGTGGATGCAGGAGCACAGTATATGGTTAATAAAGGTTATGAGATACTAATGAGGGGAAAACCCGTTCCGCTAAGTGGTGTGGTCTCGCTAGATATCTAAATGATTTGAGATGGTAGATTATTATTCATATCAAGCTTTATGTCTGACTCGAAGTTTATGTTTTCTCTTAAACTCTTGGGAACTCAATTGATTTTGAGTAGTGTGAGAGTTGAGGTTTTCAAGTAACTCTTTAGACGAATAAGCTTCCGAAGACATGCAGGAGGCATGATAGCTATCTAGATTTCTCTTTTATTTTGATTCCGCCGTGTTGTTTGTAATGGAAAAGTTGTTAAATTGCCTATATGTACTCTATCATCAAAGGGGGCATCTTCATATGTCGCTCTTGGCATATTTTGTAATGAATATATTTTCTCTGAACGTGGTTAACGATTATGGGATTGTGAAATGAATTGGAAATGTTTTGAAATGGAATATGTTCATGTCTGATGTATTAATTTTTTTCCATATTCATGTGTTTCTGTGTATCAAAGAATCTACCACCGCCCTATTTGGTCGCCGAGGATTAAATACTGTGGATGACTGCAACATCTGTAGCCGTTAGTTTTGGGCCTTCACGTAGTAGGATGTTACAAGTTGGTATCAGAGCATAGGTTTATGAAACTTTAAAAGAAAGTAGAATCTAAAATGTTTTTCAAACATAATCCAATGAATTAGAAATATGATCGGGGTTTGGGATAACGCTATATTAACGTACTTGTGTTTGATATATATATATATATATATATATATATACACGTACTCCCCTCTCTCTTAGACCATTTTTCTGTATCTTACTAAGGCTCGTATGCAGATTTATGAGAAAGAAGATATGGATGTAGGAAACGGAAGAGGAAATCTCAGTGGAGGAAGCACCACAACTAATGGAAATGCTTGACCTAATACCAGGAGGAATCTAGGTTGATAGACTAATGCTAACCCAAATGCTGAAGCCAATGTGGGTGCAGGAAATCCATTAGTAGATATGGGGGCGATGTATTAGTTCTTCGTCAATGTGATGCAAGTAGGAGCTGCTGTTGGAATTACTGGAAATGTAGGACGAGCTAACTCTGTTGCTCCAGTTGGGAATAACAATGCTAAGCTAAGCAGAGATTACACCAGTCTGGATGGAAAGCCGTTTATGGGAACGGTGGATGCCATAGAAATAGAGAACTGGCTATTGCATTATGGGCTTATCTTTGCTGACTTGGGTTTAGCCGATGAGAAGAAAAGCGATAGAGTTAGGGGTATGCCCTAGGGGCAATTATGTAATTTGTTGCATATATCTAACTCGTTGACCAATCTTGTTCGAAATAAAAGGTATTTTCTTCCTATTATATACTTGATATAATGTGATTAGATTAATTAATTAACTTAATTAAAAGTATATTTAATAGAAAAATCCATAAATGGTATATTTTGTGATAGTAGTTAAAAAGTGTTGTAACCGTGAGTAATTTATCACAACGAAACAAATATACCATTTTAAATGTTCCTAGTCAAGATGCATCGAGACTAGATATCGATGTATTCGTTGAGACTAGAGTATGTAACGCTCTCCAAATGTTGGGCAGTGTATTACTCATGACTGCTGAGGGCACCTAGGAGTTACGTACTAATAGTTATTGGATAACTATGGAACGACTCACTCGATAGTTTTATGTTGATTAATATAACTAAGGTCAAACATAAAATATCGATGTGACTGATTTACACAGTTCTCTCGACTTGAGAATACTGTGGATCTTCAATATGAAAGCTCCGCTTTGATTATAACCAAATCATGGCATGGCGTCCATCGAGTGACTATAGTTAGGTCGAGTTAAAGTATTGGAAGTGAAGCACTATTCAAGAGTGGATTCGTCTCCTCAATTATATGCGGTTAATATCACAGTCAACTCAAGTCAGCTCAAAGTCAAAGTCTCTGGCCAGAGCATTTCGGTTAATAATAATTGTTATTATTGAATCAAGGACTTTGTATTTAGACTATAAAGTTGAATGTGGATGAGGTTGGAATTTTGACCATTACCAAATTCCATAAGTCCAAAGTGATATAGTTTTGACGAAGAGAATTGGTGTAAACAAATGTCACAACCAGGTAACGCTTATTAAAATAAAATTAGATTTTACCGAAAATGAGTAAGCGATAAATTTGGCCATAATGTCACACCACTTGCTAAGTGACATGTGAACGTTAACATTAGAATACCAAATTTACTCTCAAGAGTTACACAGCCGAAATGATGAATTCCCTTAAGACCAAACGATTTAATTAGTTTATAATTGTTATAAATTAATTAATATTTATGAAATATTAATTATAAAATTTGAATATGATTTGAGAAATAAATAATGTTATATATATTTATAACAGTTATAAATATATCGATCGATATACAATATCGACAAGCGATTAAATTAGATTTAATTGCATAGTATTTTGGCTTGGGCTTAGATGTGTTTAAGGCCCGTCATTAAGGCTGCAAAATTTCAGTTTTGGTAAGGTCTAGGGGTGGCTAAAACATAGGGAATTGGCTTGGAGATAATGGGTTGAGATAAAGTGAGAATGGGTAAAAAGATTTTCTTCGTTTCTCTCTAATACAACTTTATATACATACATACATACATATATGTGTATGTATCTCTAAAAACAATTACTAACCTTTTTGGCCGCCATTACCTTCTACATTGCCTGTTAAAACATAGCTCTCAATCCACTCGAAAATTCTCAAATATATTCAAATTAAAATAATACTATTCGATAGTTAGAGGTCGGTGATTCCAGACTTGCAATTTGACGAATCAAGAACCGTATAAGGAAGGGAAGTTATTGCTTCAAAGTGGATTCAAAGGCATTATTAAATTGGTAATTTTAATTCGTATTACAGTAATTAAATTATATTCTATGATTATAATGAGCAATTTCATATCTGTTTAAATATATTGCTACTATATGTTTAATTATGTATAGATGTGGTTGTCACAAATCAGTTTGGTTATGTGCATAATTTGCTTATTATACTATTTGATTTATGTATAGACAAATGTTGTTTACTATACAAAATCAATTTTTATCATTAATAATTGTTATATATATATTTATTAATAAATTCATATATATATATATTAGTGTATATTTCTCTCTCATAATAGCATATATGCATATATAAGATATATATATATATATATATATATATGATTTAAAAAATTTAGTACACTTATTTATATATAATATGAATTTACAAATTCAAAAATTAATTATCATACATATATTCATATTTTTAAATTAACATTTATTGAATTTTTGAATTGTTTATTATATATAAAATTATTATTATATTAAAAATTAAATTATATATTTTTTAAAGTGTTTCGAAAGGCAGAGGCCTAATGTTTTGAAAAGAGATTTATATGCTTTCGAAGGAGGTTATCCAGTGAAGTCGAAAGGAAGGTTTTGAAGGTTTCGATAGCCTTAGTTTTCAATGCAAATAACCCAATCTCATTTCGAAAGGAAACCATGGCATAATTAAATAAAGTGTTTTGAAAAGGAGCTTTTGAAGAAGTTTTCTTTGATTAAAAGGTTAAAGGGATTAACCAAGTTATCATGTATGCTTCTTCATATGTGTGTGTGTGTGTATTCACATTGTAATGGACCTATAACTGTATTTTTGGAAAGGGCAGAATAACCAGCTAGGTTGATCCAGTAGTGAATATAAATTAAGTTAACTCCTGAATGAGTAGAATTGCATCCAGGAGGTGAGGAAGACTAGAATATAGGATGCTAAAATATTAATGGAAAAGATATTGGCAGGGGCCAATAGGTTCTCAGTAAGCCCATGAAAACAATGTATAGGAAAAGATATTAGCAGGGGCCAATAGGTTCATAGTTAGCCCATGAAAACTATGTATAAAGGAAGATGTCAAAAAGACAGGTTCATAGTTAGTCCATGAAAAACTATGATTTGATATTGGCAGAGGCCAATAGGTTTATAGTAAACCCATGAAAACTATATCCGGATTAAGATATTGACAGATGTCAATAGGTTCCTAGTCAGCCTATGAAAACTAGGTTAAGAAAAGAGGATATTGGAGTTACCAATAAGTTCCTAGTCAGCCCTTGAAAACTAGGATAAGAAGAGAAGATATTGGAATTACCAATGGGTTCCTAGTCAACCCATGAAAACTAGGATAAGTGTATGGATATTGGAGTCACTAATAGGTTCATATTGATCCCATGAAAACTATGTAATCGGACAGGGAATCCTTAAACATTTAACCTATTATTAGTCAGCACATGAAAACAATTAGGTTAATAGTAATCCTAGAAACTATAACTGAGACAGATAGTCAAAATGAATGGGGATATGTAATCCCGATTTGATTCATTTGCTTTGCATATCATCCTATCTTATCATATTATCTTGAATTGTTTTAACCATTGTGGATGCGGGAGCACAGTATATGGTTTATAAAGGTTTTGAGATACTAATGAGGGGAAAACCCATTCCGCTAAGCGGTATGGTCTTACTAAATATCTAAATGATTTGAGATGGTAGATTATTATTCGTACCAGGATTTATGTCTGATTTGGAGTTTATTTTTTTCCCTTAAACTCTCGAGTACTCAATTGATTTTGAGTAATTTGAGAGTTGAGGTTTTCAAGTACCTCTTTAGACGAATAAGATTCCAGAGACATGCAGGAGGCATGATAGCTATCTAGAGTTCTCTTTTATTTTGATTCCGCTGTGTTGTTTGTAATGGAAAAGTTATTAAATTGCCCATATATACTTTGAAATCCAAGGTGGCATCTTCATATGTCGCTCTTGGCGTATTTTGTAATGAATATATTTTCTCTGAACCTAGTTAATGATAGTGGGATTATGAAATGAATTGGAAATGTTTTGAAATGGAATATGTTCATATTTGATGTATTTATTTTTTTCCATATTCATGTGTTTCTGTGTATCAATGAACCTAACACCGCCCTATTTGGTCGCCGAGGATTAAATACTATGGATGACTGCAACAACCATAGCTGTTAGTTTTGGGCCTTCAAGTTGGGGGATGTTACTGTACCAGTCACCAAAACGTTGTTATGACCCTCTCCTGATTACAACCTACATGATAGATTAGATGGATAGGTTCCTTTGGCATGCTCGACACTGACAAGGACACTAGATATTTGAGTGTCAACCTTGATCAGTAACTATGTGACTTATTATATTTTATTATTCCATTGTGAGTTATATTATTAGTGCTCTAATATGAATTCATTTATTTTATATGTAGGATACCAAACCAATGATCCGTACTTCGGTAAACTTGGGTTTTCGATTTAGCGAAAATTTAGGCCTACTGGGGTGCAGGTTGTTACATTTGGTATCAAAGCTTAGGTTAGTCTATCTAAAAATGGTAGGAAACATAGAGTGAACTATTTATATTTTTACTTTAAATATATTACACGCTAAATCCTAAAAGTTCCAACTATAGAGTAGTTGCAAATGGAAGGTATCTAAAGCTGGATAGTACATGAGTCCCTAGTCGAACCTCGATAGCCCAATGGTTGTAGATCCCCGTGTGATTGCCAATTAACGATGTACAGTAGGTCCAGATAAGGGGAAAGTAAGAATCCATATGTTGTAGATATCTGGAAGTAATTGGTTTCCCGAAGGAAGGTGTGAAGTAGTCACTCCAGGTTAATAGCCAAACTTTTAATATTTGGAAGAAGATAAATCAGCAAGTTAAAGAAAAAAGTCCAAGAGAAAGGACAAATAAAAATCCACTCTGAGTCCAACCCAATAGAAAATAGTTTTAAAAGTTGAGAAAAATATATAATTAATATATTTAAAAAAGTAAGAAAATATTGGATTTAAAATATATATGTGAATATAAATATTTAGTTAAATTGAAATGTTTCCGTAAATGGGTTTTACAAAAGGCAATTGTTGAAGAAAAAAATTATGGAGCTTATATAGCTTGCTAGTTTCATTGTGAAGAATTAAAATTGTAAATTTAAATCTCTATAGAAATTAAAAAGTTTTGTTAAAATTTCAGTAAAAGAAATTTTGTAAAAAACTACTTCATTTGAAAGAAAAATGGTAGAGCAATATAGCTTGCGGGTTTTTCTGTAACGAAAATTTTAAGCCGTAAACGCATTTTTTAAGGGTGAACAATAGGAAGTGGTACAAGTTTGAAATGGAATAAATAATATGGGAAAGAAGATTTAAAGCCTGAAGACAAAGTAGTAAGCAAACACACTCCAATAATCAGATAAAGATGATAGTTAATTGAGAGGAAAACTATTTAAATAAGAGCAATTTAGGCAAAAGAAAGTTTAATGGTAGTAAAATTACGAAATATAAGTAGAAATAAAATTAGGAATATATATTAAAATAATGCTAGTAATCTAATTTAGAGTAAAGTGGAAAAATAAAATAAAATAAAATTCGAAATATAAATCAAAACAAGGTTAGGAATTCTTATAAAATGATGTTAGTAATTAGAAACAATAAAGGAAATTAAAAAGAAGAAGAAAAAAATGGATTATTTTCATAATATGTGCAATAATGGCACATATCTTTTAGAAGTCCCCTAATATGCTGATAGAACCTCCTCTAAGGATGAAAGTGGTGATAGCATGAGCGATAAGAAAATATTAGAGTAAGAGAGTTGTCCTTACCTACTTCAGTTTTTATTGTTTAAAATTATAAAAGATATTTTAGTAATACTGTATAGTGCATTTTTGGAAAAAAATGGTTAGGTGTAACAAATGAGTTTTTAAAAGGAAAACTTAATAAACATTTTAGGTTAAAAAACCCAATTTTTAAGAAGTAAAAGTTAAAAAGGTCTTTAAAAGAACAAGTTAATTTGAGAAAAAGGAAAGAAACTTTTTAAAATTAATTTTGCTAACATTTTGAACTTAATGAATAAGTTAAATTCAAATATTTTAAATTATAGTTTTAAAAGTCACGACATCAAGTATTTTTGAATTTAATAAAAGGTTTCTAAGTTGCACTTTTAAAGACAAAGGTTTTGGGATTAAGAATTTCAAAATTTTAAAGTTTCTAATTTTTGGAAAAAAGGGAGCGAAGACCATACCAAAATTTTAAATATGAAGTGGATAAGAACGACGGTCTAGGTAAGACGCGGTAAAAATAATGCTATGAAGTAGATAGAAATGGCTGCTCATAGAGCAGCAATAAGGAATCCCCATAGAATGTAAAAAATTTGGTAAGAGCCCAGGAATATTTTATTAGACTTGTGTGAAAGCCATAAGAAGAACTCATAAAGAAATGATAAATGGTATTAAAGTGCATTTCTATGAGTTTTAGGATATGCTCATATAAAGAACCAAATGTAAAGGAAGTAAGTACCAAGATTTGAGAGTATTATCAAGGGATTTGGATTAAAAGAAGAAGGTAATAGAGGATTATCAGATAGTAAGCACACATACAGAATATTGGTGGGCTCGAAGTTAAGGAAGGCATGATAGGGATGGAAAAGTTATTCCGCCAAGCCAGTGTAACACCCATATATTTTATAACCTTATTTAAGATATTTAATTAGTTAAATTAAATTAAATAATGTAAAGATTAATAGGTTGAGATTTGATTAGTTGGAGGTAGCCGTGCCATGTTAAAGGGGTTAACTAAAATGAAATAACACTAGGTAGTGTGTTAGGAAATGAGAAGGGTATTTTGGAAAATAGCAAAACCTTATACCCTAAGCCCTTAGGAAATGGGTACCTCACGTTCATTATTCTCATTTCATTAAAAAAACGAAAATAGCTAAGGTCGGCCACCATTTCCAATCTTAAGAGGAGAAGTAAAGCTAAGATTTAAGAGAAAAGAAGAAATCAACTAAATCAACACTCAAAATCTCATCTATAATCTCTAAAGCTAAGGTGAATAATTACTACATCCCTAATACTTTTAGTTTTCGGTTTTGTGTTTAGATCCGAAATGCTTTTACTATAATATTTCCATGTTTGGTGTTTTAAGATATATATGTTTATTGTTGATGAAATTATAAATGTTTATTCGTGTTTTATGATAATGTTTAACATGAAAACCCTATTTAATGATATCGGAATACCTTGGAAACTTAAATATAGGTCTGGAATAATATTTTAGAGATGGGTTTTGATTTTCATAATTTTCCGATTTATTATGGATTTTATATGAATTTTCAAATGAAGGAAATTGTTTATTGGGTTTTAAATTATTTTTGGATGAAATAATAAGTGTTTGGGTTTGACATTTTAATATGTTTGGCAATATATTAAAATATATTTTTTGGAATTTTTTTGGAATTTTCCTAAGTCATTTGAGGGATGTATAAAATTATTTAATGTATGAGACTTAAATGTTTTATATATTTTTAAAGGAGAAGGGGCATTTTGCAAAATAAAATGATTTATAAATTCTGGTAATTTCGGTAGCAAAATTCTGAAAAGTATTTTATTGACCAATGAAAATTTGACAAACAAAGGCAGGTTAGTTAAAAATTTTCCTTTTTAAGTTTAAAAACAAAAATAACTCTTTTTCCATGTTTCAGCCCATACGGCAGTATACCTTTCGCCCCAGACCGTTCGTCTCAGCCGAAGGGTTAGCTTTCGATAAGGTCAAAGTTCAATGCATAAGGTATCAAGTAATTGGTATGTAATGAATTGAATGTAGCCGAAAGGTTGATGGCCTAAAAGGTTGAAATATAATTGTTGTATAAGTGAAAAGCTTTCACCTGCTTTGCTTTCGAATTTGAGCTTTCGACTTGGTCACTTCTAGCCAGGCCAAGTTATTTAAAAGAAAAGACTTTAAAACCTTCCGATGTAGTCGATAGGTTGTAGCTGCTACCGCATTACTTTGTTTTGAAACCTTCCGGCATAGCCGAAGGGTTTCCACTGCTTTTATAAAGGTTTTATTTTGAACCTTCCAACCCAGTCGAAAGGTTTACCTATTTTTAAAACTAGTTGTTTCTCCAACGCTTTCGGAGGAAAGCTTTCGACTTAGGTTGGAACCCTTGTTTTGTGAAATATAACCAAAGGCTTTCGAAAGGTTATTCAGACATTTTCGAAAGGTTGTTTATATAAAGACAAAAGGTTTTAAAAGAAGGTTTCCAGATTGTTTTAAGTTGAACCCAGTAAACCTACGAAGGGTTTCTGTTTTAAAAGGTTTTATGTATTCGAAGGGTTCTGTGTCAAAAGGTTTATTAGAAGTTTTCGAAAGGTTTTTGAAGGAAGGTTTTCCAAAGGTTTTTCTAATGCAACGACTTAAAGTGATTTTAAAGAAGGATGTCTAAGGTTTATAACTTCCGAAAGAATTGCTTTGAATAAATTCGGAAGTTTTAGAGATGATTTCGAAAGGTTTAAACTTTGATTTTGAAGGAGGTAGTTTCAAAGTATGGAAAGAGGTTCTTTCAAATGGTAAAGTGTTTTCATCAACTAAGTTTTGAGAAAAGGATACATACCTAACATGGTAATATGATTTGAGTAAAGTATAAAGACTTATTTCTTTTCCTTGTTTGAAGTTTGATTTAAAGGTTTAAATCATTTTGAAGTTGTTTTTAAGGAAAATTATGGGAGGGGATCCTTAAGTATGAATGACTCAGATATTAGAAAACCAGATGGGACTAGTATAGGGTCGCGCCCTATACATTAGCTTGTAGCCCCAGCTAATTGTTGTCAAAATTCCAGTGTGTAGGGCTTGGTCACAGGTAGACTAAAATTATGATCACACACCAAAATGAATATATGTTGTATACATATAGGTTATTGGTAAGCCCGGAAAACCATTATGCTCGGGAGAACCTAGGAGGTGATTAAGTTAAGGACAGACTGTCCAGAAGTGAGATATTTAATAGATAGTTTAGGATAGACCGTCCTGATGGGAAATGTTAAACGGATAGATAATCCTAAATATGAATATCTAACAGATGTTAGGTAAATTTTGATTATGTTGTCTGGTAGGCCCGAGTCAGCCAAATGTTAAAAGTTATCTGTGTTGAATGGGTAGTTCATTATTACCTGATATTTATGTTGGTTTACAAAATGTTTATTTTGTAGTATTTAACCATTGTGTATGCAGGAGCATAGTATATGGTTATATGGAAGGATTTGCAAAGATATGTTTTAAAAAGATGTTAGTGAGAGGAAACCCGTTCCGCTAAGCGGTGTGGTCTCACTTAACATAATTCAATCGGGATGTATAGTATTATTCATACCAGGCTTAATGTCTGACTCGAAATTTATGTTTTCCCCTTAAATTCTCGGGTACTCAAAATTAATTTGAGTAGGTTTAGAGGTTAAGGATCTTTTCAGGTTATTTGAAAGTTGACGAATAAGCTACCGGAGAATGCAGGAGGCAATGAATAGCTATTTAGGATTTGCTGATTTTATTTATGTTTAGATGATTTTCCGCTGTGTTATGATGTAATAGGTCTTATAAGACCATTTGACTCTGATCAATCGAGGGGGTATCTTCATATACCGCTCTCGACGTAATTTGTAATAACTATATTTAATCTGTGCCTGGGAAAATGTTTTGGGTTATGTGACGTGAATGTAGAACAAATTTTATATGGAATTGTAATGAAGTAATCTGTGATTTTGGAAATCTGTGTTTTGTTTCATATTCAAGTGCTTTTAATATTATTGATAGCATTAACATAGCCGTATTTAGTCGCCGGAAGCTAATACTATAGATGACTACAACATCTGTAGCGCTTAGTTTTGGGCCTTTAGATAGGGGATGTTACAACTTGGTATCATAGCATGGTTTTTGAAATACTTTAACTAAAAATTGATTTTTGAAAACATAATCCATAGAAATTAGAGTTGAGATTGGGGTATGGGATAACGCTATAATAACGTACTTGTATTTTTATATATATAGGTATACGCTCTATCTTTAGACTGCTATCTTAGTTAGGTTATTTATCTGTATCTCACGAGGTTTGAATACAGATATGGAGGGAAGAAAAAGATGAGTGAATGTTGGAGGAGACAGCACCACTACCAACGGAAATGCCCGACCAAACGCAAGGAGAGATCCTGGTCAGGCATAAGATGAAAATGCTGGTGCATGAGTTCCCCACGTGGATATAGGGGCAATATATCAATTCTTTGTGAATATGGTGCAAGTTGGAGTGCAACAGGTGTTGTTGGAGGAAACACCGTGGGAGGAGGAGTTCAAGAAGTTCCCGCGGCCAATCAGTATGCCAATTTGAGTAAAGATTACATTAGGCTCGGAGGGAAGCCGTTTATCGGTACCAAGGACGTGATTGAAGTAGTAAACCGGCTACTGCATTATGAAAGGATTTTTGCTGATTTAGGACTAAATGATGCGCACAAAAGGAGGTTGGCCTCAAGGCAGCTGCATGGAGCTGCATTATTTTGGTGGAAAACTGTCACTGCCGGAGTTGATGAAGAGACCATTACTTGGGAGGAATTCAGAAGAAGGTTTTCAGAGAGGTTTATGTCCATTATGGCGCAAGCTGCATTGGTAAGGAGGTTTATAGAACTAGAGCAGGGAGATATGAGTGTGTTGGAATATACCAGGAAGTTCGAGGAACTAGCCCGATACATGTATGCATTGGTCGATACTGTTATCAATAGAAATGAGAAGTACATCAGTGGATTAAGGCCAGAACTGATAAGTGCTACTTTTCCGAACTTAAGAGACCCTAGTGATGTTGTTGTTGAGATGGCATTGAGGCAAGAAGAAGCATTGGCTTGCCTAAGGAAGAAAGTTAAAGAGGCTCAGACTGGACAGGCTTAGAGGAGGAAATTTTTCCAGATGAAGATTGCTCATAAAGAAGGGGTGCAAAAGAAGAGTAAAACTGAAGTGGTTTGTTACAACTGCAACAAAAAAGGACACTATGCCAACGAGTGTCGAGCTAGCAAGGGAAAAGGAAAAGAAGTTGGTGGGAAGAAGAATGTCAAATGCTTTAATTGCGATCAAGTGGGTCATTTCAAGAACAAGTACCCAAAGCCACTAAAGGAAGGAAAGGGGCGGGTTTATGCCTTGGAGCCCATAACCACAAAATTAGTTGCTCAGGAAAAGGGAAAAGCTATTTTAGGAGGCTCACTATAGATCCATGGTATGTCTGTTAGCGTCCTATTCGATACTAGGGCATCCCATTCTTTTATTTCTCGATGTCTGGTAGATAGACTTAACCTAGAACCCTCTTACTTAGTTACTTCCTTAAGGGTTGCTAATCCAATAGGAGGTTATGCAACACTTGGGATGATGTGTGACCATCTAGAATTTGATTTGTTAGGCCATACCTTTGATTGTTGTTTGCATGTATTTGACTTTGTGGGATTTGGAATTATCCTGGGGATGGATTAGTTGAGTAGGTATGATGCTAGGATATTTTGCCAAGATAGGAAAATATCACTTAGTCATCCAGATTGTAGTGATCAGATAATTTATGCTGTAGAGAACCCTAGTTGTGAGGTGAATGCTTTACTGGGTGTTATGGAGTTGGAGGATGAGTTGCATCGGGTCTTCGTAGTTAGAGAATTTTCCGATGTGTTTGAACCAGTTGTTGGGCTGCCACCGAAATGAGCTATTGAGTTTCGGATTGATTTAGTGCCTGGAGCTGAACCGGTGAGTAGGCCGCCGAGTAGGATGTCACCTACAGAAATGAAAGAATTGAAGGTGCAGTTAGTAGATCTGGAAGGCAAAAGTTTTATTAGGCCGAGTAGTTCGCCATAGGGAGCTGCTGCTGTGTTTGCTAAGAAGCTGGATGGATCATTAAGGCTATGTATCAATTATCGTATGTTGAATGAGAAAATGATAAAGAACCGATATCCATTGCCGAGAATTGACGATTTGTTCGATCAGTTGAGTGGAGCAAAGGTATTTTCTCAGCTAGATTTGGCGATGGGATTTCATTAACTTAGAGTGGCAGAGGATAGCATTCCTTTAACGGCATTTAGAACGAGATATTGATCGTACGAATGGTTAGTTATGCCATTCGGACTAACTAATGCGCCGACATTCTTTGTAGATCTGATGAATAGGATTTTTCGAGAGCATTTGGATAGGTTTGTGTTGGTTTTCATTGATGACATTTTGATATACTCGAAGAATGAGAAGAAGCATGAAGTTCATCTCAGAGTCGTGCTCGAGACGTTGAGGGAGCATCAGTTGAAGGCTAAGTTTACGAAGTGTCATTTTTGGAAGAAGGAAGTGAAGTTCCTTGGTCATGTCATCTCTGAGAAAGGGTTGTCTGTAGATCCGACTAAGATTGAAGTGGTGAACAATTGGAAAAGACCCGAGACGGTGACCGGGATAAAGAGTTTCCTTGGATTGGCGAGATATTATCGAAGATTTATAAAAGATTTTTCGCGGATAGCAACACCGATGACTAAGCTTACGTGAAAAGATGTGAAGTTCGTGTGGACTGATAAGTGTGAAGAAGCATTCCAGAGCTTGAAACACTTATTGACCCATGCACCGATGTTAGTGGTTCCGGAGGCAAATCAGGATTTAGTTGTTTATACAGGTGCGTGTGGAACAGGATTGGGAGCTGTGTTGATGCAAAGGGGTAAATTAATTGCTTACGCTTCTAGACAACTCAGACCAGATGAGGTTAGGTATCCAACGCATGACTTGGAGTTAGCTGCCATTATATTTGCTTTAAAGGTATGGAGGCATTATCTTTTGGGAGAGCAATTTGAGCTATATACTGATCATAAGTCGTTGAAGTATTTGTTCTCTTGGAAGGAGCTGAATATGAGACAGCAGAGATGGTTGGAGTTCATTGCTGCCTATGATTTTGGAATTGAGGACACTCTCGGAAAAGGAAACAAGGTAGCAGATGCACAAAATCGAAAACATAAGAACACAGTATTGACTATGATCACTGAGTGGAAAGACTTGGAAGCGTTATCGGATTGTAGTGTGCGGTTTAGGTCCGAAGTAGGATCGAGTACAGGAAGTACTGTATTGTCTTGTTCAGAAGTTCGACCAGTAATGATTGAGTAGATAGCCTCTAAGCAAGAGGAGGATCCAGTATTGGCTGAGCGGATCAGAAGATTGAAGAAAGGAACGGAGAGCGATGACCTAAAAGGTTTCAATCTTGACCATTATGGGTGGTTGAGAAAGAAAGGAAGATTATGTGTTCCAAATATATGAAATATAAGGAAGGAGGTTTTGGATGAGTGCCATCGTTCGAAGTTCACTATCCACCCAGGAGGAACAAAGATGTATCAGGACATGAAGAGAAATTTATTCTGGGAAGGTATGAAGCTGGATATTGAATTGTGTGTTAAGCAGTGCTTGAATTTCCAACAGGAAAATGCTAAACACCAGAAGCCAAGTGGATTGCTTCAACTGTTAGAGGTTCCGTTATGGAAATGGGATTCAATCTCCATGGATTTTATTGATGGGTTGTCGAGATCTAGAAGGGGAAACGAAAGCATATGGGTCATAGTAGATAGATTGACTAAGAGTGCCCATTTTATTCCGGTAAATCCAACTAGAACGACACCCGATTTGGTGAAGTTATTCATAAAGAATGTAGTTAGATTGCATGGGATTCCTAGTAGTATTGTTAGTGATAGAGATTCTTTATTTACTAGTGAGTTCTGGAAAAGTTTACAAGAAGCATTAGGAACCAAGCTCAACATGAGTACCGCTTACCATCCACAGATAGATGGGAAAATGGAAAGAGTTAACAAAGTCTTGGAAGATTTGTTAAGAGCTTGTATATTAGATTTTGGGGGATCATGGGAAGACCATCTTCATTTAGTCGAGTTCTCGTATAACAATAGTTACCAGACTAGTATTGGGCCGACACCATTTGAAGCATTGTATGGAAGACCTTGCAAGTCTCTTGTATGTCGGTTAGAGATCGGGGAAAGATTAGTTCTTGTTCCGGATTTAGTGAAGGAAGTTGCGGAAAAGATTGAGTTGATTCGAGCTAGGATGAAGGAAGCTTAATCTAGGCAGAAAAGCTGTGCAGATAAAAGAAGGAAGAATTTGGAATTTTCTTTCGGAGATTAAGTGTTTGTTAAGGTTTCGCCGATGAAAGGTGTAATCAGATTTGGGAAGTCAGGGAAGTTAGCACCTAGGTTCATTCGTCCATTTTTTATTATTGAGAGGATCGGGAAACTCGCTTATAAAGTGGAGTTACCGAGTAGTTTGGCTGGAGTCCATAATGTTTTCCATGTTTCTCATCTTAGGAAATGTGTTAGAGACCCGAAGACTACTATAGCACCTACAATATTAGAAGCTTAGTCGTAGAACCAGATTTGACTATAGTTAGGAAACCGATTCAGATTTTGGCTAGAGATGAGAAGAAATTGAGGAACAAGATCGTCAAGATAGTAAAGGTCCAATAAAGTAATGATGCTAGAGACTATACTTGGGAAGTGGAAAGTAGAATTAGAGACTCTTACCCAGATTTATTTGATGGCATGTTTTACTTCTGATTGCTTTGTTGTGTACCTTATCGGAATTTCGAGGACGAAATTCTTAAGGTGGGGAGTCTGTAACACCCCATATATTTTATAACCTTATTTAAGATATTTAATTAGTTAAATTAAATTAAATTATGTGAAGATTAATAGGTTGAGATTTGATTAGTTGGAGGTAGCCGTGCCATGTTAAAGGGGTTGACAAAAATGAAATAACACTAGGTAGTGTGTTAAGAAATGAGAAGGGTATTTTGGGAAATAGCAAAACCTTATACCCTAAGCCCTTAGGAAATGGGTAACTCACATTCATTATTCTCATTTCATTAAAAAAACGAAAATGGCTAAGGCCGGCCACAATTTCCAATCTCAGGAGGAGAAGTAAAGCTAAGATTCAAGATGAAAGAAGAAATCAACCAAATAAACATTCAAAATCTCATCTATAATCTCTAAAGCTAAGGTGAATAATTACTACATCCCTAATACTTTTAGTATTCGGTTTTGTGTTTAGATCCGAAATGCTTTTGCTATATTATTGCCATGGTTGGTGTTTTAAGATATATATGTTTATTGTTGATGAAATTATAAATGTTTATTTATGTTTTATGATAATGTTTAACATGAAAACCCTATTTAATGACATCAGAATACCTTGGAAATTTAAATATAGGTCTAGAATAATATTTTAGAGATGGGTTTTGATTTTCATAATTTTCCGATTTATTATGGATTTTATATGAATTTTCGAAGGAAGGAAATTGTTTATTGGGTTTTAAATTATTTTCGGCTGAAATAATAAGTGTTTGGGTTTGAGCTTTAAATATGTTAGGCAATATATTAAAATACATTTTCTAGAATTTTCCTAAGTCATTTGAGGGATATATAAAATTATTTAAGGTATGTGACTTAAATGTTTATATATTTATAAAGGAGAAGGGGCATTTTGCAAAATAAAATGATTTATAAATTCTGGTAATTGCGGCAGCAATATTCTGAAAAGTATTTTATTGAACAATGAAAATTTGACAAACAAAGGCAGGTTAGTTGAAAAGTTTCCTTTTTAAGTTTAAAAACAAAATTCACTCTTTTTCCATGTTTTAGCCCATATGGTAGTATACTTTCCACCCCAGACCTTTCGTCTCAGTCGAAGGATTAGCTTTCGATAAGGTCAAAGTTCAATGCATAAGGTATCAAGTAATTGGTACGTAATGAATTGAATATAGTCGAATGGTTTTAAGCCGAAAGGTTGATGGCCTAAAAGGTTGAAATATAATTGTTTTATAAGTGAAAAACTTTCACCTGCTTTGCTTTTGAATTTGAGCATTCGACTTGGTCACTTCCAGCCAGGTCAAGTTATTTAAAAGAAAAGACTTTAAAACCTTCCGATGTAGTCGATAGGTTGTAGCTGCTACCGCCATTACTTTGTTTTGAAACCTTCCGGCACAATCGAAGGGTTTCCACTGCTTTTATATAGGTTTTACTTTGAACCTTCCACCCAGTCGAAAGGTTGACCTATTTTTAAAACTAGCCATTTCTCCAATGCTTTCGGAGGGAAGCTTTCGACTTAGGTGGTTACCCTAGTTTTGTGAAATATAACCAAAGGCTTTCGAAAGGTTATTTAGACATTTTCGAAAGGTTGTTTATATAAAGACAAAAGGTTTTAAAAGAAGGTTTTCGGATTTTTTTAAGTTGAACCGAAAAGTATGATTTTAAGGTTTAAATCATTTCTTTCCTTGTTTGAAGTTTGATTTTAAGGTTTAAATCATTTTGAAGTTTTTTTAAGGAAAATTATGGGAGGGGATCCTTAAGTATAAATGACTCAAATATTAGCAAACCAGATGGGACTAGTATGGGGTCGTGCCCTATACATTAGCTTGTAGCCCCAGCTAATCGTTGTCCAAAATTCCAGTGTGTAGGGCTTGGTCACACGTAGACTAAAATTATGATTACACACCGAAATGAATATATGTTGTATACAGTTAGGTTATTGGTAAGCCCGGAAAACCATTAGGCTCGGGAGAACCTAGGAAACGATTAAGTTAGGGACAGACCATCCAAAAGTGAGATATTTAACAAATAGTTTAGGACAGACCGTCCTGATGGGTAATGTTAAACAGAAAGATAGATATATAGATAGATAATCCTAAATATGAATATCTAACAGATTTTAGGTAAATTTTGATCATGTGTCTGGTAGGCCCGAGTCAGCCAAATGTTAAAAGTTATTTGTGTTGAACGGGTAGTTCATTATTACCTGATATTTATGTTGGTTTACAAAATGTTTATTTTGTAGTATTTAATCATTGTGGATACAAGAGCATAACATATGGTTATATGGAAGGATTTGCAAAGATATGTTTTAAAAAGATGTTAATGAGAGGAAACCCGTTCCGCTAAGCGGCATGGTCTCACTTAACATAATTCAACTGGGATGAATAGTATTATTCATACCAGGCTTTATGTCTGACTCGAAGTTTATGTTTTCCCCTTAAACTCTCGGTACTCAAAATTAATTTGAGTAGGTTGAGAGGTTAAGGATCTTTTCAGGTTTTTAGAAAGTTGACGAATAAGCTACCGGAGGATGCTGGAGGCAATGGATAGTTATTTAGGATTTCTTGCTTTTATTTATATTTAGATGATTTTCTGCCATGTTATGATGTAATAGGTCTTATAAGACCATTTGACTCTGATCAATCGAGGGGTATCTTCATATACCGCTCTCGATGTAATTTGTAATAACTATATTTAACCTGTGCTTGGGAAAACATTTTGGGTTATGTGACGTGAATGTGGAACAAATTTTATATGGAAATGTAATGAAGTAATATGTGATTTTGGAAATCTGTGTTTTGTTTCATATTCAAGTGCTTCTGATATTATTGATACCATTAACATAGCCGTATTTAGTCGCCGAAAGCTAATACCATAGATGACTGCAGCATCTGTAGCGCTTAGTTTTGAGCCTCTAGATAGGGGATGTTACAGCCAGTTGCCAATGTGTTTTTAAAATTCGTATAGTTTGTATTTCCTAGCCACTACAGGGTAGGGATGCACAGTTTATTCCATAATTGGGTGTGGTGATGGAAGTAATGAATATACCTTATTCATCAGAAGCCATAAAGGAAAGTAGGGTATGTGCATTGCAGAAGGATGGCACGCTAGAAAGGTCCATTCAATTTAAGTAAGGTGTGATAGGGCCACAACCTCGTTAGTGTTAATTGATGTTGAAGGGCAGCTTCCAGTAGTTATTTCTTTAAGGTTTGGGTTGTAAGCATTAGTTGACTCTATTGGTATAAAAGCGCATGCGATATTATAGAAAATGTTCCTTTTTATGTGCTTTCACTGTGAACCGCAATATTATGGAAAAATAACAGGATAGGGAAATTTCAGGAAAGACAGTTCATTTATGCAAAAAAAAATAGTTGAGTTTGGAAGTTAAGAATAAATTAATAAAATTTATTTAATTAGTTATTAAGATAAAAATGAAATAAGATTGTAAGCCCTAAAAAAAATTCGAGAAATAAATTTCACCGAGCGAAGGATAAGAAAGGAATGTTGCGTAGCCACGGATCAATGTCCTGTATCTTAAAAAGCTGAAATTTATAATTGAACTTGTTGTTGGTTGCTATTATAAATAAAAGAAAAGTTTTGAAACTTAAAATTTACCATGAAATTAGGTGAAGTCAACTATGGAAGTTGGGTTGTTAACTATATCCCTATTTAATGAGATGTGAGATGAATTATTTTGAAGAAAAAAATATATGGTATGTATACTTCTGAGAATTTTTTTCAAAATTCTTGGTTTTGAAAAGTAAAGTTCCTTTTTGAAAAGAGATTTGAAAATTTTGTGATGAAAATTTTTGAAGTTTAAAATTTTTACCGATATTTTAGTAAGTAGTATGAAAAAATTTTGGGTAGAAAAAAAATGAAATCAAATTTTGGAAATGACACATACTTAACATGAGAGAATAGTTAATTGGTTGGTTAGTATGGATTTTACCGTGTAGTAGAAGTGATAGTAAAATAAAATACGGCAACTGACAAGAAAACTATTTTAGCAACAGAATCTTTTCCTATATACCTTGTCGATAGGCAAAAAAGTTGATTTCTGAAATAAATCCTATTTTAAATTTTTAAGTTAAAAATTAGATATGCGAACTGTTCTCGGAAAAGGTTAGAAATGAATTGGGGGCAAAGGTTCCATAATGTAGTGGAAAGTTGGGTACCCAAGAGAAAAAAGATAGAAATATGGAATTTTCCATCTAAATTCTTTTCCCGACATAAATAAAATAGGTTTAGAAAATTAGATTTTTCTAGATTTGGATGTTAGCAACAACGTGCTAGGATTTTGGATGGTAGGTATTAGATGTAAAATTGGTTAAACTATACTTTTATTCATAAAAGTTTGGAAAAATTTGGATGCGAAAACAATTTTTTGGTTTCAAAAGTTGCATGCATATAGAACTACCGGTATATTTAGGATGTTTGCACCATATTTTCAATTGGTTTAAAAGAATGCATTCATATAGTAGGCGATGATAAGAATTATTCTGCATACGTATCATATATGTTGTGATCACCATGCACTTTTATAGGATTGGTTTCAAAATTGGTTGCACACTAATTGATTTGTTAGTTTAGAAAGGTTGTACGTCATGTTACATTGTTTAGACCTTGAGGAATTTTGGGGGACGAAATTCTTTTAAGATGGAAGAGTGTAACACCCCGTAATTTTACGATAATTAATTCAAATGAAATTAAGTCATAATTAGTAATGCTAAAAAATATAATTTTTATAAACTTCATAATTTGGCTACGAAACTTGCACCATCGTGTTCGTGGCGATTTTCCGATCAACTTTCATATATGAAGATTCCAATCGGAGTTCAAATGGAAAAGTTATGAACGTTTGAAGTTTTGGAGTCGGAAATAATTATATATGTAATTATGGTAATAAAAATAAATTAAATGTTAATTAATAACTTTAATGGAAGTTAGACGTTAAAAAAATGCTAAAGTTAAAAATCAAATCTCAAAAGATGTGTAAAGTGGGAAACAAATGGACGCAATCTGTTAAACAAGGAATAAAATTGAACAAATCAGGGTAGCGCAATTAATCATCGCTTAAACAAACCACATGTCGACCCTTATTACACCCAGGCAATAGGTAGCGATCGACCCTAGGCAAGGGGCAGTTGACCCGTGTGTTGCAAAAGTCATCAGTAAATTGTGGCTGAATGGCGCGGATTTAATAAATCTTCTATTAACGGATATGATTGATTCTAGAGCATATAAATACAGGCCCAGTTTCTCACTTCTCTTCTCTTATTTTCTGGGTCACAGAGCGGAGCTCTACCATCTGCTTCCTCTATAATTTCTTGAATTCTAAATGTAGTAAAACTATAATACCCACACACATACACACATAAGAGGAGAAAAGTAGAGAATAAGACCGATTCAGAACATAGAAATAAAGGTAAATCATGAATCTTAAACTCAAATCAAAATTTAATTCAATCCTTTCCCCATATATATAATTCTAATAGGTGTATAACCTTTTTATATTTTGGATTTAAAGTAAGGTGGAGTTAAATAAAAGGAGAATGGATCTAGATCTGAAGAATTGAATAGCTAAAGCAAAGTGAGTGGGAAATTACATATTTTGTAATAATATTGGATTTATATTGTCGTAGATCTATTTCATTCATGCCTAGATATAAATCACGATATGAATATTAAATTTTATGCGCGTAAGGAATTGATATAAATCACAAATGGGATATTTAATTGTATAGCGTAATGATTAAGGAAAATATGCCTATACGTTATGGAAAACCCTAAACTTGATAGATATAGTATACGTTTGGATTTGGAAAGTAAGGGGTATAATAGTCAAAAGATTTAAAAATAACTTGTTAATGAAATTATATTGGGGGTTCCTAATTTGGTTAATTTATATAGATTTTCAAAGATAAATTAGAATTGATTATAAACTAAAGTGGGACTGGACAATATTTTAATACATTAGAATGAATTGTGTAACAATGTGAATTTCTATAAATTGTCTAGAAATACAAATAAAAGTGTATTGGTTGAAATAACAGGGAATGTAAACAAAAATAAAGAGATGTACAAAATAAGGGAATTACCGTATTTCGTACTGTTTATTCCAGTAGAAAAATAAAAGATAATTCCTTGTTATTTCACACATGACTCTTTTAAGTAATTGATAGAGAATTATAGTGTTAGTAATTTTCTTTAGGGGAAGAAGTAATTCCAATGCACTAAGATATAAAATCCTCAATTATAACTAAAGTAATATAAGTAGGAATAATAACAAAAATTGAAAAGAGAAGCATAATGTTTGTAATTTAAAATGGTGTAAAAAATAAATGGTAAACAAGGAAGATACAATTAAACAAATAGGGAATCAATAAGTCTAAATAGACAATTAAAGAGAGATATTAGTTAAAAAGGAACATAAGATTTAATCCAATAATGTTAAATGAAAAGGAAATAGCAAATGACACTTAAATCAATAAATTGGAAGTGGATAACAAATGATGGTAAATGACAAGAATAAATCAAAAGTAACTCATGTAAAATTTATTGAATAGCAATGATTGAAAAAGTTAAAGAATATTATTAACAATTGAACATCGAAGGCATAATAATTAAGAAAGTATGAAGGAATACACACACACATGCATATTTATATGTACCCCTAAGTATATGTTTATGATGGGTGTGAATTATTAAAATTAATAAATAACTTAAATGGATAAGAATGACATTGTTATTAGAATCGGTTGGAATGCGAGGTCGGTAGTGTTACATAATAGAAGCTTGCCAACCGCAAGGACTACTAGCAGTAGTGTATACATTATACTTATGTGAGACATATCCAACTATATGACCCGTGGGGAGTTTACGCTTGCACATAGATAAAAGAATACCCCAATAGAAATGGGAGTCTACTTTAATAAAATAGGAAAAGGGGTATTGCCTTGATTGCAGAAGGCAATCTAAATCGGATGGTGAGCGAAGAACGATGCTACGTCAGTATAGAGGTAGCTAATTAAGAAGTAGGGGTGCAAATATTCGAGAACGTCATCGATTTTTAGCGGTCAATGGGAAAGACATGGGTTGCACCTAACGTGCTACACTCCTTACTAGTGTATGGTCCACATTTGGTCATGCATCGCCAACATTTTTTTGCTAGTTTGTTTGTTAGGAGGCAAGGCTAGCTAACCTTTTCAAAGAAGTATTTCAAATCCATAGGTAGTCCATAGGGCTGAGTCCACAACCGATGGCACTCAGTCCACCATACTTATTGTTCGTAGGGCCGCATCTATAAACCAGAAAGCAGACAAGTCAAAATCCAAAAAATGCAAGTTAAAGTATGACTAAATTATTGAAAAGCTGTTGTTAGGCATTGAGGGAGTTCCACGGTATGCGCAGCGACGATAATGTGATATGGCGAGGGTGATTGATCCTGACGGGGTGCTGATTTAGGGATACTAGAGGGGATAGTATCTTGGTCCGATAGAGGAACGCAATACATATATATTATTATATTTGTATGGATCTATAGTCTATTACAAGTAGATGTGACGTACTATGCACGTACGTCGAGTCCAGATGACTAGTTAAAAATAAAAGACATAACTTGTGATAAAGGACAATCGACATAAGCTAGTGTTATGTATAAAGTGTATAATTTACCAGTCACCAGAACGTTGTTCTGACCCCCTCCTAATTATAACCTACAGGACAGCTTAGATGGATAGGTTCCTGGCATGCTCAACACTGACAAGGGCACTATGCATTTGAACTGTCAACCTTGGTTCGTAACTATGTGACTTATTATATTTTATTAATCCACTGCGAGTTATATCATTAGTTTACGGATATGCATTCATTAATTTTATATGTAGGCTACCAAACCAATGATCCTTACTTTGGTGGACTTGAGTTTTCAATTTAGCGTAAATTCAAGCCCACTGGGATGCAGGTTGTTACATTCGCCTACGGATCAGAGGCCATTATTCTAATTGAATTGGAATGCCATCTCATCGAAAGATCCATTATGACCCTAAAGAACAAGGAACTCCTGCTAGAGTCCCTCGATATGATCGATGAGAAGTGCGATAAGCTGATTTGAGAGCCGCTGCTCACTGAATGCGGGTAGTTCGACATTACAACATAAAGGTCAGGAACCAGACCTTCGAGATTGGCAATATCATTCGTAAATGAATCTTCACTGGTCCAGTGAATATGGGCCCGACTTGGAAAGGTCCATATGCTATCGAACATAAGCTTGGAGATGGAGCATTCAAGCTAGCGATTATTGACAGAATCTCAATTTTGAGAGCGTGGAATAATGAGCCTTTACGACGCATTTTTGCTTAAACTTATCTTTGTAAATACTTTGTCTATTTCATTGTAATGAGACATGATCTAACATTATTACAGATATAAAATGTACTGGCTTTAAGAATCGATGAGTTTGCATTCTCATTAGCCAAATTTTACACTATGAGCAACAACATAATTAAACAAATCACGCTCATATAATACATGTATGCAGGTACCCAGAGTAGGTACCGATCGAATTCTGCAGTCCATGATTGGACCTGAGGAATGTGACTATTCTAGGCAACTAGAGTAGATGTCAAACAACTCCTTTGACCCATGACTTGGACAATTGGAGTATAAACACGTGGCGATCGAATGAGGCAGTTCATCCCAAGAACCATTGCCAGGAGATAGGAAAAACATTGAATTATTGCCCTGAGTTTGGCAAATCCAACAAATCTACGCGTGGAGTAAGGTTGGATATTATCGAAACGTCCAAAGAAAGACGTGCGATGCCCAGAGGTAGGCATCATGCTAACATAGACTCATGAATAAGGCCTAAGTGATCGATGCCTAGAGTAGGGTGAGAGCAGGCAGAAACGTCTAAGAAATAGACGTTCGAAACATCGCTCAAAGTGATCAATCCCGATCAATGCTCGAAGCTGGGTAAAATTGAATGAAAACATCAAAAAAATGGATGTCCACACCACTGCTCTGAATGATTAATTCCAGCCGATTGCTCAGAGATAGGCTGGACCAAACCAGATGCCCAGAGATGGGCATCTGGGCCATTATTCTCCAAAAATGAAGATTATGTAATTTCAAACATTATCATTAGCTCGACGGAACTCGACTAAAGATAACGGAATAAGCCATTGATTTAGCTAAATGATAACATTGAAATAATTCACACATTTCTCAATGCTTAGACAGGTTGATAGAAGGCTTGAAAAGAAAACAAGTCTAATTTTTATTAACATACCGCTTAAACTGAAAGGGAGGGCTGCACTCGTACAACTTCAGCCTATGTACACAAGTATTGAACAAAACTAAAGTTTATAAAGACAAGGAAGATGTAGCTAAGCTTTCTTCTTCCTCTTCGTCTCCTTCTTCCCTTTCTCGAAGGAGAGTGTGCTAGACTCGCCATGTTTCCTTCTGCTTTTCTCCCTACCTTTATGGCCCTTCGAAAGGTCGCTCCTCGAGGACTGAGAAGGCACATTTGAACACCTCCTGAGGTAGGGATTGTAACAAGAGCAAAGATAGGCTGACCTGGCAACCAGATAGATAGGGAAGGAGGTATATTAACATCTTTTTCTTTCTTGACCTCCTTAGCCAGTAGGACTTGAGTTCGGAATATCTTATCCATGGTAGGCCCTGTGAAGGATTAAAAGCCCCAATTATGGTGATGTCCTCCTCTTCTTAAGCCCCATGATCATCACCCTTGGTTTCTTCATCCAAAGCATGGATCATTTTAGCACCGGGACTGGGGATGATGCTCACATTAGAAGCTAGAATCGGCATTGGGGAAGACATGATGATCGACTCGATCAAAGTCATGTGCATGCCTAGTGTTTGGTTCTCTTCGAGCAGAGGGACAATGGAAGGCTGACCATAAACTTGAAAAACATAAAAGTAGAGATTAGTGATGTCAATCAGAGTCATGCAGGCCATCTTAAATACATGCGATGTCACTGATATACCTCTAGGAGATGTGAATTCGTTGTGAGCTACGGTGCCACCCGAACCTCCCTCCAGAATGGAAGATAAGATGGATCGCTTTGGAAGCAAAGGCTTATTGAGATTATATTGAGCATTAAATGAGGCCATTGAAGCAGTTGAGATTCCAAAGACCGCCCCAGAAGCAGGAATAATAGTCGAGCCAGAAAGGAAGGTTACGATCTTGGAAATTATCGGCTTTGTAATCAAAAGAGCGTCATTGTCTATTGTTGATTTATGAATGGAGGAACCGAAACCCTTACCCTAGTCCTTTCGACCCTCAACAGACAATTCTGGATGTTGCATAAGCTTACCGGCTTTGCACGCTTCTATATCTTTGTCATCCAGGAGGTCGAGTTTTAGCCTTTCTTCATTGACCTAGGCCCCATCAGAATGCTCTTTCTCTTACCTTATCATCTCTTCCGAAGCCATAGCTAGAGGCTAGGGATATCCTTCATCTAGCCATTTTAAGTCGCCAAAATTGACAACATTTTCATTGTACCACATAAGAACGGGCTCATGTTTAACTTTAATTCGACTCTCTGTAGCTTTGACCTGCTCTTTAACGCCCTTTGTCGGGCTTCTGCTTCGATTTTTGCTTGACGAGCATCTAGTAGCTCCTCACAATAACCTTGAGCCTGGATGGGAGCGTCATTTTTTCTTTCTTTTCATCTTCCAGCATTTTTATTAGTTGAGCTATTTAAGAGTCTTTCCCCTCAGTAGACTTCTTAAGCTGCTCGTTCTCCAGTGATAGAATGTGGCTCCTATGATGAGCAGCCTCGACTAGCTTTTGCTAGTTTGGACAATCTTACTTGGATGATTTAGTAAGATCCTCGACCTGCCTCTTGGCTTTGGCTAATGATGCGTTGAGCTCTTCAACTTCTTTCTCGAAATGAGAGATGATGCATTTGTCTTGTTCTTGCAGCACATTCACTCCATCAAACTCCACTTTTCTCTTGTAGGCACCTTCAGAAATAGCCATAGCTATTCTTTTCCACTTAAATTATCGATCGCACACATCGTCCACATAAGCTACAACATCAAGCTAGACCCTCTGGGGGATATCCTTTAGACGAGGAATAAAAATGACATCATCAAAGAAAATCTTCAGAAAAGCACGCTTTATCTTCGCCACATGAGGATTAGAAGATGTATCCATTTCAATAGTGGTTGTAGGAGTTTTGATTGGCCCTTCTTGGACCTTTGAGGATGGGAATCACAGGACACTAACCCAGATGATTGCTCAGAGCATCGTGGCACATGAGAGGATGTTGTTGTGTGTGTTAGTGGAGGAACTGAAATAGGGGAAACTAGAATTTGTATACAAGGGAGAGGATCGGGCCTCGTTGAATGCTTTATCCATGCTGTATGGTAGGGGTGAACGAGACCAACATCAAAGAGACGACTCATGAGACTATTGACCTCCATCTCGATCCCTATGGTCCTGACCTGAGCGTCTTCCTGAGTCAGAATCATAAGACAAGCCGTAAGAATGGCCGGTCATCCCGGGATTTTTGTATTTGTACCCTTGCCCCTTGTTGGTGGCATACGTATTTTTGTGCGCCGTTGAATCTGCAAACAAAACATAGACAAGTTAGCACTAATGAGATGAAAACATGTGGACAGAGCAAAGCTGTAGTGTTGTGTAAGTATGAGTGTGTCCTAATGTCCCCCATGGACCATGGACTTGGAGTTTGCTGATAGGAGTTATCTCCCAAACATGAGTAGTTAATACTTCGTCAATCAGACGAATGGACGATCTAATATCCCCGATGCTGATATTTCTAAGCCTAAAGGAATCAAACTCATTTGGTATACTCCCAAGGGACCCATTGATATCCCCAGAAGGTAGGATGGGGTATCACCTACCACAGTAGCTGGTGGAGGCTGTACGGGCATCCGAGATGAAATAATCTTTATTTTTAGTCGTTGGCCTATATAGAATACATAACCATCATCGCCCCATTACTAGAGGACTCATTGCCAATATTGGCCTCATCATCGTCACTGCCATCACTCTCTCCTTCCTTGGCATGTTCGTTCCTTGCTCCCCCGCTATCTTCGGCCCTTTGACTTACTTTAGGGTCAATTAGGAGACTCTAAACTGGGGGCACCTTATAACATTCACCAACATCCATGGAGGCATCGTGTTCTTGCATGGAGTCGTCATTGTCATCATTATCCTCCATAACTTCCAGAATGTGGCCTAAACTATGGCCCTCTTCTAACAAGTTATAGGCATGCAGATTCTTATCTATGAGAAGCATTCTCATTTCCCTCTCTTCAAGTGGAACTCGATGGAGATCGGCAAGAGTACTTGATAAGATTGCATCGCCAGGGCTTCCCAAATTATCTACAAAGACACAGAATTATGATCTGAATAACTGAAGTTGTGATGTCCACATTAGAAAAGAAGGATACAAATAAGACTTACGTCTGGATAGCCACATTTGAGCAAAGCTAGGTGGGCGGCGAACAAAGAAAAATTCATCCTTGAAATAGTTTATCTTGTTCTAGAGGCCCCTCACTATGCAACAACCTTTGGAGGGTTCTAGGTAGGTAAGTGAATGAGATCCTTTTCGATGTTTGAAGCTATACAGGTAGTGAATCTCCTAGGTGTTGGGATTACGGTTCATATGGCAAACTAAGATAATATACATGTTATTCAAGAAAGCGTAGATAATAGGATGTAATTGGGTCGGAGCTAACTTCATGAATTGCGGAATTATGCGAATGAAATGGTTGAATGATGGAACACAACCAGCCATGCACATAATCCAATTGCAAGCTGTATATCCTATTGGCAGGAGGTGTGCTCGTTGATGGTGTAATGGAACCAACAATCCTTATAAGGGATACCTTGCCTCTCACATATCTTCCTGAGGGACCCTTCATCAACCTTCGAGGTAGGTGAATCCTAGGGATCGTCTAGAATAATAGCATCACCCATGTCAATATCAGGGGAAATCCCTACTACAGGCCCCTTGGTCTGCACAAAAGGAACCATCTGAAGAGGCTGTTCTACTAGATGACTGGTTGATTAGGATCCAAACTGTGTATGGGTACATCTTGCTGTAGGTAATGTGGTAGAACTGGATTCTATATAAGATTGGGCATATGTAGATGTCGAAGGACCTGCGACCATGGAAAAGAGAAGCGAGGAGCGTCTATGATCCAAAACTATCAAAGTTTCACACATAAGTGGTATCAAGTATATTAAAAGTTTTGTTTTTCATGCTGGAAAGAAAGCCCTATATAATCGATGTGCCAAATCCGATAGATATAGACGTATGTCAATCGATTGGATCTCATACATCGATGGGGGGCAATGGTGTGCAGTTAAAAATGTTATGCAGTGTGTACGTATAAAATTGTGCAGTGCGCACATCTAACATCGTGCAATTCAGATTTACCATTTGGTAAAAGACTTGCAAGGTAGTTCACTCAAATGCCGATTTGACATCCGTGGTGACCATCATCATAAACCATCCCAATGAATTATGAGTCATCATTTATGGCTCGATAAGGCTAGCGATGGAACACTATTCTGACATTTTGGAGTTATTTGGCCAATTCTGCACTAAACATTGATGGCACTTTAGAAAACTCAGTTTTAATGCAGGTAAGACTCGAGGCCTACTCGAAGCAAGGCTTGTAAGATTCAAAACCCACGTCATGCCTTAGAAAAAACCTTATCGTCCTCTAGTAAAATACCAAGTTTTCCAAGATGTCTTCAATGATAATCCATTTTCCATGTCAACCACAAAGGGTAGGACTTATGTCGGTCCCTAAAAAGAGAAAAATGGTTTTCATCGGCCTTCGAACGTGGTCAACTGTTCATAACGACGACAAGCGCTATTAATCGATATCACCCACCTAAAGCGTGTCGTCCTAATCAAGTTCGAGTTATTTAGTTCCGATTCTAAAATGATTGAGGCGGTTCAGTGCTTAAGGATCTACATGGGAGCTAAGTCGGTGATGCCGGTGTTCGAAAGGGACGGAGGCGGCATGGCAGTGCAAAAGTAGAAGTTGAATTGATGGTTTAAAGTTTGACAATGGCAGCCTTAGGAGATAGGAGCTCAGAACATAAGTAAAGGGGAAATGAGCAAGTGTGGGTTTGCAACTTTATTGGGCCCGAACAAAAGACTAAGCAAAAAAGTCACCTAATTCTAAGGCAAAATGGATCGGTACCGATCCATAGCCAATGGATCATACCAAACCCTACACACACATATGTGCATGTATGCATATGAATGTCTAAGCAAAAAGTGTATGTGTGTATGCATGCATACATGACACTGGGCAACTAAAGTTCCAAGGGAATTGGGTTGAACCTGCAGAATCCGAAGAAGGAGATATTTGAATTGCTTTCTGATTGAAATGTTGAACCTGAAGAACATGCTTTAGTTTTTATACTACATGGAAGTTACAAGTTCAAAACTGCTCGAAGCGATGCAACGATTGATAAAAGGTGCTACACTTCATAAAAGCAGTTCA
This sequence comes from Allium fistulosum, assembly GCA_030737815.1. NCBI lineage: Eukaryota > Viridiplantae > Streptophyta > Magnoliopsida > Asparagales > Amaryllidaceae > Allium > Allium fistulosum. The sequence continues at coordinate 903,177,672 of CM060905.1, forward strand.
AAGGAAAGGTAACATCTATTCAAATTAAAGCTTGAAAACAATGATGTATAATCTTCAGTTTGTTTCGTTCCAAAGCATATCTTGTTAAAAAAAAGTATACTCTGGAAGGAAAATAATATCCAACCTTGTGACCAAGCCATGTTCAGATGAATCAATCGATCGGACATGTGTTTACCCAAGCAGAAATCCAGAATGATAACTGCCTAGCTCAGGTGTCAAGCGAAATCAAGGGATGAGGTCCTAAGGTAGCAAAGAATATTTAACAATAGCCTACACATCTCCAAAAATGAGTACCAAACTCAAAGATCCATGATACAACAAAAGTCATGGCTTGGCGCTAATCCCTGATCATGGATCAAGACCGATCCAAAAAGCTCCTTTTAATTTTCGCTTGCTTCATGCCACACAAATATGGAGCAATTATAAGTTAGTCAATGACATAAGGATTGGTTCGCTACTATTCCCGACCCAAACTCTCTGTGGATGAACCAAGCGCTTCTGCCCAACCTACGAACCATGGAATTCACTCAAATTCAAGTGCATAATAATGCAATCAAGATATTAAAGGTGAAGATACAGAACAACTGAATGTTCACAGGAAGGAAGCAAAGATCCATAGAGCAAACTCTTGGATCGGTACCAATCCATAACCATGGATCGATACCAATCCATAACCATGGATCGATACCGATTAATGATTTGGCCACGATCTCTTGAGTGTGTTTCCTTCAGGATGTGGGGAACATGGGGAAGAACATGGGTGAGAGATTTCTGTTGACCCACAACTATAAATAGAGAAGGAAGGGTATAATTTGAAGGATCCTTTTAGCTTGTTATTGAATTTCTACATTTTCATTGTAATTCCATGAATCATCACAGATCCATAAGAACAGCCTTGTAAAAATTCAGCAGAAACTTCAACAAATTTTAAGTAGACATAGACCTGTGGTTAGTTAAACCACTATAATTGTTGTATGTTCTTGTTTTCCTCGTTTTCAATTTGTTTTTTACATTTTATTCTCTGTTATTAATATTTGGGTGTTTGTGCTAACTTCTAGCATAAATATTTATAGTCTTGGCATCCAAAATATTCGAATCGTAACGCTTTATGATCTCCAACCAATCCGATCTTTTATCTGTGAGAATATAATTTTTTGTTCCTTAAAGATATCTCGTAACCATTTTGGTTAATAACCATTGATCCACTTTCAATGTCAGTAAAATATCTGCTAAATAATACTTGCAATATCCATATGTGTATATGCCTTAGCATGCATTAGACTCCACATTGAAAATGCATGAGGAATCTTTTGCATTTCTTTAGCTTCAAGGATGTTCTTGTATCACTATATAAGACTACATTGGTCTCTTCTGGCAAAAGAGAATCAATTGATTCAAAGTTTGCATATCAAACCTTTTTTATGCACTTATCTGCCTAGCTCTTTTATGATAATCCAAATATAACCACATGAATAATAATGGTGTATTTGAATCCCTAATACAAAAGAGTAATCCATAAGTGGGTTTTGTTAGTCGTTTCATCAATGTTTCCATTGAGAAACACGAATTTAATATTCTTTCGATATTACTTAAAATTATAATCTACAACAAGTACCAAAATAATTCTAAAGAGTCTTTCAGTAAAACCAAAGAGAAAGTCTATGACGACCCACCTCCTCGACCCTCAGAAATCAACACTAATACACCCCTAGTATTCATGTGTCGTAAATCCAAGAGCCGGAGAGGCAGATTATCATGGAGTAAAGAAATAAAGATAGAAAATAAGACAATAATATAACCTCACATGCTCCATGCTCCAGGCTCCATGCTTCAACAAAAGACCCAAAATGCTGCATGATCCAGGCACAATGCTTCATTCCAAAATGCTCCAAGCTTACCTAACTAGTTGGCTGCCCAGGAAAATAGGGCACCTAGAGTTTAAGTGGACAAGAAAATAAACGCCGCGTCAGTCATGAGACTGGTGTGAGAAACTCAAAATACGATGTTTGAAACCAGAAGGTATCTCATAAGACAACGCCGCACATAAACACGGAACAGGTTTTTACCTTATGATAACCCAAACATTTGCTACGCAAAATATGTGGATATTATTTTTAACGACATCCTTTTTGAAAACACTTTTCAAGTAAATATACATAATCTTAGCTGAAATTGTTACATTTTTAAATTCCAGCATACTAGGCTCTACAATCAAATCCGAAGGCACTTATTGGAGAATGGATTTCCATTCAGGACAAGGTAAGGGACTACCTTCCGATAGTACATCTCTAGAAAAATGTACCTGAGGCTCCAACCTATACCAACACGGAACCGGCCTACCTTTACCATAGATAGGTACGAATATGCCATCACCCTGGTTGTTCCCGACCTATCCAAGAGCTCACTTTGCATACACCACATTAATTTAAAACCCAATGTCATAGTGGGAATAAACATATCTAGAAAAGTAATGACTATATTCTAATGGGAGCGACCCACTTAGCTCTACCGCATCTACCCTGTTTTTGTCATTTCCGGGTGACGAGGCTTGAGGTAACGATTACCTTACTCATAGCACATTCCACTTTGAATGCCGCATTGCCAATCCATAATCACAGAACCGATTTCTACAAACATATAACTCCTGAGCTCGTATGTCTCAGGAAAGGGTGTTAAGCTAAGAGAAGTTGCCTTCTCCGCCACCAATCAGATGATGCATTCACAGAAATCAACCAATGTAATTACAATTGCAACGTCAGACATCCGTCCATGCAAGTCGTCCTGGAACATGACAAATCGAAGGCACTTTCCTACCACATCCTATCGGGGGTTACTCCTAGGATTAGTAGCAATTAGTTCTTGCATTGGATATTTCATAACGAAAAGACTACTGCTACTATATGTATATTGGGAGTTTATCCCCAAATGATCAACAAGTAGTCCTTTATTACGAAAATCCCAAATATCATATCCATGTCTTCACTTCGAATACGTAAATTGGTTCGAAGTGATCTTCGGATAGGAATTACCCAAATCCGACCCCGGTTCCTTCGAGTCCAATCATCCATAAAATGATGTTCAGTGAATAGGGAATCACTCTTTAATTGATTAAGTTCTTTTTATCAAAATCTCTTTTGGAGATATATTTCTAAAACATTCTTTTCGGTACATATGGAATCATTAAACCTCACTTATCAAATCCTTTGATTAATTTAAACCCTTTTCGAACTGGGAATAAATTTGAAATCATTTCATTTTTTTCCACTTATGAAAACATTTCCAATTCATTTAATTTAAATCTTAACAAAGGTTTATTAATTCAAAGCTTGTAAATTTAATTGGGTTAAACCATGTTATCTAGGATGTTAATCCAAAACCAGTAAATATTAAGTGAGCAGAATCTATAGAAGTCATCTATTTCTACTCAATATCAATTCCCATATTCAACAATTACTATGGGTGGAACAATGGTGAAAGCACCTTTTAAATTCCACGAATAGTATGAGTTCCCTCTTCAGGCTTTAACACCGAGTACAAAAAGATTATCTCCATAAAATTCAAGTTATTTATATTTGAAGAATTATATCCTTTATACTTTGAAAATTTTGATCCAAGTAAATCAAATTTACAATCCCACCCATCCGGCCAGTCCGGATAGCCAAGGAGAGCAGGAAATTTGTTTTCCAAACTCAAGCCTAGACACTACCTCTCTAAAACCCATAAGGCGGCCAAGTAATTTGATCGACTCTAAATCATTTAATGTTTAACCATTACATAATCCTTCAAATCATCTTTAATATACTTTATTTATCATTTGAAAACATTTACAAAAGATTTGGAAAAGAACGGTTGCGTTTAAAACTATATTTCGAAAGTTATAGAAAAGTGATGCGGAAAGTGCTTTTTAAGCTATATTGATGAAATTACTTTTCTATCATTTGGAAATTCATTATTATAAATCAAATTAATTTTAAAATATTGTAAAATATTTTTAGAATTTATTTCATATTTTTAAATAATTTTTAAATATCATTTTCAAAGAAATCCTTTTATGGATTCCGAACTGCAAAACCACGATTTTTTCAAAAACTTGTTTTACTCATATTTCAAAATCTACTTATCGAAATCTTGATTTTCTTTCTTCGTACGGAAACTATAGTTATAAGAGTTTGGGAAATTCTTATTACAAAGAATTCCAACTTCGAATCCATCGTATAAATTAATTTAACTTTCTACGACGCGAAATCGCGAACTATCGTTACGCGACGCGCCTATTTTAACTCATTTTCTAATTTCTTCTCAAACTTTGCCGAAACTCTTTTAAATGTTTATAAAACATTTCTAAATCATTTTAAACCATTTTCAAAGAGGTTTAACAACTCATATATACCATTTCATTTACAAAAAGGAAAGTGATTTCCTTATGTAATATCGACGTGTATTTATCGTGACTTGTTTACATATCCAAACAACAATATTTTCACAACATTCAAACATGATAAACAATCATTATAAACAACCATAGCCAAACATATATATCATCCAATCTATAGTACATATAATAGAGTTCTCACCTCGGGTTTAAACAACTAATTAAAATTTGGCTATAGCTTCGCTAACTCGAACTTCTAGCTCACGATCACCTTGATTATTGCTCTTAGATGGCTCGGCCTAGGCTTGGAATGGCTAGTGGAGCTCACGGCCTAGGGTTGAGGAGGAGGAAGGCTCGGCCTATGGTGGAGGAAGTGGAGGTCGTGGATGGTAGAGAGAAAAAGGTGGAATTTTGGGATAGCTTGAGGTGCTTAAGTATGTATATGCATATATTATAATTTAAATTACTTTTGAAAAATATTTTGGCATTATTTTCTTTAGGTTGGAAGACATGAAAAGATGGGAGAAAGCTTATGAAATGGAAGGAGAGGAAATGAGAGGGAAGAGGGGTGATATTTATAGAGAAAAAGATGTAAAAAATATCATGATATTTTCTTGATACTTCACATCACCAGGTGCTACCATCACATTACTCATTTCATGTCCTTTGTGTTGACTTATGTATGCTTAATAATGAAGTTATCTAAAATATCTTAGATATTTGTTAATATTTATATATTTAAATGTATTTATATGTGTATGTATGTAATTTGTATGTATACATGTGTTAGGGTGTGTATTACTATGTTATATATGTGTTCAAGTCATATAAACAACGTTATACAACTTATATACGTCAAACCGTTACGTATTCTGATTTCGATTCCCGGTCATATTTTCACTTATTAGTTAATATACATATATTTGTAAACAAAGTTTGAAAATAAATTTATAATCATTATTAATTAATTAAAATGATCTTATTTGAATTATAAAACCATTTAAATCAATATTAACAATTATTTACAAAAATTGCTATTATACCAATAAAGCGGTATCGATTTTCTTCATAATTTCAAATTGCTTAAATATCTTTATAAAACTATTATAAATAATTTATTATCACTTTTTAAATATTTAAAATGAATCATTATCATTTACAAACAATTATTTGAATAATTAAAATAGTTATTAAATCATTAAATCTCAATAAATCAATTATTAAACGGCATCACTGATGATGTCATAAATACATTTAATTTTTCCATAAATAAATAAATTATTTTATTTCATATTTGCATTCATATATACAAATGAGTGTATGTATCCAGCTTGGCGGGTGATGTCGGATGGCCAAAGAGCTGCTTATCGATAAAACAGTTTTCGGTTATTTTATCGATATTTAACACAGTGTATATATTTCTTTTATAAATATTACTTCAAAATAAGATCACAAATATTATTTATTATTCAAAACATCATCACTTATGATAAAAAAAAAAAATCTTATTTTTGAATATTTTGAAATTTTTCTAAAGCGATGAATTTACGGGTCGTTACATACTTCCCCCTTTAAAAGAATTTCGTCCTCGAAATTAAGGATAAGAACAAGATAACTCCAAGACAGATATATGTATATATAACAAAGTGATACACATGTATAAATATAGCAAGTAACATCACCACAAGCCGGTGAGTACACCATACACATACAACCGTGTATCCATTCTAAACTCAGGATAGGCTTTACACATTCTTTCTTCTGTCTCACATGTGTAGTCTACTGCATCACAACTCCATTGGACTTTAACCAATCTTGCAACCTTCATCCTTAATCGCTTCTCGTCGTGATCTACGATTCGCATCGGTCGCTTGATAACTACCAAATTAGGTTCAACTTCTAAATCTTCTTGGGCAACTATTTCTATAATTTGCTTTGGATCATGCACATTTTTTCGTAGGTGAGATACGCGAAAGACATTATGCACACTAGATAACCTTTTGGGAAATTCCACATGATAAGCTAATGGGCCAATCCTCTCGAGTATGGGAGAAGGTCCAATAAATCGAGGTGCTAACTTCCCTGCCCGACCAAATCTTACCACTCCTCTCATTGGAGAAACTTTCAGGAATACATAATCTCCAACTGAGAACTCTAAATTCCTTCGCCTTTGATCAGCATAGCTCTTCTGCCTACTCTGGGATTCTTTCATATATTTTTAAATCATGTCAACCTTTTCTGAAGCTTCTCTAATCATGTCAGTACCTAGTACTAATCAATCTCCGATCTCAATCCAACATGCTGGGGATCTACACGGACGACCATACAAAGCTTCATACGGGGCCATGCTAATACTAGCCTAATAACTGTTATTGTAAGAGAATTCTATCAGATGAAGGTAGCTTTCCCATGAACCTCCGAAATCTAAGATGTAAGCTCTTAAAAGATCCTCCAACGCCCGATTTACTCTCTCAGTTTGCCCATCGGTATGGGGGTGATATGCAGTGCTTATGTTTAGCTTAGTTCCTAAAGTGTTTGCAATGACTCCTAGAACTTACTGGTAAAGATAGGGTCTTGATCACTGACTATACTACCGGGGACACAATGCAATCAAACTATTTCCCTCATGTATATTTATGCCAGACTTGCAGCAATTCTCGTTGGTTTTACTGGGATAAAATGTGCGCTCTTGGTTAGACGATCTATGATAACCCAAATGCCTTCATTCCTCTTTCTTGATCGAGGCAAACCGTCTGCGAAATCCATTGACATCTGGTCCCATTTCCAAGTGGGAATTTCAAGAGGTTGGAGTAATCCAGCGGTCTTTTGCTGATCACTTTTGATCTGTTGACAATTTGCACAACTGCTAATATGGATAGAGATATCCCTCTTCATGCCATCCTACCAAAAAGTTCTCTTCATATCTCGATACATTTTAGTAACTCCGGGATGTACAGAAAGTCGAGAATTATGACATTCTGTTAAAATTTCTTGCCTTATCCCATCGACATTGGGAACACATATCCTTTCATTCATTCTTAAGATTCCCTGCTCATCTATTTTGAATCCCATCCATCTTCCCGGTATTAGATTCTCCTCTACTTCCCTGGCTATTCTTGAAATGATTGGATCCTTGAGCTGACTCTTTTTTATACGATTAATCAAGGTTGGATGTACCACTAAATAAGCTATAATGACATGCCTTTTGCTTAGCGCATCCGCCGCTACATTGGCTTTCCCAGGTGTGTATAAGATATTAAGATCATATGATGCGAGAAATTCAAACCAACGTTGCTGTCCCATATTTAAGTCCTTTTGAGTGAAAAGATACTTCAAAGATTTGTGATCTGTGAAGAGCTCAAACTTTTCACCTATTTAAAGAAGGAACATTATTTACTAGGGTCAATCAAAGTTTATTTGTAATAAACTATAAGGAATTCTTACCCAGTAGATAATGCCTCCATATTTTTAATGCGAACACAACAACTAATAATTCTAAGTCATGTGTTGCATAATTCCTCTCATGAGTCTTTAGTTGTCTGCTTGCATAAGCGACGACATTTCCATGCTGCATCAGAATAGCACCTACTCGTTCCCCATAAGCATCAGTATATACAGTTAAACCACCGTCTTCATTAGCAATAGTTAAGACTGGAGCGGTAGTTAACCTTCTCTTGAGTTCCTTGAATGCTTCTTCACATTTTGGTGTCCATTCAAATTTAACATCCTTCATAGTCAACTCTGTTAGATGGGAGGAATTTTTGGAGAAGTCCTGAATGAATCTCCGATAATATCCTGCCAATCCTAAGAAGCTGCGGATGTCCTTGGGGGTTTGTGGTTGCTTCCAATCTTGTATAGCTGAAATCTTTTCTAGATCTACCGAGATCCCTTCTCCTGACATAATATGCCCAAGGAATCTTACTTTTTTCTCCAAAAAGTGACATTTCAAGAATTTAGCTTTAAGTACATTTTTTCGCAATATTTCCAACACAATTTCCAAATGCCTTTCGTGTTCTTCCTCGGTTTTGGAATAGAGAAGAATATCATCAACAAAAAACCAACATGAATTTGTTTAGCACATCTCTGAATACTCTATTCATAAGGTCTACGAAATAGGTGGGTGCATTAGTCAACCCAAAAGGCATAACTAACCATTTATAAAAGCAATCCGAACCCCTAAATGCAGTTAATGGAATGCCATCCTCAGCTATTCTTAGTTGATGGAATCCTGTGGCTAAATCCATTTGCGAGAATACTCGGGCATCATGAAGTTGATCAAATAAGTCATCTATACGGGGTAGAGGATACTTGTTTTTAATCGTTTTCTTATTTAGGTCTTGATAGTCTACACAAAGCCTTAGGGAGCCATCAGACTTAGCTACGAAAACTACCGATGCGCCCCAACTTGAGAGATTAGGTCTAATTAGTCCTTTTTGAACAACTCATCAGTTTAGTTTGCTAATTCAATCTTTTCCTTCGGGGCCATCCTTCAAATAGGGTGAATAACGGGTCTTGCACCAAGAATTAAATCAATTCGGAACTCAGTTTCCCGATGCGGGGCCAAACTTTTAACTTCCTCAAAAACATCCTGAAATTCCTTGACAATTGGTATTATCTCCAAACATTTTTGAGATGAGCCTAGTGCATACATGAAACTACCCTTATCGGACTAGGTTCTTCACAAAATATTTCTATAAATTTCTTGAAGATGGTCTACAAAGTTACCGTCCTTTTAACGCAATCAAGGATAGCTTTATTCTTGGATAACCAATCCATACCGAGCAAAACTTCAAACCCATTAAAGTCAAGAACAAATAGGTCGCATGAATTTTTTTGGGAGAGGTGAGTAACTTGGACGTTTTCACAAATCATATAAAGATTAGTTGTACCGCCCATGGGATTGGACACGCAAATAGGGGTATCTACTATTTTTATGATCAGTTTTAATCTATTAACCAATCCTTTAGCAATAAAACTATGGGAAGTCCCAGTATCAAATAATACTTTAACTAAATCATCATTGACATAAATATTACCTTCAAGAACTCCCTTGCCTTTTACATCACTAGAGGTTGAAGGCTCATCTTTGATAGCATAGACCTTAACCTACTCTCTTTTCTTCATTAATGGGCACTTGTTCTTCCAATGGCCGGGTTGATGGTAGTTATGGCGGAGACTTTTCTGCACCATAGGAGAGACAGTTCCTTGCTGCTGCCTTTGAACCTTGGGACTCCTGCAGTACTTTGGATAATGGACTTTTTTCCACAGTTAAAACATTCAACATCTTTAAAATGGTTTTCCTAAGATCCTCCTCCAGGCTTGCCTTGCCATGGCTTCTTTTCATTATTATTGAACTTCCTTTTGTTATTGTTTTTTTGGATTGCGACTGGATTCTTCTTATCCAAAGCTTCATAATGGAAACCCATATCTATTAAATCCACAAAGGTTCCTTTAACATGGGCATTCATCCCATTCTAATACTGCTCCTTTATCCTAGAAATGAACATCTCGTTTTTCTTTAGAGGCGTGTCTATCAATCCAGGCCCAAAGTGAGACAATTCATTGAATTTGTGCAAATACTCTTCCACAGACATCGCTTCTTGTTTTAGATCCATGAAACTTTTGTAGAGGCAGGATTTGCCAGCGGCGGGCATGTATTGTTCTTCAAAAACTTCTTTAAACCTTGTCCAAGAGAAATTATTTTTAGATTCATTAAGAGTAACGGACTCCCACCAAGCTAGAGCCCCATCCTTCGATTTCCAGGAGGCCAAGAATCTCTTTCAATTATCATCGATGTCTAATCCTTTAAAGATTTTTTCACAGGATCTGAGCTAAATAATAGATTCTATGCCTTGGAATGGCTTTCCTCCCAAGCTTGTATAATCTTTGGAAAGAGTGGCAAAGTTAACTTGAGGTGGCACGAGAATTACCGCTTCCTCCATTACTGTAGCATTTGATTGACCGTTAGTGGTCATAGTGTTGCTACCTCCCCTTCGTCCTCTTCTATTACTCATCTCCTACTATCTACATATAGTAAGGGAACATCTTTAGAAATTTAGACGAAATTATTTTAGGGAATGGGTATAAGCTCGAATAAACTTATTTAGATAAAATTTAAAATATGTACTCTCTCAGACTAAACCCATTCTAGGGTAATACTAACCCTATCTCTAATGAGTTGACCCCATCTAGGCTTAGGTATTCGCTCAACCATAAGCTCTGATACCAAATGTGACGACCTACCCCCTCGACCCTCAGAAATCAACACTAATACACCCTCAGTATTCACGTGATGTAAATCCAAGTGCCGGAGAGGCAGATTATCATGGAGTAAAGAAATAAAGATAGAAAATAAGACAATAATATAACCTCACATCGTATTCAACACATAATTATACATATGAGTATTACATGCAATTACTCCAAATTGTTCCATCAAAGTTACGACATGTACTAATCCAGCTAGGATAGTTATAACGGCCTATCCTTACAACGCTGATAGATAAATAATATAGACACAACGGAAAGTAATAGATGACTTCAACAAAAGAACCAAAATGCTCCAGGCTCCATGCTTCATTCCAAAATGCTCCAAGCTTACCTAACTAGTTGGCTGCCCGGGAAAATAGGGCACCCAGTGTAACATCCTGAAATTTTCAACCATTCGCATCCATACATGTCGGATTTGAATTGCTCAAAATATCAGTTTGTTAATTTAAATTTGGCAAAACTCAGCATTTACAGTAAATAAATAATCACAGAATCACAGACACAGAGTAATAACAATAATGCAGCGGCAACAAAAGAATAGTAGTTCATGAAGCTACTATATATATAACAGAGTTAAACAAGATACAACAGAATTCACGAATACAAAGATGTCTCAATACAATAGTCAAATGCAAGATCAGAATACATCACTGGAATCAACTGAATAACTGAAAGCTGGATAGATAGCTGGATCTCCAAGCGAAGCTCCAACTCCAAAGGTGAGTCTTAAATGCTGTATCACTTAGTCTGACCCGAGCGTAAAGCAAACACAAAACACTCAAGTCAGGATTAACATTCTTATATCAATAAATCCTACTCAAGTGAAATATCAGCCGAAATACAGTAACTCAAAGGATGTTTGGGATAACCATCCTCTAAGGACCCGTTAAACTATCTACTATGTAGTAATATACGGTATTATAGTAATGTCTAAAGTAAAGTAAACTATCAAAATAGCGTTAAGGCGTTACCCATATCCCCCTTAACACATTTTATATATTCCCATAGTCTATACAGTACTGTAATCTCCTCTCGTAATGGGCGTCGTCAGAGGGCACTCCATAGGTATGGTACAAAACAAACTCGTAAAAGGCGCGCTAGGGTAGGTGACATGGCACAACTAGGCAATGCCATGGTAGATATACCAATTACACTTCCGGGCCGGTGGTAACGTAGAGCCACAGCAATCGCCCACCTCGAGCCACACTCCCGAATCAAGGAGCGCACCAAATCAATCATAAGTAATAGAATGGCATATGATGGAGTGTGTCCGATCAGAGGTGCTACCTCATTAGCCCGTCAATTGCTCCTGTATTAGCAACCTTATGCCAACTCATGGGAGTCGGGTCCTTGTATATACCTCATATAGGATCGTCGCCACCATCCTACTTCATTCTTGAATCTCCACCGTGTACATAGTTGTTAAAGTGGTTTTCAGTATCGACAGAGAGTATGCCCATATCCGATCCCGGTCTCTTTAACAACCAATCGTTATTATAACACCGTGGTCATTTAAAAATAGTTTATACTTCAAAACCAAAATATCATTTCCATTTCAAAAGCCATATCAATACGATATCATTTCCATTTCAAGAATATTCACTTCCAAAATCATAGTACTTTCAAAGATATAATACTTTCGGAAACAGAACAATTTGAAATAATAATACTTTGGAAATCATAATACTTTGAAATTCTTAACTTTGGAAATCATAACACTTTGAAATCATAACACTTTCCTTCAAACAGTTTAGATATTAATAATAGTATATAAAATAAAATAGTTTATAAAATAAAATAATTTATATAAAATAGTTATAAGTTAAAACAATTTATATTAAATAATTAGTATATTTAAAATAGTTTATATTAAAAATAGTTTATATAAAAAATAGTTTATAAAATAATATAAATATTTTTAAATATAATTTATATTACTTTATATAATAAAATAGTTTCCTCAAATTTCACAAATCGATTCAACTCAACTCAGATATCAAAATTCAAATTTAATCCAATCTCAAATCCTCAAATTTCAATTCAATTCAGTTTCTCAATAAACCATTTCAAATCATCGATTTCAAATACATATTTGAACCATAAAATAAGCCATTTCAATTTCAATTTATTTAAATCTTTAAGTATTCAATAACATCTAAATACATTTCAATTTAAATAAACAAAATATCCCATTTCAATTTATGTAAATTTCAAATATTCATTTAAGTCACTTTTAATCCAATTCAAGTTATAAAACATTTCTTTAAAATTTCAAATTTAAATAAATTTCAAATCAAACTTATTTAAGTAAAATTCTTAAATAAATATAATTTCAAATCAATTTCAAATTTATCTTTCCAACCCGAATCATTATACTCTATATTTGAAAATATATACATTAAATAAATACTTAAACATATTATATTCAACTTTATTAAATCAACTTTAATAAATCTTTAAAATCAATATTTATTAAAACCATATATTTCTTTTCAAAACCATAGAAATCATTTTAAAAATATTTATATATAGACCAACGGTGTCTGTATATAATTTTCTATCCTATGGTCAAGTGATACAGATATTTATCATTTTAATCCGCAATTTAAAATATATACGGGTATATATCTTTTCAATCCGCAATCCCAAATTCAATTCAATGAAAATCGCTTGGGTTTATCATTTCAACCCATAACGATTTCCTCCTATTCTACAGATCGTTCGGGTATGTATCATTTCAACCCATAGTGAATTCTATACTAACAGGGAACTTGTAGAGTAATAACAGTAATAATAATAATATAACAATCGGTAACAAGCATATATCATCAGTGATAAATAACAGATAATGGTGTCAGATGTCATAGGTGAACAGATACAGATAATAGCATATATATAGCAATGTAAATATCTAACAGCAGCATATTTCAATTGTCGTTTCAATTGAAATCAAATTTAATAAATATAAGAACGTTAATCGTGAGTGATTGCTCACCTTTCGTGGTTAGAGACGAACGGGAATGAATTGAGTTATGGATCAAAGCACGAATTCCAAAGTAAAGCAAAATTGGCACAAATTGGACGAATAAGGCTGAAAATCAAGAATTGATGAACTGAATCAGAATCAGTTTGATATATACAGAAATATTTGTTATTTTATAAAAATCAATATTTAATTTAAAACAAATATTAAATAACATATATACAAAATCATATTCTAATTCCAAACACATCTAAATATATATATATATATATAAAATTGAAAACAAGCCTATCCATACTTAAAGATAAGCTAACAAATTATATATATATATATATATATAACTTTTTAGTATATGTGTGCAAACCAAAATGTATGATATATATATAAAATCAGCTACTTAAAAACACACACACACACATATATATAATAATATAAAACTAAACTCATATATAACTTACGTTATATAATATTATAAACAAATGTGTCCAAACATAACAGAATATATATAATTCGATAAAATAGGAAATTTATATAAACTGCGACATGTATATAGTAGACTTTTATAAAATAATAGAGCTTATATATATAACACAGAGTATAGATTATAAGACTTTATATATAAATAATATATGTATATAACTATTATATAAACTAATATATATAATATATGTAAAACCATACAACAAAAGATTATATAATATATATACGCACGCAGATATGCAGTTCAAATAAACTAAAATTTTCCTAACTTATATATGACTGCACTAATATATATAATGAAAAAAATAACTACTTATATAAATTTTATATATATACACTGTTCAATATAAACCACCATAAATTTTCATATATATATAACCAAGAATATATATATCTATACCTCACGAAGGATGCAAGGTTAAGGCGAAGGAAGAGGGGAGTTGGTTTGTGGCCGAAACTGACAAAGGCTAGGCGTGGGGTGACTAGGCTCAAGCAGAGCTCGACATGGGGTTGCTTCTCGGTTGTCGGAGGAGGAAGAGATCTGGTGTGCCGAGGGAATGCAGGTGGAGGAAGATTGTTGATGCTCGACTATGAGACAGCCAAGATAGCTTCGGCAAAGCTTGGAGAGATGGGGAAATGAGGTCGAGTAAAGAAGTGGAGGAGGATGGAGCTAGAGGGAAGGTGGAAAGAAGAAGGAGAAAAACAAAGCCATGCGGCCAAGGAATGCGAGTTGCTGGGTAGGAAGGGGATGAATGGACATGGAAGAATATGAGCAGCATTGTTTATAACTTATCATATTCTTTCTTCTTCTTTTTTCTTTCGAAAATGGAACATTTTAGTAAGTAAAGGAATATGAAAATGTACAAACATAAAATTATATTTTCAAACTGGCAGAAATAAAAACAGATTATGGACCACCAATGAAATGAAACTGTTAGAAATAGTTAGAGCTGAATTCAAGGAATATTAAAGGTTATGACTATTGGTTTATACAGGGTAAGAAATGAATGGTCATGGGAAATTCAAAAGAAAATTAAGGAACCGATATGAAAATCGTTCCGTAGATTTCGCCGTCACCCGAACTCCAAAACACATAAACGAATAGACTACAGAAATCAGCACGACGAGACGATCAAAATGGTATACAGACATCAATGGTACGATCATCCGATCAAGAGTCGATAATCGGTACCGAAAATGCTGCTATTTCGCTGAAAATAAGATAAACGGAGCAATAACAGTCAAAATTTGAAGAAACGAAATATGACGTCTCACTCAGAATATGATTTACAAATTTATTATATAAAAATATTCAAGTTTGGAAAACATTTTATTATCATCAAATATTAACTGATTTAAATTGAAATAGAATCAAACAATAAAAAATAAACTTCAATATCATCAGATGAAAATTTACTAGTTGCTATGTTTAAAGAGACGTATTCCAAATATCAAATTTTTATTTCAAATTTTGATTGTTTAAAATTTCACAGAATTTCAATTAAATATATTAAAAAAAACAAATAAAATTATTAAAAATTTATGGGTTGTTACACCCAGAGTTTAAGTGGACAAGAAATTAAACTCCGGGTCAGTCATGAGACTGGTGTGAGAAACTCAAAATACGATGTTTGAAAACAAAAGGTATCTCATAAGACAACGCTGCATATAAACACGGAACGGGTTTTTCCCTTATGATAACCAAAACATTTGCTATGCAAAATATGTGGATATTATTTTTAATGACTTCCTTTTTGAAAACACTTTTCAAGTAAATATACATAATCTTTGCTGAAATTGTTACATTTTTTAATTTCATCATACTAGGGCTCTACAACCAATTCTAAAGGCACTTATTGGAGAATGGATTTCCATGGAATGACAAGGTAAGGGACTAGGTTCCGACAGTACATCTCTAGAAAAATGTACCTGAAGCTCCAACCTATACCAACACGGAACCGGCCAACCTTTACCATAGATAGTACCGAATATGCCATCACCCCGGTTGTTCCCGACCTATCCGAGAGCTCTCTTTGCATACACCACATTAATTTAAAACCCAATGTCATAGCTGGAATAAATATATCTAGAAAGGTAATGACTATATTCTAATGGGAGCAACCCACTTATCTCTACCGCATCTTCCATGTTTTGTCATTTTCGGGTGACGAGGCTCGAGGTAACGATTACCTTACTCATAGCACATTCCACTTTGAATGCCACATTGCCAATCCATAATCACACAACTGATTTCTACAAACATATAACTCCTGAGCTCGTATGTCTCAGGAAAGGGTGTTAAGCTAAGAGAAGTTGCCTTCTCCGCCACCAATCAGATGATACGTTCATAGAAATCAACCAATGTAATTACAATTGCAACGTTGGACATCCGTCCATGCAAGTTGTCCAGGAACATGACAAACCGAAGGCACTTTCCTACCACATCCTATCGGGGGTTACTCCTAGGATTAGTAGCGATTAGTCCTTGCATTGGATATTTCATAACGAAGAGACTACTGCTACTATATGTATATTGGGAGTTTATCCCCAAATGATCAACAAGTAGTCCTTTGTTACGAAAATCCCAAATATCATATCCATGTCTTCACTTCGAATACGTAAATTGGTTCGAAGTGATCTTCGGATAGGAATTACCCAAATCCGACCCCGGTTCCTTCGAGTCCAATCATCCATAAAATGATGTTCAGTGAATAGGGAATCACTCTTTAATTGATTAAGTTCTTTTTATCAAAATCTCTTTTGGAGATATATTTCTAAAACATTCTTTTCGGTACATATGGAATCATTAAACCTCACTTATCAAATCCTTTGATTAATTTAAACCCTTTTCGAACTGGGAATAAATTTGAAATCATTTCATTTTTTTCCACTTATGAAAACATTTCCAATTCATTTAATTTAAATCTTAACAAAGGTTTATTAATTCAATGCTTGTAAATTTAATTGGGTTAAAACCATGTTATCTAGGATGTTAATCTAAAATCAGTAAATATTAAGTGAGTAGAATCTATAGAAATCGCCTGTTCTACTCAATATCAATTCCCGTATTCAACAAATACTATGGGTGGAATAACGGTGAAAGCACCTTTTAAATTCCACGAATAGTTTGAGTTCCTTCTTCGGGCTTTAACACGGAGTACAAGAAGATTATCACCATAATATCCAAGTTATTTATATTTGGAGAATTATATCTTTATACTTTGGAAAATTTTAATCCAAGTAAATAAAATTTACTATCCCATCCATCGGGCCAGTCCGGATAGCCAGGGAGAGCAGGAAACTGGTTTTCCAAACTCAAGCCTAGACACTACCTCTCTAACACCCATAAGGCGGTCAGTAATTTGATCGATCTAAATCATTTAATATTTAACCATAACATAAATCCTTCAAATCATCTTTAAAATAATTTATTTATCATTTGAAAACATTTACAAAAGATTTGAAAAAGAACGGTTGCGTTTAAAACGATATTTCGAAAGTTATAGAAAAGTGTTGCGGAAAGTGCTTTTTAAGCTATATTGATGAAAACGACTTTTCTATCATTTGAAAATTCATTATTATAACTCAAATCACTTTTAAAATATTTTAAAAGATTTTTAGAATTTATTTCATATTTTTAAATAATTTTAAAATATCATTTTCTAAGAAATCCTTTTATGGATTTCGAACTGCAAAACCGCGATTTTTTCAAAAACTTGTTTTACTCATATTTCAAAATCTACTTATCGAAACCTTGATTTTCTTTCTTCATTTGAAAACTATAGTTATAAGAGTTCGGAAAATTCTTATTACAAAGAATTCCAACTTCGAATCCATCATATAAATGGATTTAACTTTCTACGGCGCGAAATCGCGAACTACCGTTACGCGACGCGCCTATTTTAACTCATTTTCTAATTTATTCTCAAACTTTGGCGAAAAATATTTTGGCATTATTTTCTTTAAGTTGGAAGACATGAAAAAAAAGAGAGAAAGCTTAGGAAATGGAAGGAGAGGAAATGAGTGGGAGGAGGGGTGATATTTATAGATAAAAAGTTGCAAAAAATATCATGATATTTTCATGATACTTCACATCACCAGGTGCTACCATCACATCACTCATTTCATGTCCTTTGTGTTGACTTATGTATGCTTAATAATGAAGTTATCTAAAATATCTTAGATATTTGTTAATATTTATATATTTATATGTATTTATATGTGTATGTATGTAATTTGTATGTATACATGTGTTAGGGTGTGTATTACTATGTTATATATGTGTTCAAGTCATATAAACAACGTTATACAACTTATATACGTCAAACCATTATGTATTCTGATTTCGATTCCCGGTCATATTTTCACTTATTAGTTAATATACATATATTTGTAAAAAAAGTTTGAAAATAAATTTATAATCATTATTAATTAATTAAAATGATCTCATTTGAATTATAAAACCATTTAAATCAATATTAACAATTATTTACAAAAATTGCTATTATACCGATAAAGCGGTATCGATTTTCTTCATAATTTCAAATTGCTTAAATATCTTAAGAAAACTATTATAAATAATTTATTATCACTTTTTAACTATTTAAAATGAATTATTACCATTTACAAATAATTATTTGAATAATTAAAATAGTTATTAAATCATTAAATCTCAATAAATCAATTATTAAACGGCATCACTGATGGTGTCATAAATACATTTAATTTTTCCATAAATAAATAAATTATTTTATTTCATATTTGCATTCATATACACAAATGAGTGTATGTATCCAGCTTGGTGGGTGATGTCGGATGGCTGAAGAGTTGTTTATCGATAAAACGATTTTCGGTTATTTTATCGATATTTAACATAGTGTATATATTTCTTTTATAAATATTTCTTCAAAATAAGATCACCAATATTATTTATTATTCATAACATCATCACTTATGTTCAAAAAAAAAATCTTATTTTTGAATATTTTGAAATTTTTCTGAAGCGATGAATTTACAGGTTGTTACAAAGTCTCTTTAAAAAACATCATTTTCCCTTTGAGTATATCTTTTCTATAAAGAGCCTTATACCTTTCCATGTTATCTACTTAATCCCTTTTGATTTGAATAGTAATTCTTAACCAATGATCTTGTTACCTTATGGTAGAGAGAAAGATCTCAAACTTTATTGTCCTTTATAGACTTACACTGTATATTCAGACCTTAAATCCACATTTTAAATTAATATCTTTATGGGTTGACGTAAGCCAACAGAAACATCTTTACCAATCCATAATTTATCTTTATGGAGAAATACTACATAGTCATTCGGACTAGTATTTCTTCCTTTTCAATTGGATTTCCTTAGCGACCATACACCTTGAGGTTGTTGAGTTTGGTTTCTTAAAACATCTACCTTAATTTAAAGAAAATATTGTTTAACATTGTCTTATTATGGTTCTTAATTTACTTCTTGTTAATGAAAGAAAACAAATCCTATACATTATCCGAAGAAGTAACTGTAGTTGAATTAAAGATAATGATTCTTCTTATTGGCAATGATCCGTACTTTAAAATTTTGTTTAATATTGTCTTATTATAGTTCGTAATTAACTTCTTGTCAATGAAAGTAAACAAACCCTCTACATAATCTAAAGAAGTAATTGTAGTTGAATCAAAGATAATGATTTTCCTTGAAGACAACGATCCATACTTTATTTCTTCCCCCAAACTCAACATCGTAAAAAACTATAGCATTTCTCATCTTAATTTTTTTTCTTAGTGTGGGTTTATAAAACTTGTAGATTTTAAGTCGCTTAGAATATCAATAAAGTATTTTCTATCTTTAATGCCTCGATGTAGAATTATTTAGTAAGATAGAATAAATAATTACATTAATCAACATATCCAAATTCAAGGCTTCATTATAAGATGTATTTATCATGAATTTCAAGATACTCAATTCCAATAATGTATGAATTTATTGATAGATTAATTGTATTATTTCTAAAGGAATAATAATAACCAAATTTGTTCATATCAAAATTAGAAACCAAAATCTATCTAAATGACAGTATAACAAAAATATCAAACAAATACAAGCATATGCATGTCATGTTAGACACGACATGTGTGATATCTAGCAAAATTCCTTTTATATGTCCATAGATTTCATAAAAAACAACTATAAATATAACTGTATGTTATTTCTTATGTTTAGATCCTTATTGACTTCTTTATCCTTATTTATACATGTATTTACAATGTACGTTAAATGGGTATTTTATACCTTATCATGCTTTAATCTCTCTTCTTCTTCCCATAAGGCGAAATGAGCTCAATAAGAGGTCATTTTCTTCTTAAAAAATAATAATTAATAATAATCTTAAAATGGTTATACTATGAATAAAATGAGTATCACAAAAATTAACAATAACTTGAGCGCCTTTAACTTTTGAAGCAACATCTTTCCATACAATACTCATTTATATTTTCCTTTTGACTTTATGGAATCAAGCAATATAAAGCGTGTTTGTTCCTCTTATCATTTTTGGAAAGATGATTTTCATTTTATAAAGAACTCCTTGATATTGATTATCCTTACGGATTCACACCCTTGAAAGCTTTTGAAATATTATACCTTATGATCATTTGACTTGCAATTTTAATTATTCCACCTCTTAATGTTCTTCATAACATTATAAGAACATTCAACTATAATATAGGTGGTTGTGATCCTCTTAATTGTAAGAGCAAGATCAACGAAATCAAGAAAAAACAACATGTTCCCTTACTAATTCTTAGAGTTAGTCCCAAACAAGATGAGAACATAATTAAAATTGGTAAGCACTTTAGTCAAATTAGTTCAAAATTGTACAAAAAAGGTTGACCGTATATGCTCATATCCAAATATCTACTATAGTAAATTCAAATAATTGGTAAGTCTCTTCTCAAGGTACCTAGCATAACATCAACATAAAGTCTTTGGACAATAATATTAACTGTAAGTGGTACTCTTGTTGTAATGAATAAAAAACTGATAATAAATTCAAGTCAAATAACAATCTTCTTTTGGGCCAATTAGTTATTCACTTGTAAACCTTATAACTGTCACATATTTATCATTACACATGTGTAAGTGATTTGGCCAATTATTAGTCTTCCTTTACGTCAGCTAATATTCGTATGAATAAATGCACACAAATATCAAACGTTTTCATGAACAACTAAAATAAAAGAGGTCACTTTGGTGACAAGTTATTTCAATTAGCACACCTGGAATATAGGATATTTACAATCAGTTTGCAAAGAGACACCAAAACTATGTGAATTTATTTTTTAGGGTATGTATAATATATTTAGAGTGCTTTAAAACACTCCAAAAAAATGCTTTAGGTCTATATGACACTTGAAAATCTCAAAATTATAATCGTGGCACAACATGTTTTAATCATAATTGTTATAATCTTTTGCTTTATGTATGTGGTTATATTTATGACATTCCCTAAATAAACATGATATAAGGCATCATAAATAAATTACATGACAAATGTCATAGATGAACACTAGAATTAAGTGCCACATTAAGTTATATATAAATGACACTGTAAATGTCATACTAAATAACATGAATGAATGTAGTAGCTATGATGTATTTCTAAACCATATTATAGGAATATAAAATGCTACCATATCACTTTATATTTAGTTTGTTATTTGAATACTTAATTAAGGTTAGTAACCATGCAATTTGGAAAATTATAAAAACTGCAGCTCCTTTTATTTTATGATAATCGAAGCATGAAAGTGAAACATATTTTTAACGAGCATGGGTCATACATATAAAATATCTATATCTATCAAACATAAAAGCATTAAATAATAAACCATATGTCTTTTCTTATTCTAAGTACAAACATGCTGCTTCATTAAATATATTGCAACTGACGCATTTAGTGCATTTATGATAATAAATCAATTAATTTATCACCATAACAACCACATTTAATGCATTTATGATAAAAATAAATGCAATTGACTGTTATGTGGTCTAAAATGTAAATTAGTGTTGTATTAAAATTTATTTCAATAATAAAATAAACATAAACACCTTAAAAGCATATTTCTAGTTAATCAGAATTTCTGAAATAACTCAAATACAATTATATATATATATGTGTGTGTGTGTGTATGTGTGTGGGTATGTGTGTGTATTTATATATAAATTACTTAATCAAAATTTGTTTCCTCACATTACATATATATCTATCCAGATTAAATGCCACAGTAAGGTAAAATAATAATAGAACCAAATTTATATTTCTTGCATAAATGGTTCTAGATTATGTGGATATATATATCCACGCCACTAATAAACAGTAAAAAAAAGGACTATACATACCAGATCCAAAGTATTCCTCACATTAAAATTCATAACTTATTTACAAAATATATAATAATAAACATGTGGATGCTTTAACCAACATAAGTTGTTTTCAAAATTTAGAGGAATTTAGATTGTTTTTTAAAAAAATTAATCATTTCAAAATTCTGACTTATTTCATAAATAACATACATATCATTTGGATCTATATTTCTACACCAAAACAGTTTTACAAATCAATCTTTTAATTTACCATATATAGAAAAAGATTAATACTAAATCAAAACCAGAATCATCATCAAAAAATCATTGACACATAGATCAAGCAGATCCAAAACTTAAGTGGAATTTAATGACTTCTAAATGAAGTTTAATTCAGAACTTACTCATATTAAAAGAACATAAAATTTTTCCAATGCAAATAGTGATGAGTGGCTTTGATACCACTTATTAGGATTCTAATATGCTTTTGAATTGATTAATCATGAAACCCTATATCTGAATAGGTGACCTAAATTGTTTTTATTGAGAAGAAATTAGAGGAACATATATAAATTAGCGGAAGCCATACCTGAATCCATAGTTGCTGATTGAAGGAGAAGAAGAATTGGTTAGATCATTCAAATTGACACAAACCCTAGATCTATATTATTTTCGTAGACGAGATTAACAGAATAAATAGAGCTTGTGTAATTTAAAGATCATAACCCATTATTTATAGCGTTGGCATTTTCTAATTTGGCCCTTTAACAATTGCTCCAATTTCTACACATTAATACCATGACAATTATATCCTTGAGCCTTTAGCTTTAAATCAAAATTTGATTACTTTAATTAGGCTTTACACCAAAATAGCATAACACATTTATTTTACATATGTTGCCAATAAAATACCCATTCTCTTTACAATTTGATACTTATGTTTTGTGTCCGATTTGTATGCTTAGTATTATAAGTTTTATATTATGGAATATTAGTTGACATGTTATTAATTATTTTTTCCATCCATACCTTCTGTGTGAAACTTTGATCTTTGTTATATCTAAAACATACATAAAAGTCATATTTAAGGGGTAACAAGTCATATTGAATTTTCTACATAAGAGTTTCTCCATTGTATAAAGTAACATTAACATCCTCAAGTAATTCTTCTTCAGGTCTAATTTCAACTAGCGTGGTATCGAAGTTAATTTTAGTCTCTATAGAGTTTGCCTCATTAAGATTAGTAGGTCTCTCTACGACACTTGCAATAGCGTTTACTGTCTCTTTGTCATGAATCTTTAGGTCGATATCAAGTAGAATATGTTAGTGCCTTAGGCATTAGTTTTGATGACAACAACCATATGATATCATATAAAATATAGATACTAATATTTTATTACCAAGTTATATATAGTATATAGTGCAAGATATTAAACTGGTGTTGATTAAGAAGACTGTACAGTATTAAGAGTAGATTCAAGGGGCTGATATAGAGATTCAAGAGTTAGAGATTGAAGACTTGTGAGTATTGAAGATTCAAGATATCTAAATAAGTAATAGAGTCATATGTTATTGTTAAAACCTTGATAGCACTTCTTTGATCTCTGTCTCCATTTTTAAAATGGTTTTAAAATCTATTCTATGATTTTAAATGGTTTTCAAATATTCTGAATTTCAAAAATGTTTTTAAAGAATCCCTGTTTTCAAAATGATCTTTCAAAATTGCCTTCAAATGTCTAACTTTTAATTTTATTTACAAGATTATTATATTTTGAGTAATTAAGGCTTTAAGTATTTAATGTTTTAAATATACTTTTAAATCTATTATACTTTGTTATAGTTCTAGTTTTATGCTTTTTAAATGTTTATAAATATATTATAACATTTATTATGACTTTGATTTTAAATATATATTCACTTATACTTTATATATATTATTTTCAAAAAGAAAATATTTATATATTTATATATATTTCAAAATAATTTTATAAAGTTGTCTTCAGTTTTGATATGATTAAAATATGTATAAACTATGTCTAGATGATTGTACAAAGTTTCAAAATATTTTACAAAGCTTTATATTTTCAAAACAATTTTTATAAAGTGTTTTAAAAAAATACAAAGGGTATGTCGGAATATCCCTATAGTGTATGTTGACGTATAGGCCGAGTTTTTCAAAATTAAAATTTGAATGGAAGTGTTTTTTGTCATATCTCTTCATGAATGCACATAGCCGTTGTTTCTCTATAAATAGGAAGTTTTACCAATGAATGTTTTAACTAATTTCTTATTCTTTCTCTCCTGTTTTACTCTCTAGATTTCTAAAAAAAATCTAGTCAAAATATTCTCAAATCCAATTAGAATCAATTTCAAACTCTATTTATTTGATTCTCTATCAATTACTCTCTGATCCTTCTGATCTCTATCACTCAAAACAAGATCAAAGTGCTATTCAAGAGGTATAGTATCATTTATACTCAAGATCAAGAAACCGAGTCTGTAAATTCTATCAAACCATACTCTTATACTCTTGGATGTGCTTGGTGTCCCTAAATTCAAGTAGGTGTGCTTGTGTCTCGTTTGAATCAAATGGGTGTGCTTTGTGTCATGTTTGAATTCAAGTCTGTGTGCCGGTGTCCCATCCGAATCCAGTGAGTGTATCTAGAGCTCGAAAAATCGAGATTGTATTGACTTTGATATTTGAAAAGAAATATGTACAAGAAATTGTACGGGACTGAATGTAGGGTAACTTCGAACCAGTATAAAAAAACTGGTGTGATCACTCCAACTCTTTACTTCTTATTTTTACTGCATTTATATCTGTTTGTGTTTGTATATGTTGTTATCCCGCCTTTTGGCAAGGCCAGGACACCATGGAACTGACTAGAGAACAAGTATAGCTCGTCGTGGATGTCGCTGAATTTTGTCCGAGTCCAGGTTGAGCTACAATTGATAGGACATGACAAGAAAGATCGTAGAAGTCAGCATCTCAAATTTCAAGTCAGTCCGGACTCATACGCTCAAGTTATGATCGATTCAAATTGAAGGGAAAAGCCTAGATTTCGTATCCATCACTATGTGTGATTTCGTATCCATCGCTAAACTCTAGTTCGAATCGATCATTTTCGTATCGATCAACTTCGAATCCATCGAAGTACCTAGATTCGATTCGGCCTCATTCGAATCCATCGACAGATCACCTACTTCATATCGACCAACTCCCATGAGTTCGTATCGATCGGGAATGGCTGTGTTCGAATCCATCGAGTTCGAATCGATAGACTTTGTACCCCTCAGCAGATGGAGCGCTTCGTATCCATCAGCCAGTGTCTGCCTCGCATCCATCAGATCACCTTCATTCGTATCCATCGAAGGGTTCAAATTCACATCATTTGACTTAGTATCCATGGAGAAGCTACAAGACTCGTATCCATCAGAGAAAAGGTTTGTTCGTATCCATCGGCCATCGTTTGTTCTACTCCATCAGCAAGGCCTTGTTCAAATCCATCAGTGACGCTTCATTCGAGTCCACCAAGCTAGCAAGCCAAGATGACGTGTCATCCCTCGATGCGAACGTGCCGAGATATATGGAGTCGACGCGGTCGACTCGGAATGAAGACCGGATCGAGGCGAAGCATGCGCTCCATGTCATCACAGAGGTGCGTGACACCATCGAGTCGAAACCATCGGTTCGAGAGAATGGATTCGAACCAAACAGCCTGGCAAAGAACATCACTTCGTATCGACGATATCTCTCAATCCACTGATCCAAATGCCATGAAATTTTCACTGAAGGTTGCAGACACACTGAGGAGCGTCTCCACCAAATTTCAGCTCAATTGGACGTGATCTTGATCGATACGAAATGGACTCGTATCGATCACAGATCGAGGCGAAACTTCCTGAGGTTGGTCGCGCGGGCCCACTCACGTGCCAGAAAAAGTCTCCTGAGATTTGAGCGCGATCTGAGCCTCCTACGCCTATAAATAAAGCCCCAAAGCCAACAGAAAAAGGATCTTTTGATTGTCAAGCATACAGACTCTGCCGGATCGATATTTGCACCTCATTTCTGCTGTTTAATTCGAATTCCAAACTACAATTCACTATTGTTTGCTGCAATTGCTTGTAATCATTGAAAGAGAATCAATAAAATCATCAAAACTTCACAGTGGACGTAGGCGATACGCCGAACCACTCTAAATTGCTTGTCTTTGCATTTTACGTTTCTGTTTGTTGGAGTTTTTGTTAGATAATTTCTGTTTTACATTCATATTCTTCATTTTATCTCTTCAAATAACTTCCGAAGAGTGTTGTGCCCATTTTTGGTACAAACACTTTGGTGCTTTCACTGAGAAAACCAATTTTTTCTTCTGCTCTTTGGATCTGCCATCGATACCGGATTGCATAAATCCAAGAGGAAGATCCGGATATCTAGTCCGAAATCCTTCCATTCTATTCAGATTTGCTCAAAGTCTAGGAAAGGACTCCACCGCTGAAAATGATTAGCACGAGAACCGCCGCTACCGCTGCTGATCGAGAAGGCCGAGAGAGGCAGAATCTTACGCAACAGCCTTCTTCCAACCAGGACAACATTGCTCACTCAGATCCGTCAGGACCAGTCACCCGACAAGAGTTCCAAGTGTTGCTCCAGGAACTGACCCAAAGTCGGCAACAGTTGGCTGAACAATTGCGCACCAATGTCGAATTGACCAAACAACTAAACCGCCAGAGCCGTAGGATATCCAGGAGAGATAATGTTTCCCGCACATCCACTGAAAGTTCTGCCTCATCTGACTACCACCACAGGTCTACCCGTCCCCGGTTAGAAGGAAGTCACGCACAGACCGCCGGATATCAACCCGCCTTGACCGTTGGACAATTGAGGGCAGGGCCGTCGACCAGCTTTCAGACAGGGCCCTCAACACGAGGAGGCGCTGTCCCACAGTATACTACAAACAACCACGCTACCACTGCCGCGGCAGAGACGAGGGTTGACATCCGAAATCTGTCAGAACCGAACAATCAGCAGCGCGAACATACTCCTGAACCATATGTCCCAGGAGATGCTGAGCCGAGGAGGCGAAATACGGACCGTCGACAGCGCCCGGTCCAAACTCGTACTGTGGAACCCGACCACACCTCAGCTCAGCCTGCCCAGAATGTGCCAGTGTCAGACATTTCGACCATGATACGCCGATGATTCGCGAGAGTCAGGGGCTCACTAATGACGACTGGGGGGTCTCCTGCAGTCATACCCCTTCCACAGACGAGATATTGTACTCTGAACCCCCTCGGCGATTCAGAATGCCAGCTCTCCCTATGTACGAAGGGAATAGTGACCCCAATCAGCATATTTTGAAATATGAATGGTCAATGAGCGCTGCGAGAGCTGATGATGCAGTGAAATGTCGAAGTTTTCCTATCTCTTTGGGGGGAATCGCAACCATGTGGTTCACAAGGCTACCGCCCAGATCTATTTCTTCGTTCGATCAACTAGCCAAGAGGTTTGTAGAGCAGTTTCGTATGCATGTGGCTAGGCCCAAAGACGTTAAAACCTAGTCCAATGTCACTCAAGCTCATGGAGGGACGCTCAGGCGTTACTTAGAAAGGTTCAACGCAGCATGTGTTGAGATTAGTAATCCCAACGATAACTCAATCTTGATGGCTTTAACCAAAGGAATTGATCCCGATTCTGAGTTTGGGAATTGGCTAGCTGGAAAACCACCCGCATCGTTGGACCGTTTCTACTCCAAAGCCGCTCAGTTCTTACGGCAAGAGGACGCGAAACAGTCTAGGAAGCAAGACGATGTGAGGCCCAGTATTGAAGGAATACAGAGTAATGTGGCAGTTAAACAGTCCGGTGAGAGTTCCGGGAAAGTTCAACTGAACATACAGAACAAGAAAACCCAGCCGAGAGGAAACAATGGCCAAGATAAGAAAAGAGATCAGAACCGAGGCCCACGCCGTAGGGCTCAAATGTTTGACAATTACACGCCATTGCATACGTCATTGGAGAACGTATACTTACAGACTTGCAACACTGTACAGTATAAGAAGCCAGCTCCGAAACCTTCATCGGAGAGGCAAGTTCAAACAGGAAAGTTCTATAGATTCCATGAAAGCTACGGCCACAATACGAATGAGTGTCGACACTTACAGGACCTCATTGAGAAGTTGATCAGAGAGAGGAAGTTGGATCAGTTTGTTCGGGCGCCGTAGTCTGGTGGTGCGGGCCCTTCAAATCAGAACCGTCAACAAAACCAAGAAAGGCAGGAAGAACCCGCTCGCGCGGGCGGGAGATTGGTTATTAACACAATAAGTGGAGGTCCCCATCCAGCAGACAGGAGCTGGGGAGAAATGGAGTCGTATCCTAGTTCTATCAGGCATGCAGACTTCGAATGTTATAGTAATTGTGAAGATGGAAGTCCGGCTAAGCAACAGAAAATAATATCTGATGATATCGTGTTCAGGAGCCGAGACGCTGATAAGGTTGAAGCCCCTACAATCGACCCGCTAGTCATGTCTGCCCAGGTGGGTCCTGCTTGGATGAAGAGGATTCTGGTTGACAGTGGGAGCTCTGTGAATATTCTGCTTAAACGGGCTTACGACTTAATGAAAATGGAGGCAAAGGATCTGAAACCCTGTTTATCCCGAATCCATGGTTTTAATGGGAGTGCCACGATACCCATTGGAATAACTGAACTACCGGTTGAATTAGGAATTGGAGAACGCCGGAGAGTCTAGATGTTACAATTTGTTGTTTTAGAGATTGATTCACCTTATAACGCGTATTTGGGCCGACCGGCCCTTGCTGAGTTCAGGGCGGTCATCGCCCCATGGTGCTTGACTCTAAAGTTCCCCACCGATCGTGGGATTGGAGTCGTTCAAGGAGACCAGGCAACGGGAAGAGCCTACTATGTTGCTGAGCTGCGCGGGGCGCAGCGAAAGGAGAAGGGAAAGGGCGTAGAGGAATCCCTCTGCGTCCGTTCTATTGATGATTGACAATTGGTGCCTGGGCCCCGGCCCGGGCACCATGACCGATTCCTGAAAGACCTTGACCCTAGGGACAGTGAGGATAAAGACGAATCTAAGGAGATCCAAGCTTCTCCGGCCGAACTGATTGTGGACGTCCCAATCAGTGAGGATGATGATTCGAAAATGCTAAAAGTTGGGTCTCAACTGAGCAAGCAAACACAACAGGAATTGGTTGAATTTCTCCGGGCGAATCTCGACGTCTTCGCCTGGACACACTCTGACATGTGCGGGATCTCGCCGAGCATTGCAAGTCACTCCCTGAATATAGATCCGCGACATATCCCAGTGAAGCAGAAGAGGCGTGGTATGGATCCAGAGAGATCTGCCGCCCTTAAGGAGGAGGTTGATAAGTTACAATCGAATGGGTTCATTCGAGATGCCTTGTATCCAGAATGGGTGTCCAATCCCGTACTAGTTCGAAAACCGAACGGGAAATGGAGAACTTGCGTCGATTACTCTGACCTAAACAAGGCTTGTTCGAAAGATAGTTTCCCACTTCCTCGAATTGACCAGCTCGTAGATTCGACGGCCAGACATGAATTACTGTCTTTTATGGATGCTTATTCTGGCTACAATCAAATACCCATGCACTTGCCTGATCAAGAACATACCAGCTTCATGACCGATTTGGGACTCTACTGTTACAGAGTCATGCCATTTGGTCTAAAGAACGCCGGGGCTACATACCAACGCCTGGTCAACCGGATGTTCGCCAACCAGATCGGGAAGACCATGGAGGTTTACGTGGATGACATGCTAGTAAAATCTCGATTCTCCACGGATCACGTCAAAGATTTAAACTCAATGTTTTGCATTCTTCAAGAATATGGAATGAAACTTAATCCATTAAAGTGTCATTTCGGCGTCGCGTCTGGAAAGTTCCTCAGATTCATCGTCAACGCCCGAGGAATAGAAGCAAATCCCGAAAAGATATGGGCAATAAGGAACTTGCAAACCCCGAGAACCATAAAGCAAGTCCAGAGCCTCAATGGGAAAGTGGCAGCATTGAGCAAGTTCATTTCAAAGTCCACCGATAAATGCATTCCTTTTTTCGACCTAATCTGGAAGGGGAAACAAAACTTTGAATAGACCACAGAGTGTGAAGGCGCGTTCCGATCACTGGTTCAACATCTTTCCACACCTCCGATTCTGTCAAAACCAGTTGACCACGAGCAATTGTACCTCTACTTGGCAGTATCAGAACATGCGATCAGTGCTGCTCTGGTTCGGGAGGAAGACAAAGTGCAAAAACCAGTCTACTATGTTAGTAAACGGCTGACAGGAGCTGAGAGAAACTACCCAAGACTGGAGAAGCTGTCTTATTGCCTGGTCATTGCCTTAAGAAAGCTCCATCCTTACTTCCAAGCTCATCCTCTTACTGTGTACACCGATCAGCCGTTACGACAGGTCCTCACGCGGCCTGAGACGTCTGGAAGGTTACTCAAGTGGAACATTGAGCTAAGCCAATTTGATATTGTGTACGCCCCGCGGAGAGCCATTCAAGGACAAGTCCTGGCAGATTTCATAGCCGAATTTACCGTTCCGGAAAACTTGCCCGAGACCAGTGAATCCCCCGAGTACATCTGGGAGCTGTATACTGACGGTGCATCAAACGACCGGTGTTCGGGCGCTGGTGTTGTGCTTGAGACCCCCGAAGGACGATCTATATGTTACGCTTTGAAGTTCGATTTTCACGCAACTAATAATGAAGCCGAATATGAAGCACTCTTAACCGGACTAAAGTTTGCCAGAGATTTGAGGATTATCGCTGTGGAAATCTACTGTGATTCACAATTAGTTGTGTGCCAAGTGCGGGGGGAATACCAAGCAAGAGATCGAAGGCTGGCTGCTTACTTGGCCCGAGTTCAGGAAGTATTAGATCAGTTTGACTATTATGCCATTTATTATATACCACGTGAACGCAATCAAAGAGCTGATTCATTGGCAAAGTTGGCCAGCATGGGTGAAGCACAGCAAATGGGACTTGTCCCAGTCGACACTTTATCTTCCCCGAGTATTGATCAAGTAGAGACAAATTTTGTGCTTGAAACCGCTCCAAGTGGGGATTCTTGGATGACTCCATATTGAAATTACATTGAGAACGGGACGTTGCCAGAGCATAGAAACGAGAAAAGACAAATTCTGCGGAAAGCTTCATGGTTCGTCATTCAGAACGGAGTCATGTACAGGAGAGGTTATTTTGTTCCTCTCCTCCGATGTATCGCACACGATGAAATCAAACGAGTGTTACATGACGTACACGAAGGAGCATGTGGCGATCACACCGGTGGGCAAGCTCTCGCTAAGAAGATTCTCCGCTATGGGTATTACTGGCCGACAGTAAATCGAGATGCGGCAAATTATGCCAGAAAGTGTGATAGGTGTCAGAAGCATGCCCGAATTCCAAGAGCCCCGCCTACCGAAATAACTCAAATGGTCAGTCCCTGGCCATTTGCAATGTGGGGTATCGATATTATCGGTGCTTTACCCCTGGCCAAAGGTGGCGCGAAATAAGCCATTGTCGCCGTTGACTACTTTACAAAGTGGGCTGAGGCTGAGGCCCTCGCGACCATTACGACGAAGAAGGTGATAAATTTCGTGGTTCGCAACATCATCTGTCGATTTGGACTCCCGCATACCATTATCACCGATAACGGAGCCCAATTCGAAAGTTCCGAGTTCAGGAATTTCTGTCAACGGTTTCATATCCATAAAAAATTCTCGGCAGTTGCACATCCGCAGGCCAATGGTCAAGTTGAAGCTGTTAACAAAGTTATAAAATCCATCCTTAAGAAACGACTGGAAAAGGCTGGGGGCAAATGGGTTGATGAACTTCCTATGGCATTATGGGCTTATCGAACGACCCACAAGACCGCAACCGGACACACCCCATTTTCCTTATCTTATGGCTCAGAAGCTGTTATTCCAGTTGAGACGGAAGTGTTTTCCCTTCGCGTGACTTATTATGATCCGAAAACAAACGCGATATTGCTTGCTGAATCATTGGATCTGCTGGACGAAAAGCGGGAAGAGGCCGATTTGAGGGCAGCCGCCTATCGAAGTCGAGTCGCCCGGTTGTACAATACCAGAGTTCGACCACGAACTTTTCAACTCGGCGATCTCGTTCTCAAGAGAATCTATCCAGTTCCTTCACACATGAAACCAAACTGGGAGGGACCATATGTGATTGCACGAAAACTCGGAGATGGCACATTCAAGCTATCGACCGTCGACGGTCTTGATTTGCCAAGGGCCTGGAACAGCGAGAGCCTTCGTCACTACTACACATAACAGGCTTTATTTATTTCATTATGTCTTTTCATTCAGCAATTTGTTTATGCATTTCGAAATTTGAATTTTGTAATAAGGCAACTGACTTTGTCGCATTTTCTTATTTCAGCAATAAAATGCCATCTCTTCGAGCTAGAGCTGTGACTCATTGAATACAATGCGAAACATCACGACGCACGGAGAGCTAAGTCCCATCACATGGTGGGATTTATTCAAGTAGAGAATGGCTGTGATATGATCGGCCACTCGCTAAGTGAAACCCGAGCTCGGGGGTAAGCCATTACACCAATGTTGATAGGATTGACACACGACAATCCTACATTCGACTCCGTATTCCCAAAGTGCGAAACGGAGTATAAACACTCGACTCCGTATTCCCAAAGTGCGAAACGGAGTATAAACACTCGACTCCGTATTCCCAAAGTGTGAAACGGAGTATAAACACTCAACTCCATGTTCCCAAAGTGCGAAACGGAGTATAAACATTCGACTCCGTATTCCCAGAGTGCGAAACGGAGTATAAACATTCGACTCCGTATTCCCAGAGTGCGAAACGGAGTATAAACATTCGACACCGTATTCCCAGAGTGCGAAACGGAGTATAAACATTCGACTCCGTATTCCCAGAGTGCGAAACGGAGTATAAACATTCAACTCTGTATTCCCAGAGCGCGAAACGGAGTATAAACATTCAACTCCGTATTCCCAGAGTGCGAAACGGAGTACAAACATTCAACTCCGTGTTCCCAGAGAACGAAGCGGAGTATAAACATTCTGTTCCGAGATTTCCAGACTTGGCAGACGAAACAAGCAATGCTTAAACGTTAAAGTAATGCAAGTACACCGGACCGAAGTTCGAACACTGCAACATCTAAGCATAAAAGGAATTCAAGTTGAAACAAGAAGTCAAAATTTTATTTCAACTAATCAAAAACATGGGTTCATACATGAGCCTTTCCAAAAAATATTTTTACTAGCAGGGGCCAAACCCGCATCTATATACGGCCTATGAAAGAAAAAGACAACAAAAATTCCTGACTGCAAAAATGGAAAAACACATGCCTAAAGAAGACCCAATCTAATCTTTCTACTTCCTCAGCTTCTTCTTCCTCGAAGAACCACTGGAGCCACCAGTGGTCTTGCGTTTAGAGCTTCTCTCCTCAGACAGGCTTCCCTCGGACGAAGGCATGATGTCGACGTCATCCTCCGAGCTAGAACCAATGGGGATGCTTCCCACGGGAGGAGTTGGGGGAACAGGATCTGCAACCGGGGGCGGGACTGGTGCGCTGACATCAATGAGCGTGCCTCCGGGAGAAACAATCATAAGGGGAATGGGGCCCTGCGCTACCGCCCCGCCATCAAAGTTGCCACCACGCGCTGCCGCCGCCATCTCGGCGTTAATCTCAGCCAACATCGCTGCCTCTCGTTGCTCTCGAGCCTCACTACGCGCCGTAGTGGTCTGGATTGGGACATCTGAAGTAGATGAGAATCCGCCCAGGCTGAATGATAAGTCTGCGAAGGGATCACTCGGTCGGCCGAGAAGCTCGTTTATCATTTTCTCATCGAGAGAGAGTGAGCTCCCCTGCGTTGGTTCGACCGGCGCTACTGTTACAACAAAGGTCGCCTCAGAGATAATGGCCTCCGACACTTGGCATGGTTCTTGGGCTGCGGGAGGCGCAACTGGCGCAACTTCAATCACTGGACAAAGAAAGGAAATGTTTGTTAGTGTACACTTCTATACACATTCTTCAACCCAAATGTACAGGGGATTAGTTCAGAGTACCTTCCTCGGTTTGGGTCAGGGTCGTTTGAACGACTTCAGAAGAATGCTCCTCGATAGGAGATAAATATGGTCGGTCTGGATCATAAGCCGGTATGGGTTGGGAGACAATCATCGGAGTTAAGTCAGATTGGGATGACATAATAATCCCGGGACTCGCAATATGGTACTCAGCACCAGAGCTTACTCCAACTTCTTGAAACTGGGCGCCAAGCCTCTCCTTCTCGTGAGAAATCATGGAGCCATGGAGAACCTTCTTTTCGTCGTCATTGAGTATGCGGTTCTCCAGCTCAAACTCATCGATGGCTTCATCGGGGTGCCCAGACTTCTCCTCCTCAACCAGCAGGCTCCAGGCGTTGTAGAGATGCGTTGGGTAATCGTCAAGCCATGTCAAATCTCAGTGCCTTAGCACGTTGGCATTATAAGTGACAAGAAGCTCTTCTACCTCAGCCTCGATCCTGGCCTCCGCCTGCCGTACCTTCTCCTCAACCCCAGCTTCAGCTTCGCGAGCTTTTTCCATAGCCGCTTCTTTCTCCTTCCGAAGCACCACCGCCTGATCACAGGCCTCCTGCGCAGAGACATTGGCCGCATCCTTCTCCCTAGCTATTTCGGAGAACTTTGATTTCAGTTCGTTAAGCTCCTTGAGAGCGGCGTCCCTCTCGGCAGTGATGGTGGTGTTCCTATGGCCCATGTCTTCGATCGCGGTATAATGCTCCTGTTTCATCCTGGTCATGGCCGAGTTTACCTCGTCGACCTTTTTCAGAGCTTCCATCTCAGACTTGCGGGAAGACTCGGCCTCAGTATTGAGCACCTTCATGATTCGGTCTTTGTGGCCTAGCTCCTTCTCCAACTTTTCTATAACGATGCCCCGATCGAAGGCCACTTTGGATGCCTTCCTTACGGCTCTTGCCCACTCCTTGTACTGAAAGAAGATATCCGCAACATAATCATGGATAGTGTTTTCAGCTGACGGCAGAATCCTCTTCAGATGTGGGGGAAAACATAACCGTCAAAACAGATGTCGGGGAATTCCTTCCTCATCTGTGCCAGCTTAAGTGCTCCTTCCCCGGTCGAGTCAGTCACGGCCGGTGTAGTAGTTGAGGAGGTGGCTATCTCAGTACCGCGCGGGGGATCGAGCCTCGGAGCTTGAGAAGGCGGCTTGGGCCGTGAAGTTTCGGGAGGACGAGCAGTTACTACCGTGGACGGTATGGAAGTCCTCGAAGGAGGAGAGCGAGATCGGGATCGGCGCACATGTCCCATGTCCCCGTCGGACCTCTCCTGGCCAGAGTGTCCTGAGTCGTAGTCTCTCTCTCCCTCTCTCCGACGTGGCTCGTAATAACGGCGCTTGTTGCGCAGGCTGCTCAGCACGGTACCTCGTCCAGACATAGTACTTGAAAAGTAAAATATGAGAGATCAGTAGCCATTCATAATGTACAATTTACGGTTAGAAGACTGTGTAGTGCCGTGAAGAGTGTATAGACGTGTAACCCCTCGGACGAACCAGAAGTGTCGATCGCGCTAGTGGGAAGAGACTCGCTAACGTCGAATGTGTGTTGCAGTTCATCCGATCTAACGTCATGTTGTTCGGACACAATGTCCGGAATTGGAAGGTCAGCAAGCCCTTCGAATTGATTTTCAGCTTGCAGGGAGGGTGCTTCCGAGATCCTAACTCCTGAAAGGGGGCGGTGTAAAACTAAAGACTTCCGCCTCCCGGATTTGGGCTGTTTAGAGGCCACTGCCTTGCCCTTTCTCTTTTCATCGGAATCCGGGGTTGCATCACCGGGTCCGACCAACGGTTCTTCGTCGGTATGAGTTCTTTCGGAATCGGGTTCCTCAATTATTACGACCCTGGGTTTTTTCCGCTTGATTTTCTCTCTGGAGACAGTCCTTAGCGCGCCATCAAGCCTTATGCTTTGTCTCCGCCCAATCAATCCAAGGATTCTGAGGTTCCGGTCCGTCAACAACAGTTCGATATTCCTTTCTTCAGAGGGAATCTCCTGAAGAACTCGGACAATCTCTTTATAGTAACCGCCTTCAGGTCGCTGGATTGTTGCTGAAAGAAAAGGAGTAGGAAATATGAGTTTAATTTCGTTCAGAAAATTGCCCTGACAAATTACTTGGGAAAGAGACAATACTCACGTCTGAACAGCCATCTTCTGCCCCGGAGGACATCGGACGTAGAACCACTCCGACTTGAAGTAGCTCAGCCTAGTCCATGACCCCGTGACCACTTGACAGTTTCTGACAGACTCCAAGAATGTAAAAGATGGACTGTCGGTTCGGCTTTTGAAGTTGAATAGGTATCTTATTTAAGTCATGCAAGGAGGTCGATAGAGATACTCCATAAATACGATGAACAAACTATTGAGTGAAGCATATCCATTAGGGTGTAACTGAGACGGAGCAATATCCAGGTAAGCCAACACTTCTCTTACATAGTCGTTGAATGGAGGAAGTGTCCCGGCTGCGCATGCATGTCGGTTAAAAGCGGTATATCCCTCCCGGGGATTATGCGGTCTGTCATCCGGCCCCGACAACATTACATCGTCCAACGATAGGCCGTGCCTTAAGCATATTCTCCGTAGCGTATCTTCGGAGATATTGGACGGAACAGAGTCCGGTGGACTATTTATGAAAGATGCGTCAGGTAACTCATCCGGGGCTGGACCGATGACTTCGGCCTCGATGTCCGGTATTACAAGTCTGGTAGGGGTCGAATGCTGAGTTTCTTGCTGCTGCGAACTTGACGGTTCCATAACTAGCTAACTCACGAGAAACCATCATTAGACGATAAAAAGCCCGTGCATTCCCCAGTGTAGAGTGTATGAATGAATCGTGCAGTGCAAGTGTTGCGCGTGATTTAAGCAAATTCTGCAGAATTAAAGGAAATATGCAAACGACAAGGTTTCAAGGTCCGATAGGAATGACCGTCATCGCTGACCGTCACCACCATTTATCAAGATAGTGGAAATCGATTCGAGTTAAAGTCTGTAATCACGTTGTTGGGTTACAGTTCCATCAACGAGCTTCAAAAGGCAGTCAAATATGCAATCCTGTGATCAAGTTCAATTATGCAAGGCAGAAGCTCGTCGGAGTCAAGTGTCAAAACATGCAAGAGTTCGCTAAGTTCGTCAAATTTCAGTATGGAGTCGATCGTAGTTTAGATTCGAATCGAGTCAGGCGCAATATTTTTCGTATCGACCCCGTTCGAATCGATACTTTCGTATCGATCAAGGACGTATCGATGCTTTTCGAATCGATGGGTTTCGAATCGATAACATGACCGGAGGAGTGGATTTCGGATCGATCAGAAAAGCTTACTTCGTATCGACCAAGGGTTAACAACTTCGTATCGACTAAATCCACTGGTTTCGTATCGACCTAAAACTGTTGGTTTTGTGTCGATCATTCCTGGTCTTCGCATCGGTCGTGAAAGGTATAATCTCGTATCGATCGTATGGGCCAAGTACTTACATCGGTCATTTCAGATCGACACGAGCCCCAACCATCCTCAATCGATGCAAATCTTTCATTAACTTTTCAATCGATACGGAGTCGTATAATCTTGATCGATTCGAATCCTCCTACCCTGAATTGACACAAAATAGAGGTGAAGCAATTCTTCTACTCTTCCTTCTCTAATCAACACGAACATCGCCATGGCCATCCTCGACCAAGCTATGGCCCAGATCTGGCCTTGGCGCCGCCAAAGTTGATAATCAGCAAGAGTATGATGGATCTGAGATTCGAACCTCGTCGCTTGAGTTTAGTCGTGATTGGCTAATTACCTGAATTAAAATTGGGATTCGATGGATTAAAGAACGACGTTTGATCGATTCGAAGACGAAGCGCAGTTCTCCTTTTACCAATCTCCTAGATCGATGCGAAAGCGAAAGTCAACAGTAAAAGTGAAAAGTAAAAAAGTGAAAGTGGGATAAGTCCCAGGTATTTATATGAGGCGTAGAGGAAGATTGGGCCGTTTCGTCTCCCAGTCATTTTGACCGGTCACAACCAGTCCAGCAAATGCCAGTTTCGAATCCAAGGGACTCTGCCTCCATTGAAGCCAAATCGACAACAGGATCCATCGATACGAGGCGTTGTGATACTAATCGATTCGAAAATAACAATTTTTCAACAATCGACTCTTGAACAATGCAGACCTATCGATGCGAACGTCGATTTCGTATCCATCAAACAACGTATCGATACGCACGCTCGTTTCGAGTCCACCAGACTTCATCGATTCGTAGCGCATAGGAGAGCCACTTGAAGACGATGGATCGGTTCGAACGCTCTCTTCGAATTCATCAAGCTGTGCATTCATCGAGGCGAAATGTTCACCAGACTCCATCGATTCGAAGCATCCGTTTTGTGAGCCATCGATTCACAACAGGTCAGGTTTATCGATACGAACTCGATATTCATGTCTGTTAGAATCCATCGATACGAAGGAATACATCCTAACTTTTTACCATGGCGCCATGAGAGAATCAATACAAGAGGGTGGTTAAAAGCGACCATCAGATGTCGTTTCAATTCAAATTTCAAATAGGTTCAGGAGAGAATCAATGCGAAATTCAACAACGACCTAAACTAACGACGAGTTGCAAACTTGCAGCTTTTCAAAGCACGTCATGTTTTCACAAAACGTACTTTGGGGGGCAAATGTTATCCCGCCTTTTGGCAAGGCCAGGACACCAAGGATCTGACTAGAGAACAAGTATAGCTCGTCGTGGATGTCGTTGAATTTTGTCCGAGTCCAGGTTGAGCTACAATTGATAGGACATGACAAGAAAGATCGTAGAAGTCAGCATCTCAAATTTCAAGTCAGTCCGGACTCATACGCTCAAGTTATGATCGATTCAAATTGAAGGGAAAAGCCCAGATTTCGTATCCATCACTATGTGTGATTTCGTATCTATCGCTAAACTCTAGTTCGAATCGATCATTTTCGTATCGATCAACTTCGAATCCATCGAAGTACCTAGATTCGATTCGGCCTCATTCGAATCCATCGGCAGATCTCCTACTTCATATCGACCAACTCCCATGAGTTCGTACCGATCGGGAACAGCTGTGTTCGAATCCATCGAGTTCGAATCGATGGACTTCGTACCCCTCAGCAGATGGAGCACTTCGTATCCATCAGCCAGTGTCTACTTCGCATCCATCAGATCACCTTCATTCGTATCCATCGAAGGGTTCAAATTCACATCATTTGACTTCGTATCCATGGAGAATCTACAAGACTCGTATCCATTAGAGAAAAGGTTTGTTCGTATCCATCGGCCATCGTTTGTTCGACTCCATCAGCAAGGCCTTGTTCGAATCCATCAGTGACACTTCATTCGAGTCCACCAAGCCAGCAAGCCAAGATGATGTGTCATCCCTCGATGCGAACGTGCCGAGATATATGGAGTTGATGCGGTCGACTCGGAATGAAGACTGGATCGAGGCGAAGCGTGCGCTCCATGTCATCACAGAGGCGCGTGACACCATCGAGTCGAAACCATCGGTTCGAGAGAATGGATTCGAACCAAACAGCCTGGCAAAGAACATCACTTCGTATCGACGATATCTCTCAATCCACTGATCCAAATGCCATGAAATTTTCACTGAAGGTTGCAGACACACTGAGGAGCGTCTCTACCAAATTTCAGCTCAATTGGACGTGATCTTGATCGATACGAAATGGACTCGTATTGATCACAAATCGAGGCGAAACTTCCTGAGGTTGGTCGCACGGGCCCACTCACGTGCCAAAAAAAGTCTCCCGAGATTTGAGTGCGATCTGAGCCTCCTACGCCTATAAATAGAGCCCAGAGCCAACAGAAAAAGGATCTTTTGATTCTCAAGCGTCCAGACTCTGCCGGATCGATATTTGCACCTCATTTCTGCTGTTTAATTCGAATTCCAAACTACAATTCACTGTTGTTTGCTGCAATTGCTTGTAATCATTGAAAGAGAATCAATAAAATCATCAAAACTTCATAGTGGACGTAGGCGATACTCCGAACCACTCTAAATTGCTTGTCTTTGCATTTTACGTTTCTGTTTGTTGGAGTTTTTGTTAGATAATTTCTGTTTTACATTCATATTCTTCATTTTATCTCTTCAAATAACTTCCGAAGAGTGTTGTGCCCATTTTTGGTACAAACATATGTGATTGTTGATTCTACATTGTTTAATTATAATCTTAAAAGAATTCAAAAAATAAAAAAATCACAAAAATCAGTAAAGACTATTCACCCCCTTCAGTGTTAAATTAGCCTTAAGATCCATCTTCCGCAAACTAACATTTGGTATCAGAGCATTGATTTTCAAAATAATCATAATTTTGATTTTTAAAATTTCTAAATGGGTAACAACACTGTTAGTAATATTGTTAGTAAAACTGTTAGTTCACTTGTTAGTAACTCTTTTGTTGAAGGACAATCTACTGTTGGACCCCTACTTTTTAATGGTAGTAATTATACATATCGGTCATGTAGAATGATTTTTTTTACAGTTAATTGGTCTAGACGTTTTGAATATCACCCAGAATGAGTATACTGAGCCCCAGACTAACTTTTTAAAATGGACTGCTGATCAAAAGGCAATTGCCAAAGTAATTCTAAAGCCATGAATATTTTGTTTTGTTCATTAGATTGGAATAAATTTAATAGAGTGTCTGTTTTTAGGTCTGCATATGGAATATGGAGAAAACTACAAGTTATACATGAGGGCACTAGTAAAGTCAAATAAATCAAAATTTCTATGTTAACTAATTAGTTCCAACTATTTAAAATGAGTCCATGGGAATCCATTTCTGATATGTATAGTAGATTTCAAGACATAGAACATCCATTAATTGCATTGGGTAAAAGTTTTTTGAAGAAAATCAAGTTAGAAAAATCCTCAATTCACTTACTCCTAAATGAGACCAATAGACTCTTGTGATTGAAGAGGCTAATGACATTAGCACTCTAAAAATTGAGGTGTTAATTGGCAATTTAATGTCATTTGAAGCATAAATGCGGGGCAGGAGAGAAAGCAAGGCAATAGAAAAGAAACCATCGCTTTCAATGCCACAGTAGATGATCTGGATTCTGACAACGATAATGATGAGTAAATTACCTTTATGACCAAAAATTTCAGAAAATTTTTGAAATACAGAAAGATGAATAATCTTAGGAAAAATGATAACAAAAATCCAGGAGGTGGAAATGCTGTTAGATGTTTTAACTGTAATGAACTTGACCATATGCAAAGAGACTGTCCACATCCGAAGAAACCAAAAAACTCACCAAATATTGATTTGTTCAGAAAATGAAGAAGGGCTTACACTACAACACTAAAAAATTCAAATAGTTCCTCAAGTGTTAATGAATCAGATATGGAAAATGCAAATATGTGCTTCACAACAATTATAAATTTAGAAAAGTCCGAAGAAATGGATCAAAAATAGGTACATATTTAAAATTAAATTTTGAATATTTTCTCATGAATTTTTTGATTGCTTTTGATTGTTAGGAATAATCTATAGATTAATAATAAACTGAATGAATGTAGTATGTGTGTGTATGTAATAAATTTTTATAAAATTTATTTTTATAAGAATAAAATATTGAATAAAATAATATACAATATATATTTAAAATACTTTTTAAATTATTTACTAAATATACAAATTAGTAATAATTTTAAGATAATTATATATATAAACAAATATGAATATTTAGTTATTTCCATTTTTGAAAATTGCGGGCTTTACGTCAACATATCCCTTAGCCATATGTCGACATACCCACTCAAATTCAGAATTTCAATTTCCATTTCAAATTCAAAATTTGAAATTTCCTCCACCTGTTCACCAACCT
Organism: Allium fistulosum; assembly: GCA_030737815.1. Lineage (NCBI taxonomy): Eukaryota > Viridiplantae > Streptophyta > Magnoliopsida > Asparagales > Amaryllidaceae > Allium > Allium fistulosum. The sequence continues at coordinate 903,220,104 of CM060905.1, forward strand.
CAATGTCCTGAAAAGGTGTCTCTAAACTGGAGGACATGTCCATTGATTCTCTATTTAATTATACTCTCCATCCATTTACTTCACTATCATTTTCAAAATTTAAAATTTCATTAACTCTCTTATCTCTTCAGACTACAATGGCTTCCTCTAGCAACGCTCCATCAACCATGAAGCTTTCTAAGAAAACAAAAGGCTATCTTTTCATGACTAAGAAGCCATACAAGCCTATACAGAATATACCTCTTTTGAAAAAGTCTCTTCCGAAAGATTCCCATTTTCGACGGCTTTCCTACTTATGATCTTTATAATCTTTGTGTGCAAAATGAAATTCTTGGGTTAATTGATGCTTTCCAAAATGATTTCATATATTTTCCAAATTTAGTAAAACTGTTCTATTCGAATTCGGAAGGAAATTTTTATAAAGGGAAAGAAACTAAAGTTTGGAGTAGTGTCAAAGGTACTTAAATTGTTTTAAATTGTGAAATTTTAGGTAATATTCTCGATTGCAAATATAGTGGAATGGACCTTTCAAATTTTGAAATTGATATTCAAAATCGTGAAGTTTTCATGATATTTTTGAAAGTGATGATGGTTTTGAGTTCAAAAACAAAAAATTGCACCCTAAAGCAAGAATTTTAAGTCTTCTTTTGCAACAAAGCATAACTTGGAGAATGGAATATTATAATAACCTGACTCAAAAAGTTTTCAAAGCACTTTTTGCAATTTATAGTCATTATGACATAAATTGGTCACATGTTATTTTGGATGAATTCTTTCCTAAAAATCTCCCTAGGCATGGGGACACACTCTTTCATGATGTGTATCTTACTAGAGTATTCACATATTATGGTGTTGACATAAAAGGAGAGGAAACCATTCCTCGAAAACTTGTCGATAAGGCCAACATCTCTCTCATGCAACTTTCATTCAAATTCGAGCCTTATGAAACGCTCGTGGAAAAGGTATAAAGATTGGATTGGGAAGAGGTGCATGAAATAAGAGAAGAGGAGGAAGAGGAAGGATAAGAAATGAAAGTGGAGGAGGAGGAGGAGGAGCAAGAAGAGGAGGAGGATACTTCTTTGGAAAGTATCGAAATGTTATCTTATCCATCCAACAAAGATCTTCTCAATAATCTAGAGAAGATTATTTACAATCAAAAGAAACTTAAGAGATCATTTTCTAAGAAATTCACTCCTCTTTCCAAAAAAATAGACAAGTACTTTTGAATGATCATTCGAAAGATTAGTAGAGAAGCTTCATCTTCATCTACTTCTTCACAGCTGTATTTTCTTTTGTTTTTCTAGTTTTTAGTTTCAATTACCTTAGTTTTAATCCATGTATCTTTATGTTTATCTTTGAAATTCTATGCACTCATCTATTATCATAAATGAAATCATATTCCTTGTTGTTATATAGTGTTATTAGTCTTTGGAAATCCATAAAAGTACAATAATTTAGGCTAAATACAAAACATAGCAAGTTAATTATTTTTGCAAAAATTGGCACGTATGTCGACATATGTGTACCCTATATGTCAAAGTATAATGGGCAGAAACCAAAAATTTTAAAAATTCAAAAATAAAATAACTACCAAACATCTATTCATTTCAAATGAATTCCCACCCCTATATAAACCTATTTATTCCAGAAAACATCATTTCTATTATATTTCTCCTCCCTTTTCATTTATAAACTTATCTTTTCAATAATGGCTTCTCCATACTAGAAACTGTGTGAAAATCTTGAACAAACTCTACAATCATTCTAGAATATCCTTATTTTTATCCTTAGAAATCAAAGACATTGAGAATTGAGTCAAATGAAGTCGATAAAAGAATAAGAAAAGCATTTTGACGCGATTCGGTCGATGATTTCCTCCCTTATCAAAGATGAACCAACCAAAGATCCAGATTGTACTTACTAAGACAACGAAGATTGGAATGCAATCAAAGTAGATCCAATCTTCGGTTCCGATGGTTGGGTAGAAGTTCTAGGGAAGTTTAAAATACTTGGTTTGTTTTATCAAGATTTTATAATAAAATATTATACTAGAACAACACATATGGATTGGTGTGAATTGATTTATTTCAGATTATTTGTGGTTTGGCTAGACTTTGGTTTAATTTATGTTTGTATTAGATTAAATCAAAAGTGTGTTTGTATTGACTTGGATTGGTTTGAATAAATTTATGTATTGGATCAAAGTAATTAATAAAATTGGTTTTTGATATTACTTCTTATTTACATATCAATCTTTTATATTATCCTTATCCCTTTTTATATATCATATAATACCTTAGTTAGGGGGAGTTTTGATTATATTTTTGTTGATGACAAAGGGGGAGAAATATATAAAATATCCAAGCATAGATTAAAGTGGAGTTTTTCAACTCGAGGGGGGGGAGGGGTTATATCATATTTTATAAACATAGTTGTCATCATAAAAAAGAAGGAGATTATTAGTACCTTAGGCATTAGTTTTGATGACAACAACCATATGACATCATATAAAATATAGACACTAATGTTTTTTATCAAGTTATATATAGTATATACCGCAGGATATTAGACGGGTGTTGATTAAGAAGACTGTACAGTATCAAGAGTAGATTCAAGAGGCTAATATAGAGATTCAAGATTTAGAGATTCTATATATCCAGATAAGTTATAGAGTCATTGATTATTGTTAAAACCCCAATAGCATTTCTTTGATCTCTTTCTTTATTTTTCAAAAAGGTTTTTAAATATATTCTCTAATTTTAAATGGTTTTCGAATATTCTAAATTTCAAAAATGTTTTTAAAGAATCCCTATTTCCAAAATGATCTTTCAAAATGGCCTTCAAATGATTTCTAACTTTTAGCTTTATTTAGAAGATTATAATATTTTGAATAATTAAGTTTTTAAGTATTTTATATTTTATATATACTTTTAAACCTATTATACTTTGTTATAGTTTTAGTTTTATGCTTCCTAAATGTTTATTGGTATATTATAACATTTATTATAACTTTGATTTTAAATATATATTCACTTATACTTTATATACATTATTTTTAGAAGGAGATTCATATTTAAAACCTTTATAGATTTAAAAATATTCATAATAATTTTATGAAGTTTTCTTAAATTTTGATATAATTAGAATATGTATAAATTATGTTTAGATGATTGTACAAAGTTTCAAAATATTTTACAAAGCTTTATATTTTCAAAACAAATTTTATAAAGTGTTTTTCAAAAATACAAAAGGGTATGTCGACATGTCCCTATAGTATATGTAGACATATAGGCCGAATTTTTCAAAATTCAAATTTGAATAGAAGTATCTTTTCACCATATCTCTTCACGAATGGATGTGACCATCGTTTCTCTATAAATAGAAGATTTTACCAATGAATTTTTTAACTAATTTCTCATTCTTTCTCTCATCTTTTACTCTCTTGATTTCTAAAAGAAAATCTACTCAAAATGCTCTCAAATTCAATTAGAATCAGATTCAAACTCTATTGATTTGATTCTTTATCAATTACTCTCCGATATCTCTCATCTCTATCACTCAAAACAAGATCAAAGTGCTATTCAAGAGGTTATAGGATCATTTGTACTCAAGATTATAAAACTGAATCTATAAATTCTATCAAATCATACTCTTAGGTGTGCTTGGTGTCCTTGAAATCCAAGTGGGTGTGCTTGTGTCCCGTTTGAATCTAATGGGTATGCTTGTTGTCCTGTTTGAATCCTAGAGGGTGTGCTGGTGTCCCGTCCGAATTCGATGAGTGTATCTAGAGCTTGAAAAATCTAGAGGGTGTGTCTCATAGCCTTGAAATTGGAATTGCACTAAATTTGATATTTGAAAATAAATATGTATAGGAAATTGTACGGGACTGGATGAGGGAACTCCAAACCAATATAAAAATTCTAGTGTAATCTCTCCACCCCTTTACTTTTTACTTTTAATGCATTTATATCCGTCTATGTTTGTATCTGTGATTGTCGATTCTGCATTATTTAATTATAATCTTAAAATAATTTAAAAAGATTCATCGAATTCAGTAAACACTATTCAACCCCCTATAGTGTTAAATTAGCCTTAAGATCAATCTTCTGCAAACTAACAGAATAATCCACACATAGATAGATGTTTTTTATATAGCAAGCGTGGTATTTTATTTAAGTAGAGCACTCATTTTGATTTCTTAGGGATTCGAACCCATGACCTTTAGTAGAGCCCCATACCACTAATTAGTTGAGCTAGTGGTCCTTGACTAAAAACAGATAGATGTGAAAAGATCTCTGTCTAGTTACATGTTCTCGAGCCAATATTTTCATTATTACTATTCTACCATCAAAGAAATAAGGTCTGATCTTTAAAACATTCTGACAATCAACCTCTTTATCAAATTTAATCAAGAAAAAATCCATTAGCATGAGAGTAGATCTCAAAATCACCATTTATTGTTTATATATGATTTAAAATGCATGTAGTAGGGCTTGATTACAAAAACATATTGTAACAACCTATATTTTTCAAATGTCTAAAGATTTGGTAGTTAATTTAAATATTAATCAATTTAATCAAACGTCTGAAAAACTAACTTTTGAAGATTAATGAATTAGGACCCAAGTCCTCTTCGTTGAGTCTGAAATATTCATTCAGGAGAGTATTGAGTATAAACATCGATAAGTTTGATGTTACATTATTTTCACGATATATTTGTAGCTATACATATTGTATAGATATATTTGCAGTCGTGCCCAGTGGAATCTTGACCATTAGTTCATGTTTCTAGAAAGTGAAAAACAATACGAGTTATACTTTTGAAGAATTTCTAGAATTGTACGATCCTATGGAAAGTACGACTTCGAAAATGCATGAAAATAGCATTCTGAGGCTCTATCACCAATGATGTGATATTATATACCATTGCGAAGAGAAAAATGAGACGAAGCATGACGTTGAAGAATCCTCATGATACAACACTCCTTCAAGTCACACAAGCTCGAAATATGAATGGTATTTTTAAGTAAATCAAATAAAAATATTTTAATCTCAGTTTTATTTTCTCCAATGTAAATGCTCCTCCCTATTACCTTTCCAGAGCAGTTTTTCAAAATTAAATTCTCCTTCTCTATCACTTTTCGATCAACCTAGAGCATGAGGGGTCGAACTAGAGTTAAAATTTATGGAGAGTCTCAAAACAAAGAGAATAGTATGATTTTTATGGCATATGGTCATCTCTTGTGATCTACGTCAAAAAGAGGAGGAGAATAGGTTTGGTCTAGGTTACGTTGGAGGGGAAGGGTGATGGTCTGCATGTCTTAGTTAGGCGAGAAGCACGGTGGTGGTCGTGATAACCAAAGGTGGTCATAGACGAGGAGAGGTGGCGGTCAAAGTGTGGTCAAGGGTTTAGGGGAAGTTGGTAACGTTGGGTCAAGGGCGAAGAGGTTTAGTGTGGTAGGTTGTGATTGAGGAGGTAAACGAGGTGGTAGTGGATAACCGTGCTTCAATGGCCCTTGACATCGATAGCGGCGGTGAGAAAGTTCGGTTATGGGTTGACCTAAAGTAGGAGATTTATTATGAGGAGTTTTAAGGAATTAATTTAATTAACCAGTAATTAATAATGTTAATTAATTTATAAGTTAATTTATATAAATCATATCTTATAAAATTCGTATCTTTTGCATACGAGGTCCAATGGAGACGCAGTTTTCACGACCATATCGAGATTTTCTATAACATGACGTTGTTCTTGTTGGGGTTTAGACTATTGTGAAATATGACTAAGGTGAGTGAGAATATTCTTTATATTTTACATATGTGTATAAATCTCCATACTCACCTATAATGCATTATAAGATCATGATAGACAAAATGATATATATATATATTTACATATATATATATATATATATTTACACATATATATATATATATTTACATATATATACATACATATATATATATATTACATATAGATATATTTGGGTTGTATGGATCAATCAGACATAGGCAAGTTGTTTGGGATCCAAGGTAGATGTCGAATACATATTTGGATATGTATGCTTATTCCCCTATTGATGATTGGTTGAATTACTTCTATTATCGAATGCGTGTATTGTTGTTGATATTGAAATGACGGACTTATTGCTTTGGTTGTTGGTTACCTGTATATGTTTATATGCACGATACGAGTGTATTAGTTTCATATAGTTGGACTGGTTATTATACGCCCACACACATGTATGTAGTTTATGGTATTTATATATATTTATTGATACAAAGTTTAAGTGTTTATATATAATTTCAATATGTCCAACGGGGCAACTGGAATGTGTATTTTCTGTATGCCCAAATTGGGGGCAACCAGAATGTGCATAAGAACTATTATGTATTTATTGTTATGCGGTTTAAGTGATTTATATATTGTTTTAGTATGCTTGACATAGGACTACAGACTGGTGCACAAAATATATTATATACATTTATAGATGCAGGTTTAAGAACTTTTATATGTAGTTTCGGTGTGTCTAACTTAGGACTACAATTATTGCATGGGATACTATATGTGTGTATAGATATAAGCATAAACATAAATATATATGTATGTAGATGTATAGTTTTGGTAAACCTGAATCGTGGCTACTAATTTATGCAAGAAACTTCAAGAAAGGGTCGATGACTTACATGGGAACATATGACAATTTAGTGTCGTGTATACGTGTAGGGAAATGTGTACGTGGATATGTGTTGTTACATATGGCTTCAATTTTCAGTTATAGACGACCTGGGGGATAGGACGCTAGTGAGTGAATCCATTGCATCATAAAGAAGGCATGGCCTACCTATGAGATCCCGAAGCTTGGGTGGAGAGAGAGTGGGATGCCTTTCTACAGTATGTCATATACTGCTCATAATATTGGGTGTTGAGACGAGACTTACATAGGTTAAGGATGACTCGGAGTTAATGGTCGAGATGGCTCTAAAGTATTCTCTATGGTGGCTGATGGCAATTTATCACAAGAGTATCAGTTCCAACTATTCAAACAACATAAACTTATGATATTACTCACATATGATTTATGTGAGGGTTTTGGGTATAGACATGGTTGGATATATAACATTGTTACATCATTATATTTTCTTTGCATTACGAGTTCGATCAGGATTGAGAGATCTACGAAATCATTGCTTATGGAGTGTAACATTACCCTTACACTTGTTTGTCATGTTATTAGTAGTATAGCTTGTTATAGCATGTACTTTTTTAATTATAGAATCACTATCATGTATCTAAACTTGTTGGTGTTTGGAGAGTGCTGGGCGAGGTATGATTAGTATTGCCTATAAATGCTTACTTACATCTATTAAATGTATATAGGTTACATATATACATAATACTTAGGGGTGATCCCATCACCAAACTTTTGTTTCACCATTGTTTTCTTTATTTTTCCTTTTTTTGATAATTTTTGGCTACTCTAACTAGTAGGTCTGAAGTCGGGTATTTGGGGACATGTTAGCATGATAGCTATCTCTTTGGGAGCTTAGATACTGTGATCTTCAAGGCCATGATCTTAAGTTGTATGTATATTGTTTTATACACTTTAGACATTATTTGTATATGAGGCTATGTACTTTATTCGATGTATTATTCAGCACTCAACCTATATTGAGACGATGTTTACAATTATATTGTTATATCAATTTTATTCTCATACTATACCTGATATAGAATGTCTCTCGTATTTTATTTGCATATGTATTTGTTGGTATAATGTATACTATTATTCTGCTATTAGGTTATATCGATATACCAGGTGAAATAGTTTTGCTTTAAATTTACCTCGACGATCTGTCACTTACGTTATTCAAAATCATATGTGGCTGTTTAGTATTGATTCAGGGTATCATAAATGGTGGGTTATTATGTTTGGTATCAGAGTTTATGTTGCTCGATTAGGTAATTAGTGGACCGAGTAAGACTATAATGTCCTATGGGTATTTGAGTGAACGAATAGAACCAATTGTAGACATGGTTCCTTAAGGAGTGCCATATGGATACTTGAGAAGGCAAAGTACACATAGTTTGTGTGGTCACTTAAGAGATGGATAATCTATGATGGACGGAACATTGAGAGAATTTACTTTTATTTTATTATACTTTTGTTATATAATATATGCATGCATCCATTACACTATCCCCAGTTACTCTTAGGCGTTGCTAGTAGTCTTCCATGACATATAACAATTTAGAGTCGGAGGGCACGAGTTGTAATGTGGTAGTAAAAGATTGAAGTTGAGGAATTAAGTGTCGTACTACCTATACCAAAAGCTCGCTTTCTAAAGTTAAGCAAGAAGCCTCTCGAGTCCTTATAGTTAGCCTGTTGTAGGGTAGAGCCTTTTGGTTTTACTCAGGCTAGCCTGAGAACTTTTGATCGTATCCTTAGACATTGGGGCTAGGACGAGATGTAGAGAGGAGGTGAGTGTTGAAATGACTTTTAGTGAGGATCGAATTAGTAGGACTCTATTGAAGAGGGACGCCTAGTGGTGTTGAATCCTATGAGGGATCGACCAATCTTAGTACGGTTTCTCTAAGATGAAGTTAATTAATATCGACTTTGGTTCAATGAGAGTTGTGGTTGTTTTCGACTTTTATTATTTTTATCGTCAAGTGGAACATGGGTAGAGGGACAATGGATGCAATTAATGATGGTGTTAGAGGATTTGAGTAAACAACATGGAGAGTTAGCGGTATAGATTTGTGTGACTATAGACTTTGAGCCGTTTAGGCACGAGAAGGCACATGGATGAATAAGTCCAGTTCGGAATATGAATGGTTACTAGTGTTTTTATATAGGAGGCGTTACCCCTTCGGGGAAGGATTCATGGTACATTCCGCTTATGGGATCTTTAAGAGTATATCTTCTTATAGAAGGACCTTCATCAATGATAACCAAGGTGATTCATATTCCTTGCTTTCCATGACTTTGTTATTTTCCACTTTGATTGGGGAAATCAAAATCTCAATCACACTTAGCTTAGGCATGTTACGTTTGGTTCGGGGTTCATTTAGCGATTGAGGTTTAGAAAATAGTTATGTACGATTCTTACCCATAATAGGAACTTAAGCCAAAAGTGCTAGCATACTTGAAAGGGAGATGGTGTGAGTTTTAGCTGGGAGGCTAAAGTAAAGCGACCTAGTGATAACTGAATCGGTATGGTAGCATTTAGAGGGTTGTTAAGTTCTGTAGTTCGTGCCATGGAGTCATGATAGTTATTTTTGACACAGTCCCATGACAGTATATCAAACTAGATTTGTCGTCCATTTGGAGACCATTTTGATTTCTGGGCTTTAGGTTGCGTTGACGTTAGAGTACTTCCATTCATAATTAATTCACTAGTGCTCATATTGAACGAGATTGGTCAAAGAAGTGTAAACTAGAATACCAAGTAACGTTTGTCAATTTCTCAATATGAAGTAATTAAGTGAGTAGGTGACTTCCAAGTTGAACGACAGTCACTTTTATATTATGGGGTGCTGATTTGAATTGTCAGACCATAGGTTATGAGTTTATTTAAGTTGTTTCTGGAGAACACACTACAACAAAAATACCATATTACAACGCCCTTTTTACAACGGGCATTGACTGCCCGTTGTAATAGAATGCTATTACCATATTACTACATCATATTGTAGTAGATAGGACTCTGACTTTAGTGCTGGATGGTTCCTAGGAACCGATGCATAAAAGTTAGTGGTCTACCCTTATGATGGTAACTGTATGAGAAGAGCAACCAAAGGCAATTCTCGCAAATTAGGATTTGTTGGAAAATATAATTAGTTAAGCTTAAGGGTAGTTCGAAAGAGGACTTCTCAATTTGTTTTGTGTTGATTTGGATAATCTTCTAAGTGGTTATCTAATGCTTGATTAGATGAGCGTTGTGATACACTTGGTAAATTCTCATTATTATCAGTGCAGTCGTAATGGGTTCAAACTCAATTAAGCCTTAAGAATTTTTTGCAATTGAATTAACAAGTTAGTATTTGAACTTCCTTCTTGAAAAATTTGTTCAATTAGGAAGGATAGGAGAGTTGATGTAAGAATTGTTGGATTTATCCCATAATTGTAAGAGTCAGTCACCTAAAATATCGAGTCAACTTACCTTTTGGATAACAGACGTGATTTGTCTTGCATATATTTCGCATATGAGTTGTTTCAGGACTTAGGCCTTGTGGCAAGTCCAAATAGACTCTTTAACAAAGGTGAGCTATGATTTGTTGTTGTGGCTTGTCATTGATTGTTGGTTTGTTGTTGTGGCTTTTTCATTGATTTTTGTTTTGTTGTTGTAGCTTGTTTGATGATTGTTGTTTTGTTGCTATGGCTGGTTCATTGATTGTCGTTTTTGTTATTGTTATGTCTTGTCTATCGACTGTTTATATGATTGCAGTTTAGTTGTTCGCTTGGTTGTTGCTTACTTTTTTGTTGTTGTTTATTCGTTTTTTATGGTTGCTCGTTATTTGTTTGTTTTTTGTTTAAGTGGTGAATTGACGAATAAGTTAATGATAAAGAAACCATATACAAGTGGCTTGTCTAGTTGAAGCTAAAAACATGTAACTAAAAACTTTAGTAAGCATTAAATTGATTTTTGATGGAAACAGGTTTTAAATATGTATGTACTAAATAGGATATTTTGGAGATATGTAAATTGATTCATTTAGATAAGAGTAATTTATTTATGAAAGAAGGAGATTTTTAAAGAAGTTTGATAGAAGGTTGATTTTTGTTGGTAATACACATGGGAAAGTATATGCAAAAAATGAAGTTATTTAAAGATATAAGAAAGAATCATGTTTTTTTGCCTTTAAACCATGTATAAAGGAATTATGAAAATTTATGTTTACATATTGGAATATTTGGTAAATAGAAATGAAGAAGAATACCGTTTTGATACATGTCTGAAGTTAAAGTGTTTGTAAATAAATATGGAGGAAAATATTTATTTTGATGCATACCAAGGCTTAATTTAATAAATCAACAGGGATTTTTTTATAAAAAAAGCATATCATATTACATGTAAATATGTGTGAACATGTATATGTATATGGGTATTGTTGGAGCTGGACCAGCACACAGTGGGGGTATATGGGTAAATTTAAAAAAATTATTTCATTTTGGATCTTATTGGGCCAATGAAGTCTAAATTTAGTTAGATCTTATCTAATTTATTTTTAAATAAAAGAAATATTTTTTAAAATTTATAATAAAGTATTATTAAATTAATATTATGGTTAATATATATAGTATAATATGTGTATCGTATGCACATATGTGTGTACGTGCATAAGCAACAAAAAATGGTACATGGTATAACATGTCCGTGTATGAATGCTAAGATTTACATCGTAACAGACATATTTGCCCCTTCGTATACATACTTGCCATCTAATGTGTAATTGTATAATATGTAAATGCTTATATATAAATATTTATTATAAAAGACTATTGTAAACCATATACATTTAATATATATAATATTACTAAATTCAAATTTATATTAATATAATAATTTTAAATATATATATATATATATATTGAATTTTTTAATAAAAGCATGTATTTACATATCCATATTAAAAATTATAATTATATATGTAAATGATAAAACATATATACACATTAAAATGTGTGTGTGTGTATTTATAAATTCATTTTGATATAAATTAATAATTATATATATATAATAACTTATACACCTTCGACCAACAAATGAATTTTTTTGGGGTTTCAATGAAAAAAATGTTTTTTAATTATGATTCATAGGGAAATCATTTTAAACTTTTTTTTGAAGTAACATTAAAGATGTAAAATAATTTACTACATAAATTTTGCATATTTTATATTTGCTTTATGGGTATATACAAAGGTTTTAAAATGTAAGTTTTGTACTAAAATATATTTATATACTAACATATATATTCAGTTATTTTTTTTAAATTTAAAAACATGTTATGAAAAATATAGATTAAAATTATATGTATTATATATATATGCATTATGTATATGTTTTTAACTAAACTAGTTTTAAATAATATTTATCTTTTATTTACAAAATAAAAATAAATGAATTGTAATAATTATTTTTTGTTATTTTTGCTATCGAATGCAATATGTACATACATATATAAATTTGTTTTTATATATAACAAAACACATTCATCCCAGTGTTGACGGCGATGACATATAGAAATTTGTTATATATTCAACTTCTATTCAATCACATATATGACGTTATAAACATTATACATACATTAATATATGGTATTAAATAGTTTATTACCTTTCATCAAAGCCTACTTGATACACCTAGAAACGTGGAATCTAATAACCCCTTGATCGAATCCTGAATCGGGAAAACGCTACTTCTGAATGCAGCTACCACAGATAACCAAATTGTGTTTAATTCAATTTTTTAAAACTTGATAATTTGAGATATTAAGAGGGGGTATGGCTGGCCTACTCAGATCTAGAGGAGTGGCAAAAGTCTAAAAAAGAAAATGAGGGTTAGGGTGATTAAAATAAAGGAGACCTTAAGGAGTAAAAGAAGGATCTAGATCCTTGTTTTTCTCTTACCTAATCTATTCTCTTTAATTCAAAATCTAACCCATCCTTAGCCATCATATAACCAACCTCCCTTAGGCTAATCATGGCCATACCTTATCAATCTCCATATGGGCCTCAAAATCATTTCAAGCCCGATCAATAATTAACACATTTAAATTAAATTTAAATGCGTGTCGATATCGTATATCTATTAGAGTTTGTATAACTATTATATACATACACATGTAATATTGATTAACAAACATCAAATAAAATTTTATAATTGGTATTTCATAAGTATTAGTTTATTTATTTATTTTACAAAATTATAATTTAATTAAGTCGAGTGGTAACAGGAGTATTCAACGTTTCGATTGTGTGACTCTCGGGTGTAAATTCGACCAGCAATTAATATTGAACAATTCGAATATTAACGTTCGCACATCCTTAGCAGGTGATGTGGCATTATGACCAAATTTATCGCTACTTGGTTTCGGTAAATCCAATTTTATTTCGTTAAGCATTACCTAGTAGTGATAATTGTTTACACCAATTCTCTTCGTCAAAACTATATCACATTAGAACTTTTGGAATTTAGTGCCGGTCAAAATTCCAATATCGTCCATATTCAACTTTATATTTCAAACGAAAAGGCATTGGTTCAATAATAACAGTTATTATTAACCGAACTACTCTGGCTAGAGACTTTGGCTTTGAGTTGACTTTGGTTAACCGTGATACTAACCTCATATAACCGAGGAAATGAATTCTCTCTTAAATTACATCTAACTTCCAAAGCTTCCGTTAGATCCAACTATAGTTGTTCGATGGACGCCGTGCTATGATTTAACTATAATCAAAGAAGAGTTTCCACATTGAAGCTTGGCAGTATTCTCAAGTTGAGAGAATCATGTAATATTATCGCATTGAGGCCTTAGTTATATTAACAAAAAGAAAACTATCGAGTGAATCATTTCATAGTTATCCAATACTATCAGTATGCAACCCCTTTGTAACGACCCTGAATTTTTGACATTTGAAATATGAATATTTAATTGAGTTTAAATATTCGAATGATAATTTAATTTGAAATTCAAATATCAGAGTGAATTTAGCAATTAAATTATTGAATTTAATTATCGAAACTGGGTAAAAATTTAAATCTTCAGTTTTAAGCTGATTTAAAAATAATCTGAGGACTTTGAAAATTTATATTGATAGTTCTGAAGATAATAAAACTTTCAGAATTGAATTTGAAACTGTTTTGTTCAATTTTGAATTTTATCGTTCAGCCGATATTTAAAAAAAATAATAGCGTTCCGAGGCACAGTCTCGGAATTCGATGAAACCAGTTTCATTGGATCCATAATATTGTATTATTACCGGATTTCAAATTTCGTATTTTTCGAAGTTGTTATATGAGCGCACGGTGGGTAAACGCATTGGAAATAAAATCAAATTCAATTTAAATTTTAAAATTTAAACTTTTGCCGACATCAAAAGGGCACACGATCTTTTCTCTGAAAAATCACGTTCTCTCTGCAAAGTCGAGTACTCCTTGTCTCCCCATCCTTTTACAATTCTCACGCAAACATCATTCCTTCACAGAACATTTCAAAAGAAGGGACTCTCGTTCAAAAATGAAAGTAATAGCCGAGTTTTCTTGTACTCAAGAACATAAAATCACGCCCCTCTTTTCAAAACAATTCCCAGTTCTATATTAAAAACGAGATTTAATTCTTCTTCCTAGCTGAGTCGATTCGAGGCCGCGTTCGCCTATTTTAATTTCGAAATCATTCGTACTCGACTAGCGATCCACATTCGCGAGTGGAATTTAGGTCAATACAAGCACCACGGTGATGGGGTGTGCGCGATCCAAGTGCGCGCGCGATGCCAGAAGGCTCAACATCGTTGTGGAGGCGGCTGCATTCTTCGATGGCTTGGGCTCAGTTTCGAGGGGACGGCGCAAAGTCTGGGTGGTCGCGTATCTGAACGGCAATGATTTGGGGTTGTGGCCTATGTCGCGATTTATGGTGGCTCGAGATCTAGGGTTTTAGGCGAATCGAGTTTAAGGGTTCGATTTGGAGCAAAGCAATACTTCGGCAGCAAGGGTGGTTCTGGGATTTCGATAATAGCAAGGTATATATATATATATATATATTTTATTTATTCTAACCCAATAATATATATGAGTATATACAGTTGAGAAAAATAAATATAGGTTAGAAACTATAACAGTAAAGTAAATATCATTTTTCTGCCGTTTATAGTAGAGAAGAATTTTTTTGTTTATATATATATGTTTATCTATATGCAGAAAGATTTATTTGCAGTAAGGTATTCATGCTGTTTCATTTAAATTTAAAATTTAAAATTTTGTCAGAAAGAAAAAAATATGAGAGTTTTAAAATGTTCTCGGTAAAGGATTTCTGTTTGATTTGCAGGAAGGTAAATTATAAAATAGGTATATTTACAACTTATATATTTTAAATTTTAATGATAATGATATATATATACACGGGTATATACAGTAAAGAAAAATTATCTATTAAGCAGCTTTTAAAATATTTAAGTTAATCTTAGTTTAAATATATATATATGTCAAACAGTAAATATATATGAAGATAAGCTTTTGAAAATGGAAAATTTTAAAATGTTAGGCTTATGGAAAATCATATTTTTATCTATATGTGTTCCATAAGTATGTAGTTTCAAAAAAAGAAAAAAATTAATGTATATATTCATGCATGTTTCATATTTTGGTGAAACAGAATATAAAAGATTGGATTTTTGGAAGGAAAGTTATTAGTTTAGAAATCAAATCATTGGATAATTAAAATTACCAAATGAAAATTTGTTATTCGATTATTTCGAATTTTAATGAATTGTATAATTATTTATACAAGGTCTAAAACAATGATGAAATTAAGCCGGAATGGAAATGGACCGCAAAATAAATAGCAAAGGTGAGATCTTCTCACTCAATTTGAAAAGTGGAAATTTTCAGTTATTGATTTGATTGACTGTTTGGATGTGATATTAGATATAGTAGGATATATCTATATATATAGCAATATATACATATTGGCATATGTATATATTGGATTGATTGATTTCCCGCCTCGTATAGCGGATGAGACCCTATTGCGCCGTTAGTAAGCGGATGATATTTTTATAAAACCCATATACCGCGATATTCCACCTCGAAGTGGAATTGGTATTGTGCTAACATCTGTGGATGCAGGGAAACAGGTTGGAGGGATCCAACAGGATTCCTCAAAACATTTGAATTGATTTCATATGTTGTTTAATTGGTTATTTATAATCTGTGTATGATTATATCTGTGATTGAATTTGTTGAGAGCTATAATTTAGCCGAATGTGTTTTTGGTATCGTTGGATACCAGAAATAAATGAAATTGGATTTCTGAAATTAAAATTGAATTTTTGATGGTTTGGGAAAATAAAAGAATTTATTTTAAAGGAGATAAATTTATTTGAAATCAAAGTGATAATTGATTGGGTATTTAAAATAAATCTTTGAGGAATCCATATGAAAACTTATTTAATGTTGAATGAAAAAAAAAAATTGATTTTTGTGTTGAAAATAAATTTGGGAATCGATTTGTAAAATGATTTGGTAATTGGGATTAAAAGTTAAAATCAATTTGAAATGTGATTCGGTGTTGAAGTAAATTCAGAAATCAATTTGAAATTCGATTTGGGATTTGAACTAAATGGAGAAATCAATTTTTAAAGTTGATTCGGGGTTGAAAATAAATATTTGGAAAATGATTTAAAAATCGAGTAAAAGTGGATTTTTAGGAATGTAAATTCCGAATAGAAGTTGTAAAGGAAAGTGATGAAGTGTGGAAATAAATTTACAAATTTGAAATGTAAATTTGAAATAAATCGATAAGGATTTATCAAATTGGTTTAAATGAACCATAATATGATTTGAAATTAATTTTCAAACGTGAAGTATGAAATGTGATTTGAAATTGAATTTTCAAATGTGAAGTGTGAAATACGATTTGAAATGGATTTTCAAATGTGAAGTGTGGAAATATGTATATCTTGTGAAAGGATTTGAAATTTAATAATTTGGGAAAAATTATTTAAATTGGATGCTTGTTGTGAATGTTATTGATAGTTAAATAACCGACTATCAATATTTGTCTTTGAAATGACACTTGATTTGTTTTTGAAACAAACGCTCATTATTCGGTTAAGCCGGGAGAGGACCTTTGTGTCATATAACCCATTCCGAATAGTGATACGTCGCGAATGGATAGCATTTGAAGACCGGTGTGAAGACCGGATATTTGTGAAAATGAAAGGACAACCTGTCGAATGTCTCTGCACCGAGTTGCTCCGGTATAGAGATTTATATCACTCTTTTTGTGATGGGAAGTCCGGACGTGATTAGTAAATATCCGGATTGCAAGGGCTTCTTTGGAAGTGCCTTCGGTTCCGTTCGATCCCGGAACGGACTTGTATGGATGTGTGTCTGACGTTACACTTTGAGATGTAAAGCTGGTTTCTATCAAATACATTTCTGTTGGTGGCGGAGAATTTATTCTCTTAGCTTAACACCCTTCTCTGAGACGTACGAGCTCAGAGGTTATGTAGTTGATGGTTACTAGTGATACATTCCCAAATTGGTAATGTGGCACACGAAGTGCTTAGATCATTTGTGGATCAAGGCATGGCTTTGTGAAAAAGCGTGGCTTTGTGAAAAAAGCGTAGCTTTGTGGACGAGACTTCGTCGAGCCTCACAACCCGGTAATGGTCGAAACAGGAATGTGCGGCAAAGGTTTGTAGGGGTAGCGCCCCTAGGGTATGCCATTTCCTTCTGGATAAAAGGTGGTATCATGGTATGGAGCCCAGATATTTTACCTATGTGGATTATATTTTGCGCTGTTGCTTTTCGATTGAGGATCCTCGGATAAAGGTCGGTAACGACCGGGGGATGGCATAGCTCGTGTGTTAGTTACCTAGTTACAGCTCGGTTAGAGCGTGAGGTAGCGTCGGCCTTTTGTTTGCGGAGATCCGGTTAGGATCCGGGGCGTCTTTCCAGAGGCGTTTCTAGTTTGGTAAGGAAGTTCCTTAGCCTGATCATTTGTTGGAAATCCAAAGAAACAATAAGAACCCCGTACGGTTTTTAATTGTATTACCTGCTATGGAATGTGGCGTTAACCTGCTACTGAACGTAGTAGCTATAGTAGGCATACGACAATTGTTGTATGTTGGCTAAGATTGATATTATACTTTCGAAATGTTTTCCACACTAGACATTAATAATAATATCAATTGATTTTGCGTAGTAAGCATTTTTAACTATCATAAGGAGAAATCTCCTCCAATTCTGCGTTTGCATTGTGTGTGTGGTGGGAGGCCTTATGGTAGTTTCATTTTCCAAAAGCATTGCGAAATTGTTTTATTTTCTTTGCGAAAATAACTGTTTTACGATCTCACACCAGTCACCATGACTGACCTGGAGTTTATTGTTCCCTTTCTAAACTCTGGGTGCCCATAATTTTCCACACGGGCAGCCTAGAGTTATTGTTATCAGGATATTCTGGATATTCTGGAGCTTTGGAGATGAGCTGGATGGCGAAGCGTACTATCGTACTTGTTATTTATTCCGCTGTGTATTCTGTATGAGGACAAGTTTATATAACTGTCCATTGTTGTAAACTCTGATGATTGATGTATGTATAAACTGATATAGTCTTTTGTTTTAAAGATTATTGATTTATCTATTGTATATTATTCCGCTGCGAAATGTGAGATTCTGATAATTGTTTCTGATTCTGTTTCTGTTCTTTCTTTTTCTTCTATCTTTTCTTCTACCTCTTCTTTTAACCCTAAAGTTTCGCGTTTCCGCCATTCGATTATTCGACAATTTGGTACAGTGGACGTATCAGTGTCGAGTTTTCGGAAGACGGATTTGCGGGTCTTTACAAGTGGTATCAGAGCATCCGGTTAAGCGACAACCCTGCTCTGTTGGGTGTTGCTCATTAGAGATAGAGTCAGTAGTACTCTAGAATGAGTGTGAGTGTAATAATAGATATGAGCGCGTATTTGTTAGTGAATACAAAATTTGTCTTATATTGTGTTGACTTATCGGTTGATTGTTTATAGATTCTGGTCGATGCAGGGTGGCCAACTGTAATCGATAGGGGTTTCTAAACTCTCAAACAAGATAAACCGACACAGTATTGTTTTAAAATAGGGTAAATGAAATAATTTTGCCCAAAACTATTTTTGTATAGAAAAGAAATGATTTTCTATGAATTAGTATTGTATATGGATGCTTGGTTGTTAGGAAGAGATAATATTGAAGTATTATCATTGATATATGAAATTGAATAAGAAATTCAAATAATAACCAAAGATTTGGAGATAAACTCATTTAACAAATGAAATTTATAAATATGAATTGAAAGATAAGGAAATAAATCCATATACAAATGAGATTTGGAAATGTGAATTGTAAAGGAAATTTACAAATTGAAATACAATTTCAGAAAGAATATTTGAAATAAATTCATTAATGGAATGTAAATAAGTTTGATAACTTATAAAATATTTGAAATCTGATTGGAACAAGATTCAAATTGAAAATGAATGAATTTGTGAATGAATAAATAAATTTGCAACTGCAAGTGCAAGAAAATGAAATTGAGTGTTAAAATTCATTTTTAATTTGTAAGTAAATAGAACTGGAATTGAATTTGATTTGTGGAAAACGAAGTGATGTATTAAACTAAAATTAGTAAGTGAAGCTAATTGAAGATTGACCAAATGAATACGGTTCGAAACGAATTGAATTCAATAATTATAAATGAAACATTGATTGGATTTATATGGAATTGGTAATCCAGTTTAAATATAAGCGGTAATTGAAAATTAATATCAAAAGTATGGAAAATACTTGTATTGAACTTAAGAAATAAGTGTGAAATTCTTAAGTAAATTTGATATTGAAAATATTCTAAGTTGGTGAATGTGAATATGAAATGCCAATTAAAATTGAATGGAATCAATTGGAAATGAAGTACTATACATATATGACATATGTTTTCCAAACTAAGGATATGAAAAAGTACCTTCCATTAAAAAAAATTTGTGAAGGTGTTGGAACTCAGTATGAGTATCCGTTTGATCGTGATGGGATCATATTGATTGATCACGACGTATGCTAGCGAAATTTGAGGGGCGAGATGCCCACAGTTACAAGCGATTCCATTGAGATAGTGGCGCAACCGCTGGGTAAACTGCAATCTAGATGCCACAGCGAAATTCGAGGGGCGAGATGCCTATGGTTACAAGCGATCCCATTGAGATAGTGGTGTAACCGCCGTGTGAACTACGATCTATGGCAACAACCATGGCGAAATTTAAGAGATGAGAAATCTACGGTTATGAGCGATTCTACTGGGATAGTAGCGAAACTGCCGAGTAAACTGTAATCCATGGGGGAACGTGCTTTCCATATCCATTTTTAAAAGGATTTTTTTAGTAATTTCAAATTGAATTTGAGATAAAGGTAAATGAAACCCAATATTCAGAATTAGAATATGAATCGAATTCAAGTAAAATTCGAAATGAAAATCTGAATGAAAATCTGAAGATAAAATGAATTCCAAATAGAATTGAAATTGTCAAGTAAATTCAAATGAAATTGGAAATGCAAAATTGAATGAAAATAGATATGTAACTTCAATAGTGAAGTAAAAATGTATAAGAAGCATACATTGAAAATTGTGTAGTGGAATTTGCAAAATGATTTGAATATTGTAACTAGATATTATGGCTAGTAGGATATATACAGGTGTATACAGGAATTGGAATTTTGATTTCAAAAATAAATTTGAATTGCTCGACAAAAAGGTACGTATTTAAATTTCAGTATGAAATTTGATGAGTTTCTGATTTTGCCACTTGGCATTTTGTTTTCTTTTGAGATCTGAGAGTCCGTAGGGACGTTTTGTAGCCGTACCGTATTAGCCGCGCAAAGGAGACGCTGGCGAAATTTTTCGAAAATTTCGAGTGTTAGAAATTTTTTGAGAAATTTTGGAAGTTTAAAATTTGAATTTAAACTCGAATTTGAATTGAAAAGTTAAACAATGTTGTTTGAAACTTATAATTGAAGTTAGAAAAGTTAGTTGAATTAATAACGAATCTTTAGTAGAAAGATTTGTTTGGATAAATTAATAAAACTATTTAGATTATGGAAAATAGTAGACGAGTTAAGGACCATTTTTCCTAACTTGTAATTTCGGGACGAAATTCTTTTAAGGGGGGAAGTTTGTAACGACCCTGAATTTTTGACATTTGAAATATGAATATTTAATTGAGTTTAAATATTCGAATGATAATTTAATTTGAAATTCAAATATCAGAGTGAATTTAGCAATTAAATTATTGAATTTAATTATCGAAACTGGGTAAAAATTTAAATCTTCAGTTTTAAGCTGATTTAAAAATAATCTGAGGACTTTGAAAATTTATATTGATAGTTCTGAAGATAATAAAACTTTCAGAATTGAATTTGAAACTGTTTTGTTCAGTTTTGAATTTTATCGTTCAGCCGATATTTAAAAAAAAAAATAGCGTTCCGAGGCACAGTCTCGGAATTCGATGAAACCAGTTTCATTGGATCCGTAATATTGTATTATTACCGGATTTCAAATTTCGTATTTTTCGAAGTTGTTATATGAGCGCACGGTGGGTAAACGCATTGGAAATAAAATCAAATTCAATTTAAATTTTAAAATTTAAACTTTTGCCGACATCAAAAGGGCACACGATCTTTTCTCTGAAAAATCACGTTCTCTCTGCAAAGTCGAGTACTCCTTGTCTCCCCATCCTTTTACAATTCTCACGCAAACATCATTCCTTCACAGAACATTTCAAAAGAAGGGACTCTCGTTCAAAAATGAAAGTAATAGCCGAGTTTTCTTGTACTCAAGAACATAAAATCACGCCCCTCTTTTCAAAACAATTCCCAGTTCTATATTAAAAACGAGATTTAATTCTTCTTCCTAGCTGAGTCGATTCGAGGCCGCGTTCGCCTATTTTAATTTCGAAATCATTCGTACTCGACTAGCGATCCACATTCGCGAGTGGAATTTAGGTCAATACAAGCACCACGGTGATGGGGTGTGCGCGATCCAAGTGCGCGCGCGATGCCAGAAGGCTCAACATCGTTGTGGAGGCGGCTGCATTCTTCGATGGCTTGGGCTCAGTTTCGAGGGGACGGCGCAAAGTCTGGGTGGTCGCGTATCTGAACGGCAATGATTTGGGGTTGTGGCCTGTGTCGCGATTTATGGTGGCTCGAGATCTAGGGTTTTAGGCGAATCGAGTTTAAGGGTTCGATTTGGAGCAAAGCAATACTTCGGCAGCAAGGGTGGTTCTGGGATTTCGATAATAGCAAGGTATATATATATATATACATTTTATTTATTCTAACCCAATAATATATATGAGTATATACAGTTGAGAAAAATAAATATAGGTTAGAAACTATAACAGTAAAGTAAATATCATTTTTCTGCCGTTTATAGTAGAGAAGAATTTTTTTGTTTATATATATATGTTTATCTATATGCAGAAAGATTTATTTGCAGTAAGGTATTCATGCTGTTTCATTTAAATTTAAAATTTAAAATTTTGTCAGAAAGAAAAAAATATGAGAGTTTTAAAATGTTCTCGGTAAAGGATTTCTGTTTGATTTGCAGGAAGGTAAATTATAAAATAGGTATATTTACAACTTATATATTTTAAATTTTAATGATAATGATATATATATACACGGGTATATACAGTAAAGAAAAATTATCTATTAAGCAGCTTTTAAAATATTTAAGTTAATCTTAGTTTAAATATATATATATGTCAAACAGTAAATATATATGGAGATAAGCTTTTGAAAATGGAAAATTTTAAAATGTTAGGCTTATGGAAAATCATATTTTTATCTATATGTGTTCCATAAGTATGTAGTTTCAAAAAAAGAAAAAAATTAATGTATATATTCATGCATGTTTCATATTTTGGTGAAACAGAATATAAAAGATTGGATTTTTGGAAGGAAAGTTATTAGTTTAGAAATCAAATCATTGGATAATTAAAATTACCAAATGAAAATTTGTTATTCGATTATTTCGAATTTTAATGAATTGTATAATTATTTATACAAGGTCTAAAACAATGATGAAATTAAGCCGGAATGGAAATGGACCGCAAAATAAATAGCAAAGGTGAGATCTTCTCACTCAATTTGAAAAGTGGAAATTTTCAGTTATTGATTTGATTGACTGTTTGGATGTGATATTAGATATAGTAGGATATATCTATATATATAGCAATATATACATATTGGCATATGTATATATTGGATTGATTGATTTCCCGCCTCGTATAGCGGATGAGACCCTATTGCGCCGTTAGTAAGCGGATGATATTTTTATAAAACCCATATACCGCGATATTCCACCTCGAAGTGGAATTGGTATTGTGCTAACATCTGTGGATGCAGGGAAACAGGTTGGAGGGATCCAACAGGATTCCTCAAAACATTTGAATTGATTTCATATGTTGTTTAATTGGTTATTTATAATCTGTGTATGATTATATCTGTGATTGAATTTGTTGAGAGCTATAATTTAGCCGAATGTGTTTTTGGTATCGTTGGATACCAGAAATAAATGAAATTGGATTTCTGAAATTAAAATTGAATTTTTGATGGTTTGGGAAAATAAAAGAATTTATTTTAAAGGAGATAAATTTATTTGAAATCAAAGTGATAATTGATTGGGTATTTAAAATAAATCTTTGAGGAATCCATATGAAAACTTATTTAATGTTGAATGAAAAAAAAAATTGATTTTTGTGTTGAAAATAAATTTGGGAATCGATTTGTAAAATGATTTGGTAATTGGGATTAAAAGTTAAAATCAATTTGAAATGTGATTCGGTGTTGAAGTAAATTCAGAAATCAATTTGAAATTCGATTTGGGATTTGAACTAAATGGAGAAATCAATTTTTAAAGTTGATTCGGGGTTGAAAATAAATATTTGGAAAATGATTTAAAAATCGAGTAAAAGTGGATTTTTAGGAATGTAAATTCCGAATAGAAGTTGTAAAGGAAAGTGATGAAGTGTGGAAATAAATTTACAAATTTGAAATGTAAATTTGAAATAAATCGATAAGGATTTATCAAATTGGTTTAAATGAACCATAATATGATTTGAAATTAATTTTCAAACGTGAAGTATGAAATGTGATTTGAAATTGAATTTTCAAATGTGAAGTGTGAAATACGATTTGAAATGGATTTTCAAATGTGAAGTGTGGAAATATGTATATCTTGTGAAAGGATTTGAAATTTAATAATTTGGGAAAAATTATTTAAATTGGATGCTTGTTGTGAATGTTATTGATAGTTAAATAACCGACTATCAATATTTGTCTTTGAAATGACACTTGATTTGTTTTTGAAACAAACGCTCATTATTCGGTTAAGCCGGGAGAGGACCTTTGTGTCATATAACCCATTCCGAATAGTGATACGTCGCGAATGGATAGCATTTGAAGACCGGTGTGAAGACCGGATATTTGTGAAAATGAAAGGACAACCTGTCGAATGTCTCTGCACCGAGTTGCTCCGGTATAGAGATTTATATCACTCTTTTTGTGATGGGAAGTCCGAACGTGATTAGTAAATATCCGGATTGCAAGGGCTTCTTTGGAAGTGCCTTCGGTTCCGTTCGATCCCGGAACGGACTTGTATGGATGTGTGTCTGACGTTACACTTTGAGATGTAAAGCTGGTTTCTATCAAATACATTTCTGTTGGTGGCGGAGAATTTATTCTCTTAGCTTAACACCCTTCTCTGAGACGTACGAGCTCAGAGGTTATGTAGTTGATGGTTACTAGTGATACATTCCCAAATTGGTAATGTGGCACACGAAGTGCTTAGATCATTTGTGGATCAAGGCGTGGCTTTGTGAAAAAGCGTGGCTTTGTGAAAAAAGCGTAGCTTTGTGGACGAGACTTCGTCGAGCCTCACAACCCGGTAATGGTCGAAACAGGAATGTGCGGCAAAGGTTTGTAGGGGTAGCGCCCCTAGGGTATGCCATTTCCTTCTGGATAAAAGGTGGTATCATGGTATGGAGCCCAGATATTTTACCTATGTGGATTATATTTTGCGCTGTTGCTTTTCGATTGAGGATCCTCGGATAAAGGTCGGTAACGACCAGGGGATGGCATAGCTCGTGTGTTAGTTACCTAGTTACAGCTCGGTTAGAGCGTGAGGTAGCGTCGACCTTTTGTTTGCGGAGATCCGGTTAGGATCCGGGGCGTCTTTCCAGAGGCGTTTCTAGTTTGGTAAGGAAGTTCCTTAGCCTGATCATTTGTTGGAAATCCAAAGAAACAATACGAACCCCGTACGGTTTTTAATTGTATTACCTGCTATGGAATGTGGCGTTAACCTGCTACTGAACGTAGTAGCTATAGTAGGCATACGACAATTGTTGTATGTTGGCTAAGATTGATATTATACTTTCGAAATGTTTTCCACACTAGACATTAATAATAATATCAATTGATTTTGCGTAGTAAGCATTTTTAACTATCATAAGGAGAAATCTCCTCCAATTCTGCGTTTGCATTGTGTGTGTGGTGGGAGGCCTTATGGTAGTTTCATTTTCCAAAAGCATTGCGAAATTGTTTTATTTTCTTTGCGAAAATAACTGTTTTACGATCTCACACCAGTCACCATGACTGACCTGGAGTTTATTGTTCCCTTTCTAAACTCTGGGTGCCCATAATTTTCCACACGGGCAGCCTAGAGTTATTGTTATCAGGATATTCTGGATATTCTGGAGCTTTGGAGATGAGCTGGATGGCGAAGCGTACTATCGTACTTGTTATTTATTCCGCTGTGTATTCTGTATGAGGACAAGTTTATATAACTGTCCATTGTTGTAAACTCTGATGATTGATGTATGTATAAACTGATATAGTCTTTTGTTTTAAAGATTATTGATTTATCTATTGTATATTATTCCGCTGCGAAATGTGAGATTCTGATAATTGTTTCTGATTCTGTTTCTGTTCTTTCTTTTTCTTCTATCTTTTCTTCTACCTCTTCTTTTAACCCTAAAGTTTCGCGTTTCCGCCATTCGATTATTCGACAATTTGGTACAGTGGACGTATCAGTGTCGAGTTTTCGGAAGACGGATTTGCGGGTCTTCTTTTAACCCTAAATTTAATCGATTGAATGCTGGATACTTGTCACATACCGAAATTTTCGACTTTCGAAAATTCGACATCGATACTCACTTTATCGACTGCCGAGCAATCGAGTGCCGGAAACTCCAATAGTGAGGGTTTTAAGAAAGAAGAAATAGGTAGAAGAAGAAGAAAAGAAGAAAAGAGAAAGAAGAAACAACAGAGAACAAGAGCAGAACAGAAAAACAGAACAATATCAGAATCTCACATATCGCAGCGGAACAATATATAATAGATAACCCTAGTCTTTTAAAACAAAGAACTATATCAGTTTTATACATACATCAACAGAGTCAATATACAACTCAATACAACAATGGATAGTTATATAACTTGTCCTCATACAGAATACACAGCGGAATAAATACTATCAAATACAATTACTACGTCTCGTCCTCCAGCTTATCTCCAAGCTCCAGAATATCCAGAATATCCTGATAATCTAACTCTAGGCTGCCCGTGTGGAAATTGGTGGGCACCCAGAGTTTAGAAGGGAAACAATAAACTCCGAGTCAGTCATGGTGACTGGTGTGAGATCGTAAAACAGTTATTCTTTATAACAACAAAATAATTTTTAAGTCAATTCGAAATGCTTTTGGAAAATGAAACTACCATAAGACCTCCCACCACACACACAATGAAAACGCAGACTTGGAGGAGATTTCTTCTTATGATAGTCAAAGATGCTTACTACGCGAAAAATCAAATTCTTTTTGATATTATTATTAGTGCATAGTGGAAAACATTTCGAAAGTAGAATATAAATCTTAGCCAGCATAGGTACCATTATATTATGCCTGCTATAGCTGCCTCCTGAGGAGACAGGTTATACAATTGAAATCGTAAAAGCTCGTATTGTTTCTTTGGATTTCCAACAAATGGTCAGGCTAAGGAACTTCCTATCCACGATGGGTACGTCCCTGGAATAGACGACCCGAGAACCTAACCGGATCTCTGCCAACACAAGGCCGGGTTACCTCTGCAAAAATAGGTAACTACTGATACGCGTATGCCATCCCCCGATCGTCACCGATCTTCCCGAGGATCCCCGATTCGCAACAAACCACATAGAAAAAATAATGCAGTAACCACAGAGGTTAAGTATCTGGGCTCCATACCATGATACCACCTTTATCCAGAAGGAATGACATACACTAAGGGGCGCTACTCCCTAGAACCTTGCCGCATCCTTCCTGTTTCGACCATTTCCGGGGTGTGAGGCTCGATGAAGTCTCGTCCACAAAGCTACGCTTTCTCAAAAAGCCCTGCTTCGGGTCAAACAAAAATGATCGACCTATGATCACAAAGATATAAGATCAAACAAATGATCATATCACAAATAATCAAACACTGATCATTTCACAGCAACACTCAGTATGCCACGTTACCAAATTGGGATATATCGCTGATAAATTTCAACTACATAACCTCTGAGCTCGTACGTCTCAGAGAAGGGTGTTAAGCTAAGAGAATAAATTCTCCGCCACCAACAGAAATGTATTTGAAAGAAATCAGCTTTATATCTCAAATTGTAATGTCAGACACACAATCCATACAAGTCTGTTCCGGGATCGAACAGAACCGAAGGCACTTCTCACGAAGCCCTTGCATTTCCGGATAAATTTCTAATCACGTCCGGACTTCCCGTCACTAAGGGTGATAAAACCTCTAAATCGAAGATCAGTCGATGTAGAGTAACTCGACGGTAATCCTTCCGTTTTCAAAAATATCCGGTCTTCAACACCGGTCTTCGAATGCAATTCATAACGACGTATCACATATTCGGAATGGGTTATACGACCCCATGGTCCTTTCCCGGCTAACCCGAATAGTGAGCGCTTATTCAAAAATAAGTGTGGCATTCAAATTCATCCAATTCACAACAAATACCTATCTAAAGGTAATTATTGATAGTCGGTTATTTAACTATCAATAAAGATGCGCAACATCATCAGATTCCAAATAATTTCCCAAATTTTTTCATCTTCAAAATTATCTTTTACTAGATATAAAATTTCCACACTTAACCGTTTGAAAACAATTTCAAATCAATTTCCACATTTCATTTTATCTTTGAAGATAAAATCTCAAAAACAGTTCATTTCATATTGGAAAAACATTTCCATACTTATTTAATAATAAGTATTTCACAAATCATTTATTTTCAACATTTGAAAATATTCGATATACTTAAATCAATATTAAGTATACATTTCATTCTTTAAGGAAATCAGAAATTTTTAACATCTATTTGAGTCAAAACGAATGTTACGTAAAACATCGTTACGACGACTCAAAATCACTAGTATAGGGATTCGGATTTAGATAGATATATAAATCCCAATACTACATCAAAACATTTCCTTTCGGAAATCATTTACTATAACAACAGTGTTATAGTCCACCATTTCCTTAAATTTCTCGAAAACGTCTATTTCAACAATAAATGTTGAAATCTATGATTTCGATAGTTCACACGTTTTAAAACATCTTTAAAACAATCTTTATTTTAAAATATCACTTCTTAAAAAAAATGAATCCATTTTTATTCAATGATATATTCACTGTCCAAAATCGTGAATATACCTTCTTTAATAATCTTCCATATTTAATTTATCAAATTCAATCTATTTCAAATTTATAAACACGTTTATAAATTCTATTTCCATTTATAAAAACTACAATTTATGAATCTTCTTCATTAACTAGTTCAATTCATAACTCAATTTTTTATACTAACGGTCCATATTATAAGTTAATACTTATAATTCATTTATTTTCAAAATCGTTCTTTTAAAACTTTACAATTGTAAAGTTCATCCCTTTATAAATCATTTTAACATCATTTCCATTTAAATTCACATTCCCTTATTTCAATTGGATTCATTTTTCCAAATATTCACTTTTGAATCTAAAATCGGATTCCAAATTAATTTCTAATTCTACTTTAACTCCAAATCAATTACAAATTGATTTCTAAATTTATTTTCACTACTAAAATAAATTCTTATTCTTTTCAAATTATTCAATATCCTATTTTTAAATGGATTCTTCAAATTGAAATCATTTTACATTGATTTCCCAAATTATTTCAATTTACCGATTAAATTTCAAATTGGATTTCCAACTTATCTTCTTTTAAATAAATTCCTTCTTAAGAAAATAAATTTCAATCGTTTCTTTCAATCTATTTAAAAATCCAAATTTAAATTAATTTCTTCAATTTAAAATGACTATTTTACGAAATCCATTTATTTAACATTTTCACTTTATTCTGGAATAAATTCGATAATACTATAAGAATCAACTTTTATACCTTTAAAGTCTTTTCTTCAAACTTTATTCAATTTCAAAAAATTTGATTCACTTAGAAATTTTCTACTTGAATTTCAAAAATTCAATTTCGTTTATCTTTGGAATCCAATGATGTCGAAACATCCATTCAGCTAAATTTTAGCTTTCAAACAATTTCCAGATATCAATATGATTAATATAATCATTCACAGATTCATACCATAGTATAAATAAATTAAATCAATGTGAGGGGTCCAGTTGGATCCCTCCAACCTGTTTCCCTGCATCCAAAGATGTTAGCACAATACCAATTCCGCTCCAGTACGGAATTATCGCGGTATATAGGTTTTTATAAATCCGCTTACTAACGGCGCAATAGGGTCTCATCCGCTATACGAGGCGGGAATCAATCAATCCAATATATACATATGCCAATATGTATATACTGCTATATATAGATATATATCCTACTATATCTAATATCTCATCCAATCAGCAATCATATCAATCAATAAATAACTGCAATACAAAATTTATCTTGAGTGAGAAGATCTCACCTTAGCTTTTTATTTCGCAATCCATTATCATCCTGACTCGATTTTCTTGATTTATACCTTGTATAAATAATCATACAAATTTATTAATATTCGAATTAAATCGAACAATAAATTTTCATTTGGTAATTTCAATTCATCGGTGACTTCGTTTTAAACAGTTAATTTTAAATTTTAACTGATTTCCTTGAAAATCTTCTTATAACAAAAATGGTTAAATAAGTTAATTACCAAAATACATTTTTCTTAAAATAAACAGGTAAGTTCAAAATGTGTATGTATTTTATTTTATCATTTCTATCCTTTTGAAACTACATGGATAAAAATAATTTATAGATTCCAAATATCAAATTTTATACAAATTCCCCTTGTTTTAAGATTCCTATATTTCCAGAACTTAGATATATATCTTCTGTTTGTACATATATATTTATAGGATAATTAAACAAATAATTAAATTTTAAACTGTCTTTACAATTCAAAACATTTAAACTACTGCCTACGTAAAATATATATATTTATTTTTATATCATTTCTTTGTAATTTCTTATCCCAAATGACTTATATTTATTTTAAAAATCTAATCTTTATATTGTTTCAAAGTCCCATATTCATATATTTCCACAAAGAGTTTTCTACTTTAAACCTGATATATATTTTAAATCCGTATATATATATATATATATATATATATATATATATATTTTTAAACCTATATATATATTTCCTTTAATCTGTATAAAATTATTTATTAATTTAAATTGCAGTTTCCTTTATTGCAGTTACATACATTTTACATATAAAACAATCTGCAAATCCAACATTTAGAAAAAACGAGAACCCCCTATCATGCTACCATGAGTAATATAGCATACATTTTACATATAAAACAATCTGAAAATCCGAGTCGTTACATATGCACCAAACCGCGAAGCGAGAACCCCCTATCATGCTGTAATATAGCAAATGCGATCCATATACGTCGTATCATTATTCGGAATGGGTTATACGACACAAAGGTCCTTTCCCGGCTAAACCGAATAACGAGCGCAATTAAAAAAAAATGAATTTATTTCTGTTGGGTGTTACTCATTAGAGATAGAGTCAGTAGTACTCTAGAATGAGTTTGAGTGTAATAATAGATATGAGCGCGTATTTGTTATTTGAATATAAAATTGTTTTATATTGTGTTGACTTATCGGTTGATTGTTTATGGATTCTGGTCGGTGCAGTCTAGCTAACTGTAAATCGATAGGGGTTTCTAAACTCTTAAACAAGATAAACCGACACAGTATTGTTTTAAATAGGGTAAATGAAATAATTTTGCCCAAAACTATTTTTGTATAGAAAAGAAATGTTTTTCTATGAATTACTATAGTATGTGGTTGCATGGATGTTAGGAAAATGATAATATTGAAATGTTATCATTATTATTGAAATTGAATAAGGAATTGAAACCGTAACTCCAAAGTTAAGAAATAAATCCATATACAAATGAAATTTGAGAATATAAATTATAAATGTGAATTGTAATTTAAAACGGAATTCCAGAGAAGTTTTTGGAAATGTTTTGAAAAGAATTTGAAAATTGTGGAGATTTGGAAAGTTAAATCATTTTTGTAGTTGAAAATGAATTTCGAAGGTTTTGAAAAGTATTTTGGAAAGTTGAAAAGCTCTAAACTCTTTTCGGTCGCTGGAAAATAACTTCGGTAATGACTACAGCATTATCGATGTTCATTTTCGGGTTTCCAAAAGAGGAATTGCTGCCAAATTATTTTAAATGGAAAGTTGTTTGAAATTTGGGTTTTGTTTGGAAATTCAAAAGGATAATTTGAATTGTTTTCAAAATGGTTTTGAAAAGGTTGAAAAGACTCTGGAATTGAGTACTGAATTATGAGAATAAATGAAAATTGTGAATGAACGAATAAATTTGCAAGTGAATCAATTAAATAAAATGAGATTGAAAATTGAAATTCGTTTCAAATTTGTAAGAAATGAATTGAATTGAATAATTATAAATGAAAGATGAATAAAAGATAAAATTCATAATGGAATGTAAATAAGTTAATAACTTATAGAATATTTGGTAATTTGATAGAAATGAGATTCAAATTGAAAATGAATGAATTAGTGGATGAATGAATAATTTGCAATTGTAAATGAAATTGAAGACAAATTTGAAATTGTAAGTGAATTGGAATTTGTAATGAGTTAGTAATTGAAACTAAGCTAAAAGAGCAATTATGAATGAAAGTTGTTTGGTTAATAGAATAAACCGAATGAAAATATGAAATGCAAATTAAATTGAATGGAATCGATTGCAAATGAAGTAGAATTAAAATAAATTGAATTTGTATTAATTTGAATTGGTTATAAACTAGAATGGATATGAATTCATTTTGTTTAAAAACGAATGTACCTTCAACAGTAAATATATAAGCATATATTGAAAATTTTGTAATTGAATTTGCAAAATGATTTAAATATCGTAACTAGATATTATGGCTAGTAGATATACAGGTATTAAAGGAATTGGATTTGATTGTAAAGATAAATTTGAATTGCTCGGAAAAGGTAAGTATTTAAATTTGAATATGAGTTTTTGATGATTTCTTGTCTAGCCGCTTGGCTTTTTCTTTTTCTTTTTGAAATCTGAGAGTCCGTAGGGACGTTTTGTAGTCGTACCGTATTAGCTGCGCAAAGGAGACGCTGGCGAAATTTTTCGGAAATTTAGGGCGTTAGAAAATTTTTGAGAAAATTTTGAAAGTTTAAATTTGAATTTAAATTTAAATTTGAATTATTAAGAAAACAATGTTGTTTAAACTTATGATTGAAGTTGGAAAGCTAGTTGAATTGATAAAGAATCTTTAGTAGAAAGATTTGTTTTGAAAAATTGATAAAACTATTAGATTGTGAAAGATAGTAGACGAGTTAAGGACCTTTTTCCCTAACTTGTAATCTTGTAAAGGTCCGAAAACAGCGGTCACAACCGGTAGGCTTTGCAACCATCCCGGCCCCACCGTGGCTTACACTGGCACCTCGCAGTTGCTTTTACGGCCAGCCTCTCGACTGTCACAACCAACCCATCCCACTCAGGGACATGTAGGGGTAAGAGTCTCCCATTCGCCACCAAACCGCGAAGCGAGAACCCCCTATCATGCTGTAATATAGCAAATGCGATCCATATACGTCGTATCATTATTCGGAATGGGTTATACGACACAAAGGTCCTTTCCCGGCTAAACCGAATAACGAGTGCAATTAAAAAAAAATCATATGGATATTGGGGTCTCAGTTAAATCACAGCTTAAAGCTTAAAACTTTTCATTCGAATGGTAAAACAAATTACCATTTCCAATCTTTTAAACAAAAAGATTCATTTCAAAAACCTTTAATGGTTTAAACAATTTCCACACTTTTAATCTTTTAAACAAAAGATTTAATTCACAAAGTTTACCCCGTTCACAAAGATTCATTCATACAATTCAAATCGATTTCCAATTCAATTGAATTAACTCGTTAAATCTTTAAATCAAGATTTAACTTATAGCTTTCAAAACTCGTTTCCAAGATTCATTCATAGCCTTTCAAAACAATTCTATTTCAAGTTGGATTAACTCGTCCGGTCTTTGAAATCAAAGACTCATTTCATAGTTTTCAAAACATTTCAATTCTATTTCAAACTTGAAACCGTTTAACACAATTTGGAAATCCTTTCTTAAAATGAAAGCTATTATTATTTGAAAACAAGTAGTTTTCGTTTCGGAATAATCCAGTTATATTTACACGAGTTAAAACCCTTGAATTAAATTCAAATTCTCAAATCAATACCTTTTAAAATGGTTTAACCCATATATAACTTGTACAGCATCTTTAATCCCTAGTTTCAAATCATAGAATTCCATTTCAAACTTGAATTCAAATTTCAATCAAATTATTCAAATTTTCAAAACTCGATTAAGTTATTTAAAATAACTTTTATTTTGAAATTCCATTTCAAAAGCTTTTCACTTTAAACCCGAATTTCTAATTTCAAAATCAATTGAAATTAAAATTTCAATTTCAAAAAACATTGAATTTACATTATCTGTGACTTAACCGATTTCCACGTGAAATCCATATTTGTGTGTGTAACAGTGTAGTCCAGGGGTTTCACACAATAGTGCAACATCATCAATCATCACAGATATATCGATAAGCGGTATAATCCACAACGCTTATCTTCATTCACAGATTCATAGATAAAATAAATTTATCAGTCACAAAGATTCACTATTACAATTCGATGTGGGTTTCGGATAACCAACTGGAATCCGACTCCCTGTCGCATCGAAATTCAAATGTCGTTTACGGATCAAGGGGTTTTACATTCACAAGAAACATATCACAGATATCACAGCTCAATACAAAGCAATTCGTATTACAAAGCATTATATCACAAAGCATTCGATAATAATCAATCATCTACAATTAAGATGAATTAACAGTGTGATTAAAATCAATTGTTCACATAATTATTTTTCATTAATTACTTTAATTAATGATGAATTGTCCTTGATTTTAAATTAATTAATCCTTAATTATTAATTAATTAAATATTAATTATTAGTTAATTAAACCCTTATTTAGAAATTTAAATCCAGTTTAAATTCCAGAACAAAACAGGTTTGTAAACCTGGAATCAACATCTACCCGGGCTATATCAGCCTCTGCTTCGAGCCAACTGCCTCCTAATCTCGAGCTTTTCCCAAATCAACCCTAGGCACTTTCAATTTTGTTTAAAATTTGGTTTAAGTTATTTTTATACCCGATACAACTTAAAACTACTCGAGCCAAACACAATTTTTCCCGAGCCATCACGCTATCTCCCTGAGTACGACTTCGAGTAAACTAAGAATAAACGCGAGAAATAAAAACCCGAGACCTCTGCTACCACGCAACTTCATCCCAGACCCACTTCTTCTCCCCTGCTTCATTTTTTTCCTTCTTATTTTTTTTCTCAGTTTATACTTAAGTTAAACAAATAAACAGCTGAAGAAAACTCACGCGCCCCAGGTTACTCGAAGCACCTTCCCCTTCCCCTCGAGTTCCACTCGATACGAAGCCGCCATGGCCTCACCGATACGTTCACGCCACCGTGCACGTGCACATCATCGCGGCGCCCCTCCGATGACCATCGCGATCGCCAGCAAATCCTAATTCATCCCCTCATTCGAAATCAAAACCCAGGTTGACGTGAAAAACTCGAATGCAACTTTTGCTCGTTCAAACGAACGGCAACTCGAAACCCATCGAACACAATCGCTTCGCCGCCACGTCTCGGTCACCAGAAAAACCAACGCTTCCGGCCACACCACGATAACGTCCACATCTTCCATCCCCTCGAGTTTCATAAAACTCGATCACTCCTAGGTGATGCAATCACCTTGCTTTCGACCCACTGCCAAACTCCATCTTAAACCCTACTTTGGGTTCGAACGGCAATTTCATCCATTCGAAAAATCATTTAGTATTTTTCTCATCATTATTGAGGTTCAAACTAGCTTCAGTTCAAATTTCAACATTTATCATTAACTCAATCAGTGGTAATTCGAAAAAATGTTATTTTTGTTCAAAAACCCAATACTCTGTGAATACTCAACTGCAAATCACTATTTTTATTTCAAAAATCTTATTCCTTTATGTTTATTCAAGTTATACAATCTATTCAACAAATTAAAGTATTCGAGTTTCTCATAAAAATTTCTTTTTACAATAAATTTGAAGTTTACAGATTCAATTTTTTTTCTAATCTTAACTAAAACTTCCTGGGCCATGGTTTCAAGTTTTAAACAACTATTTTTGTTCAAAAATCCTAAGTTAAGGATGTTTGTATGAAATTTAATAATAAAAAAAATTCCTTGTTTAGGATTACTCTGTAACCAGGAGCAAGAAGACAGGATTATCAAAATATACAGAGGTTCAAAATATATTCACAACAACTTGTTTTCCAGCGTTGAATATGCAACACAATCATATATTTTAAATTTTAAAAAAACAAAATATGTTACTCACTTATTATCTGGTTTAAAACAGAAAGCCTATAGAGTTTAACAAAGTGACATAAACTCTCATGTACACAGACATTTCTAACATTTCATTCTCATCAAAGTATTTATCACAGGCATATCAAGATTCGTATATATATAAGGTTAAGAGTTTGCTCACCTTACTTCAGAAGGAAGAACAGAGACTGTTTGTAAACAGTTTGAACTTGAAAACTGTAAATGTTCCCACTTTGATCCTTTAGCCAAATCATCTTGCTCTCTACCTTGTTATAGTTGCTTGATGATTGTAGAATGTTGTTTTAAGTTTTAATGGAGTTTCATTTTATTTTATTTTTTTCGTTCGAACTGGGAATGAGATTGAAAATGATAAAGAAAAGGTGGCTTACAGGCTATAATATAAACAGAGCATATTTTCTTTTTCTTTCTTATGTAGTGTCAGAGATATTTCATAAGAAATGGAGGCTGAAATACAATTCGTATGAATTTTGTATGCTGTAAGGATTGAGAGCATTTAATGGTGTTTGTACTTATGTCTTCATTTTGTACATATCATATATATATATATTTTTTATAATACCTGGCTTCATTTGCAAGCTATCAACTTATATAATTTTACTTTGTTTTGGTTCTTATTGTTCTCAAGTTTACCTGCATATCATATTCAAACATGATTTTCTATGCAGATATTTGTTAGGCTGGGAGGTCTTCATTCTTAGCTTGCATTCCTTTCTTTTGTACTATACAAACATGCTACTTAGTTTATTTGCACATTTTCTTGTCTACATATATTCCTTTACTTTGCTATTTATACCTACCTGCATATCTTGTTTATTTATTACTCTTTTATTTTAAAATTTATACTATTAAATACTACATTTATTTACTTATTAATTATTATATTTTATACATTTGATTTATACTTAAGTTTAATATTTATAAAGTTTATTTTACTGTAACTTCAAACCATAGTTTCTTCCAATTATATGCATATATATTTATTTTTAAAACCATTTATTTACAATTTAAATTCAAATCAAAATATATATTATTATTTCAAATTTAGTCAGATATGTTCAAATACAGATATATATTCTCATATATACAATATTTTTAAATTTTTAAACGATTTATACAAATATACTTGGATATCGGGAAACTCGCATCACCTTATATCGATTTATCTAATAAATTTTATTCAAAAATCAATAAATTATTAATTTAAACTTAATCAAAATTCGGGGTCGTTACAGAATTCAAAAATTCAATTTCGTTTATTTTTGGAATTCAATGATATCAAACATCCATTCAGCTAAATTTTTTAATTGCGCTCTGTTTACTCGAAGTCGTACTCAGGGAGATAGCGTGATGGCTCGGGAAAAATTGTGTTTGGCTCGAGTAGTTTTAAGTTGTATCGGGTATAAAAATAACTTAAACCAAATTTTAAACAGAGCCGCGATGTGTCAGGAATTTTTCGGTGAATAACTCGAGTTGATACTCGGGTAGATGGTAAATCTGCTTCGAGTTGGTTTGGGTACGTTAGTATGTTGTCTTGTATAAAGTTACATTTAAACTTAGCTGAAGCTAAAAGAAAAGAAAAAAAGGGCAAAAGGGAGAAGAAGAAGTAGGTACGGGGGAGAGAGCAATGTCTCGGGGAAGGGACGAAAGAAACTCGAGTTTGACTCGAGTGAAACCTGGGTCACGCTTGGGTTTTGTCTTTAAACAGAGTTAAGCCAAATTTTTTTTAAGTTATGTAAACAGATTTTTGTGCCAACAAAGAACTTAATGTCTGACTATTTTTGAGTTAAGAACTTAATACAAGTTTAATTATTTTAACATGTTAATTAATGTTTGAATCAAGTAGATAAATTAAGTTAATTAACATTAAAGTTTTTTGTAGTTAACAATAATTTGTTTTCCAAAGTTTAAAGAAGATTTTTAATAATGTTAATTAAGACAAATAATTATTATTATTAATTGAAAAAAGGGATAATTAAGAATGGTTAATTAAAACATGTAATTAACTAAGTGATTTGGGATTTATCAATTTGAAATTAAGGATATGGTTAATTTATGATTAAGCGTTTAATTTATTTTTAATTAAGAATTGTTAATTAGATAATTAAAGTTAATTAATTAATAATTAGTAGTTAGTTAAGATAATTGATTAAAGAATAATCAATTAAAATTTTAATTAATTTATCATTAAGAATAGTTCATCATTGATTTAAATAAATCAATAAAAATGATTATGTGGTTAATTCCTTTTAAAATCACCTTCACCTTAAATAAAAAATGATTGACTATCATCAGATGTTTTGATACTGTGTGATGTAGATTGCCTTTTACTGAACTGTGATTTGTGACTTGTTTCTGTATGTATGTGAAAACCCCTTTGTTCGTAAAACGACATTTGAATTTCGATGCGACGGGGAGTCGGATTCCAGTTGGTTATCCGAAACCCACATCGAATCATATTAGTGAATCTTTGTGATTGATAAATTTATTTTATCTATGAAACCATGAATGAAAGATAAGCGTTATAGATCATACCGCTTATCGATATTACTGTGCTTAAATCTGTAATGATTGATGTTGTGCACTTTTGTGTGAAACCCCTGGACCACACTCTTACACACACAAATATGGATTTCACGTGGGAATCGGTTAAGTCACAGATGATTTAAATCTGATGTTTTTGAAATTGAAATTTTAATTTCAATTGATTTTGAAATTGATAATTTGGGTTTAAAGTGAAAAACTTTTGAAATGGAATTTCAAAGATAAAAGTTATTTCGAATAACTTAATCGAGTTTTGAAATTTAAATAATTTGATTTAAATTTGAATTCAAGTTTGAAATTGAATTCTATGATTTGAAACTACGGATTAAAGATGCTGTACAAGTTATATATGGGTTAAACCATTTTAAAATTTTTGATTTGGAAATTTGAATTTAATTCAAGGGTTTTAACTCGTGTAAATATAACTGGATTTTTCTGAAACGTAACTAT
The DNA here is from genome assembly GCA_030737815.1 of Allium fistulosum. Classification (NCBI taxonomy): domain Eukaryota; kingdom Viridiplantae; phylum Streptophyta; class Magnoliopsida; order Asparagales; family Amaryllidaceae; genus Allium; species Allium fistulosum. The sequence continues at coordinate 903,258,919 of CM060905.1, forward strand.
TTGTTTTCAAATAGTAAAAGCTTTCACATAAGTAAAGGATTTCCAAATTGTGTTAACAGAATTTCAAGTTTGAAATGGAATTGAAATGTTTTGAAAACTATGAAATGAGCTATGATTTCAAAGACCGGACGAGTTAATCCAACTTGAAATAGAATTGTTTTGAAAGGCTATGAATGAATCTTTGGAAACGAGTTTTGAAAGCTATAAGTTAAATCTTGATTTAAAGATTTAACGAGTTAATCAGATTGAAATGGAAATCGATTTGAAAATATATGAATGAATCTTTGGGAACGGGGTAAACTTTGTGAATTGAATCATTTTGTTTAAAAGATTAAAAGTGTGGAAATTGTTTAAACCATTGAAGGATTTTGAAATGAATCTTTTTATTTAAAAGATTGGAAATGGTAATTTGTTTTAACCATTCGAATGAAAAGTTTTGGGCTTTAAGCTGTGATTTAACTGAGACCCCAGTATCCATATGATTTTTAATTGCGCTCGTTATTCGGTTTAGCCGGGAGAGGACCTTTGTGTCATATAACCCATTCCGAATAGTGATACGACGATATGGATAGCATTTGAAGACCAGTGGTGAAGACCGGGTATTTGCAAGAGCGATAGGATGACCTATCGATTGTCTCTGCACTGAGTAGCTACGGTATAGAGAATTCCTAAGTGATGGGAAGTCCGATCGAGATTGTGAATACCCGGATTTGCAAGGGCTTCTTCGGAAGTGCCTTCGGTTCTGTTCGAACCCGGAACTGACTTGTATGGATGTGTGTCTGACGTTACACTTTGAGATGTAAAGCTGGTTTCTATCAAATACATTTCTGTTGGTGGCGGAGAATTTATTCTCTTAGCTTAACACCCTGGAATTGATAATTAAATAGCTCGAAAAACAATTTCCAGATATCAATATGATTAATATAATCATTCACAGATTCATACCACAGTATAAATAATTTAAATCCGAAATCACTTATTCTTATAAGTGAATTTTTGAAGTTAATAAATCTGTAACGACCCATAATTTTTGAATTTCGGGTAAAATAGTTTTAAAGGATTGAAAAGACTCTGGAATTGAATGGATTGATAACTTATATAATTTAAATTCTGATAGAATAAATTTAACTTAAAGGATGAAGTTAAATTAAAGTAAGTATAAGTGAATCAATTAAATCTAAGTTGAGATTGTGGAATATGAAATCTGGATTTAATAGGAATTTTGAATAAGTGAAGAAATTTGACCTTGGTGAAAGTTAAATAGGATTAAAATTTGAATTTGGATTTATAAGTGGAAACTTAAGTTAAGTTAAACAAATGATGTTTAATTGGAATATAACTTAAGTAATGTTGAACGAAGTTGATTTTGATATCAAAGTAAATTAATAAAGGGAATTTATTAAATGAATGTGAACTTGAGTTATATAAATGAAATTCAACTTTATTTGTTAAATGAATTAGCAATTGAATTGAATAAATGGATTGGATGTTAATCAATCTAATGTGAAGTATTGATATGAAATAATGAATATAAGTGTTAATTCATTAAAAGCTAATGAAGTTGAGAAATTAAATAAATTGAATGGAAGTCAATTTAATTTAAAAGTGTTGAACCAAATCGAATGTAAAATTTATAATTTGGTTGTGTTGAATATACATTGGTTGTTATTTGATTGTTAGTTGATTGTGTATAAAAAAAATTCATTAAGTATTAATGAAATTGAATTAGCAAATTGGAAAGCTATGTGATTAAATTCAAATTGGAAGTGAACGAATGTGAATTAGTGAATGTAAACTAATTGAATTGAAAGAGAATGTTGATTAAATCCAATGTAAATGAATCGAATATGATTTAAAATTGAAAACCAATTCAATGAATGTTAATGAGAAGTGAATCTATATTGATTTGGTTATGAAGTTGTTGGATGATAGTTGGATGATTGTTTGATGGTTGCATTGTTGCTTTTGAATGCATTGTTATGTTAGCATATGTAGTTATGTTGCTATACGATGTATATTGATTTTATTTTCATATCTACATGTTCTCATATGGTTTGTTGAGTGTTTAGTAGGTGCGGATGGCGTTGCTTCGCGTTTGGGGCTCGCTTTCGCGCTATATTAGCCGTATACGCTTGCTAAATGAAATGATTTCATAAGTTGAAATTGTTATGAAGTATAAATGTGATTTATAAACGTTGTTTATAAATCCGAAAACACTTACTTTGATAAGTAATTTTAGAAGTTAATAAAAGGAGAATTTTATAAATCGAAGTTGTTAGAAAATATAAAGGTGAATTTATAAACGCTGTTTATAAATTCGAAATCAATCAAATTTGATGAATTTAATATAGAAATTATCAAGGGAATTTTATCCACGATTTTGGATAGTGGATAATTCTTGGAATATCAATGTGTAGAAAAGACTGAAATTTGGTTAGTGAAGTATATTCACGATTTTGGACAGTGAATATATTGTTAAGTAAAATGAATTTGTTTTGGAAGAGTGATATTACGAAATGAAGTAATTGTTTTAAAAGATGTTTTAAAACGTGTATGAACCGAAACCATAGATTTCAACATCTATTGTTGAAATAGACGTTTTCGAGATATAAGGAAATTGTGGACTATAACATTGTTGTTATAGTAAATGATTTCCAAAAGGAAATGTTTTATATAGTATTGGGATTTATATATCTATCTTAATTTCGAATCCCTATACTAGTGATTTTGAGTCGTCGTAACGATGTTTTACGTAACATTCGTTTTGACTCAAATAAATGTGTTTAAAGAGAATGATTTCCTTAAAGAATGAATATATACTTAATATTGATTTAAGTATATCGAATATTTTCAAATGTTGAAAATAAATGATTTGTGAATTACTTATTATTAAATAAGTATGGAATTGCTTTTCCAATATGAAACGAAGGGTTTGAAACTTTATCTTTTAAAGATAAATTGAAAAGTGAATATTTGAAAATTTGTTTTCAAACGGTTAAGTGTGGAAATTATATATCTAGTGAAGATATTTTGGAAGATAAAATAAATTGGAAAATTATTTGGAATCTGATGATGTTGTGCATCTTTATTGATAGTTAAATAACCGACTATCAATAATTACCTTGAGTAGGTATTTGTTGTGAATTGGATGAATTTGAATGCCACACTTGTTTTTAAATAAACGCTCACTATTCGGGTTAACCGGGAAAGGACCATGGGGTCGTATAACCCATTCCGAATATGTGATACGTCGTTATGAATTGCATTTGAAGACCGGTGTTGAAGACCGGATATTTTTGAAAACGGAAGGATTACCGTCGAGTTACTCTACATCGACTGATCTTCGATTTAGAGGTTTTATCACCCTTAGTGACGGGAAGTCCTGACGTGATTGAAAATTATCCGGAAATGCAAGGGCTTCGTGAGAAGTGCCTTCGGTTCTGTTCGATCCCGGAACAGACTTTTATGGATTGTGTGTCTGACATTACAATTTGAGATATAAAGCTGATTTCTTTCAAATACATTTCTGTTGGTGGCGGAGAATTTATTTTCTTAGCTTAACACCCTTCTCTGAGACGTACGAGCTCAGAGGTTATGTAGTTGAAATTTATCAGCGATATATCCCAATTTGGTAACGTGGCATACTGAGTGTTGCTGTGAAATGATCAGTGTTTGATCATTTGTGATATGATCATTTGTTTGATCTTATATCTTTGTGATCATAGGTTGATCATTTTGTTTGACCCGAAGCAGGGCTTTTTGAGAAAGCGTAGCTTTGTGGACGAGACTTCATCGAGCCTCACACCCCGGAAATGGTCGAAACAGGAAGGATGTGGCAAGGTTCTAGGGAGTAGCGCCCCTTAGTGTATGTCATTCCTTCTGGATAGAGGTGGTATCATGGTATGGAGCCCAGATACTTAACCTATGTGGTTGCTGCATTATTATCTATGTGGTTTGTTGGAAATCGGGGATCCTCGGGAAGATCGGTGACGATCGGGGGATGGCATACGCGTGTCAGTAGTTACCTATTTTTGCAGAGGTAACCCGGCCTTGTGTTGGCAGAGATCCGGTTAGGTTCTCGGGTCGTCTATTCCAGGGACGTACCCATCGTGGATAGGAAGTTCCTTAGCCTGACCATTTGTTGGAAATCCAAAGAAACAATACGAGCTTTTACGATTTCAATTGTATAACCTGTCTCCTCAAGAGGCAGCTATAGCAGGCATAATATAATGGTACCTATGCTGGCTAAGATTTATATTATACTTTCAAAATGTTTTCCACTATGCACTAATAATAATATCAAAAAGAATTTGATTTTGCGTAGTAAGCATCTTTGACTATCATAAGAAGAAATCTCCTCCAAGTATGCGTTTGCATTGTGTGTGTGGTGGGAGGTCTTATGGTAGTTTCATTTTCCAAAAGCATTGCGAATTGACTTTAAAATTATCTTGTTGTTGTTTTAAAGGATAACTGTTTTACGATCTCACACCAGTCACCATGACTGACTCGGAATTTATTGTTTCCCTTCTAAACTCTGGGTGCCCACCATTTTCCACACGGGCAGCCTAGAGTTATATTATCAGGATATTCTGGATATTCTGGAGCTTGGAGATAAGCTGGATGATGAGACGTAGTATTTGTATTTGATAGTATTTATTCCGCTGTGTATTCTGTATGAGGACAAGTTATATAACTGTCCATTGATGTGATGTATTGTATTGAGTTGTATATTGACTCTGATTGATGTATGTATAAAATGATATAGTTCTTTGTTTAAAGATTATTCATTTATCTATTATATATTGTTCCGCTGCGATATGTGAGATTCTAATATTGTTCTGTTTCTGCTCTTGTTCTGTTGTTGTTCTTCTTTCTTTTTCTTCTATCTTCTTCTTCTACCTTTTTCTTCTTTCTTAAAAACATAACTTTTCGGGTTTCCGGCATTTGATGGCTCAGCAGTCGATAAAGTAAGTATCGATGTTGAATTTTCGAAAGTCGAAAATTTTCGGGATGTTACATTTGGTATCAGAGCATATGGTTAAGCGACAACCCTGCTCTGTTGGGTGTTACTCATTAGAGATAGAGTCAGTAGTACTCTAGAATGAGTTGAGTGTAATAATAGATACGAGTGCGTATTTGTTAGTTAATATAAAATTTGTTTTATATTGTGATGATTGGTTTGTTGAGTGGTATATGGATTCTGGTCGGTATTGTCCGTACAACTCTATCGATAGGGATCTTTAAACACTTGTATAGAACAATTCAGCACAGTATTGTTTTAAATTGGGTAAATGAAATAATTTTACCTTGATTTTATTTTGTATATAAAGAAATAATTTTTTCAGAATTATTAAAGTGTATATGAATTGATTGTTAAGTTGTTTGAATAAGTTAATTAAAACAACAATTGTGAAAGAGTAAATGTATAAACCAATGAATTATAAAGATGAAGCTATAATTAATATGATTTACAATTGTGGAATAATCTTATATACATAAAGTGAAGTTATATAAGTAAAAGATTTGTAATTGTGATTTATAATCTGAAATAAAATTCCAGAGAAGTGTTTTGAAAGAATTTGATATTTTGGAAAAATGTTTTAGAGTGATGAAAGCTCTAAACTCTTTTCAGGTCGCTGGAAAATAATCCTGATGATGATGGCCACATCATTAGAATTCATTTTCGGGTTTCCAAAAGAGGAAATTGCTGCCAAATTGTTTTAAATAGAAGTTGTTTGAAAAAATTTGGATTTTGTTTTTGAAATTCAAAAGATAATTTGAACTGTTTTCAAAAATGGTTTTTGAAATGTTGGTAAACTCTGGAATACTATGTAGAAATATTTATGAAATATTAATGTGAGATATAATTTGAAATAAAGTTCCAGAAAAATATTTGAAGATAAAATTCATAAAGGAATAGAATTAGTAATATGAATGTATGGATGATTTTATAAATCAAGATGTAAATAAGTCGAAGACTTATAAAATATTTGGAATTTGATAGAAATGAGATTCAAATTGAAAATGAAAGAATGTGTGAATGAGTAAATAAATTTGAATAAATGAAGTGAATAAGATTAAAACTGAATGTTGAAACCGAATTTGAATAAGTGAATTAGAATTGGAAATGGATTAGTAACTGAAACTAATTTAAAATGGTGCAGTATGAATGAAAGCTAATCAATAAAATTCAATATTCAGAAATTGAACTGAATCCAATTAAATGTTGGAATTGAATTCAAATGGAATTGAAATGTAAAGATTGAACGAAATTGAATATATAACTTCAATAGTGAATTAAAGATGATATGGAAGTAAGTATCGAAAATTTTGTAATTGAATGTACAAAATGGTTTGAATATATGTAACTAGATATTATGGCTAGTAGGATATACAGGTGTATAAAAGGAATTGGAATTTAATTTCGAAGATAAATTTGAATGGCTCGACAAAAGGTAAGTATTTGAATTCGAATATGAGATTTGATGATTTCTGGTCTAGCCGCTTGGCTTTTTCTTTTTCTTTTTGAAATCTGAGAGTCCGTAGGGACGTTTTGTAGTCGTACCGTATTAGCCGCGCAAAGGAGACGCTGGCGAAATTTTTCGAAAATTTCGAGTGTTAGAAAATTTTTGAGAAAATCTTGAAAGTTTAAAATTTGAATTTAAACTTGAATTTGAATTGAGAAGTTAAACAATGTTGTTTGAAACTTATAATTGAAGTTAGAAATTTAGTTGAGTAATAACGAATCTTTAGTAGAAGATTTGTTTTGAAAATTAGATAAAACTATTGATTGTGAAAAATGATAGACGAGTTAAGGACCTTTTTCCCTAACTTGTAATTTCGAGGACGAAATTCTTTTAAGGGGGGAAGTCTGTAACGACCCAGAATTTTTGATAATTAAAATTTGAATATTTAATTTATTTTAAATATTAATAAATGAATTTAAGAGGTCGAATAATTTATTATTCGAATATTGGATTTAATTTGGTCAATTAAATCGATAATTTAATGATTGAAATTCCAGAAATAATTGAAGTATGGGTTTAATGTGCTGGAAATGATTTATAAAATTATATTAAATCATACTGGAGTTATAGAAAGGTTATAGAACTTCTAAAACTAAATTTAGAGTTAAACTGTGAAAATTGAATATTTTAATATTTAATTATCGACTGTAAAAATAGTCAATTTTCGAACAGTCTCAGAATTGAACGAGACCAGTTCCATTGGATCCGTAATAGTTAGTTATTATCGGATTTCAATTTTCGTAGCAATCGAAGTTATCGTTTGACCGTGGCAGCTCGAAACGCATCGATATCGTTTTAATTTTAAATCGTCGAGTTAAAATAGTCATTTTTCAAAAAGTCTCGGATTTTGACGAAACTAGTTTCATCGGATCCGTAATGTGATATTATTGTAAGATTTCAAATTTCGTAATTTTTGGATTTACCGTTTGTCCGGTACGAATTAAAACGCCTCGAAATCGATTTAAATCGGTTTAATTTAAATTGATCGTTTATTGCCATATCTCACACATACTATCGAATTAGCTTCCGAAACCTGTTCCATTGCGTTCGGAACGCGGGGTAAACCTTAGAAACGTCAGCCGGCACGTTCGATTCGGAGTTCGGAAAAATTTCGATGAATAGTAAATTGGGCAATTTTCTATATAAGGACCTATATTCTTCATTTTGCAATAAAAAGACTGAGCTAGGGTTAGTTTGAGCAGCCGCCAACCCTAGAAACAACGGCCAGAAAGCTCCCCTCTTCCTCGTCAAAATTCTTCAAATCCGTGAATCAATTCGTTAAACTTCCTAAACGAAAGTTGGAGATCTATGCGAGCTCTACATGCTGAACGGTGGAGATCGTTTATGGATAAGCAGATTGGCGGCAATACGAGCTTGAACTCGGCACGTTCGCACGCGTTTCTGGGAAGAGATGCTCGACCGAGCTCCATGATTTTTGGCACGATGGTAGATGGAGGCACGGGCTTTCGTATGGTGCTGGAATGATTGAATTTCGATGAGCGTGGATGTGGCGGTAGGGAACCCTAGTCAAACGGGTTGGGTTCTCTCGTGACCTGGTAGGAGCGAACGGGGGGGGGGGGGGGGAAGATGAAAGCAAGCGGCCACGATTTCGTTTTTGGAAAATGAACGGCAGATGATGGTTAGGTTAAAAAATTATAAAAAGAAATTGTAAATAGAAAAAAATATAATTCGTATAAACTTTGAAAATGTATATCTTTTTGATGCGTGATCAGAATTTGACGAAATGAGCGGCGTTGGCTTCGTTTTCTCGAGTACTTCGCTATGGAACTGAATTGGAATTGTTTGGAGCTAGTTTGAATTTCGGGTAAAATTAAACGCTTATAATTTATTTGAATGGATAATTAAATATAACTTCTCTGGAACTTCATTAATAGCTCGAAAAAGGTATGTATTTGAATTATAATATGAGTTTTTGATGATTTCTCTCTAGCCGCTTGGCTTTTTCTTTTTCTTTTTGAAATCTGAGAGTCCGTAGGGACGTTTTGTAGTCGTACCGTATTAGCCGCGCAAAGGAGACGCTGGCGAAATTTTTCGGAAATTTAGGGTGTTAGAAAATTTTTGAGAAATTTTGAAAGTTAAAATTTGAATTTAAGTTCAAATTTGAATTTTGAAGTAAAACAATGCTGTTGAACTTATAGTTGAAGTTGAAATTTAGTTGAACTAATAACGAATCTTTAGTAGAAAGATTTGTTTTGAAAATTGATAAAACTATTTGGATGTTGAAAAATAGTAGACGAGTTAAGGACCATTTTTCCTAACTTGTAATTTCGAGGACGAAATTCTTTTAAGGGGGGAAGTCTGTAACGACCCAGAATTTTTGATAATTAAAATTCGAATATTTAATTGATTTTAAATATTAATAAATGAATTTAATAAGTCGAATAATTTATTTAAAGGATATTGGATTTAATTTGGTAAATTAAATCGATAATTTAATTTGAACCCCCGATATAACTTTGAATTTGGCGATTAAATTATAAAATTTAATCTATTGAAAATGGATAAAATTTGAATCTTCAATTTAAAGTTGAAGAAAAATATTTCAAAAGCTTTTAAAATTCGTATTGATAATACTGAAGATAATAGAAGCTTCAGAAAGGAATTTAGAATTGATTTGATCAGTTTTGAAATTTATATCGTTCAATCGATATTTAAAATTAGCTGTCCGAGGCGCAGTCTCGGAATTCGACGAAACGAGTTCCATTGGATCCGTAATATTGTTTTATTATCGGATTTTATATTTTGTAATTTTCAGAGCTATTGTGTGATCGTACGAGATAAAAACGTCTGGACAATAATTAATCGATTTAATTTAAAAATAAATTTATACACTAAAATAATCAGCCACCCTATTCTCTGATTTGCGTCGACCTACTCTCTGTTAATCACGTTCTCTTGTCTCCCCTTCTGCTTCTTCTACCACGCACCTTTCTCTTTTTACTCAGTTCAATTTCAAATCAAACGAGATAAAAACAATAATGGCCGAAGCCTTTTACTCTCGTTCAATAGAAAAAAAAATTCGCTGCCTCTTCCTTTACAATTCAAATCACGGCAAAGAAGAAAGAAAAATGAAGCCGAGTTGGGCGCGATTCGTTCAAAGGATAAAGTTATCAATTTCGTTCTTTTTTTCAAACAATGGTGACTCGAGCTCGCGCGCGTTGGGTGGCGACTGAATTTGAGTTTCGAGAGTCGCGCGCGAGGCAGATGGAGGCTCGAGATTTCTAGGGTTCGCGTGAGGCTGAGTCGAAGGGGGAGAGAGGCAGCAGTGTCGCGAACGTGAAGGCATCGAAGCCTGGGATTCGAATCGCGAGCGGCAGTTTCGATCGAGCTCGCGAAGGTGTTGGACTTCGGTCGTGAGGCGAAGGCTGGGGTTCGTCGTGTTCGTGGAGGGGAAAGTTAGGTCGAAATCAAGGTGAAGGTTCGAGCATCTCTGGCAGCGATGTTGGTCGCGTGCGATGATTGTTCGAGGCAGTAAAGGTATACGTTTGTTTTGTTTAAAACATGTATATTATATATGTATATAGGCTAGGTAAATATACAGAAAATTAAATGGTTTATATGTTTACAGTAAACAGAAAATTAATCAAAGGATTTATAGAAGATTTGATTTTTAATATAATTTATTTTTATAAGTGTATATATATATATATAGTTTCAAAAGGGAATAAATATACTTATATACATTTTTAATTTACTTATTTATTTTAAACAATGGATCTGGTGATTAAATTGGTAAAGTAACTAATTTGAATTATTTTAGTTACAAAAATACTTTTCTTCTAAAAGAAAAATCATTAGTTTAAAATTTAATTCTTTGATCAAATTTAATCAGTAGTCTAAAATAAAATCTTAGTCAAATAGAATTTATCTAAAGGAAATCGAATCAAAATTATCAAATGGAATTTAATAGTTCGATTTTATCCAAATATTAATGAACTGTATAAATATTTATACAAGGTTAAAAATCAAGAAGAAATGGTCAAAATGGAAATGGATGGCAAATAAAAAGCAAAGGTGAGATTTTCTCACTCAAATTTGAATGTGGAATTATTTACAGTTATTGATTGATGATTGACTGTTTGGATGGGATATTAGACATAGTAGGATATATCTATTATATATATAGCAATATATACATATTGGCATATGTATATATTGGATTGATGATTTTCCGCCTCGTATAGCGGATGAGACCCTATTGCGCCGTTAGTAAGCGGATTTATAAAAACCTATATACCGCGATAATTCCGTACTGGAGCGGAATTGGTATTGTGCTAACATCTTTGGATGCAGGGAAACAGGTTGGAGGGATCCAACTGGACCCCTCACATTGATTGAATTTATTTCTATTGTGATATAAATCTGTGAATGATTATAGTGATGCTATTAATCATATTGATATCTGGAAATTGTTTGAAAGCTAAAATTTAGCTGAATGGATGTTTGGCATCATTGGATTCCAAAGATAAACGGAATTTAATTTTTGAAATACAAGTAGAAAATTTCTAAGAGAATCAATTTTTGAAATTTGAAGGAATTTTGAAGAAAGGAATTTTTTTTAAAAAGTATAAAAAGTAAATTTTTATAATCTTATTGAATTATTTCCAGAATAAAGTGAAAATGCTAAATAAATGGATTTCATAAAACAGTGATTTTAAATTGAAGAATTCAATTTAAAACTTGGATTTTTAAATAGATTGAAAGAGACAAAGAAATATATTTTCTTTAAAAAGAATTTATTTAAAAGGGGATAAGTTGGAAATCCAATTAGAAATTTAATTGGTAAATTGAAACGATTTGGGAAATCAATGTAAAATGATTTCAATTTAAAGAATCCTTTTAAGAACAGGATATTGAATAATTTGAAGGAAAATAAGGAATTTATTTTAGTAGGGATAAATAAAATTGGAAATCAATCTGAAATTGATTTAATATTTTGGAAATGAAATTTTTGAGAAATCAGCATGGAAACTTTATTTAAAGTTGAAAATAAATTTAGAAATCAATATTGAAATTGATTTGATATGAAGTTTTATAAATAGAATTGAAACTTATAAAAGTTGTTTATAAACCCAAAGTCACTTATTTTGATAAGTTAAATATAGAAGTTGATAAAAGAAGGTTTATAAGTCGAAGTTGTTATTAAAAGAGAAATAGAATTTATAAACGTGCTTATAAATTCGAAAATAGATTGAATGTGATAAATTTAATATAGAAGATTATTTAAGAAGATATATTCACGATTTTGAATAGCGAATTTTTATTGAAATAAAAATGTGTAGGAATGATTGAAATGGGGTTAAGTAAATTTTATTCACGATTTTGGACAGTGAAAATATTGTTAAGTAAAATGGATTCATTTTTGAAGAAGTAATATTTTAAAAAATGAAGTTAAACATCTTAAAGGTGTTTTAAAATGTGTTATGAATCGAAAGCATAGATTTCAACATTTATTGTTGAAATAGACGTTTTCGAGAAATAAGGAAATGGTGGACTATAACACTGTTGTTATAGTAAATGATTTCCGAAAGGAAATGTTTTTATCTAGTATTGGGATTTACATATCTATTTTAAATTTCGAATCCCTATACTAGTGATTTTTGAGTCGTCGTAACGATGTTTTACGTAACATTCGTTTTGACTCAAATTGATGTTGTTATAGAAAATAGATTTCCTTAAAGAATGAAATATATACTTAATTTGATTTAAGTATATCGAATATTTTTCCAAGTGTTGAAAATAAATGATTGTGAAATACTTATTATTTAATAAGTATGGAAATGCTTTTCCAATATGAAATGAACTGTTTTGAGATTTTATCTTCAAAGATAAAATTAAATGTGGAAATTGATTTGAAATTGTTTTCAAACGGTTAAGTGTGGAAATTTTATATCTAGTAAAGATATTTTTGGAAGATGAAATAATTTGGAAAATTATTTGGAATCTGATGATGTTGCGCATCTTTATTGATAGTTAAATAACCGACTATCAATAATTACCTTTAGATAGGTATTTGTTGTGAATTGGATGAATTTGGATGCCACACTTATTTTTGAATAATCGCTCACTATTCGGGTTAGCCGGGAAAGGACCATGGGGTCGTATAACCCATTCCGAATATGTGATACGTCGTTATGAATTGCATTTGAAGACCGGTGTTGAAGACCGGATATTTTTGAAAACGGAAGGATTACCGTCGAGTTACTCTACATCGGCTGATCTCCGATTTAGAGGTTTTATCACCCTTAGTGACGGGAAGTCCTGACGTGATTAAAATTATCCGGATATGCAAGGGCTTCGTGAGAAGTGCCTTCGGTTCTGTTCGATCCCGGAACAGACTTGTATGGATGTGTGTCTGACGTTACACTTTGAGATGTAAAGCTGATTTCTTTCAAATACATTTCTGTTGGTGGCGGAGAATTTATTCTCTTAGCTTAACACCCTTCTCTGAGACGTACGAGCTCAGAGGTTATGTAGTTGAAATTCATCAGCGATATATCCCAATTTGGTAACGTGGCATACTGAGTGTTGCTGTGAAATGATCAGTGTTTGATCATTTGTGATATGATCATTTGTTTGATCTTATATCTTTGTGATCATAGGTTGATCATTTTTGTTTGACCCGAAGCAGGGCTTTTTGAGAAAGCGTAGCTTTGTGGACGAGACTTCGTCGAGCCTCACACCCCGGAAATGGTCGAAATAGGACGAATGCGGCAAGGTTCTAGGGAGTAGCGCCCCTTAGTGTATGTCATTCCTTCTGGATAAAGGCGGTATCATGGTATGGAGCCCAGATACTTAACCTCTGTGGTTACTGCATTATTTTTGCTATGTGGTTTGTTGGAAATCGGGGATCCTCGGGAAGATCGGTGACGATCGGGGGATGGCATACGCGTGTCAGTAGTTACCTATTTTTGCAGAGGTAACCCGGCCTTGTGTTGGCAGAGATCCGGTTAGGTTCTCGGGTCGTCTATTCCAGGGACGTACCCATCGTGGATAGGAAGTTCCTTAGCCTGACCATTTGTTGGAAATCCAAAGAAACAATACGAGCCTTTACGATTTCAATTGTATAACCTGTCTCCTCAGGAGGCAGCTATAGCAGGCATAATATAATGGTACCTATGCTGGCTAAGATTTATATTCTACTTTCGAAATGTTTTCCACTATGCACTAATAATAATATCAAAAAGAATTTGATTTTTGCGTAGTAAGCATCTTTGACTATCATAAGAAGAAATCTCCTCCAAGTCTGCGTTTGCATTGTGTGTGTGGTGGGAGGTCTTATGGTAGTTTCATTTTCCAAAAGCATTGCGAATTGACATTAAAGTTTTCCTGTTGTTTATTTTAAAGATAAATAACTGTTTTACGATCTCATACCAGTCACCATGACTGACTCGGAGTTTATTGTTTCCCTTCTAAACTCTGGGTGCCCACCAATTTCCTCACGGGCAGCCTAGAGTTATGTTATCAGGATATTCTGGATATTCTGGAGCTTTGGAGATAAGCTGGATGACGAGACGTAGTATTTGTATCTGATATATTTATTCCGCTGTGTATTCTGTATGAGGACAAGTTATATAACTGTCCATTGTTGTACTGAGTTGTATATTGACTCTGATGATTGATGTATGTATAAACTGATATAGTTCTTTGTTTTAAAAGACTAGTGATTATCTATTATATATTGTTCCGCTGCGATGTGTAAGATTCTGATATTGTTTTCTGTTCTGATGTGTTGTTCTCTTCTTTCTTCTTCTTCTCTTTTTCTTCTATCTTTTCTTCTATCTCTTCTTTTAAACATTAAAGTTCGCGTTTCCGCCACCCGATCGTTCGACAGTTGCTACAGTGGACGTAGCAGTGTCGGGTTTTCGGAAGACGGATTTGCGGGTCTTTACAGTTGGTATCAGACCGGTAGGCTCTGTTGGATCGCATTTGCTATATTACAGCATGATAGGGGGTTCTCGCTTCGCGGTTTGGTGGCGAACGGGAGACTCTTACCCCTACATGTCCCTGAGTGGGATGGGTTGGTTAGGCAGATGCCGTGACAGTCGAGAGGCTGGCCGTAAAAGTAAATGCGAGGTGCCAATGTAAGCCACGGTGGGACTGGGATGGTTGCAAAGCCTACCGGTGGCCGCTGTCTGTGGATCGTTACAAGTGGTATCAGAGCTAAGGTTGAACTTTAGCTCAGGAGTATAACACGTTAAGTAACTCATTAGAGATAGGGTGAAGTATACCCTAGAATGAGTATTCCTCAGATATCCGTTCGAATGCCTCAGTAAATTCTCTTGCTATCCACTGATAGTGAGTATGAGTGCAAGAAGAGGATGAGATAGGGGACAGGAGAATACCACCACGAATTGGTCAATACCCTGTAACAACGAGGGAACAATCTTTTCTCTATCAATCTCTTTGTTCGTCATCTTTTCTCAATTCTTCGATAGTTTCTGGTAGATCCAGAAAGAAGATTCGATATATTAAAATGGGACGTAAACTCCAAATAGGTCAGAATTGTTTGTTTGGATGTATTGGTTGCTTTGTTTGCTATGGTTGGTAGGTATACTTTCGTTCTAAACTAGAAGTTTTGAAATCGTATCCATATATCTATCTATTCTTTTGGGTCCCAGTATATTCTACGAATGGTTAGTTATTCCTTCGAACTAACCAATGCCACTGTATATTTCGTAGATCTAGATAACCCGAGTATCTTGTGAAGTGTTAAACAGATTTGTTTTTGTATCTATTGTTGATATTCTGATTTGGTAAGCCAAATGCAGAATAGCTGTTCAGTTTGATTTCATGGAACATTCTTCATCTATCTTTTTGTCTCCTTGGTAATTTCGAGGACGAAATTCTTTTAAGGGGGGAAGTCTGTAACGACCCCGAATTTTGATTAAGTTTAAATTAATAATTTATTGATTTTTGAATAAAATTTATTAGATAAATCGATATAAGGTGATGCGAGTTTCCCGATATCCAAGTATATTTGTATAAATCGTTTAAAAATTTAAAAATATTGTATATATGAGAATATATATCTGTATTTGAACATATCTGACTAAATTTGAAATAATAATATATATTTTGATTTGAATTTAAATTGTAAATAAATGGTTTTAAAAATAAATATATATGCATATAATTGGAAGAAACTATGGTTTGAAGTTACAGTAAAATAAACTTTATAAATATTAAACTTAAGTATAAATCAAATGTATAAAATATAATAATTAATAAGTAAATAAATGTAGTATTTAATAGTATAAATTTTAAAATAAAAGAGTAATAAATAAACAAGATATGCAGGTAGGTATAAATAGCAAAGTAAAGGAATATATGTAGACAAGAAAATGTGCAAATAAACTAAGTAGCATGTTTGTATAGTACAAAAGAAAGGAATGCAAGCTAAGAATGAAGACCTCCCAGCCTAACAAATATCTGCATAGAAAATCATGTTCGAATATGATATGCAGGTAAACTTGAGAACAATAAGAACCAAAACAAAGTAAAATTATATAAGTTGATAGCTTGCAAATGAAGCCAGGTATTATAAAAATATATATATATATGATATGTACAAAATGAAGACATAAGTACAAACACCATTAAATGCTCTCAATCCTTACAGCATACAAAATTCATACGAATTGTATTTCAGCCTCCATTTCTTATGAAATATCTCTGACACTACATAAGAAAGAAAAAGAAAATATGCTCTGTTTATATTATAGCCTGTAAGCCACCTTTTCTTTATCATTTTCAATCTCATTCCCAGTTCGAACGAAAAAAATAAAATAAAATGAAACTCCATTAAAACTTAAAACAACATTCTACAATCATCAAGCAACTATAACAAGGTAGAGAGCAAGATGATTTGGCTAAAGGATCAAAGTGGGAACATTTACAGTTTTCAAGTTCAAACTGTTTACAAACAGTCTCTGTTCTTCCTTCTGAAGTAAGGTGAGCAAACTCTTAACCTTATATATATACTGTTTGCACAAAAAATGGACAAACACCTCAAAGTAGTATAATTTAGTAGATCTTATGTTGTTTTTAGTGATTTTGGAGATTTACGCAAATATATGAAAAGCAGGGGCTTAATTGTAAAAAGACACGCAGATTTATAGTGGTTCAGCCAGAATGTGCCTACGTCCACTTTATATGTTATTTCTCTTCTCTTCTATTGGTTACAAGTACAAAGCTTTGATACAAGTAAAAGAAAGTTGTTTGAAAGTTCTATCCGTGCTTGAGCTCTCAAACCTGTCCCCCATTGTTGTACCCCTGCCTCTCTATTTATAGAGTGAGGTTGGGGGCAGGGGTCTTGGATATATTCAGCTGCTGGTGGGCCTGGGCTGAAGTGATCTGGCCTGGCAGCCTGGTTCGGCATCCTCTTGGTCTGGTCATGAGGTGGAGGAGATTTGTACTTCATTCGGTGGAAGACCGGATGGGAGATGGTTCGGTGGAAGACCGGATGGGAGATGGTTCGGTGGAAGACCGGATGGGAGATGGTTTGGTGGAAGACCGGATGGGAGATGGTTCGGGGGAAGACCGAATGGGAAATGGTTCGGTGGAAGACCGGATGGGGGATGGTTTGGTGGAAGACCGGATGGGAGATGGTTCGGTGGAAGACCGAATGGGAAATGGTTCGGTGGAAGACCGGATGGGAGATGGTTTGGTGGAAGACCGGATGCGAGATGGTTCGGTGGAAGACCGAATGGGAAATGGTTCTTGCTTTTTGGTTCGGTTGTAGAAATGCACACAACACTTGCCCCCCAAAGTAGGGTATGTGCGTGCGCATGGCGTGCTTTGCTTTAAGTTTGGAGGAGCTTTCTTCCGGTTTTCATTATCGAGCCAATCGGTCCGGCAGTCCACCTTCGTCTATAAGTAGAGGCCACGTGCAACCGTTATTCCCTACCAAGTGCAACAACCGAACCAGATCCCTTCTTTGCCGAATCACGTTGCTTAGCCGAATCAAGGTGAGGTTCTTTTGCCGAATGAATTTTCAAGTTGAATGCCGAATGAACTTTCAAGTTAAGTGCCGAATGAACTTACGAGTTGAGTGCCGAATGAAATTACGAGTTGAGTGCCGAATGAAATTACGAGTTAAGTGCCGAATGAAATTACGAGTTAAGTGCCGAATGAAATTACGAGTTAAGTGCCGAATGAAATTACGAGTTAAGTGCCGAATGAAATTACGAGTTAAGTGCCGAATGAACTGTTGTATCGAGTGAACATGTGTTTCATACTTCGAATTTTTAAGCGAAATTCCAGATTACGCTGCTTGTATATTCTAACGATGTACTTTTCCCATGTTTGCAGATAAATGTCTCGAAAAGTTGAAACTCGATCAGATAAGAGGAGATCCGGGGGTGAAGGAGAGTCCTCGGCCGTGCCCCCAGCTCAATCAGGATCGGAGCGTCATGGGCCCGCCCCGAGGTCATTAGTGGATGGGTATGGTCCCCAGGAGTTGTTGGATTCCCCGCCTGACTGCTTTCCTAGCTCTCTCAAAGAGGAGCAACTCGATGTTATATCCCGTTCCTTTGGGATCGATAGAGCCCTCGTGCTGCTGCCGGGCCCAGGAGTCATGCCATACAGTCCCCCCGAAGGATACTATGCTTATAGTAGGTACCATTGCATGTGTGGTGCTATCCCGCCTCTCAATGCTTGGGTAGTCAGCTTCCTTACGTATCTGAAGGTGGCCCCATTCCAGCTTCAGCCCAATTCTTATGCCATACTGGTGAGCCTTTTCGTTATCTTTCGGAGAAAGTATGGTCGCGCACCCTCCAACCGGGAGATCCGGTACCTGTATAATTTAAGAGGCTATAAGAAGGGGTCCCCATATATTAACTTGGAGTCCGCTGTGACCTTCAAGCCGGTCCTGGACCTGTACTCTAAATTCAGCATGTTCAAGAAAGAGTGGTTCTTTGTTAGGGACGACTCCGTTTCCATCCGGCGCTTTACCTCAGGATGTAAGTTGATGCTTTTACTTATAATTCTTATTCCGATTGCGGTGCTTCTTCTCATACTTTCTCATTTTTGCTAGCGACAGGTGGCTTTCCGGTTGTGGAGACTGACCGCCTGGTTCAGACGGCGGCGGAGATAGAAGCCATTCTTGGGAAATACAGATCATCTGCCTACTTGATTAGAAATGCGATTCTTCTGGAATATAACTTGATCCTTCCGCAGCAGTCTGTAGTTAAGTTGAGGGAAACGGCGGAAGAGAGGGCGGCTGCTCAGGCTAAGGGAGGCGTTGCGGCAGAGGGTGGAAAGAGAAAACCATTCACGAAACCTCCAGCCGTCGGAGGTAAGAAACTTAAGAGGTCGGACGGTCCTTCTCCCAGCAATTGTCCACTTACTCAGGGGGAGATAGATGCGGAGGAAGAAAGAGGTGAGGCGGAGGGCGGAAGTGACGTTGAGCGTCTTGGTGGTGATGGTGGCGATGGACAGGGAGGTGATGGTTCCAGGGCTCTATCTTCTGGGCAAGTAGGCGAAATGCAAGAGTGGACGGATGATGCTCTCCGCCAAGCTTTTGAGGGGTTGGATGATGATCCGGCTTTGGTAGAGAAGACCGGGAAGGCGGACAAAGCCGGGACTGGAGCAAGTGAGTCTTCCCCGACTATTCCGGCCAAGGTGGCTCTGACGACTCAAGGTGAACTCTTGACCCCTGCATGCTTCACTAATGATAGGGACTTAGGAGTATTTTATGACCCGCTCCCGTCCTGGAATGAAATCCAGGACTTATTGCAGTATCCCACTCCTCCCCAGGGTTTGTACAACCACAGCTGTGCTTCTTTTCCTTTTCTAACTTGTAATTTACCGCGTTTCTCGAATCATATAGTAATGTAAGATTGTGACACTTGTTCTTTATATCAGGAGCAGGCAAGACTCCCAAAGCTTCAGACCTTCGACACAGGCTCGAGCAATATAAACTTTCCAAAACTTCTGCTAAGCCGAAGCCCTCAACCCAACGCTCCGGGGATGTAGTCGGATACCGTCCTCTTCTTGGGGTCATCGAAGAGGGTATTCAGCAGAGGAAGAGAAGTCATCCTTTATCCGAAACTTCGCTCGGTCCACAGCCTCCGGCTCAGCCTATTCATGATATTACCGAGGAGGGTAGCGAGTTTGTACCTTCTCCACACCCGTCCGGAAACCCTTCTGTTATTCATATCGACCGTCCCGACCTGGCCCGTAATCCATTCGCGGGTCACCCTGATCTGGATCCAGGTTCTCATGATATTACTTTTGACGAAGTCACTGGTGAACACCTTCTCCCCCGTAACCCCATGGTACGAGTACTTGATGAAGCCAAGTCCTTAGATCTCGACCTACTCACCACTCGTATAGTCACTATGGGAGACGAGGCCAAAGCTAACATTGATCGGGTGGCAGAGGAGACCAAAAAGCTGATGGGGCATCATGCTCGGCTGGTTAAGGCCGGAGAGGAGATTGGGAGCGCCAATATCCGACTTCGATTGGTGGTTTCGGATCAGGCCAAGCAGCTTGCGGATCAGGCCATCTAGATTTCTCAGCACGAGGCTGCTACTGGGCGATTAAGGAAAACCATGGAAGAGGCCAGTCGGGCCGAATTGCGGAAAATGGAAGCTGTTTGCAAAGAGCGGATTGACATGGCTATTGCCACGGTGGACGAGGTTCGGAGAGCGGATCTCGAGCAGGTGGAGGAATTGTCCGAGAAACTTGAGGCTGCAGAGCTTGCCCAAGCTAAGTTGAGGGAAGAGATGGAGGTGATGCGGAGGTCCCTTCAGGCCGATTGCTCGAGATACAGACTGGAGAGAGATGCTGCCGTCGAACGGTTGTCGGCCTCCGATGCCCGGATGAGGGAGTTTGAGGAGAACGAGGGAATGATGGATGACATGCTCCAGGACATGTATTTCCGGACCTGGAAGCAGGGCAATCTCTCTTGGATGGATGATTATCCCAGGGTGATGGCCAAGACCTATCTTCGGGCTTTGGAGGAGGCTAAGGCTGACGCAGATAAAGAGGGTGGAACGGTCTTCAGTATGGATGTGGTCACTACCCAATTTACCAAGGAGGAGAAAGTGGCGGTAAAGGAGGGTATGCGGCTGCTCGCTGCTAAAGAGGCAGGTGTGCAGGTGGAGGAGGACGACCAGGACGGTCAAGAAGCAGGTGCTGGTAAGTTTCCCTTTCTAGTCTTTCCGTTAACTTGGTTACTTGTCACTAATGAATCCTTTTCATGACCGGACAGGCGGGCGAAAGAGCAAGGACAAGACTTCGAAGTAACCGGCTCCCTGATTGGACTTGGAAAATTCTTTTTGTAGGCTTGGCAGTGTTGTATCTGTTAGTCTTAAGATAGTAGAGTAACTTCTAAGTTGTAATTCCTACTACTTTGTAATAATCAACATTATTCTCGACGTGTAATTTTTTGACTTAAGCTGATTTTGTCGTTTCTTGAATATTTGTTGCTATTTCGACATATCGTATGAGAAATGTAGCTATGTATATTCTTGTAATTAAATTGTGTTTGATGTCAGATTCTGGTTTTAAATCATAGTCTCATGACTTGCAATGTTAGCGTGTGGTGTGAAAAAATTAAATTACAGTCATGCATCTGCACATAAAGGAAGAAAATACTGTCTTTCATGTTCTGTTTGTAAATGGAAGTTTCGAATATCTTGTATGACCGAGCATGGAAAGCAGTTGAATGTCCTGCCATCTGATTGTGAATCTCTGCATCCATTGGCGGGTATTTCTTACCCTGCATCCTGTACTTTATGGTTTGTTATAGAGGATAGGAGGAAATTTTTTTAAGTAAAATTGAAATACGAGAAATAGTAAAACTTCCAGTCACGGAAGGCCTTCGATGTGCTTAAGTTCGTGGCAAACGGGTTTGGTAGTCACTTTCCCTAGCTGTGGGTCTTGGAGACATTTGTCACCCATCTTACGCCTCCGCGGGGAGTTAATTCTTTTTTACCACAGCCGCACTTAAGACACACCGGAGCCGAGATCGCGCACAGTAACTACCCGGGCCATTATGGCCCGTACTCATGGGTATTATTCGACTTACTGTGGCCGGCTAGCGTGGGTGCCGATCGTCAACTGTGAACTGCCCCTGGCTGGCCACACCTTATGTTGGGGCTTATAATCGGTTCACAGTTGCCGGCGAGCCTAACGCCGTAATGAGCTGCCTCGGCTATAGTCGGCCTTCTCGGTGGCTTATAATCGGCTCATTACAGTTGGCTTTAAGGGCCGTCGCGAGCAATGAGTTAACCCACTGCAGAGGGATGCTGGAGCAAAAGTGTCTCATTGGCGAGGGCATAGATTCGCATAGTACCTGTCGTGTCTCGTCCGCGTGAAGTTGCATTGTGGAGTGCTTTGAATAGAAATGCTATATGCTCAGGATTTCGTTCAACAGAAAAGGATAAAGTTAACAAGCAGCCAAGATACAAAGGAACAAGTTAAAAAAGAGACAAGGCCTTTTTAAAGTGGTTCGGCACGAAAAAATGCCTACATCCACTGATTCTCTTTGTTAATTCACTTCATATGGGCAATACAAGTTAAGAAAAGTATCGACGGAGGTGTTGGATGTTCCATGCCCTCTGGAACACCTCTCCGTCCACTGTTGACAAAATATAGGCTCCGTTGTGGAGGTCTTTATGAATTACATATGGTCCATCCCAGATTGGGTCTAGTGCTCCGGGGCGAGGGAAGATTCGCCTGAGGACAAGATCCCCTTCTCGTAAGGTACGATGCTTAACTTTGGAGTTGTATTGTGTTGCCACCTTTTGCTTGTGGGCTGCTGATTTTAGGACTGCATCATTCCTTCTCTCCTCGACTAGATCCAAAGACGTGTTGAGGAGCTCTTCGTTCTCTTCTGGGTTATAGTGGATCCTACGGTGGGAAGGCACAATGGTTTCAACTGGGAGCATAGCCTCCGATCCGTATGCCAAAGAGAAAGGAGTGTGCCCTGTTGATGTTCTGAAAGATGTGCGGTAGGCCCATAGTGCCGTAGGGAGTTCATCCACCCAAGCGCCCTTTGATTTTTCGAGCTTCTTTTTTATCAGAGTTTTCAGAATTTTGTTGACTGCTTCGACTTGTCCGTTTGCTTGGGGATATGCTACGGATGAGAAGCTTTTGTGAATTCCGTGTTCTTGGCACCAGTTGGCGAATTCCTCGCTGTCAAACTGAAGTCCATTGTCTGATATGATTTTTAGTGGGACTCCGTACCTGCACAGAACATTTTTGATTAAGAAGTTGATAACTTTCGCTGAAGATACTTTATTTAGAGGTTCTGCTTCCACCCATTTGGTGAAATAGTCGACTGCTACTATAGCATATCTGGTGCCGCCTCGACCCATTGGCAGTTCACCGATTAAGTCAATTCCCCATACTGCAAAGGGCCAAGGGCTGGTCATCTGAGTAATCTCGGTTGTTGGTAGCCGAGGGATCTTAGCAAATTTTTGGCATCTGTCACACTTCTTGACGAAATCTAAGGCGTCCTTGCTTAAGGTGGGCCAGAAATATCCGTATCGGAGTATCTTTTTTGCTAACGTTTGCCCTCCGGTGTGATCTCCGCAGCTTCCTTGATGAATGTTGGATAAGATTTCCTTGGCTTCCCTTCCGGCGACACACCTTAACAATGGGTTAGAGAACCCGCGCCGATAAAGGATGTCTCCTTGTATCGTGTAGCGGGACGCTTTCCTCAAGATTTTCTTGACTTCGTTACGCCTGTCGGGTAGTGTGCCAGTTTGTAGGTAGTCTCGGATGGGAGTCATCCAAGTTGCTTCTCCGGTTGCAGCTATCAGATTCACTTGCTCAAAACTTGGGATCGTTTGCTTCGAGACAGTTACTGCCCCGAAGATGGCGACGTCTCTCATACTCGCTTGCTTTGCCAATTCGTCGGCCTCTTGGTTCTCTTCCCGAGGGATGTGTTTGACTAAGTAGTGGTCCAATCGGTTGAGAAGCGACCTGGTCTTCTTTAGATATGCTATGAGTCGTTCTTCTCGAGCTTGGAATTCCCCTAGTATTTGATTAACAATAAGCTGAGAATCGCTGTGAAGGCACAAAGACTTGGCTCCGATCTCGATAGCAATTTCTAACCCGGCTATTACGGCTTCATATTCTGCATCGTTGTTGGTGGCAGCGAACTCCAACCTTATAGCATAGTGTAGTTTATTTCCCCTGGGAGTGATTATTACCACACCTGCCCCCGAGCCTTGTTCGTTAGATGCACCGTCCGCAAAGAGATTCCACTTGATATCTTCTGTTATCTCCAGTTGCTCCTTATCCTCGTTGGTAGTGAATTCCGCAATGAAATCAGCCATGGCTTGCCCCTTGATGGCGGTGCGAGGGTGATAGGTGATATCATACTGACTCAGCTCAATACACCATTTAAGTAGTCGCCCGGAAGTGTCGGGACGATGGAGTACCTGCCTCAGTGGTTGATCGGTCAGAACCTTGATGGAATGGGATTGGAAGTAGTGACGTAGCTTTCGTGAAGTGATTAGTAAACAGTATGCTAACTTCTCAAGCTTAGGATATCTGACTTCTGCCCCAGTAAACCTTTTACTGACGAAGTAAACTGGTCGTTGCGTGCGGTCATCTTCCCTTACCAAGGCGGCGCTTAGAGCGTGAGATGACACAGCAAGGTATAGGTATAATTCTTCGCCTTCGCTTGGGGTTGAGAGTACCGGTGGTTTCTGGAGGTGTTCGATTAGGTTAAGGAAAGCGGTCAAGCATTCGTCCGTCCATTCGAACTTTCCTTTATCTTTCTTTAGAGCTTCGAAAAAGGGGACGCACTTGTCCGTTGCTTTGGAGATGAATCGGCTTAGGGCAGCCACTTTTCCATTTAGGCTTTGCATTTCCTTTCGAGTGGAAGGTATCTTGATGTCCCTTAATGCTCGGACTTGTTCAGGGTTTGCTTCTATCCCTCGGGCATGGACGATGAATCCTAAGAATTTTCCCGATGACACTCCGAAGGAGCACTTTAGTGGATTCAACTTCATTCCATACTGTCGAAGTACCTGGAACATTTCGCCTAGGTGGTTTACGTGATCTTTGGCTTTCCGTGATTTTACCAGCATGTCATCTACATATACTTCCATTGTTCGTCCTATTAGTCCTGCGAACATCTTGTTGACGAGGCGCTGGTAGGTGGCTCCTGCATTTTTAAGTCCGAAGGGCATCACTTTGTAGCAGTACAAACCCCGGTCGGTGATGAAACTAGTGTGGTCTTGGTCGGGAGCATGCATAGGAATTTGGTTATATCCTGAGTATGCATCCATAAAAGACAGGAGTTCGTGCCCGGCTGTGCTGTCTACAAGTTGATCGATTCTGGGAAGCGGGAAGCAATCCTTTGGGCAGGCGTCGTTTAGGTTGGAGAAGTCAATGCAGGTCCGCCACTTCCCATTAGCCTTCTTTACTAGTACCGGGTTGGCGATCCATTCTGGGTAAATAGCTTCTCGTATGAAGTCATTGGCGAGTAGATTCTTTACTTCTTCATCGAGGGCTGCTGATCGTTCTGCCCCCATACTCCTCTTTTTTTGTTTTACAGGCGTCTTGGTAGGATCAATTTTTAATACGTGGCATGCTATGTCGGGGGAGATTCCGGTCATGTCAGCGTGTGACCAAGCGAACACATCCAGGTTGTGGCGGAGAAAATCAACGAGTTGTTCCTTCAATTCAGTTTTCAGCTGCGACCCAATTTTCAATAACCTACTTGAGTCGTGCTTGTCTACAGATATAAACTCCATAGCCTCTGCAGGCTCGGCGGTGGCCTTCTCCTCTTTGTCCCTAGGGTCTAATTCATTGAAAGGGTCACTGGTGTATCGAAGAGGAGGGGCTTTCTTTAGTTGCTATGCTTCAAGGCTTTTTGTGCAGAGGGCAATCTCTACACCTTTCCCTTTATCTCTCCTGTGATTGTTGCGAAGTTCGGTTACATAGCAGTCTCGTGCAATATCTTGGTCTCCTTCTACTTCCCCTACTCCATTGTCCGTTGGAAATTTCATCTTCAGGCACCATGGGGCTAGGACAATTTGGAAGTCAGACAAGGCTGGCCTTCCTAAGAAGGCGTTGTAGGCCGAGTGGTTTTCTATTAGCACAAACGTCTGTTTCCGTACAACGGAGCGGGGATGGCTTCCAATCTCAACAAAGAGGTCCAGTTGCCCGAGAGGCATCTTCGCATCTCCAGTGAAACCGTGTAGTGGTTTATCGCAGGGAGATACATCCTTCATTGATAGCCTCATTTTGTCGAATGCGTGTTTGAACAGGATATTTACAGAGCTTCCGGTATCTACCAGGATTCGGTAAACTTCGGCGGGACCGAGTCGGGCAGAGATGACCATGGGATCCATGTGAGGGTACTGTCTTCCTTCTAGGTCGCGTTTACTGAACGTGATGTCATCATTTCCTTTCCGCTTTGGGTGGCGCTCTTCTATAACCGTATTGACACAGTCTCTATTGTCTCTGAGCGACTTCCCATATCTTTCCATCTCTTTCCAACTTCTGTCTGCGATGTGCGGACCTCCTGAGATGGTATGGACCACTATCTTTTCTTGACTAGAGCCGCTAGCGTTGTGGTCGCCTCTGCCGGTCCCTGGTGAGGGTAGCCTTGGGTTTTCATTGGCAGGAGCTGGAGTCCTGTCTTGATTTTTTACATAGCGTTCCAGTTTCTTTCTTCTGATGTGTTCCTCAATCAGATCTCGGAGATGATGGCATTCGTTGGTATCATGTCCGTGGGATTCGTGGAAGCGGCAGAACTTTCCAGATCTCTGTGCGCTATCTGATTCCTTCTTGTATGGTGGGCGTTTGTATCTAACTTCGCCTTGGGTGGCAAGGAAGATGTTTTCGACGGTCTCGTTCAAAGGGGTGTAAGAGTCGAATCTTGGTCCTGGCCGATATAGGCGTTTTTCTACTTTCTTGCCCCCAGCATTGTCTCTGGAATCATTTCTTCGAACGTCCCTCGCCACAGCGGGGGTGTTGCCATGGGTCGTCTTACTTTGCTGTCCTGACTGCCCCTCAATGGCAGCATCCTCAAGCCTCATGTATTTCCCGGCTTCATGGAAGAAATCGGGTAAAGTAGCTGGTTTTTCTTTTGTCAATCTTCTAGCAAATTTAGTGTCCGGATGCACCCCACTGCAGAGGGCCATTAGGATAAGCTTCTCATCGGCATCTTGAACTGCGGCTGCTGCGGCGTTGAATCTGGTTAGGTATTGCTGCAGCTTTTCTCCAGGTTTCTGTTTGACGCTGGATAAGGAATAAGCGTCCTTAGGTTACTCCACATGAATGCGGAACTGACTGATGAACTTTTCTTTCAACATTTCCCATGAGCTGATGGATCCTTGGGGTAGATGACAGAACCAGGAGGTAGCAAGATCTGCTAAGAAGAGTGGGAAGCATTTGCACAGTACTCCCTCTGTTGCTCCACTCATGAGCATATGCTGCGTGTACCTCTGTAAGTGTACAACGGGATCGGAGGTTCCTTTGTAGGGTTCCATTGTTGGAATCTTCCATTCTCGGGGGGTGATAGCCATTTCGATATTGCGGGCGAAAGGGCTGGTTACCCTAGCGCCTATCCCTCGATCTCTTTGCTCCCGTTGGACACACTCTCTGAATAAGCGCGCCATCCTTTCGTCAGAATTTGGAGCGGACAGAAATGAGTTTGGTTCTGTTCTGTGGGGTTGATTCCGTCCAGACAACCTGTAGGGATGGTATCGTCTATCATTCCTCATATTTTCCAGTGGCTGCCTTTGATCTTCTGGGAGCATGCTTGGGTCAGCTACAGTTGGCCCTTGCCTCGATCTTCCCCTGTTGGGTTCTGATCTAAGCACTTCCTCGGGTCCAACTTCGGGCTGAACCCTAGCTCGGCCCCGTTCACTGGTGTTTCTATGGTTAGGCAGCATGACAGGCTCAGCTGCAGTTGACCTTCGCCCGGTACCTTCCCTGTCGGGTTCGGCACCAAACGTTTCCTCAGGCCTAACTTCGGGCTGGGCTCGGTCTCGGCTCCTACCACGGCTACTCCTGCCATTAGCTCCTTCGAAGAAGGAGGATCTTTGCTGTCTCTGAGATCCTCCAGACTGGGACTCGCCCCATGACTCATTGTTGCGGTTGGATTCTTCAGCGTCCCTCAAGCGTGACATGAGATGGTCCACCAAGGCTTCCTGCTGGGACGTGAAGCGGTTAGTTACTTCAACAACAACTCTGTCCAAATCTGCCCTAGTAATTGCTGCAGGCTGTTCTGTGGCAGGAGTGGTTGGGTTAGCCTGTCCTTCATTTGTTGCCATTGCTGGAGGAGGACGATTTACTTGATTCGCGGCAGCTGGATCAGGAAGGCTACTGGATGCGATGTTTTTTCCTTTGTTAACATCTTTTCTCTGTTTGGGAGGCATGTTTTCCAAGTGGCGGACGATGCTGTTAGGAAAACTCGTTAAGTAGATGAAGTTGAAGCTTCGAGTTTCTATCTCTCAATGAAAGCACCAAAAATGTTTGCACAAAAAATGGACAAACACCTCAAAGTAGTATAATTTAGTAGATCTTATGTTGTTTTTAGTGATTTTGGAGATTTACGCAAATATATGAAAAGCAGGGGCTTAATTGTAAAAAGACACGCAGATTTATAGTGGTTCAGCCAGAATGTGCCTACGTCCACTTTATATGTTATTTCTCTTCTCTTCTATTGGTTACAAGTACAAAGCTTTGATACAAGTAAAAGAAAGTTGTTTGAAAGTTCTATCCGTGCTTGAGCTCTCAAACCTGTCCCCCATTGTTGTACCCCTGCCTCTCTATTTATAGAGTGAGGTTGGGGGCAGGGGTCTTGGATATATTCAGCTGCTGGTGGGCCTGGGCTGAAGTGATCTGGCCTGGCAGCCTGGTTCGGCATCCTCTTGGTCTGGTCATGAGGTGGAGGAGATTTGTACTTCATTCGGTGGAAGACCGGATGGGAGATGGTTCGGTGGAAGACCGGATGGGAGATGGTTTGGTGGAAGACCGGATGGGAGATGGTTCGGGGGAAGACCGAATGGGAAATGGTTCGGTGGAAGACCGGATGGGGGATGGTTTGGTGGAAGACCGGATGGGAGATGGTTCGGTGGAAGACCGAATGGGAAATGGTTCGGTGGAAGACCGGATGGGAGATGGTTTGGTGGAAGACCGGATGCGAGATGGTTCGGTGGAAGACCGAATGGGAAATGGTTCTTGCTTTTTGGTTCGGTTGTAGAAATGCACACAACATATACGAATCTTGATATGCCTGTGATAAATACTTTGATGAGAATGAAATGTTAGAAATGTCTGTGTACATGAGAGTTTATGTCACTTTGTTAAACTCTATAGGCTTTCTGTTTTAAACCAGATAATAAGTGAGTAACATATTTTGTTTTTTTAAAATTTAAAATATATGATTGTGTTGCATATTCAACGCTGGAAAACAAGTTGTTGTGAATATATTTTGAACCTCTGTATATTTTGATAATCCTGTCTTCTTGCTCCTGGTTACAGAGTAATCCTAAACAAGGAATTTTTTTTATTATTAAATTTCATACAAACATCCTTAACTTAGGATTTTTGAACAAAAATAGTTGTTTAAAACTTGAAACCATGGCCCAGGAAGTTTTAGTTAAGATTAGAAAAAAATTTGAATCTGTAAACTTCAAATTTATTGTAAAAAGAAATTTTTATGAGAAACTCGAATACTTTAATTTGTTGAATAGATTGTATAACTTGAATACACATAAAGGAATAAGATTTTTGAAATAAAAATAGTGATTTGCAGTTGAGTATTCACAGAGTATTGGGTTTTTGAACAAAAATAACATTTTTTCGAATTACCACTGATTGAGTTAATGATAAATGTTGAAATTTGAACTGAAGCTAGTTTGAACCTCAATAATGATGAGAAAAATACTAAATGATTTTTCGAATGGATGAAATTGCCGTTCGAACCCAAAGTAGGGTTTAAGATGGAGTTTGGCAGTGGGTCGAAAGCAAGGTGATTGCATCACCTAGGAGTGATCGAGTTTTATGAAACTCGAGGGGATGGAAGATGTGGACGTTATCGTGGTGTGGCCGGAAGCGTTGGTTTTTCTGGTGACTGAGACGTGGAGGCAAAGCGATTGTGTTCGATGGGTTTCGAGTTGCCGTTCGTTTGAACGAGCAAAAGTTGCATTCGAGTTTTTCACGTCAACCTGGGTTTTGATTTCGAATGAGGGGATGAATTAGGATTTGCTGGCGATCGCGATGGTCATCGGAGGGGCGCCGCGATGATGTGCACGTGCACGGTGGCGTGAACGTATCAGTGAGGCCATGGCGGCTTCGTATCGAGTGGAACTCGAGGGGAAGGGGAAGGTGCTTCGAGTAACCTGGGGCGCGTGAGTTTTCTTCAGCTGTTTATTTGTTTAACTTAAGTATAAACTGAGAAAAAAAATAAGAAGGAAAAAAATGAAGCAGGGGAGAAAAAGTGGGTCTGGGATGAAGTTGCGTGGTAGCAGAGGTCTCGGGTTTTTATTTCTCGCGTTTATTCTTAGTTTACTCGAAGTCGTACTCAGGGAGATAGCGTGATGGCTCGGGAAAAATTGTGTTTGGCTCGAGTAGTTTTAAGTTGTATCGGGTATAAAAATAACTTAAACCAAATTTTAAACAAAATTGAAAGTGCCTAGGGTTGATTTGGGAAAAGCTCGAGATTAGGAGGCAGTTGGCTCGAAGCAGAGGCTGATATAGCCCGGGTAGATGTTGATTCCAGGTTTACAAACCTGTTTTGTTCTGGAATTTAAACTGGATTTAAATTTCTAAATAAGGGTTTAATTAACTAATAATTAATATTTAATTAATTAATAATTAAGGATTAATTAATTTAAAATCAAGGACAATTCATCATTAATTAAAGTAATTAATGAAAAATAATTATGTGAACAATTGATTTTAATCACACTGTTAATTCATCTTAATTGTAGATGATTGATTATTATCGAATGCTTTGTGATATAATGCTTTGTAATACGAATTGCTTTGTATTGAGCTGTGATATCTGTGATATGTTTCTTGTGAATGTAAAACCCCTTGATCCGTAAACGACATTTGAATTTCGATGCGACAGGGAGTCGGATTCCAGTTGGTTATCCGAAACCCACATCGAATTGTAATAGTGAATCTTTGTGACTGATAAATTTATTTTATCTATGAATCTGTGAATGAAGATAAGCGTTGTGGATTATACCGCTTATCGATATATCTGTGATGATTGATGATGTTGCACTATTGTGTGAAACCCCTGGACTACACTGTTACACACACAAATATGGATTTCACGTGGAAATCGGTTAAGTCACAGATAATGTAAATTCAATGTTTTTTTGAAATTGAAATTTTAATTTCAATTGATTTTGAAATTAGAAATTCGGGTTTAAAGTGAAAAGCTTTTGAAATGGAATTTCAAGATAAAAGTTATTTTAAATAACTTAATCGAGTTTTGAAAATTTGAATAATTTGATTGAAATTTGAATTCAAGTTTGAAATGGAATTCTATGATTTGAAACTAGGGATTAAAGATGCTGTACAAGTTATATATGGGTTAAACCATTTTAAAAGGTATTGATTTGAGAATTTGAATTTAATTCAAGGGTTTTAACTCGTGTAAATATAACTGGATTATTCCGAAACGAAAACTACTTGTTTTCAAATAATAATAGCTTTCATTTTAAGAAAGGATTTCCAAATTGTGTTAAACGGTTTCAAGTTTGAAATAGAATTGAAATGTTTTGAAAACTATGAAATGAGTCTTTGATTTCAAAGACCGGACGAGTTAATCCAACTTGAAATAGAATTGTTTTGAAAGGCTATGAATGA
Organism: Allium fistulosum; assembly: GCA_030737815.1. NCBI lineage: Eukaryota > Viridiplantae > Streptophyta > Magnoliopsida > Asparagales > Amaryllidaceae > Allium > Allium fistulosum. The sequence continues at coordinate 903,290,274 of CM060905.1, forward strand.
ATCTTGGAAACGAGTTTTGAAAGCTATAAGTTAAATCTTGATTTAAAGATTTAACGAGTTAATTCAATTGAATTGGAAATCGATTTGAATTGTATGAATGAATCTTTGTGAACGGGGTAAACTTTGTGAATTTAATCTTTTGTTTAAAAGATTATAAGTGTGGAAATTGTTTAAACCATTAAAGGTTTTTGAAATGAATCTTTTTGTTTAAAAGATTGGAAATGGTAATTTGTTTTACCATTCGAATGAAAAGTTTTAAGCTTTAAGCTGTGATTTAACTGAGACCCCAGTATCCATATGATTTTTTTTTAATTGCGCTCGTTATTCGGTTTAGCCGGGAAAGGACCTTTGTGTCGTATAACCCATTCCGAATAATGATACGACGTATATGGATAGCATTTGAAGACCGGTGGTGAAGACCGGATATTTTTGAAAACGGAAGGATTACCGTCGAGTTACTCTGCATCGGCTGATCCCCGATATAGAGGTTTTATCACCCTTAGTGACGGGAAGTCCGGACGTGATTGGAAATTATCCGGATTTGCGAGGGCTTCGTGAGAAGTGCCTTCGGTTCTGTTCGAACCCGGAACAGACTTGTATGGATGTGTGTCTGACATTACACTTTGAGATGTAAAGCTGGTTTCTATCAAATACATTTCTGTTGGTGGCGGAGAATTTATTCTCTTAGCTTAACACCCTTCTCTGAGACGTACGAGCTCAGAGGTTATGTAGTTGATGGTTACTAGTGATACATTCCCAATTTGGTAATGTGGCATACGAAGTGCTGCTGATCATTTGTTGATCAAAGCGTGGCTTTGTGAAAAAGCGTGGCTTTGTGAAAAAGCGTGGCTTTGTGAAAAAGCGTGGCTTTGTGGACGAGACTTCATCGAGCCTCACAACCCGGTAATGGTCGAAACAGGAATGTTGCAACAAAGGTTTGTAGGGGTAGCGCCCCTAGGGTATGTCATTTCCTTCTGGATAAAAGGTGGTATCATGGTATGGAGCCCAGATACTTAACTCGTGTGGACACGGTAATTTATTACTGTATGATGTTGCTTTGTTGGTTTTCGAGATCTCGGATAAAGGTCGGTAACGACCGGGGGATGACATGACTCGTGTGTTAGTTACCTAGTTACAGCTCAGTTAGAGCGTGAGGTAGCGTCGGCCTTTTGTTTGCGGAGATCCGGTTAGGTTCTCGGGGCGTCTTTCCAGAGGCGTTTCTATTTCGGTAAGGAAGTTCCTTAGCCTGATCATTTGTTGGAAATCCAAAGAAACAATACGAACCCTGTACGGTTTTAGTTGTATTACCTGCTATGGAATGTGGCGGTAACCTGCTATTGAACGTAGTAGTTATAGTAGACATACAACAATGGTTGTATGTTGGCTAAGATTGATATTATACTTTCGAAATATTTTCACACTATGCACTAGTAATAATATCAAAAGAGTTTTGATTTGGCGTAGTAAGCATGGTTGACTATCATAAGGAGAAATCTCCTCCAAGTCTGCGATTGCATTGTGTGTGTGGCGGGAGGCCTTATGGTAGTTTCATTTTCCAAAAGCATTGCGGATTTCAATGTTTAAAAGCCTTTCGTGTTTGTTTAAAGATAAACTGTTTTTGTTGCTCACACCAGTCCCATGACTGATCCGGAGTTTATTGTTCCCTTCCTAAACTCTGGGTGCCCACTATTTTCCACACGGGCAGTCTAGAGTTGGGTTTTCTCAGATATTCAGGTTTGGTAGATTATCTGGAGCTGGTTCAGTTCTTGGAGTTCAGGACTGCACTTGCTTCTCCTTGTGGTTCGAGCTTGACGTTGGAGTTGTTGGAGTCATTCTCTTTTGTAGATCATTTGGAGTGATCTCTTCTGTTCTGTTATTTCCGCTGTATCATTATTTATCTCTGATATTGTTGTATCATAGTGATATCATTGTTGTATATCATTCTGGATATTGTATTCATTGGATTGTATATGATATCATTGTTTTTCTTTTCCGCTGTGTTGTTTACTTAATGTTGTTATAGCTCCGGCGAATCGGATTTGAACGGTCGAATCTGCGGCATTCTAGTACAATGTGAAGTACGGATGTCGAGAACCCCCTATATGCTCTGATACCAACTGTAAAGACCCGCAAATCCGTCTTCCGAAAACCCGACACTGCTACGTCCACTGTAGCAACTGTCGAACGATCGGGTGGCGGAAACGCGAACTTTAATGTTTAAAAGAAGAGATAGAAGAAAAGATAGAAGAAAAAGAGAAGAAGAAGAAAGAAGAGAACAACACATCAGAACAGAAAACAATATCAGAATCTTACACATCGCAGCGGAACAATATATAATAGATAATCACTAGTCTTTTAAAACAAAGAACTATATCAGTTTATACATACATCAATCATCAGAGTCAATATACAACTCAGTACAACAATGGACAGTTATATAACTTGTCCTCATACAGAATACACAGCGGAATAAATATATCAGATACAAATACTACGTCTCGTCATCCAGCTTATCTCCAAAGCTCCAGAATATCCAGAATATCCTGATAACATAACTCTAGGCTGCCCGTGTGGAAATTGGTGGGCACCCAGAGTTTAGAAGGGAACAATAAACTCCGAGTCAGTCATGGTGACTGGTGTGAGATCGTAAAACAGTTATTTATCTTTAAAATAAACAACAGGAAAACTTTAATGTCAATTCGCAATGCTTTTGGAAAATGAAACTACCATAAGACCTCCCACCACACACACAATGCAAACGCAGACTTGGAGGAGATTTCTTCTTATGATAGTCAAAGATGCTTACTACGCAAAAATCAAATTCTTTTTGATATTATTATTAGTGCATAGTGGAAAACATTTCGAAAGTAGAATATAAATCTTAGCCAGCATAGGTACCATTATATTATGCCTGCTATAGCTGCCTCCTGAGGAGACAGGTTATACAATTGAAATCGTAAAGGCTCGTATTGTTTCTTTGGATTTCCAACAAATGGTCAGGCTAAGGAACTTCCTATCCATGATGGGTACGTCCCTGGAATAGACGACCCGAGAACCTAACCGGATCTCTGCCAACACAAGGCCGGGTTACCTCTGCAAAAATAGGTAACTACTGACACGCGTATGCCATCCCCCGATCGTCACCGATCTTCCCGAGGATCCCCGATTTCCAACAAACCACATAGTAAAAATAATGCAGTAACCACAGAGGTTAAGTATCTGGGCTCCATACCATGATACCACCTTTATCCAGAAGGAATGACATACACTAAGGGGCGCTACTCCCTAGAACCTTGCCGCATTCGTCCTGTTTCGACCATTTCCGGGGTGTGAGGCTCGACGAAGTCTCGTCCACAAAGCTACGCTTTCTCAAAAAGCCCTGCTTCGGGTCAAACAAAAATGATCAACCTATGATCACAAAGATATAAGATCAAACAAATGATCATATCACAAATGATCAAACACTGATCATTTCACAGCAACACTCAGTATGCCACGTTACCAAATTGGGATATATCGCTGATAAATTTCAACTACATAACCTCTGAGCTCGTACGTCTCAGAGAAGGGTGTTAAGCTAAGAGAATAAATTCTCCGCCACCAACAGAAATGTATTTGAAAAAAATCAGCTTTACATCTCAAAGTGTAACGTCAGACACACATCCATACAAGTCTGTTCCGGGATCGAACAGAACCGAAGGCACTTCTCACGAAGCCCTTGCATATCCGGATAATTTTAATCACGTCAGGACTTCCCGTCACTAAGGGTGATTAAACCTCTAAATCGGAGATCAGCCGATGTAGAGTAACTCGACGGTAATCCTTCCGTTTTCAAAAATATCCGGTCTTCAACACCGGTCTTCAAATGCAATTCATAACGACGTATCACATATTCGGAATGGGTTATACGACCCCATGGTCCTTTCCCGGCTAACCCGAATAGTGAGCGATTATTCAAAAATAAGTGTGGCATCCAAATTCATCCAATTCACAACAAATACCTATCTAAAGGTAATTATTGATAGTCGGTTATTTAACTATCAATAAAGATGCGCAACATCATCAGATTCCAAATAATTTTCCAAATTATTTCATCTTCCAAAAATATCTTTACTAGATATAAAATTTCCACACTTAACCGTTTGAAAACAATTTCAAATCAATTTCCACATTTCATTTTATCTTTGAAGATAAAATCTCAAAACAGTTCATTTCATATTGGAAAAGCATTTCCATACTTATTAAATAATAAGTATTTCACAATCATTTATTTTCAACACTTGGAAAAATATTCGATATACTTAAATCAAATTAAGTATATATTTCATTCTTTAAGGAAATCTATTTTCTATAACAACATCAATTTGAGTCAAAACGAATGTTACGTAAAACATCGTTACGACGACTCAAAAATCACTAGTATAGGGATTCGAAATTTAAAATAGATATGTAAATCCCAATACTAGATAAAAACATTTCCTTTCGGAAATCATTTACTATAACAACAGTGTTATAGTCCACCATTTCCTTATTTCTCGAAAACGTCTATTTCAACAATAAATGTTGAAATCTATGCTTTCGATTCATAACACATTTTAAAACACCTTTAAGATGTTTAACTTCATTTTTTAAAATATTACTTCTTCAAAAATGAATCCATTTTACTTAACAATATATTCACTGTCCAAAATCGTGAATAAAATTTACTTAACCCCATTTCAATCATTTCTACACATTTTTATTTCAATAAAAATTCGCTATTCAAAATCGTGAATATATCTTCTTAAATAATCTTCTATACTGAATTTATCACATTCAATCTATTTCGAATTTATAAGCACGTTTATAAATTCTATTTCTCTTTTTAATAACAACTTCGACTTATAAACCTTCTTTTATCAACTTCTATATTTAACTTATCAAAATAAGTGACTTTGGGTTTATAAACAACTTTTATAAGTTTCAATTCTATTTATAAAACTTCATATCAAATCAATTTCAATATTGATTTCTAAATTTATTTTCAACTTTAAATAAAGTTTCCATGCTGATTTCTCAAAAATTTCATTTCCAAAATATTAAATCAATTACAGATTGATTTCTAATTTTATTTATCACTACTAAAATAAATTCCTTATTTTTCTCAAATTATTCAATATTCTGTTTTGAAATGGATTCTTCAAATTGAAATCATTTTACATTGATTTCCCAAATCGTTTCAATTTACCAATTAAATTTCTAATTGGATTTCCAACTTATCCCCTTTTAAATAAATTCTTTTTAAAGAAAATATATTTCTTTGTCTCTTTCAATCTATTTAAAAATCCAAATTTAAATTAATTTCTTCAATTTAAATCACTGTTTTATGAAATTCATTTATTTAGCATTTCCACTTGATTCTGGAATTAATTCGATAAGATTATAAAATTTTACTTTTTATACTTTAAAATTCCTTTCTTAAAAATTTCTTCAATTTCACAAATTGATTCACTTAGAAATTTTCTGCTTGAATTTCAAAGATTCAATTTCGTTTATCTTTGGAATCCAATGATGTCAAAACATCCATTCAGCTAAATTTTAGCTTTCAAACAATTTCCTAATGTCAATATGATTAATAGCATCACTATAATCATTCACAGATTTATATCACAATAGAAATAAATTCAATCAATGTGAGGGGTCCAGTTGGATCCCTCCAACCTGTTTCCCTGCATCCAAAGATGTTAGCACAATACCAATTCCGCTCCAGTACGGAATTATCGCGGTATATAGGTTTTTATAAATCCGCTTACTAACGGCGCAATAGGGTCTCATCCGCTATACGAGGCGGGAAATCAATCAATCCAATATATACATATGCCAATATGTATATATTGCTATATATAGATATATATCCTACTATATCTAATATCCCATCCAAACAGTCAATCATCAATCAATAACTGTAAATAATTCCACATTCAAATTTGAGTGAGAAAATCTCACCTTTGCTTTTTATTTGCCATCCATTTCCATTTTGACCATTTCTTCTTGATTTTTAACCTTGTATAAATATTTATACAGTTCATTAATATTCGGATAAAATCGAACTATTAAATTCCATTTGATAATTTTGATTCGATTTCCTTTAGATAAATTCCATTTGACTAAGATTTTATTTTAGACTATTGATTAAATTTGATCAAAGAATTAAATTTTAAACTAATGATTTTTCTTTTAGAAGAAAAGTATTTTTGTAACTAAAATAATTCAAATTAGTTACTTTACCAATTTAATCACCAGATCCATTGTTTAAAATAAATAAGTAAATTAAAAATGTATATAAGTATATTTATTCCCTTTTGAAACTATATATATATATATATACACTTATAAAAATAAATTATATTAAAAATCAAATCTTCTATAAATCCTTTGATTAATTTTCTGTTTACTGTAAACATATAAACCATTTAATTTTCTGTATATTTACCTAACCTATATACATATATAATATACATGTTTTAAACAAAACAAACGTATACCTTTACTGCCTCGAACAATCATCGCACGCGACCAACATCGCTGCCAAAGATGCTCGAACCTTCACCTTGATTTCGACCTAACTTTCCCCTCCACGAACACGACGAACCCCAGCCCTCGCCTCACGACCGAAGTCCAACACCTTCGCGAGCTCGATCGAAACTGCCGCTCGCGATTCGAATCCCAGGCTTCGATGCCTTCACGTTCGCGACACTGCTGCCTCTCTCCCCCTTCGACTCAGCCTCACGCGAACCCTAGAAATCTCGAGCCTCCATCTGCCTCGCGCGCGACTCTCGAAACTCAAATTCAGTCGCCACCCAACGCGCGCGAGCTCGAGTCACCATTGTTTGAAAAAAAGAACGAAATTGATAACTTTATCCTTTGAACGAATCGCGCCCAACTCGGCTTCATTTTTCTTTCTTCTTTGCCGTGATTTGAATTGTAAAGGAAGAGGCAGCGAATTTTTTTTTCTATTGAACGAGAGTAAAAGGCTTCGGCCATTATTGTTTTTATCTCGTTTGATTTGAAATTGAACTGAGTAAAAAGAGAAAGGTGCGTGGTAGAAGAAGCAGAAGGGGAGACAAGAGAACGTGATTAACAGAGAGTAGGTCGACGCAAATCAGAGAATAGGGTGGCTGATTATTTTAGTGTATAAATTTATTTTTAAATTAAATCGATTAATTATTGTCCAGACGTTTTTATCTCGTACGATCACACAATAGCTCTGAAAATTACAAAATATAAAATCCGATAATAAAACAATATTACGGATCCAATGGAACTCGTTTCGTCGAATTCCGAGACTGCGCCTCGGACAGCTAATTTTAAATATCGATTGAACGATATAAATTTCAAAACTGATCAAATCAATTCTAAATTCCTTTCTGAAGCTTCTATTATCTTCAGTATTATCAATACGAATTTTAAAAGCTTTTGAAATATTTTTCTTCAACTTTAAATTGAAGATTCAAATTTTATCCAGTTTCAATAGATTAAATTTTATAATTTAATCGCCAAATTCAAAGTTATATCGGGGGTTCAAATTAAATTATCGATTTAATTTACCAAATTAAATCCAATATCCTTTAAATAAATTATTCGACTTATTAAATTCATTTATTAATATTTAAAATCAATTAAATATTCGAATTTTAATTATCAAAAATTCTGGGTCGTTACAGACTTCCCCCCTTAAAAGAATTTCGTCCTCGAAATTACAAGTTAAGAAAAAAAGGTCCTTAACTCGTCTACTATTTTTCGCAATCTAAATAGTTTTATAAATTTTCAAAACAAATCTTTCTACTAAAGATTCGTTATTAGTTCAACTAAATTTCAACTTCAACTATAAGTTCAACAGCATTGTTTTACTTCAAAATTCAAATTTAAACTTAAATTTAAATTTTAACTTTCAAAATTTCTCAAAAATTTTCTAACACCCTAAATTTCCGAAAAATTTCGCCAGCGTCTCCTTTGCGCGGCTAATACGGTACGACTACAAAACGTCCCTACGGACTCTCAGATTTCAAAAAGAAAAAGAAAAAGCCAAGCGGCTAGACAAGAAATCAGCAAATCTCATATAGAAATGTAAATACATACCTTTTGTCGAGCAATTCAAATTTATCTTTGAAATCAAATCCAATTCATTTATACCTGTATATCCTACTAGCCATAATATCTAGTTGCATATATTCAAACCATTTCGTACATTCAATTACAAAATTTCGATACCTACTTCTTATATCATTTTTAAATTCACTATTGAAGTTATATATTCAATTTCGTTCAATTTTTACATTTCAATTCCATTTGAATTCAATTCCAACATTTAATTGGATTCAGTTCAATTTCTGAATATTGAATTTTATTGATTAGCTTTCATTCATACTGCACCATTTTAAATTAGTTTCAGTTACTAATTCATTTCAATTCTAATTCATTTATTCACATTCGTTTTCAACATCCAGTTCTAATTCCAGTTTTATCTTCATTCAATCATCAACTTAGAATAATTTCAATATTTAAATTTTACTTAAGAATTTCGCTCTTCATTTCTTAGGTTCAATATAAATATTCCATATACACATTATATTTATTTTCAATTTACCACTTCGGTTAAATCTACTTACATTTAAACTGGATTTCAAATTGCATATGAATTTTATTTCTCTTTCAATTCACATTTATAATTATTCTATTCTATTGCTTACAACTTCAAAATGAATCTCAACTTCCAATTTCCCTTTCATTTATTCAAATTTATTCACTTATACATTCTTTAATTTAACTCCATCTTTAAGTTAGATTTTATTCTATCAAAATTCGAATGGTATAAGTTATCAATTCAATAGTATTCCAGAGTTTACCAACATTTCAAAGCCATGGTGAAAACAATTCAAATCATTCTTTGAATTTCAAAACAAAACCCAAAATTTTCAAACAACTTCTATTTAAAACAATTTGGCAGCAATTTCTCTTTTGGAAACCCGAAAATAAACACCAACGATGCCGCGGTCATCATCGAAGTTATTTTCCAGCGACCGAAAAGAGTTTAGAGCTTTTATCTCTCCAAAATACTTTTCAAAACCTTCGAAATTTATTTTCAAATCAAAAAGAATTTAAACTTTCCAAATCTCCAAAAATTTCAAATCCTTTTCAAAACATTTCCAAATACTTCTCTGGAATTCCGTTTTAAATTACAATTCACATTTATAATTTACATTCTTTAATTTCACTTGTATATGGATTTATTTCTTAACTTTGGAGTTACGATTTCAATTTCTTATTTAATTCCAATGGGAATAATTTAATATTATTACTTCAAGCAACCATGCAACCATATACTGTAATAATTTACAGAAAATCATTTCTTTTCTATACAAAAATAGATTTGGGTAAAATTATTTCATTTACCCTATTCAAAACAATACTATGCCGAATTGTTCTATTTAAGTGTTTAGAAACCCCTTCGATACAGGTTTGCAAGACTGTGCCGACGAAGGTTCATATACCACTCAATAAACCAATCATCACAATACAAAACAATTTTTATATTAACTAACAAATACGCGCTCATATCTATTATTACACTCAACTCATTCTAGAGTACTACTGACTCTATCTCTAATGAGTAACACCCAACAGAGCAGGGTTGTCGCTTAACCATATGCTCTGATACCAACTGTAAAGGTCCGAAAACAGCGGTCACAACCGGTAGGCTTTGCAACCATCCCGGCCCCACCGTGGCTTACACTGGCACCTCGCAGTTGCTTTTACGGCCAGCCTCTCGACTGTCACAACCAACCCATCCCACTCAGGGACATGTAGGGGTAAGAGTCTCCCGTTCGCCACCAAACCGTGAAGCGAGAACCCCCTATCATGCTGTAATATAGCAAATGCGATCGCATTTGCTATATTACAGCATGATAGGGGGTTCTCGCTTCGCGGTTTGGTGGCGAACGGGAGACTCTTACCCCTACATGTCCCTGAGTGGGATGGGTTGGTTGTGACAGTCGAGAGGCTGGCCGTAAAAGCAACTGCGAGGTGCCAGTGTAAGCCACGGTGGGGCCGGGATGGTTGCAAAGCCTACCGGTTGTGACCGCTGTCTTCGGACTTTTACAGTGGTATCAGAGCATCCGGTTAAGCGACAACCCTGCTCTGTTGGGTGTTACTCATTAGAGATAGAGTCAGCAGTACTCTAGAATGAGTGTGAGAGTAATAATAGATATGAGAGCGTATTTGTTAGTGAATACAAAATTTGTTTTGTATTGTGTTGACTTATCGGTTGATTGTTTATAGATTCTGGTCGATGCAGGGTGGCCAACTGTAATCGATAGGGGTTTCTAAACTCTTAAACAAGATAAACCGACACAGTATTGTTTTAAATAGGGTAAATGAAATAATTTTGCCCAAAACTATTTTTGTATAGAAAAGAAATGATTTTCTATGAATTATTATTGTATATGGATGCTTGGTTGTTAGAAAAAGATAATATTGAAGTATTATCATTGATATATGGAATTGAATAAGAAATTCAAATAATAACCAAAGATTTGAAGATAAATTCATTTAACAGATAAAATTTATAAATATGAATTGAAAGATAATGAAATAAAAAATCCATATACGAATGAGATTTGGAAATGTGAATTGTAAAGGTAATTTACAAATTGAAATACAATTTCAGAAAGAATACTTGAAAATAAATTCATTAATGGAATGTAAATAAGTTTGATAACTTATAAATTATTTGAAATCTGATTGGAATGAGATTCAAATTGAAAATGAATGAATTTGTGAATGAATAAATAAAATTTGCAACTGCAAGTGCAAGAAAATGAAATTGAGTGTTAAAATTCATTTTGAATTTGTAAGTAAATAGAACTGGAATTGAATTTGAATTTGATTTGTGGAAAACAAAGTGATGTATTAAACTAAAATTAGTAAGTGAAGCTAATTGAAGATTGACCAAATGAATAAGGTTCGGAACGAATTGAATTCAATAATTATAAATGAAATATTGATTGGATTTTTATGGAATTGGTGATCCAGTTTAAATATAAGTGGTAATTGAAAATTAATATCAAAAGTATGGAAAATACTTGTATTGAACTTAAGAAATAAGTGTGAAATTCTTAAGTAAATTTGATATTGAAAATATTCTAAGTTGATGAATGTGAATATGAAATGCCAATTAAAATTGAATGGAATCAATTGGAAATGAAGTACTATACATATATGACATATGTTTTCCAAACTAAGGATATGAAAAAGTACCTTCCATTAAAAAAATTGTGAAGGTGTTGGAACTCAGTATGAGTATCCGTTTGATCGTGATGGGATCATATTGATTGATCACGACGTATGCCACAGCGAAATTCGAGGGGCGAGATGCCTATGGTTACAAGCGATTCCACTGAGATAGTGGCGCAGCCGCCGTGTGAACTACGATCTATGGCAACAACCATGGCGAAATTTAATAGATGAGAAATCTACGGTTACAAGCGACTCTACTGGGATAGTAGCGAAACCGCCGAGTAACTGTGATCCATGGGGGAACGTGCTTTCCATATCCATTTTTAAAAAAGGATTTTTAAGTGATTTCAAATTGAATTTGAGATAAAAGTGAATAAAGCTCAATATTCGAAATTAGAAGATGAATCGAATTCAAGTTAAATTCGAAATGAAAATCTGAATGAAAATCTGAAGATAAATTGAATTCAAATGAGATTGAAATGCAAAGTTGAATAGAAATGAATGTATAACTTTGTTTGTGAAGTAAAAATGTATAAGAAGCATACATTGAAAATTGTGTAATGGAATTTAGTTTTAAATTTAGTTTTAGTTAAATCAATTTATTAAAAGTAATTGGTTTAAGATAAAATCATTGAATAATTAGAATCACAAAACGAAAATTTGTTATTCGATTATTTCGAATTTTAATGAATTGTATAATTGTTATACAAGGTCTAATTCTGTGAAGAAAAACAAATCGGAAATGAAATGGGATCGCAAAATAAAATAAAAGCAAAGGTGAGATCTTCTCACTCAAATTGAAAAGTGGAAATTTTCAGTTATTGATTTGATTGACTGGTTGGATGTGATATTAGATATAGTAGGATATATCTATATATATATAGCAATATATACATATTGGCATATGTATATATTGGATTGATTGATTTCCCGCCTCGTATAGCGGATGAGACCCTATTGCGCCGTTAGTAAGCGGATTTTTATAAAACCTATATACCGCGATAATTCCGTACTGGAGCGGAATTGGTATTGTGCTAACATCTGTGGATGCAGGGAAACAGGTTGGAGGGATCCAACAGGATTCCTCAAAACATTTGAATTGATTTCATATGTTGTTTAAATTGATTATTTATAATCTGTAGATGATTATTTCTGTGATTGAATGTATTGAGAGCTAAAATTTAGCCAAATGTATTTTTGGTATCGTTGGATACCAGAAATAAATGAAATTGGATTTCTGAAATTAAAATTGAATTTGTGATGGTTTGGGAAAAATAAAAGAATTTATTTAAAAGGAGATAAATTTGTTGAAATCAAATTGATAATTGATCGGGTATTTGAAATAAATAATTTGTGAAATCGATATAGAAACCTATTTGGTGTTTGGACAAAAAAATTGATTTTTGGTGTTGAAAATAAATTTGGGAATCGATTTGTAAAATGATTTGGTAATTGGGATTAAAAGTTAGAATCAATTTGAAATGTGATTCAGTGTTGAAGTAAATTCAGAAATCAATTTGAAATTCGATTTGGGATTTGAAATAAAATGGAGAAATCAATTTTTAAAGTTGATTTGGGGTTGAAAATAAATATTTGGAAAACGATTTGAAAATCGTGTAAAAGTGGATTTTTAGGAATGTAAATTCCGAATAGACGTTGTAAAGGAAAGGGAAATTTGTTTTAAAAATAAATATTGATTTATTTTTAAAGGTGTGGAAAATATGATTTGAAATTGGATTTTCAAAGTGATGAAGTGTGGAAATAAATTTACAAATTTGAAATGTAAATTTGAAATAAATCGATAAGGATTTATCTAATTGGTTTAAATGGACCATAATATGATTTGAAATTGATTTTCAAACGTGAAGTATGAAATATGATTTGAAATTGATTTTCAAATGTGAAGTGTGGAAGAATATATATCTTGTGAAAAGATTTGAAATTAAATAAATAATTTGGGAAAATTTTTTTGAATTGGATGTTTGTTATGAATGTTATTGATAGTTAAAGAACCAACTATCAATATTTGCCTTTGAAATGACACTTGATTTGTTTTTAAAACAAACGCTCATTATTCGGTTAAGCCGGGAGAGGACCTTTGTGTCATATAACCCATTCCGAATAATGATACGTCGCGAATGGATAGCATTTGAAGACCGGTGTGAAGACCGGATATTTGTGAAAATGAAAGGACAACCTGTCGAATGTCTCTGCACCGAGTTGCTCCGGTATAGAGATTTATATCACTCTTTTTGTGACGGGAAGTCCGGACGTGATTAGTGAATATCCGGATTGCAAGGGCTTCTTTGGAAGTGCCTTCGGTTCCGTTCGATCCCGGAACGGACTTGTATGGATGTGTGTCTGACGTTACACTTTGAGATGTAAAGCTGGTTTCAATCAAATACATTTCTGTTGGTGGCGGAGAATTTATTCTCTTAGCTTAACACCCTTCTCTGAGACGTACGAGCTCAGAGGTTATGTAGTTGATGGTTACTAGTGATACATTCCCAATTTGGTAATGTGGCATACGAAGTGCTGATGATCATTGGTTGATCAAAGCGTGGCTTTGTGAAGAAGCGTGGCTTTGTGAAAAAGCGTAATGTATGTGGACGAGACTTCGTCGAGCCTCACAACCCGGTAATGGTCGAAACAGGAATGTGCGGCAAAAGGTTTGTAGGGGTAGCGCCCCTAGGGAATGCCATTTCCTTCTGGATAAAAGGTGATATCATGGTATGGAGCCCAGATATTTTACCTATGTGGATTATATTTTGTGGCTGTTGCGTTTTTGATTGAGGGTCCTCGGATAAAGGTCGGTAACGACCGAGGGATGGCATAGCTCGTGTGTTAGTTACCTAGTTACAGCTCGGTTAGAGCGTGAGGTAGCGTCGGCCTTTTGTTTGCAGAGATCCGGTTAGGATCCGGGGCGTCTTTCCAGAGGCGTTTCTATTTCGGTAAGGAAGTTCCTTAGCCTGATCATTTGTTGGAAATCCAAAGAAACAATACGAACCCGGTACGATTTTTAATTGTATTACCTGCTATGGAATGTGGCGGTAACCTGCTATTGAACGTAGTAGCTATAGTAGGCATACAACAATTGTTGTATGTTGGCTAAGATTGATATTATACTTTCGAAATATTTTCCACACTAGACATTATTAATAATATCAATTGATTTTGCGTAGTAAGCATTTTTGACTATCATAAGGAGAAATCTCCTCCAATTCTGCGTTTGCATTGTGTGTGTGGCGGGAGGCCTTATGGTAGTTTCATTTTCCAAAAGCATTGCGAAGTTGTTTTATTTTCTTTGCGAAAATAACTGTTTTACGATCTCACACCAGTCACCATGACTGACCTGGAGTTTATTGTTCCCTTTCTAAACTCTGGGTGCCCATAATTTTCCACACGGGCAGCCTAGAGTTATTTTATCAGGATTCTGGATATTCTGGAGCTTTGGAGATGAGTTGGATGGCGAAGCGTACTATCGTACTTGTTATTTATTCCGCTGTGTATTCTGTATGAGGACAAGTTTATATAACTGTCCATTGTTGTAAACTCTGATGATTGATGTATGTATAAACTGATATAGTCTTTTGTTTTAAAGATTATTGATTTATTTATTATATATTGTTCCGCTGCGAATGTGAGATTCTGTTGTTGTTCCGTTGATCTTCTATCTTTTCTTCTACCTCTTCTTTTAACCCTAAAGTTTCGCGTTTCCGCCATTCGAAAACTCGACACTGATACGTCCACTGTACCAAATTGTCGAATAATCGAATGGTGCGATTCATAATGTTTTATAAAAACTACCTAACGTTTTTTGATATTTGTAGATACAAATAAATATCATTATTGGATTTCCGGCACTCAGGGATGTGGTATCTTGTAACGACTCGGATTTTCGCGCTCGAAAATCAACATCCGTACTTCACATTGTACTAGAATGCCGCAGATTCGACCGTTCAAATCCGATTCGCCGGAGCTATAACAACATTAAGTAAACAACACAGCGGAAAAGAAAAACAATGATATCATATACAATCCAATGAATACAATATCCAGAATGATATACAACAATGATATCACTATGATACAACAATATCAGAGATAAATAATGATACAGCGGCAATATCAGAACAGAAGAGATCACTCCAAATGATCTACAAAAGAGAATGACTCCAACAACTCCAACGTCAAGCTCGAACCACAAGGAGAAGCAAGTGCAGTCCTGAACTCCAAGAACTGAACCAGCTCCAGATAATCTACCAAACCTGAATATCTGAGAAAACCCAACTCTAGACTGCCCGTGTGGAAAATAGTGGGCACCCAGAGTTTAGGAAGGGAACAATAAACTCCGGATCAGTCATGGGACTGGTGTGAGCAACAAAAACAGTTTATCTTTAAACAAACACGAAAGGCTTTTAAACATTGAAATCCGCAATGCTTTTGGAAAATGAAACTACCATAAGGCCTCCTGCCACACACACAATGCAATCGCAGACTTGGAGGAGATTTCTCCTTATGATAGTCAACCATGCTTACTACGCCAAATCAAAACTCTTTTGATATTATTACTAGTGCATAGTGTGAAAATATTTCGAAAGTATAATATCAATCTTAGCCAACATACAACCATTGTTGTATGTCTACTATAACTACTACGTTCAATAGCAGGTTACCGCCACATTCCATAGCAGGTAATACAACTAAAACCGTACAGGGTTCGTATTGTTTCTTTGGATTTCCAACAAATGATCAGGCTAAGGAACTTCCTTACCTAAATAGAAACGCCTCTGGAAAGACGCCTCGAGAACCTAACCGGATCTCCGCAAACAAAAGGCCGACGCTACCTCACGCTCTAACTGAGCTGTAACTAGGTAACTAACACACGAGTCATGTCATCCCCCGGTCGTTACCGACCTTTATCCGAGATCTCGAAACCCAACAAAGCAACATCATACAGTAATAAATTACCGTGTCCACACGAGTTAAGTATCTGGGCTCCATACCATGATACCACCCTTTATCCAGAAGGAAATGACATACCCTAGGGGCGCTACCCCTACAAACCTTTGTCGCAACATTCCTGTTTCGACCATTACCGGGTTGTGAGGCTCGATGAAGTCTCGTCCACAAAGCCACGCTTTTTCACAAAGCCACGCTTTTTCACAAAGCCATGCTTTGATCAACAAATGATCAGCAGCACTTCGTATGCCACATTACCAAATTGGGAATGTATCACTAGTAACCATCAACTACATAACCTCTGAGCTCGTACGTCTCAGAGAAGGGTGTTAAGCTAAGAGAATAAATTCTCCGCCACCAACAGAAATGTATTTGATAGAAACCAGCTTTACATCTCAAAGTGTAATGTCAGACACACATCCATACAAGTCTGTTCCGGGTTCGAACAGAACCGAAGGCACTTCTCACGAAGCCCTCGCAAATCCGGATAATTTCCAATCACGTCCGGACTTCCCGTCACTAAGGGTGATAAAACCTCTATATCGGGGATCAGCCGATGCAGAGTAACTCGACGGTAATCCTTCCGTTTTCAAAAATATCCGGTCTTCACCACCGGTCTTCAAATGCTATCCATATACGTCGTATCATTATTCGGAATGGGTTATACGACACAAAGGTCCTTTCCCGGCTAAACCGAATAACGAGCGCAATTAAAAAAAAATCATATGGATACTGGGATCTCAGTTAAATCACAGCTTAAAGCTTAAAACTTTTCATTCGAATGGTAAAACAAATTACCATTTCCAATCTTTTAAACAAAAAGATTCATTTCAAAAACCTTTAATGGTTTAAACAATTTCCACACTTTTAATCTTTTAAACAAAATATTTAATTCACAAAGTTTACCCCGTTCACAAAGATTCATTCATACAATTCAAATCGATTTCCAATTCAATTGAATTAACTCGTTAAATCTTTAAATCAAGATTTAACTTATAGCTTTCAAAACTCGTTTCCAAGATTCATTCATAGCCTTTCAAAACAATTCTATTTCAAGTTGGATTAACTCGTCCGGTCTTTGAAATCAAAGACTCATTTCATAGTTTTCAAAACATTTCAATTCTATTTCAAACTTGAAACCGTTTAACACAATTTGGAAATCCTTTCTTAAAATGAAAGCTATTATTATTTGAAAACAAGTAGTTTTCGTTTCGGAATAATCCAGTTATATTTACACGAGTTAAAACCCTTGAATTAAATTCAAATTCTCAAATCAATACCTTTTAAAATGGTTTAACCCATATATAACTTGTACAGCATCTTTAATCCCTAGTTTCAAATCATAGAATTCCATTTCAAACTTGAATTCAAATTTCAATCAAATTATTCAAATTTTCAAAACTCGATTAAGTTATTTAAAATAACTTTTATCTTGAAATTCCATTTCAAAAGCTTTTCACTTTAAACCCGAATTTCTAATTTCAAAATCAATTGAAATTAAAATTTCAATTTCAAAAAAACATTGAATTTACATTATCTGTGACTTAACCGATTTCCACGTGAAATCCATATTTGTGTGTGTAACAGTGTAGTCCAGGGGTTTCACACAATAGTGCAACATCATCAATCATCACAGATATATCGATAAGCGGTATAATCCACAACGCTTATCTTCATTCACAGATTCATAGATAAAATAAATTTATCAGTCACAAAGATTCACTATTACAATTCGATGTGGGTTTCGGATAACCAACTGGAATCCGACTCCCTGTCGCATCGAAATTCAAATGTCGTTTACGGATCAAGGGGTTTTACATTCACAAGAAACATATCACAGATATCACAGCTCAATACAAAGCAATTCGTATTACAAAGCATTATATCACAAAGCATTCGATAATAATCAATCATCTACAATTAAGATGAATTAACAGTGTGATTAAAATCAATTGTTCACATAATTATTTTTCATTAATTACTTTAATTAATGATGAATTGTCCTTGATTTTAAATTAATCCTTAATTATTAATTAATTAAATATTAATTATTAGTTAATTAAACCCTTATTTAGAAATTTAAATCCAGTTTAAATTCCAGAACAAAACAGGTTTGTAAACCTGGAATCAACATCTACCCGGGCTATATCAGCCTCTGCTTCGAGCCAACTGCCTCCTAATCTCGAGCTTTTCCCAAATCAACCCTAGGCACTTTCAATTTTGTTTAAAATTTGGTTTAAGTTATTTTTATACCCGATACAACTTAAAACTACTCGAGCCAAACACAATTTTTCCCGAGCCATCACGCTATCTCCCTGAGTACGACTTCGAGTAAACTAAGAATAAACGCGAGAAATAAAAACCCGAGACCTCTGCTACCACGCAACTTCATCCCAGACCCACTTCTTCTCCCCTGCTTCATTTTTTTCCTTCTTATTTTTTTTCTCAGTTTATACTTAAGTTAAACAAATAAACAGCTGAAGAAAACTCACGCGCCCCAGGTTACTCGAAGCACCTTCCCCTTCCCCTCGAGTTCCACTCGATACGAAGCCGCCATGGCCTCACTGATACGTTCACGCCACCGTGCACGTGCACATCATCGCGGCGCCCCTCCGATGACCATCGCGATCGCCAGCAAATCCTAATTCATCCCCTCATTCGAAATCAAAACCCAGGTTGACGTGAAAAACTCGAATGCAACTTTTGCTCGTTCAAACGAACGGCAACTCGAAACCCATCGAACACAATCGCTTCGCCGCCACGTCTCGGTCACCAGAAAAACCAACGCTTCCGGCCACACCACGATAACGTCCACATCTTCCATCCCCTCGAGTTTCATAAAACTCGATCACTCCTAGGTGATGCAATCACCTTGCTTTCGACCCACTGCCAAACTCCATCTTAAACCCTACTTTGGGTTCGAACGGCAATTTCATCCATTCGAAAAATCATTTAGTATTTTTCTCATCATTATTGAGGTTCAAACTAGCTTCAGTTCAAATTTCAACATTTATCATTAACTCAATCAGTGGTAATTCGAAAAAATGTTATTTTTGTTCAAAAACCCAATACTCTGTGAATACTCAACTGCAAATCACTATTTTTATTTCAAAAATCTTATTCCTTTATGTTTATTCAAGTTATACAATCTATTCAACAAATTAAAGTATTCGAGTTTCTCATAAAAATTTCTTTTTACAATAAATTTGAAGTTTACAGATTCAAATTTTTTTCTAATCTTAACTAAAACTTCCTGGGCCATGGTTTCAAGTTTTAAACAACTATTTTTGTTCAAAAATCCTAAGTTAAGGATGTTTGTATGAAATTTAATAATAAAAAAAATTCCTTGTTTAGGATTACTCTGTAACCAGGAGCAAGAAGACAGGATTATCAAAATATACAGAGGTTCAAAATATATTCACAACAACTTGTTTTCCAGCGTTGAATATGCAACACAATCATATATTTTAAATTTTAAAAAAACAAAATATGTTACTCACTTATTATCTGGTTTAAAACAGAAAGCCTATAGAGTTTAACAAAGTGACATAAACTCTCATGTACACAGACATTTCTAACATTTCATTCTCATCAAAGTATTTATCACAGGCATATCAAGATTCGTATATATATAAGGTTAAGAGTTTGCTCACCTTACTTCAGAAGGAAGAACAGAGACTGTTTGTAAACAGTTTGAACTTGAAAACTGTAAATGTTCCCACTTTGATCCTTTAGCCAAATCATCTTGCTCTCTACCTTGTTATAGTTGCTTGATGATTGTAGAATGTTGTTTTAAGTTTTAATGGAGTTTCATTTTATTTTATTTTTTTCGTTCGAACTGGGAATGAGATTGAAAATGATAAAGAAAAGGTGGCTTACAGGCTATAATATAAACAGAGCATATTTTCTTTTTCTTTCTTATGTAGTGTCAGAGATATTTCATAAGAAATGGAGGCTGAAATACAATTCGTATGAATTTTGTATGCTGTAAGGATTGAGAGCATTTAATGGTGTTTGTACTTATGTCTTCATTTTGTACATATCATATATATATATATTTTTATAATACCTGGCTTCATTTGCAAGCTATCAACTTATATAATTTTACTTTGTTTTGGTTCTTATTGTTCTCAAGTTTACCTGCATATCATATTCGAACATGATTTTCTATGCAGATATTTGTTAGGCTGGGAGGTCTTCATTCTTAGCTTGCATTCCTTTCTTTTGTACTATACAAACATGCTACTTAGTTTATTTGCACATTTTCTTGTCTACATATATTCCTTTACTTTGCTATTTATACCTACCTGCATATCTTGTTTATTTATTACTCTTTTATTTTAAAATTTATACTATTAAATACTACATTTATTTACTTATTAATTATTATATTTTATACATTTGATTTATACTTAAGTTTAATATTTATAAAGTTTATTTTACTGTAACTTCAAACCATAGTTTCTTCCAATTATATGCATATATATTTATTTTTAAAACCATTTATTTACAATTTAAATTCAAATCAAAATATATATTATTATTTCAAATTTAGTCAGATATGTTCAAATACAGATATATATTCTCATATATACAATATTTTTAAATTTTTAAACGATTTATACAAATATACTTGGATATCGGGAAACTCGCATCACCTTATATTGATTTATCTAATAAATTTTATTCAAAAATCAATAAATTATTAATTTAAACTTAATCAAAATTCGGGGTCGTTACAGAAGCTCTGATACCAAATGTAAAGGTCCGAAAACAGCGGTCATTATGTTTTATAAAAACTACCTAACGTTTTTGGATATTTGTCGATACAAATAAATCCAAACGTTAAGTAGTTTTTATTTAATTCATTTCCGATTCGCCGGAGCTATAACAACATTAAGTAAACAACACAGCGGAAAAGAAAAACAATGATATCATATACAATCCAATGAATACAATATCCAGAATGATATACAACAATGATATCACTATGATACAACAATATCAGAGATAAATAATGATACAGCGGAAATAACAGAACAGAAGAGATCACTCCAAATGATCTACAAAAGAGAATGACTCCAACAACTCCAACGTCAAGCTCGAACCACAAGGAGAAGCAAGTGCAGTCCTGAACTCCAAGAACTGAACCAGCTCCAGATAATCTACCAAACCTGAATATCTGAGAAAACCCAACTCTAGACTGCCCGTGTGGAAAATAGTGGGCACCCAGAGTTTAGGAAGGGAACAATAAACTCCGGATCAGTCATGGGACTGGTGTGAGCAACAAAAACAGTTTATCTTTAAACAAACACGAAAGGACCTTTGTATTGTAAACAAGTGGTATCAGAGCATCCGGTTAAGCGACAACCCTGCTCTGTTGGGTGGTAAAAATTTCTTGTAAAGACCCGCAAATCCGTCTTCCGAAAACTCGACACTGATACGTCCACTGTACCAAATTGTCGAATAATCGAATGGTGGAAACGCGAAACTTTAGGGTTAAAAGAAGAGGTAGAAGAAAAGATAGAAGAAAAATAATGAACAGAAACAGAATCAGAACTCACATTTCGCAGCGGAATAATATACAATAGATAAATCAATAATCTTTAAAACAAAAGACTATATCAGTTTATACATACATCAATCATCAGAGTTTACAACAATGGACAGTTATATAAACTTGTCCTCATACAGAATACACAGCGGAATAAATAACAAGTACGATAGTACGCTTCGCCATCCAGCTCATCTCCAAAGCTCCAGAATATCCAGAATATCCTGATAACAATAACTCTAGGCTGCCCGTGTGGAAAATTATGGGCACCCAGAGTTTAGAAAGGGAACAATAAACTCCAGGTCAGTCATGGTGACTGGTGTGAGATCGTAAAACAGTTATTTTCGTAAAGAAAATAAAACAATTTCGCAATGCTTTTGGAAAATGAAACTACCATAAGGCCTCCCACCACACACACAATGCAAACGCAGAATTGGAGGAGATTTCTCCTTATGATAGTTAAAAATGCTTACTACGCAAAATCAATTGATATTATTATTAATGTCTAGTGTGGAAAACATTTAGAAAGTATAATATCAATCTTAGCCAACATACAACAATTGTCGTATGCCTACTATAGCTACTACGTTCAGTAGCAGGTTAACGCCACATTCCATAGCAGGTAATACAATTAAAAACCGTACGGGGTTCGTATTGTTTCTTTGGATTTCCAACAAATGATCAGGCTAAGGAACTTCCTTACCAAACTAGAAACACCTCTGGAAAGACGCCCCGGATCCTAACCGGATCTCCGCAAACAAAAGGCCGACGCTACCTCACGCTCTAACCGAGCTGTAACTAGGTAACTAACACACGAGCTATGCCATCCCCCGGTCGTTACCGACCTTTATCCGAGGATCCTCAATCGAAAAGCAACAGCGCAAAATATAATCCACATAGGTAAAATATCTGGGCTCCATACCATGATACCACCTTTTATCCAGAAGGAAATGGCATACCCTAGGGGCGCTACCCCTACAAACCTTTGCCGCACATTCCTGTTTCGACCATTACCGGGTTGTGAGGCTCGACGAAGTCTTGTCCACAAAGCTACGCTTTTTTCACAAAGCCACGCTTTTTTCACAAAGCCACGCTTTTTCACAAAGCCACGCTTTGATCCACAAATGATCTAAGCACTTCGTGTGCCACATTACCAATTTGGGAATGTATCACTAGTAACCATCAACTACATAACCTCTGAGCTCGTACGTCTCAGAGAAGGGTGTTAAGCTAAGAGAATAAATTCTCCGCCACCAACAGAAATGTATTTGATAGAAACCAGCTTTACATCTCAAAGTGTAACGTCAGACACACATCCATACAAGTCCGTTCCGGGATCGAACGGAACCGAAGGCACTTCCAAAGAAGCCCTTGCAATCCGGATATTTACTAATCACGTCCGGACTTCCCATCACAAAAAGAGTGATATAAATCTCTATACCGAAGCAACTCGGTGCAGAGACATTCGACAGGTTGTCCTTTCATTTTCACAAATATCCGGTCTTCACACCGGTCTTCAAATGCTATCCATTCGCGACGTATCACTATTCGGAATGGGTTATATGACACAAAGGTCCTCTCCCGGCTTAACCGAATAATGAGCGTTTGTTTCAAAAACAAATCAAGTGTCATTTCAAAGACAAATATTGATAGTCGGTTATTTAACTATCAATAACATTCACAACAAGCATCCAATTTAAATAATTTTTCCCAAATTATTAAATTTCAAATCCTTTCACAAGATATACATATTTCCACACTTCACATTTGAAAATCCATTTCAAATCGTATTTCACACTTCACATTTGAAAATTCAATTTCAAATCACATTTCATACTTCACGTTTGAAAATTAATTTCAAATCATATTATGGTTCATTTAAACCAATTTGATAAATCCTTATCGATTTATTTCAAATTTACATTTCAAATTTGTAAATTTATTTCCACACTTCATCACTTTCCTTTACAACTTCTATTCGGAATTTACATTCCTAAAAATCCACTTTTACTCGATTTTTAAATCATTTTCCAAATATTTATTTTCAACCCCGAATCAACTTTAAAAATTGATTTCTCCATTTAGTTCAAATCCCAAATCGAATTTCAAATTGATTTCTGAATTTACTTCAACACCGAATCACATTTCAAATTGATTTTAACTTTTAATCCCAATTACCAAATCATTTTACAAATCGATTCCCAAATTTATTTTCAACACAAAAATCAATTTTTTTTTTTTCATTCAACATTAAATAAGTTTTCATATGGATTCCTCAAAGATTTATTTTAAATACCCAATCAATTATCACTTTGATTTCAAATAAATTTATCTCCTTTAAAATAAATTCTTTTATTTTCCCAAACCATCAAAAATTCAATTTTAATTTCAGAAATCCAATTTCATTTATTTCTGGTATCCAACGATACCAAAAACACATTCGGCTAAATTATTGCTCTCAACAAATTCAATCACAGATATAATCATACACAGATTATAAATAACCAATTAAACAACATATGAAATCAATTCAAATGTTTTGAGGAATCCTGTTGGATCCCTCCAACCTGTTTCCCTGCATCCACAGATGTTAGCACAATACCAATTCCACTTCGAGGTGGAATATCGCGGTATATGGGTTTTATAAAAATATCATCCGCTTACTAACGGCGCAATAGGGTCTCATCCGCTATACGAGGCGGGAAATCAATCAATCCAATATATACATATGCCAATATGTATATATTGCTATATATATAGATATATCCTACTATATCTAATATCACATCCAAACAGTCAATCAAATCAATAACTGAAAATTTCCACTTTTCAAATTGAGTGAGAAGATCTCACCTTTGCTATTTATTTTGCGGTCCATTTCCATTCCGGCTTAATTTCATCATTGTTTTAGACCTTGTATAAATAATTATACAATTCATTAAAATTCGAAATAATCGAATAACAAATTTTCATTTGGTAATTTTAATTATCCAATGATTTGATTTCTAAACTAATAACTTTCCTTCCAAAAATCCAATCTTTTATATTATGTTTCACCAAAATATGAAACATGCATGAATATATACATTAATTTTTTCTTTTTTTGAAACTACATACTTATGGAACACATATAGATAAAAATATGATTTTCCATAAGCCTAACATTTTAAAATTTTCCATTTTCAAAAGCTTATCTCCATATATATTTACTGTTTGACATATATATATATTTAAACTAAGATTAACTTAAATATTTTAAAAGCTGCTTAATAGATAATTTTTCTTTACTGTATATACCCGTGTATATATATATCATTATCATTAAAATTTAAAATATATAAGTTGTAAATATACCTATTTTATAATTTACCTTCCTGCAAATCAAACAGAAATCCTTTACCGAGAACATTTTAAAACTCTCATATTTTTTTCTTTCTGACAAAATTTTAAATTTTAAATTTAAATGAAACAGCATGAATACCTTACTGCAAATAAATCTTTCTGCATATAGATAAACATATATATATAAACAAAAAAATTCTTCTCTACTATAAACGGCAGAAAAATGATATTTACTTTACTGTTATAGTTTCTAACCTATATTTATTTTTCTCAACTGTATATACTCATATATATTATTGGGTTAGAATAAATAAAATGTATATATATATATATACCTTGCTATTATCGAAATCCCAGAACCACCCTTGCTGCCGAAGTATTGCTTTGCTCCAAATCGAACCCTTAAACTCGATTCGCCTAAAACCCTAGATCTCGAGCCACCATAAATCGCGACACAGGCCACAACCCCAAATCATTGCCGTTCAGATACGCGACCACCCAGACTTTGCGCCGTCCCCTCGAAACTGAGCCCAAGCCATCGAAGAATGCAGCCGCCTCCACAACGATGTTGAGCCTTCTAGCATCGCGCGCGCACTTGGATCGCGCACACCCCATCACCGTGGTGCTTGTATTGACCTAAATTCCACTCGCGAATGTGGATCGCTAGTCGAGTACGAATGATTTCGAAATTAAAATAGGCGAACGCGGCCTCGAATCGACTCAGCTAGGAAGAAGAATTAAATCTCGTTTTTAATATAGAACTGGTAATTGTTTTGAAAAGAGGGGCGTGATTTTATGTTCTTGAGTACAAGAAAACTCGGCTATTACTTTCATTTTTGAACGAGAGTCCCTTCTTTTGAAATGTTCTGTGAAGGAATGATGTTTGCGTGAGAATTGTAAAAGGATGGGGAGACAAGGAGTACTCGACTTTGCAGAGAGAACGTGAATTTTCAGAGAAAAGATCGTGTGCCCTTTTGATGTCGGCAAAAGTTTAAATTTTAAAATTTAAATTGAATTTGATTTTATTTCCAATGCGTTTACCCACCGTGCGCTCATATAACAACTTCGAAAAATACGAAATTTGAAATCCGGTAATAATACAATATTACGGATCCAATGAAAATGGTTTCATCGAATTCCGAGACTGTGCCTCGGAACGCTATTTTTTTTTTAAATATCGGCTGAACGATAAAATTCAAAACTGAACAAAACAGTTTCAAATTCAATTCTGAAAGTTTTATTATCTTCAGAACTATCAATATAAATTTTCAAAGTCCTCAGATTATTTTTAAATCAGCTTAAAACTGAAGATTTAAATTTTTACCCAGTTTCGATAATTAAATTCAATAATTTAATTGCTAAATTCACTCTGATATTTGAATTTCAAATTAAATTATCATTCGAATATTTAAACTCAATTAAATATTCATATTTCAAATGTCAAAAATTCAGGGTCGTTACAAACTTCCCCCCTTAAAAGAATTTTGTCCCGAAATTACAAGTTAGGAAAAATGGTCCTTAACTCGTCTACTATTTTCCATAATCTAAATAGTTTTATTAATTTATCCAAACAAATCTTTCTACTAAAGATTCGTTATTAATTCAACTAACTTTTCTAACTTCAATTATAAGTTTCAAACAACATTGTTTAACTTTTCAATTCAAATTCGAGTTTAAATTCAAATTTTAAACTTCCAAAATTTCTCAAAAAATTTCTAACACTCGAAATTTTCGAAAAATTTCGCCAGCGTCTCCTTTGCGCGGCTAATACGGTACGGCTACAAAACGTCCCTACGGACTCTCAGATCTCAAAAGAAAACAAAATGCCAAGTGGCAAAATCAGAAACTCATCAAATTTCATACTGAAATTTAAATACGTACCTTTTTGTCGAGCAATTCAAATTTATTTTTGAAATCAAAATTCCAATTCCTGTATACACCTGTATATATTCTACTAGCCATAATATCTAGTTACAATATTCAAATCATTTTGCAAATTCCACTACACAATTTTCAATGTATGCTTCTTATACATTTTTACTTCACTATTGAAGTTACATATCTATTTTCATTCAATTTTGCATTTCCAATTTCATTTGAATTTACTTGACAATTTCAATTCTATTTGGAATTCATTTTATCTTCAGATTTTCATTCAGATTTTCATTTCGAATTTTACTTGAATTCGATTCATATTCTAATTCTGAATATTGGGTTTCATTTACCTTTATCTCAAATTCAATTTGAAATTACTAAAAAAATCCTTTTAAAAATGGATATGGAAAGCACGTTCCCCCATGGATTACAGTTTACTCGGCAGTTTCGCTACTATCCCAGTAGAATCGCTCGTAACCGTAGATTTCTCATCTCTTAAATTTCGCCATGGTTGTTGCCATAGATCGTAGTTCACACGGCGGTTACACCACTATCTCAGTGGGATCGCTTGTAACCATAGGCATCTCGCCCCTCGAATTTCGCTGTGGCATCTAGATTGCAGTTTACCCAGCGGTTGCGCCACTATCTCAATGGAATCGCTTGTAACTGTGGGCATCTCGCCCCTCAAATTTCGCTAGCATACGTCATGATCAATCAATATGATCCCATCACGATCAAACGGATACTCATACTGAGTTCCAACACCTTCACAAATTTTTTTTAATGGAAGGTACTTTTTCATATCCTTAGTTTGGAAAACATATGTCATATATGTATAGTACTTCATTTCCAATTGATTCCATTCAATTTTAATTGGCATTTCATATTCACATTCACCAACTTAGAATATTTTCAATATCAAATTTACTTAAGAATTTCACACTTATTTCTTAAGTTCAATACAAGTATTTTCCATACTTTTGATATTAATTTTCAATTACCACTTATATTTAAACTGGATTACCAATTCCATATAAATCCAATCAATGTTTCATTTATAATTATTGAATTCAATTCGTTTCGAACCGTATTCATTTGGTCAATCTTCAATTAGCTTCACTTACTAATTTTAGTTTAATACATCACTTCGTTTTCCACAAATCAAATTCAATTCCAGTTCTATTTACTTACAAATTAAAAATGAATTTTAACACTCAATTTCATTTTCTTGCACTTGCAGTTGCAAATTTATTTATTCATTCACAAATTCATTCATTTTCAATTTGAATCTTGTTCCAATCTGATTTCAAATATTTTATAAGTTATCAAACTTTTACATTCCATTAATGAATTTATTTCAAATATTCTTTCTGAAATTGTATTTCAATTTGTAAATTTCCTTTACAATTCACATTTCCAAATCTCATTTGTATATGGATTTATTTCCTTATCTTTCAATTCATATTTATAAATT
This sequence comes from Allium fistulosum, assembly GCA_030737815.1. NCBI lineage: Eukaryota > Viridiplantae > Streptophyta > Magnoliopsida > Asparagales > Amaryllidaceae > Allium > Allium fistulosum. Next base: position 903,318,755 of record CM060905.1, read on the forward strand.
TCATTAGTTAAATGAGTTTATCTCCAAATCTTCGGTTATTATTTGAATTTCTTATTCAATTTCATATATCAATGATAATACTTCAATATTATCTCTTCCTAACAACCAAGCATCCATATACAATACTAATTCATAGAAAATCATTTCTTTTCTATACAAAAATAGTTTTGGGCAAAATTATTTCATTTACCCTATTTTAAAACAATACTGTGTCGGTTTATCTTGTTTGAGAGTTTAGAAACCCCTATCGATTACAGTTGGCCACCCTGCATCGACCAGAATCTATAAACAATCAACCGATAAGTCAACACAATACAAGACAAATTTTGTATTCACTAACAAATACGCGCTCATATCTATTATTACACTCACACTCATTCTAGAGTACTACTAACTCTATCTCTAATGAGTAACACCCAACAGAGCAGGGTTGTCGCTTAACCGGATGCTCTGATACCACTTGTAAAGGTCCGAAAACAGCGGTCACAACCGGTAGGCTTTGCAACCATCCCGGCCCCACCGTGGCTTACACTGGCACCTCGCAGTTGCTTATACGGCCAGCCTCTCGACTGTCACAACCAACCCATCCCACTCAGGGACATGTAGGGGTAAGAGTCTCCCGCTCGCCACCAAACCGCGAAGCGAGAACCCCCTATCATGCTCTGATTTACAAGTGGTATATATTGGATCGCATTTGCTATATTACAGCATGATAGGGGGTTCTCGCTTCGCAGTTTGGTGGCGAACGGGAGACTCTTACCCCTACATGTCCCTGAGTGGGATGGGTTGGTTGTGACAGTCGAGAGGCTGGCCGTAAAAGCAACTGCGAGGTGCCAGTGTAAGCCACGGTGGGGCCGGGATGGTTGCAAAGCCTACCGGTTGTGACCGCTGTCGTCGGACTTTTACAAGTGGTATCAGAGCATCCGGTTAAGCGACAACCCTGCTCTGTTGGGTGTTACTCATTAGAGATAGAGTCAGTAGTACTCTAGAATGAGTGTGAGTGTAATAATAGATATGAGTGCGTATTTGTTAGGGAATACAAAATTTATTTTGTATTGTGTTGACTTATCGGTTGATTGTTTATAGATTCTGGTCGGTGCAGGGTGGCCAACTGTAATCGATAGGGGTTTCTAAACTCTTAAACACGATAAGCCGACACAGTATTGTTTTAAATAGGGTAAATGAAATAATTTTGCCCAAAACTATTTTTGTATATAAAAGAAATGATTTTCTATGAATTATAGTAGTATATGGATGCTTGGTTGTTAGGAAGAGATAATATTGAAGTATTATCATTGATATATGGAATTGAATAAGAAATTCAAATAATAACCAAAGATTTGGAGATAAATTCATTTAACAAATGAAATTTATAAATATGAATTGAAAGATAAGGAAATAAATCCATATACAAATGAGATTTGGAAATGTGAATTGTAAATATAATTTACAAATTAAAATAAAATTTCAGAAAGAATATTTGAAATAAATTCACAAATGGAATGTAAATAAGTTTGATAACTTATAAATTATTTGAAATCTGATTAGAATGAGATTCAAATTGAAAATGAATGAATATGTGAATGGATAAATAAATTTGCAACTGCTAGTGCAAGAAAATGAAATTGAGTGTTAAAATTCATTTTGAATTTGTAAGTAAATAGAACTGAAATTGAATTTGATTTGTGGAAAACGAAGTGATGTATTAAACTAAATTAGTAAGTAAAGCTAATTGAAGATTGACCAAATGAATAAGGTTCGAAACGAATTGAATTCAATAATTGTAAATGAAAGATTGATTGGATTTATATGGAATTGGTAATCCAGTTTAAATAGAAGTGGTAATTGAAAATTAATATAAAAAGTATGGAAAATACTTGTATTGAACTTAAGAAATAAGTGTGAAATTCTTAAGTAAATTTGATAGTGAAAATATCCTAAGTTGGTGAATGTGAATATGAAATGCCAATTAAAATTGAATGGAATCAATTGGAAATGAAGCACTATACATATATGACATATATTTTCCAAACTAAGGATATGAAAAAGTACCTTCCATTGAAATTTTTTGAAGGTCTGGGAACTCAGTATGAGTATCCGTTTGATCGTGATGGGATCATATTGATTGATCACGACGTATGCTAGCGAAATTCGAGGGGCGAGATGCCTATGGTTACAAGCGATTCCACTGAGATAGTGGCGCAACCGCCGTGTGAACTACGATCTATGGCAACAACCATGGCGAAATTTAAGAGATGAGAAATCTACGGTTACAAGCGACTCTACTGGGATAGTAGCGAAACCGCCGAGTAACTGTGATCCATGGGGGACCGTGCTTTCCATATCCATTTTTAAAAGGACTTTTAAGTGATTTCAAATTGGAAATTGAGATAAAAGTGAATAAAGCTCAATATTCGAAATAAGAAGATGAATCGAATTCAAGTAAACGCTGAATGAAAATCTGAATGAAAAATCTGAAGATAAAATGAATTCAAATTGAATTGAAATAGTAAAGTAAATTCAAATGAAATTGGAAATGCAAAATTGAATGAAAATAGATATGTAACTTCAATAGTGAAGTAAAAATGTATAAGAAGCATACATTGAAAATTGTGTAATGGAATTTGCAAAATGGTTTGAATATTGTAACTAGATATTATGGCTGGTAGGATATATACAGGTGTATACAGGAATTGGAATTTTGATTTCAAAAATAAATTTGAATTGCTCGACAAAAAGGTACGTATTTGAATTTCAGTATGAAATTTGATGAGTTTTCTTTCGAGATTTGAGAGTCCGTAGGGACGTTTTGTAGCCGTACCGTATTAGCCGCGCAAAGGAGACGCTGGCGAAATTTTTCGAAAATTTCGAGTGTTAGAAAATTTTGAGAAAATTTTGGAAGTTTAAAATCTGAATTTAAACTCGAATTTGAATTGAGAAGTTAAACAATGTTGTTTGGAACTTATAATTGAAGTTGGAAGTTTAGTTGAATTAATAACGAATCTTTAGTAGAAAGATTTGTTTTGAAAATTTGATAAAACTATTTGGATTGTGACAAATAGTAGACGAGTTAAGGACCGTTTTTCCTAACTTGTAATTTCGGGACGAAATTCTTTTAAGGGGGGAAGATTGTAACGACCCTGAATTTTTAACATTTTAAAAAGTGAGTATTTAATTGAGTTTAAATATTCGAATGCTAATTTAATTTGAAATTCAAATATCAGAATGAATTTGACGATTAAATTATTGAATTTAATTATCGAAACTGGGTAAAAATTTGAATCTTCCGTTTTAAGCTGATTAAAAATAATCTGAAGGCTTAGAAAATTTATATTGATAATACTGAAGATAATGAAAGCTTCAGAATTGAAATTGAAACTGCTTTGTTCAGTTTTGAATTTTATCGTTTAAATCGATATTTAAAAATAGCGTTCCGGGGCACAGTCTCGGAATTCGACGAAACCAGTTCCATTGGATCCGTAGTATTGGATTATTATCGGATTTCAAATTTCGTATTTTTCGGAGATGATATGTGAGCACACGGTAAGTAAACGCGTTGAGATTTAACCGGATTCAAATTGAATTTAAAAATTCGAATTTAGTCAAATATCAGTACTTTGCCTTTCCATCAAAATACAGTGGCAAAGCAAGGAAAGCACGTATTCTCTGCAAAGTCCCGTACTCCTTGTCTCCCCATCCCTTTACAAATCTCAAACGAAATCATTTCGTTCAAAACAAGATCTGTTCGTTTTCGTTCAAAGAAAATCAAATGGCCGCCTCCTTCTTTCTAGTTCGAATCACGGCTAAAAAAAAAAATTAAACGAAAACAATTTCGTCTTCGTTCAAATATCAGAAGAATTGCCGCCTTCGTTTTTCTAACTTAAATCTCGCATTCGATTGGGGCTTGTCTTGGTTCGAGCTCGAGTGCGAATAAGGGAGGCGACGAATCTAGGGTTTCGTACGATGGAGCGCGAGCGCAGCTGCGTGGCGTCGAGCAGGCGATTTTGGGCAAGCGGTGAGAGACTAGTGGAGCTCGAGTCTGTGATGGCGTGCGCTTGGGGTCGCGCGAAACTGGAGGGAAGCGGTGGCTGAAGCACGTGAAGTCTCTGGCGATGTTCGCGAAATCTGGGAGGATGGGACGCGATTAGGGTTTCGACTCGAGCAGGATGATGTCGCAATTCTAGCAATGGTGGCAATCGAAGGGCTGCTTTGGTTCAAGTCGAGGCTAGGGTTCGTAAGTTGGGTGGCAGGTGATGGCCATCCAATATTGGGTCGGTCGAAGCTTTGGGGAGAAGCAGTTTGTTGTCAAGTGAGGTATATACGAATTTATTTTCTATTTTGAATTTGATGTGTATATATGGATAAAACAAAAATATATATAGATTAGAGAAAAAATAAAGTGATAAATACAGTTTTTCAAATTCTATATATATGTGTATATGTGTATATGTGTAGTTTTAAAAGGAAAAATATATCCAGATTTTAAATTTATATATGTGTAAGTTAAATTTGAAAAAAAAAATACAAAAATCACTTGGTATATAGATTTGAAAACAGAAGTTAAATTTGTAATTTCAAAACAATTTTGTCTTTTTTTTATATAAGGTTTAACAGAAACTTTAATATAAGGAGTTTATATAAAAAGATAGATTTTTAAATCTATATAGACTATGTTAAGTGTATGAAGTTTCAAAAATAAATATATACATATACACATTTTGATTTACTTAATTATTTTGGTTACTAAAAAAAATTTTCAAAGGGAAATTTGTTCAAATTAAAAGTGTTAGTTAATTAAATCTATCAAATGAAAATTAATTATTCGTTTTTTTTCGAATATTGATGAATTGTATAAAAATTGTTTATACAAGGTTTAAAACCGTGAAGAAATGGTCAAAATGGAAAATGGATTGCAAAATAAAAGCTAAGGTGAGATCTTCTCACTCAGATTTAAAATTGAAATACAGTTATTGATTGATGATTGCTATTGGATGTGATATTAGATATAGTAGGATATATCTATATATATATATAGCAATATATACATATTGGCATATGTATATATTGGATTGATTGATTCCCGCCTCGTATAGCGGATGAGACCCTATTGCGCCGTTAGTAAGCGGATTTTTATAAAAACCCATATACCGCGATATTCCACCTCGAAGTGGAATTGGTATTGTGCTAACATCTGTGGATGCAGGGAAACAGGTTGGAGGGATCCAACAGGATTCCTCAAAACATTTGAATTGATTTCATATGTTGTTTAATTGATTATTTATAATCTGTAGATGATTATATCTGTGATTGAATGTATTGAGAGCTAAAATTTAGCCGAATGTATTTTTTGGTATCGTTGGATACCAGAAATAAATGAAATTGGATTTCTGAAATTAAAATTGAATTTTAGATGGTTTGGGAAAATAAAAGAATTTATTTAAAAAGGAGATAAATTTGTTTGAAATCAAAGTGATAATTGATTGGGTATTTAAAATAAATCTTTGAGGAATCCATATGAAAACTTATTTAATGTTGAATGAAAAATTGATTTTTGTGTTGAAAATAAATTTGGGAATCGATTTGTAAAATGATTTGGTAATTGGGATTAAAAGTTAAAATCAATTTGAAATGTGATTCGGTGTTGAAGTAAATTCAGAAATAAATTTGGAATTCGTTTTGGATTGGAAATAAAATGGAGAAATCAATTTTTAAAATTGATTCGGGGTTGAAAATAAATATTTGGAAAATGATTTGAAAATCGTGTAAAAGTGGATTTTTGGGAATGTAAATTCCGAATAGAAGTTGTAAAGGAAAGGGAAATTTGTTTTAAAAATAAATATTGATTTATTTTTAGAAGTGTGGAAAATATGGTTTTAAATCGGATTTTCAAAGTGATGAAGTGTGGAAATAAATTTACAAATTTGAAATGTAAATTTGAAATAAATCGATAAGGATTTATCAAATTGGTTTAAATGGACCATAATATGATTTGAAATTGATTTTCAAACGTGAAGTGTGAAAATGTGATTTGAAATTGATTTTTCAAATGTGAAGTGTGAAATACGATTTGAAATTAATTTTCAAATGTGAAGTGTGGAAGAATATATATCTTGTGAAAAGATTTGAAATTTAATAAATAATTTGGGAAAAATTATTTGAATTGGATGATTGTTATGAATGTTATTGATAGTTAAATAACAGACTATCAATATTTGTCTTTGAAATGACACTTGATTTGTTTTTAAAACAAACGCTCATTATTCGGTTAAGCCGGGAGAGGACCTTTGTGTCATATAACCCATTCCGAATAGTGATACGTCGCGAATGGATAGCATTTGAAGACCGGTGTGAAGACCGGATATTTGTGAAAATGAAAGGACAACCTGTCGAATGTCTCTACACCGAGTTGCTCCGGTATAGAGATTTATATCACTCTTTTTGTGATGGGAAGTCCGGACGTGATTAGTGAATATCCGGATTGCAAGGGCTTCTTTGGAAGCGCCTTCGGTTCCGTTCGATCCCGGAACGGACTTGTATGGATGTGTGTCTGACGTTACACTTTGAGATGTAAAGCTGGTTTCTATCAAATACATTTCTGTTGGTGGCGGAGAATTTATTCTCTTAGCTTAACACCCTTCTCTGAGACGTACGAGCTCAGAGGTATGTAGTTGATGGTTACTAGTGATACATTCCCAATTTGGTAATGTGGCACACGAAGTGCTGATGATCATTGGTTGATCAAAGCGTGGCTTTGTGAAAAAGCATGGCTTTGTGAAAAAGCGTAGTTTTGTGGACGAGACTTCGTCGAGCCTCACAACCCGGTAATGGTCGAAACAGGAATGTGCGGCAAAGGTTTGTAGGGGTAGCGCCCCTAGGGAATGCCATTTCCTTCTGGATAAAAGGTGATATCATGGTATGGAGCCCAGATATTTTACCTATGTGGATTATATTTTGCGACTGTTGCTTTTCGATTGAGGATCCTCGGATAAAGGTCGGTAACGACCGGGGGATGGCATAGCTCGTGTGTTAGTTACCTAGTTACAGCTCGGTTAGAGCGTGAGGTAGCGTCGGCCTTTTGTTTGCGGAGATCCGGTTAGGATCCGGGGCGTCTTTCCAGAGGCGTTTCTATTTCGGTAAGGAAGTTCCTTAGCCTGATCATTTGTTGGAAATCCAAAGAAACAATACGAACCCTGTACGGTTTTTATTTGTATTACCTGCTATGGAATGTGGCGGTAACCTGCTACTGAACGTAGTAGCTATAGTAGACATACAACAATTGTTGTATGTTGGCTAAGATTGATATTATATTTTCGAAATGTTTTCCACACTAGACATTAATAATAATATCAACTGTTTTTGCGTAGTAAGCATTTTTGACTATCATAAGGAGAAATCTCCTCCAATTCTGCGTTTGCATTGTGTGTGTGGCGGGAGGCCTTATGGTAGTTTCATTTTCAAAAGCATTGCGAAGTTGTTTTATTTTCTTTGCGAAAATAACTGTTTTACGATCTCACACCAGTCACCATGACTGACTCGGAGTTTATTGTTCCCCTTCTAAACTCTGGGTGCCCATAATTTCCCACACGGGCAGCCTAGAGTTATTTTATCAGGATATTCTGGATATTCTGGAGCTTTGGAGATGAGCTGGATGGCGAAGCGTACTATCGTACTTGTTATTTATTCCGCTGTGTATTCTGTATGAGGACAAGTTATATAACTGTCCATTGTTGTAAACTCTGATGATTGATGTATGTATAAACTGATATAGTCTTTTGTTTTAAAGATTATTGATTTATCTATTGTATATTATTCCGCTGCGAAATGTGAGATTCTGATAATTGTTTCTGATTCTGTTTCTGTTCTTTCTTTTTCTTCTATCTTTTCTTCTACCTCTTCTTTTAACCCTAAAGTTTCGCGTTTCCGCCATTCGATTTTTCGACATTTGGTACAGTGGACGTATCGGTGTCGAGTTTTCGGAAGACGGATTTGCGGGTCTACCCTGAATTTTTGACATTTGAAATATGAATATTTAATTGAGTTTAAATATTCGAATGATAATTTAATTTGAAATTCAAATATCAGAGTGAATTTAGCAATTAAATTATTGAATTTAATTATCGAAACTGGGTAAAAATTTAAATCTTCAGTTTTAAGCTGATTTAAAAATAATCTGAGGACTTTGAAAATTTATATTGATAGTTCTGAAGATAATAAAACTTTCAGAATTGAATTTGAAACTGTTTTGTTCAGTTTTGAATTTTATCGTTCAGCCGATATTTAAAAAAAAAAATAGCGTTCCGAGGCACAGTCTCGGAATTCGATGAAACCAGTTTCATTGGATCCGTAATATTGTATTATTACCGGATTTCAAATTTCGTATTTTTCGAAGTTGTTATATGAGCGCACGGTGGGTAAACGCATTGGAAATAAAATCAAATTCAATTTAAATTTTAAAATTTAAACTTTTGCCGACATCAAAAGGGCACACGATCTTTTCTCTGAAAAATCACGTTCTCTCTGCAAAGTCGAGTACTCCTTGTCTCCCCATCCTTTTACAATTCTCACGCAAACATCATTCCTTCACAGAACATTTCAAAAGAAGGGACTCTCGTTCAAAAATGAAAGTAATAGCCGAGTTTTCTTGTACTCAAGAACATAAAATCACGCCCCTCTTTTCAAAACAATTCCCAGTTCTATATTAAAAACGAGATTTAATTCTTCTTCCTAGCTGAGTCGATTCGAGGCCGCGTTCGCCTATTTTAATTTCGAAATCATTCGTACTCGACTAGCGATCCACATTCGCGAGTGGAATTTAGGTCAATACAAGCACCACGGTGATGGGGTGTGCGCGATCCAAGTGCGCGCGCGATGCCAGAAGGCTCAACATCGTTGTGGAGGCGGCTGCATTCTTCGATGGCTTGGGCTCAGTTTCGAGGGGACGGCGCAAAGTCTGGGTGGTCGCGTATCTGAACGGCAATGATTTGGGGTTGTGGCCTGTGTCGCGATTTATAGTGGCTCGAGATCTAGGGTTTTAGGCGAATCGAGTTTAAGGGTTCGATTTGGAGCGAAGCAATACTTCGGCAGCAAGGGTGGTTCTGGGATTTCGATAATAGCAAGGTATATATATATATATACATTTTATTTATTCTAACCCAATAATATATATGAGTATATACAGTTGAGAAAAATAAATATAGGTTAGAAACTATAACAGTAAAGTAAATATCATTTTTCTGCCGTTTATAGTAGAGAAGAATTTTTTTGTTTATATATATATGTTTATCTATATGCAGAAAGATTTATTTGCAGTAAGGTATTCATGCTGTTTCATTTAAATTTAAAATTTAAAATTTTGTCAGAAAGAAAAAAATATGAGAGTTTTAAAATGTTCTCGGTAAAGGATTTCTGTTTGATTTGCAGGAAGGTAAATTATAAAATAGGTATATTTACAACTTATATATTTTAAATTTTAATGATAATGATATATATATATATACACGGGTATATACAGTAAAGAAAAATTATCTATTAAGCAGCTTTTAAAATATTTAAGTTAATCTTAGTTTAAATATATATATATGTCAAACAGTAAATATATATGGAGATAAGCTTTTGAAAATGGAAAATTTTAAAATGTTAGGCTTACGGAAAATCATATTTTTATCTATATGTGTTCCATAAGTATGTAGTTTCAAAAAAAGAAAAAATTAATGTATATATTCATGCATGTTTCATATTTTGGTGAAACATAATATAAAAGATTGGATTTTTGGAAGGAAAGTTATTAGTTTAGAAATCAAATCATTGGATAATTAAAATTACCAAATGAAAATTTGTTATTCGATTATTTCGAATTTTAATGAATTGTATAATTATTTATACAAGGTCTAAAACAATGATGAAATTAAGCCGGAATGGAAATGGACCGCAAAATAAATAGCAAAGGTGAGATCTTCTCACTCAATTTGAAAAGTGGAAATTTTCAGTTATTGATTTGATTGACTGTTTGGATGTGATATTAGATATAGTAGGATATATCTATATATATAGCAATATATACATATTGGCATATGTATATATTGGATTGATTGATTTCCCGCCTCGTATAGCGGATGAGACCCTATTGCGCCGTTAGTAAGCGGATGATATTTTTATAAAACCCATATACCGCGATATTCCACCTCGAAGTGGAATTGGTATTGTGCTAACATCTATGGATGCAGGGAAACAGGTTGGAGGGATCCAACAGGATTCCTCAAAACATTTGAATTGATTTCATATGTTGTTTAATTGGTTATTTATAATCTGTGTATGATTATATCTGTGATTGAATTTGTTGAGAGCTATAATTTAGCCGAATGTGTTTTTGGTATCGTTGGATACCAGAAATAAATGAAATTGGATTTCTGAAATTAAAATTGAATTTTTGATGGTTTGGGAAAATAAAAGAATTTATTTTAAAGGAGATAAATTTATTTGAAATCAAAGTGATAATTGATTGGGTATTTAAAATAAATCTTTGAGGAATCCATATGAAAACTTATTTAATGTTGAATGAAAAAAAAAATTTGATTTTTGTGTTGAAAATAAATTTGGGAATCGATTTGTAAAATGATTTGGTAATTGGGATTAAAAGTTAAAATCAATTTGAAATGTGATTCGGTGTTGAAGTAAATTCAGAAATCAATTTGAAACTCGATTTGGGATTTGAACTAAATGGAGAAATCAATTTTTAAAGTTGATTCGGGGTTGAAAATAAATATTTGGAAAATGATTTAAAAATCGAGTAAAAGTGGATTTTTAGGAATGTAAATTCCGAATAGAAGTTGTAAAGGAAAGTGATGAAGTGTGGAAATAAATTTACAAATTTGAAATGTAAATTTGAAATAAATCGATAAGGATTTATCAAATTGGTTTAAATGAACCATAATATGATTTGAAATTAATTTTCAAACGTGAAGTATGAAATGTGATTTGAAATTGAATTTTCAAATGTGAAGTGTGAAATACGATTTGAAATGGATTTTCAAATGTGAAGTGTGGAAATATGTATATCTTGTGAAAGGATTTGAAATTTAATAATTTGGGAAAAATTATTTAAATTGGATGCTTGTTGTGAATGTTATTGATAGTTAAATAACCGACTATCAATATTTGTCTTTGAAATGACACTTGATTTGTTTTTGAAACAAACGCTCATTATTCGGTTAAGCCGGGAGAGGACCTTTGTGTCATATAACCCATTCCGAATAGTGATACGTCGCGAATGGATAGCATTTGAAGACCGGTGTGAAGACCGGATATTTATGAAAATGAAAGGACAACCTGTCGAATGTCTCTGCACCGAGTTGCTCCGGTATAGAGATTTATATCACTCTTTTTGTGATGGGAAGTCCGGACGTGATTAGTAAATATCCGGATTGCAAGGGCTTCTTTGGAAGTGCCTTCGGTTCCGTTCGATCCCGGAACGGACTTGTATGGATGTGTGTCTGACGTTACACTTTGAGATGTAAAGCTGGTTTCTATCAAATACATTTCTGTTGGTGGCGGAGAATTTATTCTCTTAGCTTAACACCCTTCTCTGAGACGTACGAGCTCAGAGGTTATGTAGTTGATGGTTACTAGTGATACATTCCCAAATTGGTAATGTGGCACACGAAGTGCTTAGATCATTTGTGGATCAAAGCGTGGCTTTGTGAAAAAGCGTGGCTTTGTGAAAAAAGCGTAGCTTTGTGGACGAGACTTCGTCGAGCCTCACAACCCGGTAATGGTCGAAACAGGAATGTGCGGCAAAGGTTTGTAGGGGTAGCGCCCCTAGGGTATGCCATTTCCTTTTGGATAAAAGGTGGTATCATGGTATGGAGCCCAGATATTTTACCTATGTGGATTATATTTTGCGCTGTTGCTTTTCGATTGAGGATCCTCGGATAAAGGTCGGTAACGACCGGGGGATGGCATAGCTCGTGTGTTAGTTACCTAGTTACAGCTCGGTTAGAGCGTGAGGTAGCGTCGGCCTTTTGTTTGCGGAGATCCGGTTAGGATCTGGGGCGTCTTTCCAGAGGCGTTTCTAGTTTGGTAAGGAAGTTCCTTAGCCTGATCATTTGTTGGAAATCCAAAGAAACAATACGAACCCCGTACGGTTTTTAATTGTATTACCTGCTATGGAATGTGGCGTTAACCTGCTACTGAACGTAGTAGCTATAGTAGGCATACGACAATTGTTGTATGTTGGCTAAGATTGATATTATACTTTCGAAATGTTTTCCACACTAGACATTAATAATAATATCAATTGATTTTGCGTAGTAAGCATTTTTAACTATCATAAGGAGAAATCTCCTCCAATTCTGCGTTTGCATTGTGTGTGTGGTGGGAGGCCTTATGGTAGTTTCATTTTCCAAAAGCATTGCGAAATTGTTTTATTTTCTTTGCGAAAATAACTGTTTTACGATCTCACACCAGTCACCATGACTGACCTGGAGTTTATTGTTCCCTTTCTAAACTCTGGGTGCCCATAATTTTCCACACGGGCAGCCTAGAGTTATTGTTATCAGGATATTCTGGATATTCTGGAGCTTTGGAGATGAGCTGGATGGCGAAGCGTACTATCGTACTTGTTATTTATTCCGCTGTGTATTCTGTATGAGGACAAGTTTATATAACTGTCCATTGTTGTAAACTCTGATGATTGATGTATGTATAAACTGATATAGTCTTTTGTTTTAAAGATTATAGATTTATCTATTGTATATTATTCCGCTGTGAAATGTGAGATTCTGATAATTGTTTCTGATTCTGTTTCTGTTCTTTCTATTTCTTCTATCTTTTCTTCTACCTCTTCTTTTAACCCTAAAGTTTCGCGTTTCCGCCATTCGATTATTCGACAATTTGGTACAGTGGACGTATCAGTGTCGAGTTTTCGGAAGACGGATTTGCGGGTCTTTACAAGTGGTATCAGAGCATCCGGTTAAGCGACAACCCTGCTTTGTTGGGTGTTACTCATTATCCCCCGGTGTAACTAGGGTTCTCGCTTCGCGGTTTGGTGGCGAACGGGAGACTCTTACCCCTACATGTCCCTGAGTGGGATGGGTTGGTTGTGACAGTCGAGAGGCTGGCCGTAAAAGCAACTGCGAGGTGCCAGTGTGAGCCACGGTGGGGCCGGGATGGTTGCAAAGCCTACCGGTCGCTGCTGCCGGAAATGTCCGAGTCGTTACAAGTGGTATCAGAGCTAAGGTTGAACTTTAGCTCAGGAGTATAACACGTTAAGTAACTCATTAGAGATAGGGTGAAGTATACCCTAGAATGAGTATTCCTCAGATATCCGTTCGAATGCCTCAGTAAATTCTCTTGCTATCCACTGATAGTGAGTATGAGTGCAAGAAGAGGATGAGATAGGGGACAGGAGAATACCACCACGAATTGGTCAATACCCTGTAACAACGAGGGAACAATCTTTTCTCTATCAATCTCTTTGTTCGTCATCTTTTCTCAATTCTTCGATAGTTTCTGGTAGATCCAGAAAGAAGATTCGATATATTAAAATGGGACGTAAACTCCAAATAGGTCAGAATTGTTTGTTTGGATGTATTGGTTGCTTTGTTTGCTATGGTTGGTAGGTATACTTTCGTTCTAAACTAAAAGTTTTGAAATTGTATCCATATATCTATCTATTCCTTGGGTCCGGATATATTCTACGAATGGTTAGTTATCACTTCGAACTGACCGATGTCACTGCATATTTCATAGATCTAGATAACCCGAGTATCTTGTGAAGTGTTAAACAGATTTGTTTTTGTATCTATTGTTGATATTCTGATTTGGTAAGCCAAATGCAGAATAGCTGTTCAGTTTGATTTCATGGAACATTCTTCATCTATCTTTTTGTCTCCTTGGTAATTTCGAGGACGAAATTCTTTTAAGGGGGGAAGTCTGTAACGACCCCGAATTTTGATTAAGTTTAAATTAATAATTTATTGATTTTTGAATAAAATTTATTAGATAAATCGATATAAGGTGATGCGAGTTTCCCGATATCCAAGTATATTTGTATAAATCGTTTAAAAATTTAAAAATATTGTATATATGAGAATATATATCTGTATTTGAACATATCTGACTAAATTTGAAATAATAATATATATTTTGATTTGAATTTAAATTGTAAATAAATGGTTTTAAAAATAAATATATATGCATATAATTGGAAGAAACTATGGTTTGAAGTTACAGTAAAATAAACTTTATAAATATTAAACTTAAGTATAAATCAAATGTATAAAATATAATAATTAATAAGTAAATAAATGTAGTATTTAATAGTATAAATTTTAAAATAAAAGAGTAATAAATAAACAAGATATGCAGGTAGGTATAAATAGCAAAGTAAAGGAATATATGTAGACAAGAAAATGTGCAAATAAACTAAGTAGCATGTTTGTATAGTACAAAAGAAAGGAATGCAAGCTAAGAATGAAGACCTCCCAGCCTAACAAATATCTGCATAGAAAATCATGTTCGAATATGATATGCAGGTAAACTTGAGAACAATAAGAACCAAAACAAAGTAAAATTATATAAGTTGATAGCTTGCAAATGAAGCCAGGTATTATAAAAATATATATATATATGATATGTACAAAATGAAGACATAAGTACAAACACCATTAAATGCTCTCAATCCTTACAGCATACAAAATTCATACGAATTGTATTTCAGCCTCCATTTCTTATGAAATATCTCTGACACTACATAAGAAAGAAAAAGAAAATATGCTCTGTTTATATTATAGCCTGTAAGCCACCTTTTCTTTATCATTTTCAATCTCATTCCCAGTTCGAACGAAAAAAATAAAATAAAATGAAACTCCATTAAAACTTAAAACAACATTCTACAATCATCAAGCAACTATAACAAGGTAGAGAGCAAGATGATTTGGCTAAAGGATCAAAGTGGGAACATTTACAGTTTTCAAGTTCAAACTGTTTACAAACAGTCTCTGTTCTTCCTTCTGAAGTAAGGTGAGCAAACTCTTAACCTTATATATATACGAATCTTGATATGCCTGTGATAAATACTTTGATGAGAATGAAATGTTAGAAATGTCTGTGTACATGAGAGTTTATGTCACTTTGTTAAACTCTATAGGCTTTCTGTTTTAAACCAGATAATAAGTGAGTAACATATTTTGTTTTTTTAAAATTTAAAATATATGATTGTGTTGCATATTCAACGCTGGAAAACAAGTTGTTGTGAATATATTTTGAACCTCTGTATATTTTGATAATCCTGTCTTCTTGCTCCTGGTTACAGAGTAATCCTAAACAAGGAATTTTTTTTATTATTAAATTTCATACAAACATCCTTAACTTAGGATTTTTGAACAAAAATAGTTGTTTAAAACTTGAAACCATGGCCCAGGAAGTTTTAGTTAAGATTAGAAAAAAATTTGAATCTGTAAACTTCAAATTTATTGTAAAAAGAAATTTTTATGAGAAACTCGAATACTTTAATTTGTTGAATAGATTGTATAACTTGAATAAACATAAAGGAATAAGATTTTTGAAATAAAAATAGTGATTTGCAGTTGAGTATTCACAGAGTATTGGGTTTTTGAACAAAAATAACATTTTTTCGAATTACCACTGATTGAGTTAATGATAAATGTTGAAATTTGAACTGAAGCTAGTTTGAACCTCAATAATGATGAGAAAAATACTAAATGATTTTTCGAATGGATGAAATTGCCGTTCGAACCCAAAGTAGGGTTTAAGATGGAGTTTGGCAGTGGGTCGAAAGCAAGGTGATTGCATCACCTAGGAGTGATCGAGTTTTATGAAACTCGAGGGGATGGAAGATGTGGACGTTATCGTGGTGTGGCCGGAAGCGTTGGTTTTTCTGGTGACCGAGACGTGGCGGCGAAGCGATTGTGTTCGATGGGTTTCGAGTTGCCGTTCGTTTGAACGAGCAAAAGTTGCATTCGAGTTTTTCACGTCAACCTGGGTTTTGATTTCGAATGAGGGGATGAATTAGGATTTGCTGGCGATCGCGATGGTCATCGGAGGGGCGCCGCGATGATGTGCACGTGCACGGTGGCGTGAACGTATCAATGAGGCCATGGCGGCTTCGTATCGAGTGGAACTCGAGGGGAAGGGGAAGGTGCTTCGAGTAACCTGGGGCGCGTGAGTTTTCTTCAGCTGTTTATTTGTTTAACTTAAGTATAAACTGAGAAAAAAAATAAGAAGGAAAAAAATGAAGCAGGGGAGAAGAAGTGGGTCTGGGATGAAGTTGCGTGGTAGCAGAGGTCTCGGGTTTTTATTTCTCGCGTTTATTCTTAGTTTACTCGAAGTCGTACTCAGGGAGATAGCGTGATGGCTCGGGAAAAATTGTGTTTGGCTCGAGTAGTTTTAAGTTGTATCGGGTATAAAAATAACTTAAACCAAATTTTAAACAAAATTGAAAGTGCCTAGGGTTGATTTGGGAAAAGCTCGAGATTAGGAGGCAGTTGGCTCGAAGCAGAGGCTGATATAGCCCGGGTAGATGTTGATTCCAGGTTTACAAACCTGTTTTGTTCTGGAATTTAAACTGGATTTAAATTTCTAAATAAGGGTTTAATTAACTAATAATTAATATTTAATTAATTAATAATTAAGGATTAATTAATTTAAAATCAAGGATAATTCATCATTAATTAAAGTAATTAATGAAAAATAATTATGTGAACAATTGATTTTAATCACACTGTTAATTCATCTTAATTGTAGATGATTGATTATTATCGAATGCTTTGTGATATAATGCTTTGTAATACGAATTGCTTTGTATTGAGCTGTGATATCTGTGATATGTTTCTTGTGAATGTAAAACCCCTTGATCCGTAAACGACATTTGAATTTCGATGCGACAGGGAGTCGGATTCCAGTTGGTTATCCGAAACCCACATCGAATTGTAATAGTGAATCTTTGTGACTGATAAATTTATTTTATCTATGAATCTGTGAATGAAGATAAGCGTTGTGGATTATACCGCTTATCGATATATCTGTGATGATTGATGATGTTGCACTATTGTGTGAAACCCCTGGACTACACTGTTACACACACAAATATGGATTTCACGTGGAAATCGGTTAAGTCACAGATAATGTAAATTCAATGTTTTTTTGAAATTGAAATTTTAATTTCAATTGATTTTGAAATTAGAAATTCGGGTTTAAAGTGAAAAGCTTTTGAAATGGAATTTCAAGATAAAAGTTATTTTAAATAACTTAATCGAGTTTTGAAAATTTGAAAAATTTGATTGAAATTTGAATTCAAGTTTGAAATGGAATTCTATGATTTGAAACTAGGGATTAAAGATGCTGTACAAGTTATATATGGGTTAAACCATTTTAAAAGGTATTGATTTGAGAATTTGAATTTAATTCAAGGGTTTTAACTCGTGTAAATATAACTGGATTATTCCGAAACGAAAACTACTTGTTTTCAAATAATAATAGCTTTCATTTTAAGAAAGGATTTCCAAATTGTGTTAAACGGTTTCAAGTTTGAAATAGAATTGAAATGTTTTGAAAACTATGAAATGAGTCTTTGATTTCAAAGACCGGACGAGTTAATCCAACTTGAAATAGAATTGTTTTGAAAGGCTATGAATGAATCTTGGAAACGAGTTTTGAAAGCTATAAGTTAAATCTTGATTTAAAGATTTAACAAGTTAATTCAATTGAATTGGAAATCGATTTGAATTGTATGAATGAATCTTTGTGAACGGGGTAAACTTTGTGAATTAAATATTTTGTTTAAAAGATTAAAAGTGTGGAAATTGTTTAAACCATTAAAGGTTTTTGAAATGAATCTTTTTGTTTAAAAGATTGGAAATGGTAATTTGTTTTACCATTCGAATGAAAAGTTTTAAGCTTTAAGCTGTGATTTAACTGAGACCCCAGTATCCATATGATTTTTTTTTAATTGCGCTCGTTATTCGGTTTAGCCGGGAAAGGACCTTTGTGTCGTATAACCCATTCCGAATAATGATACGACGTATATGGATAGCATTTGAAGACCGGTGGTGAAGACCGGATATTTTTGAAAACGGAAGGATTACCGTCGAGTTACTCTGCATCGGCTGATCCCCGATATAGAGGTTTTATCACCCTTAGTGACGGGAAGTCCGGACGTGATTGGAAATTATCCGGATTTGCGAGGGCTTCGTGAGAAGTGCCTTCGGTTCTGTTCGAACCCGGAACAGACTTGTATGGATGTGTGTCTGACATTACACTTTGAGATGTAAAGCTGGTTTCTATCAAATACATTTCTGTTGGTGGCGGAGAATTTATTCTCTTAGCTTAACACCCTTCTCTGAGACGTACGAGCTCAGAGGTTATGTAGTTGATGGTTACTAGTGATACATTCCCAATTTGGTAATGTGGCATACGAAGTGCTGCTGATCATTTGTTGATCAAAGCGTGGCTTTGTGAAAAAGCGTGGCTTTGTGAAAAAGCGTGGCTTTGTGAAAAAGCGTGGCTTTGTGGACGAGACTTCATCGAGCCTCACAACCCGGTAATGGTCGAAACAGGAATGTTGCGACAAAGGTTTGTAGGGGTAGCGCCCCTAGGGTATGTCATTTCCTTCTGGATAAAGGGTGGTATCATGGTATGGAGCCCAGATACTTAACTCGTGTGGACACGGTAATTTATTACTGTATGATGTTGCTTTGTTGGTTTTCGAGATCTCGGATAAAGGTCGGTAACGACCGGGGGATGACATGACTCGTGTGTTAGTTACCTAGTTACAGCTCAGTTAGAGCGTGAGGTAGCGTCGGCCTTTTGTTTGCGGAGATCCGGTTAGGTTCTCGGGGCGTCTTTCCAGAGGCGTTTCTATTTCGGTAAGGAAGTTCCTTAGCCTGATCATTTGTTGGAAATCCAAAGAAACAATACGAACCCTGTACGGTTTTAGTTGTATTACCTGCTATGGAATGTGGCGGTAACCTGCTATTGAACGTAGTAGTTATAGTAGACATACAACAATGGTTGTATGTTGGCTAAGATTGATATTATACTTTCGAAATATTTTCACACTATGCACTAGTAATAATATCAAAAGAGTTTTGATTTGGCGTAGTAAGCATGGTTGACTATCATAAGGAGAAATCTCCTCCAAGTCTGCGATTGCATTGTGTGTGTGGCGGGAGGCCTTATGGTAGTTTCATTTTCCAAAAGCATTGCGGATTTCAATGTTTAAAAGCCTTTCGTGTTTGTTTAAAGATAAACTGTTTTTGTTGCTCACACCAGTCCCATGACTGATCCGGAGTTTATTGTTCCCTTCCTAAACTCTGGGTGCCCACTATTTTCCACACAGGCAGTCTAGAGTTGGGTTTTCTCAGATATTCAGGTTTGGTAGATTATCTGGAGCTGGTTCAGTTCTTGGAGTTCAGGACTGCACTTGCTTCTCCTTGTGGTTCGAGCTTGACGTTGGAGTTGTTGGAGTCATTCTCTTTTGTAGATCATTTGGAGTGATCTCTTCTATTCTGTTATTTCCGCTGTATCATTATTTATCTCTGATATTGTTGTATCATAGTGATATCATTGTTGTATATCATTCTGGATATTGTATTCATTGGATTGTATATGATATCATTGTTTTTCTTTTCCGCTGTGTTGTTTACTTAATGTTGTTATAGCTCCGGCGAATCGGATTTGAACGGTCGAATCTGCGGCATTCTAGTACAATGTGAAGTACGGATGTTGATTTTCGAGCGCGAAAATCCGAGTCGTTACAAATATTTAAAACTACCTAACGTTACAAATATTGGTCATTATGTTGATTTTGGTCATCTTGTAACTACCTAATGTAAAAATCCGAATTTTAATACCATATTTATGAAATATTATTGAATCGCTGTAACATCCCGAAAATTTTCGACTTTCGAAAATTCAACATCGATACTCACTTTATCGACTGCTGAGCCATCGAATGCCAGAAACCCGAAAAGTTATGTTTTTAAGAAAGAAGAAAAAGGTAGAAGAAGAAGATAGAAGAAAAAGAAAGAAGAACAACAACAGAACAAGAGCAGAAACAGAACAATATTAGAATCTCACATATCGCAGCGGAACAATATATAATAGATAAATGAATAATCTTTAAACAAAGAACTATATCATTTTATACATACATCAATCAGAGTCAATATACAACTCAATACAATACATCACATCAATGGACAGTTATATAACTTGTCCTCATACAGAATACACAGCGGAATAAATACTATCAAATACAAATACTACGTCTCGTCATCCAGCTTATCTCCAAGCTCCAGAATATCCAGAATATCCTGATAATATAACTCTAGGCTGCCCGTGTGGAAAATGGTGGTCACCCAGAGTTTAGAAGGGAAACAATAAACTCCGAGTCAGTCATGGTGACTGGTGTGAGATCGTAAAACAGTTATCCTTTAAAATAAACAACAGGAAAATTTTTAAAGTCAATTCGCAATGCTTTTGGAAAATGAAACTACCATAAGACCTCCCACCACACACACAATGCAAACGCAGAATTGGAGGAGATTTCTTCTTATGATAGTCAAAGATGCTTGATACGCAAAATCAAATCATTTTTGATATTATTATTAGTGCATAGTGTAGAAAACATTTCGAAAGTATAATATTAATCTTAGCCAGCATAGGCATTCCGCACTTATGCCTACTATAGCTACCATCCAAACAGTGGTGACCACCATAAGTGAATGATAGGTTCTACAACTAAAACCGTACAAGTCACGTATTGTTTCTTTGGATTTCCAACAAATGGTCAGGCTAAGGAACTTCCTATCCACGATGGGTACGTCCCTGGAATAGACGACCCGAGAACCTAACCGGATCTCTACCAACACAAGGCCGGGTTACCTCTGCAAAAATAGGTAACTACTGACACGCGTATGCCATCCCCCGATCGTAACCGATCTTCCCGAGGATCCCCGATTTCCAACGAACCACATAGATAATAATGCAGCAACCACATAGGTTAAGTATCTGGGCTCCATACCATGATACCACCTCTATCCAGAAGGAATGACATACACTAAGGGGCGCTACTCCCTAGAACCTTGCCGCATCCTTCCTGTTTCGACCATTTCCGGGGTGTGAGGCTCGATGAAGTCTCGTCCACAAAGCTACGCTTTCTCAAAAAGCCCTGCTTCGGGTCAAACAAAATGATCAACCTATGATCACAAAGATATAAGATCAAACAAATGATCATATCACAAATGATCAAACACCGATCATTTCACAGCAACACTTAGTATGCCACGTTACCAAATTGGGATATATCGCTGATAAATTTCAACTACATAACCTCTGAGCTCGTACGTCTCAGAGAAGGGTGTTAAGCTAAGAGAATAAATTCTCCGCAACCAACAGAAATGTATTTGAAAGAAATCAGCTTTATATCTCAAATTAACGTCAGACACACAATCCATATAAGTCTGTTCCGGGATCGAACAGAACCGAAGGCACTTCTCACGAAGCCCTTGCATTTCCGGATAATTTTCTAATCACGTCCGGACTTCCCGTCACTAAGGGTGATAAAACCTCTAAATCGGAGATCAGCCGATGTAGAGTAACTCGACGGTAATCCTTCCGTTTTCAAAAATATCCGGTCTTCAAATGCAATTCATAACGACGTATCACATATTCGGAATGGGTTATACGACCCCATGGTCCTTTCCCGGTTAACCCGAATAGTGAGCGTTTATTTAAAAACAAGTGTGGCATTCAAATTCATCCAATTCACAACAAATACCTATCTAAAGGTAATTATTGATAGTCGGTTATTTAACTATCAATAAAGATGCGTAACATCATCAGATTCCAAATAATTTTCCAAATTATTTATCTTCAAAAATATCTTTTACTAGATATAAAATTCCCACACTTAACCGTTTGAAAACAAATTTTCAAATATTCACTTTTCAATTTATCTTTAAAAGATAAAATCTCTAAACAGTTCACTTCATATTGGAAAAGCATTTCCATACTTATTTAAAAATAAGTAATTCACAAATCATTTATTTTCAACATTTGAAAATATTCAATATACTTAAATCAAATTAAGTATATATTTCATTCTTTTAAGGAAACCATTTACTATAACATTTATTTGAGTCAAAACAAATGTTGCGTAAAACATCGTTACGACGACTCAAAATCACTAGTATAGGGATTCGGATTTAAGATAGATATATAAATCCCAATACTACATAAAACATTTTCTTTCGAAAATCATTTACTATAACAACAGTGTTATAGTCCATCATTTCCTTATTTCTCGAAAACGTCTATTTCAACCATAAATGTTGAAATCTATGATTTCGATAGTTCACACGTTTTAAAACATCTTTTAAAACAATTAACTTCATTTCAAATATCACTTTCCAAAACTATCCATCTTACTTAACGATATATTCACTATCCAAAATCGTGAATATACTTTACTATTTACATTTCACTATTTTCTACACGTTTTATTTCAATAATAATTCGCTATCCAAAATCGCGAATATATCTCCTTTGATAATCTTCTATATTTAATTTATCAAATTCAATCGATTGGTTTCCGAATTTATAAAACAACGTTTATAAATTCCATTTTCTATTTTCTATAACAACTCCGATTTATAATCTCATTTTATTAATCTTCAAAAATTCACTTATAAGAATAAGTGATTTCGGATTTATAAAACAACGTTTATAAATCACATTTGTACTTTATAACGATTTCAACTTATAAAAAATCATTTCATTTTGCAATTTCTATTTATATCCCATCTAAGTGCAAAAGTCAAATTTATAAGTAAATTGCTTATAAATCTTTTATTCTACAATATCTATTTACTTTATAACTTCACGTTATAAATCTATTAATTTCATTCACTTATGAAATCCATTTATACTTCTTTTCAACACTTATAAAAATTCGTTTTATAAGTCCAATATTTTGATTTACAACATATCAATTTTATAAATCTTTCTATACAAATCGTTTATAGTTATTCAAAATCCCAACTTAAACCATTTTATAAATAAATCGACTTTTATTTCAAAAATCACCTTACGGTCATAATTCACAAAAATCTTAACTTTTATAACTTCAAAATTTTAAACGTTTATTTATTTAAAATAAATCAATTCAACAATTCAATAGAACATATAATTTCAAAGATCACTTTAAAAATCCTTTTTAAAGTAAAAGTCGTTACTTTTACTTTTCAAAACTGAATCCGATGATGCAACAGCATCAATTAGTCCATCACAACAGTCAATATCATATATCAATATGATAACAGAATATATCAAAATATCTGTAAATAATCAATACGGTGAGGAATCCAGTCGGATCCCTCCAACCTGTTTCCCTGCATCCAAAGATGTTAGCACAATACCAATTCCGCTCCAGTACGGAATTATCGCAGTATATGGGTTTTTATAAATCCGCTTACTAACGGCGCAATAGGGTCTCATCCGCTATACGAGGCGGGAAATCATCAATCCAATATATACATATGCCAATATGTATATACTGCTATATATATATATATCCTACTATATCTAATATCACATCCAAACAGTCAATCATCAATCAATAACTGTAAATAATTCCACATTCAATTGAGTGAGAAGAGCTCACCGTGATTTTTAATTCTGATTCCAGCGTTTATTTTCGAATAAAATTAAACAAGCATTTAATTTTACCCGAAATTCAAACTAGCTCCAAACAATTCCAATTCAGTTCCATAGCGAAGTACTCGAGAAAACGAAGCCAACGCCGCTCGTTTCGTCAAATTCTGATCACGCATCAAAAAGATATACATTTTCAAAGTTTATACGAATTATATTTTTTTCTATTTACAATTTCTTTTTATAATTTTTAACCTAACCATCATCTGCCGTTCATTTTCCAAAAACGAAATCGATGCGTTTCGAGTTGCCACGGTCAAACGACAACTCCGATGGATACGAAAATTGAAATCCGATAATAACTAACTATCACGGATCCAATGGAACTAGTTTCGTTCAATTCTGAGACTGTCCGAAAATTGGCTATTTTACAGTTGATAATTAAATATTAAAATATTCAATTTTCACAGTTTAACTCCAAATTCAATTTTAAAAGTTCTATAACCTTTCTATAATTCCAGTATGATTAAATAAAATTTTACAAATCATTTTCAATCATTTTAAACTTGATTTTCAATTATCTCTGGAATTTCAATTATTAATTTATCGATTTAATTGTCAAATTAAATCAAATATTCGAAAAATAAATTATTCGACTTCTTAATTCCATTTATTAATATTTAAAATCAATTAAATATTCGAATTTTAAGGGGGGAAGTCTGTAACGACCCCGAATTTTGATTAAGTTTAAATTAATAATTTATTGATTTTTGAATAAAATTTATTAGATAAATTGATATAAGGTGATGCGAGTTTCCCGATATCCAAGTATATTTGTATAAATCGTTTAAAAATTTAAAAATATTGTATATATGAGAATATATATCTGTATTTGAACATATCTGACTAAATTTGAAATAATAATATATATTTTGATTTGAATTTAAATTGTAAATAAATGGTTTTAAAAATAAATATATATGCATATAATTGGAAGAAACTATGGTTTGAAGTTACAGTAAAATAAACTTTATAAATATTAAACTTAAGTATAAATCAAATGTATAAAATATAATAATTAATAAGTAAATAAATGTAGTATTTAATAGTATAAATTTTAAAATAAAAGAGTAATAAATAAACAAGATATGCAGGTAGGTATAAATAGCAAAGTAAAGGAATATATGTAGACAAGAAAATGTGCAAATAAACTAAGTAGCATGTTTGTATAGTACAAAAGAAAGGAATGCAAGCTAAGAATGAAGACCTCCCAGCCTAACAAATATCTGCATAGAAAATCATGTTCGAATATGATATGCAGGTAAACTTGAGAACAATAAGAACCAAAACAAAGTAAAATTATATAAGTTGATAGCTTGCAAATGAAGCCAGGTATTATAAAAATATATATATATATGATATGTACAAAATGAAGACATAAGTACAAACACCATTAAATGCTCTCAATCCTTACAGCATACAAAATTCATACGAATTGTATTTCAGCCTCCATTTCTTATGAAATATCTCTGACACTACATAAGAAAGAAAAAGAAAATATGCTCTGTTTATATTATAGCCTGTAAGCCACCTTTTCTTTATCATTTTCAATCTCATTCCCAGTTCGAACGAAAAAAATAAAATAAAATGAAACTCCATTAAAACTTAAAACAACATTCTACAATCATCAAGCAACTATAACAAGGTAGAGAGCAAGATGATTTGGCTAAAGGATCAAAGTGGGAACATTTACAGTTTTCAAGTTCAAACTGTTTACAAACAGTCTCTGTTCTTCCTTCTGAAGTAAGGTGAGCAAACTCTTAACCTTATATATATACGAATCTTGATATGCCTGTGATAAATACTTTGATGAGAATGAAATGTTAGAAATGTCTGTGTACATGAGAGTTTATGTCACTTTGTTAAACTCTATAGGCTTTCTGTTTTAAACCAGATAATAAGTGAGTAACATATTTTGTTTTTTTAAAATTTAAAATATATGATTGTGTTGCATATTCAACGCTGGAAAACAAGTTGTTGTGAATATATTTTGAACCTCTGTATATTTTGATAATCCTGTCTTCTTGCTCCTGGTTACAGAGTAATCCTAAACAAGGAATTTTTTTTATTATTAAATTTCATACAAACATCCTTAACTTAGGATTTTTGAACAAAAATAGTTGTTTAAAACTTGAAACCATGGCCCAGGAAGTTTTAGTTAAGATTAGAAAAAAATTTGAATCTGTAAACTTCAAATTTATTGTAAAAAGAAATTTTTATGAGAAACTCGAATACTTTAATTTGTTGAATAGATTGTATAACTTGAATAAACATAAAGGAATAAGATTTTTGAAATAAAAATAGTGATTTGCAGTTGAGTATTCACAGAGTATTGGGTTTTTGAACAAAAATAACATTTTTTCGAATTACCACTGATTGAGTTAATGATAAATGTTGAAATTTGAACTGAAGCTAGTTTGAACCTCAATAATGATGAGAAAAATACTAAATGATTTTTCGAATGGATGAAATTGTCGTTCGAACCAAAAGTAGGGTTTAAGATGGAGTTTGGCAGTGGGTCGAAAGCAAGGTGATTGCATCACCTAGGAGTGATCGAGTTTTATGAAACTCGAGGGGATGGAAGATGTGGACGTTATCGTGGTGTGGCCGGAAGCGTTGGTTTTTCTGGTGACCGAGACGTGGCGGCGAAGCGATTGTGTTCGATGGGTTTCGAGTTGCCGTTCGTTTGAACGAGCAAAAGTTGCATTCGAGTTTTTCACGTCAACCTGGGTTTTGATTTCGAATGAGGGGATGAATTAGGATTTGCTGGCGATCGCGATGGTCATCGGAGGGGCGCCGCGATGATGTGCACGTGCACGGTGGCGTGAACGTATCAGTGAGGCCATGGCGGCTTCGTATCGAGTGGAACTCGAGGGGAAGGGGAAGGTGCTTCGAGTAACCTGGGGCGCGTGAGTTTTCTTCAGCTGTTTATTTGTTTAACTTAAGTATAAACTGAGAAAAAAAATAAGAAGGAAAAAAATGAAGCAGGGGAGAAGAAGTGGGTCTGGGATGAAGTTGCGTGGTAGCAGAGGTCTCGGGTTTTTATTTCTCGCGTTTATTCTTAGTTTACTCGAAGTCGTACTCAGGGAGATAGCGTGATGGCTCGGGAAAAATTGTGTTTGGCTCGAGTAGTTTTAAGTTGTATCGGGTATAAAAATAACTTAAACCAAATTTTAAACAAAATTGAAAGTGCCTAGGGTTGATTTGGGAAAAGCTCGAGATTAGGAGGCAGTTGGCTCGAAGCAGAGGCTGATATAGCCCGGGTAGATGTTGATTCCAGGTTTACAAACCTGTTTTGTTCTGGAATTTAAACTGGATTTAAATTTCTAAATAAGGGTTTAATTAACTAATAATTAATATTTAATTAATTAATAATTAAGGATTAATTAATTTAAAATCAAGGACAATTCATCATTAATTAAAGTAATTAATGAAAAATAATTATGTGAACAATTGATTTTAATCACACTGTTAATTCATCTTAATTGTAGATGATTGATTATTATCGAATGCTTTGTGATATAATGCTTTGTAATACGAATTGCTTTGTATTGAGCTGTGATATCTGTGATATGTTTCTTGTGAATGTAAAACCCCTTGATCCGTAAACGACATTTGAATTTCGATGCGACAGGGAGTCGGATTCCAGTTGGTTATCCGAAACCCACATCGAATTGTAATAGTGAATCTTTGTGACTGATAAATTTATTTTATCTATGAATCTGTGAATGAAGATAAGCGTTGTGGATTATACCGCTTATCGATATATCTGTGATGATTGATGATGTTGCACTATTGTGTGAAACCCCTGGACTACACTGTTACACACACAAATATGGATTTCACGTGGAAATCGGTTAAGTCACAGATAATGTAAATTCAATGTTTTTTTGAAATTGAAATTTTAATTTCAATTGATTTTGAAATTAGAAATTCGGGTTTAAAGTGAAAAGCTTTTGAAATGGAATTTCAAGATAAAAGTTATTTTAAATAACTTAATCGAGTTTTGAAAATTTGAATAATTTGATTGAAATTTGAATTCAAGTTTGAAATGGAATTCTATGATTTGAAACTAGGGATTAAAGATGCTGTACAAGTTATATATGGGTTAAACCATTTTAAAAGGTATTGATTTGAGAATTTGAATTTAATTCAAGGGTTTTAACTCATGTAAATATAACTGGATTATTCCGAAACGAAAACTACTTGTTTTCAAATAATAATAGCTTTCATTTTAAGAAAGGATTTCCAAATTGTGTTAAACGGTTTCAAGTTTGAAATAGAATTGAAATGTTTTGAAAACTATGAAATGAGTCTTTGATTTCAAAGACCGGACGAGTTAATCCAACTTGAAATAGAATTGTTTTGAAAGGCTATGAATGAATCTTGGAAACGAGTTTTGAAAGCTATAAGTTAAATCTTGATTTAAAGATTTAACGAGTTAATTCAATTGAATTGGAAATCGATTTGAATTGTATGAATGAATCTTTGTGAACGGGGTAAACTTTGTGAATTAAATCTTTTGTTTAAAAGATTAAAAGTGTGGAAATTGTTTAAACCATTAAAGGTTTTTGAAATGAATCTTTTTGTTTAAAAGATTGGAAATGGTAATTTGTTTTACCATTCGAATGAAAAGTTTTAAGCTTTAAGCTGTGATTTAACTGAGACCCCAGTATCCATATGATTTTTTTTAATTGCGCTCGTTATTCGGTTTAGCCGGGAAAGGACCTTTGTGTCGTATAACCCATTCCGAATAATGATACGACGTATATGGATAGCATTTGAAGACCGGTGGTGAAGACCAGATATTTTTGAAAACGGAAGGATTACCGTCGAGTTACTCTGCATCGGCTGATCCCCGATATAGAGGTTTTATCACCCTTAGTGACGGGAAGTCCGGACGTGATTGGAAATTATCCGGATTTGCGAGGGCTTCGTGAGAAGTGCCTTCGGTTCTGTTCGAACCCGGAACAGACTTGTATG
This sequence comes from Allium fistulosum, assembly GCA_030737815.1. Taxonomy (NCBI): domain Eukaryota; kingdom Viridiplantae; phylum Streptophyta; class Magnoliopsida; order Asparagales; family Amaryllidaceae; genus Allium; species Allium fistulosum. The sequence goes on from CM060905.1 coordinate 903,347,468, forward strand.
GATGTGTGTCTGACATTACACTTTGAGATGTAAAGCTGGTTTCTATCAAATACATTTCTGTTGGTGGCGGAGAATTTATTCTCTTAGCTTAACACCCTTCTCTGAGACGTACGAGCTCAGAGGTTATGTAGTTGATGGTTACTAGTGATACATTCCCAATTTGGTAATGTGGCATACGAAGTGCTGCTGATCATTTGTTGATCAAAGCGTGGCTTTGTGAAAAAGCATGGCTTTGTGAAAAAGCATGGCTTTGTGAAAAAGCGTGGCTTTGTGAAAAAGCGTGGCTTTGTGGACGAGACTTCATCGAGCCTCACAACCCGGTAATGGTCGAAACAGGAATGTTGCGACAAAGGTTTGTAGGGGTAGCGCCCCTAGGGTATGTCATTTCCTTCTGGATAAAAGGTGGTATCATGGTATGGAGCCCAGATACTTAACTCGTGTGGACACGGTAATTTATTACTGTATGATGTTGCTTTGTTGGTTTTCGAGATCTCGGATAAAGGTCGGTAACGACCGGGGGATGACATGACTCGTGTGTTAGTTACCTAGTTACAGCTCAGTTAGAGCGTGAGGTAGCGTCGGCCTTTTGTTTGCGGAGATCCGGTTAGGTTCTCGGGGCGTCTTTCCAGAGGCGTTTCTATTTCGGTAAGGAAGTTCCTTAGCCTGATCATTTGTTGGAAATCCAAAGAAACAATACGAACCCTGTACGGTTTTAGTTGTATTACCTGCTATGGAATGTGGCGGTAACCTGCTATTGAACGTAGTAGTTATAGTAGACATACAACAATGGTTGTATGTTGGCTAAGATTGATATTATACTTTCGAAATATTTTCACACTATGCACTAGTAATAATATCAAAAGAGTTTTGATTTGGCGTAGTAAGCATGGTTGACTATCATAAGGAGAAATCTCCTCCAAGTCTGCGATTGCATTGTGTGTGTGGCGGGAGGCCTTATGGTAGTTTCATTTTCCAAAAGCATTGCGGATTTCAATGTTTAAAAGCCTTTCGTGTTTGTTTAAAGATAAACTGTTTTTGTTGCTCACACCAGTCCCATGACTGATCCGGAGTTTATTGTTCCCTTCCTAAACTTTGGGTGCCCACTATTTTCCACACGGGCAGTCTAGAGTTGGGTTTTCTCAGATATTCAGGTTTGGTAGATTATCTGGAGCTGGTTCAGTTCTTGGAGTTCAGGACTGCACTTGCTTCTCCTTGTGGTTCGAGCTTGACGTTGGAGTTGTTGGAGTCATTCTCTTTTGTAGATCATTTGGAGTGATCTCTTCTGTTCTGTTATTTCCGCTGTATCATTATTTATCTCTGATATTGTTGTATCATAGTGATATCATTGTTGTATATCATTCTGGATATTGTATTCATTGGATTGTATATGATATCATTGTTTTTCTTTTCCGCTGTGTTGTTTACTTAATGTTGTTATAGCTCCGGCGAATCGGATTTGAACGGTCGAATCTGCGGCATTCTAGTACAATGTGAAGTACGGATGTTGATTTTCGAGCGCGAAAATCCGAGTCGTTACAAGTGGTATCAGAGCTAAGGTTGAACTTTAGCTCAGGAGTATAACACGTTAAGTAACTCATTAGAGATAGGGTGAAGTATACCCTAGAATGAGTATTCCTCAGATATCCGTTCGAATGCCTCAGTAAATTCTCTTGCTATCCACTGATAGTGAGTATGAGTGCAAGAAGAGGATGAGATAGGGGACAGGAGAATACCACCACGAATTGGTCAATACCCTGTAACAACGAGGGAACAATCTTTTCTCTATCAATCTCTTTGTTCGTCATCTTTTCTCAATTCTTCGATAGTTTCTGGTAGATCCAGAAAGAAGATTCGATATATTAAAATGGGACGTAAACTCCAAATAGGTCAGAATTGTTTGTTTGGATGTATTGGTTGCTTTGTTTGCTATGGTTGGTAGGTATACTTTCGTTCTAAACTAGAAGTTTTGAAATTGTATCCATATATCTATCTATTCCTTGGGTCCGGATATATTCTACGAATGGTTAGTTATCACTTCGAACAGACCGATGTCACTGCATATTTCGTAGATCTAGATAACCCGAGTATCTTGTGAAGTGTTAAACAGATTTGTTTTTGTATCTATTGTTGATATTCTGATTTGGTAAGCCAAATGCAGAATAGCTGTTCAGTTTGATTTCATGGAACATTCTTCATCTATCTTTTTGTCTCCTTGGTAATTTCGAGGACGAAATTCTTTTAAGGGGGGAAGTCTGTAACGACCCAGAATTTTTGATAATTAAAATTCGAATATTTAATTGATTTTAAATATTAATAAATGAATTTAATAAGTCGAATAATTTATACTGTAAAGACCCGCAAATCCGTCTTCCGAAAACCCGACACTGCTACGTCCACTGTAGCAACTGTCGAACGATCGGGTGGCGGAAACGCGAACTTTAATGTTTAAAAGAAGAGATAGAAGAAAAGATAGAAGAAAAAGAGAAGAAGAAGAAAGAAGAGAACAACACATCAGAACAGAAAACAATATCAGAATCTTACACATCGCAGCGGAACAATATATAATAGATAATCACTAGTCTTTTAAAACAAAGAACTATATCAGTTTATACATACATCAATCATCAGAGTCAATATACAACTCAGTACAACAATGGACAGTTATATAACTTGTCCTCATACAGAATACACAGCGGAATAAATATATCAGATACAAATACTACGTCTCGTCATCCAGCTTATCTCCAAAGCTCCAGAATATCCAGAATATCCTGATAATATAACTCTAGGCTGCCCGTGTGGAAATTGGTGGGCACCCAGAGTTTAGAAGGGAACAATAAACTCCGAGTCAGTCATGGTGACTGGTGTGAGATCGTAAAACAGTTATTTATCTTTAAAATAAACAACAGGAAAACTTTAATGTCAATTCGCAATGCTTTTGGAAAATGAAATTATTGAAATGTTATCATTATTATTGAAATCTTTGTCACATACCGAGAATTTTCGACTTCCAAAAATTCGACATCGATACTCACTTTATCGACTGCCGAGCAATCGAGTGCCGGAAACTCCAATAGTGAGGGTTTTAAGAAAGAAGAAATAGGTAGAAGAAGAAGAAAAGAAGAAAAGAGAAAGAAGAAACAATAGAGAACAAGAGCAGAACAGAAAAACAGAACAATATCAGAATCTCACATATCGCAGCAGAACAATATACAATAGATAAATGAATAATCTTTAAAACAAAGAACTATATCATTTTATACATACATCAACCATCAGAGTCAATATACAACAATGGACAGTTATATAAACTTGTCCTCATACAGAATACACAGCGGAATAAATACTATCAGATACAAATACTACGTCTCGTCCTCCAACTTATCTCCAAGCTCCAGAATATCCAGAATATCCTGATAATCTAACTCTAGGCTGCCCATGTGGAAATTGGTGGGCACCCAGAGTTTAGAAGGGAAACAATAAACTCCGAGTCAGTCATGGTGACTGGTGTGAGATCGTAAAACAGTTATTCTTTAAAATAAACAACAGGATAATTTTAAAGTCAATTCGAAATGCTTTTGGAAAATGAAACTACCATAAGACCTCCCACCACACACACAATGCAAACGCAGACTTGGAGGAGATTTCTTCTTATGATAGTCAAAGATGCTTACTACGCAAAAAAATCAAATTCTTTTTTTTATATTATTATTAGTGCATAGTGGAAAACATTTCGAAAGTAGAATATAAATCTTAGCCAGCATAGGTACCATTATATTATGCCTGCTATAGCTGCCTCCTGAGGAGACAGGTTATACAATTGAAATCGTAAAGGCTCGTATTGTTTCTTTGGATTTCCAACAAATGGTCAGGCTAAGGAACTTCCTATCCACGATGGGTACGTCCCTGGAATAGACGACCCGAGAACCTAACCGGATCTCTGCCAACACAAGGCCGGGTTACCTCTGCAAAAATAGGTAACTACTGACACGCGTATGCCATCCCCCGATCGTCACCGATCTTCCCGAGGATCCCTGATTCGCAACAAACCACATAGAAAAAATAATGCAGTAACCACAGAGGTTAAGTATCTGGGCTCCATACCATGATACCACCTTTATCCAGAAGGAATGACATACACTAAGGGGCGCTACTCCCTAGAACCTTGCCGCATCCTTCCTGTTTCGACCATTTCCGGGGTGTGAGGCTCGATGAAGTCTCGTCCACAAAGCTACGCTTTCTCAAAAAGCCCTGCTTCGGGTCAAACAAAAATGATCGACCTATGATCACAAAGATATAAGATCAAACAAATGATCATATCACAAATAATCAAACACTGATCATTTCACAGCAACACTCAGTATGCCACGTTACCAAATTGGGATATATCGCTGATAAATTTCAACTACATAACCTCTGAGCTCGTACGTCTCAGAGAAGGGTGTTAAGCTAAGAGAATAAATTCTCCGCCACCAACAGAAATGTATTTGAAAGAAATCAGCTTTATATCTCAAATTGTAACGTCAGACACACAATTCATACAAGTCTGTTCCGGGATCGAACAGAACCGAAGGCACTTCTCACGAAGCCCTTGCATTTCCGGATAAATTTCTAATCACGTCCGGACTTCCCGTCACTAAGGGTGATAAAACCTCTAAATCGAAGATCAGTCGATGTAGAGTAACTCGACGGTAATCCTTCCGTTTTCAAAAATATCCGGTCTTCAACACCGGTCTTCGAATGCAATTCATAACGACGTATCACATATTCGGAATGGGTTATACGACCCCATGGTCCTTTCCCGGCTAACCCGAATAGTGAGCGCTTATTCAAAAATAAGTGTGGCATTCAAATTCATCCAATTCACAACAAATACCTATCTAAAGGTAATTATTGATAGTCGGTTATTTAACTATCAATAAAGATGCGCAACATCATCAGATTCCAAATAATTTCCCAAATTATTTATCTTCAAAAATATCTTTACTAGATATAATAATTTCCACACTTCAAAAATAAACCAACGTTTATTTTCTTTAAAACGAATTTCCATTTCTTTTATAAATTCCATAGTGAATTTATATTTCAAAAATATCTACTGATATACGATTTTCAAATCGATTTCAATATTCAACTTCAATTTATCTTTTCAAAGATAATTTCTCAAAATAGTTCATTTCATATTGGAAAAGTATTTCCATACTTATTAAATAATAAGTAATTCACAAATCTATTTATTTTCAACATTTGAAAATATTCAATATACTTAAATCAAATTAAGTATATATTTCATTCTTTTAAGGAAATCATAAATTTTAACATCTATTTGAGTCAAAACGAATGTTGCGTAAAACATCGTTACGACGACTCGAAATCAATAGTATAGGGATTCGGAATTTAGATAGGTATATAAATCCCAATACTACATAAAAACATTTCCTTTCGGGAATCATTTACTATAACAACAGTGTTATAGTCCACCATTTCCTTATATTTCTCGAAAACGTCTTTTTCAACAACAAGTGTTGAAATCTATGCTTTCGATTCATAACACATTTTAAAACACCTTTAAAATGTTTAACTTCAATTTTAAAATATTACTTCTTCAAAAATGAATCCATTTTACTTAACAATATATTCACTGTCCAAAATCGTGAATAAAATTTACTTAACCCCATTTCAATCATTCCTACACATTTTTATTTCAATAAAAATTCGCTATTCAAAATCGTGAATATATCTTCTTAAATAATCTTCTATATTAAATTTATCACATTCAATCTATTTTCGAATTTATAAGCACGTTTATAAATTCTATTTCTCTTTTAATAACAACTTCGACTTATAAACCTCCTTTTATCAACTTCTATATTTAACTTATCAAAATAAGTGACTTTGGGTTTATAACAACTTTTATAAATTCCAATTCCATTTATTAAAACTTCAATACCAAATCAATCTCAATATTGATTTCTAAATTTATTTTCAACTTTAAATAAAAGATTCCATACTGATTTCTCAAAGTTCTTCTCCAAATACTAAATCAATTACAGATTGATTTCTAATTTTATTTATCACTACTAAATAAATTCCTTATTTTTCTCAAATTACTCAACATCCTGTTTTTTTTAAATGGATTCTTTAAATTGAAATCATTTTACATTGATTTCCCAAATCGTTTCAACTTACCAATTAAATTTCTAATTGGATTTCCAACTTATCTCCTTTTAAATAAATTCCTTTTAAAGAAAATATATTTCAATTGTTTCTTTCAGTCTATTTAAAAATCCAAATTCTTAAATTAAATTCTTCAATTTAAAATCACTATTTTACGAAATCCATTTATTTAACATTTTCACTTGATTCTGGAATTAATTCGATAAGATTATAAAAATTAACTTTTTATACTTTAAAATTTTCTTTCTTCAAAATTTATTCAATTTCTAAAATTGATTCACTTAGAAATTTCTACTTTGATTCAAAAATTCAATTTCGTTTATTTTTGGAATCCAATGATATCAAACATCCATTCAGCTAAATTTTAGCTTTCAACAATTTCCAGACATCAATTCAATAACATCAATAATCATTCACAGATTCATACCACAGTATAAATAAAATCAATCAATGTGAGGGGTCCAGTTGGATCCCTCCAACCTGTTTCCCTGCATCCAAAGATGTTAGCACAATACCAATTCCGCTCCAGTACGGAATTATCGCGGTATATAGGTTTTTATAAATCCGCTTACTAACGGCGCAATAGGGTCTCATCCGCTATACGAGGCGGGAATCAATCAATCCAATATATACATATGCCAATATGTATATACTGCTATATATAGATATATATCCTACTATATCTAATATCTCATCCAATCAGCAATCATATCAATCAATAAATAACTGCAATACAAAATTTATCTTGAGTGAGAAGATCTCACCTTAGCTTTTTATTTCGCAATCCATTATCATCCTGACTCGATTTTCTTGATTTATACCTTGTATAAATAATCATACAAATTTATTAATATTCGAATTAAATCGAACAATAAACTTTCATTTGGTAATTTCAATTCATCGGTGACTTCGTTTTAAACAGTTAATTTTAAATTTTAACTGATTTCCTTGAAAATCTTCTTATAACAAAAATGGTTAAATAAGTTAATTACCAAAATACATTTTTCTTAAAATAAACAGGTAAGTTCAAAATGTGTATGTATTTTACTTTATCATTTCTATCCTTTTGAAACTACATGGATAAAAATAATTTATAGATTCCAAATATCAAATTTTATACAAATTCCCCTTGTTTTAAGATTCCTATATTTCTAGAACTTAGATATATATCTTCTGTTTGTACATATATATTTATAGGATAATTAAACAAATAATTAAATTTTAAACTGTCTTTACAATTCAAAACATTTAAACTGCTGCCTACGTAAAATATATATATTTATTTTTATATCATTTCTTTGTAATTTCTTATCCCAAATGACTTATATTTATTTTAAAAATCTAATCTTTATATTGTTTCAAAGTCCCATATTCATATATTTCCACAAAGAGTTTTCTACTTTAAACCTGATATATATTTTAAATCCGTATATATATATATATATATATATATTTTAAACCTATATATATATTTCCTTTAATCTGTATAAAATTATTTATTAATTTAAATTGCAGTTTCCTTTATTGCATTTACATACATTTTACATATAAAACAATCTGCAAATCCAACATTTAGAAAAAACGAAAATACCTCGTTCATAGATTGAAATTGACGAAACCCTAGCCATCCCCGCGCTGCTCATCCCACTGCTCGAGAGCAGTGGCTCCTCCCTCCTCGCGTGCGCAAGTGCACGCGCTGCCGACAACCCCACTCGTGACTCGTGAAATCGAGATCCACCTCGCGCTCGCGACTCGAAGTCACTAGCCTAGACCCTCACCAGAACGCCGATGCCACATCCATGCGCGCCTGCCGTCGTTCCCATCGCGATGCCAACCCCTTCCACGCGTACGCGTAAGCGCGCGCGAACCCCCAATTGCCTTGCTCGAACCCATCACCGAATCGCGTCTTCCCCCAGACACGAGCACTTGAACGCGACTGCGATTTAGTTTTCGTTCGAATTTTGCTTAGGGAATTTATTTGGGTTCTTTCGTTTGAACGAAAGGAAAATGAAAGAGGGACGCCATTGTTTTGATTTTTGGCTCGGCTATTATTTTTAAAAGAAAGAAAGAGACGCGATTTTCCTTTAAAACACTCGGCCATTGATTTGCTTTGATTTCGAACTGATATGTTTCGTGAGATTTGTAATGAACGGGGGAGACAAGGGTACGCGACATTTCAGAGGGTAGGTCTGCTTAGAAAACTTAGGGTGGCTGATGTTGACAAATTTTAAAATTTAAAATTCAATTTGAATTCGATTAAATCTCAACGCATTTTCTCATCGTAGGGTCGCGTATTAACTCCGAAGAATACGAAATTTGGAATCCGACAAAAATTCAATATTACGGACCCAATGGAATTGGTTTCGTCAAATTCCGAGACTGTTTGAAAAATGACTATTTTTAAATATCGGTTTGAACGATTATTTTCAAAACTGAACAAATCATCTCCAAATTCGATTCTGAAACTTCTATAACCTTTCTATAACTCCAGTATGATTAAATAAAATTTTCCAAATCGTTTTCAATCATTTTAAACTCGATTTTCAATTATCTCTGGAATTTCACTATTTAATTTATCGATTTAATTATCAAATTAAATCCAATATTCGAAAAAATAAATCATTCGACTTCTAAATTCCATTTATTAATATTTAAAATCAATTAAATATCCGAATTTTAATTATCAAAAATTCTGGGTCGTTACAGACTTCCCTCCTTAAAAGAATTTCGTCCTCGAAATTACAAGTTAGGGAAAAAGGTCCTTAACTCGTCTACTATCTTTCACAATCTAATAGTTTTATCAATTTTTCAAAACAAATCTTTCTACTAAAGATTCTTTATCAATTCAACTAGCTTTCCAACTTCAATCATAAGTTTAAACAACATTGTTTTCTTAACAATTCAAATTTAAATTTAAATTCAAATTTAAACTTTCAAAATTTTCTCAAAAATTTTCTAACGCCCTAAATTTCCGAAAAATTTCGCCAGCGTCTCCTTTGCGTGGCTAATACGGTACGACTACAAAACGTCCCTATGGACTCTCAGATTTCAAAAAGAAAAAGAAAAAGCCAAGCGGCTAGACAAGAAATCATCAAAAACTCATATTCAAATTTAAATACTTACCTTTTCCGAGCAATTCAAATTTATCTTTACAATCAAATCCAATTCCTTTAATACCTGTATATCTACTAGCCATAATATCTAGTTACGATATTTAAATCATTTTGCAAATTCAATTACAAAATTTTCAATATATGCTTATATATTTACTGTTGAAGGTACATTCGTTTTTAAACAAAATGAATTCATATCCATTCTAGTTTATAACCAATTCAAATTAATACAAATTCAATTTATTTTAATTCTACTTCATTTGCAATCGATTCCATTCAATTTAATTTGCATTTCATATTTTCATTCGGTTTATTCTATTAACCAAACAACTTTCATTCATAATTGCTCTTTGAGCTTAGTTTCAATTACTAACTCATTACAAATTCCAATTCACTTACAATTTCAAATTTGTCTTCAATTTCATTTACAATTGCAAATTATTCATTCATCCACTAATTCATTCATTTTCAATTTGAATCTCATTTCTATCAAATTACCAAATATTCTATAAGTTATTAACTTATTTACATTCCATTATGAATTTTATCTTTTATTCATCTTTCATTTATAATTATTCAATTCAATTCATTTCTTACAAATTTGAAACGAATTTCAATTTTCAATCTCATTTTATTTAATTGATTCACTTGCAAATTTATTCGTTCATTCACAATTTTCATTTATTCTCATAATTCAGTACTCAATTCCAGAGTCTTTTCAACCTTTTCAAAACCATTTTGAAAACAATTCAAATTATCCTTTTGAATTTCCAAACAAAACCCAAATTTCAAACAACTTTCCATTTAAAATAATTTGGCAGCAATTCCTCTTTTGGAAACCCGAAAATGAACATCGATAATGCTGCAGTCATTACCGAAGTTATTTTCCAGCGACCGAAAAGAGTTTAGAGCTTTTCAACTTTCCAAAATACTTTTCAAAACCTTCGAAATTCATTTTCAACTACAAAAATGATTTAACTTTCCAAATCTCCACAATTTTCAAATTCTTTTCAAAACATTTCCAAAAACTTCTCTGGAATTCCGTTTTAAATTACAATTCATTATCGACCATTATCGACACATAATGACTGTCATTAAGTAAATATTTGTAACGACCCCGATTTATAATTATTCAATTCAATTCATTTCTTACAAATTTGAAACGAATTTCAATTTTCAATCTCATTTTATTTAATTGATTCACTTGCAAATTTATTTTTTACGATCTTACACCAGTCACCATGACTGACTCGGAGTTTATTGTTTCCCTTCTAAACTCTAGGTGCCCACCAATTTCCACACGGGCAGCCTAGAGTTAGATTATCAGGATATTCTGGATATTCTGGAGCTTGGAGATAAGATGGAGGACGAGACGTAGTATTTGTATCTGATAGTATTTATTCCGCTGTGTATTCTGTATGAGGACAAGTTTATATAACTGTCCATTGTTGTATATTGACTCTGATGGTTGATGTATGTATAAAATGATATAGTTCTTTGTTTTAAAGATTATTCATTTATCTATTGTATATTGTTCCGCTGCGATATGTGAGATTCTGATATTGTTCTGTTTTTCTGTTCTGCTCTTGTTCTCTATTGTTTCTTCTTTCTCTTTTCTTCTTTTCTTCTTCTTCTACCTATTTCTTCTTTCTTAAAACCCTCACTATTGGAGTTTCCGGCACTCGATTGCTCGGCAGTCGATAAAGTGAGTATCGATGTCGAATTTTCGAAAGTCGAAAATTTCGGTATGTGACAAGTGATCGGGGATCCTCGGGAAGATCGGTGACGATCGGGGGATGGCATACGCGTGTCAGTAGTTACCTATTTTTGCAGAGGTAACCCGGCCTTGTGTTGGCAGAGATCCGGTTAGGTTCTCGGGTCGTCTATTCCAGGGACGTACCCATCGTGGATAGGAAGTTACTTAGCCTGACCATTTGTTGGAAATCCAAAGAAACAATACGAGCCTTTACGATTTCAATTGTATAACCTGTCTCCTCAGGAGGCAGCTATAGCAGGCATAATATAATGGTACCTATGCTGGCTAAGATTTATATTCTACTTTCGAAATGTTTTCCACTATGCACTAATAATAATATAAAAAAAAGAATTTGATTTTTTTGCGTAGTAAGCATCTTTGACTATCATAAGAAGAAATCTCCTCCAAGTCTGCGTTTGCATTGTGTGTGTGGTGGGAGGTCTTATGGTAGTTTCATTTTCCAAAAGCATTTCGAATTGACTTTAAAATTATCCTGTTGTTTATTTTAAAGAATAACTGTTTTACGATCTCACACCAGTCACCATGACTGACTCGGAGTTTATTGTTTCCCTTCTAAACTCTGGGTGCCCACCAATTTCCACACGGGCAGCCTAGAGTTAGATTATCAGGATATTCTGGATATTCTGGAGCTTGGAGATAAGCTGGAGGACGAGACGTAGTATTTGTATCTGATAGTATTTATTCCGCTGTGTATTCTGTATGAGGATAAGTTTATATAACTGTCCATTGTTGTATATTGACTCTGATGGTTGATGTATGTATAAAATGATATAGTTCTTTGTTTTAAAGATTATTCATTTATCTATTGTATATTGTTCCGCTGCGATATGTGAGATTCTGATATTGTTCTGTTTTTCTGTTCTGCTCTTGTTCTCTATTGTTTCTTCTTTCTCTTTTCTTCTTTTCTTCTTCTTCTACCTATTTCTTCTTTCTTAAAACCCTCACTATTGGAGTTTCCGGCACTCGATTGCTCGGCAGTCGATAAAGTGAGTATCGATGTCGAATTGTCGGAAGTCGAAAATTCTCGGTATGTGACAAATATCATTATTGGATTTATTTGTAACGACTCTATTTCAAGTTTTAAATATCCAATAATGCTTTTCCAATATAGTATGCGAAAATCCGAGTCGTTACAAGATACCACATCCCTGAGTGAGTATCATTATCCACTCATTATAGGATTTATTTATTTTATAAAAACTACCTAACGTTTGGAGAGTGTTATGTACACTAGTCTCAAAGGATGTATCGATGTCCAGCCTCAATACATCTTAACTAGCAATATTTAAAATAGTATATTTATTTTATTATGATAAATCATTCATGGTTACAACACATTGTAACTACTATCACAAAACATACGATTTATGGATTTTCTATTAAATATAGTTTAAATTAAATTAACTAATTAATATAACATATTATATCTAGTATATAATAGAAATAAAATACCTTTTATTTTGAACAAGATCGGTTATCGAGTTAGATATACGTAACAATTACATAATTTCCCCTAGGCCATACCCCTAAACCTATCAATCTCCCACTTGCACTTAGGGCCTATTATGGAATCTTTATCATATCCCTTCGATCGGTTTGATGAAAATTAATCGAGTTATACCCTTCGAGAATGGATTCGTTATGTATTTAATTATCTACCTTGTTAATCAACTCTCCCCAATGATGATAAACTACCTTTATCATGTGGGACTAGTCGGAGTATGTTTCTCGACTTCTAGTGAGCTCTAACCATTTCATTATTATCATATAATTATAATTTAGTATTCTTAATACCTGAAATCACCCCTAGCCTAGTTATAAATTTGAGCATTTATTTTTAAACATTGCTTTTATTATGGCACTATTCGAGGTGATGTACTTATCCTTTTCTTTAAATCAACCATAAAGTTTTATTTGGAACATTTCCAACATAAAGCTCCTTAATAAAACTTTGAACATGAATTTAATATTAACATATTATACTTAATATCACTCATGAAGTTTGAGTCCGCATACTCCTTCATAAGGAGTTCGTTGTTTTTGCAAACAATTCTTTAGTATTTCATAAATACTTAAGAACACTCTAAACTACCATTTAAGGATCTTAATTTGGATTTGATATTTTCTTTATGCATTAATTGCATTATCAAATTACGATAATGTAGACAATACAACAAGTATGATAATTCCTATTATCAATACATAAGAAATCCATCTTACATGCTCTATATTAAACATTTTAATAAGCTGTCTTTGCATATCGTTTGGGACATTCGCAACATCCTTTATACTAAAAGATATAATTTACAAATCCAATAATGAGTATTAAACAACCAAACTATTATCGATTTTAACATAAGTACATCGTTCACATTTAGTAGTATGTTATTTGCCTTTATAGAATTATTTTAGTACCTTTAATAGTTCTTTCTTATTGATACATGCTTCCTTTGTATTTTGACTGAAAATCAAACCATTTGACATTTTTTTCAAAATACTTAATTCTAATGCTTATAGAATGATATTTTCGTATTATTTCTTGGATCATATCTGAAAAACCCACAAACTCAATATCGCTGCTACTGAATTCGAGACACTTTGGTTGTTATATGCAAATAGTCTATTCTAAATCATTACTTAGAATTTACCATTACAAGACATGTGTACAAAAACACAAGGTTGCACTAAGTGATAATTTTGTGAGTAAATCCAATTTAACTTGAGCACATTCAATAACAAATCTATTATGATAATTTCAACATTTGAAATTTACGATGTTATTCTTATCAACGTTGTTCATTGTATTCCAATTGCATTAGTCTTGCTCTTAAAGACTCATTCGCGATCAATAGATCATATCCCTTTGGGTATAAGTATCAAAATCATATTTTAATACTTTACTTTGAATCTTTTTTGAATTTGTGCATCATACCATATAGTAGAGTCAATACTCTTAATGATTTAATTGAGTGTTGAGGATTATTTATTCTCGACATTGATAAGAAACTCATAGTTTTGCTTTAATATACAAGAATATTTATTAGACATTCTAATGTGTTGTGCTCATTTTGATTTGGTTAATTTCATTTCATCCTCTGTAGTCAGTTCCATCTTAGATCTATCCATATCCATTTTATGACCAATGATTTCTAAATAAAATTCCTTCGCTGTGAAGTTGGTATTTCTTGACACAATAATTATTTCTCGGTGCAAGGAAATGGGTATTCATAAATATTATATGAATTTCCTTATACGTAAAACTGATTTGGTTTTAGTCCATAATACTTATGTTCAAAACATAAATTAATCATTCAATGAAAATCCTTCCCAAACTCCTTTTGTGGCGTTTCACACAAGATCCTTCATGAACAATTATTATGTGTAGCCTTTTGACTCACACAACCTATCAACTCCTTGGCTTATAAAATGTTGGGGTTTCTTATAAATCCTTATCTTGTATGATTTTGTAAACTATTATTTAAATGAAATTAATTTTAACCTTGTGTACTACTCTTAAGTAACTGCTTTATAGATGAAGTCAACTCAACTTCATTTATAATTAATCATACTTTGTTCAACAAAGTTCGATTACTCTCTACTCCTTATCGATACATTATTTGTATCATAGGGAGGAGTGACTTTTGAGATTGAATATTTATTCACTCTTAGGTACATTCAGAACTCTTTCCAAAATATTCACCTATTCAATCAAATTGAATCATTTTTATTTTCTATTGCATGCTATTTTCTTTTCTTTTATTTTATATTGTATGAGCTTATCATAGACATGCTGCATGTGTATCAAATACTCATGTTCACATTATGATAACTCATCAGTGAATTCAATAAAGTATGTGAAATCGATTTTGTATTATCAGACTTATGATTGCATACATCAATATGTATTAATACAAAGAGTTCATCAAATCTAATGTCGCCCTCACTGAATGGGTGCTATTACACTAATTGTTTGAGAAACAATACATTAGTACTATATGATTCACAATCATAGAATCAAAGAATTATTTCTTCAAACTGTGGCTTAGTTTATAATTCCAAAATAATTGCAAATAAATTTGGATACTTCTGTATTTTCCATCAAAAATACCACCATTATAGTTTATTTTATAATGAATATTCATAATATTGATATTGAAATAAAATTATGTTTATTTTTCACTCAACATTGAAAACATTTATTATTTCATAAATAATGTTTGGTATGTTTTACGAAAACAATTATTGTAACTTAGTGCAACTAATAAGTGCTATATGGCATGCTCCCACTATTTTTGTTACTATTATAATAACATACGAAATACGAAGCTCCATTCAACCACTTAATACAGGCTATTTATTTCATTCACCATAACTGGTTTACGATCAAGAATTTTAAAATCGAATATCTTAAATTCAAAGAAATAGAAAACAATTTTCTACGTGAAAATACATTTTGGAATAAAAATCATATTTCTCATTCCAATTTTAAGTATCAATTATTATTTTATAGTTCTTGTTTCCAATGTTTCTTTACGAAGTAGGAGTGGCCATTCACTCTCTTCATCCCAAACATGCCTTAAATTACTTCAACTTGTGTACATCCACTTTCCTTTTTAAATGGTCGAACCATTCAAAGAAAACTCTTACTACAATACCGTAATGAAATCTTATAAAAGTGCATTTGGTTATCCTTAACATTTAGGGATATCAAATATGTTGCACTTTACGTAAACTGATCAAACTAATATTTCAATGATCGAATTCTTATACTTATCTTGTAGCTTTTGGTCTAGTGTTACATTTAATCGTAACAAGATCATTATTGTAATCAATCATGTTGAATACACGATCTCATACTACGTTACTTGCTTATTTCACTTTATCCAGCCTTTTTGCCCAGCTATACCCAAACCGAATGGACAAGTTAGGCTTGATTGTCATCAAGATCGACACGTCAGATTAACGATCATGAACCCCAGAGATCAGGCATAGATGATTATATGAAGCAGTAGTGAAGAGAAAGCGAAAGACGGACTCAATAGAAGGCTAAAAATATGAAAATACATCATTTACTGAAATGGATCGTGTACAATCCCTATTCACCAATTACAGATCATACCATATCAATATTACAATTCAACTCGGTGGAAAACGATTGATATATCAAAATCTACAAGTCGAATACACATGAAACTTTGGGAATAATAATATATTGAAGGGTGGAGCCTACCTTATCGTTCACATGCCAAAATGAGCCAATAAAATGATCAATGTCGATCATTACTACAGTGATGTGAGACCCACAATTGATACTATGACTTCTTTTGGATCTGAAGACTCCGCTGCCGAAATTTCAAGAAGATATTTCGTTGTCTTCCCCTATAAATACAAACTTGATCATTCATTTTTGAGATGAACAAGTACAGAGACTAAATGGGAAGGTTGCCACCCTAAGCTGGTTTATTTCCAGAGCCACTGATAAATTATTCCTTTCTTCGAGTTGATAAGAAGAGGGAAGATGAACTTTGAATGGACATAAGACTGTGACGATGCATTCCAAGCTTTGGTGAGCCACTTAGAAAGACCTCCCATCCCATCAAATCCGGTTGATCATGAAGACTTGTATATCTACTTGGCCGTGTTGGTACATGCTAAAAGTGGCGCACTGCTTCGTAAGGAGAATCGAATCTAGAGACCGGTCTATTATGTTAGTAAGCGGTTAACAGGAGCTGAAAGGAACTATCCGAAGATAGAGAAATTGGTGTACTGCTTGTTGATTGCTTCACGAAAGCTCCTCCCCTATTTTCAAGCTCATCTCATCAACGTTTACACCGATCTTTCGTCATGATAGGTCTTACAGCAACCTAAGACGTTTAGAAGGTTACTAAAGTGGAACATCGAACTAAGCCAATTCGACCTCACTTATCTCCCTCAGAGAGCTATCCACGGACAGACACTGGTAGACTTTATACTTGAATTCATTACATAGGATGATCTCCCAAAGAGTAGTGAAGCCCCTACCATTCAGTGGTAAATGTATACGGATGGAGCATCCAATGATCGTTGTTCTGGAGTCGAAGTCGTGCTAGTAACTCCAGAGGATCGATTAATTTGTTAAGCTTTGAAGCTTGACTTCCCTGAATGAACAACAAAGTTGAGTATGAAGCTCTGATTGCTGGACTCAAACTTGCTAGAGAACTGGGAATAAAATCTCTTGAAATCAATTGCGATTCCCAGTTAATGGTATACCAAGTCAGGGAGATTATCAGGCTAAAGGCCAATGACTCACTATGTACCTTATTCGAGTCCAAGTGCTATTGACTGACTTTGAGTATTATGACATCACATACATTCCCCGGAATTAAAACAAAGAGGCCGACTCATTAGCAAAGTTTGTTATCACCAGGGATGCATAACAAATGGGCTTGGTTCCAATCAAAGTACTAGATGCTCCAAATATAAATCAGATGGAAATCGACTGGGTACTAGAGACAAAGCTTGAGAAGAAGTCTAGGATGGCTCTGATTAAAATTTATTTTCCACAGGGATTCCTTCCCGAACGGAGGAATGAAAAATGACAAATCCTCCGCAAAGCTTCACGATATATCATTTAGGAAGGAATCATGTACGTAAATGGTTTTTCCATTCCCCTGCTCTAATGTATCGCTCATGATGAAATAAAACAAGTCCTAAGGGAAGTTCATTAAGGGGAATATGGCGATCACACCGGGGGAAAATCCTAGCAAAGAAAATATACCGTTATGGGTATTACTGGCCAATTGTCAACCGAGATGCCGCTGATTACACTAAGCGATGCGACAAATGCCAGGTGTATGCAAAAGTTCCGAGAGCTCCACCAACGGAAATCACACAAATGGCTAGTCCATGGCCGTTTGCCACTTATGGCATAGATATTATCGGTTCCTTACCGATCTCTAAAGGTGGTGCGAAGTACGCCACCGTAGCAGTTGATTATGTCACCAAATGGGCCAAAGCAGAACCTTTCTCCACGACGAAGAAAGTAATCAAATTCATTATCCAGAACATCATTTGTCGTTTTATCCTTACATGAACAATTGTAACTGATAATGGAACCCATTCGATAGCGCTGAATTCAAAGACTTCCACCGTCGGCATCATATTGAAAAGAGATTTGCGGTAGTTGCTCACCGTCACGTAAATGGAAAAGTTAAAGCTATGAACAAAATCATAAAGTCCATTTTGAAGAAACTTTTGGAAAATGTTAGAGGCAAGTGAGTGGATGAACTCCTAATAGCATTATGGGCTTACAAAACCACTCATAAGTCCGCAATTGGCCATGTTACATTCACCCTTGCTTATGGCTCTGAAGCCGTCATTCCAGTTGAACTCGAAGTCCCGTCTCATTGAGTGACCTACTACGACCCTAAAACGAATAGAGATCTCCTCTTAGAGTCTCTAAACTTGGTAGATGAGAAGCACGTAGAAGTTGGTTTGAGGGTAGCTGCACATCGATATCGATCGGCCGATACTACAAGTCTAAAATCCGACCTTCGAAATCGACAATCTCGTCTTAAAATGGGTTTTTCCGTCCCATCACATATGAATCCTACTTGGGAGGGACTATACGTCATTAAATAGAGGCTAGGATAAGGAACTTTAAAGCTAGCGACCATTGATGGTGTAACACTCCCAAGGGCATGGAAAAGCAACCATTACGACGTTATTTCACTTAGTTTATTCTTTTTCATTCAGTTATATTTAATTTCCAAATTCGCTTTAGCATTTAATTTTCCAGATATGTAATAATACAAATTATGTCATTTCTTTCCATTTGGCAAAATAAAATTTGAAATTTTCGTCATATCTATGATTGTTGTAGCATTACATATTAGTTATGATACCCAACTAACTAAAACTGACATGTCTGAGCAGGTTCCTAGAGTTTGGAGCCAACCGATTACACAAGTTCACGATTGGACTAAATAAAATGAACGTGGTCCGACCGTTCATTCAATGATTCTCGTTCACAACCCGACGGGCATAGTACCTAATGAGAAATGGATATGAATTGACCATCCGATAATCAAACTAATCCCCCCAAGCAATGGGACGAACGTGAATCAAAAAGCGATCGTAACATGATCGATCGCTCTCTAAGTTAAAACCCGGGCTTGGGAGCAAGTGCTCATCAATCACAAAAGTTTCCTCTTCTCGGACATCTTGGGTTTTTGCCGAAGCCATGATGAACACAGACTTCGTTGCATGCACCTGAGGTCCTAGTTGAGATTCTTAAGGAAGAGGTGGAACTGCAACCGACAGATCTAAAGCTGAGGAAACATAACTAAAGATATTAGATATATTGACTGGGGACAATCCAGCGTTTTGAAGGACGGGAGAGGTTAATGAAATACCTTCTCCATATTTGTCCACGTGAGCCGAAGTGCTACTGGGACATCCTTCCATAATCGAGGAGAGCCTACTATATTTATTAATATGTGGCTTCTTCGGATTGTAACTAGACTCAATAGAAGAATCCACAATGGTGCTAGGAATAGCTTGGGTCACTGGATTCTAGTCATCTACGACATTGTGTGACAAGGATCCAGAACCTTCACCAGATTCAGGTTGAGAGGTTATGGCATGCTTTTTTGGAGTATAAGCTGGGTTTCATATAGAACCTTAGGTTCATCACCCAATAGAATTTCGCCTTCCAGCCTCATCAGATCGATTTCTTATGTGTCGAGAGCCTTTTTCTCCTCCTGAACAAGATGCTCCCAAGAACGTACAAGATGGTAAGATTAGTCACCCCAGAGCCACTCCAAGTTTTTGTGCTATAGGACGTTGGTGTTATAAAGAATAAGCAGTGGATCTAGTTCTACCATATCCTCCTCCTTGGCCTTTTCTTTCACCGCCTCCACTTCTTGTTTAACGAGGGCATCAATGTCTTTGGTCTTTTCAACAACCGCATCTCTTTCAAGCCCGACGCTGTGCTTTTTTGGGCCACATCCCTTTCTAACACTAGTTTATGGTTCCGATGATGAAGTGCTTCAACCCCGGCCCAGTGCCTGGCTTTCTCATCCTCAAATGCCTTGATGGTCATTTCTACATTTTCTCGGCTTCTGCTTGTGAGCTCCTTGAAGTCTCTAGCTCATTAGTTAGAGATTCAATGATCCTCTTGTACTAGAACTCTTGGCGTTTCAATTTATCAATCTCTGTCGCTCTCTTCCAAGATACTTTAGAAATCCTCTCTACCGCTCTCATCCACTCATTATACAGCTTGTGGATATCATTCACACAATCCATAGTCATTTGCTGGACCTTTTTAGGATCTTTATCAAGATTAGGTACAAAGAAAAACCCATCGAGACATACATTTAGAAAATATAGCTTAAGTTAGGCCATACGAGCAGCGACATCGACTTGTTGAGCTTAAGTGACAACTTGGGTGTCAGCGCTTTCTTTGCCTGACCTTTGTTAGTGAACATCATTCTCACTATGATGCCAACTATAGCTGGGTCACTGAGGATGAGATGGAACAACGAACTGTGAAGAAACTAAAGTGAGAGCAGGACCATGAGAGGTGTCAATAGGAGGAACATCATCAGGCAATCTTGTTGCCTTTTAGAACTTTTAGGAGGAGGAGATCTAGACTTGGATTGATGTTTATCATGGGAAGACCTATCTCTATCACCTCTATTTTGGTAATCTCGATCCTAGCTGGAGCAATAGCTAGGGTTGTATTCATGACTACTACCTTAGCCTAAATGAGAACAAGGAGTCTGACCTGATATTTCTTGTAGACACTGAAACATGTGCTTCTTCCTCACTATTATTTCTACAAAGAAAAACAAAGAATGAATTAGTTCTAAGTATTGAAGGACACGAATAAGTGCAATGCAATATTGTGAAGTGCGTGCGAATGTGCATGTCCTTGTGTCCCTCAACGGACTATTTATTAAAGCTTTACTGGTGGAAGTAACATCTCCCTTAGTGGTAGAAGGAATTCCAGCCCCAGCTCTGGAAGGAGATTCTGATCTGTCGACGCTCACGTTAGTAAAATGAAAGGTATCAACGTTATCCAGTATCAGAAGATCAGATATGCCTAAGTTTCGTCTAAGTGCTCTGAAAGTTGATAGGCAGACTGATCCAGAATAACCCTAGGAGTGATGGAGAGCTTGGGCTATTTGAAGAGGTGACTTTTAGGGAACCTACAAATGAGTTTCTTCTCTTTTCCTTTTTTAAGAGTGGAGGGATGTGGGGTTAGCGAGGATCTGACCGCAGCCCCAAAACTAGAACCCGCATCATCACCACCAGGGTCGCAACTCTCATCTCTTGGTGTATCTTTATCGATAAATTCCTAAGATCCTTCAGTTGGGGGCACGACAGGATCAGCTTGATGGCCTTCATTATCATTCGCATCCCATTGCTCAATCGTTGTAACTCTAACAGTGATCGGTAGTCTTGTGCTACGACCCTCTTCCATTAGACAGTAGGTAATGAGGCGTTCATCAGTAAGGAGATTCTCAATGTCTCTATCTTCTGATGGAACCCTTTTGAGCACCAAGACTGTGCTTGTGTATTGTTTTCCATTGGGTCGTGAATAAGAGCCTACATAAACCAGATTAGTTGCTTAGTTTGGGATACGACCTGGATATAAGCGCTCAAGAAATTAAACAAGGAGTAATATTTACGTCCTTCTAACCACTGTTTGGCAAAGCCGGCCAGGCAGTGAATATAGAACCACTCGCTTTTGAAAACGCTCAACTTGTTCCAAGCACCAGTCAGGATCTGGCACTTCTTGGCCGACTCAAGAAATGTGAATGAAAGACTTCCCTTTCATCGCTTGAAGGTGAAAGGAAATCGTATGTCTTCAGGAGTTGGAGGACATAATAAAAACTCCATGAATTCCATGTAAGTATAGTTAAGCAAGGCATAGTCGTTTGGATGCAGTTGTGCCGATGCTAACCTCATATGATGTAGCATCTCTTGGATAAATGAATTGAAAGGTGGGACGCATCCTACCCAACGCATGAACTTGTTGCATGTAGTGAACCCCACAAGGGGCATATGAGCTCTGTCATTTTGAGTTGAGACTCGGATGTCATCAAACGGAATCCTGTGTTTGGCATAAATTTTGAAAGAGAGGCTTCATTAATTTTCGAAGCTATAGAATCCTTCGGATCTTTCAAAAATATCGCGTCTTCTAGAGTGTTGGGAACAGGGTCCATTGCTTCTACTGGAAGGACAGGAATGACAGAGAAGGCTGAGTAACAAACATGAATTTTCTTGTTGTTCATCTTAATTTCCAGGGGAGAGTCTATGAGAAGTAGTTGAGGAGCTCGATTCAACATCTGTTTTGTTGTGAAGGCTGTCCAGAAGACATGGCAGTTAAACGGTCCGAGCATCTTGAACCCATGAATACTAACTCAGTAGATAATCATCATTAGAAGAAAAAAACCCGTTTCCCCTGTGCAAAGTGTATGTTAGTGCATAGTGATGCAATGTCGTGCAATGAAGTGAAAAATAGTTCAAAATTAAAGACTACAGTTGTATTGATACTTCGAAGTTCGATCAGAGTGACCGTCATTGCTGAGCATCTCAACCAATTCTCTACGTTACTGGCTAAGGATTCAGTCTAAGCATCAGGATATGTTGTTGGCATGTTAAAGTTCGAATTGTGCATTAGAAGTGGATGTGCTTCAAAAATTTATCTAAGGCATAAGCAACAAATATAAATATACAGGAGATTAGTCAAGTTTGTTCCACGGTTCGATTGTCATATATGTTTGAATATGCAGTCCATCTCATAAGCAAGTCATGTACGTCCATTCAAGCATTCAAGGCCGAAGCTCATCACTAAGTTCAAATTAATATTTGAGGGTTCAAGTGTGTTTGTTGAAGTTAAACCAACAACTGATCCAAAATGTCCTATGACTGATCCATATTATTCCATCCGAGGTGTGTAGTCTAAAAATTTCCAACTACCGATCCAAAAAATGATCGGCCAAAACTCTACAAGAAAATGATCGGTACAATTTCTCTTTATTTTTTCAAGTACCAATCCATCAAAATGATCGGTCGAACTCCATTTCATTCCCTTATGCTATATTTTTTAGATCGACCGTTTTACACTTTACCACATCAATTTCGTTAGAAATGATTAATAATAGTCCATATTTTAGAACTCCAGGAACGATTGGGTTAAAACGATCTCCCATCTTCGACCTCAAACAAATGCATTCCATCCAATCTCAACACCGTGTTCACTATTGAGCCATCATTCCTAGAATTTTACTTGGAATGTCCCCTCAACCATTAAAGCAAACGATTGGTACAACCACGATTATTTCAATTGCTCTATCACCACCTCCAAAAAATTATCGTCGTCTTCCATTTTAAAACACAAATGCCACTGCAACACCATGACTCACTTTGACCAACTCAAGTCAACCCCAAATGTCTCATCATAGAAATCTAAGCATACGAAAAAAATCGAACCTACCTATGTATAAAAGTGGAAGATGGAGGCGATTTGGTTTCGGCTGCAAGGTGAATTAGTGGATCTAAGGATGAGATCTAAGGAGATGGAGGTGGTGATGATGGATATAGTAAAGGAGTTGGTTGGTTAGGAGATGGATGACGTTTGGGAAATGATTTTGGAGCCGAGAATTCAGATCGGAAGTGAAGGGGAGGAAGAAATGGAGTTTATTGTCTTTTGGTTCGGTTAGTATACTCTTGCTAATGAAATAAAGTGGGGAAAATAATCTAAGTGCCCAAGTATATATATGAAGGAAGCAATATGAACCATCGAAGTTTGCAGTTTAATGGAGAATCCAACCGATAAATGATCGGGTACGATCGTTTTACGATGGTCTTACGCCAATCCATTTTTCTTAACCCGTAATTCAAGTAATTGGCCAAACCAATAAACGATCAGATGTGATTGTTCTGTAGTGGAGGTATACCGATCCTTCTCTTTAATACGTAGTGCAATTGGTTCGTTCAACATATGCTTGGAACATGTATAATCCATGTCTAATGGATTTCAGATCCATTATTTTCCAAAAAAAAGGAGAGGAAAAACGATCGGACATGATCCAATCTCAAAAGAATTTGGCCTGATCCATTTTTGATGGATTCATGTCGATTCATCTTTTAAAAAAAGGGAAAAAGAGTGAAAGATATGTGGAAAGTTGACAATGATCCGTGAATGTGCAATCATGGTTAGGAGTCAGGGGTGAATCTGTATACGTGCTATTGTACGTGCCAAAAGTCTGAATTTCTTGAAATCGATAGAAATTGAATTCTCACCCGAATTAATCGGAGGAAAATTTTAACTAGACAATCAAGGCCTACTGACTCACTAAAACAAAGATTTAAATGATCACCATCATGATGTGATCTAGAATTTATACTATTGGAAATCGACCAATCATTGTGTCAAACAGAAAGAGATGTAACTCTTCAAGAAAAACAATTCATCGAAGGGATAACTACTGTTTAGAAAACTGGATGGATCCCTTTTCAACGACACTAACTTGCATCAATTCAAAGCACATCATGTTGAAACAAGACGTACCTTGGGGGGCAAGTGTTATTCGGTCGTTTTGTCTAGCTATACCCGAAATGACTAGACAAGTTAGGCTCAACTGTCATCAAGATTGACATGTTAGACTAATGATCATGAACCCCAGAAATCAGGCATAGATGATTATATGAAGTAGCGGCGAAGCCAAAGTGGAAGACGCACTCAATAGAACGCTAAAAATATGAAAATATACCATTTACTGAAAATGGATTGGGTACGATCCATATTCACCAATTATGGATAGTACCTGTTTGTACCAAAATTGGGCACCACACTCTTCGGAAGGGTTTGAAGAGATAAAATGAAGAAATCAAATGGAAAAAGAGGATTATCTAACAAACACTTCAAAAACAAATAAGAAAGTACGCAGAAACACAGAGATTTAGTGTGGTTCGGCGTTTTGCCTACGTCCACTATGAAATTGATGATTTTATAGATGTTTTCTTGTTGATTACAGCTAATTACAGCGGATTACAGTGATGAAATTCGAGTACAACAATAGCCTTGTAGTGCAAAAATGTTTCCGACAGAGTTTGGACGTCAAAGAGCCAAAAGATCCCTTTTCTATAAGCTCTAGGGTGCTATTTATAGGCGTAGGATGCAAATATCTCGCTCAGATCTCGGGAGACCTCTTCTAGCATGTGGGTGGGTCCACGCGATCGATCCTACGTGATTTTGACTCGATCCATGATCGATACGAACGAATTTCATATCGATCAAGATTTGATCCAATCGAGTCGAAACTTGGCATGAATATTCCTTAGGTCGTACGTAAGCTCCTGTGAAAATTTCATAGCGTTTGGACTTGTGGATTGCAAGTTATGACCGATGCAAATTAGAGTTTTTCGGTCTCGGTCCCCTTCGTATCGATACTGTTCGTATCGATCATTTCGACTCGATGTTGAGCACGTGCCTGTGCGTTGACGTGGCGCTTGATTTTTGGATCGCTCCACTTTTGATGCCGAGTTGACCGAGTCATCCCAAGGTTTTCGCCTTGTTCGTATCGAAGACCGTTGCCTTGTTCGTATCGGGGGATGCAGCTCAGTTCGTATCGATGGAAGTGACTCAGTTTGTATCGATGGAAGTGGCTCAGTTCGTATCGGGCACTGTGGCTCTGTTCGTATCGATCCAAATTGCATGGCTCGTATCGATTGTGTGGTCTTGTTCGTATCGATCAAAGTTGCTCCAACTTGATGGATATGAACAACTGATAATGTGATGGATACAAACAGATGGATGTGAGATGATATCGGTGGATGGATACAAAAAGTCGATGCTGTATGGATACGAAGAAAGCCTTTCGGTTGATGGATACGAAAAGTGCAGTTCTCCTGATCGATACGAAATCGTGCGCCTCTGATCGATTCGAATAAGATCGATACGAAGTCAGCTGTTCCTTGGTTGCTTTATGGATACGAACAAGGTGATTCTCGATGGATTCGAACAGTTTGCTTTCCTAAATTGTATCGATCATATCTCGAACATACGCCCTCCGATTGACTTGAAGCTTGGAACGTTGGCTTTCACAGCTTTGCTTGTCATGTCTTGTCAATTGTAGCTTGATCCGGACTCGGACAAAATTTATCGATATCCATAGTGAACCTGCGTATAACCGATTTTCGGGACGGACTTTTCTTGGTATCGCGGCCTTTCCAAAAGGCGGGATAACAGTACCGTATCGATATTACAGTTCAACTCGGCGGAAAATGATCGATATCTCAAAATCTACAAGTTGAGTAACACATGAAACTTTGGGAATGTCAATACATTGAAGTGTGGAGCCCACCATATCGCTCATATTCCAAAATGAGCCAAAAAATGTTCCGTGTCAATGTTAGTACAAGTGATTTAGGACCCCGATCGATACTGTAACTTTTTCTGGATATAGAGACTTCGCTGTCGAAATTTTAGGAAGATATTTCACCATCTTCCCCTATAAATACAAACTTGATTGTTCATTTTTGGGATCTTTACACTGCTTGTTGCTTTGTACTCTTTTGTAACAAAGAATTCTAATCCTATCCCTATTGTACTCGGTTTACAAAGTGATTAAGAAATCTATCTTTTCAAAGTGGACGTAAGCAAAAAACGCCGAACCACTATAAATTTCTGTGTCTTTGTTATTAGCTTGTTTCTTATTACTTTATTGATATATTCTCACTGTTTATATTTATTATTTTTCATTTATTCCTCTACAAAATCTTTATTGGGTGTTTGTGCTTGTTTGTACCAAAATTGGGCACAACACTCTTCGGAAGTTTTTAAAGAGATAAAGTGAAGAAATTAAATGGAAAAGGAGGATTATCTAACAAAAACTCCAAACTTCAGATATGAAAATAATTAAAATACGAGAAGACACAAGAATTTAGAGTGGTTCGGCGTATCGCCTACGTCCACTATGAAGTTGATAGCTTTATTGATCTTTCTTTGAAGATTACAAGTGAATTCAGTGAGTTACAGCAGATAATTATGATTTGTAGCAGTGAATTTCGTTAGTAGCAGCAGCAAGGGAGTTTAGATCTGGATCCGGCAGGGTCTGGGCATTGAGAATTCAAAGAAGAAGAAGCCCCCTTTCTGTATGCCCTGGGGATCTATTTATAGGTGTAGGAGGCTGATATTTCGCTCAGATCTCGGGAGGCTCCCCTGGGCACGTGACTAGGCCCGCGTGCCCAAGCCCGTGAAGTTTCGGCCCGATCCGTGATCGATACGAATGGATTTCGTATCGATCAAGATTTCATCCAATGGAGTCGAAGTTTGGCATGGGCATTCTTTAGCATGTACACAAGCTTCTGTGAGAATTTCATAGCATTTGGACTTGTAGATTAGGAGATATGATCGATACAAATTAGGACTTTCGGTTGGCTGTTTCGTTCGACTCCATCATTTTGACTCGCTCTCGTTCGACTCGATGATGTGGTGCTTGAATCTCTGGATTACTCCGCCTTTGATGCCGAGTTGGCTGAGTCATTCTCGGACCTTGCCTTGTTCGTATCGAAGTCTGTTGCTCAGTTCGAATCGATCAACAGCTTGTCCTTCGCATCGGTCTGTAGCACGCCTTGTTCGAATAGATGGAGGTGGTTCGTTCGTATCGATGATGGTGACTCTGTTCGCATTGATGAAAGGTGCACAGTTCGCATCGATGGTTATGCTCTATTATGTGGATACGAAGTGGACATTGGATGATCGAGTCGAAATGTGGCTCTCAGATGGATGCGAAGTGGAGCAAGTCGAGCAGATGCTCTCTGATGGATGCGAAGCGGAGCGAGTCGAGCATATGCTCTATGATGGATGCGAAGCGGAGCGAGTCGAACAGAGACTATTCAATGGATTCGAACGCGAGGCTGTTTTTATTCAATTTTTCATCGATCGTAACTTGAGCATATGAACTCGGATTAACTTGAAATTTGGAAGTTGGCTCTCATAGCTTCGCTTGTTGTGTCATATCAATTTTGGCTCGATCCGGACTTGGACAAAATTCGTCGATATCCATAGTGAGCCTGTGTGTAACCGATCTCTAGGACGGACCGTCCTTGGTTAGTAGTCAATTCCTTAGTGTCATGGCCTTGCCAAAAGGCGGGATAACAGTGCTAATTCTTGGTGTAAACATTTCAAATGAACTAATTTCATTGAGGTTTCGTTCATTATGAATTATGACCGTTAGGATAAAACGTTTATACGTGATCGTATATGGATCAAATATCAATATTCCTATATTGCTTTCAGAATTTAAAACTCATAGAAGACAATACATAGTCTTGGGCAAACAAACATGTAAGTGACTAAGTTATGTATTTGGTAGTTGTATAATTAGGCACTTGCACGGGTCAGTGTGCAAACATATTTATTGGTAAGTTTATTTTATATTTCAATTTGTCAATATTAATTAAGTTTGTTTGTATATTTTAACTGATAAACCTTTTATCAATTTTATTAGTTGCACAAATTTATTAATGTAGATTATTTTACCTTTACATATAGTATATGTTCTTACAATATTCGAAAGGTTAAATGTTGCCATTTCATTTTTCTAATAAGGTTCCCACTAGATTTTTTTGTTTCTCAAAACCCTAAGATGAAACATAGAAGTCTTTCGACTTCACTAGTAGGTCTTAGGATTCATTTGTCTTAGGATTCTAACCTTGAATTTGCTTAACAAGTCATAGCCCCAAAAACGAGGGACAACTGCTTATCGGTTGTGGCATACATAACTCTTTGCCCATGGTTCCTTGTTCTAATCTCATTTCAACATTGAGTTTTCTCAATAAATAAAAAGAGATTATTCGCTCGTACCATTTCGTGATAGCCTAAGTATAGTATATGTACCTTGGGTTTGCTCAACAAATACATATAGTTATCTTACCTCGTCTGTTCAATATTTTAATAATACTGCACACAACATCTCTAGCTTGAGGTTGCTCAACAACCAGCGAATATGCAAGTAATTTATTAATATATGAATGGTAGATAACAACATTTATACTAAAGATTCATAACCTTTAATATATTTAATTGAGTGATATCAACTTGTGGAATAATGTACTTCTTATGAAATACCATCATGATTCAAGTGTCGGACATATTCAAAAAATTTAATGTTAATTCGACATTTTCCTATGATGAATGTTCCTCAAAGATTATTACAATCTATGAGTAAAATATCCCCTCCTATACAGGACTCCATTCCGGATAATAAATCGCAAAGCTTTTCAGGGAACCTGCCTTTTCTCACTTCTGCGCTCGGGTAAAGCTCCATGCTCAAGATAGTTTCTGAATGGAGTCATCCACAACTCCTTCTCGGGCATTGCTTCATACACTCAGTCTGTCTCTATTTGATCGATACTCGGAGCGATAAGTGTCTCAATGGGGACGAGTCTCATTTGCTGTGCTTCACCAGTGCTAGCCAGTTTTGCTAAAGAATCGACTTTCTGATTTTGCTCTCGGGGTATAAAGTGGATAGCATAATAGTTGAATTGATTCAACACTTCTTGAACCTGAGTAAGGCAGGTAGCCAATATTTGGTCTCTTGCTTGATACTCTCCTCGAACCTGGCATACGACCAATTGTGAATCATAGTAAATCTCCACAGCAATGATTCCCAAGTCTCTAGCGAGCTTCAGCCCAGCAAGCAAAGCTTCATACTCAGCTTTGTTGTTAGTTGCGCGGAAGTCAAACTTCAAAGCATTGCATATGGATCGACCTTTTGGGGTTTCGAGTACCACTCCAGCACCTGAGCAGCGGGTTTTTGATGCACCGTCAGTGTATAGCTTCCATGTGCACTTGGGAGATTCACTGGCTTCGGGTAAGTTCTCCGGTATGGTGAATTCAGCTATGAAGTCCGCTAGAACCTGTCCTTGAATAGCTCGCCTTGGCGTATAAGTGATGTCAAACAGACTCAACTCGATATTCCACTTAAGCAATCTACCAGATGTCTCAAGTCGTGCCAAGATCTATTGTAACGGCTAGTCGGAGTAAACAATGATCGGATGAGCTTGAAAATATGGATGGAGCTTCCTCGAGGCTATAACAAGGCAATAAGCCAGCTTCTCTAACTTTAGGTAGTTCTTTTCTGCCCCTGTTAATCTTTTGCTGATGTAATAGACTGGCAGTTGGATCCGATCCTCTTCTCGAATTAACGCAGCGCTGATTGCATTTGCTGAAACCGCCAGATAGACATATACTCTTTCGCGATCAACCAGCTTCGACAAAATAGGAGGTGTTGCTAGATGTTGAACTAGTGCTTGGAATGCGCCTTCACACTCCTCTATCCATTCAAAATTTCGCTTTCCTTTTCTAATCAGATCGAAGAAGGGAATGCACTTGTCTGTGGATCTGGAAATAAATCTGCTTAAGGCTGCCACCTTCCCGTTGAGGCTTTGAACCTGTTTTATGGTTCTGGGAGTTTCAAGCTTTTGAATCGCACAGATTTTTTCAGGATTGGCTTCAATATCTCTAGCGTTGATGATGAATCCAAGGAACTTTCCTGATGCAACTCCGAAATGGCACTTCAATGGGTTGAGCTTCATTTTGTAATGTCGGAGTATGTTAAACATTATTTCCAAATCATTGATGTGGTTGATAGACAGTCGCGACTTCATGAGCATATCGTCCATGCACACCTCCAGGTCTTTCTGATCTGGTTAGTGAACATTCTATTCACAAGCCTCTGCTAAGTTGCTCTAGCGTTTTTAAGTCCAAACGGCATCACCTTGTAGCAATAAAGTCCCAGATCAATGACGAAGCTAGTATGTTCCTGGTCAGGCAAATGCATAAGGATTTGATTGTAGCCGGAGTAAGCATCAATGAAAGATAAGAGCTCGTGTCCGGCTGTTGAATCCACTAGTTGATCGATTCTGGAAAGAGGAAAACTGTCTTTAGGGCAGGCTTTAGTCAAATCTGAGTAGTCCACACATGTCCGCCATTTTCCATTCAACTTTCTGACAAGCACTGCATTCGATACCCACTTCGGGTATAGAGCATCACGAATAAACCCATTTGAATTGACTTTATCTACTTCTTCCTTCAAGGTGGCAGATCTCTCTAGATCCATACCACGCCTTTCTTGTTTAGTCGGGACGTGCTGTGGGTCAATATTTTATGCAAGGCTCACAATGTCCGACGAGATCCCACACATGTCTAAATGAGTCCAGGCAAACACATCAAGGTTTGCCCAGAAAAAATCAACCAATTACTGTCTCATCTGGGGGCTGAGTTGAGATCCGTCCTTTAACATTTTGGAATCGCTGTCGTCGTGAATCAGAACATCGATCGTCAACTCCACCGGGGAAGCCTGGCAGTCTTTGGCTTCCTCCTCATCATTATTGTCTCTGGGATCGAGGTCTATAAGGAACTAGTTGTGGTGCCCGAGCCTAGGCCCAAGCGTTAGTTGTCAATTTTCTAAAAAACAGATGTAGAGAGATTCCTCTATGCCTTTTTCTTTCTCCTTCTACTGCACATCCCACAGCTCTACAATATAACAGGCGCGTCCAGCCGCCTGATCACCATGTACTACTCCGACCCTATTATCAATGGGGAACTTTAGAGTTAAACACCATGAGGCAATTGCTGCCCTGAATTTCACAAGAGCCGGTCGGCCCAAAAAAGCATTATAAGTGGAATGTATATTCAACACAACAAACTTCAACATCCGGACTCTCCAGCGATCTCCAATACCCAACTCAACGGGTAACTCTACCATCCCAGCTGGAATGGTTGCGCTTCCATTAAAACCATGAATTCGTGGCTGACAAGGTTTTAGATCTTTTGCCTCCATCCTCATTTGGTCATAAGTGCGCTTGAAAAGAATGTTTACAGAGCTTCCACAATCAACCAAGATATTCTTCATCCAAGCAGGACCTATTTTGGCTGAGATGACCAACGAATCAATAGTGGGGGCCTCGACTCTGTCAGCATCACAGTTCCTGAAAATGATGTCGTCTATCATCGTCCTCTGTTGTTTTGCCAAGGCCACGTCATCAACATTACTACAGCATTCAAAGTCCACATGCCTAATCGAACTGGCATATGACTCCATTTCCTTCCAGCTCCGATCAGCCGGATGAGGACCACCACTCACGATATTTATTACCAACCACCCGCCAGTACATGCGGTTATTTAGGTCTAGCTTGGCCTTGACCTTGATTTGGGTTAGATTGGCGCGCACCTCCATCCTGTGGAGCCCGAATAAACTTTTCTAGCTTTCTTTCTCTAATCAACCTCTCGATGATATCTTGCAAATGACGGCACTCATTAGTGTTATGGCCATAACAATCATGGAATCTACAGAACTTCCCGATCTGAATTTGTTTCTCAGACGATGGTTTCAGAGCTGGCTTCTTATATTGTCCGGTATTACAAGTCTGAAGGTAAACATTTTCCAGCGATGTGTTTAGGGGAGTATAACGGTCGAACATAGGAGCTCCGAGTCTCGGTCTGCGATGTGGGTCTCTCTTCTTTCCCTGACCTCCATTGCCCTTCTGTTGACCTTGCTTGTTCTGTATGTTCAATTGTACTTTACCGGAATTCTCACCGGTCCATTTCACAGCAATATTACTCTAAATACCTTCACCATTGGGCCCCGCTACATCCTACTTTCTAGATCGTCTAGCATCTTCTTTCCTCGGAAACTGGGCTGCCTTAGCATAGAAACGATCCAACAAAGTTGGGGGTTTTCCAGCCAACCAATCGCCAAACTTGGAATCTGAACCGATCCCTTTAGTTAATTCCATTAGAATAGAATTATCATTGGGGTTGCTGACCTCAGCACAAGTAGCATGGAACCTTTCCAGATAATGTTTAAGGGTCTCTCCTATAGCTTGAGTTACACTAGACAAGGTGTTGACATCCTTTGGTCTAGTAGCATGCATATGGAACTACTCGACAAACTTAGTAGCCAATTGATCAAAACATGAAATAGATCTGGGTGGTAGACGAGTGAACCAAATAGTTGCAATGCCTCCTAAGGAGATAGGAAAGCTTCTACACTTAACCGCATCATCAGCTCGAGCGGCGTTCATGAGCCATTCATATTTCAAGGTATGCTGGTTAGGATCCGAATTTCCTTCGTACACCGGCTAGGTCGGCATCTTGAATCGATAGGGTGGCTTTGCATAGAGAATATAATCGATGAATGAAGTATGACTCCTAGAGATCCCCCAATCATCGTTAGTGAGGCCTTGACTTTCTCTAATCATCTGGCGTATCATGGTTGGAATGTCAGGCATTTGGATATTTGGGGCCAAGGCATGGTCGGGTTCCATGTTGTGGGGATAGTCCGGTCACTGTCTACGGTCTGTTCCTCGCCTCCTTGGCTCCCGATCTTCAAGTAAGTGAGGATCCTGAGCATGAACGTGTTGGCAATGAGCGAGATCTGGTTAGTTCTAGATCTCGGCTTCCAGATCTATAGCGGCGGCAGCTGCGTGGTCATGAATGGTATGGTAAGGAAGTACCCCTCCTTGGGAGGAGGGTCCAGCTTGGTGCCTTGTGGAAGGACCAATCTCGGCTTGTCCGAGATTCACGACATGCCGATGCCCAGAGCCTTCTGTATAGTTTCCATCCAACCGATGACATGTAGGTCTATGATTGAAGTCAGATGAAGCCGAGCTTTCGATTGAGGAATGAGAGACATGATCCCTTCTAGAGCTCCTTTGCCTTTCTTCGTTCAGTTGGTTTGCGAGCTCCGTGTTGGCACGGATCTGCTGAGTGAGCTCTTGACGGCTCTGAGTAAGCTCTTGCATGAGGACCTGGAACTCCTCTCTAGTCACAGGACCTTGTGGATCTGGAGCTCCAGCTAACGTTTGGCATGTTGTGGTCTGCTGCGTGGGATTTTGCCTATCCCTTCCTTCCAGATCTGCAGCATTTGAAGCAGTTCTGGTAGTGCGCACCATGATGTATGTAGCTCTTTCCTAGATCTGGAGTAATCTAAATAGAATGGAAGGAACTACTGGATTCCAACGACGGCCGGGGATCCACAGAATCAAAGAAAAGCAAAGTGTTCTCCGTAAAAGCACTAAAGTGTTTGTACCAAAATTGGACACAACACTCTTCAGATGTAATTGAAGAGATTAGAATGAAGAAATTAAATGGAAAAGGAGGCTAATCTAACAATAACACCAATAAAAGCAAGCAGAAATAGAAAGAGACAAGAATTTATAGTGGTTCAGTGTTATAGCCTAAGTCCACTTTAAAGAGTTTACTGTTTATTGATGATTTTCAACTGAGTTACAACAGTACAAATCACTAACACTCCGGTTACAATGGAGTTGCAGCAGAGTAACAGTGTAGAAGCTTCAAAAAGTCCTTTTTCAGTAGCCGTAGGGGTTCTATTTATAGGAGTAGATTTGGAAATATCTACCCCAAAACTCGAAATACCTCTTCTCACACGTGAGTGGGCCCACCAGATCGATCTGGGGTCATTAGGGAATGATCCTGATTGATCCAAGTGCATTTCGTATCGATCAAATTTAGCTCCATTTGAGCTACGATCGATCATGGTGGTTCTTTAGTTGATATGCAAGCTTCTATGAAAATTTCATAGCAATTGGACTTGTAGTTTTTGATTTATGATCGATCCAAGATTGGATTTGCAAGTTGGCTGATGGATGCGTATCGATGGATTTTGTAACGATGACGTGGAGCGAGAATCCTTGGGAGATCCACATTTCATGCTGAGAGGCCGCTTCCTTTGGTTAGACCATGTCTTTCGTATCCATTTGGCATATTGTCCTTCATATCGATGCTTCGTCTTTGCCTTCATATCGATGCTTGGTTTGCGGCTTCGTATTGATGCTTGGCTCCTTGCTTCGTATCGATTGATTGGCTGATCGATACAAAACATGCTGAAGTGGGATCGATACGAAGTGGGTGAGTATGAAATGGATGGATACGAAGTACATGGATGCAAAGGGAATGGATTCGAAGTAGATGGACATGAACTTGACATGTTCTACATGGATCTTGATCGATCCATAACTTGAGCATACGAACTCCGATTGACCTAAAGTTTGGAATTCTGCCTTTCATAGCTTTGCTTATCATACCATGCTAATTATAGCTCAATCCGAGCTCGGATCAAATTTGCCTGTATCCATCGTGGACCTGTAGATAACTGATCTCCGGGGCGGATTACCTTTAGTTTCTAGTCAAGTCCTTAGTGTCACGGCCTTGCCAAAAGGCAGGATAACATTTGCCCCCTAAAGTACGTCCTGTGTGAACATGATGTACTTTGAAAAGTTGCCATCTTCATCCTGAAAAGTTCTATCTGATTCGTTGAGCAGTTGTTGTCTTTTCATCGGGAGACGAACCTTCGATTAATTTCCAGTAATATAAATGTTGAATTGTAGACTGTCAATGATCATGTAGTTCTGTATTGTAACTGAAGGTCAAGTGCTAGCAATTTGTTGTTCACTGTT
This sequence comes from Allium fistulosum, assembly GCA_030737815.1. NCBI lineage: Eukaryota > Viridiplantae > Streptophyta > Magnoliopsida > Asparagales > Amaryllidaceae > Allium > Allium fistulosum. The sequence continues at coordinate 903,383,013 of CM060905.1, forward strand.
CTGGTTGTTACCAAGTAAGCATTCAGTTCCTATCAACTTTGAAAATCAAATGTTAAGTTGGCATACATGCACATATGTTAACCTGACTCATGTTCACATTTGCACGTTCACGGGTCGTTGTCAAGTTTCTTTGTTCTTGTTTGGATCTAGTTTTGTATCGATCCTCTCCTGGATCGATGTGAAATTCGAATTGTCACAACGATTGATAGTCGCCTTGATTCACTCTTTCGTACTGATCCTCTCCTGGATTGATTTTAGATGTTTGAATGTAAGCTTCATATCGATGGCTATCGATATGCAATAGATCGAATACGACATGCTGCGTATCGATTAATACAACACATGGGTTCTTGAATTGATGGATACGAAAGTGGGGTTTCGTACTGATGGAGTTGAACAGTAAAGACATAACCAGGTTGCGATCTTCGTATCGATGGATACAAACTAGTGGTCTTCGGATCAATGTGCAGCACTGGATACGAAGCGCTGAAGTGTTAAACTCTAGATCGATTTGTGTTGATGGATACGAGTGCCAACCTTCGTACCAATGGATGTTGACTGTTTTTCTTGGTTTAGTGATTGGGATACCAAATGTCTTCCCTTGGATACGAAGCCATATAAATAGTTTTGTACTTAGACAAAATTTTCACTTGCTTTCGTTTTTTCTTTTACTTCGTATCGAAACGAAAAGAAAAGAACTGCAGAACTATCGTCTTCTAATCAACCAAAATTTAAATCTTAAATCCAGATTCCTCGAACTAGGTAATCGATTGACAAACACATTTTAAAATGATGAGATTTGAGTTTTATACCACTTCATACAAGGTGATGGTCTACTTCGGCGTTGTCAACGTCGGAATGGGGCTAAGGCTAGGTCGAGGGAGCAGTAATGGCGCCTAGGAGGCTCGGGGAAGAAGGAGAGCAATCGATTGAGTCACTGACTCCAAGTTTTTCCATCGAACTCGTATCGATATGAGACATGGATTGGTCAAAATACTATGACATAGTTTGCAGATGGAGTAATTTGCTGATCGATTAAGGATAAAGCAATTAATATCAATGGAAGAGGCATGGTGATCGATCGGAAACCAAGGTCTATGGATCGATACGAAGAGTATCGATACTTAGAGTGATCGATATGAAGTCAAGGCCTTGAGATCGATATGAAGTGCAGTAAGCGTGGATTGATCGATTCGAAACCTAACTTCTTGGATCGATATGAACATGGACTTTTAGAGGAACGATCCAAGTTGAACCATGATGGATACAAAACATAGCCTTTCACATATTCGAGCACTTACCTCCGACGAGCTTTAGCCTTGCACATTTGGACTTGATTAAAAAACTGCATATATGACCACCCTTCAAAGCTCGTCGATGGAACTATAATTTGACAACCACAACAAATTTTAACATGGATCGTTCTTCAAAGTCAGGATGGCACGGTTGGGACGGTCAGCGGTGACGGTCACTCCGATCGAATCTCGAAGTCTTGTCACTTTACCATCTTTTGAACTTGTAGAAATTTAAAGTATTATATAGCACTTCATACACAACACGATCGTTCACTTTACACCTGAGGGAACACAGGTTTCTTGCCATCTAATAATGGTTTTTACCGAGTTCAATAGCTATGGACCCCGGAAGTTTCGAGCAGCAGGATGTTCAGAGTCCTCCACTTCTTAGGATAGAAATGCCAGACATCGCAGCTGATGTAGTAACTCCTGCCCCGGATGAACTGCTGGGCGCAGTGTTGGTTCTAAATCTGGAGGGCTCGGTTCGTTCAAAGATTTTTGAAGATATGCTGCGCAGAATTTGTCTTAAGCACGGACTATCTCTAGAAGACGTTCTATTACCGGGGGCAGAATATAGAGCGCACAATCCCCTGAAAGGGTTTACTGCTTGTAATAGATTTATGTGTGTAGCTGGAACGTTACCCCCATTCAACCAATTTATTCGGGACGTGCTGTTCTTCTTGAGGATTGCGCCTTCTCAATTGCATCCACACGGATATGCACTTCTCAACGGCTTATATATCATCTTCATGGAGCGTCTTCTCCAATCCCCGACCATCGACGAATACATATACTTATTCAACATCATGAGTCATAGGGATAACCCTTTGTTTACTTTCCTAGAAGCGGTGAGGAACTGCCAAGTCATAGCAGGTGCTTGGAGAAAGTTAAGCTACTTCAAGATAGAATGGTTCTTTGTTAGATGTCTACCAGGACTTACTAGACGGTGGTTAGTCAGACGTAAGTGTTTTAACTTCTTCAACAATTAATTGGGCAATACAAATCAATGCTGAACTCATCACCACATTTCTTTTACAGCTCCCATTCCACGGCCTGAAGGAGCTCATTTCAAGGAGATAGTGAGAATGCTCCAGGTGGTCCCCACGGATCTTAGAGAAATAGACGAAGTCCTTAGTGATGATAACTTGATCGCTGTGGGGCTCATAGAGAGAGGTCAAAGCATTGGGCTATCAGAGGTTCCCAGGGTGGCTTCGGTAAGGCAAGGAGGAAGAAGAGCTCCTAACATGCCCATAGTCGGAGGAGCTCAAAGTGCGCCTGGAGTTACAATTATCAAACTAGGCAATGACGAAAGTGAGGCAGCTAGACATGAACTTGCGGTTGTGCCTCCGCAAGGACTTCGATCATCAGAATCAAAAAGAAAAGACAAGACTCTCGTCCAAAAAGCCAAAAGGCATAAGACCGTTGTAATAACTCAGCTTGTGGCAACCTCTATGGGTCCGGAGACCTCTTCTCCACAAGCAAAAGGTTCATTTAGAGAATTGTCGGATATTCCTATTCCAGATGACATATCATCGTTCCAAGACCTTGGATTAGAGGGGCTCCACTCCCTACCACGAACTGGCGCATGCCTAACTTCTTTAGACATAGGGGAGCCACTCCAACGAGCAAGGCTACCACAATCGATCGGTTGGGGGGTTTGCACATGCATACACACACTTCACGGCACTACACAACTTCTAATCACATGCTTCTTAATTTCTGGAGATAACTAATTCTGCTTCTCTTTTCATTTTTCAGATACGATGGTGAAACGGGGATCTATGCTCAACAATCTTCGCTCTTCACGCCATTCATCTAGTTCACACTCTGAATCATAGCAGTGTGAAAGTGAGAGAGACTATGGTCGTGGATATTACTCCAGCCAAGAACGCGAATGCTATGATAGTGTAATGACCCGCCACTCATTCTACAGAATGACGTATCATTAATAATAAAGAAAGGGGTAGAAAAATAGAAAAGAAGAGAAGAAAGAAAGAAACAACAACAACGATCTCACAGCGGAACGAATAAATTATATTAATAACATAAACTATTACATAGTATACAACACTTATCAGAGTTTACACAACTATACAACACATACTAGACAGTTATAAACATCTGTCTAGATATTACAACTCAAATACAAGACAAGACACTATCACAGATATCAACACAGCGGAATACTATATCTACGAACGTCGAAGCCTCCTGCTCCATTGCTCCTCCAGAATATTCGTCAAAGCTAAACCTGAATCCCTTGGCTACTCGTAAAAATTTGAGTACCCAAGAGTTTATAAAACAGAAATAAACACTTGGGTCAGACATGGGTATGGTGTGAGTAACAGGTTAAACTTGCTTAACTTCAAAACCTTTAGAAAGAAAAGGTATCACGTAAGACTCCCCACAAATAAACATGGGTAAGTTTTTACCTTACGCTAACCAAAACATTTGATAGGAAATCTGATTTTATTATAATAGGGTCTAGGGTTTTCAAGTAAAATATAGAAATAGCTGAAATGCTTACATCTCACATTCCAACATAGTTGGGCACAACTAATACGTACGGCACTTATTGGAGTTTGGATTCCATACAATGGCAGGGCTACTGGGGTACCGCCCGTCACAGTACGTGGCCTAGATCACCGTACCGAGGAGTACGCCCGCTCCCCTGCAACACAAAGCCGGAACCATCCCTTACTGGATAATTCCGAACAAGATAACCCCGTAGTTGGCGCGACCAACCACACACTAAGCCGAATAAAAAGAAAAGGGACCTCTAGACAGGGATCTATCTTGCTCTCAATGGGTGCTACCCACGAAGCCTTGCTGCACCTCCCCTGTTTTAGCCATTTCCGGTTGATGAGGCTTGAGGTTACGATTACCTTTAATCAGAACATATCACTTAGAATGCTCATCGTCCGCCTGACGATGTGCTGAAAGCATTCAATCCATACAAGTTCGTTCCGGGTTCGAACGAAACCGAAGGCATTATCTCGTTACACTCGTTTTGGAATCACCCTCAGAGTTAACGACAATAACCCTTGCACTCTGAATCTTCATCTTCACTTGAGATTCACGACCTATCGTAAATTTGGATCGATGTGGTATTCGGGTCTCCAGACCTGGAATTCCGGTATACGGAAACCCGATCCCGGTCTCATCGAAATCCAAAACGTATCTTTTAAGGGCCAAGTTGTTTTAAGGTTAAAACAATTCAATTCTTATCTATATACACAAAGATAGATAATTCACAATAGATAATCTACATTATCATTTCAATTCAACCAAACATCCATATCATAGATCAGCATATATCTCATCAGAGATATCAATCAATGCAAAGCATCATTCATCCATTCATAAGTAATGATTTATACCATTTTTAATTAATTTAAAATGAATTTAAATTAATTACTTCATTTTATAAATCCTGCTTACTTAACCATTAATTAATTATAATCAATTAATTATTCTCTAATTACCCTTTAATTTCATTCATGTAATTTATCCTTTAATTAATTACTCAAATTAATTATCCTCAACCATTATAGTAATTAACCTTTAATTACTTCATTTAATTAATTAACTATAATTAATTAAATTAATCAACTATAATTAATTACATTAATCCTTAATTAATTACATTAATTAATCACTTCATTTATTAATTATTCCTTAATTAATCAATTCTTAATTACCTCATTAATTATATTAATTAATGATCCTTAATTACATTTTATCATTTATTAATTACATTAAGTAATTAATCTTTAATTAAACCATAATTTATTAATCACTATTGATTAATCACATTCAGTAATTAACTACCCTTAATTACTTCTTAAAATAAATTAATTATTCCTTAATTTATTTCTTAATTAATCCCTTGATTAATTTCCATTAAGTAATTAACTACCCTTAATTACTCCATTAATTACATCAGTAATTATCCATTAATTACTTGCCTAAGTAATTATATTTCATTAAATTACATTAAGTAATTATACTTCACAAATCATTAAGTGATTATCTTAAATTAATTAATCTTAATTAATTAACTTAACTAATCAAATTAATCTCAATTAATTACAATGAGTAATTAATTTCTTGATTACTTCCATTAAGTAATTATATTTAAACAATTTTCACAAATGATTAACCTTAATTAATTAATCTATTTAATTATCAAAATTAAATCACATTACTTATTAAACCCAAGTTAATGATCTACATTAACTATTAACTATTCTTTAATTATTCTTCTTAAATAATTAAACTTTATTTAACCATTATTAATTACAAATTAATTAATTCAAATTACCAATAAATTAATCTTTAATTTACTTAATTAATTAAGTACCTAACAATGACTTCAATTCATCCTTAATTACTTGATTAATTTATTACTAACCATTAATTAATAACCTTAACTTATTCTAATTAATGATCCTTAATTCCAAATTAATTAACCTTTAATTAATTTAATTAAACCTTAATTAATCAATTTTAACCCATAATTACTAAATTTATTAACCCAATCATTAATTAATTAAATTGATTAATTATCCTTTAATTTCCTTAATAACTTATTTTATCCATATTATTAAATCTTAATTATCTTTAAGATAACACTTTATTCTTATTAATGATTAAAATATCATTAATAAAGCATTCAAAACAATTTACCTTTAATTTACTTTTAAATTTCATTTTAAATTTAAGATTTAAAATGAAGACAAATTTAACTTCAACAAAGTTTTAAAACTATTTAAATCCTTTTAAATCACATGTTAAAGAAATATTTACTTAATTAAAGAAATTTAAGACTAAATTCATCTTAAATTCAAATCAATTAAAAATACTCTTTAAATTGTTTAAAACACTTTAAATTTAAAAACTTCTTTTTATTTCAAAAATTGAAATGCATATTAACTTTGATTCCAGATTAATCTTTAGATTTAGAATCCTATTTACAATTTAAAACTTCATTTTTAAAATTCAAACTACTTAACCCTTTTTTAAAATAGTTAAATCAATTCAAATTTTAAATACTTTATCTTATTTAAAAACTGAGATTTTAACTTAAACTCCAGATTTTAAAAACTAGATTTAAAACTTATTTTTAAACTTTACCTTTTCATTTAAACTTAGCTTTTAAATTTTATTTTAAAATTTAAAAACTGGAAAAAAAAAGTCTCTGTTAAAACCTGTTACAGATAATTTACCGAGACACTCCCTCAAAACCACGAGAGTTACTTGGAGTCTCCACCCAAAATTCACGAGTCTCCTTCGAGTCATCTCCCAACCCAAAACTCTGACATGTACACTGCCGTGCACATGCACAACCCAACGCGGCGACTCCGATCATCTTTGATGATCTCTCCTCATCGGCGATCACATTCATATCCAAAATCGATCAACCAAAACACCAATACGAGCTCGAAATCGAATCGAGCATTCAAACGAAACCTGGAACAGAAAGTCTCGAACCACCAAAGCCTGGAATCCAACATCGTTCTCGAGATTCCGATCATCAGATCACCTGAAAATCGAACAGAGCCTTCGCCAACGTCCCCGCTTTCATCTCCCTAAGTCCTGTAGAACTCGATTCAACATAGGAGCCGTGACGATCAAACATACCAAATCTACCCAAACTAGGGCTACAGACTTCAATCCTCCACCGCAACCATCACAATGATCTGAACTTCTTTCTGCTAATTTTCCCTAACTCCCCAATCATTCTTGCCTCACTACAGAAATTTACAACATTCCAGATCCTCGAGATCACCCGATCTACCCAACAGTACAAAAACAGTGCAAACCAGAAATGCACTTACATTTCTAATCTAAAAATTGTTATTTTGGTTTTTAAAAACATGATTTAGTTTAAGGATTTGATTCATAACCTTAGATCCTTGAATTACTTAATTTAAATTTTGACTTAGCTGAAGTATTCCAATACTTATGGTTGCCAGAGCCAAATAACATTATTTTGACTTAATTAAAAATTCTAAACTAAAGTTTGAAATGAAACAAACAACTTTTGTTTTAATCTTAAATCCTAATGAAGATTGAATCAAGTGATAATGTAATATTTGCCAAATTCTTAATTATAAAAGAAAACAAGAACAGATAAGAGCAGATATACATCAAACACAGATATATGCATTCATATACACACATAAGATTCACCAATATATAGACATGCAAAGCATACTTATTTCAGAAATCAACATGCAGATAAATCATCAATACTTTTGTTTTTAAAAATGATTGTTACTCACAGATTTGAGGAAGAACAGAGCCTCTGGTTTAAAAGCTTTGTTGATTTCTTTGAAAACAGCCTTGAAAATTTTAGTTGCATCTTTGTTTTGATTTTAAAACTTGCATGCTTTTGCTCTAGTTTAAACTTTATACTTGATTTGAAGATGCAAGCTACAGATATGCTTGAACAGAAACTACTCGATTCCAGGCTTTTGATTTTGGTCTTGGAAAATGATTTACAGGTTCTGATTTGAATTTTGTTTTTGAAAATAAGTTTACAGGTTGAAGAATTTGATCTGGTTTTGAGGAGTTGATTTCAGATTGAAGAAAATGCACTGGCTTTTGATTTACTTCAGATTTGAGGAGGATTACTGATTTGGTTTTGAGAGGAGTGTTTTGATTATAAATTGTTTTTGAGAAGTTTGTTTTAAGGAGGGTTTGATTTGTACAGGCTGAACACCATTTTCTCAAGATTTGAAAAGAGAAAAATGGGAAAAGAATGAAGATGAAGTAACATATGTATAAATGCTGAAATAATTTAAATAAAAATAAAAGAAAAATTAAATTAAAGGTGACACTTGTCATATACATTAGCTATCTAATTTACACATGTTTTATCAAGCCTTAATATGGTGACATTTGTCTTTTAAGTATTTAATACATATTTTTATTTATTTTTAAATGTAAATAATAGTTTTTATACTTTATTTAAATGTATATATTTGAATTTCTTTTAAAGAAAATGTTATAACAAAATATATATAAATGAAAACTTATCCAAATATTTTAAAATTGTTTATTCTTTTGAATTTCAACATTTAATTTCAAATTCAAATTAAATTTAAAAATCCAATTTTAAAATCAAGTTATATATATGCATATATAACTACCATTTAAAATAACAATTCTATTTTATCAAAGTCTATTTATATTTATAAAAACAAAGTATTATAATTATTATTTGAAAATATCAAATTTGACAATTTTAAATAATTTATAAAAGAGATTATAAATTACTTCTATTATTCAATGAATTAATACCATATGTAAATTGTATTTAAACTTCTATTTTTAATACATACAAATCTAGTAATATTTAAACAGAAATAAACAAACCTTTTATTTAAATTTGAACTTAAGCTAAATTCTATTTTTAAACAATTAAACATTTATATTATGTATTTTGAAACTATATAGTTATTTATTAAATATCTTTGGAAAGCTTAATATTAATTTAAATCATAATTTCCAAATTACCAAATATATATATATGAAATTTGAAAACATAATTTCATTTGTTAAATTCAAACCAACTCATCTATTTACAATATATACAATTATACATATATATTATAAATAGAAAATATTTTATTAAACTTTTAAAAGATAAATCACTAATTAAATATTTTATTTAATTAGATTATTAAATTAATTCAAATTTTTATTAACAAATTATCAAATCAATTTAATTTCCAATGCAGATTATTAAATTGATACTGTCCAAATTCCCGGGATATCACATTCCTCCCCCCTTAAAATAATTTCGTCCCCGAAATTTAAACAAAGGTAATTTAATAATCTATTCAATATTTAACAAGCATATATTATCAACCATATGCTAACAACCATAGCAAACAATCATCCAATCAAACAATTCTAATTATCCAGACAAAATTCTGGATAAAATTTCCTCGAGTTTCCCCAAGTATATATATATATACCGGGACACTCGTTCTACAAACAATCTAAATTACGAAGCTACAGAGCTTCTACTCATCTAGATCTACAAAACTAAACAAGATATCAGACTACAGACGAGTCTGACTCAACTACCAAATCCTCCAGAACTGCTGGTTTCAAAACCAAGAACACCAACTCTACTCCTCAAACATCAGAAGACTGAACTAACTTCTCCTATCCAGAGATGCATTCCCAAACTGCTTCTGCTGCACAACTCTGATCTGAAGTAGATAAGAATACTGATGAAGAACACAACCCAGACTGGATAACCCATCCCAGAAATAAGGTCCAACAGATCCATAAAGAAAACTCAGATACTCCATCAAAACCTGAGCTGCTTCACCAAACTCTATCTCTAGGAATCATCCTTCAACTTGGCTGATCCACCGGTATCACTTCTGGAATTCTAGTCGATAAGAAAACTCAATCTCCAGATGCGGACCAACTTCTGACTCCTCTGAAGACATCCAGAAAAACTCTGACAACACAAGAGAACACTCAGACAATCGCAAGTCACTTTTGTGATCAACTCATCCTAATTCCAAACAGACTGTTCTCTCTTTACCAATCAGAACAGCTTACACTTATTTATCCAATTTATCGAAGAAATGGATCCACTCTGCTGCTTCTGATCTTCATCTTCAGAAAAAAAAACTGCTCAGCCAGAAAAACTTCCTACCAATGCACAGAACACTCCGAGCTGCACTGCTGACACTGATGCCAAGGACTTCCTATTCCAAAGATCTTCGAGAAATTCGAACTCCAAACCAAACAGAAACACCATGCTGAACTCAGCCACAACACCGAAGCAGACACACTTCCTTAAACTTGTTCCAAAGAAAACATCTTCGGGAACATCCATATTCACTGCATCTCATCACACAGCTACTTCTTCCAGAAGATACCAAGATACTATCACTCGCTTCTGCCTCACTGACAGATCCAACTCTACTCATCCAACTTCAAAGATAAACTCCGAACCATAACAGGTTTCCTTCAGAGATTGTGAAATCCTTACACAACTGTAAAGTTCACTCGAGACGGTATTAGGTTTACAGTCTCGACAAATACACTTCCAACCTCAACACTCAGACTCCTAATCCTAGATGATAAATTATTATCATCTCAACCAATCATTACAAATACCATATACATTTAAAATGATACTTTTTATATAGAAATTATTTCTGGGTAAAATTATTTCATTTACCTCTTTAAAACAATATTGTGTCCGTTGGCCTGGTTCAAGTGTTTAGAGATCCCTATCAATAACGTTAGCTACTCGTATTGACCAGAATCCATATACCACTCAACCGATCAATTAACACAATATAAAACCATTTTATATAACTAACAAATACGCGCTCTCGAATATATATATACACACTCAGACTCAAACAGGTTGCTGCAGATCCTGTCTCTAATGAACAATCCTTCCGAACCTAGGTATTTACTCAACCTAGTGTTCTGATATTCACTTAACCAAAAGCTTAGGCATTCGCTCAACCTATGCTCTGATACCACTGTAATGACCCGCCACTCATTCTACAGAATGACGTATCATTAATAAGAAAGAAAGGGGTAGAAAAATAGAAAAGAAGAGAAGAAAGAAAGAAACAACAACAACGATCTCACAGCGGAACGAATAAATTATATTAATAACATAAACTATTACATAGTATACAACACTTATCAGAGTTTACACAACTATACAACACATACTAGACAGTTATAAACATCTGTCTAGATATTACAACTCAAATACAAGACAAGACACTATCACAGATATCAACACAGCGGAATACTATATCTACGAACGTCGAAGCCTCCTGCTCCATTGCTCCTCCAGAATATTCGTCAAAGCTAAACCTGAATCCCTTGGCTACTCGTAAAAATTTGAGTACCCAAGAGTTTATAAAACAGAAATAAACACTTGGGTCAGACATGGGTCTGGTGTGAGTAACAGGTTAAACTTGCTTAACTTCAAAACCTTTAGAAAGAAAAGGTATCACGTAAGACTCCCCACAAATAAACATGGGTAAGTTTTTACCTTACGCTAACCAAAACATTTGATAGGAAATCTGATTTTATTATAATAGGGTCTAGGGTTTTCAAGTAAAATATAGAAATAGCTGAAATGCTTACATCTCACATTCCAACATAGTTGGGCACAACTAATACGTACGGCACTTATTGGAGTTTGGATTCCATACAATGGCAGGGCTACTGGGGTACCGCCCGTCACAGTACGTGGCCTAGATCACCGTACCGAGGAGTACGCCCGCTCTCCTGCAACACAAAGCCGGAACCATCCCTTACTGGATAATTCCGAACAAGATAACCCCGTAGTTGGCGCGACCAACCACACACTAAGCCGAATAAAAAGAAAAGGGACCTCTAGACAGGGATCTATCTTGCTCTCAGTGGGTGCTACCCACGAAGCCTTGCTGCACCTCCCCTGTTTTAGCCATTTCCGGTTGATGAGGCTTGAGGTTACGATTACCTTTAATCAGAACATATCACTTAGAATGCTCATCGTCCGCCTGACGATGTGCTGAAAGCATTCAATCCATACAAGTTCGTTCCGGGTTCGAACGAAACCGAAGGCATTATCTCGTTACACTCGTTTTGGAATCACCCTCAGAGTTAACGACAATAACCCTTGCACTCTGAATCTTCATCTTCACTTGAGATTCACGACCTATCGTAAATTTGGATCGATGTGGTATTCGGGTCTCCAGACCTGGAATTCCGGTATACGGAAACCCGATCCCGGTCTCATCGAAATCCAAAACGTATCTTTTAAGGGCCAAGTTGTTTTAAGGTTAAAACAATTCAATTCTTATCTATATACACAAAGATAGATAATTCACAATAGATAATCTACATTATCATTTCAATTCAACCAAACATCCATATCATAGATCAGCATATATCTCATCAGAGATATCAATCAATGCAAAGCATCATTCATCCATTCATAAGTAATGATTTATACCATTTTTAATTAATTTAAAATGAATTTAAATTAATTACTTCATTTTATAAATCCTGCTTACTTAACCATTAATTAATTATAATCAATTAATTATTCTCTAATTACCCTTTAATTTCATTCATGTAATTTATCCTTTAATTAATTACTCAAATTAATTATCCTCAACCATTATAGTAATTAACCTTTAATTACTTCATTTAATTAATTAACTATAATTAATTAAATTAATCAACTATAATTAATTACATTAATCCTTAATTAATTACATTAATTAATCACTTCATTTATTAATTATTCCTTAATTAATCAATTCTTAATTACCTCATTAATTATATTAATTAATGATCCTTAATTACATTTTATCATTTATTAATTACATTAAGTAATTAATCTTTAATTAAACCATAATTTATTAATCACTATTGATTAATCACATTCAGTAATTAACTACCCTTAATTACTTCTTAAAATAAATTAATTATTCCTTAATTTATTTCTTAATTAATCCCTTGATTAATTTCCATTAAGTAATTAACTACCCTTAATTACTCCATTAATTACATCAGTAATTATCCATTAATTACTTGCCTAAGTAATTATATTTCATTAAATTACATTAAGTAATTATACTTCACAAATCATTAAGTGATTATCTTAAATTAATTAATCTTAATTAATTAACTTAACTAATCAAATTAATCTCAATTAATTACAATGAGTAATTAATTTCTTGATTACTTCCATTAAGTAATTATATTTAAACAATTTTCACAAATGATTAACCTTAATTAATTAATCTATTTAATTATCAAAATTAAATCACATTACTTATTAAACCCAAGTTAATGATCTACATTAACTATTAACTATTCTTTAATTATTCTTCTTAAATAATTAAACTTTATTTAACCATTATTAATTACAAATTAATTAATTCAAATTACCAATAAATTAATCTTTAATTTACTTAATTAATTAAGTACCTAACAATGACTTCAATTCATCCTTAATTACTTGATTAATTTATTACTAACCATTAATTAATAACCTTAACTTATTCTAATTAATGATCCTTAATTCCAAATTAATTAACCTTTAATTAATTTAATTAAACCTTAATTAATCAATTTTAACCCATAATTACTAAATTTATTAACCCAATCATTAATTAATTAAATTGATTAATTATCCTTTAATTTCCTTAATAACTTATTTTATCCATATTATTAAATCTTAATTATCTTTAAGATAACACTTTATTCTTATTAATGATTAAAATATCATTAATAAAGCATTCAAAACAATTTACCTTTAATTTACTTTTAAATTTCATTTTAAATTTAAGATTTAAAATGAAGACAAATTTAACTTCAATAAAGTTTTAAAACTATTTAAATCCTTTTAAATCACATGTTAAAGAAATATTTACTTAATTAAAGAAATTTAAGACTAAATTCATCTTAAATTCAAATCAATTAAAAATACTCTTTAAATTGTTTAAAACACTTTAAATTTAAAAACTTCTTTTTATTTCAAAAATTGAAATGCATATTAACTTTGATTCCAGATTAATCTTTAGATTTAGAATCATATTTACAATTTAAAACTTCATTTTTAAAATTCAAACTACTTAACCCTTTTTTAAAATAGTTAAATCAATTCAAATTTTAAATACTTTATCTTATTTAAAAACTGAGATTTTAACTTAAACTCCAGATTTTAAAAACTAGATTTAAAACTTATTTTTAAACTTTACCTTTTCATTTAAACTTAGCTTTTAAATTTTATTTTAAAATTTAAAAACTGGAAAAAAAAAGTCTCTGTTAAAACCTGTTACAGATAATTTACCGAGACACTCCCTCAAAACCACGAGAGTTACTTGGAGTCTCCACCCAAAATTCACGAGTCTCCTTCGAGTCATCTCCCAACCCAAAACTCTGACATGTACACTGCCGTGCACATGCACAACCCAACGCGGCGACTCCGATCATCTTTGATGATCTCTCCTCATCGGCGATCACATTCATATCCAAAATCGATCAACCAAAACACCAATACGAGCTCGAAATCGAATCGAGCATTCAAACGAAACCTGGAACAGAAAGTCTCGAACCACCAAAGCCTGGAATCCAACATCGTTCTCGAGATTCCGATCATCAGATCACCTGAAAATCGAACAGAGCCTTCGCCAACGTCCCCGCTTTCATCTCCCTAAGTCCTGTAGAACTCGATTCAACATAGGAGCCGTGACGATCAAACATACCAAATCTACCCAAACTAGGGCTACAGACTTCAATCCTCCACCGCAACCATCACAATGATCTGAACTTCTTTCTGCTAATTTTCCCTAACTCCCCAATCATTCTTGCCTCACCACAGAAATTTACAACATTCCAGATCCTCGAGATCACCCGATCTACCCAACAGTACAAAAACAGTGCAAACCAGAAATGCACTTACATTTCTAATCTAAAAATTGTTATTTTGGTTTTTAAAAACATGATTTAGTTTAAGGATTTGATTCATAACCTTAGATCCTTGAATTACTTAATTTAAATTTTGACTTAGCTGAAGTATTCCAATACTTATGGTTGCCAGAGCCAAATAACATTATTTTGACTTAATTAAAAATTCTAAACTAAAGTTTGAAATGAAACAAACAACTTTTGTTTTAATCTTAAATCCTAATGAAGATTGAATCAAGTGATAATGTAATATTTGCCAAATTCTTAATTATAAAAGAAAACAAGAACAGATAAGAGCAGATATACATCAAACACAGATATATGCATTCATATACACACATAAGATTCACCAATATATAGACATGCAAAGCATACTTATTTCAGAAATCAACATGCAGATAAATCATCAATACTTTTGTTTTTAAAAATGATTGTTACTCACAGATTTAAGGAAGAACAGAGCCTCTGGTTTAAAAGCTTTGTTGATTTCTTTGAAAACAGCCTTGAAAATTTTAGTTGCATCTTTGTTTTGATTTTAAAACTTGCATGCTTTTGCTCTAGTTTAAACTTTATACTTGATTTGAAGATGCAAGCTACAGATATGCTTGAACAGAAACTACTCGATTCCAGGCTTTTGATTTTGGTCTTGGAAAATGATTTACAGGTTCTGATTTGAATTTTGTTTTTGAAAATAAGTTTACAGGTTGAAGAATTTGATCTGGTTTTGAGGAGTTGATTTCAGATTGAAGAAAATGCACTGGCTTTTGATTTACTTCAGATTTGAGGAGGATTACTGATTTGGTTTTGAGAGGAGTGTTTTGATTATAAATTGTTTTTGAGAAGTTTGTTTTAAGGAGGGTTTGATTTGTACAGGCTGAACACCATTTTCTCAAGATTTGAAAAGAGAAAAATGGGAAAAGAATGAAGATGAAGTAACATATGTATAAATGCTGAAATAATTTAAATAAAAATAAAAGAAAAATTAAATTAAAGGTGACACTTGTCATATACATTAGCTATCTAATTTACACATGTTTTATCAAGCCTTAATATGGTGACATTTGTCTTTTAAGTATTTAATACATATTTTTATTTATTTTTAAATGTAAATAATAGTTTTTATACTTTATTTAAATGTATATATTTGAATTTCTTTTAAAGAAAATGTTATAACAAAATATATATAAATGAAAACTTATCCAAATATTTTAAAATTGTTTATTCTTTTGAATTTCAACATTTAATTTCAAATTCAAATTAAATTTAAAAATCCAATTTTAAAATCAAGTTATATATATGCATATATAACTACCATTTAAAATAACAATTCTATTTTATCAAAGTCTATTTATATTTATAAAAATAAAGTATTATAATTATTATTTGAAAATATCAAATTTGACAATTTTAAATAATTTATAAAAGAGATTATAAATTACTTCTATTATTCAATGAATTAATACCATATGTAAATTGTATTTAAACTTCTATTTTTAATACATACAAATCTAGTAATATTTAAACAGAAATAAACAAACCTTTTATTTAAATTTGAACTTAAGCTAAATTCTATTTTTAAACAATTAAACATTTATATTATGTATTTTGAAACTATATAGTTATTTATTAAATATCTTTGGAAAACTTAATATTAATTTAAATCATAATTTCCAAATTACCAAATATATATATATGAAATTTGAAAACATAATTTCATTTGTTAAATTCAAACCAACTCATCTATTTACAATATATACAATTATACATATATATTATAAATAGAAAATATTTTATTAAACTTTTAAAAGATAAATCACTAATTAAATATTTTATTTAATTAGATTATTAAATTAATTCAAATTTTTATTAACAAATTATCAAATCAATTTAATTTCCAATGCAGATTATTAAATTGATACTGTCCAAATTCCCGGGATATCACAGATAGGGAGAAGGAAAAGTCATATCAAAGTAGGCGCCCTCTTGGTCGCGATCTCCACCATCTAAAAGACCCTCAAAACCATCCGGCTCTGGCAGGCAATCTTTTGAAACTACACACCAAATTGTGCCACCTCACACTTCGAAATTCGGTGACCAACGCCGTAGAACTGAAACGGAAGCTCCCATCGTCACCGAACAAACTACTATAGAGCCCATATGGTATAGAGCCATCCGAATTGCCAAGTTAAAGAAAGACTTCCCGGATATTTGTTTCGATGGCTTCCACTTCCCTCCAAACTTGAAAAGAATCCCCAACGACATAGAAAAACCGGTACAAGATTACATGTATGACGTTTACAGCCTGTACCGGGAGTGGGTTAAGACGGCTGAAAGGGTTTCGGCAGTATCTCTAGAGCGGGCGAAAATGATCGAGAAATTGGAGAGCGACCTTTCTCAAAAAGGTAGGATAATAATGGCGCTTACTAACGAGCTTGAGTCTTAAAGGAAAACGGGAGAAAGAGGCTGACCAAAGAGCCGAAGAGGCTAGGCAGTCCATGGAAAATATGAGGAAGATGCACATGGACCTGGTGCAAGAGATGGGTCACCGTAACACTGTGATCACTCGGGAAAGAGATGAGGCGCAGGAAGAAGTCGAGGAGCTAAAGGAAAAGTTAGCCAAGGCCATTAAGGAAAAGGATGAGGCCAATAAAGTCGCTCAGGAGGCATGTGAACAGACAGTGTGACTTAAGGAGGAGAGGGATGCAGCGAATTTAAAGGCTCAGGAAGCCGATGGAAGGATTGAGAGAAAAATTAAAGCGGTTGAGGCTAGGATGGAGAGTGAATTTGAAGATCTCCTAGTCACATACAACACTAATGTCTTAAGAAACCACAACTTAAATTGGCTAGGTGAAGATTATCCTTTCCAACCATACAAGACCTGTAATTGCTTAGTAGAGGACGAAAAGGTGATCCATAATGCTGCAACTATCGATGAGTTCGAACTTAAAGCTCAAGTGCTAGTCGGAGATGAGCCTAAAGTCCTCCATGATACAATCATTTCTCTTGAGAAAGAAAAATTAGCCGCCAAGTATCCGGAAGCTAGGGAAGGATCCGGAATCGAACATCACGAAGTAGGCTCCGAAATGCCTATAGATTCCCAATCTGAGCTTGCTTCTTTTATTTTTCCCCCAGTTGTTTGGAATATTACCCTAATAGGCCGCATCTCTCCCCAATAACCAAGTGCGGCTCGGAAGGCACGTCAGCACAACACGGGAGCAAACCTGAGGAAGGTATTCTGGACACTTCTCCTATTCCTCAAAATGCAGGAGCACCATCAGATGATATTACTAATATATTCTCTTATCTTCATTCAGTCTTAGATTCTACACTAACTGATCCTCCTGCTACTCAAGCAACTCATCATGAGCATGAGGCACTTACAACAGAAGCTACAACTGCGACAGTCACCACTTCGACTGGGGAGACACACGACGATAGTTATGTGATTGACGACCAATTAATGGAAGCGCTCCTCGGCCATCAAAGCGATCCGAGTATCGAAGTGCCATTCAATGTTGATGAAGATGTAGTCATAACGGGCTCCTCGGGTTCGACCAGCAGCATTCCAATGAGCATACGGGCGGACCAGGCAGAGCAAATAATGGAGGAAATCAAAGCTGAGATCGAGCAAGTCGAGCAGACTCATAGAGCTGGCGAGGGCATAGCAGGTCCCAGTCCGGTCCTGATACTTGTCGTTTCTCCAGGTGGCACTATCGTTGAGACTAGCGCGCCTCCTACTTCTAACATCGAGAGTGCCACCATTCCTCCATTCCCACGCATAGAGGATATTTCGGTCTCTGTGAGTTCTCAAGAGGAGATTGCTTCAATTCCCCCAGTAGGAGACAAGCCAATTGGAGCAGGCCGGGGAGGTAAAGGTTCAAAGAGGGAAAGGGTTCTGAGCGGCGGCTCGAGCGGGTCTACGTCGAAGAAAATCAAGAAGGATAGAAAACCAAAGGCGTAGACTTGACTTTTGCTTCTTGTCTTTTTGGTAGACAACTAGAATAAGCTTTTTCTTCTGCTTTTGTAGGCCATGTATAGATGCGGGTTTGGCCCCTGCTTATAGGAATTATTTGAATAGATTTTGTACTTACTTTTTCAAAGAATAGTGGAAATAAAATTTCTTTTTGTTTTTCAGCGCAACTCCGTGTTTGTTTGTTTTAGTATTTCAGCACTCGTGTTTCCATTCAATGTACTTGTGAGGCTTTAGTTTCTGAGTCGAACTTGAGTCCGGTCATTAAGTCTTGAAGTCGTGGCTTCGGGTCATAATCAAACGTCGAGTCAAATCCCAACGTTGTGCTGTCTCGGTTAGCGGCTAGTACTTGAGTTATGCCCCCAGTCCTGGGGAGAACTGAAGTGGTCAGTCGGCAGTTGGTTTTTGCCTTTACTAACTTTAATTAACTCGGTCTGGAACAAAGTTAGAGTGAGATGAGTTTGAGTGGTCCGATCACACTCGCTCATTTGTTGGTATTTAAATCCACACTCTGGGGATTGAACTTGTATACCAGCGGTTGGTCACGCCTGCATAATGCTTGGAATTATATCTGCACTCCGAGGACTTAAGTTAATTTATGGGCGGTCGGTCACACCCGTTCAAGTGTTTATACTCCAGCCCGCACTCTCGGGACCAGAGTTGGTTGATGGGTGGTCAATCACACCCATTCGGTGTTTATACTCCGGTCCGTGCTATCGGGACCAGAGTTAGTTGATGGGTGGTCAGTCACACCTATTTATGTTTATACTCCAGTTCACTCTCCGGGAATCTGGAGTTGGTCGACAGACGGTCAATCATATCTGTTTAAGTATTAGGATCTCGTTCGCACTCCAGGAACAAGGAGTTGATCAAGGTTGCGGATGGTCGGATCACATCCACCTTAATTTGGTAAGCGAAGTCCTAGATGGACATATCTATCCTCTTTAGGCTTGGAAAAGTAGAGGCAAGGACGTAGATGGATGGATCCATCCTCCTCGAGCCTAGATTTTGGAGTTTGTACTTTAGCTCGCACTCTTGGAGCTGGAGTTCATTAGAGGATCGTCGTGTTTCGATCTTTCTTTGCTTTATCGTTGCTTGCCCCCGAGCTCGGGGTTTCATTTAGCGAGTGACCGGTCGGATCATGATCACTCCCTATTTGAATGAGTCCCACCGTATGATGGGACTTAGCTCTTTATACATCGTGACAGTTGCACAACGCATTTCAAGAAATTACCACTCTGGCTTGTTGAGTCGACATTTTATTGCTGAAATAAGAAAGTACAAAAAAATTAGTTGCCTTATTACAAGTTCAAATTCAAAAAATGCATAAACAAATTTCATAGGAAAAGCAGACAAAATGAATAAAAGCCAGTTATGTGTAATAGCGACGGAGACTCTTGATGTTCTATGCTCTCGGTAAAGTGAGACCGTCAATAGTTGATAGTTTGAATGTGACGTCTCTAAGTCTCCGCTCGATGACATACGGTCCTTCCCACGTCGGTTTCATGTGTGAAGGGACTAGATAAATTCTCTTAAGTACGAGCTCGCCAACTTCGAAGGTTCTGGGTTGGACCTTAGCGTTGTATAATCGGGCGACTCGATTGCAGTGTGCGGCTGCCCTCAAATCAGCCTCTTCACGCTTCTCGTCCAACAAATCCAGAGATTCTGCAAGTAGGATGGCATTCGTCTTTGGATCGTAATAGGTCACGTGGTGGGAAGGTACTTCTAGTTCAACTGGAATAACAGGTTCGGAGCCATAGGAAAGTACAAACGGAGTATGGCCGGTTGTGGACTTGTGGTTAGTTCGATATGCCCATAGGGCAATAGGAAGCTCATCGACCCACTTACCTCCAGCTTTTTCCAGCCGTTTCTCTAGAATGGACTTGATAACTTTGTTAACATCTTCGACTTGCCCATTCACTTGAGGGTGAGCTACTGTTGGGAACTTCTTCTAAATGTGGTAGCGGTGACAAAAATCTTTGACCTCGACACTATCGAATAGGGTCTCGTTATCGGTTACAATGGTGTGTGGGAGACCAAAGCAACAGATGATGTTGTGCACAACAAAGTTGATTACTTTCTTCATCGTGATAGTGGCAAGGGGCTCAGCTTCTGCCCATTTAGTAAAGTAGTCAACTTCAACGATGGCGTACTTCGTATCACCCTTGGCTAAAGGTAGAGACCCTATTATACCAATACCCCATGTAGGGAATGGCCATGGACTGACCATCTGAGTAATTTTTGTAGGCGAGGCTCTTTGAATTCTGGCATGTTTCTGGTACCTATCACATTTCTTGGCATAATCTGATGTGTCTTGGTTCATTGTCGGCCAGTGATATTCATATCTGAGTATCTTTTTTGCAAGGGCTTGCCCCTTAAATTGATCGCTACACTCTCCCTCATGCACATCATGCAACACACGTTTGATCTCGTCGTTGGCGATACACCGGAGTAAAGGAAAAAAATATCCCCTCCTATACAGGACTCCATTCCGGATAATAAATCGCAAAGCTTTTCAGGGAACCTGCCTTTTCTCACTTCTGCGCTCGGGTAAAGCTCCATGCTCAAGATAGTTTCTGAATGGAGTCATCCACAACTCCTTCTCGGGCATTGCTTCGTACACTCAGTCTGTCTCTATTTGATCGATACTCGGAGCGATAAGTGTCTCGATGGGGACGAGTCTCATTTGCTGTGCTTCACCAGTGCTAGCCAGTTTTGCTAAAGAATCGGCTTTCTGATTTTGCTCTCGGGGTATAAAGTGGATAGCATAATAGTTGAATTGATTCAACACTTCTTGAACCTGAGTAAGGCAGGTAGCCAATATTTGGTCTCTTGCTTGATACTCTCCTCGAACCTGGCATACGACCAATTGTGAATCATAGTAAATCTCCACAGCAATGATTCCCAAGTCTCTAGCGAGCTTCAGCCCAGCAAGCAAAGCTTCATACTCAGCTTTGTTGTTAGTTGCGCGGAAGTCAAACTTCAAAGCATTGCATATGGATCGACCTTTTGGGGTTTCGAGTACCACTCCAGCACCTGAGCAGCGGGTTTTTGATGCACCGTCAGTGTATAGCTTCCATGTGCACTTGGGAGATTCACTGGCTTCGGGTAAGTTCTCCGGTATGGTGAATTCAGCTATGAAGTCCGCTAGAACATGTCCTTGAATAGCTCGCCTTGGCGTATAAGTGATGTCAAACAGACTCAACTCGATATTCCACTTAAGCAATCTACCAGATGTCTCAAGTCGTGCCAAGATCTATTGTAACGGCTAGTCGGAGTAAACAATGATCGGATGAGCTTGAAAATATGGATGGAGCTTCCTCGAGGCTATAACAAGGCAATAAGCCAGCTTCTCTAACTTTAGGTAGTTCTTTTCTGCCCCTGTTAATCTTTTGCTGATGTAATAGACTGGCAGTTGGATCCGATCCTCTTCTCGAATTAACGCAGCGCTGATTGCATTTGCTGAAACCGCCAGATAGACATATACTCTTTCGCGATCAACCAGCTTCGACAAAATAGGAGGTGTTGCTAGATGTTGAACTAGTGCTTGGAATGCGCCTTCACACTCCTCTATCCATTCAAAATTTCGCTTTCCTTTTCTAATCAGATCGAAGAAGGGAATGCACTTGTCTGTGGATCTGGAAATAAATCTGCTTAAGGCTGCCACCTTCCCGTTGAGGCTTTGAACCTGTTTTATGGTTCTGGGAGTTTCAAGCTTTTGAATCGCACAGATTTTTTCAGGATTGGCTTCAATATCTCTAGCGTTGATGATGAATCCAAGGAACTTTCCTGATGCAACTCCGAAATGGCACTTCAATGGGTTGAGCTTCATTTTGTAATGTCGGAGTATGTTAAACATTATTTCCAAATCATTGATGTGGTTGATAGACAGTCGCGACTTCATGAGCATATCGTCCATGCACACCTCCAGGTCTTTCTGATCTGGTTAGTGAACATTCTATTCACAAGCCTCTGCTAAGTTGCTCTAGCGTTTTTAAGTCCAAACGGCATCACCTTGTAGCAATAAAGTCCCAGATCAGTGACGAAGCTAGTATGTTCCTGGTCAGGCAAATGCATAAGGATTTGATTGTAGCCGGAGTAAGCATCAATGAAAGATAAGAGCTCGTGTCCGGCTGTTGAATCCACTAGTTGATCGATTCTGGAAAGAGGAAAACTGTCTTTAGGGCAGGCTTTAGTCAAATCTGAGTAGTCCACACATGTCCGCCATTTTCCATTCAACTTTCTGACAAGCACTGCATTCGATACCCACTTCGGGTATAGAGCATCACGAATAAACCCATTTGAATTGACTTTATCTACTTCTTCCTTCAAGGTGGCAGATCTCTCTAGATCCATACCACGCCTTTCTTGTTTAGTCGGGACGTGCTGTGGGTCAATATTTTATGCAAGGCTCACAATGTCCGACGAGATCCCACACATGTCTAAATGAGTCCAGGCAAACACATCAAGGTTTGCCCAGAAAAAATCAACCAATTACTGTCTCATCTGGGGGCTGAGTTGAGATCCGTCCTTTAACATTTTGGAATCGCTGTCGTCGTGAATCAGAACATCGATCGTCAACTCCACCGGGGAAGCCTGGCAGTCTTTGGCTTCCTCCTCATCATTATTGTCTCTGGGATCGAGGTCTATAAGGAACTAGTTGTGGTGCCCGAGCCTAGGCCTAGGCGTTAGTTGTCAATTTTCTAAAAAACAGATGTAGAGAGATTCCTCTATGCCTTTTTCATTCTCCTTCTACTGCACATCCCACAGCTCTACAATATAACAGGCGCGTCCAGCCGCCTGATCACCATGTACTACTCCGACCCTATTATCAATGGGGAACTTTAGAGTTAAACACCATGAGGCAATTGCTGCCCTGAATTTCACAAGAGCCGGTCGGCCCAAAAAAGCATTATAAGTGGAATGTATATTCAACACAACAAACTTCAACATCCGGACTCTACAGCGATCTCCAATACCCAACTCAACGGGTAACTCTACCATCCCAGCTGGAATGGTTGCGCTTCCATTAAAACCATGAATTCGTGGCTGACAAGGTTTTAGATCTTTTGCCTCCATCCTCATTTGGTCATAAGTGCGCTTGAAAAGAATGTTTACAGAGCTTCCACAATCAACCAAGATATTCTTCATCCAAGCAGGACCTATTTTGGCTGAGATGACCAACGAATCAATAGTGGGGGCCTCGACTCTGTCAGCATCACAGTTCCTGAAAATGATGTCGTCTATCATCGTCCTATGTTGTTTTGCCAAGGCCATGTCATCAACATTACTACAGCATTCAAAGTCCACATGCCTAATCGAACTGGCATATGACTCCATTTCCTTCCAGCTCCGATCAGCCGGATGAGGACCACCACTCACGATATTTATTACCAACCACCCGCCAGTACATGCGGTTATTTAGGTCTAGCTTGGCCTTGACCTTGATTTGGGTTAGATTGGCGCGCACCTCCATCCTGTGGAGCCCGAATAAACTTTTCTAGCTTTCTTTCTCTAATCAACCTCTCGATGATATCTTGCAAATGACGGCACTCATTAGTGTTATGGCCGTAACAATCATGGAATCTACAGAACTTCCTGATCTGAATTTGTTTCTCAGACGATGGTTTCAGAGCTGGCTTCTTATATTGTCTGGTATTACAAGTCTGAAGGTAAACATTTTCCAGCGATGTGTTTAGGGGAGTATAACGGTCGAACATAGGAGCTCCGAGTCTCGGTCTGCGATGTGGGTCTCTCTTCTTTCCCTGACCTCCATTGCCCTTCTGTTGACCTTGCTTGTTCTGTATGTTCAATTGTACTTTACCGGAATTCTCACCGGTCCATTTCACAGCAATATTACTCTAAATACCTTCACCATTGGGCCCCGCTACATCCTACTTTCTAGATCGTCTAGCATCTTCTTTCCTCGGAAACTGGGCTGCCTTAGCATAGAAACGATCCAACAAAGTTGGGGGTTTTCCAGCCAACCAATCGCCAAACTTGGAATCTGAACCGATCCCTTTAGTTAATTCCATTAGAATAGAATTATCATTGGGGTTGCTGACCTCAGCACAAGTAGCATGGAACCTTTCCAGATAATGTTTAAGGGTCTCTCCTATAGCTTGAGTTACACTAGACAAGGTGTTGACATCCTTTGGTCTAGTAGCATGCATATGGAACTACTCGACAAACTTAGTAGCCAATTGATCAAAACATGAAATAGATCTGAGTGGTAGACGAGTGAACCACATAGTTGCAATGCCTCCTAAGGAGATAGGAAAGCTTCTACACTTAACCGCATCATCAGCTCGAGCGGCGTTCATGAGCCATTCATATTTCAAGGTATGCTGGTTAGGATCCGAATTTCCTTCGTACACCGGCTAGGTCGGCATCTTGAATCGACAGGGTGGCTTTGCATAGAGAATATAATCGATGAATGAAGTATGACTCCTAGAGATCCCCCAATCATCGTTAGTGAGGCCTTGACTTTCTCTAATCATCTGGCGTATCATGGTTGGAATGTCAGGCATTTGGATATTTGGGGCCAAGGCATGGTCGGGTTCCATGTTGTGGGGATAGTCCGGTCACTGTCTACGGTCTGTTCCTCGCCTCCTTGGCTCCCGATCTTCAAGTAAGTGAGGATCCTGAGCATGAACGTGTTGGCAATGAGCGAGATCTGGTTAGTTCTAGATCTCGGCTTCCAGATCTATAGCGGCGGCAGCTGCGTGGTCATGAATGGTATGGTAAGGAAGTACCCCTCCTTGGGAGGAGGGTCCAGCTTGGTGCCTTGTGGAAGGACCAATCTCGGCTTGTCCGAGATTCACGACATGCCGATGCCCAGAGCCTTCTGTATAGTTTCCATCCAACCGATGACATGTAGATCTATGATTGAAGTCAGATGAAGCCGAGCTTTCGATTGAGGAATGAGAGACATGATCCCTTCTAGAGCTCCTTTGCCTTTCTTCGTTCAGTTGGTTTGCGAGCTCCGTGTTGGCACGGATCTGCTGAGTGAGCTCTTGACGGCTCTGAGTAAGCTCTTGCATGAGGACCTGGAACTCCTCTCTAGTCACAGGACCTTGTGGATCTGGAGCTCCAGCTAACGTTTGGCATGTTGTGGTCTGCTGCGTGGGATTTTGCCTATCCCTTCCTTCCAGATCTGCAGCATTTGAAGCAGTTCTGGTAGTGCGCACCATGATGTATGTAGCTCTTTCCTAGATCTGGAGTAATCTAAATAGAATGGAAGGAACTACTGGATTCCAACGACGGCCGGGGATCCACAGAATCAAAGAAAAGCAAAGTGTTCTCCGTAAAAGCACTAAAGTGTTTGTACCAAAATTGGACACAACACTCTTCAGATGTAATTGAAGAGATTAGAATGAAGAAATTAAATGGAAAAGGAGGCTAATCTAACAATAACACCAATAAAAGCAAGCAGAAATAGAAAGAGACAAGAATTTATAGTGGTTCAGTGTTATAGCCTAAGTCCACTTTAAAGAGTTTACTGTTTATTGATGATTTTCAACTGAGTTACAACAGTACAAATCACTAACACTCTGGTTACAAATGGAGTTGCAGCAGTGTAATGGCGTAGAAGCTTCAAAACGTCCTTTTTCAGTAGGCGTAGGGGTCCTATTTATAGGAGCAGATCTGGAAATATCTGCCCCAAAACTCAAAATACCACTTCTCATATGTGGGTGGGCCCACCAGATCGATCTGGGGTCATCTGGGAACGATCCTGATCGATCCAAGTGCATTTCATATCGATCAAATTTAGTTCCATTTGAGCTGCGATCGATCATGGTGGTTCTTCAGTTGATATGCAAGCTTCTGTGAAAATTTCATAGCATTTGGACTTGTAGTTTTTGAGTTACGATTGATCCAAGATTGGATTTGCAAGTTGGATGATGGATGCGTATCGATGGATTTCTTATCGATGACATGGAGCGAGAATCCTGGGGAGATCCATATTTCATGCTGAGAGGCCACTTCCTTTGGTTAGACCATGTCTTTCGTATCCATTTGGCACATTGTCCTTCGTATCGATGCTTCGTCTTTGCCTTCGTATCGATGCTTGGTTGGCGGCTTCGTATCGATGCTTGGCTCCTTGCTTCGTATCGATCGATTGGCTAATCGATACAAAACATGCTAAAGTGGGATCGATAAGATGTAGGTGAGTATGAAATGGATGGATACGAAGTACATGGATGTGATGGGAATGGATTCGAAGTAGATGGACACGAACTTGACATGTTCCACATGGATCTTGATCGATCCATAACTTGAGCATACGAACTCCGATTGATCTGAAATTTGGAACGCTTCCTTTCATAGCTTTGCTTGTCATACCATGCTCATTGTAACTCGATTCGGACTCGGACCAAATTTGCCTGTATCCATCGTGGACCTGTAGAAAACTGATCTCCAGGGCAGATTACATTTAGTTTCTAGTCAAGTCCTTGGTGTCACGGCCTTGCCAAAAGGTGGGATAACACTTCCAGACCAAAAACACCTTCCTATTTTACCCATCATTTAATTCAATTTAGAATCATCGATAACCAATCTAACATGTAAAACAATTGAATATAAAAAAATTATCTATTTGTTTTATTGAATAAAATCTACACTGCATATGGTTTCTTGGGTAACAATTAATCATGTTTCTTTCTCTTTTAAAATTTCATCTGCGGATAGGTTTAATTTCTCCATTGATTATTGATTTGGATTATAGACTAAAGAAGAAGAATAACTAAGATTAAAGGAAATTAGGGTAAAAAATAAAGGGATAAATTGGTCAATTTACAATATAATTTTATGAACGGGCTATTTTTATTGGTACCTCTCGTAGTAAAAAATAAATATAAAAATTGGACCTCTCTTAACCAAAAGTGGAGTGTCGATACCAATACCCTTTTTTAATTACATTAATATTTTACTATTTAAGTATACAAATCCAAGAACATGTTTCTGTTAGGCTCATAAGTAGACTCCTAGATAGTAAAAAGGTTAGAAAAATTGGTATCCTATTGGTTTTATTAGGATTTCAAATATATTTTAAAAGTTTACCATATTTCACAACATTAATTGTAATATTTAATTATTTGAGGTATTTAAAAATAGGGATGTGTAAGGAAACACATCAACTTCATAAATTATCAAAATCAAAGGAAGAACTATAGTTGCTTTGTATTCTAATAGAGGATTACAGCCTTCTTAGAGAAGACATTTAACCTAAAAGTAACTAAAACACAAGAGATTTTATATTTGTATTTGAAGTAGAATAAAATGGAATGTTAAGAGTAATTTTTAATTTATTACATTTTGCAAATACTTATAGTTATTGAATCTCATATTTTGTGACTGTTTGTTAAACTCTATAATACGGTGCTTAAAAAAATTGTTTTCTTTCTTAATGTTATTCTAATTTTTCTTCAATTTTTTTCAATCTATCCATTACAGTGCAACATGAGATTTTTTGATGAATTTAGGCTAGAAATAGGTATATTTTATTTAATGCATAGTTACGAGTTAGGGCAAACTTAATATGAACTATATATGTTATTTTACTGTAGCTATATTAATAACTATTTCAAGATATGTTCTCAGAGCAACAAATTTGCTATACATTATGATTATTTAATCAGTTTTGTGTTGTGAATCACCATTACAATTATCACATATTTTAATAATCTTAAAATATGTATCTTTAAAATGATAGTGTGGGTCGTACTTGTGAAAAGAAGAAAAAAGAACAACATTATGAAGATATAATTTCCAAGCAACTGTTAACCCAAAAAATGGATCAACGCCCTGAATTGAATGTAAAAGTACCAGCCGTGTTCTTATAGAGCAATAATATAGAAAATAAATGTTAAAAGAGTAGAAATAGTAAAAAGACAAGAAGATTTTTATAGTGATTTGGCTGTTAATGAAGCTTACATCCACTTTATAACTTTCTATTAACTGACTACTGTTACAAGTTGAATCAAATTACAGTATGATTGAATCTTCTAAGTTAGATCAAGTCACAAGCACAAGAGTTCACTGGAGAATCACAGTGAACCCCTAAATAACTATTGTATGGAGGAGAAAAATGAAGAATAATCTCTACGCAGTTCTAGCAGCCAATCTAGAAGATCCCCTTTATGTTGCAAGTAGGATTGTATTTATAGGGATTGGAGAGCTATTGGGCTAAGCCGCTTTGCCAGAAGCATACACTCGATGATACGAAGGTGCTCTGAAAACTTCATAGTGATCAACCATAATGTGATGGATCGTTAGCGATCCATAGAGCATGGATCACTAGCGATCCATGTACTTAGGTGATTTTTGGACTTCTTCCTTTGGGTTGCATTCCTTGCCTTATATAGGTGCTCTCCATGTAATTTTGTAACTTGTTGCCTTGTTTTAGTGTTGGTTCACATGCAGGTTAGATTGTTCTAAAACTTGAATCAGATGAATGTTCACTTCTCAAACTAGGTTGCTTGAAATACTACAAAACTTGGCAAACATCCCTAGAAAAGATATTGATTCATGATGCAAAAGGCTTGAATGACTGATAGATCATCCTTATGGATCGCTAGCGATCCATAGGTGGTGGATCGTTAGCGATCCATCCCATTAGTGGATTTTTGGGTAATTCTTCTTGGATCCCTCTTGGTTTGTTCTTTTGGATGCCTTGTTCAAGTTTCAAGTCATTCTGGCATTGTCCTCAAGTTCTAACTCCTATTGAATTTTGCTAGGTTAAAAACCCAGTTAATATTTTCCTCCCAAAGTATGTTTTTGTTGGAAAGAAAATGTGCTATGGAACTTATCGTCCTTGAATTCCTATTCCATGAAATCTAGTCGATCGTATTAGGCTTTCCATGAAGTATTGTTTTTGACTTTTCAATTATTGTTGGTTTTGGGATGTATATCATCATTGTTCATGGAGACATATCAATTTTGACTCAGTAATTTCCAAAGTGTTCACAAATGGCAAGGGGGTTAATTTTGAAAAGTTTGGATAAAAAATAAAGTGAGATGATGGATCGCTAGCGATCCATAGGTGATAGATCGCTAGCGATCCAATTACATTGATTTTTTTTCACTGAAACTTTTCCTGTTTAGTATTATCTTCGAGTGGACCCTTTCTACTTTTCCTTACTTCATTTTCTTGCAACCTAAACCAACCATGACCTAAAAGCTTCTACCACTGCTGCCGTTGATCTCTACCACCAAAGCCTACTACCGCCGACCTCTACTACCTCTGCCATCACCCCAAGCCAAACCTAGCACTATAATCGTCGCTCGCTTGGATCGCTGCTGACTTTGCAGACCGCTAACCCTAACTTGAATTGCCATGAACCCGAAGTCAAACTCGTTTACCTTCGATCCAAGGTTGGTGATGACATGGTTATCGTACTTGGTGTGGTTGCCAGTGAATTTGGGATGACCGAGGAGAATGGTGAATGAAGTGGGTTGATTGCGATTAATTGGAGGTTGATAGTGGATTCGTGCCTTGCACTTAACGCATTCTACTATCTTCGTCCAATAAATCAAAATTGATTAGCTCATGGCCTTGATGGTTTCAATGAGGCAGTTTACTATGGACTCGATAATCCTAGATTAGTCATACTATTGCACGCTCGGTGTACTTGAGAATAAAATGAGCTTTCTATGTTGCTTTGGATAATGGATTTGTTATCGATCGTCAACCGATAACAGGTAAATGTAGGAGAAATAACTTCAATGAATGATTTGAAAAGCTTTTCCCTTTTTCTATTGCGAGTGAACTATCTGACCATGTCAGATACAGGTTCTGTTAAATAGAATGAAGCGTCCGTCATCTCAATGTAAATCTAGTAGAGGGATCCTGGTAATTTCGGAAGCAAAATCGACATCAGTTACGCCTTCGCAAATGATTCCTGAAAGGGAGTGCGGATTAAGGATCTTAAGGCTAATTTAACACTAAAAGGGGGTTGAATAGTGTTTAATGGATTCTAAGACTTATATGGACTAAATTAAAATTATGACACAGACAAATGCAGAACTTAATCATAGAACAATCATAGAATCAAACACAGATGCAGAAAGTAAATAAAAAGCAGTAAAAGGAAAGAACACACCGGATTTTATACTGGTTCGGAGTTACCCTACGTCCAGTCCTACACCAAGGCAAACACCTCGTACAGATTTTTATTATACCAATGTTGAGATTACAATCCTCAATTTCTAAAGGCCTTGAGGTACCCTCCTGTCTTCGAGTCTGGGGCAAACTCTCTTAATTTACAGGACACAAGATCACCCAATTGATTTCCAAGCACAACTACACCTTATAGAGAGACTTGATAAACTTTTGATTACAAATTGATCCTATAACTCTAAATAACACTTTGATCTTCGAGCGAGGGTAGAGAATCAAACAAGAATGAGATTCTAATTTGATTCACTTGAGAATTCTATAGAATTTCGGCACGATCTTAAAACTATGAAAATTTTAGAATATGGATTTGTGGAGAAGGAGTGAAGAAAATAAGAAAATAGTTGGTTAAAAAATTCGTTTGTGAAGGCTATTTATAGACCAGTAACAGTCATAACCATTCGTGAAGAGATTTAAACGAATAGACACTTCTTTTGAAAATTGAAACTTTTGAATTTAACGGCCACCATGTCGACATGGGGTATCCCATGATGTCGACATCTCTTAGTTAAAAATAGTGTAAAATTTGCTTTGAAAATGGTATCGAAAGGAAAACAAGATGAAATTATTCTGGAATAAAATAAACTAATTTTCCTATGTTATAAAATAAAGAAGAGTAGAAAAATATAATTTTAGAATGTACATATAAATTTGATTTTAAATCTCAAGTATATATATATATATTATAAAGGAATATTTAAAAATCAGAAGATAGTTTTAAAAATAAACAAAGTTTAAAACAAGAGTTTATTTTAAAAAAAATAAAGAATATTTTAAGGCTAAAACATTTTGAAAAGCAGTTTTGAAAATCATTTTGAAAAACCATTTTGAAGTAGTTTTGCAAGCTTCTTCCTGCAGAATATCTCATCACATCAGAACTTGAGAACTTGTACAAAACCAGGATGTTCGTGGGTTTGTAAGTCACTTGTCGTAGGTTTGTAAGCTACTTGTCGTGGGTTTGTAAGCCACTAAGAAGGTAGAAATGGGTTCCATCCCAAATGAAATTTGGAATGAAAATTTCCGTGCTATTATGAAGTTTTAACAAAAACTAGACACTTATCTTGAAATCTTGATCTTGATACTCATGAGTCTTCAAAGTTGATTTCTTCATTCTTGATCTTTATACTGTACAGTCTTCAATAATCAGTACCTGCCTTATATATATCCTGCATAATAACATTCATATATATCTAGACAATAGTGTTAGTATATAAGTTATAATAAAATAAGTTACAAAGGTTGTTGTCATCAAAACCACTATCTCTAGCTCCTAACAATCTCCCCCTTTTTGATGATGACAACCTTATAAAATATACTTAGCACTTCGATCATACCATAACTCCCCCTTACTCCAAGCCTATTATTTTATATAACTTCTCCCCATTTGTCATCAACAAAAAAAAGACCTATAAACCTTGAACTTAATAGAAAATGAGATAAACAAACATATGGCAAAAGGATAATAACTATGTATAAGTGATATAAAATATAGCATCCTAAATTAAATTGAATTCAAGATTTTATACACCAAAGATTGTTTTTAGAAGAACATTAATTAAGATAACACTTATATACAAATTAACAAACCAATATACAATCAAGAAAGAGAAAAACAAAAAACGCTTAACGAGGACCCTTAACTAATGGTGATTTATGGACTGAACAATTTGGACTCTTGTAATTTGATGACTCGTACGTGTGTGGAACGCTGAAAAGGGCCAGAATGAGGAGAAGTAGGTGAAGAAGGTTCATTATTAGAAGAGGAAGCCATTAATTTACCGTTTTAGAAGTTTATTACAGAGAATAGAATAGAGAAAAGGAGTAAAAGTCGAAATATATAAATATAGAACCAAATAACTAATTTTAGAGGGAAATTAAAGTTTGAAAATCTCTGCCTGTATGTCGACATAGGGGGATGGGTCATGTCGACATGCCCAGTTCAATTTTTGGGAAATGTTTATTTATATTAATTATTAACTATAGATGTATTATTTATAATTTATATTTCAGTTAATGAACATATACCTAATTCTCTTCTAAATTTAGTAAAGTTTTGTTCATTTAATGGTTTGGTTAATATCAGCAATTTGTTTTTCAGTATTAATATATTCAAGAGTTATGACTTCTTTACTTATATTATCTCAAAGAAAATGATGTCTAATATTAATATGTTTTGTTCTAGCATGATGAGTTGGATTTTTAGATAGATTTATTGCACTAGTATTATCACAATAAATTAGTGATTTAGTTATAGTTAATCCAAAATCTTTTAAAGTTTGTCGCATATATATAACTTGAGAACAAGCCAAAGCAGCAGATATATATATTCTGCTTTAGTTGTTGACAAGGATACAATGTTTTACTTCTTACTAAACCAGAAAACCAGAGAATGTCCTAGAAAGCGACAAGTTCCACTTGTACTTTTTCGGTCTGATTTACAACCAGCGTAATCAGCATCACAATATGAAATTAAATCAAATACATCATTTTTAGGGTAAAATAAACCATAATCTAAAGTATGTTTTACATATCTTAAAATTCTTTTAATAGCTTTTAAGTGAGTTTCTTTAGGTTGAGATTGGTACCTTGCACAGAGACGGACACTATGCATGATGTCAGGACGACTTGCTATTATATAAAGCAGCGAACCAATCATTCCCCTATATAATTTTTGATCAACATCTTTTGATTTATCTTCTTTACTTAAAGCTACATTAGTTGTCATTGGAGTTGGTTTCCCACTAGAAGTGGTCAATCCAAATTTATTAATTAAATCTTTAGCATATTTTTCTTGACTAATGAAAATTCCTTTATTTAATTGTTTGATTTGAAGTCCTAAGAAGAAACTTAGTTCTCCCATATGACTCATTTCAAATTCTTTTGTCATTATATCTAAGAATTCTTTATTCATTATGTTATTAGTTGACCCAAATATTATATCATCTACATATATTTGTACTAATTGAATATCATTTTTGTTTCTTTTAATAAAAAGAGTTGTATATATTTTACCAATTTCAAAACCAAATTGTAGTAAATAAGATCTTAGTCTTTCATACTAGGCTCTAGGAGCTTGTTTCAGACCATATAAAGCTTTCTTTAATTTATATACATGATTTGGAAATTTATTATCTTCAAAAAGTGGAGGTTGTTCAACATAAACATCTTCTTTTACAAAACCATTTTAAAAAGCACTTTTAACATCCATTTGATATAATTTGAAATTATTGTAGTTTGCAAAAGCAAGTAGAATCCCGATAGCTTCTAGTCTTGCTATGGGTGCAAAGGTTTCGTCATAATCAATTCCTTCTTCTTGACAATAACCTTGCACGACTAAACGAGCTTTATTTCTCATAACCTCACCAAGTTCATTCATTTTATTTTTATAAACCCATTTTGTTCCGATTATACTTTTATCCTCAGGTCTAGGAACAAGTTCCCGAACATCATTTCTGGTGAATTGATTCAATTCTTCTTGCATAGCAAGAATCCATGAATCATCAGATGATGCTTCCTTTGGATTTTTAGGTTCAATAGTTGATATAAAAGCTACATTACTCATACTATTTAGTTGATTTCTTGTTTTAACTATAGATTCAATATTTCCTAGTATATTTTCTACAGGATGATCTTTTAATAGCCTAATTCTTTTATTAGGTTGAATGATTTCACAATTAGTTTCATTAGGTTCATTATTTAAAGTTACAAAATCTTCTTCATCTTCTATTTGTACAGTATCTTTAAAATATTCATCAAAATATACATGCATTGTTTCTTCAATAGTGTTAGTTCTTAAATTATACACTCTAAATGCTTTACTTCTATTAGAATATCCGATAAAGATACCTTTGTCGGATTTAGGTTCAAATTTATCTAAATTATCTTTTGTATTAAGAATAAAACACTTACTACCAAAAACTTTAAAATAAGCTATTATGGGTTTCTTATTGTAAAGTGATTCATATGGTGTTTTATTAGTTAATGGTCTAATTAAAATCCTATTTAATATATAACAAGCTGTAGCGACTGCTTCAGCCCAAAAGTTTTTAGGTAAGTTACTATCAGAAAGCATTGTTCTAGCACTGTTTGCTCCAAAATTGGTCACAAACACCCAATTGTCGATGAAAGCACCAGTTCATAATCACATGTTACAGATAGCAAGTATGTAGAGAATTAAAAATGAAGAACACTCAAAAAATTAAAAGGAAAGCAGTAAAGAACACAGAGTTTATAGTGGTTCGGCAATCCTGCCTACATTCACTTTGAAGTTGATGATTTTATTGATGTTTACTTGCTGACTACAACGAGTTACAACTGATTACAACAGCAAATTTCGAGTATAATGATGATTCCAGCAGAGTCCGAACGTATCAGAGTCGAAAACAACCCCCTTTTTCTGCAAGCTCTGAGGTGCTATTTATAGGCGTAGGCTGCAAATATCTTACTCAGATCTCGGGAGACCTCTTCTGGCATGTGAGTGGGCCCACGCGATCGATCCCATGTGGTTTGCACTCGATCTGTGATCGATACGAACAAATTTTGTATCGATCAAGACTTAGCCCAATCGAGTCAAAATTAAGCATGAACATTCTTTAGGTTGTGCGCAAGCTCCTGTGAAAAATTTGTAGCATTTGGACTTGTAGATTGTGAGATATGATCGATGCAAGTTTGGGTTTTATATAAGCCGTTTAGTTCACATCGATCCCCTTCGTATCGATCTATTCGTATCGATCCGGGCACGTACCTGCAAGTTGACGTGGTGCCAACTCCTCGGATCAACCCACTTTTCAAGCCGAGTTGACTGCTTCCCCCTTCGTATCCATCGAGTGCTATGCCTTTCAAATCGATGCTTGACGCTCCCCTTCGTATCGATCATGTGCGCTCTACTTTGTATCGATCATCAGCATTCTATTTCGTTTCGATGCCCTGTGCTTCATTTCGTATCGATGGGAAGGTTTCGTATTGACCTGTTGTCGACCGATACGAAGTATGTTTAAAGCTTGATTGATACGAAATGGACGCATGTGGATGGATACAAAGATAGTGGATCTGGATGGATATGAAGAGAGTGGATCTAGATGGATACGAAGAGAGTGGATCTGGATGGATACGAAGAGAGGCCTGTTCACCGATGGACACGAGATGGATCGATGCAAAATGAGCTTACTCATTGATGGATATGAGGAGGATCGACTGTGATGGATACTAAGCCGGATGGATACGAGATGAGGTCCGAGGGTTGATGGATACGAATAGGATGGATACGAAGAAGGCGATCTGATGGATACGAATGGAAGCCTTGCTTGACTTGCATCGATCATATCTTGAGCATATGAACTCCGATTGACTTGAAATTTGAAACATTGTCTTCCATAGCTTTACTTGTCTCATCACATCAATTGTAGCCTGATCTGGACATCCGATAAAGTTTACCGACATCCATAATTGACCAATACGTAACTGGCAATCGAGGAGAGCTGTCTTTGGTTTCCAGTTAATCTTTTGGTATCACGGCCTTGCCAAAAGGCGGGATAACAAGCACACTCTTGAATCGTTCTATTCTTACGTTCTACCACTCCATTTTGTTGTGGAGTTCTTGGAAAAGAGAAATTATGAGCAATTCCTTTTTGATTACAGAAATTCTCAAAATTTTCATTTTCAAATTCTCCACCGTGATCACTACGAATAGTTTTTATTTTTAAAGAAAGTTGATTTTGAATTCTTTTAGCAAAATTCTTAAATAATTCAAAAGCATCACTTTTAAGTTTAAGAAAAATTATCCAAGTATATCTAGAATAGTCATCTACAATTACAAAAACATATTTATTGTGATTCATTGATTGAACTTGAGATGGACCAAATAAATCTAAATGAAGTAATTCTAGAGGTTTAGAAGTAGAAATCATATCTTTTAATTTAAATGAACTTTTCTTAAGTTTTCCTAATTGGCAAGCATTACATATACTATCTACTTTAAAGTTTAACTTGGGAAGACCTCTAACTAAGTCAAGTTTTGATAACCTAGATAATAGTTTGAAATTTAAATGACCAAATCTTTTATGCTAAATCCAAGGGTCAGTTGTATTAGCCAAAAGACATAAGTTATCATTTGAAACTTTCATACTAAGGATGTAAATGTTTTTCTTCCTAATTCCTTCAAAGATAATATTTGAGTTATTATCTTCGATGTGACACTTATATTTTCCTAATTTAATTTTAAAATCTTTATCACATAGTTGACTTATACTAAGCAGATTATGTTTTAAATTCCTAACTAGCAAAACATCAGAAATAAAAGGAGTTTTAGAATTACCGACATTGCCGATGCCAATTACATATCCTTTTGAGTTATCTCCAAAGTTGACCAACCCACCATCTTGATATATAATGTCATTGAGTATCTTGGGATTTCCAGTCATATGCCTTGAATAGCCACTATCAAGTATCCATTTATCTTTCTCAATTTGCACAGTTTGTCCATTGGTTGTTGATTCTTCAAAAGCCATGTAACATGTATGTTCCTGCATAACACACCAATTCTGTAGATAACTTGATTTTTCATAAAAACTATATGCAGACTTATGATACTTTGATGAAATGCTTAAATTCAAACTAGTATTAACAAAATTTCCTAAAAATGCCATTTTTAATTTTTTAAGTTTCAGATTATGAAAACTATGAAAACCTAAGCTCTGATACCAATTGAAAGAGAGTGCGGATTAAGGATCTTAAGGCTAATTTAACACTATAGGGGGGTGAATAGTGTTTAATGGATTCCAAGACTTATATGGACTAAATTAAAATTATGACACGGACAAATGCAGAACTTAATCACAGAATCAAACACATATGCAGAAAGTAAATAAAAAGCAATAAAAGGAAAGAACACACCGGATTTTATACTGGTTCGGAGTTACCCTACGTCCAGTCCTGCACCAAGTCAAACACCTCGTATAGGATTTTATTATACCAATGTCGAGATTACAATCCTCAATTTCTAAAGGCCTTGAGGTACGCTCCTGTCTTCGAGTCCGGGGCAAACTCTCTTAATTTACGGGACACAAGATCACCCAATTGATTTCCAGGCACAACCACACCTTATAGAGAGACTCGATAAACTTTTGATTACAAATTGATCCTATAACTCTGAATAGCACTTTGATCTTCGAGAGATGGCAGAGAATCAAACAAGAATGAGATTCTAATTTGATTCACTTGAGAATTCTGCAAAATTTCGGCAGGATCTTAAAAATATGAAAATTTTAGAATATGGATTTGTGGAGAAGGAGTGAAGAAAATAGTTGGTTAGAAAATTCGTTTGTGAAGGCTATTTATAGACCAGTAACAGTCATAACCATTCGTGAAGAGATCTAAACGAATAGACAGTTCTTTTGAATATTGAAACTTTTGAATTTAACGGCCACCATGTCGACATGGGGTATCCCATGATGTCGACATCCCTTAGTTAAAAATAGTGTAAAATTTGTTTTGAAAATGGTATTGAAAGGAAAACAAGATGAAAAGATTCTAGAGTAAAATAAACTAATTTTCCTATGTTTTAAAATAAAGAAGAGTAGAAAAATATAATTTTAGAATGTACATATAAATTTGATTATAGATCTCAAGTATATATATATATATACATTATAAAAGAATATTTAAAAATCAGAAGATAGTTTTAAAAACAAACGAAATTTAAAACAAGAGTTTATTTAAAAACAGAAACAAAGAATATTTTAAGGATAAAACATTTTGAAAAGCAGTTTTGAAAATCATTTTGAAAAACCATTTTGAAGTAGTTTTGCAAGCTTCTTCCTGTAGAATATCTCATCACATCAGGACTCGAGAACTTGTACAAAACCAGGATGTTCGTGGATTTGTAAACCACTTGTCGTAGGTTTGTAAGCTACTTGTCGTGGGTTTGTAAGCCACTAAGAAGGTAGAAATAGGTTCCATCCCAAATGAAATTTGGAATGAAGATTTCCGTGCTATTATGAAGTTTTAACAAAAACTAGACACTTATCTTGAAATCCTTATCTTGATACTCATGAGTCTTCAAAGTTGATTTCTTCATTCTTAATTTTTATACTGTACAGTCTTCAATAATCAGTACCTGCCTTATATATATCATGCATAATAACATTCATATATATCTAGACAATAGTGTTAGTATATAAGTTATAATAAAATAAGTTACAAAGGTTGTTGTCATCAAAACCACTATCTCCAGTTCCTAACAATTACAACAATGCCTACTTCTTCGGCACCACAGGTTCA
The DNA here is from genome assembly GCA_030737815.1 of Allium fistulosum. Classification (NCBI taxonomy): domain Eukaryota; kingdom Viridiplantae; phylum Streptophyta; class Magnoliopsida; order Asparagales; family Amaryllidaceae; genus Allium; species Allium fistulosum. The sequence goes on from CM060905.1 coordinate 903,422,203, forward strand.
ATATAGTCAAGTGGTGCTGATTGGTTCGATCATCGATCGAACTCCTCCAAACTTTAGAGTTTTACTTAACCCTCTGGAGAGAGCTTCTACTGCCATTTCTGCTAAAGTTTTGTACAATATTTGTTTACAGCATGGTATTCCGAAAGACGATGTGCGCCTTCCACAAAAGAATGAGTTTGCACACATGTCACCTTCGAGGTACACCGCCTGCCATCGGTACATGTGCTTGAATGGTGTAGTGCCCCCATTCAACCATTTCTTAAGAGTCACTCTTCTGAATTTGGAAATAGCCCCATTTTAGATTCATCCCAATGGCTATGCAATTTTGACTTGTATTTATGTTTTGTTTATACGGATATTCAACCGTGCCCCAAGCTTCAACGAATTGAGAAACTTCCTTTCATTCAAGAAGAGAGGGGAATGTCCGTCTCTTGTGTTTATTGAGGCTTAGAGAAACCACAAAATTGTTTTGCAACTCCAAAGCAACTTAAACTAGTTCAGGACCCAATATTTCTTCGTTAAATGTTCTGAAGGGTTTAATCGTCTTTGGACGATAAGGGGTAAGTTTTCTCTTCTCTTGTTAAGACTTATTACGATGGTGTAGGTTTTCAATAAACTGAATGCTTCTTACGTCATTCCGATGCCAAATAAAGATCCAACACTAGACTATATCTTCTATTCTCTGAAGGCCATAGATGTTAGAGAGAGATCAGTCAAAATTTTGTGGACGGACAAGAATTTGCATCGGTATGGATTGTTACATCCCGGGAGGTTTGCTGTTGCTGTTGAGGTTCCATCCCCAACCCATTCTAGGATTAGAGCATGCTCCACTTCTTCATCTCACAATTCCAAAGAGACAATCTACAAGGAGAAGAAAGTCCATCCGGTGGATCAACTGAGGAAATTTGTAAAGAAAATAGCGTTATGACCGGAGCTATTAGTTAGAATAGGATGCCCCCGATCTCAGAGGAAGGGGAAGAGGAGTTCAAATAACGAGAAGGCAACGCTGCAGTGATCGTAGAAAAAAAGGAAGGTCAAATTAAGAGTGGAAGTGGTGATGACCCCTTCCCTAGCGATGGGGAATTTGATGCATGTTCCAACAAAGGAGATTTTGAATCATGTGATGAAACTTTGGGAATGAGTCATATTCTCTTAGATTTGCCTCCCCAAGAGGTTATTGCTAAAGATGCTCACCCAACAACTGGATGACTATAAAGCACAGATTGAAAAATTGCTATAGAGAAAGAACAAAGACTCAGGACACTATAAATCAATTACAACAGGAGTGTGAACAGATGCAGACTCTTCTTGATGCAGACCCACTTAATGATAGTCTACTCTCTAATTATTTCTCTACTCAGGAGCAACTTAAAGAGGCCTTTCATTTACAAGCTATACAAGCAAAACAAATGGCTAAAGAGGAATGGCTCACTCAAGGGGATGACTGTACCAAATTTTTCTATGCTAAGATGTCTTTTAGGAGGAATTGTAATGCTCTTATTAATTCTATGAATGATCATGGGGATTTAGCTACTGATATTTCTCAATTTGAACATGGAGCCATTTCTTATTTCACTAATTTATATAATGGTGAAAATAAGATAACATTACCTCATATCAATTGCAGGGCACTTATAACTGATGTGGGCATGCAGATGCTGCAAGAGACAGTCACTGAGGAGGAAGTAAGAGCTGCTGTATTCTCTATTCACACTGATTCTTCCCCAGGGCCTGATGGGTGGAACTCTAAGTTCTATCAACTCCATTGGCATCACCTGAAAAATCAACTGTTAGAAGCTATACAGGAATATTTTAACACTGGTAAAATTCTTCATGAATTAAACCACACATTTATCACTCTTATACCAAAGGTGGAAAGTCCTTCTAGGATTGAAGAATTTAGACCCATTGCTTGTTGTAATGTGTTATATAAGATTCTCAGTAAGGTGATATGTAATAGACTTACAAAGGTTCTTCCTGATCTTATTTCTGAATGTCAATCTGCTTTCATTAAAGGAAGACACATATCAGAGAATTCATTACTAGCCCATGAACTGATTAGAAAGTTCAATAAACCTGGAGCTGACAAGATGTGTTTAAAGATTGATTTACATAAGGCTTATGACAAAATTAACAGACAATTTATCATACATGTTTTACACTGTATGGACTTTCCGACTTCCTTGATTAATCTTATTGAGGAATGCATCTCCACCCCCACATATTCCATTATCATTAATGGTACACCTAAAGGTTACATTACTAGTAATAGGGGCTTGAGACAAGGTGATCCCCTCTCCCCCTACTTATTTGCAGTTGCCATGGAATTTTTCTCACTTCAAATGGAATTAGCTTGCTTCAACTCATTGTTTCAGCCTTTATTTAAACATGACCCTGTTTTCAATCATTTAATATATGCTGATGACCTGATTATTGCTGTTAGAGCTTCCTCAACTGCTGCTCAGGGTTTACTTCATATTTTCAATCAATTGCATCTATATGTGGGCCTTGAGCTAAATATTGCTAAGTCCAAATGCTATTTTAGCAAATATTGCACTTCCAAAACAGCCATTTTGGATATTTTGCAAATTAAGGAAGGTCTGCTACCTGTCAAGTATCTTGGGGTTCCTCTCTCAACTAATGTCATTACTGACCGAGAATGTGGTGAACTAGTTGGAAAGATTAGAGACAAACTTAATGGTTGGAGTTCTAAATTACTCTCCTTTGCTGGTAGAATTGAATTGGTGCATACAGTTATTACTGCTAAAGTTAGATTTTGGCTTCAAACATTTCACATTCATGACAGCTCAATTGAGAAGATTAATTCAGCATGTGCTAACTTCATTTGGAGGGGGGGTTACATAAAGTCAGCTATGATATTCTTTCCAGACCTAAATCTGAAGGTGGAGTTGGGCTTGTCAACCTCAAAGACCTTAGGAGGACTTATCAAGTTAAACATGGATGGAAAATTCTAACTTCTAACACACTTTGGGCTAGGTGGATGAGGAGCAGATATTTAAAGGGGAGTTTCTGGACTATGCATGAGGATATTAACTCTTCTGGGGTTTGGAAATGTATTTTAAGGAGCAGGGAACTTTTGAAAACATGTATCTCAAGGAGAATTGCTAATGGTAGGGATACTTATCTTTAGAGGGACCCCTGGATTAATGGACATTCCCTTGCTGCCAAATATGGCTGGGGTATTATTTCATGTATTGGAGAGTATGATGATCTAGTAGCTTCCATTATCCAACATGGTGATTGGATCCCTGACCAGAAAGGACTCCATTTTATTGCTGAGGATGTTAAGTTTGTTCCTATCTACTCATCTGAACCTAATGATACTTGGACTTGGAACTACACTAAAGATGGTATCTTTACTACCAATAGTGCTTGGGAAGCTCTTCGTACTAAGCATACTAACAAATTTTGGGAGCTCCTATCTGGTCTCGATCAAATAACCCTAAGATGGCATTCACGACTTTCAAAGCCATTAATTTAAGACTTCCTACGGCTGACAGACTTGCTAGATGGGGTATGGAAGTAAATCTCAACTGTAAGTTATGTAATTCCTACCCAGAATCTCACAATCATTTATTTTTTGAATGTGAATACTCTACTCGTGTGCTAAGTCATGTTAAGGGTAAAAATCAAGACATGCATGCAATTTCTACCCTTGAAGATGAACTATTTTACCTGAGTTCCCGCAAGAAAGAAGACTTGTTGACCCAACTACAGCTTATTTGCCTCACCACAACAGTTTTCCATCTCTGGAAAGAAAGGAATCGAAGAGTCTTCAAGAAAACTGCAAAGAATCATCACCAAATTCAGATCGCTATTGAACAAGATGTTAGGATACTAGTGAAAAGAATTAAAAGTAAGATCTTTACCTGTGCGACAGAACTAGAGAGCAGTATCCTTCGAGATTGGAAAGTGGATCCGCCATGACTTTTTGCTTCGGAGCTTTCTAATAGGAGCTAATACTTTAGCTTTGCTGAGGAATATATGTTTTTTTTCCGGTTTGGCTTCGTGACTTTGTCTTATTCACTGTGTACAAGACTTTGTGAGTTTTTGTATTGGTCTCTGTGAGGCATCAATAAAATTTACCTTTCTTAAAAAAAACAACTGGATGACTTCATGGTTCTCTGCCTAAGGAAAACACTACGGACTTTGGGGACTTGAGAAACATTTATTTGGACATTACATAACTCATGGGAGATGATTTTGTGTCCGAGGTATTGTCTCCTCACTTCAGTCTTCTAGAATTAGCCTAACTCCCACTATAGCCGCTTCCGGACCCAGTTTTTGAAGTCCTTAAAGGGCTCTTGCGAAACATTATATACTTCACTAGGGTCATCTACACTCATATATGCATTATTTGAGCTCATTTTCTACCACTGAAGTTACTTCATTTTTTTTATATTAGGTACTATGAGAGGTTGTGGACCTTATGAAGATCTTGAACAATTTACAGATGCACAACATGGGTCGAAATGGAATTCAAGCCACCACCAGCCCTGAGAAACCGAGGAAGAATGGAGGAAGAGAAAAGATTGGGAAGCTGAAGCTCGTCCCTAGAATGATAGGGACCAAGCTAGAGTTCATAAGGGTGGCTATGAGAAGAGGAAGACCCCCGATAACCGAAAAGAGCCATCCAAAAAGTCGAAAGTAGATCGTGATCCTCAGGCTTTCGAGCACTATACATCTTCCCCGCCTCTAGTTTCTATTGGAATTGAGGTTCCGTTTTCTACTATTCAGGGCGCTCCATCAACCCAGACTCCGTCAACTCATGTTGTGCCTGCTCTGGTTCTTCATGCCCTTGTAGGAGGCTCGGTTATATTCTCCCATCTGATCCACCTAAACTTGAAGCCACGTTCCCTGGCTGGTTCCTGAAGGGAGTTAAATTTGATCATGACTTGCGTCTGATCCGTAAGGATTCTTATATACCCTATCTCCAGGCGATTAAGAGCGACTTGGATCAAGCTGAAGGATGGGAGAAATTATGCAAGCAACTGGTAGACACAAATCATAACTTATCAAGAGATTCTTTCTTTTGAGTCTGAAAAGGATGATTACGAAAGGACGATGACGAAATATAACACAAGAATTGATCAATTGACGAAAGAGAGAGATGCTGCCATTCAAGATAGTAAGAGCAATACTAGTTTGCTAATGGAATTGAAGGAGGCTCATGCAAAAATTGAAATCGTGTTCATAGATGAAATCAGAAAAGCCCATGCTAATGAAATCAAGCTAAAAAAGGAGCTTGAAACTCGAGATGAGATTATCGAAGCTCAAAAGAGAACGATTGTTGGTTATGATGAAACTATCGAAGCTCATAAGAAAACAATTGCTGATTATGCGAGAATGATGGAATCCCGAGATAAGACTATCTCCAACCAAACTCAGGTGATTTCTTTGCTTCGAGAAAAAGTTAAGAAAGCCGTTGTAACGGAGGACTATTTAGAGCTGCAAGATACCTTTGAGAGGAAGATGGCGAAGATGGATAACACTATCTTGAACTTCTATGTCAACTCCCTGTTGTATTAGGCCAGTCCCTGTTATTTGGACCCTAAATTCCTGCGTACTCTTACTGTGGTTTGGGAAGAAATCCTAGCCCATTTCCAAGAAGACGGGAACATGTACATTGAACAAGAGTCGGAGGATGCCTATATGAATGAAGAATCAAAGAGGGCACCGATAGAGGGTCGAGAGATTATTCGGGTTGAAAGGGAATGGGAAGCTACCGATGCTGGCGCAGCCGCAGTTGCTAAAGCACTATTAGAGCCTTTCAGTTTTGGGCCTACCAAATCATCCAAGCCACTTCATGATCAGACAGAAATCATTCCGGCTTTGACCAGTACTGCTTTGTTATCCATCCCTTTAGCACCTATCCCTGAAGCCTTGGGATGTGCTAAAACTCTGCCCAAGATTGTGCAACCATCTAAAGAAGGAAACGGTAGGGAGTACGAGGTTAAGATTCACCGTCACACTTCTGATGCATGTAACTTTCTTATTTCTCCTGAGTTTGAGGACTTCCAGCTCACGCCGAAAGAACAAGATGAACTGAATGCTTTCCTTTTTGTTCTTATAGGTTCATCTTCTTTGCCTGACAAACTACCAATTTCTCCAGTCCTGGGGCGTACTGCTAGCTCGGCTGCTTCAACAATTATTTCTGTAGCTGCTTTGATCACCATGCCTATGTCTAGCTCGCAACCAGGGCCGGAATCTAAGAAGATTACTGCGTTGCATGGCCTGAATGACCAGTTCGTGTCTCTAGAGGGCGATTTAACAACAACTGACACCCGAAAGCAGACAGTCCAAGCTAGCCAGCCATGTAAAACCGAGCAGTAGATAGTGGCAGTTAAGAAAGAGAAGGTGGAGGAGAGAAAGTCTTCGAATAGCTCTCGCAGATCCCACAAGCGCAAGACCAAGGGAGGGTCTTTCGAGGATGCCAAAGAACAAGAAGGAGACATGGGCATGGAGCCTATAATCGATATCTCTGGTAGCAATACGACTCTCGATGGGGATGCTGGAGGGAAGAAGAAACTTTTGACCAAATGCAGAAAAGGAAGTGGTGGCAAAGAGCATTGACGGGCTCGAATGATAGTAGAGCCAGATTTTCTAGCATTTTGATTTTGTTCGACATGTATTTTATACAAGTGCAGAGTCTACACTTATCACTTTTGTTGTTGTAACATCTGTACTTTTCTTTTTATTAGCTGATATTGTGTGGGTATGGCCCCTACATTTAGACTTTGTATAGAAAATACTATGAAAAGATTAACGTTTCTACAGGTGTCACTTCCATGTTCTTTCTTATTTATCATGTACTTAACTTGTTTTTATACCACTTATGTGTGTACATGATGCGATTGTTTGTTCTGCAATTTCTACACTTTATATTGTCATGCCGTTTTTTATGGTATACGATGCCTTTATCTCCTAGATTTCATGCATTATGTAAGCATTTTTTCAGTTTTACAACTAGATCTATTATAATTGCCAAAATTCTTTATTTGGCATAACATGATTGTGGAGTAGTCTTCTTTTCAAGAAGTGTTGATGTGTGTGTGCCCTCTACTTCACAGGATTATTTGCTCTGAACACTTGATAAATGATCGATTGTTCCGAGCGATTCCTCTGATGTCTATAGCCAAATTTACTTTACGGTTCCTATCTTCGAGAACTTGTGACCCGAATATCAACCATTAAAATTCTTTACCGATTTCTAGTTTGCGACATTGCCGGACTTACGTCGATTCTTTTCTGATAGTGGGAGTTGATCCTTGCTAGTCCTGCAATAGACAAGTTTCCCGGTGTTGTCAAGACAATATCTGTACTTAGAAAATCTTAATAGTTTGCTGATGATGCCGGGGAAACATCAAGCAGTGCTTGCACAGCTTATGAATGCATGGCTTTTGAGAGTGTACGGCTTACGAAATGCGTGGCTTTTGAGTTTAAGTTGATTTACTTTTGTCAACTTGGTGAGTAATTTATATGAACATAGTTTTATTGGTTCAAGAAACTAAAGAGATTTCATTGATAAATGGAAAGTAGAGCAAACTTTGCCTATTTACTTAGGTGGTTTATTCATGAAAATAGGAAATACACAGATAAAAGCTAAATACAGTAATGCTGGATCAAGTCACTGTTCCAAGCATGGAGAATCTAAATTCCGTCGACCGTAGTTAGCTTAAAAGTGCCATCTTCAAGCTTTTGCCTAATTGAGTAAGGCACTTCCCAGTTCGGTCCGAATGTTCCTAAAGCCGGGTAGATCCGTTTCAAGATGAGATCTCCCACTTCAAAAGTATAGTTGCGGACCTTGGAGTTGAAGTGCCATGTTACCCTTTTCTGGTGAGTCGTGGTCCTTAGCTCGGCTTCCTCCCATTTCTCGTTAATCAAATCAAGTGACTCGAGCAGGAGCTACTCGTTCTCTTTTTGATTGAAGTGTTTTTTTCAATGGGAGGGAACTTTCAATTTGACCAGGATCACTGCTTTGGATCTGTATGCTAAAGCGAATTGTGGGTGTCCATTTGATGACTTGTGCATTGTCCGATAAGCCCATGGTGCAAGTGGGAGCTCATGAACCCAATTTCCTTTGGCTTTCATCAGCCATTTCTTGATAGTGGACTTGATGATTCTGTTCACTGCCTCCACTTACCCATTTGCTTAAGGGCATGCCACTACGGAGAAACTCTTTTCAATGCGGAAACGCTTGCAAAAGTCGATGAATTCAGCGCTTCTGGATTGAGTTCCGTTATCTATGATGATTTTTTGTGGCACTCCAAACCTACAAATAATGTTTTTAGTGACAAAGTTAATTACTTTTTTAGTGGTAATAGTAGCCAGCGGTTCCGTTTTGGCCTACTTTGTGGAGTAATCAATAGCAACGATAACATATTTGGCTCCTCCTTTAGCAATTGGGAGCACGCCGATCAGATCAATTCCCCAGACTGCTAACGGCCATGGGCCAACCATTGGCGTAAGTTCTGTGGATGGAGTTCTCTGTATTTTGGCGAAATTTTGGCATTGCACACATCGCCTGGCGTAGTCCGCTGCATCACGGTTGATGGATGGCCAAAAGTAACCATATCGGAGGATCTTCTTTGCTAGAATCTGCCTTGCAATATAGTTTCCACAATCACCTTCATGGACTTCCCTAAGGATCCTTTTGGCTTCGCTGTTGGTTAAGCATCTTAGTATGGGGTAGAGAATCCCCTCCTATAAAAAATTCCATCCTGCAAGACGAATCGTGGTGCCTTTCGGAGTAGCTTCTTTCACGCGTTCTGATCCCGGGGGAGTGTACCTTCGATCAGGTAATCCTTGATCGACGTCATCCATGAGTCCTCTTCCTTTATGGTTTCCATAATCCAATCGATATTCATATCATCTATGCTTGGTGATGCAACTGTTTCGACTGGGGCCAGTCCCATTGACTGAGCTTCTTCGAAACTGGTTAGCTGGCTAGGTGATCCGCTTGCATATTTTGTTTCCTCGGAATATGACTCAAAGTGCAGTGCTCGATGTCCTGCAACGATTCCCGCATTTTTGACAGATAGAGGGTGAGGTTGCCCCATGCCTGGTACTCCCTTTCACTTGGAAGATGACTAGCTGAGAATTGTTGTAGCTATGTCCAGCTTTTATTCCTAATTCTTTAACAATTTCTAACCCTGCCATCAAAACCTCATATTCTGCTTCATTATTGGTGGTAGGAAATTCTAGTCTTAGAGCGTAGCAAACAGATCTTCCTTCGGGGGTTTTTAGTACTATGCTTGCACCTAAACAAGAATCATTTGATGCACCATCAACAAACAACTTCCACTATGGCTCTATGTCCGGAGTGCTTTCTTCTTCACCGTCCCGCTCGGTAAATTCGATGATGAAATCTGCCAGTGCCTTTCCATTGATAGCTCTTCGAAAGAAACAAGTGATTTTTATTGGCTTAACTCGATATTCCATTTTATAAGTCGACCTTATGTCTATGGGCGAAACAACGCTTGTTTCAAAGGTTGGTCCGTCAACACTTTGATGGAATGAGCTTGGAAGTACGGTCATAGCTTCCTCGACATGTCAACAGGCAATAGACGAGTTTTCCAACTTTGGGTAATACTTTTCTGCCCCAGTGAACCGCTTACTGATGCAGTAGACGGATTGCTGGACTCTAGCCTCTTCACGTACCAATGTGCACTCAGAGCATGGGTTGACACAGCGAGATAAATAAACAAATCTTCCCCATTCATTGGCTTGGATCAGACCATCGGGGTTTCCATATGATGGAATAATTCTTCAAAATCCATCTAGTAGGCTTCGTTCCATTTTAAATTCTTCTTTCCCTTCTTTAATGCATCGAAGAACGACATGCACTTGTAAGTCGCTTAGAAAATGAATCGGCTCAGTGCTGCGATCTTTCCATTTAAACTTTGTAATTCCTTTTTGGTCGTGCGGGCTTTGACATTCCTTTGGGTGGTAATCTGTTCCGGCTTAGCTTTAATGCACCTTGCATTCACGATGAAACCAAGGAATTTGCCAGAAGCAATGCTAACAAGTTGAGCTTCAGTCCATATTTCCACAATATTTTAAACATCTCTGCGAGATTGTCTAAGTGATTCTCTGATAAGCGTGATTTGACAAGCATGTTGTCTACGTATAATTTTCATTATTTTCCCGATCCGATCTTTGAACATTGTGTTTACTAGTCGTTGTTAGGTTGCCCCTGCATTCTTTAGTCCGAAGGGCGTGATTCGATAATAGTATAATCCAAGGTCGGTAATGAAATTAGCATTCTCTTGATCGGTTTCATGCATCATGATTTGGTTGTATCCAAAGTAGGTGTCCATAAACGATAGTAGCTCATTTCCTATCGTGGTATTAACAAGTTGGTCGATCTTGGGCAATGGAAAGCTATCCTTTGGATAGGCTTTGTTTAAATCGGAGTAATCAATGCAAGTCCACCACTTCCCATTGGACTCCTTTACCAAAACCGGATTTGATACCCATACGGGATAGGTTGCATCGTGGAAGAAGCCGTTTTCCAACTGCTTATTCACTTCCTCTCTTACTGTAGCAGACCGTTCCGGTCCTAGGGTGCGCCTCTTCTGCCACATTGGAGTGTACTTCGGATTGATATTAAGTGTGTGACACACTATCTTCGGCGATATCCCACACATATCGGAATGCATCCAAGCGAACAAGTCTAGATTAGCAAGAAGAAACTTGACTAATTCTTGTCATGTCTTGGTTCCAAAATGCGATCCTATTTTTAGTACTCGTGTCGGGTCATCTATGTCTACAGGGACAGGTACCGTAATCTCTACCGATGCTGCCCTTTCCTCCCCTAAACTCATCTTTCTAGGGTCCATAGCCTTGTCGAATCGGCTGTGGTCCCCAAGCCAGGGGCGGTTCTGTAATTGCTATACTGATGGTTCGTGAATTTGGAGAGTTTTCTCCATACTCTTCCCATTTTCTTTCTTTCTTATTTCAGGCAATTCATCGATGTAACGTTCCCTTGCGACACTCTGGTCTCCCTTTATCACTCCAACTCCGTTCTCCGTAGAGAATTTCATGGTGAGATACCATTGTGCTAGGATAATTCAAAAATCAGCGAGGGCAAGCCATCCCAAGAATGCATTATAGGCTGAGATCTCATCAATTATCACAAAGGTTTGGGTGAGAACCACTCTCTGATCTCTTGTTTCATGTTCAACAGGTAGATCAATTGTGCCAAACGGTTCTAGTGGATGACCGATGAATCCTTGGATTTTGGTTTGTCATGAAGAGACTCCTTCATGTTAAGTTTCATTTGGTTAAACATATGTCAAAATAGGATGTTTACTGATCCTCCGGTATCAACCAACACCCGATGTACAACAGTGGGTCCAATTCCTATCGTCACCACAATTGGATCGAAAGTTGGAGCTTTTATTCCTTCACTATCCCAGTTTCGAAACACGATGTCATCATTGATAATCCTCTGCTATTTAGCGAGGGTCCCGTCTTCGATTGTAAAGCAAGTTTCCGTTGGAGATTGTTTGAGTGAACTAGCATATCTTTCCATCTCGACCCAACTTTTCTATACCATATGAAGACCTACCGAAATGGTATTGATGACAAGTCTCTATTCAGGTCGTTTGGATCCAGATTGGTTTCCTTGGGTGTTAGGAGCACGAGGTCCAGTTGGCTGATCGGAAGTTTGGGGCTTCTTCATATACTATTGCATCTTGTTTTCTCTGATTATTTCTTCGATCACGTTCTTCAAATGGCGACACTCATTCGTGTTTATGGCTGTCGGTTTCATGGAAGCGACGGAACTTCTTCGACTTCCTTTATTGCTCAGACTCTTCTTTCCGAAGTGGCTTCAGGTAGTCTTTCGTTCTGTGAGTTGCCAAGCAAATATGCTCCAAGCTGTCATTCAATGGAATGTATTCTCCATATTTCAGACCTCTGGGTTTCTTTCCCCCTCCGTTGCCCTTGCCAATGTTATGATCTTGTTTCTTCCTTTTTTGGTTCCTATCTTTTTTGGCAATTACTTTAGAATTTTTTCCATTTTAATTGACTGCCACATTACTCTAAATTGATTCATTTGGTCGCATATCAGTATTTTTACCTTCTAACGTATTTGCCTCTTCTAATCTCAACCATTAACTCACCTTTCTATTGAATTCTTTCATGGTGATCGGTTGCTTCATTTTAATCCATCTTCCAAAATCTATCTCTGGATGGATCGAGTGGAAGCCATTAAAATCATATTCTCATCTGGATTGCACACTTCGCTGACTGCTGTGTTAAGCGATTCGTCAACAATATTAGTGAATCATTGGGTCCATGGAAGTAACTTAATAGAGACATCACGTCCTTTAGCTGAGAAGTGTGCAGTCTGAATTGATCCAAAAACTTCTTGGCTAGCTCATCCAAGGTCAAGATAGATTGCGGAGGCAGTCTGGTAAACCACATGGAGGCAAGTCCTTCCAGATATATGGGGAAACATCTGCAACGAACTGCATCTGTTGCCCTTGCTCCATCCATATTCCAAATGTACTCGTACAAGTGCTATTGAGGGTCAGTAGTTCCATTATAGGATGGCATAGCTGGTGGCATGGTGAATTTTATGGGGTACTCTGCCCTCAGGATACTATCGGTGAAGGGAGTTCGGCTCGAAGCGGAACCCCAATCATCATCCTTTCTACCCTTGCTTTCTTCCATCAAGCGTCTGACCATGTCTGCAATGTATGCTTCACTTGTCTGTTCATCCGCAGATCGACTGTTAGTAGCTGCAGCAAGTGTTTGACTTTGCAACCTGTCTTGGTTGGCTGGCTGAAGCCTAGGTTCTCCAGTCTTTGGGTGAGTCACTCCTGCATAGGTCCGTTGGCAGGCGGTTAGTATTGCGAGTGGAGTTTGATCATTTGAGTTCAATTCTCCTTCCTTAAGTTGCTTGCCTTCCCCAGAGTCAGTATCAGCTACTAATATATCCTCAAAATGGAGCGTTCACACCTAGGTTCAGGTTTGAAGTAGGCGCTTTTACAATGGGAGAAGTATTAGCATTTTACATTATCATGACGCCTTGAGCTCCACACATTACTTCCTTTTACTTCTGTTTTCTGTTTCTTCTACTTAAGCCGGAAACAGAAGAAAGATCTTGCTTAATAGCAGTCATGGCTTCAGGTGCCGTTCTAGGAGTATTTAGTGACTGGGGCGCCAAGAAAGCATCTATCTTTTCCATAAGAGCCTTTTGACTGTTTGCCATTTTCTGGTTAATTTCATCAACCATCTAGTTCAATTCTCCTATAATCACAACTTCATGATGAGTGGAGGATCTTGGTACCTGATCTCCAGTGTTAGTTCCAAGTTGCAGGTTGTTGAGGTAACACCCCGTATCTAGAGGCCAAAAGATAAGCGCTACAGATGCTGCATTCATCTATAGTATTAACTCTCGGTGATAAAATACGGCAATGTTAATGATATCCATAATATCATAAGCACTTGAATATGAACAAAATCACAGATTTCAAAATAATAATTTGCTGATTAAATTACAAAACAATATCATATCCAAGTTACAAAATCCCAAAATGTTTCCAAGCAATGATCAAATATAATTTACAACAATACGCCAAGAGCGACATATGATGATGCCCCTTGGACGATCAAAGAAATATAGTCATATCTGACTTAATACACAACGGAATCAAAATAAAATAATTTGTAGTTCCTAAATATCTATCCGTCAGCCACATGCTCGTCTCCTGAAGCTTTATTTGCCAAAACTACGAAAACCTGAAAACCTCAACCCTCAGCCTACTCAAATCAATTTTGAACACCCGAGAGTTTAAGGGGAAACAAAAACTTTGAGTCAGACATAAAGCCTGGTGTGAATAATTCTATTCATCTCTATTATTTATGTTAAGTACGACCACGCCGCTTATTGGAATAGGTTTCCCCTCACCGACATTCCTTTAAAACATATCTTTTTGCAGATCTTTTCCTGCAACCAAAACTGGTTACAACCTGTAAAGCATCATTATGTAAATATACATATATATCAGGTAATAAATGAACTATTTGTTCATGTGCTTTAGTTTTGTTTGGCTAACTATTAACCATTGGCTGACTCGGGCCTACCAGGCAACATATCAAAATTTATCTAACATCTGTTAGACACTCCTCTTCTTTTGGGCGTTCTGTCCTTAGCTATTTGTTAAATTCTTCTCTTCTGGACGGTTTGTCCATAACTTATCATCTTCTAAGGTCACCTAATCCTAATGGTTTTGCGGGCTCACCAATAATCTATTTGTATACAAACATATATTCCTTTTTATGTGTATCGATAATTTAGTCTTATCTATGACAAAACCCTACACACTTGAATTTTGGACTAAATTAGCTGGGACTAATAGCTAATGTATAGGGCGCGACCCTATACCTGTTCCATTTGGTATTCTAATATTTGAGTCATTTTACTTGGTGATATCTTCCCAAAATTTTCTTTGAAAACCTTTTAAAAATTATTTAAGACCTTTAAATCAAACTCAAATAAGGAAAATATATATAATCTCTATGCTTTACTCAAAATCACCTAGCTATGTTATATATATACTTTACTCAACTCTTAGTTGATGAAAACACTTAAACTTTTGAATGTCCCCCTTCAAATCCATTGAAAGTACCCCTTTCGAAACCATTGAAAGTACCCCTTTCGAAACCGTTGAAAGTACCCCTTTCGAAACCATTTAAAGTACCCCTTTCGAAACCAAGTAAAATCCTTTCTTTTATCTAGGTCGAAAGGCCAAAACCTTCCTTTCAAAACCATTCTCAAACCCTTTCGAAACCTCTGAAAAACCTTCCTTTTGAAAGCTTTAAAAACTTAGACATCTTTCTTTTAAAACTTTTGAACCTTGCCTTTCGAAACCCATGGAAAACCTTTCCTTTCGAAACCATTCAAAACCATCAAAAAATCTATATCTTTCGACTCCTTTGGAACCATTAGGGAACCACCCCTTCGAAGCCTCATTTAATACCTTTCAGAAGAATTAAATCTAAAGCTTTCGAAAGCACTTGGGTTCAATTTAAAATATGTGGAAAACTCCTTTCGAAATCATTTAACTCATTTCTTTCGAAACCAATTTGGGTTATACTTCAATTGAACAAAAGGGTCATTAAACCATTTAAGTCGGAAGCCATTCTTTTGAAAGCATTTCCTAAGTAAAGAAGTGATGGTGTCGAAACCATTCCTTTGAAAGCATTGGAGAAATGGGCAAGATTTTAAAACAAAGCAATCCCTTCAAAACCCTCTGGGTTGAAAGGTAAAAGGCGCCAGCTAGGTATTTCGACTTAGTCGAAAGCAATCATTTAAAACAAAGGCGCAACCCAATCGAAACCATTTCCTTTTGAACCATTTGACCTCGTTGAAACCCAACCAAGTCAAAAGCATCTTAGTTGAAAGTAAGCAGATGCATTTTCATTTAAAAACAAAGTAAAGCCTCAACCCCTTAGGAACCCATGGTTTCGACCATGTACCTTTCGCCTATGTCCAATTCACTGCGTACTAGTTGCCTAATACCATGTGCATTGGTTTCGACTGTGTCGAAGGTGAAGGAATAAAGGCGGAACCTGGAGCCGAAAACATCGAAACAGTAAGAACCCTATTTATTTTTACTTTTAAATTCTTTTGTACCTAACCTTCCTTGTTTGTCTAAATACGATTAGCTGCCATTTTAATTTTTCAAAAGTCCTTCCTATTTCCAGAAATAAAAAATTTAAATTAATTTACAAAAAGCCCCTTTTTCCTTTTAAAATATATAAAACAATTAAGTCTCATACCTTAAATAATTTTATATAGCCATCTAAACACTTAGGAAAAATCTAGAAAAATTCCAAATAATCTCTTTAAATATATTTTCTAACATATAAAAATTTCAAGCCCAAACCTTTTTTTATTTACCCGTAAATAATTTATAACCCAAAATAACATTTTCATTAGTATAAAATTTATATTAAATCCACATAAATTCCAAAAATTCTGAAAATTGAGACCCATCTCCAAAATATTATTTCTGATCTACATGAAAATTCGCAAGGCATTTAGAATCATTTAATAATATTTTTACCTTAAAACATATCATAAAATCAATTTGAACATGTTTAAATCATCAACAAGTATATATAAACATTCCATCATTCAAAAACATGGCAAAACATTGCAAATATTTTTGGATTTCTCCTTAAAACTGAAAACAAAACATACTATAGATGTAAATATTATTCACCTTAGCTTTTGTGATTAAAGAGATTGAGATATGTAAAGATTTGATTTTCTTAAGCTTCTTCCTAGCTTTTCTCTATCTTTTCCCCTTTTTCATTATTAATTGTGGCCGGCCTTTAGTTTTCAAAATTTGGAAATGAAATGAACGTCTTTAATTTACATGGCCATGGTAATAGATATAGCAAAGACCACTTTCCTATTTCCCCCTCCTCCTATTTCATTTTAAATCTTCTTTAGTTCATTGGTTAAATGGTATGGCTACCCCTTTAGTAAAATCAAATCTTAATGTAACAGCCCGCATATTTTACGATTGTATATTTAAATGTTTTATTTAAATATAACATCGTTAGTCGGATTTATGTCCGAAATGTCACTTTTTGCAAACAGTCGAATTAAGACCCGAGACTACTTCCATTGAGTCCAAAATGGTGTTTGCGACCTTTTTGAGTACAAACATCGATATGTTTGGAGTTGAGTGAATTTTGCTATTTTTCTATTAGGGCTTTGGGTTTGGGTTTCAGCCCATGAACCCATCTAATACCCTAACTCCCACTCCACTCCTCTTCATTCCTTCATAATATTTCCTAACACTCAAGCTAAAGCAAAAATAGGGGAAGAGAAAAGAAATCCAAATTCCTAAGCCCTAGTTTCTATTAGGAATTCAAGCTCTAGCTCCAAAATCAAAGAGAAGCTTAGGTAAGCATCCTCTTCATCTTCTCCATCTCTATCTCTCTTCAATTTCAGAAATTCCTAAACACTAACTTAGGAAATATTTTCTTATTAGCTTAGATTGGAGCTTCTTGAGTTGAGAGAAGAGGAATTGGTCTTTCCTTTGTTTTAAAGCTTCTCCCTTGTGTTTTGGGTTGAAAAAGGTGAGTTTTTGAACTCACATCTACGTCTATAACTTTCATTGTTGTTAGGTATGAACTCCTAACACTTATTCATGTCCATTTGCTTTTGATTAGAATTGATTTGGTGTATTTTCCAAATTTTGGTGATTTGGAGTTAAAATCCTTAAAGATCCTATTTTGGATATTTGGACATGTTGTTTGGGGTGTATCGAAGAGCCTATAAGGCTGGGTTGTCGCTTGGCATAAATTCCTAGTCTCCGTCGCTCGTCCGATCGCTTTCGAATCGATTTGGCCATCATTAGCCTAGGGTGATTTCTGCCCAACTGAGTGGTTCAGACGTCTGAAATGCAAGTTCAGTCGTCTGGATTCAGACCTGGAGCAAAAATATACACGGCAGAAAAATAAAAATGGTAGAGACTAATTCCATACGTCTGATTTATTGGTTCAGACGTCTGAATTGGTGTTCAGACGTCTGGTTTGCAATTTCAGACGTCTGGAAGGTTTCTGGAGAACTATATATTTCCATAACCCAATTCCAGATGTCTGGTTGACCTTTCAGACGTCTGGAACTATGCATTTTTGCCTATTTAGGCTGTTTTGTGTGGGTTTTCCAATTTTAATCGATTTTCGTTGATCCGGTTAGTTGTTATCACTTATTGACTTTGATGACTTCTTTCTTTGGATTTTTGGGAATATCCATTTTGATGGATTTGGTAACGATTTCTATGGATTTGATTTACGTCTTTGTATGTGAATTTTTGGTGATTGATTGTTTCTACAATCATTTTTGTGATTTGTCACTTTTAAATACAAAGGTTTCTATACTAGTAGTAAATACTCAAACTCTTTTATAAAAACGATTTCAACACTATTTTAATACAAAACTCGTTTATAAAACCGTTTTCCAATCTATTACTATATACAAACCTTTACCTCATTTGTATGAGAAATCTAATTAAACGGCTTAGCAAAACAAGTGGTATGAAACGCTTGCATTTACATCGTCGGTTAATTCTTGGACTTGTTCGATTGAACTCCCGTGACAATTTTCGAGTGGAAATCTACAATTTGTTCATAAATATTTAAGTTAAGCCAGTGGTTATGGGACATGAAGCTAAACTCATTTATTTATTAGCTTAGTGTAATTCACACTTTTTATTGATCAATGGTGATCATTTTATGGTTTAGACTAGCAATGTGCGATGTCTCTTTGTCCACGTAGGGGACTGTACCTCGTTTTATTGAGCTTCGTCTCATTTCTTTTATGGGCTAGCGACCCATGTTCTACTATGGTGTTCGGTTCATCAGATGTACCGTCATTGTACTACATCGATGTCCCGGCTTTTCGGTTCATTGGACGTACCGTTATTGTACTGCGTCATTGTTCCAAATTATTTGAGTTTCGGTTAATTGGACGTACCGTTATTGTATTGCGTCATTGTTCTGAATTATTTAAGTTTCGGTTCATTGGACGTACCGTTATTGTACTGCGTCGTTGCACCGGCTCTATGGTTAGCGAACATGGAATAGCGTTCCGTTTGTGATACACGTGTTGGTGAGTTTTCATGCTCCTGTTTGTGAGAGGCCTTCCCCTTTTTTTGTGATTTCTAGATTTCTAGTTGATGATTTCTAGAATTTGTGTTTCACCAATTTTGATGATAGGCATCGATGGGCCCTATCAATATTTTTGTTTTGGTGAATAATTTAAAGAATGTGATTCTTTTTGGATGTTTAGGATGAT
The DNA here is from genome assembly GCA_030737815.1 of Allium fistulosum. Taxonomy (NCBI): domain Eukaryota; kingdom Viridiplantae; phylum Streptophyta; class Magnoliopsida; order Asparagales; family Amaryllidaceae; genus Allium; species Allium fistulosum. The sequence goes on from CM060905.1 coordinate 903,441,053, forward strand.
TTGATATATTGTATGATTTTTGTTGTTATTTGATGTATACTAGTCACAATATGGCATTTTTGTTATCATACGTTTTTGTCATATCTCTTATCCTATCTCATTTTATATGATATTTATAGCTAGACTAATCCGTTTATTATTTTTTTCTTAAATAATACGCGGGTCAGACCGAGGCATTTCAGGTGCTTTTGCTTGACTTTTCATCGGGGTTCGTCACCTGACTTTTGGCTAACTACTTTAGCTTAGTAGTGTTTGTTGTTATACATTAGAGATAGAGACTCCTTGATGTATATTTATTCTTTTGTCCAGCACTTGTACCTATTCTTTTGTGATGTAGTGGATCTTGCATGACCACTACTTTGATGTACACTTTTATGTGATATATTCATATATGATTCCGCCTTTGTGATATGAATATCTGTGACTGATTTGTGTATGTTTATTTCTATATTTGTTTTCGAAGTCCGTATAGCCACTGTGTGGTAGCTTTGAGTTTGTATTTGATATGTCGGATTTCCTCTTGAAATGAAATGTAAGTTATATAATCTGACATATCGGTACTCGCACAAAGCAATTACACAGATGGTCGCTCCTCAACAGCCTTATTCTTCATGCTAGTCGACGGCATTACCCCGTAGTGTCCTTGGGTAGTGTGAGTATAGAGGTGGGGCGTCATAGCTTTGTGTTGGAGCCAAACTTCGGAACAATGTAGAATAATCTAGCAAGGATCATTGTCCTAAGTCTTTCTTAGGAATCGTGCCATAGGATTTAATTCGAGCCTTCCTACCGTTCTATCCTATTTTCTTTTGTGATGCCTTGTTTTATCAATCAAGTTTGTTTGATATTCATTCTGAGAATAACCTTTTTCCTCTTCTTTCTTTCTTTCTTAAAGAAGAGAAATGGTTAGACTAGGCCGTCCCAGCGCCGGTCAATCTAGTGCTACTCCTTGGGATGGAGTATTTATGTATGCTCAACAACTTTTAGATCTTGTGAACAATGCCCAAGCTGCTGGACCCATTCCAGCGCCTACTCACCCTAAGTCCGGGTTTGCACGCTTGTGCAGAGATTATACCACTTTGGGAGGAAGGCCATTCAAGGGTTCCGAAAACGTTATAGAAATCCAAGCTTGGCTTAGATCATGCGATCACATCTTTTCCCGCATGAATCTTATTGATCTACATCGATTCCAAGTGGCTTCTAGCATGCTCCAAGAAAGAGCATTAGATTGGTATGAGCTTCTGATCTTAGAGATTATTGAAGCGGATCTTACTTGGGAGCAGTTCCGAGAAAGATTCGAATTGAAGTTTGTGCTGGAGGCTGAAAAGGTAACTTTAGCCCGACGCTTTATTGACCTTGTTCAAGGTGAATCTTCTGTGATGGATTACGTCGCATCTTTTGAATCTCTTTCTAAATATGGGGTCGAGTATATTAATACCCCACTGAAGAAAAATCAGAGGTTCGTCTATGGGTTGAATAAGAACCTCAAAAAGCCTTTACTTCTGAAACTGGAAGTTTCTTTCGATCAGTTTGTAGATATCACTCTTCGACTTGAAGAGGCCGATAGAGAAAGTGATGTTGAAGTTGTGAGTGCCAAACAAAACTTCAACAATAACATGAAGAGGCCTATTAAGTTCAAAGGCCCCAATTCCAACAAGAAAGGGAAGCAAAAACTTCGGTAGCAAATACTCCTACCCCTAGTCGTGGACGATGCTACAATTGTGGTTCTATGGACCACTATGCAAATGAGTGTCCGGAACCTTTTTTTGTCGTTATTGCAAAAGTTTGGGACATCTTTTATCTTCATGCCCCAAACTTCCAAGCAAGAAAGAGGGAAAGCTGAATGTTGTGCAAGCCCCTAGTGATACTTCTCATGGTCAAGGTAATTCTCATTCTTTCCTTGATAACATTAATTTGTTTTTTGATTATCCTATTCGAGTTCTTTTTGATACGGGTTCATCTCATTATTTTATATCAAAAGAACTTGTTGGTTTGTTTTCTTTAAATATTATGGGCTTGATGACTCCACTGAAAATTTGCGAATCCGATTAGTGGATCCGCAATACTCAGTGTGCCTTGTAAAGATGTCAAGATTATTTTATATGATTATTCTTTCCGAGCCGATTTGCATGTTATGCGTTACTTAGGCTTCAGAATTGATTTTTGAGAAAGGATTGGCTTAATCATTATGAAGCCAATATCCTATGTCCCGAGTGGACTATCCATCTTCGACATTCTCAATCTGTTAAGCAGATTTTTAATTTTTCTTAATGATTTCGATTTCCAAATTCGGTGGCATCATTTTAATTCTTTAGACCTACGGGATGAGGAAAATATTATTTCTCTCATTCGAGTAGTTTGTGAATTTCCTGGTATTTTTGAGCTTGTCTTAGGATTACCACTTAAGCAATCTATTGAGTGGTGCTAAGGTCTTTTCAGTTCGACCTTGCAACCGGTTTTCATCAACTACGAGTTGCGGAGGGTAGCATTCCACTTACCGCATTCCGCACTCGTTATGATTCTTATGAGTGGTTCATTATGTCATTCGGTTTGACGAACCTTCCATGCTTATTTCATCCATCTTATGAATCGAGTATTCTGCGAATATCTCGATTAGACCATCCTTGTATTTATTGATTATGGATGAAAACAACAATCTAAAATTTGCAAATCTTTTTAATAAGATATTTATAAGTATAATTGGATTTTGTTCTTAAACGAGCAAAGAACAATTGTAAAAAAAAAATTTAAGAGACATGTTTATCATATAGAAGATGATTTTGTGTTGTTTGCCCATTGAGTGCTTTAAGAATTCTAGTCGATGCGCTTGATCAACATTATCGATAGGAATCTCCTAAACGCTATGATGAGATAGTCAGACACAATAAATTGACTTGTAAAAAGTAAATTTTTCCAAAAAGATGATTACACAAAATTAATTATAATTTTGAAAGTTTTAACTTTTTGGGAAAGAGGATCATTTAAAAGAACTCCTTTCCGATACTTCTATTCTTGTGTTTCCCTAAGGTAACCAAGACTTTATTGTTTATACCAATACTAGTCGTATTGGTTTGGGTGACGTTCTCTTGTAAAAATGGAAACGTTTTGTCTCTTAAACTTCTAGACAATTAAAGCTTGCCGAGACTGGATATTCACGATCTAGTGCTCGCGGCCATTGTCTTTGCTTTTAGAATTTGGCGACATTATCTTTTGGGAGAGAAATTTGTTTTCTACACCGATCATAAATCTTTGAAGTATTTAATTTCTCAGAAGGAACTCAATTTGCGTCAACAACGTTGGCTCGAGTTCCTTGCATCTTATGATATTGATATTCTTTATACTCCCAGAAAGAGAAATCGTGTTGCCGATGCCCTTAGCCGAAAGCAACAAGCGGTTGTTTCTTTAATGATATCCGAATGGAATGATCTCGAGACTTTATCCACTTATGAGGTTCGAGATCGTGAATCCAATTCATGTTCATCTCTTGTTTTATGTAGCCTTGAGGCTCATCCTTCTCTTTTAGACCGCATTCTTGAAGATCTTCTTCGTGCATGTGTTCTGGATTTTGGTGGAAGTTGGGAAGATCATATTTCTCTTGTTGAGTCTTCTTATAATAATGGCTTCCAATCTAGTGTTGGTATGGCACCTTTCGAGGCACTCTACGGAAGGCCATGCCGATTTCCTTCGTGTTGGCTTGAAGCATGTGAGAAGTTGGTTTTAGGTCCAGATTTTATTGGTGTTCATTTGTGTTTCACCTATGAGGGGTGTTGTGCATTTCAGTCGATCGGGAAAGTTAGCACCTTGATATGTTGGTCCATTCCCCATCACCGAACGTATTGGTTCCGTGGCTTATCGCCTTTTATTACCGGCTCAGTTTTCTGCTATTCATGATGTATTCCACGTTTCTCAACTACGGAAATACCTTAGGGATTCTGATTCTATTCTTGAGCCCGGTGTAATTGAAGAAATTGAAGTTTCACCAAATTTGATTTATGAGCAACATTCTATTCGTATCATTACTTCAGAGGTTAAACGCCTTCGAAATAAAGATGTTCTTCTTGTGAAAGTTCAATGGTCCTCAAATCCTAAGGATTTCTCTTTGGAATCTTGAGAATTCATCGAGCAAACACATCCGGACTTACTCTTTCGTGCTCTTTATGGTGAACTTCTCATTTCAAAATTTCTTCTTTTGTGTTGATATGCTTTTATGGTTGTTACTTTTTAATTTCCTCTTAATTATTGCGAGGATGCAATTTCTTTAAGGAGGGGAGTCTGTAACAACCCGCATATTTTACGATTGTATATTTAAATGTTTTATTTAAATATAGCATCGTTAGTTGGATTTAAGTCCGAAATGTCACTTTTTGCAAACGGTCGAATTAGGACTCGAGACCACTGCCATTGAGGCCAAAATGGTATTTGCGACCTTTTTGAGTATAAACATCGATATGTTTGGAGTTGAGTGAATTTTGCTATTTTTCTATTAGGGCTTTGGATTTGGGTTTCTGCCCATGAACCCATCTAATACCCTAACTCCCACTCCACTCCTCTTCATTCCTTCATAATATTTCCTAACACTCAAGCTAAAGCAAAAATGGGGAAGAGAAAAGAAATCCAAATTCATAAGCCCTAGTTTCTATTAGGAATTTAAGCTCTAGCTCCAAAATCAAAGAGAAGCTTAGGTAAGCATCCTCTTCATCTTCTCCATCTCCATCTCTCTTCAATTTCAGAAATTCCTAAAGCCTAACTTAGGAAATATTTTCTTATTAGCTTAGATTGGAGTTTCTTGAGTTGAGATTGAAGAGGAATTGGTCTTTCCTTTGTTTTAAAGCTTCTCTCTTGTGTTTTGGGTTTAAAAAGGTGAGTTTTTGAACTCACATCTACGTCAATAACTTTCATTATTGTTAGGTATGAATTCCTAACACTTATTCATATCCATTTGCTTTTGATTTGAATTGATTTGGTGAATTTTCCAAATTTTGGTGTTTTGGAGTTAAAATCCTTAAAGATCCTATTTTGGATATTTGAACATGTTGTTTGGGGTGTATCGAAGAGCCTATAAGGTTGGGTGACGCTTGGCATAAATCCTTAGTCTCCGTCGCTCGTCCGATCGCTTTCGAATCGATTTGGCCATCATTGGCCTAGGGTGATTTCTGCCCAGCTGAGTGGTTCAGACGTCTGAAATGCAAGTTCAGACGTCTGGATTCAGACCTGGAGCAAAAATATACACGGTAGAAAAATAAAAATGGCAGAGACTACTTCCAGACGTCTGATTTGTTGGTTCAAACGTCTGAATTGGTGTTCAGACGTTTGGAAGGTTTCTGGAAAACTATATATTTCCAGAACCCAATTCCAGACGTTTGGTTGATCTTTCAAACGTCTGAAACTGTGCATTTTTGCCTATTTAGGCTGTTTTGTGTGGGTTTTCCAATTTTAATCGATTTTCGTTGATCCGGTTAGTTGTTATCACTTATTGACTTTGATGACTTCTTTCTTTGGATTTTTGGGAATATCCATTTTGATGGATTTGGTAACGATTTCTATGGATTTGATTTACGTCTTCGTATGTGATTTTTTGGTGATTGATTGTTTCTACAATTATTTTTGTGATTTGTCACTTTTAAATACAAAGGTTTTCTATACTAGTAGTAAATAGTCAAACTCTTTCATAAAAATGATTTCAACACTATTTTAATACAAAACTCGTTTATAAAACCGTTTTCCAATCTATTACTATATACAAACCTTTACCTCATTCGTATGGGAAATCTAATTAAACGGCTTAGCAAAATAAGTGGTATGAAATGTTTGCGTTTACTTCATCGATTAATTCTTGGACTTGTTCGACTGAACTCCCGTGACAATTTTCGAGTGGAAATCTACAATTTGTTCATAAATATTTAAGTTAAGCCAGTGGTTATGGGACATGAAGCTAAAATCATTTATTTACTAGCTTAGTGTAACTCACACTTTTTATTGATCAATGGTGATCATTTTATGGTTTAGACTAGCAATGTGCGATGTCTCTTTGTCCACGTGGGGACTGTACCTCGTTTTATTGAGCTTCGTCTCATTTCTTTTATGGGCTAGCGACCCATGTTCTACTATGGTGTTCGGTTCATCGGATGTACCGTCATTGTACTACATCGATGTCCTAGCTTTTCGGTTCATTGCACGTACCGTTATTGTACTGCGTCATTGTTTCGAATTATTTGAGTTTCGATTCATTGGACGTACCGTTATTGTACAGCGTCATTGTTCCGAATTATTTGAGTTTCGGTTCATTGGACGTACCGTTATTGTACTGCATCGTTGCACCGGCTTTATGGTTAGCGACCATGGAATAGCGTTACGTTTGTGATAAACATGTTGGTGAGTTTTCACCCATTTGTGAGAGGCCTTCCCTTTTTTTTGTGATTTTTGGATTTCTAGTTGATGATTTCTAGAAGTTGTGTTTCACCAATTTTGATGATAGGCATCGATGGGCCCTATCAAAATTTTTGTTTTGGTGAATAATTTAAAGAATGTGATTCTTTTTGGATGTTTGAGATGATTTGATATATTGTATGATTTTTGTTGTTATTTGATGTATACTAGTCACAGTATGGCATTTTTGTTATCATACGTTTTTGTCATATCTCTTATCCTATCTCATTTTATATGATATTTATAGCTAGACTGATCCGTTTATTATTTTCTTCTTAAATAATACGCGGGTCAGACCGAGGTATTTCCGGTGCTTCTGCTTGACTTCTCATCGGGGTTCGTCACCTGACTTTTGGCTAACTACTTTAGCTTAGTAGTTTTTGTTGTTATACATTCGAGATAGAGACTTCTTGATGTATATTTATTCTTTTGTCCAGCACTTGTACCTATTCTTTTGTGATGTAGTGGATCTTGCATGACCACTACTTTGATGTACACTTTTATGTGATATATTCATATCTGATTCCGCCTTTGTGATATGAATATCTGTGACTGATTTGTGTATGTTTATTTCTATATTTGTTTCCGAAGTCCGTATAGCCACTGTGTGGTAGCTTTGAGTTTGTATTTGATATGTCGGATTTCCTCTTGAAATGAAATGTAAGTTATATTATCTGACATATCGGTACTCGCACAAAGCAATTACACAGATGGTCGCTCCTCAACAGCCTTATTCTTCATGCTAGTCTACGGCATTACCCCGTAGTGTCCTTGGGTAGTGTTAGTATAGAGGTGGGGCGTCACACTTAATCCCATAATTAGCACATTATTTTATTTTATTTATCTAATTAAATATCCTAAATAATGTTATCAAAATATGGGGTGTTATAGACTTCCTTCCTTAAAGAATTTCGTCCTCGAAATTATGATAAGGTACACAACAATCAAACAAGAAGGTAAAACCTACCAACAAAAAAGTCAAGATAAGCATCTCTAATCCTGCTCTCAACCTTCGAAGTACAGTCGCGGTCATCGTCACTCCACTAGACGTTGATTAATCTGACCGTTTTGGTTATAAGTCTCTTCTCATCTCTCGCAACTATACCAACTGGCTTTCTAACTATTGTCAAGTCCGATTGTACCACTATGTCATCTAGCACAGTCGGTGCAATAGCAGTCTCCGGGTCTCAAACACACTTTCTGAGATGAGAAATATGAAAAACATCATGGGCTCCTACTAAACTGCTCGGTAACTCAACTCTATATGCGAGTTTACCGATCCTCTCAACGATAGGAAAAGGTCCAACGAATCTCAGTGCCAACTTTTCTGATCTCCCAAATCTGATCATACCCTTCATCGGTGATACCTTAATAAAAACATGATCTCCAACTGAGAACTCTAAGTTTTCCATCTCTTATCTATATAACTCTTCTGCTAGACTGAGCCTCCTTCATTCTAGCCCGAATAACCTCAATCTTTTCTGCATCTTCCCTAACCAAATCTGGACCAAGAACCAACCTATCCCCGATCACCAACCAATATAGGGAGATTTGCATGACCTTCCGTACAAAGCTTCAAATGATTCCATCCCAATACTAGTCTGATAACTGTTGTTATACGAAAACTCGACTAGATGCAAATGGTGTTCCCATAATCCCCCAAAATCTAGAACACAAGCTCTTAACATACCTTCCAAGATTTTGTTAAGTCTTTCCATTTGCCCATCTGTTTGCGGATGGTAAGCGGTACTCATCTTATGCTTGGTTCCCAAAACATCCGGCAAACTCTTCTAGAACTCGCTAGTGAACAAGGAATCTCTATCACTAACTATGATGCTAGGAATTCCATGTAGTCTAACCATATTCTTCATAAACAACGTCGCTAAAACAGATGCCGTCCTAGTTGACTTAACTGGAATGAAATAGGCACTCTCGGTCAACCTGTCCACTATGACCCATATACTATCATTTCCTATGTTCGACCCTGGCAACCCATCAATAAAATCCATACTAATAGAATCCCATTTCCATACTGGAATATCTAATGGCTGAAGCAACCCGCTTGGCTTCTGCTGTACGGCCTTTGGCTGTTGACAAATCAAGCACTGCTTTACACACGAACCAATATCTCGCTTTATACCTTCCTAGAAGAAACTCCTCTTCATATCCTGATACATCTTAGTACCTCCTGGATGAATAGTGAACTTCGAACGATGGCATTCCTCTAAGACTTCTTTTCTTATGTTTCCTACCCTTGGAATACATAATCTTCCTTTCTTTCTCAACCACCCTTTCTGATCAAGACTGAAGTTCTTTAAGTCATCGCTCTCGGTTCCATTTCTAAACTTCCTGATCCGTTCTACTAATACCGGATCCTCTTCATGTTTAGAAGCAATCCTTTCAATCATCACTAGTCGAACTTCCAAACAAGATAACACTATGGTATCTCCGCTAGACCTAGCCTTGGATCTCCACTGCACTCTGCAATCTGCCAACGCTTCTAAATCTTTCCACTCAGCAATCATCGCCAGTACTGCATTCTGATGTTTCATGCTAAGTGCATTTGCAACCTTGTTGCCTTTCCCCGGTGTGTACTCAATCCCAAAATCATAAGCGGCAATAAACTCTAACCACCTCTGTTGTCTCATGTTCAGCTCCTTCTGAGAGAACAAATACTTCAGCGACTTATGATCTATGTTTAACTCAAACCTCTCTCCTAAAAGGTAATGTCTCCATACTTTCAAAGAAAAAAAATAATTGCAGCCAATTCCAAATCATGCGTCAGATACCTGATCTCATGCGGTTTGAGCTGTCTAAAAGCGTAGGCAATCACTTTACCCCTCTGCATCAGCAAAGCTCCTAATCCTATTCCACATGCATCAATATAAACCACCAAATCCTGATTCCCTTTCGGAAAAACTAACACGGATGCATGAGTCAATAAGTGTTTCAAATTCTAAAATGCTTCCTCACACTTATCAGTCCACACAAACTTCACATCCTTCCTTGTTAGCTTGGTCATCGGTGCTGCTATCCACGAAAAATCCTTAATGAACCTTCGATAATACCCAGCCAACCCAAGGATACTCTTTATCTCCTTCACTGTCTCGGGTCTCTTCCAACTATTCACTGCTTCAATCTTAGTCGGATCCACTAACAACCCTCTATCTGAGACTACATGACCAAGAAACTTCGCTTCCTTCTTCCAGAAGTGACACTTCGAGAACTTCGACTTCAGCTAATGCTGCCTCAGTGTCTCGAGCACTACTCTAAGATGAACTTCATGCTCTCTTTCATCCTTAGAGTAAATCAAGATATCATCTATGAAAATCAATACGAACCTATCCAAGTGTTCTCGGAAAACTTGGTTCATCAAATGCACAAAGAAAGCAGGCGCATTAGTCAGTCCGAACTGCATAACTAATCATTCGTACGACCTGTATCTGGTCCTAAACTTGGTCAAAGGTATACTATCCTCGACAATGGATATTGATTCTTTATCGTTCTCTCATTCAACTTACGATAATTGATACATAGCCGTAACGATCCGTCCGGCTTCTTAGCAAACACTACCGCTGCACCCCAAGGTGAACTACTCGGCCTGGTAAAACTCTTGCCTTCCAAATCCACCAATTACACTTTCAACTCCCTTATCTCTAAAGGGGTCATCCTACTCGACGGCTACTCACTGGTTCTGCTCCCGGAACCAAATCTATAAGAAATTCAATGGCTCGTTTCGGTGGCAATCCAACTACAAGCTTAAAAACATCTGCGAATTCACTAACCATGAAAACTCGACTCAACTCATCTTCCGATTCCATATCACCCAACAAAGCATACACCTCACCGCTAGAACCTTCCATGGTATAAGTAATCCTGTCATTACAATCAGGGTGTCTAAGAGATATCTTTTTTATCCTGGCAAAATATCCTAGCATCGTACTCACTTAACCAATCCATCCCAAGAATAATGCCGAACCCAAAAAAATCAAACATATGCAAACTGCAAACAAAAGTATGACCTAATAGGTCAAACACTAACTGGTCATATCTTAACCCTAGAGTTGCATACCCTCCTATTGGATTCGCAACCCGTAAGGAAGTAACTAAATATGTGGGTTCAAGGTTAAGCTTATTTATCAAACATCTAGATATAAAAGAATACGATGCACCGGTATCAAATAGAACGCTAACAGACATACCATGAATCTGAAGCGTACCTCCCAAAACTGACTTTCCCATCTCCTGAGCTATTGGCTTTGAAGTAGTGGGCTCCAATGCATATACCTTTCCCTTTCCATCCTTATCAGGATCCTTACATTGGTTCTTATAATGGACCATCTGATCGCAATTGAAGCACCGGACATTCTTCTTCTTGATCACTTCCTTAGCCTTCCCAGAACGACACTCATTAGAAAAATGCCCCTTCTTGTTGCATTTAAAACAGACCACCTTAGACTTTCCTCTCTTTGCTGCTCCACCTTTCTGAGCACCATTCTTGTGGAAAAACTTCCACTTCTGGCCCTGCCCAACCTGGACCTTCTTAGCCTTATTCTTCTCTTAACAAGCAAGCATCTCCTCATGCCTCAAAAACATCTCCACAACCACATCACAGGGATCTCTGATATGCGGTAAAGTAGCTCTAGCCAACTCAGGCTTCAATCCCCTGATGAACTTCTCATTCCTCTTCATCACTGTATTAGCAACAACATAACCATATCGAGCTATCTCCTCGAACCTATTAGCACACTCCAGAACAGTCATCTCTCCCTGTTCTAGCTCAGCAAATTTCCTAATTAAAACAGACTGTGCCATAACTGACATGAATCTCTACTGAAACCTCCTCTTAAACTCTTCCTATGTCATGGTCTCCTCATCCACTGCCACAGTCACACTGTTCCACCAGAACAAAGAAACTCCCTAAAGCTTTCTGGATGTCAACCTCCTCTTCTGCTCATCATTGAGCCTCAAATCTGCAAAATTCCTTTCATAGGTACAACAACCAGTTCTCTACCTCAATGGCACCTTCCGTTTCAATAAACGGCTTCCTTCCGAGCTTAGTGTAATCTCCACTCAACTTAGCATAATCATGGACAACTGGAACCTTCGGAACTCCTCCTCCCACTACTCCAGCAGCAAATCCCGCTTGCACCATGTTCACGAAGAACTGATACATAGCTTCTATTCCAACCTACGGGGCTCCAGCACCTATATTCTCTACTTGTGCCTGACCTTGGGTTCTTCTTGTACTAGGTTTGGCATTCCTATCATTGCCTTCCCCTCCTGGGTTAACTCTTCCTCTTCTATCATCCATATCTGTATTCAAACCTCATGAGATACATAAAGATAACCTAATCAAAGATAGGAGACTAGAGATAAAGCGCATACTTATACATAGCAAATACAAGTACGTTACTATAACGTTATCCCATACCCCAATCCTACTCTAATTCTTTAGGATTATGTTTTAAAAACCATTTTTAGTAAAAGTTTTTCATAAACATTTGATCTGATACCAAGTTATAACACCCCGTGTCTAGAGGCCAAAAGTTAAACGCTACAGATGCTGCAGTCATCTATAGTATTAACTTCTAATGACAAATTACGACAATGATTATGGTATCCATAATATTAGAAGCAATTGAATACGAACAAAATCACAGATTTCAAAAATAACATTTTGCTGATTACATTTCTAATCAATATCATATCCAAGTTATAAAATCCCAAAACGTTTCCCGGGTAATGATCAAATATAATTTACAATAATATGCCAAGAGCGACATATGACGATGCCCCTTTGGTTGATCAAAAGCAATATAGTCATATTTGACTTAGTACATAGCGGAATCAAAACAAAATAATCCGTAGTTCCTAAATAGCTATCCGTCAGCCACCTACTCATCTTCGAAAGCTTTATTCGTCAAAACTACGAAAACCTGAAAACCTCAAACCTCAAACCTTAGCCTACTCAAATCAATTTTGAGCATCCGAGAGTTTAAGGGAAAACAAAAACTTTAAGTCAGACATAAAGCCTGGTGTGAATAATACTATTCATCTCTGTTATTTATGTTAAGTGAGACCATGCCGCTTAGCGAAACATGTTTCCTCTCACTAACATTCCTTTAAAACATATCTTTTTGCAAATCTTTTCCTGCAACCAAAACTGGTTAAAATCTGCAAAGCATCATTATGTAAACATACATATATATCAAGTAATAAATGAACTATCTGTTCATGCACTTAGTTTTGTTTGGCTAACTATTAACCATTGCTGACTCGGGCCTACCATACAACATATCAAAATTTATTTAACATCTGTTAGACACTCATCTTCTTCTGGACATATTGTCCTTAACTATCTATTAAATTCTTCTCTTCTAGACGGTCTGTCCTTAACTTATCATCTTCCAGGGTCACCTGATCCTAATGGTTTTGTGGGCTCACTAATAACCTATCTGTATACAAACATATGTTCCTTTCTATGTGTATCCATAATTTTGGTCTTACCTGTGACAATGCCCTATGCACTGGAATTTTGGACTAAATTAGTTGGAACTAATATCTAATGTATAGGGGCGATCCTATGTCAGTCCCATTTGGTATTCTGATATCTAAGTCATTTTACTTAGAGATATCTTCCCTAAATTTTCCTTGAAAACCTTTTTAAAATGATGTAAGACCTTTAAATCAAACTCAAACAAGGAAAATATATATAATCTCTATGCTTTACTCAAAATCACCTTGCCATGTTATATATATATATACATATATATATACATACTTTACTCAAATCTTAGTTGATGAAAACACTTAAACCTTTGAAAGTCCCCCTTCAAATCCATTGAAAGTACCCCTTTCGAAACCATTGAAAGTACCCCTTTCGAAACCAAGTAAAACTCTGTCTTTTATCTAGGTCGAATGGCCAAAACCTTCCTTTCGAAACCATTCTCAAACCCTTTCGAAACCTCTGATAACCCTTCCTTTCAAAATCTTTAAAACCTTAGACATCTTTCTTTTAAAACCTTCAAACCTTGCCTTTCGAAACCGTTGGAAAACATTTCCTTTTGAAACCATTCCAAACCATCAGAAAAACTATACCTTTCGACTCCTTCCGAACCATTGGGGAACCACCCTTCGAAGCCACTTTTGATACCTTTCGAAAGCATTAAATCTAAACCTTTCAAAAGCACTTGGGTTCAATTTAACACATGAGGAAAACACCTTTCGAAATCATTTAGCTCGTCTCTTTCGAAACCAATTTGGGTTATATTTCAATTGAACAAAAGGGTTATTAAACCATTTAAGTCGAAAGCCATTCTTTCGAAAGCATTTCCTAAGTAAAGAAGTGATGGTATCGAAACAATCCCTTCAAAAGCATTAGAGAAATGGGCAGGATTTTAAAACAAAGCAATCCCTTAGAAACCCTCTAGATCGAAAGGTAAAAAGGCGCCAGCTAGATGTTTCGACTTAGTTGAAAGCAATCATTTAAAACAAAGGCATAACCCAATCGAAACCATTTCCTTTTAAACCATTTGACCTGGTCGAAACCCAACCAAGTTGAAAGCATCTTAGTCGAAAGCAAGCGGGCGCATTTTCATTTAAAAAAGTAAAGCCTCAACCCCTTCGGAACCCTTGGTTTCGACCTAGTACCTTTCGCCTTTGTCTAATTCACTACGTACCAATTGCTTGATACCATGTGCATTAGTTTTGACTGTGTTGAAGGCGAAGGAATGAAGGCGGAACCTGGTACCGAAAGCATCGAAACATTGAAAAACCTATTTATTTGTACTTTTAAACTATTTTTTTTGTACCTAACCTTCCTTGTTTGTCTATATCTGATTGGTTGCCATTTTACTTTTCAAAAGTGCTGCCTATTTCCAGAAATAACAAATTTAAATTAATTTACAAAAGCCTCTTTTTCCTTTTAAAATATATAAAACATTTTAGTTCCATACCTTAAATAATTTTACATACCCATCAAAACACTAAGAAAAAATCTAGAAAAATTCCAAAAAATCTCTTTTAATATGTTTTCTAACATATTAAAATTTCAGACCCAAACCTTTCTTTATTTACTCGTAAAAAATTTATAACCCAAAATAACATTTTCTTTACTAGATAATTCATATTAAATCCACATAAATTCCAAAAATTCTGATAATTGAAACCCATCTCCAAAATATTATTTTTGATCTACATAAATATTCGCAAGGCATTTAGATGTCATTTAATAGGTTTTTACCTTAAAACATATCATAAAATCAATATGAACATGTTTAAATTAGTATATATAAACATTCCATCATTCAAAAATATGGCAAAAAGTTGCAAAATATTTTGGATTTCTCCTTAAAGCTGAAAGCAAAACATATTGGAGATGTAAACATTATTCACCTTAGCTTTTGTGATTAAAGAGATTGAGATATGAATAAATTTGTTTTGCTTAAGCTTCTTCGTAGCTTTTCTCTATCTTTACCCCTTTTTCCTTATTAATGGTGGCCAGTCTTTAGTTTTCAAAATTTAGAAATGAAATGAACATGTTTAATTTACACGACCATGGGTAATAGATATAGGAAAGGCCTTTTTCCTATTTTACCCCTTCTCCTATTTCATTTTCAATCTTCTTTAGTTCATTGGTTAAATGGCACGCTACCCTTTTAATAAAATCAAATCTCAATCCCCTAATCAACACATTATTTTATTAATTTATCTAATTAAATATTCTAAATAATGTTATCAAAATATGGGATGTTACAGTTGATTTAAATTTGCTGAGGGTTTGTTTCTTCTCCAGCAATGGTAGCTCCTATGGATCTTCCGGAGGTAGTTCTCTTTCTTCCTGGTGTCATTGATTCTCAACAGCAAATCTTCAAAGCAGAGATTGAGGATTTAACTTCTGAACCTATCCGATCCAAAATAGATAACTAGATCTAAGCCTGGGTTGGATTCTCAGTGAAAGCACAAAAATTTTAACCCAAAAAATGGATCAACACCCTGGGTTGAGTATGAGAGCACCAGCCCTGTTCTTACAGAGCAGTAATATAGAAAATAAATGTAAAAAGAGTAGAAATAGTAAAAAAAACAAGAAGATTTTTATAGTGGTTTGGCTGTTAATGAAGCCTACATCCACTTTATAACTTTCTATTAACCGACCGTTGTTACAAGTTGAATCAGATTAAATAGTTTAAGTTAGATCAAGTCACAAGCACAAGAGTTTACTGGAGAATCACAGTGAACCCTTAGATGACTATTGTGTGAAAGGAGAAGAGTGAAGAATAATCTATGCAGAGTTCCAGCAGCCAGTCCAGAAGATCCCCTTTATATTGCAAGTAAAATTTTAATTATAGGGGTTGAAGAGCTATTTGGCTAGGCCGCTTTGCCAGAAGCCTACGCTTGATGATACGAAAGTGCTCTAAAAATTTCATAGTGATCCAACATAATGTGATGGATCGCTAGCGATCCATAGGGCATGGATTGCTAGTGATCCATGTATTTAAGTGATTTTTGGACTTCTTCCATTAGGTTGCATTTCTTGTCTTATGTAGGTGCTCTCCATATAATTTCGTAGCTTGTTTCCTTGTTTTGGTGATGGTTCACACGTGGGTTAGATTGTTGTACAACTTGAATCAGATGAATGTTCACTTCTCGAACTAGGTTGCTTTGAATACTATGAAACTTGGCAAACATCCCTAGAAAAGATATTGATTCATGATGCAAGAGGCTTGAACAACCCTTGGAGCATATTGATGGATCGCTGGCAATCCATGGATGATGGATCGTCGGCGATCCATCCCATTAGTGGATTTTTAGGTAATTCCTCTTGGATCCCTCTTGGTTTGTTCTTTTGGATGCCTAGTTCAAGTTTCATGTCATTCTGGTATTATCCCTAAATTCTAACTCCTCTTGAATTCTGCTGGGTTAAAAACCCGGTTAATAGCAACTATGCCTTTCAAGGTTATAACCTTTCATTTTGCTCACTATAAATTAAAATAATATACCGTTTTGTGGTTTACCTATTGGAGATGTGTGGTGCATGGCTCCAATATCGATAGTGCTCCAGCCTCCAAACACTCACCAATGTTTTTTTTTGAATATTAATCTCAGGTCCCTGTTTCATAATTGAATTTTAAAGTTAGGTGTAACAACCCATAAATTTTCGATAATATAATTTGTTAATTTAATGAATCTTGTTATTTAATATTGGAAGAAATAAAAAGTTGTAATGTAATAATGAAATGAATACTAAAACAAAATGTAACAATGTTAATTAAAGTAAATTTTCGATAAATTGAATGAAATTCCAATTAACTAAAATAATAAAAATGCTATACTGGGTTATAAATTGAATATAAGTGAATAAATGAAATATTGGATTAACCAGGGAAATAATAGATAGTTAATGGAAATTGAATGAAATTAGTATTATGAAAATAAATGGTAACATTGATTTGTAAGTAATATAAGCTTATTAATGTGACTAAAGGTTAACTGTGGCAAACTATTGTATGTTACCTATCTATTTAGCCTGTTAATTTAAATTGGAAATAAATTTCAATAAAGGTAATTAAATATTATGTTAATTAAGTTAATATTTGGAAATAATGTTAATTTTATTCATAATATGACAATTGGTTGAATGAAAAGAATGGAAATCAAGATTTATTAATTTATTGGAATTCAAATTATAATAATTGGATTAATTGCAAATAAATGAAATTAAATATTTAAATATTACGTTAATTGAAATTAAGATAAAAATTGGAGAATATTTACGTGCTAAGATATAAACCAATGTTAATTGTACTTATGAGATGACAATTTATGGAATAACAAGATTTAAAATCAAATAAATGGATTTATTGGAATTTCAATTGATAATTAATGAATTTACTAAAATTGAAATTAAATACGGTAATTGGTAAATTAATTAACTTTGAATTGATATGTAAATTGTTTAAATTATTGTGAATGATTAAGAAATAAAAAATGGTAGAAGTTGTAAATTTTTAAAACTGAAACTAAAAATGTGATTTAATTAATTTAATATTAATTTATTTAATTAACTGAAAAATAGCCATTTTGGCCACTGTCTCGGATTTCGATGAAACCGATCCGTAACGGTGAGTTATTATAGGATTTCAAGTTTCATAATGATCGGACTTGTCGTTTGATCGTACGGGCTCGAAACGCCTTGAAATCAATTTAATTGAAATCAATTTGAAATAAGCTGATTTTAATGTAACTTCTTCATACGATAGAATTAGGACTTGAAACCTCTTCCATTGAATTTGAAATCATCAAAAATATCTATTTTGATATATGGAATTACCCATTATCGTTCCGGAGACAGAACGTGCATTTCGGGCCATTTATCGTTCAACGTTATAATCAAATCTTATCCGTTCTTTCTATTTTCTGACCTATCTATAAATACCTCATTTTAAACCCTAGCTACTTCTTATTTTCATTTGTCTGTATGTACACTTCCTTCTCAACTCCCCATTCCAATGGCAGACAAACAAATTTCCAACTCAATTTCAAAAAAAAATCAAATCAAAAATTAAAGCTCCTCAAAATATATCGAATTATATATCGATTTGAAGCTCTCGACGAGCGCAAGTCAAATCTGCAGTCTGTTTCTCGATCTGAGTTTCTGTGTGCCCAGCATTCGATGGTTTATCCTCGGTCGTTCATCGCACGTCGATCAACAGCGACGGATCGTCAAATCGACGATACTAGCGTGTGGAGAGTGTCACCCGCTGTCCATCAACATAGCCCGTTTGTCGTTTCAACGGTTGGATCGAGGGAATTAATTTGATTAGGTTTTCGAGTAACTTCGGCGGCGGTGGATTTTTCTGCGACGTGGGGTCGCGTGGCCTGGGGGCGTTCGGGCGAGCGTAGCAGCTCCTCTGGTGGCTGTGGATGTGGATGCGACTGGACGTGGGTGGCGTGGAATCTTGTAGCGGCGGCTTGTGTAACGTTCGATCGTGAGATGGAAGGGTTTGGGGAAGGTAAACTTATTTACAAAATTGCCCCTGTTTTGTTTTATTTATTTATTTATTTTGATTTTTGAATCTTCTAACGTGCACAACTTGTGCATACGAGGTCTAATTCACGCGCGACTTCTCGCGTTGGGATCGTAATAAAATTCCGGACATTTTGACGTTGGTTTGGATGAATTCTGAGATCGTTTGAATTTGGGCCCTAATTTGGATTTAAATTCAAAGGTGATTGTTTCAACCCACTCACAACTTCTAAAATTTCTTATGTTTGTTAAATTAAATTTTTGATGTGATTAGAAATTTATTAATGACTGTTTGGTATATTTACAATCATCATCTCAGTTAATTTGAATTTATTTGAATTAAATCGTTATTTAATTTATTATTGAATATATATTGCTAGTTAAATACCTGTTATCGATTATCAGTTCTATATTGATATTTATTGATTGTTTTGGATGATGATTGTGATGGATGTTGATTGTTGATATTGGTGAATGTATGTTTTATTTTATATCATTATAAAGTGCAAGTTCGTTATGGATTTTTTATTCGGGATCGCGGTTTGAAATGATATATAACCGTAAATTATTAAACTACGGATTGAAATGATAAATATCTGTATCACTTGACCCTAGGGTAGAGAATTATATACGGACACGGGACTAGTTAAATTAAATGATTTTAAATCCTTAATTTTTGAATTTAATTAAATGATATTTTGAAATAAAATTTGATTTATATAAATTGAAGAATTTTTGGAAAAATCAAGTTTTATGATGAAATGTGAATTGGTTTAAAAAGGAATTTCTTTAAGAATTAAATGGGAAGTTTAAAAATTAAACTTTTTCGAAAATAAAATTCTATCGAAATTGAGTTATTAAATTTTTTTGAAAATAACTTTGAAATATTTTGAGATTGGAGTAATTCGTATTGATATTTTGAACATGGATATAACGATATAAAATTCGATAGTTTATTGAAATTTGGTTTGTCGATTTGGAAATTTGAAATGGTTCAAATATGTTCAAATGAGATGAATAGTTTAAACTGATATAAAATTCCAAACTCATATTTTAATATAAACTGTTTTAAAATTTTATATAAATCCAAATTTTCTAATTATTAAGGTTTTCAAATTTATTACACTATTTGACTAATATTAACTATATAAATTATTTGACTATTTTAAACCAATTTAATTTATTTTAAACTAATTAACCATTTTAATTTATTTTAAATCTAATTAATCTATTTTAAAGCTATTTAATCTATTTTAATTATATTTATTCTAAATTAAATCTATTTAACTATCTTAAATCAATTTAAAAGTACTTTACGTATAACTAAACTATTTTGGAGTATTTTAACTATTTATAATTATTTAAACTATTTCTAAATTTCCAGACTAAGTAAAGTGTAAGTGTTTATATTCATTTCAATTGGTTTAAAAAGAGAATAAGGTTAAATGACGTTATAATCGAAGTTGAAATTTTGAATGTTATAATAAATTGAAATGATGATTTTGAAGCAAGGACTTAACCTATTTTGGGAATATGATTTTTGGAAGAAATTATGATTTTGAAACGATATGATTTAAAAGTGGTGTTGTTTTGAGAATACAATATTTTGATATAAATTGTCAATATGACTTGACAGGAAATAAAATTTCGAAACTATGATTTCAAATGTGATATGATTTCAAAGATGAATACGATTTCGAAAGTAAGTATGATTTCGAAAGTAAGTAATATGGTTTGAATTGAATATGATATTTTGATATCAATTATGAAATGATTTTGGAAACGTAAAGAACCATCCGGTGTGTAATATGCGATTGGTTGTTAAAGAGACCAGGATCGGATGTTGTCATACTCTCTGCCAATACCAAAAACCACTTTGACAACTGTGTATGCGGTGGAGATTCCAGAATGAAGTAGGATGGTGGCGATGGTCCTAAAGGTATATTTACGTGGACCTAACTCCCATGAGTTAGCATAAGGTGGTTAAAACAGGAGCGATTACGAGCCAATGAGGTAGCTCCTCTGATCGGACACATTCCATCGATACTATATTCTGACTTGCGATTTATTTCATGGCCACCCCTCGATTTTAATCGGGAGTGTATTTCGAGTTGGGTTGTAGTTGCGGCTATGCGTTACCAATAGTCCGGATGCGTAATTGGTATATCTACCCTGGCATTGCCTATTTGTGTCGTATCACCTACCCTAGCACGCCTTCTACGAGTTTGTTTTATGTCGTACCTATGTGGTATCCTCTGGCGGCTCCAGTTTACGGGGAGTTACGGTACTGTATAGACTATTGGCATACCTAAAAATGTGTTAAGGTGGAAAATGTAAAGCCTTAACGCTATTTTTAAATAGTATACTTTACTTTAGACATATCATAATAGCGTATTGTACTACATAGTAGATAGTTTAACGGATCCTTAGGAGATGCGAATCCCGAACATCTCTTAAATTACTACACTCACGTTAGACACTGGATAGGAGATGTCAAACCCCGTAAACATCTCCGATGCCGTTTACACTCATATTTATCTTCCGATGATATAACTCACATATGATCTTTTAGTTCTGACTCGAGTGTTTTGTCTTTTCAATTCGCTCGGGTCAGCCTGAGCATTTCAGGATTTAAAGACCTTATTTCTGGAGGACGAAAACGAAGATTTATACTACTATTATTTACTATATTTATTCCACTACATTCATACTGTTCCGCTGCATTATTTGTTTATCTCTGATATGTGTAACTCTGATTTTGTATTGTATAAGTATAATCAAATGTTTTGTAAACAGCTTCATAAACTGTTATTTGATTATTATATTTTGTCATTCCACTGCGAGATTCTGTTTTGTTTTATTTCTTTCTCTTTTTCTTATTTACCCCAAATAACAATCTGTCATTCTATATGGTTTGAGTTGGCACGTATGTCTACTTAAAGCGTACAAAAAGGCGGGATGTTACAGTTGGTATCAGAGCCAGGTTTAGTGATAAGATTAGCTTTGTGGGGTCGGACTCGTTTTAAAAATAGGGTAGTAATACCCTAGAATGAGTCATTGAGTGTATATATATGAGAGAGCGTATTTGTTAGTGTTATAAAAGGTTTTTATATTGTGTAATTTGTTCCGTTTTGTATTTATAAATTCTGGTCGGTACATAGGACGCCATGATACCGATAGGGATTTCTAAACACTTAATAGGGCAAACCGACACAATATTTGTTTTGAAATATAGGTAAATGAAATAATTTTGCCTATTATATTTTCTGTATATAAAATAATAAATTTTATAAATGATATTTGGTTGTAATATGTTGGTTGTTAGGTAGTGAAATTTATAAATATTGATTGGAAATAAGATTTGAAAATAAAATTAAATGAAATTTGGAAATTTAGAACTTAAATTCCGGGATTTTGGAAATTTCTTTCGAATGATTTTGGGATATAATAATAATATTATTAGAAGTATTTTCTGATATAAATATTTCAAAATGATTTGAAAGAATTGTTTTAAAAAATATTTGGAAAGAAATAAGTTATGTACTCCCCTCTCTGTCGTTGGAAAATAATTTCGGTGATGAGTGCACGCA
This sequence comes from Allium fistulosum, assembly GCA_030737815.1. Lineage (NCBI taxonomy): Eukaryota > Viridiplantae > Streptophyta > Magnoliopsida > Asparagales > Amaryllidaceae > Allium > Allium fistulosum. Next base: position 903,463,094 of record CM060905.1, read on the forward strand.
TCATCGACGTTCATTTTCGAGTTTCAAAGGGGGAAGGCTGCTGTAGTAGTTTACTACACATTTGTTTTGATAAATGAATATTAAACTTTATTTTTAAGTACGATTTGATATATATAAAGATATGATTATATATATTATTTTAAAGGATTTGGAATGGAACCCGACATTTAGTTCTTAAATTTATATGAATTAGAGATTTCAAATATTGAAATGGAATAAAAGTTTTAACTATTTAATAATTGAAACTTCTAAATGAAAATAAGAAATGATATGCTAAGATATAGCTGAAATATACAAGTAATTTGAAATTTGTAACTTGTAAACGAAAAGAATATGAAAATAAGAAATGATAACTATTGAACCTTAAGTTAATTAAAATAAGTAAGTCAAACTTGTTTAACTTTCAATTGCATTCTTAAAGACATATATATAACTTACCAATTATAAAAAGTTGAAATGTTAAAAATATGTAATGGTAATTTTACAAGTAAAACTTATGTAATGGAAGTGTTCAATGAAATTTACTTTTATAAATAAGAAATTTGATATGAAAATAGTTATAAACTTGAGTTAAAACTTTAATACTTCTAATTAAATGAAATAGAAAATGAGTACTGTAAGTAAAGGATTTTGAACTTAAGTTAATATTGAAACTATTTATAATTAAAGAAAATAATAAAATGAATACAATGCAATAAAAAAAAGAAATTGGCATGGTATGAATAAATGAAAATGAATTTTTGTAAGTAATAATGGAAAAATAAATGAAATAAACACTGAATGAATGAATTGGTATAAAATTTTGTAAGAGATAAATGTAAGTTAAAGAAATAATCCTGTATGAATGAAAAGAAATTTAAAACTGTTAATGTTGTGAAAGAAATTTAATAAAAATAACTCAAGTACATTGTAAATTATTGTTTGTTTGGTTTATGGATTGTTTGGGAAATGATACTTCTAATTGTTTGGATGTATGAATAATCTGTTAAGTTATTTAAGGCTGTTGAGTAAATGGTATACTTAATAGTTATTTGTCATTCTATACAATTTAAAAGTGTATACACCCAAACATACCATTTGTTTGTTTGCTATGTAAATGATTAATTACTTTGATTCCTTGTGATGATTGTATGGTTGTTTGCAAGAAATGGTTGCTATGTTGTATTGATTTGTTTGTTATTGATTGAAACAGCTTTAAATATTTCATTTTATATAATTATTAACTCTTTTAGATTATATAAGTGAAATACAGGTTATGGAAGCAATTGCCACTGCTTTTGGTTTCGAAATTAAGTGTTATTTGCCCGACAAATAGGTACGTTCTCGGATTACGGTTTTTCTAGCAATATTATATTATTTTCCCGTTGTTGGGATATATTATTTTGAAAATTTTGAAATATATTGTTATATTTGATATTATATTTTCTCCCGGGCCTCTCCGTACAAAGGAGACTTTGCCGAAATTTTTCGTGAATTTTGGACTTAGAAAATTTTGTGAAATGTTTTCCAAACTTTGTTAATTTGATTATAAAAGAATTTACGTGTTATAAATTGATATATTTTATTTAAATTATTTAATTTTGTAAATTATTTGTTTATAAATTTAATATTTTGAATAAGATATATTGATTTCTAAATTCTTCTTTTCCCTTCTTTTTCCTTTTTGGGGATGAAAAGTTTTGAGTGGGAGAGAGTGTAACAACCCGTAAATTTTTGATAATTTAATTTGTTAATTTAATGAATCTTGTTATTTAATATTGGAAGAAATAAAAAGTTGAAATGTAATAATGAAATGAATACTAAAATGAAATGTAACAATGTTAATTAAAGTAAAATTTTGATAAATTGAATGAAATTCCAATTAATTGAAATAATAAAAATGTTATACTTGGTTATAAATTGAATATAAGTGAATAAATGAAATATTGGATTAACCAAGGAAATAATAGAAAGTTAATGGAAATTGAATGAAATTAGTATTATGAAAATAAATGGTAACATTGATTTGTAAGTAATATAAGCTTATTAATGTGACTAAAGGTTAACTGTGGCAAACTATTGTATGTTACCTATCTATTTAACCTGTTAATTTAAATTGGAAATAAATTTCAATAAAGGTAATTAAATATTATGTTAATTAAGTTAATATTTGGAAATAATGTTAATTTTATTCATAATATGACAATTGGTTGAATGAAAAGAATGGAAATCAAGATTTATTAATTTATTGGAATTCAAATTATAATAATTGGATTAATTGCAAATAAATGAAATTAAATATTTAAATATTACGTTAATTGAAATTAAGATAAAAATTGGAGAATATTTACATGCTAAGATATAAACCAATGTTAATTGTACTTATGAGATGACAATTTATGGAATAACAAGATTTAAAATCAAATAAATGGATTTATTGGAATTTCAATTGATAATTAATGAATTTACTGAAATTGAAATTAAATACGGTAATTGGTAAATTAATTAACTTTGAATTGATATCTAAATTGTTTAAATTATTGTAAGTGATTAAGAAATAAAAAATGATAGAAGTTGTAAATTTTTAAAACTGAAATTGAAAATGTGATTTAATTAATTTAATATTAATTTATTTAATTAACTGAAAAATAGCCATTTTGGCCACTGTTTCGGATTTCAACGAAACCAGTTTCATCGGATCCGTAATGGTGAGTTATTGTAGGTTTTCAAGTTTTGTAACGATCAGACTTGTCGTTTGATCGGACGGGCTCGAAACGCCTTGAAATCAATTTAATTGAAATCAATTTGAAATAAGCTGATTTTAACATAACTTTTTCATACGATAGAATTAGGACTTGAAACCTCTTCCATTGAATTTGAAATCATTAAAAATATCTATTTTGATATATGGGATTACCCATTTTCGTTCCGGAGACAGAACGGGCATTTCGGGCCATTTATCGTTCAACGTTATAATCAAATCTTATCCATTCTTTCTATTTTCTGACCTATCTATAAATACCTCGTTATAAAACCTAGATACTTCTTATTTTCATTCGTCTATACGTACACTTCCTTCTCAACTCCCCATTCCAATGGCAGACAAACAAATTTCCAATTCAATTTCAAAAACAAAATCAAATCAAAAATTAAAACTCCTCAAAATATATCGAATTATATATCGATTTGAAGCTCTCGACGAGCGCAAGTCAAATCTGCAGTCTGTTTCTCAATCTGAGTTTCTGTGTGCCCAGCATTCGATGGTTTATCCTCGGCCGTCCATCGCGCGCCGATCAACAGCGACGGATCGTCAAATCGACGATACCATCGTGTGGAGAGTGTCACGCGCTGTCCATCAACATAGCCCGTTCGTCGTTTCAACGGTTTGATCGAGGGAATTAATTTGATTAGGGCTTCGAGTAACTTCGGGGGCGGTGGATTTTTCTGCGAAATGGAGGTCGACAGGGGGTCGCGTGGCCTGGGGGCGTTCGGGCGAGCGTGGTAGCTCCTCTAGTGGCTGTGGATGTGGATGCGACTGGACGTGGGTGGCGTTGAATCTTGTTGCGGCAGCGTGTGTAACATTCGATCATGAGCTGGAAGGGTTTGGGGTAGGTAAACTTATTTACCAAATTGCCCCTGTTTTGTTTTTTTATGTTTATTTTTTTATTTTGATTTTCGAATCTTCTAACGCGCATAACTTGTGCATACGAGGTCCAATTCACGCGCGACTTCTCGCGTAGGGATCGTAATTAAATTCCGGACATTTTGACGCTTGTTTGGACGAATTCTAAGATCATTTGAATTTGGGCCCTAATTTGGATTTAAATTCAAAGGTGAGTGTTTCAACCCACTCACAACTTCTAAAATTTCTTATGTTTGTTAAATTAAATTTTGACGTGATTAGAAATTTATTTATGATTGTTTGGTATATTTTAAATCATCATCTCAGTTAATTTGAATTATTTGAATTAAATCGTTATTTAATTTATTATTGAATATATATTGCTAGTTAAATACCTGTTATCGATTATTAGTTCTATATTGATATTTATTGATTGTTTTGGATGATGATTGTGATGAAGGTTGATTGTTGATATTGGTTGAATGGATGTTTTATTTTATATCGTTATAAAGTGCAAGTTTGTTATGGATTTTTTATTCGGGATTGCGGTTTGAAATGATATATAACCGTAAATTATTAAACTGCAGATTGAAATGATAAATATCTGTATAACTTGACCCTAGGGTAGAGAATTATATACAGACACCGGATTGGTTAAATTAAATGATTTTAAAATCCTTAATTTTCGAATTTAATTAAATGATATTTTGAAATAAAATTTGATTTATATAAATCAAATTTTTTTTGGAAAAATCAATTTTTATGATGAAATGTGAATTGGTTTAAAACGGAATTTCTTTAAGAATTAAATGGGAAGTTTTCAAATTAAACTTTTTCGTAAATAAAATTCTATCGAAATTGAGTTATTAAATTTCTTTGAAAATAACATTGAAATATTTTGAGATTGGAGTAATCCGTATTGATATTTTGAACACGGATATAACGATATGAAATTCGATAGTTTATTGAAATTTGGTTTGTCGATTTGAAGATTTGAAATGGTTCAAATATTTTCAAATGAGATGAATAGTTTAAACTGATATAAAATTCCAAACTCATATTTTAATATAAACTGTTTAAAACTTTTATATAAATCCAAATTTTCTAATTATTAAGATTTTCAAATTTATTAAACTACTTGACTAATATTAACTATATAAATTATTTGACTATTTTAAACCAATTTAATTTATTTTAAACTAATTAACCATTTTAATTTATTTTAAATCTAATTAATCTATTTTAAAGCTATTTAATCTATTTTAATTATATTTAATCTAAATTAAATCTATTTAACTATCTTAAATCAATTTAAAAGTACTTTACCTATAACTAAACTATTTTGGAGTATTTTAACTATTTATAATTATTTGAACTATTTCTAAATTTCTAGACTAAGTAAAGTGTAAGTGTTTATATTCATTTCAATTGGTTTAAAAAAAGAATAAGGTTAAATGATGTTATAACCTAAGTTGAAATTTTGAATGTTATAATAAATTGAAATGATGATTTTGAAGCAAGGACTTAACCTGTTTTGGGAATATTTTTTTTGGAAGAAATTATGATTTTGAAACGATATGATTTAAAAGTGGTGTAGTTTTGAGAATACGATATTTTGATATAAATTGTGAATATGACTTTTGACAGGAAATAAAATTTTGAAACTATGATTTCAAACGTGAATACGATTTCAAAAGTAAGTAATATGGTTTGAATTGAATATGATATTTTGATATCAATTATGAAATGATTTTGGAAACGTAAAAGAACCATCCGGTGTGTAATAAGTGATTGGTTGTTAAAGAGACCGGGATCAGATGTTGTCATACTCTCTGCCAATACCGAAAACCACTTTGACAACTGTGTACGCGGTGGAGATTCCAGAATGAAGTAGGATGGTGGCAACGATCCTAAAGGTATATTTACGTGGACCTAACTCCCATGAGTTAGCATAAGGTAGCTAAAATAGGAGCGATTCCGGGCCAATGAGGTAGCTCCTCTGATCGGACACATTCCATCGATACTATATTCTGACTTGCGATTTATTTGGTGGCCACCCCTCGATTTTACTCGGGAGTGTGTTTCGAGTTGGGCGGTAGTTGCGGCTATGTGTTACCAATAATCCGGATGCGTAATTGGTATATTTCAATGGCATTGCCTAGTTTTGCCGTGTCACCTACCCTAGCGCGCTTTCTACGAGTTTGTTTTATGTCGTATCTATGTGGTATCCTTTAGCGGCTTCAGTTTACGGGGAGTTACGGTACTGTATAGACTATTGGCATACCTAAAAATGCGTTAAGGTGGAAAATGTAAAGCCTTAACGCTATTTTTAAATAGTATACTTTACTTTAGACATATTATAATAGCGTATTGTACTACATAGTAGATAGTTTAACGGATCCTTAGGAGATGTGAATCCCGAACATCTCTTAATTTACTGCACTCACGTTAGACACTGGATAGGAGATGTCAAACCCCGTAAACATCTCCGACACCGTTTACACTCATATTTATCTACCGATGATATAACTCACATAAGATCTTTTAGTTCTGACTCGAGTGTTTTGTCTTTTCAATTCGCTCGGGTCAGCGCATTTCAGGATTTGAAGACCTTATTTCTGGAGGATGAAGACGAAGATTTATACTACTATTATTTACTATATTTATTCCACCACATTCATACTGTTCCGCTGCATTAATTGTTTATCTCTGATATGTGTAACTCTGACTCTGTATTGTATAAGTATAATCAAATTTTTTGTAAACAGCTTCATGAACTGTTATTTGATTATTATATTTTGTCATTCCGCTGCGAGATTCTGTTTTGTTTTATTTCTTTCTCTTTTTCTTATTTACCCCAAATAACAATCCGTCCTTCTGTATGGTTTGAGTCGACACGTGTGACTGCTTAAAGCATACAAAAAGACGGGATGTTACATTAGGTCCCTACGCATCTATCATCACATCCGACAGTTTATAGCATTCACCAACTCATTTATTTTCAATCTTTAAAACGTGATAACTTTTTATAGATTAATCGGATTTAAGAATCGTTTTCACCATTAAATCACAAATTTAATAGACCTTCCAATGATATCGATTGTTGATATGTAAAAACAAAATTTTAAAAATTATAATTTTATACAGCAGTTTCTAACTACATTTGTGAAGTGCAGTTAAAAACTGCATTTCATGAATACAGTTAGAAACTACGTTTGACAGCAGCAGATTTTAACTGCATTTGTGAAATATAGTTAAAAACTGCCGCTGTTAAGTACAGTCTTTAACTGCATTTCTGTATTGTAGTTTAAAACTGCATTTGCGAAGTGCATTTAAAAACTGCATTTCATAAATACAGTTTGATACTGCTATTAGCAGCAATAGCTTTTAACTGCATTAGTGAAATGCAGCAAATGTAGTTAAAAACTGCTGCTGTGAAGTGCAGTCTTTAACTGTTTCGTAGATGCAGTTAAAAGCTGCTACTAACAACAGTAGTTTATAACTGCATTTGTGTAATGCAATTAAAAACAACTGCTGTGAAGTGCAGTCTTTAACAGTATTTCGTAAATGTGGTTAAAATTGCAATAAACATCGGCAATTTTTAACTACATTTAACAAATGCAGTTTTTACTGTATTTCACAAATTCGGTCGAAAAGCGCATTAATTATTGCATTTTTTAATTGCATATGTGAAATGCAGCTAAAAAATGCATTACTATAATGCTATTTTTAACTGCATTTCATACATCCAGTTAAAAACTACACTTAAATATTGCATTTTTTAACTGCATATATGAATTGTAGTTAAAAATTGCACTAATATAATGCTGTTTTCAATGCATTTCACAAATGTTGTTAAAAACCATTGCAATAATTGCAAATTTTCTAAAATTTGAATTTGAAATAATTGTGTTTTGAAATTTTGATTTTCACATATTCATAATGCATATCATTAGAAAGATAATGAAATTTGTAAGTTAATGGTGAAAAGGATTTGTTAATCCGGTGTTTTTCAAAAGTGTTATTTTTTTTAAAGGTTGACAATTAATTGGTGCGGATATTAAATAATAATGTGAGAATAACAGCCGCACGTTAAGAAATGCATGCGTAGGGACTTAATTTACATAAATTATTAAGTAGGCGTGTCTTGTTCATCTTAATTAGTAACAGGGACTTGTCCTAAAAAACCCTTTTCTTTTTTCTTTTTTCAAACCAAACAATAAAGGGACAGTCGTTACTTATCAAAGATGAATTTCAAGTTTTCAACGCTTTTGGTTAAACAAACAAATTCCTTGCTACGAGAATTCTAACTCGAGACCACTCAAATCAAAACCCCAAAGCACAACAGAAAACAAAATCGTGGTAAGAAGTGCAAAAACAACCAATCAATATCTCAATCCAAATCTCAATCCAATACAAAGTCAATCACAATCACCAAACAAGTAATAGAGAATCAAAGCAATAATGATAAAATAAATCACACACTGATTTTTAGTGGATCCATTAACGTCTTGTTAGTGTACATCCACTTTGAGAAAGAGCCTTTATTGGTACCAATGAGAAGAGTACAAGAGATTGATTACAATGATCAATATTCAAATAGAATAGATTTGCAGAGAAGATAATTGAAGAAAACTAGGTTTTGCTAAACCCTATTTAGTGGAGGATAAAACCCTTGCAGTCACTCGCTGTGAATCCTAAAAATAGCTTATATAGTGAACCATCCTTCCTTGACAAATACCTGATTTGCCCCTTGAAGCCCTACAAGTAAATACACAAATTCTGGGTCGAAAAAACAAAACTACACCGCGTCAGACGTCTATCACAACCTCTCAGACGTCTGTCGCAATTCTCAGGTTGCAGTAAACCTGCTATCAGACTTCTGAGGATTCCTATCAGACGTCTGACATAACTTTCAACCTATGCATCTTCAAATCACGATAACTTAAGCATCCGAGCTCCGATTCACGCACCGTTTTCCCCATTATCAAGCTATTCTTGACCTCTTCAGTTCACTATATAGTGCTGCCAAAATTCAACACTCCACTTAGGTACTATATCCACCTCCAGCACCAAGAACCGATAGTGCCAAACTATCATCACTTCTACCTTCAACCAAATAAGCTTGAATGCTTTCTCAATGAGCTCGGGCAAAGCCACCGCCCATTGCACTAAATCAACGAGCTCAAGCAAGGCCCCCGACCACTAATGAAGTGTTGAAAGCACCCAAATCCAAAACCGTCTCACCAAAAGATAAAAGCACTAAGGAGTGTAAACTAGTCCTCACCAAGAAGATAGAACCACAATCTCTCACTGATACTCTTCATCATCCATAACCAAATTCCTCCCCCAACCATGCCACCTCATGGCACCTAGCACTTTAACAAGTGAATCAAGTTCGAGCAATGCTCGAAATTCCCAACCGACAATGCTTTAGTGAACATATCCACTGCGTTATCCTTTGTGTGCACTTTCTGAAGATATACTTGCTTATCTTCATCCATGGCTACTAAAAGTGACTCTCCCACTTCAATATGCTTAGTCCGTGAGATAAACGCCAAATTCTCTGCCAAGTGAATAGTACTCTAGCTATCACATCGAACATCGATGCTATCATGTTCAAATCCTAAGCCACACAATAATCATCTCAAATAAAGCGCCTCCTTTACCGCCTCCATCACGGCTATCAACTCTGCCTCTGTAGTGGATAAAGTAACTACGGTCTGCAATCTTGATCTCCAACTTATGGCTGCACCACCAAGTGTGAAGACATTCCGGAAGTTAACTTTCTCTGATCCCTATTGCCGGTGTAGTCTGAATCACAATAACCAACCAATTTGCAAATCATCCCCTCACTACTGCCAAAACAAGACCATCAGATGATGTACCTCTAAGGTTTCTCAATATAAGTTCATAGATTCCCAATGCGATTTCCTTGAATTAGCCATATACCAACTAACTGTCCCAACGACATCTGCAATATCGGGCCTTGTACACACCATAGCATACATTAAACTTCCAACCGCACTAGCATATGGCACATTTGACATATAAGCCTTGTCTTTCTCCAAGATAGGTGATCCCTTGCTCGAAGGCTTCATATGCAAAGGTAAAGGTGTATTTTATGCCTTTGCGTTCTCCATGCTAAACCGGCAAAGTACTTTCTCTATATACTCCTTTTGAGTCATTTCAACTCAAAATGCTTTCGATCACTCTCTATTTCCATGCCCAATATCATCGTTGCTTCTCCAAGATCCTTCATTTCGAATTCCCATTTTAGACCCAATTTTAAGTCGTTGATTTCATTCTTATTCTTAGAAGCAATAAGCATGTCGTCCATATACAAGAGTAAATACATCCAACAATCATTTTCCAACCCCTTGAAATGTAAAGCATCCTTGATGCTTCAATCAAAACCATTTTCAAGCATAAAATGATCAAATCTCTTGTACCATTGTCTAGGTGATTGCTTTAAGCCATATAGGGATTTCTTTAACTTGCAAATCAAATTTAACTTACCATCTAAAACAAAACATTCCGGTTGCTCCATGCAGATGTCTTCATTCAAGTCACCATGTAAGAACGCAGTTTTCACATCAAGTTACTCCAACTCCAAGTCATGAATAGCAACTATAGCAAGAAATATCCATATTGAACTATAGCGCACAATCGATGCGAATATCTCATCATACTCCTTTCCCTTCTTTTGTGCAAACCCCTTAGCCACTAATCTAACTTTGTATCTACAATCATACTTCACCTTGTATATCAATTTGGATCCAATAGCATGATTTCCTTTAGGAACTGGAACCAAATCCCAAGTTTGATTCTTCATCAACGATTGCATCTCTTCCTCCATGGCATTAATCCACTTTGAGCTGTCACTCGACCCCATAACGTCACCAAGGTTCATTGGCTCATCTTGGACTACATGAAGAGCATAGTCTAAATTATCACAAAAGCTAAGATAGTTTCAATCACATATCTATCGGGTGGCCTTATAGCACGTCGACCCACCCGAGTAGCAATACTATCACCCAAACTCCTTTTGGCTCCACCTTGAACTGAATCCTCTCTAGAATCATGTACATCACAAACACTACTAGATGCACCCTATGGACTATGTGATGTTACATCAACCGCTTCCCACTCACAAACATCTCCAACTACTCTACTCCTTGGACGAAAGGTAGGAATAGCTTCCTTCTTCTTTGATTCACCATGAACCAAATATGGAACATCCGATGAGCTCTCATTCTCCTTGAATAAAGCCGTCTCATCAAAAGTAACATGACGATTATTCACAACCTTCTTCGTTTTCGAATTCCATATCCGACAGCCTTTTACTCTGTCCGTATAACCAAGAAAAATCCTCTTGAAAGCTCTACACTCAAGCTTATCATTTCCCGGATCATGCACATAAACCAGACTACCAAACACATGAAGATAAGCCAAGTCAATGCTCTTTCCCTTCCACACTTCCTCTATAATTTAGTTACCAATAGCCGAGACATAGAATTTGATTCATAATATGCACTGCGGTTGACAAAGCTTCGGCTCAAAATCCCTTAGACAAACCCGATGTCAATCTCAAGCATCAAGCTTTCTCAAGTAGAGTATGGTTTATCCTTTTCGCAACACCATTCGACTAAGGATCTCCCGATGTAGTAAAATGCCTTCGAACACCATGATTGTGACGACCCACCTTTCTAGACGGTTTAAATCGACAATAAACCACACATGTCTAACTCACACCATTCAAAAGGGAGGATTGTCAATGGGGTAAATAATAAAATAAGAGAAAAGAAGGAAAAACAAACACAGAATCTCACAGTAGAATAACAAAATATAATAATCAAATAAACAGTTAATGAAGCTGTTTTACAATGTACATTTGATTACCCAATTTTTACAACATAATCAGAATACGACAACAACATATCAATAATGATGAAGCGGAATAATACGAATAATATAATATAACAAACTCCATCTTCGTCCTCCAGAAATAATATCTTCAGACACTGAAATGCTTAGGCTGACTCGAGCATAATGAAAAGACAAAACACTCGGATCAGAACTAAAATATTCTCATGTAAGTCAAATCAATATCACGTGGAAAAATGAGTGTAATGGCGTCAGAGATGTTACAGGGTTTTCATCTCCTATTCGGTGTATAACGTGAGTGCCATAACTTAAGAGATGTTATGGGACTTTCCATCTCTTAAGGATCCATCAAACTATCTATATGTAGTAGTATACGCTATATATGTAGTGTCTATCAGTAAAGTATAATATTGAAAATAGCGTTAAGGCATTACCCTTATCTCCCTTAACACATTTTATATAAGCATCATAGTCTATATAGTACTGTAAACTCCACCGTAAACTGGTGGGCTATCAGGGAGCACTCCATAGGTACGACACAAACCAAAATCGAAGTGGGCTCGATAAGGCATATGACAAGGCACGTGAGGCAATGTCCAAGGTAGGATTCTACCGTTTTGCACTCCCGGCGAGATGGTAACGCATAGCAGCTACTACCGCCCACCTCGAGACACACTCCCATTAGCAAATCGAGGGTGGCCACCAATCAATCATAAAGTAATAGATATGGTATCGAAGAAGCGTGTCCGATAGGAGGAGCGACCTCACTTGGCCCGGTATAGCTCCTGTTATAGTCATATCAAGTTGACTCGAAGGTCAGGGCTGCGTTTCTTACCTCATTCCAGTAGCATTCACCAAACCATCCTACTTCATTCTGGATTCTTCACAATGTGCACAATTGTTAAAGTGGTTTCGAAATTGGCAGAGAGTACGATAATATCCGACCCCGTTCTCTTTAACGACCAAATGCTTATTTCACACCGTGGTCTTTTTTTTTTAAATCCAGATAATAGTTTATACCTTCATATCAAGATATCCATATACTTATTCCAAAAGTATAAATATATTCATAAATACCGAGGAAGATTTTCTTTCAATCAATTTCGAAAATAATTTATAAATCTCTCTTAAACCATTTATAAACTATTTATATGCTTTAGAACCATTTATAAAGCTATTTATAAATTCCAAAACAATTTACAACTCTTCCCCTTTTCATAAACTTCTACACAAATTCCTTTAAAACGCTTCCAAATCCCTTTATACAAGTTCTTTTATAAAACCCTTTATAAAATCATTTTAAACCCTTATAACTCCTTTATAAAACCATATAAAATCCTTTATAAAAATCTTTTATAAAAATCCTTTTATAAAATCCATTATAAAATCTTTTATAAAAATATTTTATAAAATCCTTTTAGAAAATCCATTAGAAAATCTCTTACAAAAACTTTTACAAATTCCTTACAAACCCTTTTACAAAATTCTAAAATCTTTTACAAAAATCTTTTACCTATTAAAGTTATTATAAAAGACTACATTTATTATCTTAAATTAAATTTTTAAATAAATCTTTTAAAACTATATTGAATATTTTATTAAATTAAATTTTTTTAAAGTGTTTTTATTATATTACATTATTTAAATTATATATTTTAAAACTAAATAAAATTATAAGTTAAAATCTTAAAATTTAGATTTTTAAAAGTTATATTAACTAAAATATAAATTTTAAAAAAATCTTTAAATTAAATTTTAAAATCAAATTTATTAAATCAAAACATACTTTACAATTTAGACAATAATTTAAAACCGACCAACGGTGTCCGTATATAATTTTCTATTCTATGGCCAAGTGATCATTTAATTTTAATTTTAATTTCAGGGATGGATATATACCATTTCAATCCAAATCAGGTGTCATGGGTATATATCATTTTAACCTATTTCTTAATTTATTTAATTTTAGATTTATTTGATGGCCGTAACATCCAGGGTGAATAACAGGAATAAATCAGCATAAACATCTAGGGTGAATAACAGGAATAAGTCAACATAAACAAACATCCAAACATCTAACATATCAATCATTAGGCATCCATCACAATCAACATCCAAAACAGTCACATATCATAACAGATTACTAGTTATAAATTCTTGGGTGTTTAACTAGCAAATTAAATTCCAATTTCAATTTAACTGTCAAATTAAATTACACTATCAATGCAGTTCAATACAAATGTCAATTTTAAACCATCAAACAACAATCAATAAATTTAAATCACTTCATGATTTCAATTTAATGAACATCAAAATATTTTAGTATTTTGTGAGTGGTTTGAACAATCATCTTTGATTTTAGTTGAATTAAAATCCAAAAGAACGCCCAAATTTGAACAGTCTTAGAATGTAGCCAAACCTGTTTCGTGTTGTCCGGAATTTCGATACGGACCCAACGGAAGAAACCGCGTCCAAAACCGAGTCCGTATGCAAAGGTTATAAGGATTAGAATTTTGAAAATTTAAAATTAAATTAAATAAAACTCAGGGGGAAAATGGTAATTAATATCACCTCTCTCAGAACCCTAACCCACACATCACGAATCGAACCACATTCAGTCGCCATCGATCATCTCCTGTCACATGCTGCTCTGATTGCCATCGACCTCAGCAGACAACACTGTTGTATCGGCCCCCTCAGGCCAACCATCTCCACCCTGCGCTCGGCCTCCAGGCGCCCCCCACGAGAACCGCCGCCGCCACCTTTGTCCTCCAATCCTGGCGAATCTGTGCCTCTATACGATGAATGAAGACCATAGATGCACTCCACTCGACCTCCTCTACCAGACGCAACTTCCCGATCGTCGATCGGATGAAGATCCACCGTTGATTTGCAAACCTTACAACGGACGGCCGGGACTTCTTCGCTGAATTCGAGCCAAACCGAACCTCCAATCGAAAAACGAACTGCAGTAGTAGAATACGTTCGTCGAGAGCTTCGCGGTGATATATAATTTGATAGGGTTTGAGGAGTTTGAATTTTTCGATTGATTTGAAATTGGGAATTAGGGTTTGAGATGACATCCATTTGAGATGGAACATGAGATAGAAATTTGTATGTATAGAAATCAGAATAGAAGCTGCGAGAGTTTCACGAAATATCTATTTATATAGACAGAGATGGATAAGAATGGATGGACAGATCGATTTGGGTCGAAACGATAACAACAACCTGAAAAGCCTATTTCGTTCCCGAAACGAAAACAAGTCATCCAATATATCGAGATATATGTTTTTAATATTTTTAAAATCAATGGAACTAATTTCAAACCCTAATTCCATTGTATATAGAAGTTAGCATTTAAAAATCAAATTATATCCATTTAAATTCTTTTAATTGATTTCTACACGTTTCGAGCTCGCACGATCAAACGATAAGTCCGATTGCTACGAAACTCGAAATCCTATAATAATTCACTATTACGAATCCGATGAAACTAGTTTCGTCAAACTCCGAGATAGTGCCCAAAAGGCTAATTTTACACGTTAATTAAATAAATTATTATATTTAAAATCAATTTAATCACCTTTATATTCTAAATTTAAAAGTTAACAAATTTTGTCATTTCTTATTACACGGAAATTAATAATCTTTTACAATACAGTTTTCCATGTTAAATCCAGTATTTAAATATTACATTAATTTCTTGTTAAATTACAATAGTAATAAATCCAAGTTTGTTATAATTTAAATTCCAAAAATTCCTTTTATTTTGATTTAAATTCTTATATTAAATCAACTAATACCTTATGAATTAATTAGACATAAGCTTCCATTTTATTACATTCATTATTCTACAGTTAACATCTTTCCTTATATTAATTGCAATATTTCAATTACATTGATTTCCAAATTAATTTCAACGGATTAAATAATAAGATGATAAATAAAACAATTGTTATACATTAATAATTCACATTTATTAACTTATTGTTTACAAACAAGGATTATATATTTACGTACAATTAATTGATTTCACATTATATACTAACGCCAACTAAATAAAATAACATACAATTTCATCATTAAATACAACATTGATTTATTTCCTTTTTTACAATTATAACCAAATTAACTTTACAATTATTTCAATTGATTGAAATTACATTAAAATAGTTGTCAATAACATTCAAACAGTAAAAAAAAATTGAAACCTAGGAACCAGTTAAGTAAACCTGGGGGTGTCTGAACCGAACCCACAGTTGACACTAGTTAAGTCATAGAGTAACCGGGCTTATTTCCATGTATGTAGTTTCCAAGTATCGAACCCCTGACCTCCAGGTTATTGACTCTGAGTATTACTTACACGTCTTTAACCACCCGGCCACTCTATCGGGTTAACATTCAAATTAAATTATAAATCATAAATTTTTATCCATTTATAAATCATAAATTTTTAATTTCTCACAATATTAAATTCCAAAATCTTATTAAAATTATTTTTTTAAAATTTTCAAAATACAGGTCGTTACAATGATGCTCGCAAAACTCCAAGAACTCTCCGAAAACATACTTTCTGCCATTATCAAACCTTAAAACCTTCAAAGACTTGTCACTCTCATTCTCAATAAGAGCTTTCCATGCTTTGAACTTTACAAATGCCTCCGACTTGCCTTCATTACATACACTCATACCTTTCGAGAAAAATTGTCTATGAAAGAAATATAATAGCGAGCTCCCATCAAAAAAGAAGCTACCGGTTCTGATCCTCAAATATCCGTGTGAACATACTAAAGAAACCTTCTCGAATCATGTTTCCCTTCACCCAATGATACTTTAATTTGCTTCCCCATGATACATTCCTCACAAAACTCTAATTTGTTGAACTCTCTCCATCGATCATCTCCATCTTCCGAAGAATATCCAAATTCCTCTCTAAGACATGACCTAACCTCAATTGCCACAACCTAGTCGCATCCAAGCCACAAGAACTATCAACTCCCACACATGTTTCACCTTCTAAACACCTTGAAGCAAATAAACACCATGAATCCTAGCACCCTTCATCACCACAAGCGCACCTTCGAAACCCGCAAGCTATCACTCTCAGTATTGATCTTACATTCTAAAGAATCCAACTGTCATTAAGAGATAAGAGACTTCTGAAGTCCTGAAACACAGTGTACATTAGTAAAAGTATGAACCACTCCATCAAACATCAGAATTTGCACGGAACTAATGTCGTTCGACTTACAAATAGCACCATTACCCATAACAATTGAATTTCCTTCTTGTTAACGTAAGAAGAAAAACAATTCTTATTCGGCATCATATGATAAGACGTCCTCGAATCGAGTACCCATTCGCTACCCGAAACATTCGATGTTACTTACCACTGTCAAAACATCTATGTCTCCCTCACCAACTCCACTCTCCACCGCTATAGATGAAGATGCTACTTCCTTCTTTGTTTTCTCCTTGTCTGGACACACATTCTTATAATGACCAGGTTTCTTACAAACTATGCAGTTAAAGCGCTCGGTAGACTCAATGCGGTGGAGGTGCAAAAAGTCATAGCAGGGATACAGCGAGGATATAGCGGGATATAGCGGATGACTCTAAAATAGCATATAAAACTCATACTTAATGTTTTTACAAATATATAAATGGTAATTAAGTGAAAAATTAACATTCAATTGAATTATAATTAGTACATAAATAATTTTAAATAAAAACATGTGCGAATATACTGTAAATAAACGTAAAACTGTTATATAACATAATTGAATTTAGTAGAATATTAGAGTATTTTCATTTCTGAAAATATATTAAAAAATCAATTAAATAAATTAATTTCATAATTTTTATAATGTATAAATATCATTTTTCAATTCATTTCTTTTAAAGAAGATATAGCGGAAACAGCGGAATATAGCGGAAATAACGGGATATAGCGGAAATAGCGGGGCTTAAAGTGGAAAGGCTATATTTGGGGCTATATGAAAATATCATAGTGGCAGAAACCCGCTATGAGATATAGCAGGGTTATAGCGGGGTAATAGCGGGGCATTAACTGCACAGCTTACAAATAAAGCACTTGCCATTTCTTTCCTTTGACTTTCCTCTCCAACCGGGCTTCCTTGATCTAGAATGCCTTCGGTTCCCTTTCTTCTCATATCTCTCCTTCTCGATAAATAAACCGTGACCACTACTAGCACCACTACTTCCATCACCCAACTCCTTCATTTGATCCCGTAACTTCTCGCTAAGAAGACCTGTTTTGACATCATCTAGAGTAAAAGTATCTCGGCTGTAGATCAAACTATTTGAGAAACCCATATAACGATCTGGCAATGAACACAACAATATCATCACCTTTTGTTCTTCCTCAATTTTCAAATCTACTGCCTTCATCTTCATTAGCAAATCATCAAAGATATTCAAGTGCGCCTTTAGCAAAGTACTCTCCTTCATCTTATAGGTAAAGAACGTTCGCAACAAGATCAAATGATTAATTACCGACTTCTTCATATACAACTCCTCCAATTTGTCTCAAATACCCTTAGCGGTAGTCTCACCACTAATTTCTAAGAAAACATTCTCTCCCATAGCAAGTTGAAGTGTACTAAATGCCCACTCTTCCATTTCTTCTCTGTCAACATCTGAGATGTCTACCGATAGCAAATGTGTATCAAACACTACCCGATGCACTCGATTCCACCTAAGAACCGTTTTCATCTTCCATTGCTACTTTTCAAAACCATTATCGCCATTTCACTTGTCTATAACCAATTGTGATCCCGAAGACGCGTACGAGCCACATACATACGACACTACACCACTTGGACTAACCATTGAGGGACAATCTAAGGTATTATCTGATTCTGGCATTTCTACAACCAGCTACCAACACCAAAAGCTCTAACACCAAATGTTATGGGAATTCTAACTCGAGACCGCTCAAATCAAAACTCCAAAGCACAGTAGAATTCGAAATCGCGGTAAGAAGTGCAAAAACAACCAATCAATATCTCAGTCCAATCCAAAATCAATCACAATCACCAAACAAGTAATAGAGAATCAAAGGTATAACGATAAAATAAATCACATACCGATTTATAGTTGTTCCACTAACGTCTTATTAGTGTACATCCACTTTGAGAGAGAGCCTTTATTAATACCAATGAGAAGAGTACAACCGATTGATTACAATGATCAATATTCAAATAGAATAGATTTGTGAAGAAGAGAATTGAAGAAAACTAGATTTTGCTAAACTCTAGTTAACGAAGGATAAAGCTCTTGATTAAATCCTTGCAGTCACTTGCTTTGAATCCTAAAAATAGCTTATACAGTGAACCATCATTCCTTGAAAAATACTTGATTTACTCCTTGAAGCCCTACAAGCAAATATACAAATTCTAGGCCCAAAAAACAAAACTGTACCGCGTCAGACGTTTGTCACAACCTCTCAGACGTCTGTTGCAATTTTCGAGATGCAGTAAACCTGTTATCAGACGTCTAACACAACTTTCAGCCTGTGCATCTTCAAATCACGATAACTTGAGCATCGAACTCTGATTCACGCGCCGTTTTCACTATTATCAAGTTATTCTCGGCCTCTCCAATTCACCATATAGTGTCGCCAAAATTCAACATTTTTTACCACTATCAGAAGTGGTGATTGGCTGATTCATACTTCTGAAATTTGATATTGTTGGAGCAAATCAAATCGAAAATAAAGGGGTTTTAGTTTTGAATAAGTATTGTTTTGTTTAATAGTTAAATAAGGACCGATTCTTATGGTCAATTAGTTGTCCTGTTTTTCTGTAATTAGCTTAGGCTTCAGTTGCTCTGTAAAGGCTTTATAAGCCATCGTTCTCATTCAATAAAGATCAGAGTTTTCAAGTTCAAAATCTCTAGAGCTTATTTATCATTACAAATTGGTATCAGAGCTCTTTTTTGGATATTTGAAAACTAAAGCCGCAGCTTAAATCATGTGTGTTAGAAGAGATGGGAGATGACAAGATGAAGCTACCCCAATTCGATGGACATTGGGATCACTGGAGCGAAGTCATGGAGAATTTCTTCCAAGCTAGAGGACTGTGGAGTCTAATTGAGATCAGATTCGAGGAACTAGAAACTACAACGGTTTTGACAAGAGAGTAGAGAGAGCAGCTCGACAACGCCAAAACCGACGATCACATGGTCAAACATTACCTCTATCAGTCCATCGATAGAGTAACGTTTGAACAGATCTTGGACAGAAGAACCTCGAAAATCATCTGGAACTCAATGAAGAAGAAGTTCGGAGGAAATGCTCGAGTGAAGAAATCCTTACTGCAGAAGCTGAGAAGAGATTTCGAGATATTGGAGATGAAGGAATCTGAGAACGTAGAAGAATACTTCACACGCGTGTTAGCCATTACAAATCAAATGAGGAGCAATGGAGAAGTAATGACTGACTTGAAGGTGTTGGAGAAGATTCTCAGAACTTTAACAGAGAAGTTCATGTATGTGGTGGTATCCATAGAGGAGTCTAAGGATATTGAGAGCATCTCTCTAGACGAATTGCACAGCTCACTAGTGGTCCATGAACAGAAGTTCAAGAAACCAGAAAAAGGAGATGGCCAAGTGTTAAAGGTAACACACGGAGGAGGAATGGGAACCAGAGGAAGAGGTCTCCACGGAAGGGGGAGAGGGCGTGGTCGAGGCAGGACGTCCTTCAACAAGAGTACAGTAGAATGTTACAAGTGTCATCGACTTGGACACTTCCAGAATGAATGTCCAAAGTGGGAAGAGGAAGCAAATTACGCTGATTTTGATGAGAAGGAAGAGATTTTACTGATGGCTTACATTGAAGATGTAGAGAATGACGAAGAATCAGAGATCAAAATGGAAGACATTGCAGAGTTATCGATGATGACATACTCTGAAAAACAAGAAAATATGAGGAGAAGAGCGTGGTTTCTCAATTCGGGTTGTTCAAACCACATGAGCGGAGACAAAGATCTGTTCTCAACGATGGACGAAAATTTCAAGCACTCTGTTAAGCTGGGAAACAACAAAAGAATGGAGGTTGCTGGCAAAGGAAATGTGAAGCTGATTCTGAATGATGCAGTTTATGTAATTAGTGACGTCTACTACGTGCCGGAACTCAGAAATAATCTTTTGAGTCTCGGACAACTCCAAGAGAAGAAGCTGACGATCATGATATAAAAAGGAACTTGCAAGATATATAATGATGAAAAAGGCCTGTTGGCAGAGAGTAAGATGAGCACAAATCGAATGTTTATGCTGTTTGACGAAACTAGTGATGAAGCACAACAATGCCTACAGACGATCTCAGAAGATATGACAAGGCTGTGGCATGAACGATATGGTCATCTCAGTCACAGCGGCTTAAGAACACTACAAAGCAAAGGCATGGTACGTGGTCTTCCCGAATTTGATGCACAAAAATTCACTTGTTCAGATTGTCTACTGGGAAAGCAGTCGAGGAATCCTATTCCCAAGAGAAGCACGTGGAGAGCTAAAGAAGTTCTCAAGCTGCTACACTCAGACATGTATGGTCCCATCAGTCCCATATCCACCAGTGAAAAGAGGTATATTTTGTGTTTCATAGACGATTACAGCAGGAAAGCATGGGTGTTCTTGCTGAAGGAGAAGTCAGAAGTTTTCAATCACTTCAAGCTGTTCAAAAGAAGGTGGAAACTGAAACGGGAAAGAACATCAAATGTCTGAGAACCGATCGAGGAGGGGAGTATACTTCTCATGATTTCTCAAACTATTGCAAAGAACACGGGATTCGCAGACAGCTGGCCACCGCTTACACACCGCAACAAAACGGCATCGCAGAAAGGAAGAATCGTACGGTTATGAACATGGTCAGGTCTATGCTTTCAGCCAGGAAGATGCCAAGGATCTTTTGGCCAGAAGCAGTGATTTGGACATTCTATGTTCTCAACAGATGTCCTACGTTTGCTGTAAAAGACATCACACCACAAGAAGCTTGGAATGGAGTAAAACCGACCGTGGAACACTTTCGAGTATGGGGAAGCCTCGCACACGTACACATCTCAGACGAAAAACGAGGGAAGCTCGATGATAAAAGCACAGCTCGTGTATTATTTGGTTTTTCAGAGGAATCTAAAGGGTACAAACTGTACAATCCGAAGACAAAGAAGATCATGATAAGCAGAGATGTGGTGTTTGAGGAAACAAAAAGCTGGAATTGGGAAGAAGATCAAAATCATCACACAAATTCTGAATTAACTTAGAACGATGATGACGGTATATGGGAGGAGAGTGATGATGAGAACAATACCAGAGAAGATTCAAGTAATGAATCAAAGGAATATGTGGAAGTCACAGAAGAAGCTCAAAATGAGCAGACCGTCAAAATTAGGGAGGGACGAAGAACAAGACGTCCTCGATATCTCAGTGATTATGTCACCGGAGATGAAATCGTAGATGAAGAAGACGAAGTAAACATGGTTTAAATCAATTCCGCTGATCCTGCAACCTTCGAAGAAATAAAGAAAAGTCTGAAGTGGAGAGAAGCCATGAACGAGGAGATAAAATCAATTGAGAAGAATGAGACTTGGGAACTTTCGGACTTACCAAATGGAGCAAAGTGTATTGGAGTGAAATGGATTTATAAGACCAAGCTTAACGAGCATGGAGAGGTAAACAAATATAAGGCATGGTAGGTGGCTAAGGGGTACTCTCAGGAACATGGAATTGATTACACAGAGGTATATGCTCCTGTTGCTCGAATGGATATCATCAGAACCATCCTAGCTACAGCAGCACAAAAGGCTTGGGACATCTATCAACTAGATGTAAAATCCGCTTTTCTTCATGGATTTCTTGTAGAAGATGTGTACATTCAACAACCAAAAGGATATGTGGTGGAAGGATGTGAAGACAAGGTCTACAAACATCATAAGGCATTATATGGTTTAAGATAAGCTCCAAGAGCCAGGTTTAGTCGAACCAAAAAATATTTCATCAAGGAAGGATTTTTGAAATCTCAAAATGAAGAAACTCTGTTTATTAAGACTAACGAACAAGGTAATATCCTGATTGTTAGTGTCTATGTGGATGATCTTATTTACACAGGAGATGATGCCTCAATGATGAGAGAATTCAAGATGTCAATGCAAAGGGAGTTTGACATGACGGATCTTGGGAAAATGAGATATTTTATGGGAATTGAGGTGCTGCAGACATCGCAGGGAATTCACATATCTCAATCGAAGTATGCTTTGGAATTTTTAAGGCGTTTTGAGATGGAGAATTGCAATTCAGTGTGCAATCTGATGGTACCTGGGAGCAAAATCGATATGGATGAGGAAGGAGAACGAGTCGATGAGACTTTCTACAAGAAAATAATAGGAAGTCTCATGTATATCACAACCACACGGCCTGATCTGCAGTTTGTTGTAAGTCTCTTAAGTCGTTATATGTCTAAACCAACAAAATTGCACTTACAAGCAGCTAAGAGAGTCTTGAGATACCTAAAGGGTACTATGGATTTTGGTATCTGGTATAAAAAAGGAGGAATCGGAGAGCTATTGGTTTACGCTGATAGTGATTTTGCAGAAGATATTGATAGCAGGAAAAGTATCACAGGATATGCTTTTCTTATGGATGATGCAGCAGTGGCTTGATGTTCAAAGAAACAACCGATCGTCACACTCTCTACAACCGAAGCCGAGTATGTGGCTGCATCGGTATGTGCCTGTCAAGCTATTTGGTTCAAAAGGATTTTGGAAGGGCTGGGATATGACGTAAGTGGAAGAACTGTCATTCAATGTGACAATACTTCAACAATCAAACTTTCTAAAAATCCAGTCTTTCATGGGAGATGCAAGCATATTGGTGTGCGTTTTCATTTTCTACGAGACTTGATCAACGATGGAGTAATATGTCTTGAACATTGTGGATCAAAGGAACAAGTGGCATATATTTTCACTAAACCGTTGAAGTGAGATGTGTTTGAAAGTCTGAGAAGCAAGCTTGGGATTTGCTATGTTGAAGATAAGCTAAGCTTGACGCACCAAGCTTAGTTTAGGGAGGGTTTGTTGAAGCAAATCAAACCGAAAATAAAGGAGTTTTAGTTTTGAATAAGTCTTGTTTTGTTTAATAGTTAAATAAGGACCGATTCTTATGGTCAATTAGTTGTCCTGTTTTTCTGCAATTAGCTTAGGCTTCAGTTGCTCTGTAAAGACTTTATAAGCCATAGTTCTCATTCAATAAAGATCAGAGTTTTCAAGTTCAAAATATCTAGAGCTTATTTATCATTACAGATATCTCAAGCCAAAACAAAACTCACAAATGACATCATTTATAAACGATAAAAGATAAACAAATCGTGTAATCAAATAATATCTATGCAGAGTTTGATAACTTTGTTGCCATGTTCATAACACCTCTATTTTCAATAGATGAACCACAAAACAGTATATCAAATTCCTAGAACCAAAACAACAACCAGAAACAATCTTAAGAGATGAATAGTAAGAACACCACGCTCCAACTTCTCACGTATGCCTCCAAATAAAATCAAGGAGGCAACTTAGAATAAACAAAAAGAGTGCCTATATATATTACACTATATATATAGTATAATAAGGTGCACACAGAATTTATGGAATAGTATTATTGGTCCATCCAATAATTTCTGCAAATTTGATCTTCGAAACACTCTCCAACACCTCGAATGGATCAATATCTCCTGTCACAGTTACCTTTTTGCTTTCTTTCTCTACATTGAAGGATGTTACTCCTACAATATACAACAAATACGAAGTTTTATTAAAGATTTGAATATTCTCAATAATTTGATTCTACATGTTATATTATTGATGTAGATTTTGTTTGCTTGTTACTGTCCACCTTTCATTTCTCCCCCACATTCTAGTTTTCTTAATCATGGCCACAACTAAATTCAAAAGTTAGCTTAACTAATTCAAGTACCATTTCATCTTTCAAATTTACAATCAATATCACTCAAACTTGAATTTGATTCTTGATGATATGTATAGACAATATGAATCTCTATCAAATGATAAGAGAACATAAATACAGTGCCAATCCGTGACA
This sequence comes from Allium fistulosum, assembly GCA_030737815.1. Taxonomy (NCBI): domain Eukaryota; kingdom Viridiplantae; phylum Streptophyta; class Magnoliopsida; order Asparagales; family Amaryllidaceae; genus Allium; species Allium fistulosum. Next base: position 903,487,692 of record CM060905.1, read on the forward strand.
AAGAGCTTGAAATGAAATCAAAATAAGACAAATAATTGAGCCCCTAGGCAACAATAATTACATGAATGTTATATTATAATCGCTACATTCTTTTTTTTAATCATAATGTAATGAGCTTTAGCTTCATATATAGTTTAATCAAATACGTTTCACTTCAAGTATCAAACGCACATGGAGAACTGATGCAACCAGCATTATTTTGTGGACTTGACACTAATACGAATTATTCTCATGTTGACTACATTGAACAACAAATTATCAATTAAAGAAATATTAATATTCTACCCAATAATTATTTTAACTATCATGGCATTCAATTCATGTTACTGTAAAATGGCCTGCCATAACCAAGTTCAGAGTCTGGAAGTTGAATGTCAGTACTATTTTTTTAAGGAGCTTGTTTTCGAAACAGACAAGTGTACTAACATATAGTTTATTTTGAACTAAAATGTTTCCATTAATTGCTTGTAATTTAAGAGTACATGATCTTTAAAATATTTGTTTACTTCAAATGAAGCCTCTACTGGACCCTCATATGCATTGAGGAAACTTGCGTTTAGCTCCTATGTATGCACGATTTTTGTAATTCAGATTCTGGATAAATTTAGTTAGTTTTCTCATAAACGTTAGTTTTGTCTTTGTTTTCATATAATAGATCTATGAAGATATATATGGTCTGAAATATATACTTTACACAAGGTCTGTAACTTTCCGGAAAAACATATCTTTTAAAATGGCCCTTTAGAACTATAAAGTATAAATAATAGAGCTATTATAATATATTAATTTGCCAGAGATGAGCTAATCCTTGTACGTAGCATTTAAGATGATATTCTTATTAATATGGAAAACTTACTTAAGATTAAAAATATAATAAACAAAATTATGAATAATCCTAACTAAGGAAACGCAATTATACAGAAAATAGAATAAAATTTTATAACAGTGCTACAGTGCCCGAAATAAATTACTTTAAAACCAGCAAATAGTGTAAAATTGCACCGGATTTCTAGACTGAATTTCAGGGGCTCATTCACTTCTCTTTAACTCGTAGTTTTTGACAAAATTTGTTTCGGGTAAACTAGAATTGTTGAAAATTAAAATAAACCGATGTTGGAAGTGAAAATATGGATCCAAATGTAGTTATTGAAACAATTTAATACTTCAAGAAATTTTTTCATTATCCCTTGGTAGGTCACTAAAGAAGTTCCATAGAAATTTTTTTCATATTTTTCACTGAAAGATCGTTGAAATTTGAAAATATTATAACACCACATACATATATACCTTCCATTTTCTTGATGTGTTTCTCTACTTTTCTTGCACAGCCATTACAATGCATAGAAACCTTTAGTACAACAGTCTGCATACAGTAGAACAAAACGTTACTAAAAAGATTGAAAAAAAAAAAGAATAAAACAGTCTCTTGCTCATGCTCAAAGTATACCTTTGGTTCAAGAACATCTCTGAGCTTCAAAATTTGACCTCTATGATCTTTCTTGATTAATGAATCCCTCTCAACAAAATTGTCGTATTCATCTTGCACAGAATTAAAGCAAAGACAAGAAGTTGGAGAGAGTGGAATTGAGAAGCATTCAATCACCTTTTCAAATTTCAGTCTTCCCATATTTATGATATTAATGCTATTCTCTGGTATGATTGTGAGGAACTTAATTTGGGAAAAAAAAAAAGTCAAGCTTTTGATGACTTAGACTATGAACGAGGGGAGTGTATCACAAGCAACCCCAGAATTATAGAAGAAATTTTGCATTTAATTAATTTAGCACACCACATGAAGTAGGGTAGGCTGGGGACCTGTTTATCCACTATACGTGCTAACTAATCTTTACTATATATCTTAAAGAAAAAAAAGAAAAAAAGAAAAACAGTTATATCTGTATACTTGGGTTGTCCAACTAACCTTATGTACTAGTTGTTTGACGCCACGCCAATATACATATATGATGGGATGAAAAATAAAGTTCGTTAAGTATGTATCTTCTGTATTTTGAATTTAATCACCCGTGTTTAATAGATGATATGATAGTTAACATTGGTTGTGTACTTCAAGTTTTTGGGTTTGGTTCAGTTATCATAATATTCATAATTTTTCATCTATTTCATAATATTCAAATTAGACCGCTTTGCAATTGAAATGAACTTACATTAGATGTGTAAGAGCAAAGTTAATTGCTGATTAAGTTTCAGTATTTTGTTAAAATTAATGCATTTCACATTTTTGGTTAGTGATGGTAATAAGTCAATTTATGTTCAGAACTTTATGATGTATAGATAGTCAGTAGTAGAAGTCCTAGAAATTGTGAGTTCCCATTTGATGTGTAAACTGTTAACATCAACTGGTGCAAAAAAAAGTAATGAAACAGTTTGGTAGCTGGGCGCAACCCATGTGAGCAGGTGTCAAAATAGAAACAAACATAAAGAATTATAATTAAAAAGGGGGTCAATCATGCAGCAACAGTTGAGCATTTTTTGGCTGGAAACATACATGGAGCAACAACTCAGGACTTAAATTAGAGAAGAGAGAGGACAATAAAACAAATTTAAGTTTTTATTTATTTATTAATCCAAGTGGGAATCTAAAAGCATGTCTGGATTAATGTCGTTCTAAGCAAGCATATATGTTAATGTTGTAGATAAGGCTTAGCTTACTTATGTTAACAAAGAAAACAATTAATCGTGTCCTAAGGCCATTGCCAGTTTATATCAAAAAAATACAACACAATAAAAACAAACATCTAAAATAAAAATCCTTCTTCTTGTAACTAAGTCGAATCAATAACAACCTTTACACCTTTTGATGCTTTTGATGTTTGCCTTCAAGTTGAATCAATAATATCACCAGTTACTTTCATTTATCATTCTTACAAAAAATATCTGTGAAAATGAAAATTGCAAAATCGCTGACCTGACATTTTTAGTTTCATTTTTAATGTTACTTTGCTATAAAGTTTAACTAACGAAGTTCTTCAGATTATGCAATCGACAGGGAATAAAAGTTAGCAACAAAGGGAAACGTGTTTAATTAACATAATTTATATAGTCTAAGACATAACCTGTATAAGGCAGTTATAAGTCTTATCAGCTATTAATTCTTCGACAAGCTTTTGATTGATGAGTTTTCCAATTATAAGCATGAACATGTGCCATCATTTCATTGTTCAATGTATTACATTTTGTTTCATGGATGCCAAAATAAAAATAAATACGACGACCAAATACTATTTACATATAGCAGTAGAAAACTCTCTGCTAGCTTATAGGTGGGTTTTGCCATTAGGTTACCTTAAAATTAATGTATCACAGCACACACACAAACACATCAGATTTGTTGAATTTTGATATGATGAGCTTACTATATAGAAAATTCAGTATGAATTGGGTATTGACTTACCTTTTTCCGAATTCAATGGAAACCAACGAATATTATAAATTTTTATGGTGACCACGGAAAACTCTTTGCCAAAAGTATCACTTAACATACCACAAGTAAACGTGGATAGTTTACAAGAGAAGCGGTTCAACTTACTAGAATATTAAACAAGGTGAAACAGACATATAACCTTGTAACGAAGAAGAACCTAATTTGAATGATTAACCTCTTTGGGATCAGTAAAACAGTAATTTTGTTTTTATTTTATCTGGTCTGAATCATCTTGAATCATAACAGAGAATAGATTATATATGAACCTCTAAACAATACCAATAGCCGAATGAAAGTTGAAGCAATCGGGCACATTTTGAAGATGGGGCAAAACTAGCCCAAACAAACATAGGTTAGATGGCTATTGATCAATGATTCAATATGTAGTTACTACCTGTCTGGCGGTAGCACATATTGGGTCCCAACAGGTACAAAACCCGCAGCCATGTGTAGATAGAGGGACAACCTGTATAGAGGGGCTCTGCAAAGGAATTGTGGCACCAAATGGAGCATAGATAAGGTTTAAATTTCCGGTTTCCATTTCCGTTCCATCAATTTGAAGTTTTCAAATTTTGGTTTCATTTTGAAAATTTTGATAATTCCGTTTCAATTCCGGTATGATTCTTACTATATTTTTTTTGCATATAGGTATATAATAAATAATTTAAATTTGTATTTAACATTAAAAAATATAAAACAAATTATCGAACTCTTCAGTTCACATTGGAAATGAAGGCGTAACCAGCCCAAACAATTTTCAAGTGGGTATTGGGCCAAATATTTGAAGTCCATGTCAAATTTTTAACTTTCCCAGTTAATTACATTTACAATTAGTTTTACCTTCCGCGTTATTACAGCTAGTCACTCTTCCACCATTCTCGCTGTTTTGCCCTAGAAATCAACGGTATCATTAAATCGGGTGTTTCTCTTTTGTTATTTTGCTTGATCTCTGTCTCTTTTATCGATTTCATCCTCTAATTTCTCGATTTCATAGGCTTTTCTACACTAAAAGTATGTTTCTTTTTCTATTCGGTAACTGATTTTTGGTTGGATCCCATTTCGGTATATGGTGAAACCGAAACTGGAGCAAAATGGATGTAGTTTCGGCATGTGGAACAGAATGTTGACTTGTGGTATAGACGTATAAATTGAACTCACAAAATAAAAAAATTGTGTATTGAGAAGTGATAGAAATATTTGAAATTGTAAAACCAATAATTTGAAATGTAAGTAATAAAAATGATGTGATATATAATCTTGGAGGTAAAATGAAATTCCAACTTAGATGACAAGTTTAGAAGGGTAATAAATACCTTACCTATATATCGTTTTAGGGATTGTTGCAAATTCAAATTCAAGATAACTAAATGGGGAAATAGATCAAATAAGCGAAAATAGAGAGGACCGGAGGGGGAGGAGGATATCAAGGCAAATTAGAGAAGCGGAAGAATGTCAAGTATAGAGTAGAGACTCGGTTGTATATGATTATGATTAAAGGTGATTGATTCTCATTTGGACCCTCTGTTGATCACCATACAATTTGATGTTGTACTGTTATATTATGATATGGTACAAAATGGTAAATGTTTAAACTGATTTGAAGTCTATTTTGTGATTTTGATACACATTTAAGTTAGATTTGGTCGTTGATTGTAAATTTTTTGCCTAAGATTGAATTTAGTTGCATTTAAGTTTAATTCGAAGTTGATTTTGATGTTTAGAACGAAGATCGAATTTGAAATTTTATTATACCTAACATGCCAGCATTTGGTGATAAAGGCTAGATAAGTATATCATCATTGACGGCGATGTTCTGGGTACAAATCATTTTTAAGTGATGACCTATGTGTTTTATGTGTTAAAGGGGGCATTTTAAAGTTGAGGCGACTACAAACCATTAGATAGAGGTAGGATTAGGTTAGATGTTGCAACATGTTAAGGTAGTATGCATAGATATTTAATTTAGCGAATGAATAGAGTTTGGGAAAACAATCAGCATGTATGTTCTAATTGCTATGAGAAAATTACATGCTTTCGTGAATGTTAAATTTGATGCAAGAAGATTTACTTCTACTTTCTCTTCTATGTTTTCTAAAATTTGATAGAAAAACAGTTAATGAATGATGATATTATAATACAACGATAGATTTGGTGCAAAAATGTTCACTAGAATTCAGGGGACAACTCTTTGTTAAAGTGCTCAGTTATGTGTTAAACAATTAGGTAGCAGAATATAGTTAGCATTTGTTAATACCTCAGATATTGATTTTGATGACAACAAGCATATAAATATAGATACTAATGTTTTGCCAAGTTGTGTAGTATATATTGCAGAATGTTACACAGACATAGAATGATTAAACTTGAAAACTGATCGGTATAAAGACTAAAGTTCAAGAGTCTGAGATAATCAAGACTCATGAGTTTAAAGACAAAGATTTGAAGAGCTGAAGACTTTAGTGTATAGTTATAAGTCATTAGAATAAATTGTTAAAGTCCCTAATAGCAGATTCTGATCTTTATCACAAAATTCCGATCTTTGATATTTTATCAAATAAATTATTTAAAATTCAAAATGTATTTTTAAAAATATTTTGTAAATGTTTTTATGTGTTCAAAGTATTTAAAAACTATGTTTAAAATTATTTTACAAAAATATAAAAATTTGAAAACATTTTAAAAGAATTATTGTTTTTCAAAGTTAACATAGATATGTCGACATAGGCCTCCTATGTATGCCGAGATATAGACTATTGAAGAGGTGTCTTTTGGATTTTGAATGGTTGTGATTTTTAACCGCATCTCTTCACGAATAGACACATCCCTTCATACACTATATGAAAGGGACTGGAAAACGAATTTTACTAACTACTTTCTTCTTTCTCCAAATTCTCACCATGTATTTCACAAAATCCACTTTCTATACTCTTCGAGTTCATTCAAATTCAATTTTTACTTTACTACATTCATTCTCTACAATATACTTACTGATTTGGAAGTATTCTCTCGTCAATTCAAAGACCAAACCGCTATTAGAAGGGCTATAGAATATCTTGTATCCCAAGTACAACTTTTTGTATTTTGAAATAAAAAACTCCACTCTTATTTGTTTAGGTGTGCTTGTTGCCCGTTCAAATCAAGTGGGTGTGCTTAGTAGCCCATCTAAATCTAGGAGGTAATCTTGTTGCCCGGTAGATCAAGAGAGTTTGTCCTAGCTTCGTGAGACGGGAGGGTTTATCTCGTAGCCTTGAAATCGAGATTGTATTTTGGTTTGCTTGCTACCTGATTAAAATAGGCAATTGATAGAAATTTGTATATTATTGTGGGACTAGATGTAGGATTGATTAATCCGAACCATTATAAAATTCCTGGTGTTATCTCTCTTACTTTTCTTTTTTTATTGCTTTTATATTTATCTATAATTGCTTCTGTGACTGCTTGATTACTATAGATCCGTGTTGATAATACATGATGTGATTTAAATCTTGAAGAAAGTTAAAAAGATTCATAAAAGTTATAATACACTATTCGCCCCCTTTAGCGTTAAAGTAGTCTTAAGTGTAGGATCGTTTTCACCCTGGAGTGGGGGTGAATAGGGTGATACTAATAATAATAAAAATTAATGCGGAAATAAAACCAATCACAGATAATAATGCAGAAGAGATCACACACAAATTTACCCAGCTTCGGCAAAACCCTGCCTACGTGCTGCCCTCAAGGTTTCTACTAGAAATTAAGTAGTCAGACGCTTATACACGTAAACTTGCGACACCCGCTAATGACTAACCTAACTCTACGCTCAAAACCCTGCCACAACTCAGCCACTGAGTTGTGAATTCTTGAACTACACCACCGTAGTTCGTAACCTAGTCACACGACTAGAAAGTTACACAGTTTTCAAAAAAGAAAATTACACGATAAATAAAACAACAAAACCTTATTATTATTTTTTAACTAAAGCCTAATAAAGACCGGCGCACTAAAAAATATAAAGACGTCTTCCCCTTTTCTATGTTTGCTTGTGGTCGTTCTTTCTTTGTTTCTCTTCAATAATTAGGGCTTCGTTTGATTGAAGCTGTCGCTTGATTGTTGCTCGATTGAAGTAATTGGTTTTAATTTGCTCTGCTTAGTCAATCGTCACTTTTGTTTCTCGAGTTGATTACTGCTGTTGTTCTTCGTTGTGCTTTACGGCCGCTCCATAAATGCTATGAATTTGGTATGTGAATTGTGCCCCCTTTTCGATTGATTATGCTCGAATTATTCTCTGTATATTTGCTTGGGATTGAACTCGATACCTTAAGCCGATGATGGTATAGGGTAATTTATAAGGATAAAATCCCTAAATATACGATCATATATTTCTATTTGAATTCTTTCGTGAATTTTGTTCTGCCATAGATTTTTGATTGGATGCTCATGATAATTCTGACTTATTCATGTTGAATTTGCTTGATATATTTTATCAAGTCAGTTCCGTTCTTTTTGGAATTTGAATTTTTGAGATATTTTTTGGGTATATTTTGATCGCCTGGTTCCTGTGCTTCCTGACTCCTTCATGTATTCAAATATATTTCTGATATACCGATATACTTTGCTTGGTCATCACGGCTTGTGTTTGGTTTTCTGATTTTTCAAATTTTTGATGCTTGTTCATTAATCTCTTTCCATTTTTCAAATATTTTTGACTTTTTTTGAATTTGTTCATCTCGGCCTTGACTTGGTTTGAAACTGCTACTCATCAAGTTTGATTTTCTTCCATGTTGCCTTTTGTATTCTCTGGTTTACCTGAACCTGTATTCATTCATGTTGCATTTGTAATTTTGGTTTAGCTGTTATGTGGTCTGGTCTAGGTTGCATCCCTTCCATGTTCAGTTGCTTGTATTGTCGAGTCATTTGTGAAGACTGTACTTTGTTTGCTCTGAACTTCATGTGTACATCCATTTGCTATGTCTGGTGCAGTTGCATGCTTCACTGATCTTCATTATTCTTGTGCATTATGAAGTTGAATGCAGACTGGTCTGGTATCACTTTTATGTTGAGTCTTCATGTTTCATATGTATTCATGTACATTTGGATTTGAGTCTTGTTTGTTGCATCATGGAGTATAGTCTGGGTTCTGATATTGTTGTATTGGTTTAGACTTGAACTCTGTTGACTTGTACATGGTTGCATATGAACTTGCTATTGCGTTTGAGTCCCTGTGCATTGAAGTCACTGGCTTGTACATTTTGTTGAGCCTTGTTGTGTTCTCGAGTCTGCATTGTCTTGTGGTCTGTGCCTTTGTGTACATTCTATCCGGAGCTTTTGTTTCACTGGAAGGCCTGATTTGTATGTGGTCATTACTGCTTATATTTGGTTTGGTCTGAAGTGAATTCTGTTTGGTTGGACCTATATCGGTTCGAGTTCTACTGTGCAGTTTGGTTTCCTGGTTAGTCTTGCATTTGTCTTGTGTTCATGACTTCATAACATTGCAGTTGCATGTGTGGTTGTGTCCTCTTGGAGTCTGGTATACTTGTGATTCTGGCCTCTGTTTCATGTGCACTTGGTTCTTGCATATGGTATCATGTGCATGTCTGATTGTCGAGTTATAGTGCCTTGGCTCTATTTACTTGTTAGACTTGCATTGATATGTCTAGGCTAGTCATTTGCCTTGTACTTGAAGTCTTGATTGAGGCTTCACTTCCATGCTCTGTTGTCACCTCTTGAAATCTGGTTTGACCATGTGTATATTTGAAATGTTGTATGTTGTTTTGCGCCTGAGTTGAATCCACCATTTGGTTGGGTTTGACATTGTGCTCACATGTCCCTGTAATTTTATCACGCAAGTGTATATCGGTGTGCACGGCCTTGTGACATATACAGTGATACACTATGCATGTTACAAGCTGTTCGTGTAAGATGAATTCAAAATAAATGATGACGAATAACCCAAATAACTAAGGCAAACAATAATTTCAAAAACACACACTTCATTTTGAACTGTAAAATATTTCTTTTTCAATTTTATTGTGTTAGTGTTTATTTTGCAGATAATTCAGATGTTGGATACAAACTGGAATAGAGTTGAAGATAAAAATACGAGTGTTGAGTGAATATGTAGTGAGGTGTGAAATGTATGTAAAAATTGTATAGTGAAAATTATGTTGTAGTATGAAATTATATTGTAATTGAAAATGTAAAAATGTAGTGAGAGCTCAAATTTATACTATTTGAATTTGTAATAAATATTTGTTTGAATAAAATATTTGTTTGAATTTGAATTCTGTGTTATTTATTTTATCCAACAAATATTTATTTAATTATGTAAAAAATAAAATAGTACAATAACAAATACATTTAAATAAATATATATATGTTTATTATCATGAAACAAAAAATCATAGGCTATTGTATTCTACATTAAGATCCGTTACACCATAACCCACATTTAGTATCAGTGCATTATGTTTTAAAAAATTTATAATTTGATTTTTGAAAAGTATAAATGGCAGGTAATACTGTTAGTACACGTTTTAACACTTTTGTAGAAGTACAAAGTTATGAAATCTGTACATCACTACCAAATAGATTAGAAACAAATTATTTTGAAAAGTCACTTGATGTTTTGGAAAGGTATAATGTGAAATTGCAGGAATAAGTATGCTATATGGCTAATGGAAAATAAACACTTGATATTCATACATCACAAATCAAGAAGGACAAATAGATACTAGACAGTGGATGCTCAAGACACATGACTTGAAATCCAAAGATATTAAAGGATATAGTTTACAAAGATGGTGGATTGTTTAACTTCGGGGACAACTCAAATGGATATGTGATTAGCATCGGCAATGATTCAGATGATGACGATAATGATGAGAAGATTGCTCTTATGACTTGAAATTTCAGAAAATTCCTGAAGTAAGAAAGATGAATAACTTTTGTAGACGTGAAACAAAAATTCTAAAAATGGAATTGTGATTAAGTGTTACAATTATGATGAACCTGATCATCTGCAAAGAGACTAGCCGTATCAAAAGAAATCAAATATCGCGTATGTCACTGATTCATCCAAAAAGAGAAAGAGGGCTTACACTGCAAATTTAAATGACCCTGATACAACTTCAAGTGAAAATGAACCAGACATCGAGGATGCTAATATGTGTTTTATAGCAATAGAAGATCAACTGGATTAGAACGAAGGAAAACAACAAAAAGTGGTACCTTTTACATTTTATTTTATTTCATTAGAATTATTGAATTTAGGAATAAATATAGATTAAATGATAATAATAAATATAGATTAAATAATAACAATAAGTATATATTTATAGGAATTTATTGCCTTAATTTTAATTTTGGAATTTCCGACCTATATGTCGACATAGTCAACATATGTATGTCGACATACTAGTTAGAAAATTGAAGAATCTTTTCAAATTCAAACTTTTGAATTTCCCTCTCTTTTGCATTAATTTCAAAAACTGAAAATGCATCTTCTCAACTGAAAAAATGTCAGTTCACTCTTTATTAATTAACTCATTCCTATCTCTTCATTCACTCATATTTTATTTCAAATTTCAAAATTATCCTTCATTCTCTCTCTCTCTCTAAAACAATTCAACAATGTGTTCCACAAACCAACTCTCTTCATCCAAAGCCATTGGGCTTACCAAAAAGATTAGAAGTCAACTTCATAATGATCAAGAGTCCATTAAAAATCATATTGAGTATGCTACTTATTGAAAAGTAATTTCGGAAAGGTTTACAAATTTTAATGAATTTTCTTCTTATGGTTTACAAGATCTTGCTTTAGAAATGGTATTTTTGGTTTAACCGATTCATCTCAAAATAATTTTGATTGCTATCCCGATTTGGTTAAAATATTTTATGCTAACTTGAATAGAAAAAAAAATTCAAGGAGAAGAAGATCAAATTTGGAGTAGTGTAAAAGACACTACTATTGTTTAGCTTGTCAAATTCTTTGTCAAATTCCTAGTCGTAAAAGTAGTGGAAACGACCTCTCCACTTTTGAAATTGATTATGGTAATAGAAAAGTTATGAACGATTTATTTTCTAATGATGAAGAGTATGGTTTTAAAGGCAAGAATCTTAGGTCTAAAGCAATGCTAATGAGTCTTATTTCACAACAAAGTATTACGTCGAGGACGGAGAATCAAAATAACCCGAGTCAAAAAATTTCAAAGCTCCTTTTGCTATTTTTGGAAAATATGATATAAATTGGGCCCAAGTGATTTTGGATGACTTTGTTCAAAAGAAAATCTCTAGGCATGAGAACACACTTTACCATGGTGTATATCTTACTAGAATTTTCAATTATTTTGGTATCGATCTAAGAGGTGAAAACATTTTGCCTCATAAAGTTTTCGACAAAACCAACCTCTCTCTTATGCACATTCTTCTTGAATTCAAACCTTATGAATCTCTTCCTGAAAAGAAAGAGGGTTTGACAAGGGAAGAAGAGCAAGAGATTCTTGAAGAAGAAGAAGAAAGCAATGGTATGGAAATTGAAGAGGAGGAAATAGACACTTCTCTAGAGCGCTTTGACAAACCTTTTCGCTATTCCAACAAAGAAATCCTCAAAAAACAAGAAAAGCTTCTCTAATACCAGAAGAAGCTTAAACGTTCCTTTAGTGAAAAGTCCACTTTTCTCTCGAACAAAGTAGACAAATACTTTAGGAAGATCATTAGGAAATTTGGTGGAAATTCATAATCATCATCTTTTTAGATTTTTTTCTACCTTTATATCTCTTAGTTGTATGTTTTTCTAGTTTTATTTCATGTTATTTTCCTATATTTTTCTATTATGCCCATATACTTTTATTTTCAATTAATGAAATTCACTTATTCCTGTTCAATAATGTTATCTTAGTCTCTATAAGTGATTAAAATAGAACAATACTAACTACAAACAAAAATTAGAACGAAAACATAAATAGTGCAAATTAAGGCACATATGTCGACATACCCCACACAGATATGTTGACATACTAACCATTTTTGAAAAATTTTAAATTTCAAAAATTGCTAACCAACTTTAAATCGGTTATTTAATTCATTGTTTCATTTCTATTAAACCCCTTTTTCTAGAAAAACTCATCATTGATTCATCTTTTCATCTCTTTTCATTCTAAACATTTTCTTTCATAAAAATGATTTCACCACATCAAAACTTTATGAAAACTTAAAAGGAATACTTTAATCTTTCAAAGGTGCTCTCTATTTCATTCTCCAAAATTAAAGGCATTTGGAATTAAATCAAATGCAAATGATAAAGGAACAAGAGAAACATTTTGATGCTCTTCTTTGGTTAATTTCCTTCCTTTACAAAGATGATCAAAACAACAATCTGAAATGCTCAAAATCCAAAGAAAACATGGAACAAGAAGATTGGGATGCATCAAAACAAATCCAATCTTTGGATCCGAAGGATGGGTTGAAGTTCCAAGGAAAATATGGTATTCCAATTTGTTTAGAAATTGTAAGTATGTATTTTAAAACATGTATATTTGAATTTGATTGGTTTGTAAACACTTAATATAGTTAGGTTTGGATTATTATTGGTTTGTATATATGATTTGATTTGGTTTGTTTGAGATTGTTTATTTGTATGTTTTGATTGTGTAATAGTTTAATTTGTATTTCGAAATAATTAATAAAGTTTTCCTTATTTATTTAATGCCTTCAATATTTAGTATATGATTTAGAATTTAATCATTACTCAATATATATAATCATATCACATTTAAATATTGATTTTAACTCCATAATTCATAAGTATATCATATTTAGTGGAAGTTTTATTTTTCGCCCATTCTTGTTGATAATAAATGGGGAGAAAAATACAAAATATACCACAAGCATATACTAAGGGGTAGTTACTTAACTTAGGAGGATTTATATTACATTTTATTTATATAGAAATATTTACATGGTTGTCATCATTAAAAGAGGGGAGGTTGTTAATACCGCGGATATTGATTTTGTTGACAACAACCATATAAATATAGATAATAATGTATTGCCAAGTTGTATAATATATATTGTAGAATATTACACTGGTACAAAATTACTAAACTTGAAGATAGATCAGTATAAAGACTAAAGTTCAAGAGTTAGAGATAATCAAGAATCATGAGTTTAAAGACAAAGATTGAAAAGCTCAAGACTTTAGTGTATAGTTATGAGTCATTAGAATAAATTGTTAAAGTTCTTGATAGCAGATTTTAGTCTTTATCACAAAATTTCGATCTTTGATATTTTATCAAAATAAATTATTTAAATTCAAAATATATTTTTACATACATTTTGTACAAAAAATTATGTGTTCAAGGTATTTCGAAACTATGTTTAAAATTATCTTACGAAAATTTAGAAGTTTAAAAACATTTTAAAAGAATTATTGGTTTTGAAAGTTAACATAGATATGTCGACATAGGCCTCCTATGTATATCGACTTATAGACCGTTGAAGGAGTGTCATTTGAATTTTGAATAGTTGTGATTTTTAACCGCATCTCTTTGCTAATAGACACATTGCTTCATGTACTATATAAAAGGGTCTGGAAAACGAATTTCTCTTACTTCAAATTGTCGCCATATATTTCACAAAATCCACTTTCTATACTCTTCTAATTCCTTCAAATTCAATTTCTGCTTTACTACATTTATTATCTACAATCTACTTACTGATTTGAAAATATTCTCTCAGCAATTCAAAGATCAAACCGTTATCAGAAGAGTTATTGGATATTTATCCCAAATACAACTGTTTGTATTTGGAAATCAACAGCTCTACTCTTATTGTTTGGGTATGCTTGTAGCTCGCTCAAATCAAGTGGGTGTGCTTGGTAGTCCATCTAAATCTAGTGGGTGATCTCGTTGTCCGGTAAATCAAGAGAGTTTGCCTTAGACTCGTGAGATAGGAGGGTGTATCTTGTAGCCTTGAAATCGAGACTATATTCGGGTTAGCTTGTTATTTGGTTAATGTAGGTGATTGAAAAGAAATCTGTATAGAATTGTTTGGGACTAGATATAGGATTGGTTAATCCGAAATAGTAAAAAATTATTGGTGTCATCTCTCTTACTTTACGTTTTGTTATTGCTTTTATATTTATCCGTGATTGCATTTATGACTACTTGATCTGAATAGATCTGTGTTAATAATCCATGAATTAATTTAAATCTTAAAACAAAGTTAAAAGGATTCGTAAAAGTTATAAAACAATATTCATCCCTTTTTAGTGTTAAAGTAGCCTTAAGATTCGTTGCACCATAACTCCTAGCATTGAGATATATATAAGAGATGCATACAGACCTCTGCTAATCTTAGTGAAAAGTCATAGTTTGCGAAGATAGATTTTGAAATGTCGCTAGAGAAACTGTTATACTTCAATTTTTACTAAGTAGTTATGTGTTAAAATGATCAATTTCTTTATTGAATGGTTTGTTACTATAATGGAAAAGATAGCTTTGAAAAAGAAGTGGTAAATAATTCGTCAAGAAGAGTGTGTAAGAGTTGGTTATTTAAAAGGAAAATAAGTCAACCTTTTAATCTTACGAGGAGAAGGTCAATCTTTTCGAGAGCTATCAGACTACAGTATAAGAGTTCAGTACTTACATTTATGGAAAGTACCTAGAAGCATCTCGACACTATTCAATTTTTTTAAACTCATTAAGTATTACTATGAAAGAAACCAATAAAGAGACGCCGTCAATTAGATTATTGCATTTATGGATATTCCTCTCAATAATGAAAGGAATCTTGGAAAGCAAAAGATAACTAAAACTTTAGAAGAGATTATGAGTATAAGAAGCATATGAAGATGGTGAAAATGGAATTTACCCAAGGCACTAGTTGTAGCAACCCGCCACTCATAACTTTCTGATCTATATCTGAATCGATGCTCAAATCCCAAAGACCGTAAATGATGGATCGTATGGGTGAAATAGAATAAAAATAGTAAACAGAACTATCTACTTTTAACTACATTTTCAGAACTCATAACGGAAGGGAATAAGTTATAATATAACATAACAGAGATGTTTGAAACTAACCAGATAATAAGCTTAAGTGTTATTTTATTAGTCTAAAATAACACTTCCATATGTAGTTCAGCATAAATACAAAATACTAAACAATAGATAACTAATAAAGTGAAATAACAAGCTCTAGTGGATCTCCATCTACGCCTCCTCACTTTAAGCATCACCTAAACTCCTTCCAACCTATCGTAGATAGATAAAAAAATGAAAATATGGAGGGGTCAGACATACGCCTGGTGAGTGAGAAAATATCTTTAAGTATATGATACCAATATGCTAATAAATAATCGTTATAGACTGATCTACTTTTATCATTCTAGAGTTACTTGTGTTTATTAATTAGTTCATCATTCATAGCATTTCAACATTATTCATTTCCATGACCATATCATATAACTAGAACGTATACTAAACAATCGGGTACAAGATCTACTAACATTCCTTTTTTTATACCAGTCATTGAGGCGACGACAAAGGTCAACTACACCTCCATGCTGATATGCTTTACAATTTATTTAATGTACCCTGGCATCTTTTATTTTTCGATCTACCATATATTCTGTATGAATGACTGGCCTTATGCTTTACAATTAGATAGACATTTCTATCTTTCAAGTTCTATACATCATTTGTGATTAGACCTAACCACATATAGTAACCAACTCTTCTCGTTCATCTTATTAATCATTCCTATAGAATCAATTCGCTTGTATCATTTCATACTATAACAACCTACAAATTTGATGATGGTGAAATTAAATTAATTAAAATTGGATTTTTAATGAATTAATGAATTGGGTATCGTATGTATAACCATTGCATACATCTCTTCGAGTTGATTAGTTTATTATATAATTTTGTTAATTTTGAATTTACGGGTTGGAGGATAGGAATTTTACAAGATATAAACGACGTACATTGCTTATTTTGGCCAAATGGGTACATAGCCCATAAACCAGCCTAAAGACTCTATAAACGAAGCTAAGGAACCCTAGCTCTCACCTCGATTCTCATTTTTAGCCCTAATCCTAAAAATTCTCTAATCTATCTCTAATGGCGGATTAACAATATAATTAAAAGTCATTAAAATTCAAAGTGTCTGAACCCTACCTTACAACATATCGCTTCGAAGCCCTCGACTAGTAGAAGAAACATAAAATGTTCATTTTTGAAGATGAGGCTAGTAGTGAACGGAAATTGGCAAAGAATTTTCAGCCGTCCATTTTAGTGTTTTTGATTCAACGACGAAATTGTGACAATTGGACGATTAGAGGGCATAATCATGTAGAGGATGTCAAGGAGAGTAGATCCATATGATTAGATCGTCTAATAGGGTGTCGAATCGACTAGAAACCACTTAGAAATGACTAGATCTTGTTTACGGTGGGGATGCTTTATTGGTGGCATGGTCGGTTTAGTCAGGTGTGGTGGCATATGAGGAGGCTTGCTGCATTGTCGGATGCGGTTGGAAGTGAATGTGGCGACGACGGTTTCAAATTGAAGGCGGTAGTTGGATACAAGGAGGGAGTATCGGTAATGGATGGGATATTGTGGCATAGGGGTAATTTTATACTTTAGCCCTTACATATTTATTTAGCAATCCAAACCTTCAAACTTTTGGTCGTCATATCTTTTGTATACGAACTCTGATTCACGCGCGGTGTATTTTGTTGGACTCGTGGTGAAATTCCAGACAATTTAATGCTTGGCTTGTTGAGTTCTTGAGTTGTTTGCAAAAGCGCATAGGTATGATTATTTAATTAATGGAGTTTTAAATATTAAATGTATATCCGTCGATGAAAATTTATGTCTATTGATATGTGTTGTGTTATATTAATGATTATTTGGTTTATGTTTTGGATGCGTTGTGCCTTGATTTACAGTGTATTGTTAATTGTTGTATTATTGGATGTTTAATTATAAATAATAGGGAATTTGAATGGGATAAAAATATTTAATTGAAATAAATAGATGAAATTGTGCAATATTGTGAAAAATAGATAACTAAACCAAAATGAATTCGAGCGATGTTTGTAAATGACAATATAATTAGTTTACAGAATTTATAGAACGAAACATTATTATTATTGTTTGGGTAATAAAACAAAATATATTTTTGGAATTATAATAGTAAAAATATGTTTTCAAAAGTATTTTAAGTTAAATTATTACTATTTTAAGACAAATAACGATAAAAGGAGTGTCGAAGTATAATGTAGAATATTGTTGTTTTTGAGATAAACAGTAATGGATTGGCTTTGAAAAGCATTAAAGTTGTTTTAATATATATTATTATTTTGACGTAAAATAATAATATTATTGTTGTGAAAGTATGTTATAGTTTTTGAAGGAATATTAAGATGAAATAAAAAAGGTGTTTTTTAATAAGAAATAATAAAATGATTTTATACTTAAGAGAATAATAGTTGAAAATATAATATTTTGGATGGTTGTGAAATATGTGATTAATTGTTAATGTATGATGACGAAATCGTATTTTGATGAGCGTGCGATATTTTATCATCATTACTATCCGATGATGAGTAGTTAATTATGGTTTTGACTGTTTGATGATTGATGTTTGTGTTACTAATGTTATTTAGTTAGTACACATTTGATAATCTAATGTTTGCGTTACTAGTGTTGATGGGTTAGTTCATGTTTGACGATATTGACGTTGTGTTACTATTTTCAGGCGATTCGTACACGATTGTTTGATTTATATTTGCATTGATGATTTATTACTAATATAAGATGATTAGTAGCATGTAATTATATAGATTCTTGTTTGGTTATTTGATGCTTGGGATTGACATGAATGTTGTTGACGTTTAATGGCTGTGTTGCTACTATTATTGTTACCACATATTTACGATGATTGATTATAATGGTTTAGTAGTAGTGTTTTCTGTTTGCATTAGTTGCATTGGTTGCGTGGATAGTATGGTTGCTATGTGTTAACAATTATTGAATGCAGGAAAAGAGCAGGAAATATAACTACATGGGCTTGATCCCCAAAATGGTACTATATAGTTTTCTTTTTATGCAATAGCAATGAGATCCCTAAGGTTGGGCTAAGGTACATAGAAATTGGTGCAGCCCAGACATAATTGAACATTTTTTTTTCAATTTCCATGCATTTGTAATGTTGTAGGTGTAAGAAAAGGAGGGAAGAAAGAGGTTTGGATACATAAGACATCTGCGGGTTGTTTACTTAAATTATTTTCCTTGTATCATTGTTCTCTTGCTTTATAGATTTAATATAATGATTGAAGTATGGAAGAATATACGATGTTTTATTTATTGCATTAGACCTTCTGTATTTGAGGCATATGTATTTATTATTGAGATATATATTTTTTTTATTTAAATTTCGTTGTGAGGTTTTTCTCTTTTTGCCTATCTTAATTATGGGTTTTAAATTATAAAACCAACGGTCCACTATTTTTAATGTCTGAGATTAACGCGCAAGCGTATTTTGACAACGTTTTAAACTAACTTTAGATGTTAGAAATAGTGGGTCGTCATACTTGGTATCAAAGCACAGTTTTAGTAATTCCTTGAGTCTTAGGTAAGTTTAGCCATTTAGGTAGGACTAATTTACACCTTAGGCTAGGTTAGAATATAAAATGAGAGAGCATTATGACTGACGACTATATGCTTTGTGTGTATGGGTTGTTTATGTAACCATCATTACTTTACCCTAAAATGATGTTTATTTATGATAACCTTTGTATGGAAGAAAAATAAAGTATAAGTAGGATAGGAAGAGCACTTATAGGCGGGATTAAGTGCTAGTTAGAACCTAAGTAACACACATATGATGTGAAATTATAATAAAGTCCCAACCTTAATAAATAGGATTACATTTTATGCTTGAAGTTTTAACTAAAGGGCATTTGCTAAAAAAGTTATGTAAAATATATATATTTGGTTTTAAGGATATTTTACTAAAAAGGGAAAATATTTATTTGGGCATAAAGTAATTTGTTGAATTTTTTTATATAGGTATAAACAGGCCATTTAATTTGAGAAATAAAGTACTTTTATGAAGAAATTAAAAATGGTTATAGTAAAAAATATTTATTTTTATGGATGGATGTTCAGTTTAGAATATCTTAAATATACATACACACACTCACACACACATGGATGTGTGTGTGTGTGTGTGTGTTTGTGTGTATGTGTATCGGAAGAGAATATTTTGAGATATATTTTTATTCGAGAAATACCTATTCGGGTAAGGTAAGTGAGGAACAGCTTTGCTTGAGGGAAAGGTTTTAGTCAAAGTGTATCATTAATTTTTTGAAAAACTTTTTGGTTGAAAATTGATTTTGGTTGTAAAAACTTATATTAAAAGGGGTACTCGTTGGTAATCAATGTCTTGAGAGGGACAACATTTTAGGTAAATGATTTTGATTTGACATATACTTAATTTGAAAGATGTTTTATTGAGGATATATTTGAAAATATATCATGGAGAAAAGATGTAGCATAAAATATCTAGTTTTGAAATACTTTGGGAAAATGTTTTCAAAGATGGGAATGACTTGATTTAGAAGTAAAGAGTTGAAAAAGTAAAATATTTGATTTGAATAACAAAATTTGGAAGTATTTGTTAATAAATTTTTTGCTAAAAAGATATTTTATTTGGAAAACTCTATTTGAGGACTGTAAGACTAAGCTATGTGACATGGGATGTGAGATGACTTGGAGATATGAGCTTGAGTTTGCGTAACACCATTTATCACAATGTTACGTTTATGACTATTATGTGGGACTTTTCTTATGAAGCTATATAGACGTCAAGTTATTCCCTTTCATAGAGAGAGAGTTTGGATATGATATAGGGACTTCCCATTTCTATGTGAGGGATGGTGACTTTTTGCTTGTACTAGCTTGCTTTAGTTAAATTGTCTGTATTGATTTGTTGCTTGCAAATATATTTCCTATGATTTATTATTTGTACTGCTTGTTTGTCTATGATTGCTTATTAACTTATGACGTGCTTGTTTGAATTGGTTTCTTTTCATGTATTGTATTGCTGGTTGTTTGTGTTACTATGATTGATTTTAATTATTTATTTGTTTGCTTGTTTGCTTCTTTGGTTGCTTAATTTTTTGCCTTGTGTGATCATTGTATTGTATGTTAGGTCATATTGCTTAGTACGTATGATAATTTTATGATGAGATAGTTATACAATGTTAGCTTTTAGTGGGATATACATCGGAGAAACTAGTAAGACGTTAAGGGACATGTTCGATTTAGTCATAGCGGGATATTATAGTTTCCAAAGTTGAGGAAGATAGATATTTGGATTACCTAAGA
Source organism: Allium fistulosum (assembly GCA_030737815.1). Classification (NCBI taxonomy): domain Eukaryota; kingdom Viridiplantae; phylum Streptophyta; class Magnoliopsida; order Asparagales; family Amaryllidaceae; genus Allium; species Allium fistulosum. The sequence goes on from CM060905.1 coordinate 903,508,509, forward strand.
GGAAGATGAGTAATAGTGATTAAAAAATTTTGATGACTAAAGACTTGATGGGTACCACTGAGGAATCAAAACGATAGGTGGAAGCTTCACTATATGTTTACCAAAATAAAGAGTTTTAAAATATGCGTTCAAAATCTAATTTAAGCAAATAATTACCATGTAACATCCCATAAATTAAACAGTAATTAATTAAAAGAATTAATAAATAATTTATAAGGCTCAAAAATGGAATTTGGGCAAATGTCAAAATTTGGCTGTGAAACTTGCACCATTGCATTTGTGGTATTCTTTTGATTAACTTTCATATATAAAGTTTTATGATTAGAGTACAAACGAAGAAGTTATCATTGTTTGAAGTTTTCATATCAAAAATAATTAAAAAGAATTCAATATCGATTTAAATAATGTTATAATTAACGCCATTACTTAACGTTAACGACGATAGTTAAATTCTGGGACCCACCGGTCGACCTTTTAGAATAGCCAGTTGATCGCTAGCGGTTGACCTCTATATAGAAGCAGTCGACCAGTTAGTTAGGGTCGGCGTAGGTTGAACCTCGGACCAAATGACCCAGATTTAATAAATAATAATCCAACAGACAGAATTGATTCCATTGCCTATAAATATAGACCTAGCCCCTCACTTTTCTTCTTATATTTTTTGAACTGAGTAGCGAAGCTCAACCATTTTTCCTTTTTTCTACTTCTAGAAATTATAAAAATACTATGTGTGTGTGTATATATATATATATATATTGGAGAATGATAGAAAATAAAAGAGAAGAAAGGAAAGAGTGAATCAATTCTGCGAAAGATGTAAGTTTAGAAATTATAAATTTAAATTCTACTTCGGTTAAATCCCTATAAGATCTACAAATCAAATTGGTATGTATGCATTTTCAAATACACATTTTTGGTTGAAAAGAAAAGGAGTCTAGTAAGATGAATGGATTTGGATCTAGGGATTTAAAGCTAATAGGTAAGTGTTAAAATTATGTAATTTACATAATACTACATTAAGATCGTTGAAATTCTATTTTTATTATTATGCCTTTGTGAAATCAATTGAATTGTAGGCCTAAACAAATGAATCTAACTTTAAATCCTTACCTACATATTCAGTAAATTGTTTAGCTTTGATGAAATGATAAATATACCTTAGATCTAGAATTTAGGGAGAATAACCCCTAAAATTTGTGAACTATGATATTAATATAATTATTAGTTATTTCTAGATTTTTGTTATTTGGGTTGTAAACTATTAAACTTGTTAATCATCCATTGGGGATGTTTTAATTTGATTTCAGATTTAAATTTCCAATATTTTAATTCATTGGACTACAATCTAGTTATAATGATTATGATGTGAATTTTCAAAAACTGTCCAACCTCACAATTATAAATGAAAATTGCGTCGTTTGAATTAACAAGGGATATGTCTAAATGAAAGAGATGTGCAAAGTAGGGGTGTCTTTTTCGCAGTGTGCACTGTCTATTTCAATAAAAATAAGAAGAGATAATTCCTTGAAATTGCAGTCGCAACATAATCCCACTTTTTGGTAGTTTATGGAAAGTTTACAACAGAACATTTTCTTCTTAGGAAATATATGGTTTCAATGCATTAAAATGTAGAAATAAATATTTTTGTGGAATTTACACATATGTGTATATCCAAAACTCCCAAAATGTAGAAACTAAAAAAAATACAAATAGAAATATAATTAATCCCATTTACAAATTATATATATAAGGTAAAGTATAAGTTTAAGAAATAAATAAACAAATGTCAGTTGCAATATAAATACATATATAGTAATGTGCAATTAATTGTAAGTTATCATATTAATTACAGATAAACTGCTAAAATACGAATATAGTAATAAATTAAGGAGTTATGGAAGTTACAACGTCAATGGAAAATAATTACACAATTAACGGGAAGTTACAATAGTCAATATGGGTATTAATCCATTTAATGAATTAAATTACAGAGACTAAATATGACATTGATGAAGGAAAATAAATAGACATGATAAATTAATTCTCAAATGTACTAACAAATATCATTAATACTTCCCAATTTGAATAAAAAAGATAGTTTATAAAGGGATTAATTGGAGTTAAAAGAAATAGTAAATGACATTTAATAATATTGACGGAAATGAGAGATAAAGGCAGTAAATAAGAAAAAGTTCATAGCACGAAAATAAATGAATACTAATAAATGAACTTAGGAGGCATATCAAAATCATATGGTCTCAATAATACGTTTGCGACGGGTGTGAATTGTTGGGCCCGGTCCAATATTTAGATTAATTTATAAATGACTTGGCTTAGTATGGATGGGGATGCGAGGTCTATGGGGTTACACAACAGAATCCTATGCTCCGCAAGAGGCTACTAGCAATTGTGTACACATATTACTGACGTGGGACATCTTTAACCATAGAACTCATAGGGATATATGTTCAATTATAGGTTTGGGGAAAATATACCAAGGGGTTTGTCTTGGATTTGAAGTATTAAATGGCTAAGTACCTTAGGGGGTCAAGGGGTTTTCTTCGGGGTTGAGGTATTAAATGGCCGTTGGGTCTTCCTCATCCCTATTTAAGAAGTCTTAAATAACCCAAAATGGTGCCTAATTGGGAAAATGGGGTCTACTTCAATTCCAAACCAGAGGTACTAAGTAGCCGGGAGTGAGCATTTTCCTTGATTTGCATTAGGTAAATCTAAATAGGATTTGGGTTTGGAGGTCAATCCATGTTAATATTATCAGTAAACTGGTGTTTATGGAGTAGGGTTGGACATAGGTCAAGGCCACCATGGTCCCGAGTGGTCATTAGCAAAAACTTGGGTTAAGCTTGGATAAGCTATACCTCCTACTGGTCCAGAGTTCATATGGGATATGCACTAACCTCAAATTTTGGTTGCTTGTTTTTTTGGTTGGAGTTTGGCTAGTTAACCTTTAGATAAGTGTTTGAGATACGTTAGTAATATGGCTAATTATATTATAAAGTTGTATCTAGGAGTCATCGACCTTCGTAGTTAGGGCTGGTTGATCATTAATTACATTGCGAAGGGTCTGCTTAGGAGTCAAGGTATTAAATGGCCGTTGGATCTGCCTCTTCCTATTTAAGAAGTATTAAATGGCCATTACGGAGGGCCCATTTTGGAGTCTAGGTATTAAATGGTCTTTTGTAACATTCCCACTCAGAGACTCGAAGATAAATGCTGATGATGTTGCAATCATCTCCAGAATTATCTTCCAGCGACGGAAGTGAGTTTAATGTATTCAAATACAGACTAACTAAAAAGTGTAGCTAAATATTTTCATTCCATAGAAATTTATGTAATATTCAATACATACATTTTTTTCAGAATTAACCCCAAAAAGTCGTGCCCACGCAAGTGTCAAATAACAATAGAAAATAATATAGTTAGAGTTAGGTCAACATATGATGACGCATTACAGCAAAATACCCATTTCGCAACAAAATACGACCATCCTATACCACCGAGACCAATAGTATATAAACAGTGCGCTGTCCATGCCCGGTAGATATAGGACGATCATCGGGGTTGAAGTAAACCGGTATGGCATAAAACCTGTCATATCTCAATGTATGGACAAAATATAATATCATGGATATAACAGAAGAGATTGTAATAACTATGTGAATAAATCATCATCAGAGCAATAGATCCACAGAGTTATACATCAAATGTAGTAGAGTTTATACAACAGAAGTAAACTCAAATAAACAGTCTCAACAAATAAAAATAAGCAAGTACTGTCATGGGCTCTACAGCGTTGCTCAATGGAAAAGCATAGAAATCCATATATGTATATAATACGAGATAGCGACATCTAGCTCATCCTCCAAACAGCTACCGCATCACCTAAACCTGTTATCTAGTCTAATCATTTAAGAGTACCCAAGATAATAAGAAGCAAAGCACAAAACCTTGGGTTAGACAACGATCTGGTGTGAGCGGTAAATGAGTCTCAGAATATTATACAATTAAATATGGTAAGGAACAAGAGTACACAAACCATACATGACCTGTTCCTGCAACTAAAGAGTTAGCATATAACACTATAATATGCTACTCTACAATATCGTATAGATATACCATAAACCAAATAAAAATATCAATCTTGCAGGTATTCCTATCTCCAATACCTACTTCCTATGATACCTACGAGTGATAGCCTATTAAAGAAAACAATCAAAGCATTCATACCATCCATCAACAATCCTAACTATCACTCCATGTGCCCTGAATATATGATAACTCGTATGGCCCCCAATCTAGGGACTAATGGAAATCCATGTTCTCTGTTTTACTCTCGTATCCCGCAGCCCAAAGATGGATACGTGTCTCGCAACCCAAAGCTGGACATTTGACCCAAAGTTATAGGTCCAAAGTATACAGTCCTTCTATTGTAGGCTTGCCAATGGATGCTTTCGGATGTGGATAGTGCCATATCCGCATCCGCATCCGAAATCATTTTCGAATATCCGCATCTGCGGATACGGACGGATATCGGATAATTATCCTATCCGCTAACAACCAATAAATCAATTGTAAAAGGAAAATTTTAGTTTAACATAAATATTTTTCAATCCCATTGATTATAAAATGTTAAAAATTAACAAATATGATGATAATAAATAGTTTCAAGCAGTTAATAAGCATTAAGCGAATATAATATAAACTACTAATTTAACAAAATAATAAACGAAAATCATACACTGCACCAAATACATAATTTGAACTATAATTTTGACAAAAACCGGACGGACAATTTTCGGATGCGGATGTATTTGCATCCACATTCGCATCCGGTTTTTCGGATATTGGATAATTATCCTCTTTTTGGATGCGGATGCAGATGGATTTCGGATTTTTCGGGTATCCATTGACAGCCCTACTCTATTGACCCATGTGCGTCCCCACTTACAATACCCCTGCTTCAAGTATAATTGAAAACTCTTCGAGCATCAATGATTCCTTAGCACGTATACCCGAGCCCATCTTTTCTCTATTTGGATACATAACCCTTCTCGCTCAATCCAACTTTCATTATTCACAAGGAACCCATCCACATTCCCCGATCATACGGCTTACTCCTTTACGAGCCGCCATCTTCGAAACCTACTCCTAACACGAGCCAACATCCAAAGACCATAGCTTTTCATTATGATGTTATATCATCATCCAACCTGATACGAACGAGCCAACACCTCCAGCACGATCTACAGAGCATCCTCTTTCTACCTTGAAAGTTTCACATCCATCCCATAAATGTAATAACTCGGTACCGAGTTATAAACTTAGCCAGTTATTGGCTACCATCTCTTTCCTTGCCTCTAGTACCCTTCCTAAGTGCCTTAGACCCTGACTCATCCCTCTTCGATTGGCCTTAATCCAAAGCCCCGTCTTCAAGTTCTAGAGATAACTTGGCATCACATCAAACATTTAGCCAAATTTCTTGCATCAAGCTATTGGCAACCTCCACTTGACAAACACTTTCCATTCATGAAGTCGAGAAGTGCATACGAGTTAGCACCATAACACGGCGCCGAGTTATAGCCATAACTCGGTGCTGAGTTACAACTTTAACTCCTACCAACTTGCAAGTTATCATGTAGCCTCTTGCCATTCTCTTGACCCTATCAGCCAAGTTTCGTCCAACTCCGACCAATTTTGCCTCTGGTTTGCTCAATTCTCCGACCTAACTTTCTATGCAATCACAACGCTAGCAAAAACCATCAAATTATATCATCCAAACATAGAATAAAAAGCAATTTCATCCAATCAAACTTGCAATCCATCAAAATGAGATAAACAAGGCAATTTCTAGCATAGATCTACATATGCATGAATATATGAACATAAATCAAGGTGATATCTAATCAATCTATGTCATATGCATGGATTAACATGTCATTAAAGGTAGAAAAGGTTATTGTAAAATAAATTTAAAACATGTTAAATCCTATAATTCTACCATATAAACATGTGTAGTATAGTGAGAAGGCATAAACCACTCACCAATTACCAAATTCAACTAATTTGTGTATAGATCTAATCCGGACAGCGAAGAAAAGCATTCCAAATCAAGCAAATTGATGATCTCTAGCTTCTAATTGAGGATCTAATGTCTAATTCGCAATCTAGTTTGATTTAGAGAGTAATTTGGGTGATTTTACATGAAATTAGGATGGATCTAGGGCTAATTAGGGTATAGACCTGATTTAGAATGAGAGGAAAAGTTTTAATTTGACTCTTCATCCCTCTACTTACGCTGTTCTCTAATTAGACTATTGGGCTCACTAATGAGTTTAATTAATTACACACTAATCCTGGCCAACAATTATAAAAATTAAAATAGACATAACTTTTTAACTGTAAGTCCATTTTTCTAGTATGACCACTCTACGGAATGGGAAACCATTATCCATAAGCATTTGAACTAGTTTGAGACCCTAATTTGACTCCTATTAAAAAGTTATCACCCAAACAAGATTTTTAGGGTTAAGATGGTCATATAAAAATTCGAAAAAAACCATAGGTGTGTAAAATGTCCTTAAGAGTCATATCCCAAAATTATATAATCATACGGCCTCGTATGAATAAAATAAAAATATTTTACGATCGATTCTCCGAAACGTAAACAGATCATTACATTCTCTCCCCTTTAGGAATTTTGCCCTCGAAATCCCCAAACAAGCCAAGTATAAGCAACCATAGTCATCTCGCATGCCTACAAATCATAAGCAACCATCACACATATCAAACAAGCAGTCATGCAATCAATAGAATAGATGACCTATCCTAGCATGCAGAATATTAACCTATCAAATATAACATACAATGGTTAAAGTAGATACGATAAACAGTGGATCTTACCATTCAAAGAGCTCTGGACACATAGTCCTCATGCTCTCCTTCATCTTCCATGCACAATCGTCACCACTTCCGCTCCATTGTACCTTCACTAGCTTCACTGTCTTTCTCCTAGGCTGTTTCGTATCGTACCCAACAATATGAAGCTACCTACTAGGTATAGAAATTTCTGGTTCTACCTCAACATCATCAAGCTGATTCGGTGTGATCATCACGCCTGAGTCATGCACAAACTTCTGTAGATAAGAGATATGAAAAACATTATGCATATCCACCATCTTCTGAGGTAAGTCGACCCTATATGCTTGCTTCCTGATTCTCTCGACTATCAGAAAAGGACCCACAAACCTCAGTACCCACTTTCCCTTTCTACCAAATTGAACTACATTCTTTAAAGGAGAAACCTTTACAAATACCATATCTCCGACAGAAAAATCCAAACCTCTTCGTCTTTTATCTACATAGGTTTTCTGTCGATCTTGAGCAGCTTTTGTTCATTGCCGAATGACCTCAATCTTCTCTGATGTCTCTCTAATCATATCTGGCCCAAGTATTGATTTCTTGCCCACTTCCCACCAACATGATGGAGCGTTACATGGTATTCCATACAATGCTTCATATGGAGCCATTCCAATACTCAATTGATAACTATTGTTCTATGCAAACTCTACCAAATGCAAATGATCATCCCATGATCACCAAAGTCTATAACACATGCTCACAAGAGATCCTCCAATATACGATTTACTCTTTTAGTCTGCCCATCCGTTTGCAGGTGAAAATTTGTATTAAGATGCAACTCCGTCCCTAACACCTCTTGTAAGCTCTTCCAAAACCAACTAGTGAATAACGGGTCTCGATCACTCACAATGCTCTTCGGCACACTGTGAAATCGTACTACCCACTTTACATACAACTCCACCAGCTTGGATGTCATTTTACTTGACTTGACAAGTATAAACCTCACACTCTTGGTCAACCGATCTATGATAACCCAAATGCAGTCGTACCCTGCTCGATTCCTCAACAGTCCATCTACAAAATCCATCGATACTTGCTTTCATTTCTACTTAGGAATCTCTAATGGTTGCATCAATCCACTAGGTTTTTTCTGCTTTGCCTTCATTGAATAACATTTATACATTTCGAGATAAATGCCCCTACATTCCTCTTCATACCTTCCCAATAATAGGTTTGCTTCATATATCAGTACATCTTGTTACTGCCGGGATGAATGGTCAATCCAGAATGATGACACTCTCTTAGCACTTCATCTCGCAATCCATCAACATCGGGAACAAACAACTTCCCGTCTTTACAAAGCCAACCTACACGGTTGAGTTTGTATTGCTTCATATCCTTAGATTCTACTCATTCCTCTATCTTTGCTATGATCTCCGCTAGCCTAGCATCTCACTTCTGACTAGTATCGATCCTTTCAATCAGAGTAGTTCTAATCAATAAGCTTGCCAATATTTCAGGTTCTAACTCGCAGCGAGGTTTAAAATCAAATCTGGTAATATATACTAGTTGCTTCCATTCCAAGAACATTGCTCCCAACCCAGCATGTCTTCTACTCAATGCATCAGCAATTGCATTCCCTTTTCTGGAGTGTGGGTACTGAAATCATAAGAGGTCCAGAACTCCATCATTATTGCCATCGAAGGTTGAGATCCTTCTGAGAAAAAAGGTACTTCAAGGATTTGTGGTCCGTAAACAACTCAAATCTCTCTCCTAACAAATAGTGCCTCCATATCTTCAAATCAAAAACAATTGCCGCCAATTCCAAATAATGAGTTGGGTAATTCCTCTCGTGTGGCTTTAGCTATCGACTTGCATAAGAAACAAATTTTCCCTTCTGCATTAATACCACATCCAGTCCAGTACTATATGCATCTATGTATACTGTTAACTCTTCATTTCCACTTAGAATGGTCAACAATGGTGCACTTGTCAACCTCTCTTTCAAACTCACAAATGCATGCTCAAACTTCGCATCTAATACAAAAGTCTGATTCTTCTTCGTAAAATTGGTCAACGGTACCGCTACCTTCAAGAAGTCCTTTATGAAGCATCTACAGTATCCCGCCAATCCTAGGAAACTTCTCGCATCTGTAGCATTCTTTGGCTAATTCCAATCTTGGACTGCTACCATCTTCGCAGGATCCACTGGTATACCCTATCTCGAAACAACGTGACAGAAGAATCTTACTTCTTCTCTCCAGAAGTGATACTTAGAGAACTTTGCTCTCAACTTGTGCTTTCTCAATATCTTTTACACAATCCACAAATGAGTCTTGTGCTCCTCTTCAGTTCTGGAGTAGATAAAAATATCATCGACGAACATAAGCACGAACTTAATCAGACGGTCTCTAAAAACCCGATTCATAAGATCCACAAAGCATGCCCGAATATTGGTTAACCCGAATGGCATCACCAACCACTCATAAAAACCCGATGGCGTACAAAATGCAATAATAGGCACACTCTCCTTCTCTACTCTAAACTGGTGAAATCCTATCACCAAATCCATTTGAGAGAACACCTTCGCACGATGCAGCTGATCGAACAAGTCATCAATGCGTAGGAGTGGGTATTTGTTCTTCTTTGTCACTTTGTTCAGCTCACGATAATCCACACAACCTCAAAGATTTATCTGCCTTGGTCACGAATACAATAGGTGCACCCTACTCAGATATGCTTCTTCGAATGAACCCTTTCCTCAATAGGTCATTCACTTGCACCTCTAATTCCTTCTGCTCTTTGGGTGCCATATGCCTCAAAGGCATAACTAACGGTCTGGCTTCCTTCACCAAGTCTACCTGAAACTCGATCTCTCAATGCGATGGTAATCTAGTCGCTACCTCAAAGAAATCCGAATACTCTCTAGCAATAAGCACCGATGACAATCCCTCCTGTGGAACCTCAAGCGAATATAGAAAGCAAACTATCACCCCATCCTCTGGTATGCAGCTAATCACTACCGTTCACTCATCCCCATCTTCGATTGTCACCCACAGCTTCTCGCAATCCACTATGGCCGCATACTTTCTAAGCCAGTCCATACCCAAGATAATCTCGAACCCAACATAGTTCAAAATAATCACAAACCAAAGAACATCCATGACTCGATAAAACTAGACCATGACAAACCATGCAAAGACTAGTAGAGCCTCCAATAGGGTTCATCATGATTAGGGGTCAATCTCAGGTTCTAATCCCAACATATCTACTAGGTCAGTACAGATGAATGAACGAGAAGCATCCTTATCAAACAAAACTCGAACATGAACATCACCAATAGAAAGCATACTTTGAATGACGACCCCCTTCCTATTCTCCTACACCGATGGAGCACTTGAAGAAGTCGGGACTGCGTTCAAGGCATACGCTTTCATGCATGCTTATCCTTCACCGGTTCTGGACAATTCTTCTTCAAAAGCCCAGGCTTGTCATAGTTATAACATTTTCTCTTCTCACTCGCCTTGCAATCTTTAATCAAATGACCCTTTTCGTTGCATCCATATCAAGTAGGTTCCCATTTACACTTCTTCTTACCACTCTTTTCCTAGGACCGCTTTCTCTTTCCATTCCATTTCTTCTTCCTTCACTGCCTTTTTGCAGTTTTGGATCCTCTTTATCAGCAGAAAGAATACTAGCAGTCTTAGCTGTAGGGTACAAACTCTCATGGCGAAGTGCCTTCTCTACTAGCTTTTCAAAAGGCTCATCAATATGATCCACTAGCTTTTCTCCAAGATAGTCATCTAACCCAATGACGAATTTCTCATTCTTCCTCAATGGAATGTCAATGAATGACATTCTATACTTAGACAAAGCGTCAAATTCTGCCACATATTCAGAAACTGCCATCTCTCCCTGCTTGAGATCATCAAATTCTATGTACAAAACCGACTTCTGAGCTACCGAAATGAACTTCTCCTCGAACCTTGCCTTGAACTGATCCCAGCTGAACCGATCCTCTGGAGTAGCAATAGTAACAACGTTCCACCAATTCATGGCTCGGCCCTGTAGTTGTCTCGAAGCCAACTTCCCTTTCATAGCATCTTCCACCTCCATATCACCAAAGATGCCCTCATTAGTATCCAACCAATCTTGCACTTCTATGGCTGACTCCGTTCCATAAAATGACTTCCCTCCAAAAGTAGAATAATCTTTGTTCAGCTTGGCAATATCAGCCCTAGGCGCTTGCGTGGGGGCATCTCCACCTATTACCACTCCAGGAGCATTCCTCATCATATTAGCCATCATAGCATTGAACTTGGCTTGGACATCAAGTATAACAGCTCATGATCCTGCTCCTTCCTCTACTCCTGAAGCAGAATTCCTCACAGCATTCCTTATATGCCAGCTCATTCTTATCTGTAACAAGAATGTTCGGTCTCTCATAAAGAAAACTGTGTCCATAGTGCTCATGTGCATGTGACTTATACAATATAATATATTATTATATTTTTCTTTGAAGACCAAACTTAATTGCAAGTACACACTCATTCGTATACACACACACACTCTCTTTCTCGATCCAGTCTAAGGTGATAACACCTTCCTATCTCTATTAGATCATGGTATCAACTCCAGTTAATCGTGTAACTAAAGCTCTGATACCAAAATATGACAACCGCCCTATACCACCAGCACTAATAGTATATAAATAGTGCGCTATCCATGCCCAGTTGATATAGGATGATCAACAAGAATGAAATAAACCAGTATAGCATATAAGTTGTCATATTTCACAATGTGTGGACAAAATACAGATATAATAGAAGAGAGAGTAATAACTATGAGAACAAATCATCATCAGAGTAATAGATCCACAGATTTATACATCAAATGTAGTAGAGTTTATTCAACAAAAGTAAACTCATAAACTGTCTCAACAAATAGAAATAAGCAAGGACCGTCATAGGCTCCACATCGTTGCTCAGCGGAAAAGTGTAGAAATCCATATACATATATATATATATATATATATATATATATTTGAAAAGAAGAGGTTCTTTATTTACGACTTATGAGAACCAAAGAAATAGAAGGATTCGCCTCCTTAAAAAACCATTCCATTGTGGTAAGGAAAAAAACACGACATCCTCTATTGTACAAACTCCAATACAGATAGATTAAAAAGTACGAAAAAAATGTCTTTGAACAGCTACTGCGTCACCTAGACCTATTATTTGGTCTACTCATTTAAGAGTACCCAAGATAATAAGAAGCACAACATAAAACCTTATGTCATACAACATTGTGGTGTGAGCGGTAAATGAGTCTCAAAATACTATATAAGTATATATGGCATGGAACAAGAGTACACGAATCATACCTAACATGTCCCTACAACCAAAGAGTTAGCATATAACACTATAATATGCTACTCTACAATATCGTATAGATATACCATAAACCAAATACAGGATATCAATCTTCCAGGTATTCCTATCTCCAATACCTACTTCCCATGATACCTATGAGTGATAGCCTACTAAAGAAAACAATCAAAGCATCCATACCATCCATCAACGATCCTAACTATCACTCTTTATGTCCTGAATATATGATAACTCGTATGGCCCTCAAGCCAGGGACTAATCGAAATCCATGTTCTCTGTTTTATTCTCATATCCCGCAGCCCAAAGCTGGATATTTGTCTCGCAGTCCAAAGCTGGACATTAGACCCGAAGCTATATGTCCAAGGTTAATGAGTTCGTTAATGGGCTAAATTAATTACACACTAATCCTGGCCAGCAACTTTAAAAACTTAAAACGGGCATAACTATTTAACCGTAAGTTCATTTTTCTATTATGATTACTTTACGGAATGCGAAACCGTCATCCTAGAGCAATGGAACTTGTTTGAGATCCTAATTCGACTCCTATCAAAAGTTATAGCCCAAAAAAGATTTTTTAGGTCAAAATGGTCACATAGAAATTCAGAAAAAATCATAGGTGTATAAATGTCCCTAAGAGTCGTATTCCAAAATTATAAAATCATACGACCTCGTACGAATAAAATAAAAATATTTTACGATCCTCCAATACATAAATATGGGTCATTACAGAATCTTTTACAGCTTTTTTTGCCAGTTGCAATTGGGTCTTTTACAATTTGTTGATTCAAGTATGTACCATCTATCGATTCAAACATAACATCTATAAATTCAAGCATAAAGAAATACTTAGGCAAAAATGGTTACAAATATATATCACTAACATTTTTTTGTTCAAACAAAGAAATTTCTCCAGTCTATTCTCATCCAAAACGTTAGCTATACAGTACAATGGTTTCATCATCTCTAATACACAGATTACAAAAACAAATATTCGACCAAATCAACTATAACCTCACGATCTCCTTAACTAACATCGTATCTCTCTACGTCATCACAGAATCTATCATCCTCTTCAACCAGAATCGAACACTACGTATCCCAAATCATCTCCGTGTGCATTAATCAGTGCATCGATCTGCACAACATAGAAGTTCCATATTCTGAACATCATCTTCGCATTTTCAGAGTAGCAAGCATCTCAATATATAGAGTGTTTCGGCATCAACCTGCACATCAAAGCATTCAAAAATACCAGATCTGGGCCAAACTCAAGCACATCAAAGCATTAATCAGTGCATCACACCTCTTCGACATCAACGATAGACCACTACGGATCAACTACGATCATTTCAGACCACTTTGGCCGCTCTAGTTTCAGCAACTTCATTCAAGTCAACATCAAGCAACTCATCTCCAGATCGACAACAAGAAAGCTTTGAGAAAAGGGGACATTTTCTTGGTGTTAACTCCAAACAGAATTCAGTGCTAGTCTAAATAACCAGGCGCAAGTCAACAGGAGTCGGTGCTTTGGAAAATGTCCCCTGCAGTTTGATTTTCTTCACAGTGACATAACTACACCCATGTACCATGGTTGTTTGAAAAGCCAATATAACTTATAATCATAAACTAATATATTTTTCCATTAATTAAATGCTAGTGTTGAAATAATACTAAAAAATTATGTCAACAAAATTTGATCAGATAATGATGACCACGTTATAAGTTGAATTTGATATAATTGCTTACCTGAAATTCTTTGCAATTTACAACACCATCTCCATCTAAATCAATGTACGTCCACAAAACCTCCAACTCTTTTAGGGTATGGCAATGAGAATGCTTTCCAAGCTGTTTCAGTTAACCATAAAATAATAATACTAAATTAAAGTAGAAACGTGCAAGCCAATATTTTAAAACCTAAAAACAAAATTAAAATTAAAAAGGGGAAGTGATATATGCAGATATGCCCAGCTCCAGATCCAACAAGGATGGTGGGATGAATACCTGAAACGAGTAGAGTAGTGGAAGATCAAAGCAGCGATCCAGCAAGGACGACGATTGTGTTGGTTCCAGCAAGGACGATGATTCCAACAAGGACGATGATTGTATTAGTTCCATTCCCAGGTCCAAATTCTTTGCAATTTCCATCATCGGAGCAGCGATCCAGCTACAACTCTTTTGGAGAAAGATGGAGAGCTTTTATATAATACAATATGATTTAGTTTGGATTTGAGAAAGGGTGCTTAGATAAAAGAATATAGTTGAATATTGGGGAGGGTAGCCAAAAATTTTAACTTGAGCCAAAAAAAATTTGTACATGTTAACAAAGAGAGCTAAAAAAGAAAATATCTAAATGCATATGGAAGTCATACTTTACATCATACATAAGTTGTAATACATTTTGCACCGTAATTATGTCTTGAAGTTTTATGATACTTGGGTTATTGTAATCGTAGAACAAAATTAGGCCAAGATAAGTAATGAGATTTTCAATGTAATATCTATATTTTTCAAATTACGGAACTTTTTTAACATTTTTCTAATTTTCTGAAATTTTCAAATTTTTAATATTTTCTGAAATTGTTTATATGTTAAATAGAATGTTACAAAAGAACTTTTTTAAATGCATATGAAAGTATACTTTGCATCATAGGTATTTTTAAATTTATTTTAGAAAATTTAAAAAATTTAACTTTTTTAAATATTAAATATAATTATTAATTATAATTATAAAATATTAGATACTAAATGTTACTTCTAAATAATTAATATAGCTTATTAATTTTGAATAATTAAATATTTGTCTTAATCATTGATGGTTATTGATTATTAATTTTTTTAATAGTCGTTATTAATTAATAATTATTTTAATCAATTACAAATACTAAATATCAGTTCCAAATTATTAAATTTTATTACGAATTATGAATCATTAAATATTAGTCTTGATTATTATATAATTATTAATAATTAATTATCTAATAGTAATTATTAATTAAATATTATTAAATATTATATATTACTTCTTAATTATTAAATATTATTTATTAATTAAATATTAAATGTTAAGCATTAATTATTAAAATTTAAATATTAATTATTTTTATTATTATTAATTTTTACTTTTCTAAATTTTAATATTAAATATAATTATCAATTATAACTATTAAATAATAAATATTAAAGGCATATGAATGTATACTTTGTATCATAGGAATTTTTTTAATTTATTTAAGAAAATTTCAAAATTTTAATTTTTTTAAAATATTAAATATTAAATATAATTATGAATTATAATTTTAAAATATTAAATACAAAATGTTACTACTTAATTGTTAATATTGCCTATTTATTACGAAGTATTAAATATTTGTCTTAATTATTGGATATTATTAATTATAATTTTTTAATAGTCATTATTTATTAATAATTATTTAAAATTAATTATTCGATACTAAATATTTCTTCATAATTATTAAATTTTATTATTAATTATTAAATACTAGTCTTAATTATAATATAATTATTAATGATTAATTATTTAATAGTAATTAATAATATTTAAAAATTAATTATTAAATATTACTTATTGATTAAATCTAAATGTTAAACATTAATTATTAAATATTATTATTAAAATTTACTTATTAATTATTTAATAGTAGTTATTTAATATTAATTATATTTATTAATTATTAAATGTAAATAATAAATATTAACTATAATTTACTGGTTATTCATAATTAACTATAATAAATTGTTAAATATAGAAAATAATTATTGATTATTAATAATAATTAGTAATTATAAAACAAATTGTTAAAAATATGTTTATTACAACTGGTAGGAAAACTTGGTTGTTATAAAAACATTTATTACAACTGGTAGGAAAACCAGTTGTTAATTACAATTGGTAGGAAAACTCAGTTGTTAAAAATAAGTTTATTACAGATGTCAAGAAAAAACAATTGTTAAAACTTTTTATTACAACCGTCAGTAAATGCCATTTGTTAAAAACCCTTTGCTAAAACTGTCATTTGACGCCAGTTGTAAAAAACTAGTTGTAATTGGGTCATTTTCTTGTAGTGATGCCACTTAAACTCCTAAAAAAACTGCAGAAACAAAACCTTTATTTCCTAACAAGGCCTCATGCTCTGTCTTCGATCTTTGTACTACAGCTCTTATTTTTAAACCTTCATAATCTCATAAAATCAACCTACTCAATTGAGTACTGTACCACTCCGTAAAATCAGTAAGAATTAAATAAGTAAATTAAATTAAGTAGGGGTAAAAATGAAAATTTTATAAACGTTGGAATTTGTCCACGAAAGTTGTACCATTGCGTTCTTGGTGAAATTTTATTCAGTTTCCACATATAATATGCTAAAACAGAGTTGAAGAAGTTATGGGCATTTGCAGTTTTCAAGTTTAAAATAATTTAATTCTAATTCTAATTCAAATAAATAATTAATTTAAAATTTCAAAATTATTTGAGATTGGACTTAGAGGTTAAGGAATCGTTAACGTTAACAATTAATGATAAAAGAATAACAAAGGAATTAAATAAAATAAATGGTACAAAAATTAATACGTTTCAAAAATAGCCGGAGGGGTCGACCGCCGACCCTAAGACCCCAATCGGTTGACCGCTAGTAGTCGACCGGTGCATATAGGGCGGTCGACCACCTATATTAGTCGTGGCTAGTGTTTTCCTATCAACGAACGTTCCAGATTTATCCGTTTTTAAATTACTTTCATCTTGCGGTTCTGGTACGTTTCAACCTCTATAAATAGGACTGTAACCTCTCCACTTTTATTCACAAAATTATACGAAAATTCAGCGAAAATCCGTCATTTTCTCTCTTCAGTTTGATTTAGAAATTTAATTAGGAATTTAGGTAAGGATTTTATTTCGTTTCTAATTATTCTTTTAATCTCTTCTTTTCTCTTCCAACCTCTCTGAATCTAACAAGTTATATATACCAATCCCTTGCTGTGTATATATATAAAAACAGATCTGGAAAAGAGTGCTTTGATATTGCAAATTCATACAAGAAAGGCTAAGGATAATCTATGAGTGGAAACCATAGTATTTTTATTCTAGTAATTGTCTAGTATATCATAGATTTGAATATGCCTTAGGGGTTTTGGGTTTACAAAAATAAAACAAAATGAAACCCCCAAAACTCCTATAATTCAAAATGTCAATTCTTGTTGGAATTCTCAATTGTTTACATTAAATTATTAGGATAAGTAGTTTTTGCAGTTTCTATTCTACTCCTCTTTGAATTCTAATTTGATTATGAAGTTTCAATTAAGGGATAGGGTGTAAAAGTATGAATTTATTCGTAGTTTCTATTTTTGAAATTATTCACTGATTGATATGATAGATTGAGTTGAGATTTTTACTATGTATAAGTCTGATTATTAAATTTTTTGGATATGAATGTTGAATCCTTTGTTAAGGATATTGAAATCCCTTGATATGGATATTGGAAATTTGGCACCATTGATAATTTGGAAAAAGGACTTTATTATTTTTATTAAAATGGAATTGACATTTAAGTGTTAGTTAGGGCGAAATCTCCACATGCATAGAAAATAGTAGATGCGTGTTTATTTATATATTAATTACCGTAAACAGCGTACAATTGTAACACATAATTGCTAGTTAATTAGATAATAATTGTCACTAAATCCTCCATAGGAAGTTTATTGATTTTTTAAGGCAAAATAAGGGAGAATTCTTATATAGCCTAATTAATGGGCACGGTGAGGTGTGCGATAATATATTAAGAGTTTTGTAAAATATGACTAAGTCATAAGTGGTGCGAGGTAGCCAAAAGACACATGGAAATCTGCCCAGCTAATCTGGCTACCACCAGTGTGACTTTAGAGTTGATGTGAGACATTACCTATGATAAGTAATTGCGATGACGTGAGGCTAGTCCCAATTCTATAGGGTAAATCTGCCTAGTTAATCTGGCTACCATTACCTACGAATAGTCAGGCTAATGTGAGATGTCATAGTGGGTATGGGTCATAAGACGAAGAACCTTCTTCGGGGTTTTGGAAGATATTAAGTGGTTGTTTGAGGGCCCACCTTTCTCCCCAAATGAAGTATTAAATGGTCGGGATTGGGTTTAGGCACATTTAAGGATATCTCAGAAAGGTCTGCTTCAATAGAAAGTATTAAGTGTCAAAAGAGATTTTCGTGCAATGTCAACTAGATAGATTCCTATGTGGAGTCCGCTTTGGAAATAGGTATTAAATGATGGGCGCCTAGCTCAATTAAGATCTTAAATGGTCAGAGTCTACCTATTTTCCATTAAAAGGTATTAAGTGGCTTGGGCTCTATCTCTCGCACTGTTAGACATTTATGACGTTGGTTATGAGTTATGGGATTGGGAAACCTGCTTCGGAATGGAAGGTATCTAGTGGTTGTTTGAGGGCCCGCCTCCTTTCTTTATTGGAAGTATTAAATGGTTTTAGAACACGTAGATGTATTCCTATTTTGACATATACTGCCCAAGCACCGAAATAATAAGGCTCGAGGTATTTATTCATCAGACACTTGTTGTTCTGACTCCCTCCTCATTACAACACAGGTTACAGAAGGAGTGATGACGATGATGAAGCTTGAAGACGGCGTGAGTCAAGCTTGTGATAGTTATTGTTATTTATTTATGATGATTTTTATTGTATCCATGAAAGAATACTTTTGAACAAATAATGTAACGGTTATTGGGAAGACTATGTTTTGTTCTGTATTATGACATTTGAATTTATTTTGAAATAAATGAGTACAATTTGCTATTATACGTTGTTCATTCCGTTGTGAGTTCTGAAAGAATAGTTATAGCTCTGTATTGTTATTACTTTTACCAACCAACAACCAGTTTTGAAATGGGTCTAAGTTTTGATGGGCCTTTTCTAGATTGGAATTAGGCCTATTTCGAGGAGGGTTGGTACATTTGGTATCAGAGCTTAGGTTACCCGATCAAGGGGGAATTTATATGTATGGAAGATGTACTTGTTATTTTGAAAAGTTTTTCAAAAAATCTTATATATATGTATGTATATATGCCCTTATTTCTTTGAATATACACGCACACACTAATCAACTCCTTTACTTTCAGCATATAATACTATCTTAGGAAATCGTCACTAAATATTCCACATATAGATAGTTGATATGGTTGATAATCAATCTTCTTCCAGAACTGGGATCCCTGCCTAAGGAAGTCCCGCCATTCATGAAATTCCTGAATGGTTTAAATAGTACCTCACGAAATCTGAGCAAGTCCCAGTCCCTCCAGCTGCATCGGTGGCATCTGCTGCCCCGTCTATCGATGTAACATCCTATCCTATTGAATTCCTTAAGATATCTAAGGACTTTACTAATATGGGCGGAAAAACAAACTCTGGAACTGAAGGATATGTGTAAGCCAAAGCATGGATTAATTACTGCGAGAGAATATTCCGAGAACTAGGATGGAAGGATCGGCTAAAGAGAAGGATAACAGCTTGGCACCTTAAAGTAGGGGTGGGCATGGGTCAGCTTGGTGTGGTTTGAAGCCCAAACCACTTCCGCACCGCATTAAACGGTTAATTAAAAAGACAAATCATTATACCAATCTTTTAAATAGTTCGATTTTGGTTTGCTTTAATGTAATATGATCTGGTTTTTTCGGGTCTGGTTTGAACCCATATTAAATATGAAATAAGAGAATTGCTTCCATCAACAATCAATTTACAAAGGTAACTGTGTGGAGCTTTTACACTTGGTTAGAACACACAATGTTACACTGAAATGAAAGATTATTTCTTAATTGTATGAATATTTCAATTTAACATTTAGCTACAAGTGAGATTTTTTTAGTATATTAAACAATCTTCAATGTCAATCAATGCATAATCATTAAGTAAAACGACTAGAATAAGATTATAATTAACATTTATCCAAAAAAATGAGATGAAAATTATTATACTAAAACTATAACTTCCTCCTTTATGACAACGATTATTATTAATATAAGCTGAGAATAGAATATACATCATTAAAATATAAAATGGGATAGGAGTTGCTTATATTTTTATCATAAGTTACTAGTGTAAATATTCGATTAGGTCCGGTTTAATATGGTCGGTTCAATCGTCTAAACTGCAACCAAACCATATCGATGTGGGTCGGTCTGGTTTGGGGTATTTACTTTGGTAAGAGGATTCGATGCGGGTTTCCGCACTGTTTTTGTAGTCCGGTATAGGCGGTTTGCATATAGCGGTGCGATTTATGCTCATCCCTACCTTAAGGAGAAAGTTTTAGATTGGTGGAACTTAGTAACTAAAGAAAATGTTGATAGTGTTTTCACTTGAGATGAATTTAAAGACGGATTTGAGTTAAGGTTTATTTCGAGAGTAGAAGTGAGTTTACAACTAGAGAATTTCATACAGCTTAGGTAAGGGGACTCCACTTTAAGGGAACACATTAGTGAGTTTACGGAGTTGGCTAAGTTCGGGATGAGCTTGAAAAATACACCGATGAGAAAGACCATAAACTTCATGAAGGGCCTAAACTCCCCACCAAGAGAAATGTTGTTGACCCAAGTTCCCATAAGCGTTACACATGAAACATTGGTTGAGATGGCTTTGTTGTGGTCAATAAGTGCAGAAGAAAAGGAGGCGAAGAAGAAGGTTGGGCTTACCCAAAAGAAATAATGATCCAAAAAGGGAGGCTTTTGGGCAAATAATAATTCAAAAGGGAAATTCAAGAAGGAAGGTAAAATATACAAGAGATGCCAAAAAAGGGTCATGAGGCTAAAGATTGTAGGGTGAGTCTGATAAAAGAAACTTTAATTGCCACAAAGAAGGGCACTTCAAGAACCAATGTCCTAAGTGGACATGTCTATGCTATTAAGGTTGTCCCTACTTCGAGTAGACCACCTAGAGATCAAGGGAAAGCAACTTTAGAAGGTAAAACTCTTATTGTTGGGGTTACTATTCGTAGTCTATTTGATTCTGGAGCATCACATTCCTTTATAGCTAGGAATGTAGTCAACTTCTTAAACCTTCAAACCAAAATTGTTACAAACCCAATGGTGGTCTCCAACCCTATTGGGAGGTCGACAAATCTCTCTTTAATTTGAAAAGACATCGTTGTGGACATATGCGATGTTGATTTCATATGTAATGCATACGTTTTAAATTTTAAGGGGTATGGACTTATCTTTGGTATGGATTGGTTAGCATACTATGGAGCAATTCTTGATTGTGATGGAAGGGTCGTATGAATAAGAAGTTGTAGAGGCCATGGCCTAGAAGTTCTTTGTACACCCCAAGGCTCAGTTGAGTCAAGCTATTTATACTCGCTAGCCCTACCTTTTAGTGAGCTATCATCTATACCCGTAGTCTTTGAATTTCCTGATGTCTTTGAGGAACTCTCGGGTTTCCCACCTCATAGGTAGATTGAGTTTAGACTCGATTTGGAAAAGGATGCAAGGCCAGTCGCTCTGCCTTTAAGACATATAGCCCCAAAGAAAGAAGGGAGTTAGACAAGCAAATCTATGAGCTGCTGCAGAAAGGATTCATCTATATATTGGAGTACTCGAAATGAGGAGCCCATGTTATCTTAACCACCAAGGTGGATGGTTCGTTGAAACTTTACGTCAATTATAGGGAGCTAAACAAGTTAACAAGAAAGAATAAGTATCCTCCACCAAGGATAGATGACTTGTTCGACCAATTTGTGGGAACCAAAGTCTTTTCCCAACTAGACTTGGAAACCAGATTCTGTCAGTTAAGGATTGCACAAAAAAGCAAGTTTAAGACCGCATTTCACACACCAAATGAGTTCTATGAATGAGAAGTAATGTCTTTTAGGTTGACAAATGACCCTGCATACTTTGTAGATTTGAGGAGTAGGTTTTTTAGGGGGCAACTCAATAAATTCATCATTGTATTCATGGATGATATCTTGGTATTCTCTAAATGTGAAAAGGAGCATGAGGACCACTTTGGAGAGGTACTAGAAACATTAAGAAGGCACCAGCGTAAGGCCAAATTTGCTAAGTGTTACTTTTGAATGAAGGAGGTTAGATTCCCTGGACATATTCTTTCCGAGGAAGAATTGGTGGTAGAATCTGCCAAAGTGGAGGCTATTCAAAGATGGAGAGTTCCAAAGAATGCACTAGAAGTAGCTTTCTAAGGTTGGCAGGATACTATAGGAAGTTCATAAAGAACTTTGCAAGAATAACAGCCCCCTTAACTCACTTGACTAAGAAGAATCTAGTCTTTTCTTGGGATAATAGATGCACCGAGACATTCAAGAAGCTTAAAGAGGTATTGACAGGTGCACATGTGCTCATCATTCCCGACGGGACCAAACCGTTCGAGGTTTTCACATATGCTTATGGAACAGAATTAGAAGCAGATCTAATGTAAGAAGGAGAGTTTTCGCTTATGCTAGTAGGCAATTGAAGGATCATGAGAAAAAAATATCCAGTTCATGACTTGAAGTTGGCAGCTATTGTCTTTGCCTTGAAGATGTGGAGGCACCATCTTTTGGGAGAAAGGTTCGAGTTGTTCACTGACCATAAATCGCTCAAATGCTTATTTTCCCAAAAAGATTTAAATCTTAGGCAGCAAAGATGGATGAATTTATAGCCATTTGATTTTGGTATATAATATACCTGTGAAAAAGGGAACGTAATCACCGATAGCCTTAGTTGAAGGCACGCTACCCTAAGCGCTATATATGAATGGAGGCAGTTGGAGTATCTCTCAAATTTTAACTTCCAACCACCAACAGAACCCATATAAGGCTTTTTATCCATAATAGAGGTTAGACCAGCTTTAATGGATTGTATTGGGCTTGAGCAAATGAAGGATGTGAAGCTAGTGGAGATCTTGGAGAAGTTGAGGAGAGGAGAATATTTTTCGGATGCCAGTAGATATTATGTTGATGAGAAGGGATGGTTGTCATTGTGTCCTAATGAATAATGGCATATTAGAAGAATTACTTATGGAATGTCACCACTCTTAGATGATTATTCACCCAGAGGAGATAAAATGTATAAGGATATAAAAAGGATTTTCTTTTGGCCTAGAATGAAGAGAAGAGTAGCTGAGTTTGTTGCTAAGTGCTTGACATGTAAAAAGATAAAGGTCGATCAAGGGAAGCCAGAGGGTTACTGTTACCTTTAGAGATTCCGACTTAGAAATGGAAACACATTTCGATGGATTTCGTAGAAGGATTTCCTAGGAGTTAGAAGGGTAATGAAGCCATTTGGGTTATTGTAGATAAATTCACTAAGAGTGACCATTTTATTCATGCTAGAAACAATAGGACTGCCACCTTTCTCGCACAAATTTACATTAAGGAGATAGTCCAATTATATGGCATTCTGACGAGCATTATTGGTGACAGGGACCCCTTATTCACTAGCAAGTTTTGGAGGAGTTTGCAAGAAGCTTTGGGAACTTCATTGTATCTCAACATGACTTACCACCCACGGACAGATGGATAGACAAAAAGGGTAAATAGGATTTTGGAGGACTTGTTGAGAGATTGCATATTGGACTTCGGAGGGCATTGGGAGCAGCACGTACCAATGGTTGAGTTCGCGTATACTAATAGCTATCAAGTGACGATTGGTATAGAACATTTTGAAGCACTTTATGGAAGGGAATGCAAATAGCCAAGTTGTTGGTAGGAAGGGAAACCATGGACAAAATTTTCTCGGACTCGATTTGATTTGTGACACTACAAAAAAAGTAGAATTGATTAGGCAACGAATGAAGGCAGCGCAAGATTGATAAAAATATTATGCAGATAAGAGAATGAAAGAGCTAGAATTCAAGGTCGAAGATATGGCATTTGTCAAAGTCTACTCCCTTAGAAAAGTTGTTAGGTTTGTCAAGTCAGAAAAATTGGCATCTAGATTTGTTGGTCCATTTCGAGGTTTGGAAAGGATAAGAAGGTTTGCTTACCACGTGGAGCTTCCGAAACCGATTGGCGAGAGTCCACAATGTTTTTCGTATTTCTCACCTTAGTAAATGCCTGCATGGCACAACTATTGTAGTAGAGCCTGATCAGTTGGGGGATACAGAGACGGAACCAATAGCATCGTGCCACTGCATGCATTGTGGAGCACGGAACTAAGAGCCTCCGCAATAAAGAAATTAGATTTGTTCGAGTGCAATAAGGAGATAACCCTGCGGAAAGCACATGGAAAACTGAAGTGAAGATGAAGATCTCTCATCCAGAGCTTTTAATTAGTAAATTTCTCTTCAAAATTAGGGTTTTGGTTACATCGTGGTTGCTAGATTGAATGGTAGGAGATTGTTGCTATACTTTTTCACTATCACTTTACACTCATGTAGAAGTTTTTATGCATATCTAGGGTATTTGCATACATACATAGCACGATTACATACTCACGCTAGGTTTGAGGTCACTTTAGTATGTCTGCAATACATAATCACACTTTGGTTGAGTAGATGATGTGTAGATAACTTGGTTGTATAACATGAATGTTATTCGTGTTACGCTGTTTTCCCCTTGGAGAGATTTCGAGGTTGAAATCATTTTTAAGGGGGAGAGAATGTAACATCCTGTAAAATCAATAAGAATTAAATAATAAATTAAATTAAGTATAGGTAAAAATGAAAATTTTGTAAAAGTTGGAATTTACTGTTGCGTTCGAGGCGAAATTCTAATCTATTTCCATATATAATATGCTAAAAACTGAGCTCAAACGAAGAAGTTACAGGCATTTGAAGTTTTTAGGTTTCAAATAATTTAATTTGAATTTAAATTCAAACAAATACTTAAACTTGAAATTTGAAAATTAATTGAGATTAGACTTAGGGGTTAAAGAATCATTAACATTAACAATTAACGTTAAAAGAACAATACAGGAATTAAATAAAACAAATGGTACAAAAATTAATACGTTCCCAAAATAGGCCGAGGGGTCGACCGCCGACCGGTGCATATAGGGCAGTCGACCGCCCCAGTTGGTGGCAAATAGGGTTTTCCTATCAACGAATGTTCTAGATTTATCCACTTTTACCTACTTTCATCCTACGGTTCTGGTACGTTTCAACCTTTATAAATAGGGCCTACCCTCTCCACTTTTATTCACAAAAATATTTGAGAATTCAGTGAAACTCTATCATTTTCTCTCTTCAGTTAGATTAAGAAATTCAATTAGGAATTTATGTAAGGATTCCATTTCATTTCTAATTATTCTTTTAATCCATTCTCTTCTCTTCCAACCTCTCCCAATCTAACAAAATTATATATACCAATCCCTTGCTGTGTATATATCAAAAGAAGTAATCTGGAAAATTGTGCTTTAATGTTGCAAATCCATACAAGAAAGGCTATGGATAATCTATGAGTGAAAACCTTAGTATTTTTATTTCAGTAATTGTTTAGTATATTATGGATTTGAATATGCCTTAGGGGTTTTGGATTTACCAAAATAAAACAAAATGAAACCCCCAAAACTCCAATAATTCGAAATATCAATTCTTGTTGGAATTCTCAATTGTTTACATTAAATTGTTGGGATATGTAGTTTTTACAATTTTTTGTGATTTCAACTTCTATTCCACTCCTCTTTGAATTTTAATTTGATTATGAAGTTTCAATTAAGGGATAGGGTGTAAAAGTATGAATTTATTCACAGTTTACACCATTTATTCTATATGAAAATAAAAGAGAAATCCCATTGTTTAAATTCTTTGTAAAGAGGGATTAAATAGAGATTGGAAACTAGAATTGCAGTTTCTATTTTTGAGATTATTCCCTGATTTGATGTGATAGATTGAGTTGAGATTTTTTACTATGTACAAGTCTGTTTGTTACAGATTTTGGATATGAATGTTGTTCCTTTTTTTAAGGATATTGAAATCCCTTGTTATGGATATTGGAAATTTGGCACCATTGATAATTTGGAAAATGGGCTTATATTATTGTTATTAAAAAGGAATTGATATTTAAGCATTAGTTAAGGCAAAATTTCTACAATCATAGAAAATAATAGGTGCATATTTATTTATATATTAGTTACCATAAATAGCGTACAATTATAACATATAATTGTGTAGTTAATTAGGAAATAATTGTCATTAAATCCCCCTTAGGAAGTTAATTGACTTGTTAAGACAAAATAAGAGGGAATTCTCATATAGCCTAATTAACTGTCATGGTGAGGTGTGCTATAATAATTAAGAGTGTTGTAAAATATGACTAAGTCATAAGTGGTGCGAGGTCAACCAAAAGACACATGGAAGTCTGCCCAGCTAATCTGGCTATCAGCAGTGTGACTTTTGGGCTAATGTGAGACACCACTTATGATAAGTAACCGTAATGACGCGAGTTTAGTCCTAATTCTGTAGGATAAATCACTATAAGAAAATCAGCTTTTGGTTGCAAAAATTGGTAGCGTTTGAATGTAAATGCAACTAATAATATTTCACCTAATTATATAAATGTAACAAAAAATATTTCACTTCCCGCCTTTATTAAAAAAAATCCGCGTTTACCCAAATAAACGTAACCGAAAGGTTACTGCCTTGTTATTCCTCTGCTACTTAGAAAAATTCGACTATTTCCCCCAAAATAAGAACCCTAAATCAAATACGTTCCTCTCCAAATTCGTAATGCTCAACTATTCCAATCCATGATAAGAAAGCGACTTCCAGAAGCAACATGGCTGGCCTCTGATTCCCATTCAAAAGAATCACTCAAATGATCTGTATTTACCATGGTAATCTCTACTCGAGCTTCCTTCTCCTTTTTTTGATTCTAATCCCTACTCGAACGATCCGTATTATTATTGAATTCATTTTTGAATTCATTGTGGTTCTAAATTATTTGTACTGTAGCTGTAGTTTCAGATTCTTTTTCATTGATGCATTGGTCGGACTAATTTAAGCTTAATTAATCTCATCCATATTGATATTTCCAAGAAAGCTCGGATTTTTCGATATGGTTTATAACGCAAGCTGAACCCTTCAACAATTCCACTGGCCCACCTCATAACCTATATTCTATCCTATGTATTACAAAACTGATTGTATCGTAGTTTATGTTCTTACTTCAATAATTATTTCTCAAATAAGGTTGATTTATGTATATTTCTCAGAATAAAAGAGTCCTAGGTTTGCATACAGTATATGTATTCACCGTAATGTTCTTGATATTTAGGTTATGTGTGACTGCTATACACCAGCTGGTGAACCAATTCCTACTAACAAAAGAGCTGAAGCCGCCAAGATTTTTAGCAATCCAGATGTTGCTAAAGAAGTACCATGGTAGATACATAGTTTATTGACGTCAACACTCGACGGATCACTGTATTTAAGTTATCATATAGATGAATCAATCAATACAATGGTTAAAATAATGTAGGTATGGAATTGAGCAAGAGTACACACTTCTTCAGAAAGATGTTAAATGGCCTCTTGGGTGGCCAGTTGGTGGTTACCCTGGCCCTCAGGTAAAACTATTTTATCATTTTGTGTTTTTTTCCTGTCCAAACATTGCAGAACATATATTTTCATCTGAGAATTATGTAACGATGTACCTTTTTTTTTTCTTTTGTGGATATATGCCCAGTGTTTCTGATATTGTCTTTTGTTTGTGATGTTCTTTATATGTTTGGACTTGTTGCTAGTAGAATGTTCTTTCAACCAATATATATTACATATTAGAGGAAAAATAATGTAGGTACATAGAGGGATAAAGATATGAGACATGACAAAATCCTAGAAAGGAGTTATATACAAGAATTAAAGAATAATATTTGTGACATTGATTGTACCTTAGATGTTTACAGCTAATTTCACGACATAATATTAGAGAGCTAAAATATTTAATCAAAAAAGTAAACAAGATAACCGATTTATTTTGCTGTTTTAATAACATTTACATTTTGCTTACATTGACAGCTGCAACCAACTTACATTTTTCATACGTTGACAGCTGCAACTAGCTTTTGTTAATCTAAAAATATGCTGCATATTTCGTCTCTTTGTATTCAAATTCGTTAATTTGATAATAGGTTAATTTTTAGGTGGAATAAATTCACCTTTTTGTGTCGTTTTGTAAGACCATACAGTTTGAAATCGTCTCTGTAGTTTAGTTAGGGTTTACTTTTACTTTAAAGTAATTATTTCACTCATTCTTAATTGCTTTAAAAGACACGAGTTTACTAATAATTGCTTTTAGTGAGTAAAACAAGGTGGACATAGAAATCGATCCAATGCAAAATTGAACAATATAATTTAGGTGACCGATCCAATGCAAAATTGATCCATGAATTTTTTAGAATTTTATTGATTTTGTAATTCATCTTTTAGTAAAGTTTCAAACCGAATGTCTCATTCATTTTTAACAGACTAAAGATATATAAGTTTATCATACTTTAGCTCTCAACGAAACGAACAAGATAGATGGAAAAATTAGACTTGCCAGGTCTACTGATTTAGTCCAAACATAATCTGCGAAATTTATTAATCAGTCTGACCTTTTCATGGTAATAGTAATACTAGTATGCATATGATTGTTAATGAAGCTACTTGTTTGTAATAACACAGAGTAACTTGTCCGGATTGGTTCTAGCATAGTCTTAAAGCAGGTCTTACTATCTTTAGAGACCAGGTTAAATTCTTATTCGCATGTGAGATTAATTAGATGGAGCACTTGAATGTTTGTTACTGTAATTTTGTATCTTAATTTTTATTTTTCAGGAGTTCTTATCTGACATGGGTAGTTGCACTGTTAAGCGCATAGGTGATGTTTCAAAATTAAGAAACTATCAATTCCCTCGGGTATTTTATGTGTTAATAGATCAATAATTCTTAATTATTTTTATTGTGATTTGTTATGTTAGATTATGCATGTGTCTGAATATTAGTCCCTCAACTATTAATCCATCACCCTAATATTATTTGCTAACCTTTCATAAATTTAAATACGTAGCTTTGACGATCTAATGGATTTCTTAAATTAATATTTGTTTGTGAAAATTAGAACTTTTAATCCTCAATAAAGTACAGACCAATATCTACTTAAATTCTATTACAATAGCAAATGTTTCTGATTTATCCTTGTGCATTCGTGTAGAATAAGTGTGTCAGTGTGTTAAATCCTGATACATTCACGAATTGCTTATTTGCAATATTGAACAAGGGAAAGAACTGACTTTAGTATTAATTAACTTGCAATGCACCTTTTTGAAATACTGGTCCATAAAATAGCTAAGCTATATTCTTATCAAAATAAATAAACAAACAAAAATAAGTTCCTTCTAAACACCTGAGTTATTTTTGTTACAATGTTTCAGCTCTCTGTTTAGATTCAAGACTTTTGCAACTGACTTGAATGAATTATGGCTTATATACTTTCAGTTATGAGGAGCGTCTCTATACGAGCCTTGATTAGGGTGTATTAGACTACGGTGAGCAACATTCAATTCCAGTTTTGAAGAGAGCAAATTTGGACTTGATGATGCTAGCTTTCACTTGTGTATGCAACAAAGAATTATGGATAATCAAACGTTTTGTTAGCACTAGTTAGATATAACATTTATTAGTACCCGATGTGTAAATTTGTATACAAATGGTTATTGTATGTGAGTTGGGTCATTTTGTCGAAAATCTATTATATTGGAATGGTTATGGATATTTTATTTGATTATATGGTTAATGTGTTTTTTAACTTATTTGAATATGATGATTATGTGAGTGATTGTTGATTGATATAATAGAACCAAAATAGACCATTAACAAGAAATAATAGCATGAAAAAATGGTGTAAAATAATAAACAACTTTTAGTAGCGTTTCAAAAACGCTACCGAAATATATATATAGTGGCGTTGAGTAAATGCAACCGTAAAACAGGGGTAAAGTTGGAAATTCTATTAGTAGCGCCAAAAAATCTTTTGGTGACGTTTTTTAAACGCTACAAAAAGATTTATGGCGGCGTTTGAAAAACGCTGCCAAAAATGCATTTATAGTGGCGTTAAAATAAATGCAACAAAAAATCATGGATTTTTAGTCGCATGTTTTCTCGCGGCGTTTATCAAAACGCTACCAAAAGTTTTTGTAGCGTTTTTTGAGCGCTACAAAAAATAAAATTTCTTGCAAATTAATTTGCCCGGTTAATCTGGCTACCAGTACCTACGAATGGTCGGACTAATGTGAGACGTTGCCATGGGTATGGGTCATAAGACGAAGGACCTAGTTCGAGGTTTTGGAGGTATTAAGTGGTTGTTTGAGGGCCCATCTTTCTTTCCAAATGAAGTATTAAATGGCCAGTATTGGGTTTAGGCATGGTTAAGGATATCTTGGAAAGGTTCGCTTCAATAGGAAGTATTAAGTGTCCGAAGAGATTTCCATACAATGTCAGCTAGATAGATGCCTATATGGAGTCCGCCCTGGGAATAGGTATTAAATGATGAGGGCCTAGCTCAATTAAGATCTTAAATGGTCAAAGTCTACCTATTTTCCATTAAAAGGTATTAAGTGGCTTGGGCTCTTTCTCTCGCATTGTTAGACATTTATGACGTTGGTTATGGGATTGTGAAACCTGCTTCGAAATGGAAGGTACCAAGTGGTTGTTTGAGGGTTCCCCTCCTTTCCCTATAGGAAGTATTAAATGGTTTTAGAACACGTAGACATATTCCTATTTTGACATATACTGCCCAAGTACTGAAATAATAAGTCTCGTGGTTTTTATTCACCAAATACTTGTTGTTTTGACTCCCTTCTCATTACAATACAGGTTAAGGAAGGAGTGATGATGATGAAGAAGCTTGAAGATGGCATGAGTAAAGCTTGTGGCAGTTATTATTATTCACTTATGATGCTTTTTATGGGACCCATGAACGAATGCTTTTGAACAAATGATGTAACGGTTATTGTGAAGACTATGTTTTGTTTTGTATTATGACATTTGAATTTATTTTGAAATAAATGAGTACAATTTGCTATTATACTTTGTTCCTTCCACTGTAAGTTCTGAAAGAATAGTTATAGCTCTGTATTGTTATTACTTATTACTTTTACTATCCAACTGCCAACTTTGGAAAGGGTCTAAGGTTAGATGGGTTTTTACTGGGTCGGAATTTATGCCTATTTCGAGGCAGGTTGTTACAAGTACCCATGAATATATGGGGAAAACATTAATAAAAACACGGGTCAGACATAAAGTCTGGTGTAAATAACACTTACCCAAACCAAAAATATAGTGAGACAACATTGTACTGGATGAAATGGGTTTTCTTCCTCATTATTCACAATCGTCATTATGAAACAATCATAGTTACTGATGTCCTTAGTCCCAATTAAGTTTTCATTTTTGATTAGCCTTTAATATGATATTTCCATCTTCAACTGCACCCCTGGTGCAGTCTCCACTAAGCACCCCTTTTAGGTTTTGTCTTCTATCTGAACTGCCTAGAATAAGCCCACACTAGTATCCTTTTAATTCATTTATTAAATTTAGACTACATGGACTCAACCACCTACAGTATCTTTTTTTTATTTGTTAAGCACCGGACCACAAAGCAACAACCACATGTAGTCCATATGTATTATTTATTTAAAATTTTGGACTACTGTGAAACAGCCACCCGCAGTCCCTATACATTTGTTTGATTTGAAACTGCATAGAATCAGCCCACCATAGTCTCTTGAAAGTTAAACGCCTCTCCTCACCTTCCCAAGGTGTGCATTTGAGTGAGTGTCCCCGCCCGACGTCAATAGACCTTCCAACCCTTTCTCTAGAATATGAGTTCTTTCTCTTACTAGCCCTAGGCTCTCCCCGAGTGTTACATAATTGTCTTATATTAGGTTTCATTCTCACCTTTCCTTGGCGTTGTACTACCCTGCCCTAACCTGTTAGCGCATCAAACTCTTCCCATGTTAAGTGAATGCTTCACAATTGCGGCGCAGTATGTCCTTTACATACGAAAGTACAGTTCATTCTCTTCCAACTTTACATTTTGGTCGTGCAATATGTCTTCTACATATTATGTCACATATCCACTTTCCACTAAAAGTCCCTGGATCCTCATGGAAAATTACAACCCTTCCCTGTATTTGCAGTTGTCTTATGAAACGTAAGGTCGTTGCCTCAGCTCACACTACACAAAGTCTTACACGTTTGACAATGTCTTTACATGTGTCGCTACCTAATTCATCTTGATTTCACTTTCTGTTATCAACAGTGTCCTTTATTTTTCTTCTCAGCTTTTATAAGGATCCAGTTCCCTATTTATCTAACATTTTTTTACTATATGATTTTAAATTATAAGTGGTCACGCAATACCCTTTTTCCCCAACATAGTTCCCCTCTTATTTTAGTTTGATTTCTTCATAAAAAACGTTATTTAAACTCCAGAAAATTTGTAGATAACTATTCAGATCTTTTCCTTAATTATTTCCTAAGTATTCTCCTTTAACTATTCATAATAATTTATTTTGGCACTGGTAACCTTTCAAACTAAAAACCCATTTTTAAAATCATGATTAGAACATCATACTAAAATTTTGTAGTACAACAAAATCTTTAGAGTAGGGGAAACACATCTAAACATACCATTTTCATCTATTTTTCCCCAAAACATTCGTTAAACCTTTTTTCTTGTTAATGAGGATCCATATGAAACTATGCCATTATAATATAAAATCATAAAACAAAATAGTTGGGAACGGTAAAAATGGGTTTAGTATTACTCACCTAGATCTTTAAAATATCATGATTTAGTCTTTTTAATCTCCCTTTATCTTGCTCTTTCTTATCTTCTCTTTATTTGCTCTCTTTAGGCTACTACCATGTTCATCTCAAGCTTTTATTTTATTTTTAGTAAAATGAATGAATGAATGAATGGAAAGAGTAATGTTTATTGCCCTACGATAATTTAGGCTTAGGCCCTTGTATTCTTTTTCATTAATTCATTTCTCTTTCTTTCATTTAACTTATCTTGGCTCTTTAATTAATTAACTAAATTAATCAATAATTACGGGTAGTTACAGTCTTCCCTCCTTAAAGGAATTTCGCCTCGAAATTCAATTAAGCCCCGGTAGAAATTACCAATCTACCCCATGCTTAGTCTTAAGCATAAACCTATGAATTCTCAATTCACAAAAATGTAAAATTAACCATAATATTCATACGTATATATGGTCTACATAATACAATTCAACGCATAGCTCATACGCTAATCTGAAACAAACAATTCTGGATAGGTCCTCCTACCTTATCCTTTGTTTCCCACGTCCAGTCCTCCTAATCTGCGCTCCACTAGACACATACTAGATTCACCACCTTGTTTTGAAGCTGCTTCTCATCTCAATCCACTATATGAATCGGTCTACGCACGTAGGTCATATCCAGCTTTATGACCAAGTCTTCTACTGCCATTGGATTAACCACTACATTTAGATCTCTAATGCATTTAACGTGAAACACATTATGAATCCTTGCAAAAGTGCTAGGCAGATCCACCTTATACGCCACCTTCCTAATCCTTTCTACGACCAAAAATGATCTTACATATATGGGTGCTAACTTCCTAGCCTTCACAAAATGCATAATCCCTCTCATTGGAGAAAACTTCATGAACACCTGATCACTTGCTATAAACTCTAGCTCCTTCCTCCTTGTGTCAGCGTAACTCTTTTGCATAGACTGTGCTGTATTCATCCTAGTTCGGATCATCTCTACTTTCTCAATAGCATCCAAACCACATCTGGTCCTAACACAATCTTATCCCCTGCCTCCAACCAATATGTAAGTGATTTACTTGGTCTCCTATATAACGCCTCAAATGGGTTATCCTAATACTGCTATGGTAGTTGTTGATGTATTAAAACTCTACCAAATGTAAATTATCCTCCCAAGATCCACTAAAGTCTAAAATGCAAGATCTTAATAAGTCTTCCAGGATCTTGTTGACACTCTCGGTCTGCCCATCTATCTGTGAATGGTACGTAGTATTTATGCACAACTCTGTACCCAATACCTGCTACAAACCATGCCAAACTTATTGGCCAATAACATATCTCGGTCGCTAATAATAGTGCTAGGCATCCCGTGCAATCTCACTACTAACTTTATATATATATATATATATATATATATCTTCTAACCTCGGTGTAGTTCTCGTGGCCTTCACTGGAATGACATGGGCACACCTAGTTAGTCTACCATTTATGACCCATATGCTTTCATTCCTTACCCTTGACCTTGGTAACCCATCTATGAAGTCCATAGATACTGAATCCCATTTCCAAACTGGAATATCCATAGGCTGTAGGAGACCACTAGGCTTATGATGCTCCGACTTCACTTATTGGCTTGTAAGACACTTTCTTACATATTCTCCAACATCATTCTCCATCCATTCCCAGAAGAAACTTCTTTTCATATCGCGATGCATCTTAGTACCCCCGGGTGAATGGTGAACTTTGAACGATGACATTCGTCCAACACTTTCATCCGCAGTCCTCCTATATTCAGGACATACAACCAACTTTTCTTCTGCAGTCTGCCTTCTCCATCAACACTTAACCCCTTCAGCTCTACTGCCTTGATTTATGAGTCTAAGCTTCTTATCATATTGATCCAGAACTCATTTCCCTTCTACAGTTCAGTAATCCTTTCTATCAGCACAACCCTCACTTCTAGGCATGATAGCATCCCAGAAGTACCTCTCGAACCTACACCAGACCGAAACTACACATCACATACAAACAACGTTTCCAAGATTCCATTCTTCTATCATAGCCAAAACACAACTTTCCTGTTTTTTTCTTAGGGCATCAACCACTATGTTCCCCTTCTATAGGGTATACTCTATCCTAAAATCATAAGATACTAGAAATTGTAACCACCTCTACTGCCTCATATTACTCTTCCTTTAAGAGAATAAACATCTTAAGGACTTGTGGTCAATAAACAAGTTAAATGTTTTTCCTAAAAGAAAATGTCTCTAAATCTTCAATGCAAAGACATTGGCCGCTAACACCAAGTCATGAGTAGGATATCGAACCTCATGGGGTCATAACTGCCTAAATGCATATGTGATTACTTTGCCATTCTGCATCAATACTGCTCCTAACCCCGAGCATGATGCCTCAGTATATATGGTTATACCATTATTCCCTAATGTAGGTGCACTTGCTAACTGCTTCTTCAATTCCTGGAATAACGTCCCACACTACTGCGTCCAAGTAAACTTCTCACTCTTCCCAGTCGGTCTCGTCATTGGCGTAGCTACAAGGGAGAAGTTCTTAATGAATTTCCGGTAATAGGTAGCCAAACTCAAGAAACTTCACGCCTCAGTCACAGTCTCAAGTCTCTTCCACCAATTTACTTCGTCAACCTTCGAAGGATCTACTGCTACCCTTCTTTTGAAACCATATAGCCTAAGAACTTCACTTCCTTTCTCCAAAAATGACACTTAGAAAACTTCGCTTTCAACTTGTGCTGTCTCAACATCTCCAACACAAGCCTCAAATGAACTGTGTGTTCCTTCTCATCCTTTGAGTATACCAAGATGTCATCTATAAACAACAACACATATTTATCCAATTTGTCTTGGAAAGTTCTGTTAATCAAGTCAACAAAGAATGCAGGTACATTGGTTAATCCACATGGCATTACTAGCCATTCATATGAACCACACCTCATTTTAAACACGGTCAAAGGAACACTTTCCTCGGCTGATGGAATCCTGTAGCTAAGTCTAAATATGAAAACACCTTATTTCTCTTTAACTGATTAAATAAGTCATCAATTCTTGACAACGATACATATCTTCACTGTTATTTCATTCAGCTTCCGATAGTTTATGCACGGTCTTAAAACCCATTGAACTTCTTGACAAATACTGCTGCGGTTCCCAAGGTAAGCTGCTCGGCCTTACGAAGCTTTATGCCTTTTCTCGTTCAGAAGGTTCTCTCCTAGCTGGCCTTCGGTAAGGAAGGCGATTCCGGGTTTCCATGTATATCCGCTCCAGTGTCTCGTTTAACCCTGTGTATGTGGAAAACTTTGGATCCTTCCATCGCTTCCTAGCTTTTTCAGAATCATCATTCAACTTCCTTTTCTCTTTATCTTTATCCGAACCTCTATTGGATGGTCCTCCACACTCGGTTACATTTACTTCCTTCAACTTTAAATCTGCACATGCATCCTCCTGTCGGAGGAACCTCTCAGCCTCATGAAAGAATTCTCCGAGATCCAGTGGTGGGTCTCGTATTAAAGATACCTTAAAATCTGAATCCTCTCTGATTCCCGACACCGCTGCCATCAAAACCATCGATGGATCCGGCCGATCCACCGAAGCTACCGCCGCATTGAATCGAGTTAGAAAAGCCCTAAGTGATTCATCCGTCCTTTGCTTTACTGATGTTAGCGTCATTACGTTTTTCGGCCTCTTGATATGAACCCGAAACTGTCCCAAAAACCTGTCCACCAGCTCCCTCCAAGTCCTGATAGATCCTTCTCCCAACTGCCTAAACCACATTGCAGCTAGATCTATCAAATACAATGGGAAACATATGGCCATCACTTCCTCCGATGCCTCCAGTAGTTCCATGTGTCTAGTGTATCTCATCAAGTGATCAGTTGGGTCAGCCTTGCCATTATATACTTCCACACTAGGTAACTTGAACTTAGGTGGATTCTGAGCTATCCTGATTTCTCGAGCGAACGGACTCCTGTTCACTCCTTCCAAATCTCTATTGGTCAAGCCTCCATGCATAGTCTTCCTAATGATTTCCGCTAATCCAGCGTTGTCTATCGGGGGTTGCCCCCCATGCTCCCGAGGGAACTCTGGCACATATTCCTCATGTGGCTCATTAGCAGCAACGTTGGCCCTAGCCTGTTGAACTCCTTCCAAAGGTCCTCCTGTGTTGGATCCTGAGGGTCTGCCCCCAAGTCCTTGTTGATTGCCTTCCGGTTCTGCATTCTGTCCTCCATTGGGTTCCATAAACCTAGCTCCTTGTTCCACATTAACAGCCGCTGTGGCTGGTCCTAAGTTCTGCATCCCTGCAGCTCTCATCTGTTCGAAGAAAGTTTGCATCATATCCTGTTGACTTTTCAGCAACCTCTCATGCAATGAATTTGTCATAGCTCCCATTTCGTCTCTGGTAACGTAGATCGAAGCTTGTCCTTCTCCAGCACCAGAGGATGCCTCTTGACTTCCTCCCTGTTGACTTCTCTCAGCTCTCTGTCTTGTTTGTCGAGTCATTGTCTTTCAAATCTCAACTCTTCACGCTTTCCAAATCTGAACTTCAATCTGATGTAGCGGGTGCTAGTCGTTCTTAGTGAAAGCACCAAAGTGTTTGCGCCAAAATTGGTCACAAACCCCAAGTATCGTGAAAGCACCAGTGTATGAATACAAATCAACAAATATTCAAACACAAATCTCAGATCTAAGCAAACAGAATGTCACAATTCAGAAATAATGAACAGAAACACGAGATTTATAGTGGTTCGGCTATCTCCGGCCTAGGTCCACTCCAAAGTTTTATCTTTTATTGATTATCCTCGCTGATTACAGTTGACTACAGCGACTACAATGAAGAAATTCAAGTTTAACGGCGATGATGAAGTGTAGAATTGAATCCGGTAGGGTCTGGGCGCTTCTGAATCCCGATCCCCTTCCTGAATGACCTGGGGCTCTATTTATAGGTGTAGGAGGCTGATATTTCGCCTAAATTTAGGGAGACCACTTCTGGCACGTGAGTGGGCCCACATGCCCGCGTCCAAGAAATCTAGGCCCGCTTCGGGATCGATTCGAACTCCATTCGAATCGATCAAAAAATCATCCAATCGAGCTGAAATTTGGTGAGAACATTCTTCAACATGTATGTAAGCTTCTGTGAAAATTTCATAGTATTTGGATTTGTGGTTTAGGAGATATGATCGATTCAAGGTCATGTTTTTCGTAGTCTGTTGCTTTCGAATCCTTGCTTTCGTATCCATCTATTCGACTCGATCGAGGCACATGCGCGGGAGATGATGTGGCGCGAGTTTTATGGATTGCTCCGCCTTATGTGCCGCGTTGATCGATTCGATCCGAAGCTTTCGCTGACTATGGATCGATTCGAATATATGGATACGAACAACTGAGCATGCGTGAACCCGATCGATACGAAATATGAGGGATTCGAGTGGATTGAGGCGGGGCCACTGTGGTGGATACGAAACCTGATGGATTCAAATACAACCGAGGTGAGTCTTTTCTGATCGATTCGAAACCGATCGATTCGTTTGTGCCAAAATCATGATCTCCTGATGGATACGAACAACATGTTCCTTTTAACTTGAATCGATCATATCTCTTCCATATGAACTCCGATTATCCTGAAATTTGAAATGTAGCCTCTCCTAGCATTGATCATCATTTCCAATCGATTCCGTCCCGATCGGAGCCCGGTCAAATTTTGACGACATCCATTGCAGCCTTGTTTCTAATCGATTCCTGATCCTGATATCCATCGTTCCTTGCCAATTTGTTGATATCCCAGCCTTGACCAAAAGGTGGGATAACATTTTCCCCCCAAAACATACCTTGTGGTAAGAAGGTGTGTTTTGTATAACTCTGTGTCCGATATCCAAGGTCCATAGCCAATTCCATGTCCATCCGAACTCGATGACCGAGTTTTTAGCCATCCTTGTCAATCAACCGAATCCAATACCTCTCCGGGTCGATATCCAAATCTGTAACCTCTCTGGGCTCTTGCCAAGCGCAATCCACACCTGACGACCATGGTCCACTGTCCCTGGACGTTGAGCTAACCTCTCCGAGTTCTTGCCAAGCGCAATCCACACCTGACGACCGTGGTCCAGTGTCCCTGGACGTTGAGCTAACCTCTCCGGGTTCTTGCCAAGCGCA
Source organism: Allium fistulosum (assembly GCA_030737815.1). Taxonomy (NCBI): domain Eukaryota; kingdom Viridiplantae; phylum Streptophyta; class Magnoliopsida; order Asparagales; family Amaryllidaceae; genus Allium; species Allium fistulosum. The sequence continues at coordinate 903,547,698 of CM060905.1, forward strand.
ATCCACACCTGACGACCGTGGTCCAGTGTCCTTGGACATAAGTAATGCCATGGCTTAAGTCCTAAGCCGAATCCTGGTCGCTTCAGACCCTTGTTGAGCATAGTCCATACTTAACGACCTGAAACAATAATTGATAATAAGGGGCCTAAGTCCTAGGCCGAATCTTGGTCTCTTCGGACCCTTATCGAGCACAGTCCATACTCGATGACCTGAATGAGTCACTTTACCGCGTTCGGGCAAAACGACTCACCCCTTGTCAGGCATAATCCGTACCCGACGACCGTTTTATCAAAAACCAAAAAAAATCCAATCAAAATCCAATCCAAAATCCAAATTAAATCGAAAAACCAGAAATCCATACCAACATCCAAAACAGAAATCAGTCATCCAAAAGAAAATCCAAACCAGAAAGCAAACAAAACCAGGAGTTCAAACCAAACTCCAAAACCAAACCAGAAAAACGAGTGTCCAATCCAAAAACAAAAGACATATTTCGCAAACCATGGCTTTGCGGTTTATCATCACTCAGAGCATGCCTAGGGGCTATCTCCGTCCCCATACATGTGTAAATGACTTAGTTGCTCGCCAATGGTTTGTTACTTATTTCGTATTACCCCGGTCAATTGATGACCAATCGACCATCATTCCTGGGCCTCACACCCTCATGGCTTGAGGTAGGCGGTGGTTGCTCCTGTTCCACCACCGCATTTCGAGCCCCAACATATTGCCTCAATTGTCCATTCCTCACATGTTCCTCAACCATGTCCTTTAAGTGCCTGCAGCTGTTGGTATCATGTCCATCCAAATCATGGAAGAGACAGTGCCTTCCTGATGCCTTTTCTCGTTCAGAAGGTTCTCTCCTAGCTGGCCTTCGGTAAGGAAGGCGATTCCGGGTTTCCATGTATATCCGCTCCAGTATCTCGTTTAACCCTGTGTATGTGGAAAACTTTGGATCCTTCCATCGCTTCCTAGCTTTTTCAGAATCATCATTCAACTTCCTTTTCTCTTTATCTTTATCCGAACCTCTATTGGATGGTCCTCCACCCTCGGTTACATTTACTTCCTTCAACTTTAAATCTGCACATGCATCCTCCTGTCGAAGGAACCTCTCAGCCTCATGAAAGAATTCTCCGAGATCCAATGGTGGGTCTCGTATTAAAGATACCTTAAAATTTGAATCCTCTCTGATTCCCGACACCGTTGCCATCAAAACCATCGATGGATCCGGCCGATCCACCGAAGCTACCGCCGCATTGAATCGAGTTAGAAAAGCCCTAAGTGATTCATCCGTCCTTTGCTTTACTGATGTTAGCGTCATTACGTTTTTCGGCCTCTTGATATGAACCCGAAACTGTCCCAAAAACCTGTCCACCAGCTCCCTCCAAGTCCTGATAGATCCTTCTCCCAACTGCCTAAACCACATTGCAGCTAGATCTGTCAAATACAATGGGAAACATATGGCCATCACTTCCTCCGATGCCCCCAGTAGTTCCATGTGTCTAGTGTATCTCATCAAGTGATCAGTTGGGTCAGCCTTGCCATTATATACTTCCACACTAGGTAACTTGAACTTAGGTGGATTCTGAGCTATCCTGATTTCTCGAGCGAACGGACTCCTGTTCACTCCTTCCAAATCTCTATTGGTCAAGCCTCCACGCATAGTCTTCCTAATGATTTCCGCTAATCCAGCGTTGTCTGTCGGGGGTTGCCCCCCATGCTCCCGAGGGAACTCTGGCACATATTCCTCATGTGGCTCATCAGCAGCAACGTTGGCCCTAGCCTGTTGAACTCCTTCCAAAGGTCCTCCTGTGTTGGATCCTGAGGGTCTGCCCCCAAGTCCTTGTTGATTGCCTTCCAGTTCTGCATTCTGTCCTCCATTGGGTTCCATAACCCTAGCTCCTTGTTCCACATTAACAGCCGCTGTGGCTGGTCCTAAGTTCTGCATCCCTGCAGCTCTCATCTGTTCGAAGAAAGTTTGCATCATATCCTATTGACTTTTCAGCAACCTCTCATGCAATGAATTTGTCATAGCTCCCATTTCGTCTTTGGTAACGTAGATCGAAGCTTGTCCTTCTCCAGCACTAGAGGATGCCTCTTGACTTCCTCCCTGTTGACTTCTCTCAGCTCTCTGTCTTGTTTGTCGAGTCATTGTCTTTCAAATCTCAACTCTTCATGCTTTCCAAATCTAAACTTCAATCTGATGTAGCGGGTGCTAGTCGTTCTCAGTGAAAGCACCAAAGTGTTTGCGCCAAAATTGGTCACAAACCCCAAGTATCGTGAAAGCACCAGTGTATGAATACAAATCAACAAATATTCAAACACAAATCTCAGATCTAAGCAAACAGAATGTCACAATTCAGAAATAATGAACAGAAACACGAGATTTATAGTGGTTCGGCTATCTCCGGCCTAGGTCCACTCCAAAGTTTTATCTTTTATTGATTATCCTCGCTGATTACAGTTGACTACAGCGACTACAATGAAGAAATTCAAGTTTAACGGCGATGATGAAGTGTAGAATTGAATCCGGTAGGGTCTGGGCGCTTCTGAATCCCGATCCCCTTTCCTGAATGACCTGGGGCTCTATTTATAGGTGTAGGAGGCTGATATTTCGCCTAAATTTAGGGAGACCACTTCTGGCACGTGAGTGGGCCTACATGCCCGCGTCCAAGAAATCTAGGCCCACTTCGGGATCGATTCGAACTCCATTCGAATCGATCAAAAAATCATCCAATCGAGCTGAAATTTGGTGAGAACATTCTTCAACATGTATGTAAGCTTCTGTGAAAATTTCATAGTATTTGGATTTGTGGTTTAGGAGATATGATCGATTCAAGGTCATGATTTTCGTAGTCTGCTGCTTTCGAATCCACGCTTTCGTATCCATCTATTCGACTCGATCGAGGCACATGCGCGGAAGATTACATGGTGCGAGTTCTCTGGATCGCTCCGCCTTTTGTGCCGCGTTGATCAATTCGTTCCGAAGCTTTCGCTGACTATGGATCGATTCGAATATATGGATACGAACAACTGAGCATGCGTGAACCCGATCGATATGAAATATGATGGATTCGAGTGGATTGAGGCGGGGCCACTGTGGTGGATACGAAACCTGATGGATTCGAATACAACCGAGGTGAGTCTTTTCTAATCGATTCGAAACCGATCGATTCGTTTATGCCAAAATCATGATCTTCTGATGGATACGAACAACATGTTCCTTTTAACTTGAATCGACCATATCTCTTCCATATGAAATCCGATTATCCTGAAATTTGAAATGTAGCCTCTCCTAGCATTGATCATCATCTCCAATCGATTCCGTCCCGATCGGAGCCCGGTCTAATTTTGACGACATCCATTGCAGCCTTATTTCTAATCGATTCCCGATCCTGATATCCATTGTTCCTTGCCAATTTGTTGATATCCCAGCCTTGAACAAAAGGTGGGATAACATGGATAACTATTCAGATCTTTTCCTTTTTTATCTCCTTGGTATTCTCCTTTAAATGTTCATAATAATTTATTTTGGCATTGGCACCTTTCAAACTAAAAACCCATATCTAAAATCATGATTAAAACATCATATTAAATTTTTATAGTATAAATAAATCTTTAGAGTAAGGGAAACAAATCTATCCTTAAAACATTCACTAAGCCTTTTTGCTTGTTAAAGAAGATCCATATGAAACTCCATCATATATAAAAGTATATAAAATCATACCGAAACCAAATAGTTGGGAATGGTAAAAATGGGTTTAGTATTACTCACTTAGATCTTGAAATATCTTGCTTTAGTATTCTTAATCCCCCTTTATCTTGCGCTTTCTTATCTTCTCTTTATTTTCTATCTTTTGGCTACTACCATGTTCCTCTCAAGCTTTTATTTTATTTTTAGTAGAATGAATGAATGAACGGAAAGAGTAATGTTTATTATCCCACGATAATTTGGGTTTGGGCCCTTATATTCTTTTTCATTAATTCATTTCCCTTTCTTTCATTCAGTTTATCTTAGCCCTTTAATTAATTAAATTAATCAATAATTACGGGTTGTTACACCTTGTGTCCGCCTCTTACCTATTTAAAAAGTATTAAGTGGCCGGGGTTTCCTTTTTGGGGAGTACAATAATGCTTATATATACACACAAATATATGCATATATATACTTATACCTCGGAGTAGGTTGGGCATATTGTACGCATATGGAATTAAATAACTAATTTAGAAATAGTAGACATAACACTAAAGTGAAAATCAATTGGCATAAACTAGTATTATGGATAAAGTATTAATTTACTAGTCACTAGAATGTTGTTCTGACCCCCTCCTCATTATAACCCACGTGATAGATTTGGAGGGACATGATACTAGTACAAGACGGGAATAGTTAGTGGATAGATTCTCTCATTCATGCTCTACACTGACAAAGGCAACTAGATATCCGAGTAATGATATTGGTTTCCAAGGTAATAATCTTAGTCAATATATATATATATATATGCTATTATATTTTACTATTTCGCTATGAGTTCGTAAAAGCAACTCATTAATAAACTTATGTTCATTATAGGTTGTTTGTACCAAAAATGGGCACAACACTCTTCGGAAGTTGTTTGAAGAGATAAAATGAAGATTATAAATGTAAAACAGAGATTATCTAACAAAAACTCCAACAAACAGGAATGTAAAGTGCACAGACAAGCAGTTTAGAGTGGTTCGGCGTATAGCCTACGTCCACTATGAAGTTTTGATGATTTTATTGATTCTCTTTCAATGATTACAAGCGTTTACAGCAATGAACAGCGGATAACAGTTTAGAATTCGAAATTGACAGCAAAAGTAGGGTGCAAATCTCAATCCGGCAGAGTCTGGACGCTTCAGAGAAAGAAGATCCTTTTTCCGTTGATTCTGGGGCTCTATTTATAGGCGTAGGAGGCTTGGATTTCGCTCAAACTCCGGGAGACTTGGCCTGACACGTGAGGGGACCCATTCGACCACTTCCAGAGAGTTTCAAGTCAATCTGTGATCGATACGAAATCATTTCGTATCGATCAAGACTACTTCTAATTGAGCTCAAAATTGGTGGAGATGTTCCTTGGTATGTGTGCAACCTTCAGTTAAAATTTCATGGTTTTTGGATCAGTGGATTGAGAGATATTATCGATACGAGGCGATGTTCTTCGCTAGGCTGTCTGGTTCGAATCCATTTCTCTGAGCTGAAGGCTTCGAATCGATGGTATCACGCGCTTCTGGGAAGACGTGGAACGCACACTTCGCCTCGATCCGGTCTTTACTCCGAGTCGACCGTGTCGACTCCATATATCTCGGCGCATTCGCATCGAGGGATGACATAATGCGCGCGCTTTGCCTCGATCCGGTGTTCGCTCCGTGTTGACTACTTCGACTCCATGTATTTCGCCTCGTTTCCTTCGAGATATGACACGTTATCCAAGCTGGTTGACCTGATGGATTCGAGTAGGACTTCATCCAGGGATACGAGGCAAACACTGGCTGATGGATACGAGGCAGGCACTGACTGATGGATACGAAGTAGACATTGGATGATGGATACGAGGCAAGCACTGACTGATGGATACGAAGTAGACATTGGATGATGGATACGAAGTAGACATTGGATGATGGATATGAAGCTCACCACTGTGTGGACGTAATCATTCTGGTCGATATGAGATCGATGGATGCGAAACGAGGACCACCGATGGATACGAAACCCATCGATACGAACTCGATGTACTAGCTCCATCGGAACGAACAGATACGTTTCAATGGATACGAAATGGGGTCTGCTGATGGATACGAAAACATGCTTTTCCCTCCAACTTGTATCCATCATAACCTGTGCGTATGAACTCGGATTGACTTGAAACTTGGAACGTTGGCTTGCTTTACTTTCCCGATCATGTCTCATCGATTGGGGCTTGATCCGGACTTGGTCAAAATTCAACGATATCCATGACAAACGACATTTGGAATCCAACTCCTTGGTGTCCTGGCCTTGCCAAAAGGCGGGATAACATTTGCCCCCCAAAGTACGTTTTGTGAAAACATGACGTGCTTTGAAAAGCTGCAGGTCTTCTTTGAATAATTTGAAAGTCGTACCCTTTGAAAAGCCTTTTTTCGTATCGATGTGGGTTGACTTAATGGATACGAAAATGGGCATCCGTATCGATGGTCACAAATGGCGGTGAATTCTGATTCGAATTGGTGATATCTGGTGGATACGAAATGGATGTTCGTATCGATAGATTTTGATGGATACGAAAGTGACGCTCGTATTAACAGGTCTGCTCTGTTTCGAATCGGTGGCTCATAATTAGGATGTTTCGAAACGATGGTGTCTGGTGAACATTTCGCCTCGATGAATGCACAGCTTGATGGATTCGAAGAGAGCGTTTGCATCGACCCATCGTATTCATGTGGCCTCCCTGTGCGCTTCGAACCGATAAAGTCTGGTGGGTTCGAAACAAGCCTTCGTTTCGATGCGCCGTCTGACTGGTTGCGACCGGTCAGATTGACTGGGAGTCGAATCGACTCGGTACCGTCCTAGGCTTCATATAAATATCTGGGACTTCGTCACTTCTCACTTTTTCACCTTTTACTTTTACTGTTGTCTTCTGCATTCTCGTATCGATTCACGGACTTGGGAGAGAAGAATTACTCCAATCTTCGAATCGATCAAACATCATTTTATTATTTCCCCAAACTCCAATTCAATTCAGGTAAATAAGCAATCACGGCTAAATTCGAGCGACGAAGTTCAGATCTCAGATCCATCATGCCTTTGCTGATTATCGATTTTGGTGGTGCCAAGGCCAGATCTGGACCAGAGCTTGGTCGAGGATGGCCATGGCGATGCTCGCTTCAATTGGAGAAGAAAGAGTTCTGGAGGAATTGTTTCACCTCTAGTTCGTGTCGATCCGGGACAGGAGGGTTCGACTCGACCCAGATTTCATGATTTCGCATCGATTGATGGGTTGAAGGGGATGCAGAGGTTCGCATCGATCTAAGGTGGTTGGGGCTTGTGTTGAACTGAGATGATTGATGTAAGCGTTTGGCCCGCGTGATCGATGCGAAAATCTGCCTCCCTCGATCGATACGAAGACCAAGAGATCTCATTGGTTCAATATCGATAGCCCCAGATTGATGCGAAGTTATTGCACTTGGTTGTCACACAGCCGTTAACCCTTGGCCGATGCGAAGTAAGCCTATCTGATCGATACGAAATCTCCTCCTCCGGTCGATACGAACTGCCATCGATACGAAAGGTATCGAGTCGACCTGATCGATATGAAAGTATCGATTCGAACTGGATCGATACAAAAGATATCACGCCTCCGACTGAATTTGAATCTGAACTACGATCGATTCCATGCTGAAATTTGACGAACTTAGCGAACTTTTGCATGCTCTTATACTCGATTCCGACGAGCTTCTGCCTTGCATAATTGGACTTGATTACAGGATTGCATATTTGACTGACTTTCGAAGCTCGTCGATGGAACTGTAACCTAACGAACATATAACGGACTTACACTTGAATCAGCCATCTGACATCTGGGTTGCGCGATCGTGACGGTCAGCGATGACGGTCATTGTCGGTCTGACTTCCAGAGTTTCGTCGCTAGCGTGTTTTCTTTAATTTTGCAGAATTTGCTCAAGTCACGCACAACATTTGCACTACACAACACATTCATGCACTTTACACTGGGGAATGCACGGGCTTTTTATCATCTAATGATGGTTTCTCGTGAGTTAGCTAGTGATGGAACCGTCAAGTTCGCAGCAGCAAGAAACTCAGAACCCTGTCCTTCCCAGAATTGAGATTCCGGTCATCGAGACCGAAGCTATTGGTCCAGCTCCGGACGAGTTTCCCGATGCGTCCTTCATTAATAGTCCACCTGATTCTGTCCCGTCCAATATTTCTGAAGACATGCAAGGGAGAATATGCTTAAGGCATGGTTTATCTTTGGATGAGGTATTGTTGCCTGGACCGGATGACAGGCCACATAATCCCCCGGAGGGGTATACTGCTTTTAATCGGCATGCGTGCGCAACCGGCACACTTCCTCCATTCAATGACTATATAAGAGAAGTGTTGGCTTATCTGGACATCGCTCCGTCTCAATTGCATCCAAACGGATATGCCTCACTCAACAGCTTGTTCATTGTCTTCATGGAGTACCTCCATCGTCCTCCCCGTATGACCGACATAAGATACTTGTTTAATTTCAAGAGTCGGACTGACAGCCCATTTTATACGTTCTTGGAGTCTGTAAGGAACTGCCAAGTTGTCGCGGGGTCGTGGACTAGGCTAAGCTATTTTAAGTCGGAGTGGTTCTATGTCCGATGTCCTCCGGGGTTTGCCAGAAGATGGCTGTTCAGACGTGAGCATTGTCTTTTTTTCCAATTAATTGACAGGGCAATTTTCGGAGTGAAATTAAACTTACGTCTTCTTCTCTTTTTCTTTCAGCTATCATCCAGCGGCCTGAGGGTGGCTACTATAAAGAGATAGTTCGGGTCCTCCAAGAGATTCCTAGCGAAGAAAGGAATATTGAACTGTTATTGACAGATCGGAATCTTAGAGTCCTTGGGCTGATCGGCCGGAGGCAGAGCATAAGACTCGATGGTGCGTTAAAGACCGTCTCCAGGAAAAAGGTCAAGCGGATGAAGCCCAGGGTTGTGATAATCGAGGAACCTGATTCCGAGAAAACTCATACTGACGAGGAACCGTTGGTCGGACCTGCTAATGCAACCCCGGAGTCCGATGCAAAGAGGAAAGGCAAAGCAGTGGCCTCGAAACAGCCTAAGTCTGGGAGGCGGAAGTCTGTGGTTTTGCACCGTCCTTTGCCAGGAGTTAAGATTACGGAGGCATCTTCCATGCAAGCTGAAGATCAACTCGAAGGGCCTGCTGACCCTCCAATCCCGGACATCGAGCCGGAGCAACACGATGTTGGGTCGGGTGGACCGCGACATATCGTCGATGTTAGCGAGTCTGAGCTTGCCAGTGCGATTGACACTTCTGGTTGGTCCGGGGGGTTACACATTCACACACTCTTCACGGCACAACACACTTTCCTAACCATAAACAGCACATCGCGAACGGTTACTGATTCTTTGTGGTTTTCTTTTCAAGTACGATGTTTGGGCAAGGTTCTGTGCTTGGCAGTTTGCGCAATAAGCGCCGTTATCATGAGCCACGCAGGAGAGAGGGCGAGAGGGATTATGACACGGGACACTCTGGTCAGGAGAAGTCTGACAGAGATAGGGGATATGTTCGCCGATCCCGATCTCGCTCTCCTCCCCCCAGGACCTCTACACCTCCTACGGCCGCAGTTACTCGTCCTCCCGAAACTTCACGGCCTAGGCCGCCTTCTCAAGCTTTGAGGTCCGATCCTCCACGCAGGACCGAAATAGCCACCTCTTCGGCAACTGTGCCGGTCCCGACCGAGGCGTCTAGCGAAGGAGCGCTTAAATTGGCACAGATGAGGAAGGAATTTCCTGACATCTGTTTTGATGGGTATGTCTTCCCTCCGCACCTGAAGAGAATCCCGCCAACCGCGGAAACCACTATCCATGATTATGTTGCGGACATCTTTTTCCAGTATATGGAGTGGGGACGGGCCGCGAGGAAGGCGTCTAAAGTGGCATTCGAGCGGGGCGTCGCCATCGAGAAGCTCGAGAAGGAGCTGGGTCGCAACGACCAAATCATAAAAGCGCTCAACTCGGAGGCTGAGTCTTCCCGTAAGTCTGAAATGGAGGCTTTAAAGAAAGTTGATGAAGTGAACGCTGTCATGGCCAGGATGAAGCAAGAGCACTATACTGCCATCGAGGACATGGGTCACAAGAACACTTCCATTACCGCCGAGAGGGATGCCGCTCTGAAGGAGCTTAATGAGCTGAAATCAAAGTTTTCAGAGATGGCGAAGGAAAAAGACGCAGCTAATGTCTCTGCGCAGGAAGCCTGTGACCAGGCAGTGACACTCCGAAAGGAGAAGGAAGTGGCCATACAACAAGCCCATGAAGCTGAGGCTGGGGTTGACGAGAAGGTACGACAGGCGGAGGCCAGGATTGAGGCCGAGGTGGAGGAGCTACTCGTCACTTATAACGCCAACGTGCTAAGGCACCGAGACTTGACATGGCTTGACGATTACCCTACACATCTCTATAACGCCTGGAACTTATTGGTTGATGAGGAGAGATCTGGGCACCCTGATGAAGCCGTTGATGAGTTCGAGCTGGAGAACCGCATCCTTAATGATGACGAAAAGAAGGTTCTTCATGACTCCATGATTTCCCATGACAAGGTGAGGCTTGGTGCCCAGATCCAGGAAGCGGAGAGAGCTCTGGTGCAGAACACCATGTTACGAGTTCTGAGATAGTCGTGTCATCTCAGTCTGAGCCAACTCCGATGATCTACTCCCAGCCTATCCCGGCGTATGACCCAGATCAACCGCATTTATCTCCTATTAAGGAACATCCTTCTGAAGTAGTTCAGACGACCTCGAGCCAAACCGAGGAAGGTACTTTGAACTAACTTCTAGTATATTTGGATTGAAGAACCCGCGTTGAAATGTTGCTAATGACATGCCTTTTCCTTTGATCAGTGACAGGGGTTGTACCAGCCGCGCCTCTTACCATCCAAGAATCAGGTCAAGCACCAGGAGCCATCATCTCTGAGGCGACCTCCGTTGCGGCACTGGCACCAGTTGGAGTGACGCAGGGGAGCTCACTTTCTTTCGACGAGCAGATGATAAACGAGCTCCTTGGCCGTCGAAGTGATCCTTTTGCGGACTTGCCATTTGGCTTGGGTGGATTCACGGCTACTTCTGACACCTTGTCCCAGACTACTACGGCCCCTAGCGAGGCCAGGGCACGGCGGGAAGCGGCGATGTTGGCCGAAATTAACGCCGAGATGGCGGCCGCGGCGCATGGTGGGGAAGCTGATGGCGGAGCAGCAGCCCAGTGCCCTACTCCTCTTATGACTGTGTCTCCTAGGGGCACACTCACTGATACTAATGTGCCAGTCCCTCCTCCATCTGCCGAGTCTGTTCCTCCCACTCCTCCTTCGGGAAGTATCCCTATAGAGTCCAGCTCAGACGAGGATGTTGACATTATGCCTCCACCCGAAGGGAGCTTGCCTAAGGAGAAAGGCTCCAAGCGAAAGGGCACTGGTGGCTCCAGTAGCTCCTCGAGGAAGAAGAAGCTGAGGAAACAGAAGGATTAGACACTCTTTTCATAGGCAGTTAGGGACTTTTGTTATTTTTTCTGCTTTTCCCTTTTGTAGGCCGTGTTTAGATGCAGGTTCGGCCCCTGCTAGTAGGAATATTTTGGAAAAAACTCATGTATGAACCATTGTTCTTGAGTTAGTTGGAATAAAATGTTGTTTTCTAGCTTCAGCTTGTGTTCCTTTTTATGCTTGAATATTGCAGTGTTCGGACTTTGGTCCAGTGTACTTGCATTACCTGATTGCTTCAAGAATAGCTCATTTTACTTGTTAAGTGCGTAAATCTCGGACTTGGGTTGTGATAGGGGATCGTATCAGAGCTGAGCATCGCATAGTTTCGGGTAATGACTAACATTCGCCTCTGCCCCCAGTTCCGGGGTCAAGTTGTGATGATCAGCTTGTGATGACACCAAGCGAGGACTGAGTGGTCGAACTACGCTCGTTCTCTTATGAATCGTTCCATCCACACTCCGGGGATATGCGTCATCTCATAAGCGGTTGTTCGCACTCTGGGAACATGGAGTCGGCTGTTTATACTCCGCTTCGCACTCTGGGAATGCGGAGTTGAATGTTTATACTCCATTTCGCACTCTGGGAATATGGAGTTGACTGTTTATACTCCGCTTCGCACTCTGGGAATGCGGAGTTGAATGTTTATACTCCATTTCGCACTCTGGGAATATGGAGTTGACTGTTTATACTCCGCTTCGCACTCTGGGAATGCGGAGTTGAATGTTTATACTCCGCTTCGCACTCTGGGAATGCGGAGTTGACTGTTTATACTCCGCTTCGCACTCTGGGAATGCGGAGTTGAATGTTTATACTCCGCTTCGCACTCTGGGAATGCGGAGTTGACTGTTTATACTCCGCTTCGCACTCTGGGAATGCGGAGTTGAATGTTTATACTCCATTTCGCACTCTGGGAATATGGAGTTGACTGTTTATACTCCGCTTCGCACTCTGGGAATGCGGAGTTGAATGTTTATACTCCATTTCGCACTCTGGGAATATGGAGTTGAATGTTTATACTCCATTTCGCACTCTGGGAATATGGAGTTATATGTAGGATTGTCGTGTGTCAACCCTATTAATATCGGTGTCATGGCTTGTCCCCGAGCTCGGGTTTCACCTAGTGAGTGGCCGGTCGTATCACAGCCACTCTCCATTTGAATAAGTCCCATTGCGTGATGGGATTTAGCTCTTCGTGCATCGTGATGTTGTATATCGTACATAATGAATCACAACTCTGGCTCGAAGAAGTGGCATTTTATTGCTGAAATAAGAAAATGCGGCAAAGTCAGTTGCCTTATTACAAAATTCAAATTTCGAAATGCAGAAACAAATTGCTAAATAGAATGAAATAAATAAAGCCTGTCATATATAGTAGCGGCGGAGACTTTCGCTGTTCCAAGCCCTCGGTAAATCGAGACCGTCAACAGTCGACAGCTTGAATGTACCATCTCCGAGCTTTCGTGTAATTACATACGGCCCTCCCCAGTTCGGTTTCATGTGTGAAGGAACTGGGTAGATTCTCTTGAGCACGAGGTCGCCGAGTTCAAAGGTTCGAGGTCGAACTCTGGTGTTGTACAATCGGGCGACCCGGCTTCGATGTGCGGCTGCTCTCAAATCAGCCTCTTCCCGTTTTTCATCCAATAGATCTAAAGACTCGGCTAGGAGTATAGCGTTTGTTTTTGGATCATAATAAGTCACGCGATGAGAGAGCACTTCTGTCTCGACCGGAATAACGGCCTCTGAGCCATAAGATAGGGAAAACGGAGTGTGTCCGGTCGCGGTTTTGTGGGTCGTTCGATAGGCCCATAACGCCATAGGAAGTTCATCGACCCACTTGCCCCCAGCCTTCTCCAATCGTTTCTTCAGGATCGATTTTGTAACTTTGTTGACAGCTTCAACCTGTCCATTCGCTTGGGGATGTGCGACAGCTGAGAACTTTTTGCGGATATGAAACCGTTGACAGAAATTCTTGAATTCCACACTCTCAAATTGGGCTCCGTTATCAGTGATGATAGTATGCGGGAGTCCAAATCGACAGATGATGTTGCGAACTACGAAATTTATCACCTTCTTTGTCGTAATGGTTGCTAGGGCTTCATTCCGTACTCCCGGAGGATGCTGAACATTGAATTCAAATCTCTGACGTGATCGGTGGAGAATCGGGACTTCACCAGCATGTCATCCACGTAAACCTCCATGGTCTTCCCAATCTGATCAGCGAACATTCGGTTGACTAAGCGTTGGTATGTTGCTCCAGCGTTCTTTAGACCAAACGGCATGACTTTGTAACAATAGAGTCCCAGGTCGGTCACGAAGCTGGTATGTTCCTGATCAGGCAGATGCATGGGTATCTGATTGTAGCCGGAATAAGCATCCATAAAGGATAGTAGTTCATGTCCGGCCGTCGAATCTACGAGCTGATCGATTCGCGGAAGTGGGAAGCTATCTTTGGACAGGCCTTGTTTAGGTCAGAGTAATCAACACAGGTTCTCCACTTCCCGTTTGGTTTCCGAACTAGTACAGGGTTGGACACCCATTCTGGATACAAGGCATCTCGAATGAACCCATTCGATTGTAGTTTATCAACTTCCTCCTTAAGGGCGGCAGATCTCTCTGGATCCATACCGCGCCTTTTCTGCTTTACTGGGACATGTCGCGGATCTATATTCAGGGAGTGACTTGCAATGCTCGGTGAGATCCCGCACATGTCAGAGTGTGTCCAGGCGAAGACGTCGAGATTCGCCCGAAGAAATTCGACCAACTCCTGCTGTGTCTGCTTGTTTAGTTGGGACCCAACTTTCAGCATCTTTGAATCATCATCCTCACTGATTGGGACGTCCACAGTCAGTTCGGATGGAGAGGCTTGACTCTCCGTTGATTCGTCTTTATCCTCGTTGTCCCTAGGGTCCAGGTCTTTCAGGAATTGGTCGTGGTGCCCGGGCCGAGGCCCAGGCATCAATTGTCAATTATCGATAGAACGGACGCAGAGAGATTCCTCTACGCCCTTCCCCTTCTCTTTACGTTGCGCCCCGCGTAGCTCAGCAACATAACAGGCCCTTCCTGAGGCCTGATCTCCTTGAACAACTCCAATCCCATGATCAGTGGGAAATTTCAGAGTCAGACACCATGGGGCGATCGCCGCCCTGAACTCGGCTAAAGCTGGTCGACCCAGAAACGCATTGTATGGCGAATCTATTTCTAGCACAACAAATTGTAACATTCGGACCCTCCGGCGTTCTCCAATGCCTAACTCGACTGGGAGTTCAGTTATTCCGATGGGTATCGTGGCACTTCCGTTGAAACCATGGATTCTGGATAAACATGGTTTCAAATCCTTTGTCTCCATCTTCATTAGATCGTAAGCCCGTTTAAGCAAGATGTTCACAGAGCTCCCACTGTCAACCAGGATCCTCTTCATCCAAGCAGGACCTACCTGGGCAGATATGACTAGTGGGTCGATTGTAGGGGCCTCGACTTTATCGGCGTCTCGTCTCCTGAACACGATATCATCGGACATTATCTTTTGTTGCTTTGCCGGGGTTCCATCCTCGCAATTACTATAACATTCGAAGTCCGCATGCCTGATAGAACTGGCATACGACTCCATTTCCCCCCAGCTTCTGTCTGCCGGATGGGGACCACCACTTATTGTGTTGATAACTAATCTCCCGCCCGCACGAGCGGGTTCCTCCTCTCTTTCCTGATTTTGTGAACGATTTTGATTCGAGGGGCCCGCTCCGCCAGGCTGCGGCGCCCGTACAAACTGATCTAGCTTCCTCTCTCTAATCAGCTTCTCGATGAGGTCCTGTAAGTGCCGACACTCATTGGTATTGTGTCCATAGCTCTCATGGAACCTACAGAATTTCCCTGTCTGAATCTGTCTCTCCGACGAGGGCTTCGGAGCAGGCTTCTTATACTGTACAGTGTTACAAGTCTGTAAGTATACGTTTTCCAATGACGTGTTTAGCGGTGTATAACTGTCAAACATCTGAGCTCTACGTCGTGGACCTCGGTTCTCATCTCTCTTCTTATTCTGGCCATTGTTTCCTCTCTGCTGGGTTTGCTTGTTTTGTATATTCAGCTGAACTTTCCCGGAACTCTCGCCGGACTGTTTAACTGCCACATTGCTCTGTATCCCCTCAATGCTGGGCCTCGCATCGTCCTGCTTCCTAGACTGTTTTGCATCCTCCTGCCGCAGGAATTGAGCGGCCTTGGAGTAAAAACGGTCCAACGACGCGGGCGGTTTTCCAGCTAGCCAGTTTCCGAATTCAGAATCAGGATCAATCCCCTTGGTCAGAGCCATTAAGATTGAATTATCGTTGGGATTGGTGATCTCGACGCATGCTGCGTGGAACCTCTCCAAGTAACGCCTGAGTGTTTCTCCAGGAGCTTGAGTGACGCTGGACAAGGTGTTGACGTCTTTTGGCCTAGCAACATGCATCCGGAATTGTTCCACAAACCTCTTGGCCAATTGATCGAACGAAGAAATTGATCTAGGTGGTAGGCGGGTAAACCACATTGTCGCGATTCCTCCTAGAGAGATGGGGAAACTCCGACATTTCACTGCATCGTCGGCCCTTGCAGCGCTCATCGACCATTCATACTTCAGAATATGCTGGTTGGGGTCACTATTCCCTTCATACATCGGGAGAGTCGGCATTCTGAATCGCCTAGGGGGTTCGGCATGTAACACTTCGTCTGTGAAAGGGGTATGACTACGGGAGATCCCCCAGTCATCATTAGTGAGCCCCTGACTCTCGCGGATCATTTGACGTATCATGGTTGATATATCCGAAACGGGCAGATTTGGAGCGTGATGAGCTAAGGCGTGGTCGGGTTCCACGGTGCGAGTTGGGATTGGGCGCTGTCAACGATCCGTATCTCGCCTCCTTGGCTCAACGTCTTCTGGGACATAAGGTTCAGGAGTATGTCCTCGCTGTTGATTGATCGGCTCAGATTGATTTCGGGTATCGACCCTTGTCTCTGCTGCGGCGGTTGTGGCGCGGTTATCCGTGGTGTACTGTGGGGCAGTACCTCCTCGTGTTGAGGGACCGGTTTGGAAACTGGTCGACGGTCCTACCCTCAGTTGCCCAACAGTTAAGGCGGGCTGATACTCAGCAGCTTGAGCGCGACTCCCCTCTAGTCGAGGACGGGTAGTTCGGTGGTGATAATCAGATGAAGCTGAGCTTTCGGTAGACGCTCTGGAGACATCATCTCTCCTGGACCTTCTGTGCCCCTGGCGATTTAGCTGGTTGGTCAGCTCGATATTGGCGCGTAACTGTTCTGCCAACTGCTGACGGCTTTGGGTCAGCTCCTGGAGCAATATCTGAAACTCCTGTCGGGTGACTAGCCCTGTTGAGTCTGAGTGAGTGGTATTGTCTTGATTGGAAGAAGGCGGCTGTGCGAGATTCTGCCTATCTCTGCCTTTTTGTTCTGCAGCGGTAGCGCCAGTTCTTGTGCTGACCATCCTCGGTGGTGGAGTCCTTTCCTAGATTTTGAGCAAATCTGAATAGAATGGAAGGATTCCGGACTGGATATCTGGATCTTCCTCTTGGATTTGTGCAATCCGGTATCGACGGCAGATCCAACGAGCAGGAGAAAAAGCTGGTTTTCTCAGTGAAAGCACCAAAGTGTTTGTACCAAAAATGGGCACAACACTCTTCGAGAGTTGTTTGAAGAGATAAAATGAAGATTATAAATGTAAAACAGAGATTATCTAACAAAAACTCCAACAAACAGGAATGTAAAGTGCACAGACAAGCAGTTTAGAGTGGTTCGGCGTATAGCCTACGTCCACTATGAAGTTTTGATGATTTTATTGATTCTCTTTCAATGATTACAAGCGTTTACAGCAATGAACAGCGGATAACAGTTTAGAATTCGAAATTGACAGCAAAAGTAGGGTGCAAATCTCAATCCGGCAGAGTCTGGACGCTTCAGAGAAAGAAGATCCTTTTTCCGTTGATTCTGGGGCTCTATTTATAGGCGTAGGAGGCTTGGATTTCGCTCAAACTCCGGGAGACTTGGCCTGACACGTGAGGGGACCCATTCGACCACTTCCAGAGAGTTTCAAGTCAATCTGTGATCGATACGAAATCATTTCGTATCGATCAAGACTACTTCCAATTGAGCTCAAAATTGGTGGAGATGTTCCTTGGTATGTGTGCAACCTTCAGTTAAAATTTCATGGTTTTTGGATCAGTGGATTGAGAGATATCATCGATACGAGGCGATGTTCTTCGCTAGGCTGTCTGGTTCGAATCCATTTCTCTGAGCTGAAGGCTTCGAATCGATGGTATCACGCGCTTCTGGGAAGACGTGGAACGCACACTTCGCCTCGATCCGGTCTTTACTCCGAGTCGACCGTGTCGACTCCATATATCTCGGCGCATTCGCATCGAGGGATGACATAATGCGCGCGCTTTGCCTCGATCCGGTATTCGCTCCGTGTTGACTGCTTCGACTCCATGTATTTCGCCTCGTTTCCTTCGAGATATGACACGTTATCCAAGCTGGTTGACCTGATGGATTCGAGTAGGACTTCATCCAGGGATACGAGGCAAACACTGGCTGAAGGATATGAGGCAGGCACTGACTGATGGATACGAAGTAGACATTGGATGATGGATACGAGGCAGGCACTGACTGATGGATACGAAGTAGACATTGGATGATGGATACGAAGTAGACATTGGATGATGGATATGAAGCTCACCACTGTGTGGACGTAATCATTCTGGTCGATATGAGATCGATGGATGCGAAACGAGGACCACCGATGGATACGAAACCCATCGATACGAACTCGATGTACTAGCTCCATCGGAACGAACAGATACGTTTCAATGGATACGAAATGGGGTCTGCTGATGGATACGAAAACATGCTTTTCCCTCCAACTTGTATCCATCATAACCTGTGCGTATGAACTCGGATTGACTTGAAACTTGGAACGTTAGCTTGCTTTACTTTCCCGATCATGTCTCATCGATTGGGGCATGATCCGGACTTGGTCAAAATTCAACGATATCCATGACAAACGACATTTGGAATCCAACTCCTTGGTGTCCTGGCCTTGCCAAAAGCCGGGATAACATAGGTTACCCACACTAACGATCCATACCCTAATGGACTTGGGTTTTCAATTTCAGCAAAATCGGGCCCATTAAGGTGTGGATTGTTACGTTTGGTATCAGAAATTAGGTTAATCAATCATTAGAATTAAGATATGCTGAGAGAATATTTTTGTTTTCTACCTAGAATTATATATATGACACGCCAAACTCCACAAATTTTGACTATAGAAATAGTTGCAACCATATTTTGAAAAGACGGATAAGGCTACTATGAGATTGAAAATAAATTTAATTAAATTTAAACACCTGCCTCGATTACCCCACGGGATGTTTGATAGAGTTAGAGGTATGTCTTAAGGGCAATTCTATAATTTATTGTAAATTATTAACTCTGTAATCAATTCTCATAAATAGTAAAGATGTTTTCTTTCTATTATATATTTGGTATAATGTGTTATAAATAATTAGATGTTTAACTAAAATATATTTAAGAAAAAAAAATCCTTAAATGGTGTTTTTGTGATAGTAATTACAAATAGTTGTATCATGAGTATTGTATTACAATATAATAAATACATCATTTTAAATATTCTCAGTCAAGATTCATCGAGACTGGATAACGATGCATCCGTTAAGACTAAAGTACGTAGCGCTCTCTAAATGTTAGGTAGTGTATTACTCATTACTGTTGGGGGTACCAAGAGGTTACATACTGATAATTATTAGATAACTATGAATTTACACACTCGTTAGTTTTCTATTAGTTAATATAACTAAGGTCAACATAAAATATCAATGTGACTAATTTACGCAGTTCTCTTGACTTGAGAATATTGTCAATCTTCAATATGAAAGCTCAACTTTGACTTTAGTCAAATTATGGCACGATGTCCATTGAATTACTATAGTTGGATCGAGTGGAAGTATTGGAAGTGAAACACTATTCAAGAGAGGATTCGTCTCCTCAGCTATATGGGGTTGGTATCGTGGTCAGTGGAAGTCAACTCTAAGTCATAATCTCTTACCAAAGTAGTTCGGTTAATAATAATTGTTATTATCGAACCAAGGACTTTGTGATTGGAATATAGAGTTGAATAGGGGCAATATTGGAATTTTGACCATTACCAAATTCCATAAGTCCAAAGTGATATAGTTATGATGAAAAGAATTGGTGTAAATAATCTTCACTACCGGGTAATGCTTAGTAAAGTAAAATTGGATTTTACCGAAACCACGTAAGCATAAATTTGGTCATAATGTCACATCACCTGCTAAGTGGCAAGTGAACGTTAACATTTGAAACATTTAATATTAATCACTGACCAAATTTACACCTAAGAGTTATACAATCGAAACGTTGAATATTCCTTTTACTACCTGATTTAATTAATTTATAAATTGTTGTAAATCAATTTAATTAATTAATATTTATGAAATATTAATTATAAAATTTTATTTGATGTATATTAAATAATATTTAATAGTATGTTTATAAATGTTATAAATATACTAATCGATGTAAGGTATCAGTATGCGTTTAAATTAGATTTAAAATAACATTTAATATTGTTCACACTTGGACAAGAATTGAGGCCCATACGAGCATCATATTTTCGGCTATGAGGGACATGATTAGGGCAGGCATATAATGGCAATTAGGGAGGATTTTGAATGGTTAAAAGAGTGGAAATAGTAAGAGAGTGATATTAGGATGAGATCCACTTTTCACTGTCTTGGCTTCTTGTAACAGCCCACCTCGAAACGGGCCTAATTTTCGACCCAGTAATTGCCCATCGAACCTTTGGCCCATTCCAAAGCTGATTGTTGGTTGGTAAAATTGATATAATGAATAATATACAAGGCTATCTATCATTCTATTAGAATCTCATAGTGGAAAATATAAAATATAGTATCAGAAATAAGTAAACATTTCATAAAAATCCAAATCTTAGAAATACAACATATCATCCTAAATATCCAAAATGCAATATACCAAAAACAATATCAGCATGTCTAAAACTGGGTATATCAAAATATATCAAAAAAATAAATAGATAGATAGACCGCCACAAGTCTTCATCTCCGCCTTCATCTTCTCAATCAGCATCATTTCTTCTAACCGGTTTGTTGTAATAGGGAGGGGATCAAAGCAATAATGTCCGGTGAATGAAAATCTCAAGTCTTACCATAATAGTATTTGGGCAATATCATTTAGATAAGTAATAAGTCTTATGCATCCTAAACTATATTCTACTAAGAATACCTCCAATGGTAAGCCCGAAGGCTCTTCCAGTCCAGTTTCATAACGTACCTTTAATTGTAGCCCAAAGGCAATTCCAGCCTCATGCAACTACCATCAATCATGTCCTAATAATGTGAGAGAAAGTACCTGGACCACTCAATACCTCTTTAAAGGGAATTAGGCAGACTCTGGCCATTTAATACCTATATCCTATGCAAATCCCCATCATTTAATACCTAACCCAAGGCTGATCTCTCTTTGGTACTCCCTAATTAACATCGCATGAAATCTCATCAGGCCACTTAATACTTCTTTATAGGAAGAGGCGGACCCTATAATAATCATTTAATACTTTGACCCCAAAGCACACCCCTCCAGGGATTCCCTACTACTGCACACAAATGGTAATCTCAACCATTTAATACTTCTTAAGTTGGAAGGAGGCGGACCCTACAACAGCCACTTAATACCCCAACCCAAAAGCAGGCCCAAAGTATTATGACCCGTAACCCAAACTGTGACGTCTCATATTAGTCTGACTATTCGTAGGTGCCGGTAGCCAGATTAACTGGGCAGACTTACCCTACAGAATTGGGACTAACCTCGCGTCTACTGTGGGTACTTATTATAGGCGATGTCTCACATCAGTCTTAATGTCATACTGCTGGTAGCCAGATTAGCTGGGCAGACTATTGTGTTCTTTTGAATGACCTTGCATCCCCATAACTTAGTCATAATTCCACTCTCCTAACCTACAACCATATATATACCTCACCGCATTTTGCATTAAGGCCATATAAGGAAAACTCTTTATTCCGCCTCAATTATGGATTAATTTCCATAATTATCCTCACTCCCTTCCTATGGGGTTTAATGCTAATTACGAACTTATTTATTCTATACGATACGATTAATGCATTATTAATTATACGTTAATAATATATTTTTACGTATGTAATTTAGGCTAGCTAAATATTTTTAAGCATGCGAAGATTTTCGCATCCTATACTAATTATTTTAAATGACAAAACATCCAATTCATACAAGTCTAACTCTATACAATAACTTACAAATTAGCTAATATCCTTAGCCGAACAATGGACTTGCATTAATAAAATAGAATCAAATACCAAACTTATTTTATATTAAAATAGTAGAATCAGCACCATTATTTCAAGGAATAAAACTTACAATTTAAACCATTTATATTCTATTCAATTTTCATACATGGGAACTTGAAGTGAAAAGGAATTCATATTTAAATTACAGAAATAGACAATGCAAATTATGAATAGGAGATTTCACACTTTACACTCAATTTTCGAGCTTATTTTCTTTTTAGAGCCCCTTAGTACACAATAGAGGAAAACTGGAAGTGGAATAGAATATAAAATATTCAAATTGCCGCAACAAAACAAATTATACTATTCTACTATAAAACAATTGATATTCCAATAAACATAAAAATTGACTTTTCATTTGGGAGAATTTTAGGGTTGTAGTTTTAGGGTTTTCATGTACGAAATTCCCTAAGGTATATAACAAATCCAAACCTCTACTATATAAATACTAAAATATAAAAAATATATTTCCACTCATATATTGTTTCGAGCTCTCCTTTGGATTTGATTTACGTCCTTGCCTAACTGCTGCTTTAGGTTTCTTCTTTTTGGAATACACAGTAATTCAATTATATGTAGATTAGATTCAAAATTTAGAGATTGAGAAAGAATAAAAATAGAAAAACGTATATCTATATAAACCTATTACCTTTTCTCCTTAAACTTGAGCTCTTGAATCTAGTCGGGGAAGAAGATTGACAGAGCTTCGCTACCATTCCAAATATTTTTGTGAATAACAATGAGAGGGTTGGCCTCTTATTTATAGTGGTTAGAATGCACTAGAACCGTCAAATTTAGGTCGGTCTAAAATAATAAAATCTAGGCCGTTGGTTCTTGACCTAACCCTAGCTGCCTATTAAGCATCGGATGACCGTTCCTCCCTAACTAGTCGACCGACCCAAAAGGGAGGCTGTCGATCGGTCCCCTCTATTTTAAACAAAATTTATTGCTGCCGTTTATTTTAATTTGTTTTCTATTTTATAATTAACGTTAACGTTTCCTTAAACTCTAAGATTCTCATCAACGTTAAAATATTTGTTGATATTTTGAATTTCAAATGTTAACATTAATTAAAATTTTAAATTTAATTATTATTTAAATTCAAAAGTTCCAAACGTCAATAACTTTTTCGTTTGAAGTCTGATTGCAAAACTTTATATACGAAAGCTAATTAGAAAATCGCCACAAATGCAGTAGTGTTACTTTTGTAGCCAAATTTTGACATTTACAAAATTTTCATATTTAGCTTTATTATTAATTAATCAGTTTCTTATTGAATTTACGGGGTTTTCGTTCTCACACCCCCCCCCCCTTTAAAAAGGATTTCGTTCTCGAAATCCCTAAGGGATAGATAGTGTAACGTGCACTCTAAAACCATGTTATACAATCAAGTTATCTATCAACCATCTACTCAGCCAAAAATGTGATTATGTATGCAACATACTATTGGTGAGCTCAGTCCTTGCGTGCATGCAAGATCATGACATATAGGCATGTAAGCAAGCATCTTAAGTATGCTATAAATTTTACATGAGTGCAAAAATAATAGTAAAAAGTGTGGCAATCATCCCCTACCATCCAATCTAGCAACCACGATGCAACCAAAAAAATCTAAGTTTGGAGAGAGAAAGTTTTCCAGAGAAAAGCTCGGGATGAGAAGCCTTCATCTTCTCTTTAGCTTCTCATGTGCTTTTCGTCGGATAATCTCCCCATTGTAGCTAGCCAGCCTAATTTCTTTGTTGCAGAGCTTCCTAGTTCCATGCTCCACTATGCGTGCAGTGGCATGGGATGCTATCGACTCCATCTTAATATATACTAACTGATCAGGCTCTACTATAGTGGAGGTGATGTGCAGGCATTTCCTCAAATGCAAAACATGAAAAACGTTATGCATTCCCATTAACTTATCTGGTAGCTCCACTCAATATGCAAGTTTCCCTATTCTTTCCAAGATAGGGAAAGGCCCAACAAACCTTGGCCAACTTCCCCGATATACAAAACCTCAGAACCTTCCTAAGAGGGGAAACCTTAACAAATACCATATCTCCCACTGCAAACTCCAATTCCTTTCTTCGCTTGTCAGCAAAGGACTTCTGACAGTTCTGTATGGCCTTACTTCACCGTCTAATTATCTCTATCTTTTCCATAGCCTCATGAATTAAATTTGGTCTAAGAAGAATTTTGTTAGTGGTTTCCCACCAACAATATGGCAATTTGCAGGGCCCCTCGTATAACACTTCAAAAGGTGCCATTCCAATCGCCGCTTGGTAACTATTACTATACACAAACTCTACTAAGGATAAGTGCTATTCCCAATGTCCTTCGAAATCCATAATCCAAGCTCTCAAAAAAATCTCCAAATTCTTGTTCATCGTTTCCGTCTGACTGTTGATCTATGGGTGGTAAGCAGTGATAAGATTCAACTTCGATCCTAAAACTGATTGCAAACTACTTCAAATTCACTAGTAAACAAGGGTTCCCTATCATTAACAATGCTAATAAAAACCCCATGAAGTCGTACCACTTCTTTAATATAAATTTAGGCTAGAGATGTTGCATTCCTTTTACTCCTAACTGAAATAAAGTGGGCGCTTTTAGTGATTCTATCCACTATAACCCAAATAGCTTCATTGCCCCGTTGACTCCTGGGCAACCCATCTATAATGTCCATTGATATATGCTCCCATTTCCAACTTCGCACTTCTGGCGGCGGCAATAGTCCTCTGGGCTTTTCTTGTTCCGCCCTTACCTTTTGGCACATTAAACTCCTCGAGACATATTCGGCTACCCTTTTCTTCACTCCTGGTCAATAAAAAATCCATTTCATGTCCCTATACATTTTATCTCCACTAGGGTGAATTGTCATCCTAGAATGGTGTCTCTTAGCTAGAACTTTTTCTAAAACATCATCCACTATGGGAATACAAAGGCATCCATTTCTTCTCAAACATCCTTTTTCATCCACTGCATAACTACTGACGTGGGGGGAAATGGCATCTACTAAGCTATTCTAAAATGCCTACTATCATGGCAACCTTCTTTTGTTTTAGCCTAATGTGGTCCATTAATGCTAGTCTAACCTCCATTGCTGCCAAATAGCCTAGAGTGGGTTCTGATGGTGGTTGGAAATTGAAATTAGAGAGGAACTCCAACAACCTCCACTCATATATAACACCTAGAGTAGCAATTATCCAATTAAGGGCATTAACAACAACATTCCCTTTTCCGAGGGTGTATTGTATCTCAAAGTCATATGATGTTATAAATTCCATTCACCTCTACTGCCTAAGATTCAATTCTTTTTGGGAAAATAGGTATTTAAGGGACTTGTGGTCGGTGAATAACTCAAACCTTTCTCCCTAAAGATAGTGCTTCCATATCTTCAAAGCAAAGACAATAGCTGCTAATTCCAAGTCATGAGTTGGGTATCTCTTCTCTTGGTCCTTCAACTGCCTACTTGCATAAGCTATCGCTCTTCCTTCTTGCATAAGAATCTAATCTTGTACCTCATGCATCAGTATAAACAATGAAAGGCTTCGTCCCATCGGGAATGGTAAGTACTAGTGCACTAGTCAATAGCTTTTTCAACTTCTCGAATGCTTCCATGCATTTCTCATCTTATACAAAAACTAGATTTTTCTTGGTTAGAAAGTTAGTGGGACTGCTATCTTTGCAAAGTACTTGATAAATTTTCTATAATAACTCACCAAGCCAAGAAAACTTCTAACTTCCGTGGCATTCTTGGGAATCTTCTAGTCTTGAATAGCTTCCACCTTTGTAGGATCTATAGACAATCCCTTCTCGGAAATGGTATGATTGAGAAATCTCACCTCCTTCTTTTGAAAATGATAGCTTTAGAATTTTGCTTTTAGTTGGTGCATTTTAATAGTCCCTTATACCTCCCTTTAGTGATTTTCATGCTTGCCTTCAAACTTCTAGGGATACTAGAATATCGCCTACGAACACTATGATGAACTTGTTTAACTGCCCCCCTAAAGACTCTACTTATCAAATCTATAAAGCATGCATGGGCATTTATTAACCCAAAGGAATCACTTCTCGCTTATATAGTCTATTTGGAGTGCAAAAAGCGGTCTTCTGCTTGCTATCCTTGGTTACCCTCAATTGATGAAATCCAGTGACTAATTCTAATTGGGAAAAGATTTTGGTTCCAACAAGCTGGTCAAATAAGTCACCAATTCTAGGTAAGGGATACCTATTTTTCTAAGTCAGCTTATTCACTTCTCTTTAGTTAACGCATAGCCTTAAAGCACTGTCTTCCGTAGTGGCGAAGACAATGGCTACTCCCTATTTAGAAGTACTTCGACAAAGAAATCCCTTCTACAACAGCTTTGAAATTTGCTTATCTAACTCTCATCTTTCTTTGGGGGCCATGTGCCTTATGGCAGAGCAACGGGTCTATCATCCTTCTTCAAATCAATTCTGAACTCTGTCTACCTTTGGGTGGGAGACCCGAGACCTCTTAAAAACATCAAGAAATTCTCAAACTAAAGGCACAAACGAGAACTCTTCTTATGATAGGCTCAGCGAATATAAATTGTTTAACTCTATTGAGTTTAGGGGTATACAACGAATATCTATATCTCGCCCCTTACAACTCCTTGAACATACAATCCTCCTATCAAAATCTAAGACAATTCCATAGTAAAATTACCAATCCATCCCTAGGATAAGTCCATACCCCTAAAAACCATAAACACACAAATTACATGTAAAATCGTTGTTACATATATCTACAACCAGGAATTTACAAATTAAAGAAAGGCACGTCGACCCCCTAATAAGATTTGACATGACTATTGGGTTGGTGACAACTTGGGTTTTTAGACTCAAGGAGTCAACTACATTTCTATTTATGAATGAATGTGATGCTCCTGAGTCAAATAAGGTACGAATAGTATTCTGGAAAACAATAGTTGTATCTTTCATTGTAGCTTTTTCTTATTCCCTAGGAGGAGGTCTACTAGAGATAGGTACAACCTCAATTGCATAAGCTTGCCCACTTTGTCCCTCATTTTCTAGCTTTGGACATTGATTCTTGTAGTGTCCCTCTTTACGGCAGTGGTAGCATCTTCCTTTGAATTCCTTCCTCATCAAGCTCACCTTGCAGTCCTTAACAACATGTTCCTTCTTCTGACATCTACAGCATGTTACACTTCCCTTATTGATTTTCCTCTTGGCCTTCTTGTCTGCCTAAAATCCTTCTTCCTTAGCTCCACCTTCATTTTTTTTCGATCCCACCTTCTCCTCAATAGAAACAGTTTGTAATAGGGCCATTCCAACTATCATCTCATAAGTGGCACCAGTAGGTACTTGGGTCAAAAGCAGCTCCCTAAGTTGGAAATTCGGGCCTTTAACGAACTTCATAGCCTTCCTCATGGGGTATCAATAAACTCAATCCAAACCTAGTCAATTCCGTGAACTCACTGATATACTCCTTCAACGTGAAGTCTCCCTGCCAAAATTTTGTAAACTTCTTCAATTGCAAACTTACTTTAGATCAGGACATGAATCGCGACTCAAAACAAGTTTTGAATTCAATCGACGTGATTCCCTCCTCAATATTCTCCTTAGCCACTATAGTCTAACAATCTAGCGCCTCCCTTTTTAGATGTCATGCAACCATCCTCCTCTTGATCTGGTCTTCCTATCCAAGCTCCTGAAATATATATTCATAGTCACTAATCCAAGCCTTTGTTTTCGAAAAACCTTCAGCTTCCATATACACTTGTCCTTCTATATTCTAGAAGTCTTTACACAATTTGGGTATGTTTAGGACGCGTGGTGCTGCTATAGCGGGCAGAGCAATGGGTGCTGCTGGTGCAGCATGTTGAGGAATGAGAATTTGCCTTACATGCCTCAGGTATTACTTGAACCATTCTGACATCTCCTTTATTATGAGTATTTCTTGGGTAAAGGGGTTCCCTACCTCAAAGGAATGGTTTTTAGCCATAATCAACTATCTGTAAGTTAGAACATTTAGTTAAAATTTCCTACGATAATATTATTTGCCGAAATAAAATATTTTCCTAGTGTGTATACATATGTTCTTAAAAGTGTGTGTGTATAGATAGTAGGGTTTCCAAAAATATTATAAAAAATAAAAAATACATACTCTTATGTACACCTATTCCCTTTGATCAGGTAACCTAAGTGTTAGAATCTTGTATTTTGATGTTTTTGATCTTAACAACTATATAAGTGTGTGTGTGTGTGTGTGTATGTGTGTGTATGAACCAACCATATTTGCAGGTGAAGATACTTTTCTACTTGACAATAGATTGAAGACCAAGAATTCAGAGAGAAGTTTCAACCTTTATAAATGGTTTGTCTATAGTTTAGTTTTGTAGTTAATCATTGTTAAAATCTCTCCTAGGTGGTATATGCATACACACATGGTTTTAAATTATTTTAAAATCATATACACACAATGAAAATCATTTATTTTAAGTTCATTATCAAAAGGCTTTCAAAAAAAATTATGGCAAAAAACAAAAAATCTAGTCCATTGGTTAGGTATGTTTAGTTGACTAAAAACCTGTGCATGTGCATAAGTTCACTTGAAGGTTCAGTCGACTGAACCACCCCACTCAGTCGACTGAACTAAGTGTTTTTCAATATTAAAATTTATAATTCAAATTTTTGAATTTTCAGAAGACTGAAATCTTTTCCTCAGTCGATTGAATATTCATAACGACTATTTTTCTGAGCAGTCACTTCCATTTAACGAACAGAAACAACCCTTGATTCAAGAGTTGTTTCCGTATCTTTTGATCGTAACTCTTCATGAAGAATTGCATCTTTTAAACTCTATATATAGTCTTGAATTTAGTTATTTTAATAACTTAATTCTCTGATTCTATTCTAATATTCTTATTATCTAAAATTCTGCCATTTTCTTTCAAATACTTGTTCTAATCGCTCGCACATTCAAGCACAAATTTATTTGTGATTAAAATAACTTCCAATCTTCACGAACTACACTATATACCACAAAGGAGAAGATTATAGGAAGGGCGTATTCTAAAGGCTTATCTATGCTATCTACAGAGAATAACCAGTCAAGAAAATTTACTATATTGTTGAAGTCATGTTCGGTTGCTCAGGAGGTAGAAGTCCTATTCAGGTATCTAGGCGGTAGAAGTCCTGTTTGGTTGCTCAGGCAGTGTAATACCTATTCCTCCAGGTTAAGAGAGGGTTGATAATTAAATTCCAGAAGGAGTTTGGGACTAGACATAGAATGGAAGTTCAAACCAGTATAAAAATCCCTAGTGTTATTTACTTTAGTATTTACTAATTTTATTTTATTCCGCATTAGTATCTACTAAGTATTTACTAATACTTAGTTACTATTCCATATTACGATCCTTAGTAGCACTTTCACTAAGCTCTAATACCAAATGCAACAACCCACCTCGAAACAGGCCTAATTTTCGACTCAATAAAAGCCCATCAAACCTTAGGCCCATTAGAAAGCTAACTATCGGTTGGTAAGATTGATACAATAAACAATATACAGAGCTATCTATCCATGCTATCAGAATCTCACAGCGGAAAGGATAAAATATGATATCAGAAATAAGTACACATTTCATAAAATTCCAAATCTCAGAAATACAACATATCATCCCAAATATCAAAAATACACTATCCCAAAAACAAAAACATGTTTGAAACCGGGTACAATAAAATATATCAAAAACATAAATAGATAGATAGACTACCATACGTCTTCGCCTATGCCTTTATCTTATCAATCGACATCGTTTCCCCTAACTTGTGTTTTGTAATGAGAAGGGGGGGGTCAGAACAACAATGTATGGTGAATGAAAATCTTAAGTCTTACCATAATAGTATTTGGGAAGTATCATTTAGATAACTAATATGTCTCATGCATCCTATACTATATCCTACCAAGAATACCTCCAATGGTAGGAAGGCTCTTCCAGTCCAACTCCATAACATACCTTCAAATATAGGCCAAAGGCCCTTTTCAGTCCTACGAAACTACCATCAATCATGTCCTAACAATGTGAGAGAATGTACTTCAGCCACTCAATACCTCTTTAAAGGGAATTAGACACACTCTGACCATTTAATACATATATCCTAAGTAGATCCTCGTCTTTAAATACCTAACCTGAGGTGGATCCCTCTTTGGTACTCCCTAACCAACATCACATGAAATCTCATCAAGCCACCTAATACTTCTTTACGGGAAGTGGCAGACCCTATAATAGTTACTTAATACCTCGACCCCTAAGTGGACCCCTCTAGGGATACCCTACTACCGCACCTAAACAATAATCACGATCATTTAATACTTCTTAAGTGGGAAGGAGGCGGACCCTACAACAGCCACTTAATATCCCAACCCAAAAGCAGGCCCTACGTATTATGAACCGTAACCTAAACTGTGACGTCTCATATTAGTCTTACTATTCGTAGGTGCTGGTAGCCATATTAACTTAACTGACTTACAATATAGAATTGGGACTAACCTCACATCTACAATGGATACTTATTATAGGCGATGTCTTATATTAGTCTCAAAGTCACACTTCTGGTAGCCAGATTAACTGGGCAGGCTTCTGTATGCTTTTGACTGACCTTCCATCCCTATAAATTAGTCATAATTCCACTCTCCTAACATACTACCATATATAGATACCTCACCGGATTTCACATTAAGGCCATATAGGAAAACTCCTTATTCCACCTTCAATTATGGATTAATTTCCATAATTATCCTTACTTCCTTCCTATTTGGTTTAATGCTAATTAGTAAGCTATTTATTCTATATGATACGATTAACATGTTATTAGTTATAAGATAATAATATATTTATACGCTAATATATTTATATGTATGTAATTTAGGCTAACTAAATATATTACTCATGACTGCTGGGGGTACAAAGCGGTTATGTACCGATAGTTATTAGATAACTTTGGAATTACACACTTGATAGTTTTCTATTAGTTAATATAACTAAGGTCAAACAGAAAATATTGATTTGACTAATTTACTTGGTTCTCTTGACTTGAGAAGACCGTTGATCTACAATATGAAAGATCCACTTTGATTATAGTCAAAATATGATACGATGTCCATCAAATGACTATAGTTGGATTGAGTGGAAGTATTGATAGTTAAAAACTATTCAAGGGAGGATTCGTCTCCTCAACTATATGGGGTAAGTATCACAGTCAACTGAAGTCAACTCAAAGTCAGAATCTCTTGCCAGAGTGGTTCGGCTAATAATAATTGTTATTATTGAACAAAGGACTTTGTATTTTGAATATAGAGTTGAATATGGGCAATATTAGAATTTTACACTTTACCAAATTCCATAACTTCAAAGTGATATAGTATTAGCGAAGGGCATTGGTGTAAATAATAGTCGCTACTAGGTAATGCTAAATAAAGTAAAATTGGATTTTACCGAAGCCAAATAAGCGATAAATTTGGTCATGATATCACACCACCTGCTAAGTAACATGTGAAAGTTAATATTTGAAAATTTCTATATTAATCACTAACCAAATTTACACCTAAGAGTCACACAATCGAAACGTTGAATATTCCTTTACCACCTAATTTAATTAATATATAAACTGTTGTAAATTAATTAATATTTATTAAATTTTATTATAAAATTTTATTTGATGTATATTGAATAATATTAAACAGTGTGTTTATAAAAGTTATAAATATACCGATCGATATACGATATCGGTATGCATCTAGATAAGATTTGAAATCGCATTTAATATTGTTTAGACTTGGACCAGATTTGAGGTTCATATGGGAATCTTATTTTTGGCTATGAGAGGCATGATTAGGGCAGCCATATGATGGTAATTAGGGAGGATTTTGAATGGTTAAAAAGAGTGGAAATTGTAAGAGAGTGATATTAGGATAAGATCCACTTTTCACTCTCTTGACTTCTTGTAACAGCCCACCTCGAAACATGCCTAATTTTTTACTCAATAAAAGCCCATCGAACCTTAGGCCCATTCCAAAGTAGGCTGTTGGTTGGTAAATTTGATACAGTGAATAATATACAAAGCTATCTATCTATGCTATCAGAATCTCATAGTGGAAAAGATAAAATATAATATCAGAAGTAAGTGCAAATTTCATAAAAATCCAAATCTTAGAAATACAACATATCATCCCAAATATTCAAAATGCAATATCCCAAAAATAATATGTCTGAAACTAGGTACATCAAAATATACTAAAATATAAATAGATAGACATACTGCCTCAGGTCTTCGCCTCTCCTTGATCTTCTCAATCAGCATTATTTCCCCTAACTTGTGTGTTGCAATGAGGAGGGGGTCAGAACAACAATGTCTGGTGAATGAAAATCTCAAGTCTTATCATAATAGTATTTGGGTAGTATCATTTGGATAAGTAATGTCTTACGCATCCTAAACTATATCCTACCAAGAATACCTCCAATGGTAAGCCCGAAGGCTCTTCTAGTCCAACTCCATAACATACCTTCAACTACAGACCAAAGGTAACTCCAGCCTATGCAATTACCTCCAATCATGTCCTAATAATGTGAGAGAAAGTACCTAAGCAACTTAATACCTATTTGAAGGGAATTAGGCAAACTCTGATCATTTAATACTTATATCCTAGACAGATCCTCGCCATTTAATACCTAACCCAACACAGACCCCTCTTTGGTACTCCCTAACAGACATCGCATGAAATCTCATCTGGCCATTTAATACTTCTTTATGTGAGGAGGTGGACCCTACAATAGCCACTTAATACCTGGACCTTAAAGCATACCCCTCCCAAGATTCTCTACTACCACACCTAACTGATAACCTCGACCATTTAATACTTCTTAAGAAGAAAGTAGACGGACCCTACAACAGCCACTTAATACCTCCAACCTAGAAGCAAACCCTACATATTATGATCCGTAACCTAAATTATGACGTCTCACATTAGTTTGACCATTTGTAGGTGCTGGTTGCAAAATTAACTGGACGGGCTTAACCTACAAAATTGGGACTAACCTCATGTCCATCGTGGGTACTTATTATAGGCGATGTCTCACATCAGTCTCAAAGTCACACTGCTGGTAGTCGGATTAGCTGGGTAGACTTACGTGTGCTTTTGAATGACCTTGCATCCCTATAACTTAGTCATAATTCCACTCTCCTAACATAATACCATATATATACCTCACTGCATTTCGCATTAGGATCATATAAGGAAAGCTCCTTATTTTGCCTTCATTTATGGATTAATGTAATTATCCTTACTTCCTTCCTATGGGGTTCAATGCTAATTACTAATCTATTTATTCTATATGATACGATTAATACGTTACTAATTATACGTTAATAATATATTTATACGTTTATCTATTTATATGTACGTGATTTTGGCTAACTAAATGTATTGAGGTTGGTCGAGTTTACATCCAAGGATCAAGGGGTTTTAATGTTGTAAAGGGTGATGCATCATCATTGAAAGGTTCCAAGAAGTGGAAGATAGAAGGTAAGAAGAATAAAAAAAGTAAGAAGACTAATGACCAAGGTGAATGTCGCCACTGCCACAAGAAAGGTCATTGGAAAAGAAACTATACTAAATATCTGAAGATTGTTAAAGAAAGAAAGCAAAATAGTTCTAAAGTTCCATAAAGAACATTTTTGATTCGAAATTGTTTTGCAATCAGTAAAATGTCTTGAGTTTTAGATACTAGATCTGAAACTCATATATGTAATTTGTGATAGGGGCTTACAAACTAGAATCGTGTGGCAAAAGGAGATACGAGGTTTCAAGTTGCTGATGGATATATTATGGATGCAATGACGGTATAAGATTATCATTTATGTTTGCCTAGTGGAGTAATATTGATATTAAATAGTTGATATTTTGTAAGCGACTTTATTTGTGGAATTTTGTCTAATTCTTGATTGTCTAAGACTGAATATATATTTCATTATGCAAAATAATGTTATATGAACATTAATTTGAACGGAAATAATGTCTATGATGGTGTTCTTGAAAATGGCATTTATGTGATCAATAGTAATTATGTGTGTTATAAATAATTCTTTTAACAATATAAATGAGAGTTATCTTTGGCATTATAGGCTAGGTCATATTAGTGAGAAATGACTACACAATTTGAAAACCAAAGGTTTTCTCTTGTCACTTGATTCTGAATCATTTGACATGTGTGAGTCATGTCTCAAATGTAAAGTAACTAAGCACCCCTTCAGTGGGGACAATGAAAGAGCTCATGAACTCTTAGGGTTAGTACATAATGATGTATGTGGCCCGATGCCTATAATAACCAAGGATAATAGTTCTTAATTTATTATCGTCACTGATGATTTCTAAAGATTAGAATATGTGTATCTTATGAAGAATAAATTCGATGTCTATGAGAAATTTATTGAATATAAGAGTATAGTTAAAAACCAAATAAACAGTAAGATTAAGATTCTTTAATCTGATTGAGGAGGCGAGTACGTTGGACAAGAACTACAACAGTACTTAAAAGATAATGAGATTGTCTTTTAGGTTGCTCCACCCTATACACCGCCACACAATGACGTGTCAAAGTGAAGGAACCAAACCCTAGTAGATATGGTATGTTCCATGATGAGTAATGCTAAGTTACCTCTGTCAAATTTGGGATATGCCTGGAAACTGCAGTGCATATGTTGAACTTGTTGCCCACTAGATATGTGCCTAAAATACAATATGAGGTGTGGTATGGTAAGAAACCTCAACTCAAGTATTTGAAGGTGTGGGGTTTTCTGTCCTAAGTTAAGAACACTGGTCCAAATAAAGTAGACGCAAGATCGCTACTGTGTAAATTTATAGGGATGTCATAAAAACTCAATGAGATATATTCTACAATACCGAGGACCAAAAGGTTATTGTTTCTCGGCACATTGTATTTTGGGAAAAGGAATTTCTATCAAAGGAAAATAACAGCAAGGTTGTATTTTTGGATGAGATCCAAAAAGTTAACACCAAGGCCAAACCAGTTATAGAACCAAGTTTACTTGTATACAAAAGCACGCAACCCATTAGAAGGTCTAGTCTCGCGCACCAAAGAAATACTACAGTTTTCTCGTGGATGGCGAGAAAGAGGACCGTGTCTTAAGTGATGACACTACTCTGTCTTTCCAACAAGCACTCTAGAGTAAAGACTCTGCACTTTGGTTTGGAGTAATTAAATCCGAGATGGATTCCATGTATGAAAAAAATTATGAACTTTATTGGATGTACCCAAAGGGATAAAGCCCATCGACTACAAATGGATTTTTAAGAAAATGCTAAATGCAGATGGACAAATAGAGACTTATAAAGCTACATTAGTCGCAAAAGAATTTCGCCAAATTCAAGGTTTGATTACGACATGTTTCGCCCGTAGCCATGCTTAAGTCCATTCGGATCATGCAGGCTATTACTGCATTCTATGATTATGAAATATGGCAAACTGATGTAAAGATGGCATTTCCAAATGATGATTTAGAAGAGACCATCTATATATCGTAGCCTGAGGGTTTTGTGCTCGGTGGGAATGAGGGCAAGGCTTATAAGTTGCTAAAGTCAATTTATGGACTTAAACATGCAGCAAGGTGTTGGAAAAAGTGTTTGATGAAGTAATCAAACAATATGGTTTTTATCAGAACATAGAGGAAGCATGAGCATACAGAAAGGGATAGAGCAACACTATCGTATTCTATTGTTATATGTCGACGATCTTTTGTCGATTGGCAATGACATTTTGTTATTGCAATCAATGAAAGCTTAGCTTTTCAAGAACTTCTCCATGAAGGAAATTGGAGAAGCAGCTTATATACTAAGTACGAAGATCTATAGGGATAGATCTAAGAGGTTGTTGGGATTTTCCCAATCCCTACACATAGATACCATATTAAAGAGGTTCAATATGGAGAATTCCAAGAGTGAAAATGTTCCAACACATTCTGGAATCATCTTTACTTAGGAGTATCTCCTTGTACCGATGAGGAGAAAGAGCGTTTGAAGAGGAGCTTCAGCCATAGGATCTATAATATACGCTATGATATGTACTAGACCAGATGTGGCTTATGCATTAGGGTGCATGAGCCGATACCAATCAAATCCAGGAGAAAAGCATTAGTCGGTTGTAAAATGTATATTGAAGTATCTAAGAAATACTCGGGACTTATTCTCCATTACGAGAATAGAGACCTCCTTATGAAGGGGTATACGGACTCTAGCTTTTAGAGTGACACTAATGGTAGTAAATCGATGTTTGGTTTTGTCTTTATGCTAAATGGTGGAGTCGTCGGTTGGAAAAGTTCCAAACAAGAAACAGCAGAAAAGTGAAGGTAAGAAGAATAAGAAAATTAAGAAGACTAATGATAAGGGTAAATATCACCACTACCACAAGAAAAGGTCACTGGAAAAGAAACTATCCTGAATATCTAAAGATTGTTAAAGAACAAAAACTGAATGGTTCTGCAGCTTCATCAGGTACATTTATGATTTGAAATTGTTTTGCAATCAATAAAATGTCTTGGGTTTTAGATACTGGATCTGGAACTCATATATGTAATTCATTACAAGGTATTAGGAACTAGTGTCGCATGGCAAAAGGAGAGATGAGGCTCAAAGTTGCCAATGGATCTTTTATAGATGCAAGGAGATTATCATTTCTGTTTACCTAGTGGAGTAGTATTGATATTAAATCATTGCTATTTTGTAAAAGACTTTATTTGTATAATTTTTTTTGATTTTGGATAGTCTAAGACTGGATATATATGTCATTCTACGAATAATGTTATATGAACATTAGTTTGAATGGAAATAAAGTCTGCGATAGTGTTCTTGAAAATGACATTTATGTGATCAATAGTAATTATGTGTGTTATGTGTTCCATATGTAGTTCTTCTAACAATATAAATGATAGTTATCTTTGGCATTGTAAGCTAGGTCATATTAGTGAGAAACGAACTGAAAACCTAAGGTTTTCTCCTATCACTTAATTTTGAATCATTTGACACATGTGAGTCATGCCTCAAAGGTAAAATAACCAATCACCCTTCGATAGGAGCAATGAAAGAGTTAATGAACACTTAGGGTTAGTACATAGTGATGCATATGACCCGATGCTTGTAATCACCAAGGATAATACTACTTACTTTGTTACCTTCACTGATGATTTCTCAAGACTAGGATATGTGTGTCTTATGAAGAACAAATTCATTTTCTATGAGAAATTTTTTGAGTATAAGAATATAGTAGAAAATCAAACGAACCGTAATATTAAGATTCTTCGATCAGATTGAGGAGGTGGGTACGTTGGAAAAGAACTCTAACAGTACTTAAAAGATAATGGGATTATCTCTCAGGTTACTCCACCCTATACTCCACAATACAACAATGTTCCAAAGCGTAGGAATCGATCCCTAATAGATATGTTTATTCCAGGATGAGTAAGCTGAGTTACTTCTATCATATTGGGGATATGCGTTGGAAACTATAGCGCATATATTGAACTTGTTGCCTACTAAATCTGTGCCTAAAACACTATATGAGATGTGGTTTGATAAGAAACCCCAACTCAAGTATTTGAAGGTGTAGGGTTGTTTGGCCTACGTTAAGAACATTGGTCCGAATAAACTAAAGGCAATGACAATATAGTGTAAATTTATAGGATATCCCAAAACTCAATAGGATATATATTCTACAATACCGAGGAAAAAAAGGTTATTATTTCTCGGCACACTATTTTTGGAAAAGGAATTTCTATCAAAGGCAATTAACAGCAAGGTTGTAGAATTGGATGATGTAACAACCCATAACTTACAATTGATTAAATTAATTATTTAAAGGGCCAAGAAGGGCTAAATAAGAAAATAATGGGGATAATGAATTAATGGAAATGAGTATTTGGGCCAAATCCCAATTGATCGTGGGATAATAAACATGAATCTTTTCCATTGATTCATTCCATTCTACAAGAAGTAAAATAAAAGCTCAAAAGATACGTTAATGTGGTGGTTTAGAGAAATGGCAATAAAGAAGAGATAAATCAAACATAAGCTAAGAAAAAGAAAGGAAGATCTAATCAAGGTTTCTTAAAAGATTTAGGAGAGTAATACTTAACCTTTTATTCATTTCGGTTGGTTGATTTGGATCATGTTAATTTTGTACTTATGTCGAGGTTTGCCAAAATAAAAACTTGTCATTATATCCTAACCATTGTTCTAAAGATAGGTTAGTAACTTGAGAAGCTTATGGCTTAGGAATAAATTGTTATGAATTTCTAAAGTAAACACTTAGAAAATATGAAAGGGAAATTACTTGTAATTCAAATGAAAGACAGGGTAGGAATAAAGGAATTGTTCATGAATTTCTGGAATTTTGTAAGTTTTTCTATGCGCAAAATGAGCTAGAACTAATGTAGAACCAGGTTAGTGGAAACAGGAATCAGCACGAATAATTAATAGAAATGACCTATATATTAAAATAAGTATGTATGAGGACAAGATCCATAAAAATAGCTAAAAAGGTAAATAGAGGATACTGTAAATGTTAGCAAAAGATAAAGTAATGTATTTAACGGCGACACATGTAAAGACGATCACGTGCCTTGTCAAAGGTGTCAGATATTGTCAAATACGGAGCAAAGTAGGCCAA
This sequence comes from Allium fistulosum, assembly GCA_030737815.1. NCBI lineage: Eukaryota > Viridiplantae > Streptophyta > Magnoliopsida > Asparagales > Amaryllidaceae > Allium > Allium fistulosum. The sequence continues at coordinate 903,586,103 of CM060905.1, forward strand.
ACGTCTCAAGGGAGAATTGTGCTTATTCAAACTGCATTGGGTAGTGTGGTAATGATTTACTAAAGGAACCTAAGAACTTTTTGGAAGAAATTAGCTCTGTGCCACAAATTTGCATAGAGTAAATAGCGCGTTAATCAGGTGACGAGAATAAGGAAAATTGCACTGTCATACTGCATCGCAATTTAGAAGAGAGTATACTCAATAAATAAAGAGTGTATTACACATATGGGTCGGTGCATGGTGTATTGCGCCAAAGTATTATGGGCAGAAGTAAGTTAAGGTTTGGAAGGGATATTGACATCGAGTAGGGATACTTACTTGAATGCACACCTAAAGAAGCTTTAGGTAAGGAGAGGCATTCAACTTCAAGAGGTTTGCAGAGGGAAGATTCTATGCAACCTCAAATTAAAATTAAAACAATACTGCAGGGGACTGATTCTATGCAGTATAAGACTACATGTGGTCGATTCTTTGTAGTCTAAAATTGAATAATAATTAAATAAGATCTATTGGTAGTTCATTCATAGCAGATCGGAAATTAAATGAATAAGTGTTGGACAAGAGGCTGCTGGTGGCTGATTCATAGTAGTCACAGATCCAACATTAAATAAAAGAATTAACTAAGAATTGCAGATTGTTGATTCATAGCAGGTCCAGTATTAAATAAAGTAAATAAAACTGACTTGTGGGTGGCTGATTCATAGTAGTAAGAATCAAATGAGTAAATATTAGATATGGGACTATGGGTGGCTGATTCATAGTTGTCCTAGGTCTAATTAAATAATATAAAGATAAAGGAAAGAAAAATCCATGGGTGACTGTTTCATAGCAGATTTGAATTTAATAGTTTATACAAATGGGCTGTGGGTGGGGTAGCATAGTTGCCCAAAGCTAAATAAAATGTTACTGCGGGGACCGGAGGTTAATGCAGTATGAGCATAGTTGTAACTGTATGAAAGGGGGAAACTTAGGAAGTCCTAAGAGCAAGCTAATATGACTTTTGTTGTGTGCAGTAGTATGTATGATGTTTGAAAGTAGTGAGGGGAAAACGCGTTCCGCGTTATGCGACGTGGTCTCATTATGTATTCTTGTTATACTTTCAGGTAAGTATTATTACACCAGACTTTATATTCGACCTATATTTTTATCATTGTTTTTCCCATAAACTCATGGGTCTTCATTCGAGTAGGCCGAGTTTATGGGATAAGCATGTTATTTTGGGTGTAGACCGAAGATTGAAGACGGTGCTGAAGGCCTAGTTATTTATAATGTATGCTAATTCCACCACTATAGGTGTTTGGGTGGCATCTACATATGTTAACCCGACACTATGCTATGTATTTCTTATGTTATATTTTGACCCTTGCGTGGGTACGGCTTAGGGTTAACTTTGAATATGTATGTAATCAATATCAAGATAAATTTTGTTGAAATAAAAATAGTTTGTTGTTCTATTTACTTAGACTGCTTTGAATAATACGGAACTCACTTATGGTCGCCTGAAATTAATTTTGATGATGACTGCAGCATCATTAGCATTCATTTTTGGGTCTCCTAGTGGGGGATGTTACATATGAGATCCAAGAAGTTAACACTAAGGTTGAACCAGTGGAAGAACCAAGTTTACCCATATACAAAAACACATAGTCTAGTAGAAGGTTTAGTAAGGAATCTCGCGAACCATTGAGATACTATGGTTTTCTCATGGATCGCGAGAAGGAGGACCATGTCTTAAATTACGACACTCCTCTACCTTTCCAACAAGCACTGTAAAGTAAAGGTTGTGCACTCTAGCTGGAGTAATGAAATCCAAGATGGATTCCATGTACAAAAACAAAGTATGGACTTTGTTAGACATACCCAAATGGGTAATGCCCATCTGTTACAAATGGATTTTTAAGAAAAAGCTAAATGTAGATTAACAAGTAGAAGCTGGTTCGTTGCCAAAGATTTCGTCAAATTTAAGACGTTGATTATGAGGAGTCCTTTTTGCCTGTAGCCATGCTTAAGTCCATTCGAATTATGCTGGCCATTGCTGCATTCTATGAATACAAAATATGCTAAATGGACATAAAGATGACATTTCTAAATGGCAATTTAAAAGAGACCGTCTGTATGTTACAGGTTGAGGGTTTTGTGGTCAGTGGGAGTAAGGGCAAGGCTTGTAAGTTGTTAAATTCCATTTATGGAACTAAACAAGCTTTAAGAAGTTGGAACAAGCGTTTTAGTAAAGTAATCATATAGCTTGGTTTTTATCAAAACACAAGAAAATCATGTGTATACGAAAGGAAAGGGCAACATTATCGTATTCTTATTGCTATATGTCGACGATCTTCTGTTGATTGGCAATGCCATTTAATTATTGCAATCAACAAAAGCTTGGCTTTCAAAGAACTTCACCATGAAGGATTTGGGAGAAGCAGCATATATATATATCAAATATCTATAAAGACAGATCTAAGAGGCTGTTGGGATTGTCCTAATCCATGTATATAGATACTATACTGAAGAGGTTCAGTATAGAGAATTCTGAGCGTGGAAATGTTCCAACGCGATCGGGAATGATCCTTTCTAAGAAGGATGCTCCTCATACCGATGAGGAAAAAAAGCATATGAAGAGGAACCCCTATGCTTTAGCAATAGGATCCATAATGTATGCTAAGATATGTACTAGACCGGTTGTGGCTTATGAATTAGGATACGTGAGTCGACACCAGTCTAATCATGGAAAAAAGCATTGGACGACTGTAAAATGTATACTGAAGTATTTAAGAAATACTCGAGACTTATTCCTCATTTACTGGGATGTAGACCTCCTTATGAAGGGGTATACAAACTCTATCTTTCAAAGTGACATTGACGATAGTAAATCGGTTTCATTATGTCTTTACGCTAAACGATGGAGCCGTCAATTGGAAAAGTTCCAAACAAGAAACAGTAACTGATTCAACGATGGAGGCCGAGTACATTTTCCTCAATGAAGTGACTAAAGACGCGGTATGGAAAGTTTGGAGTGAGCTCGAATTGACGCCCGATACCGAGAATCCAACGACATTGTTCTGTGATAACAATACGGCAATACAGATCGCAAAAGACCTAGAGCACATAAGAAGTCACGACATATTATTTGGAAGTTCCGCCTCATTTGAGAATTCTCTAAGAAGAAAGAAGTCTTGACACGAAGGGTAGATACCATGGACAATATAGTAGATCCATTCTGAAGGGTCTAGCTATGTCGGATCATAAAAAGCTGATCGAAGGGATGGGATCAAGATTCCATAATTGGCCCCAAGTGCAAGTGCGAGATTGATAGAGTTAGGGGTATGTACTAAGGGCAATTCTATAATTTATTGTAAATTATTGACTCTATAATCAATTCTCGTTTGTAATAAAGATGTTTTCTTTCTGTTATATATTTGTTATAATGTGTTATAAATACTTAAATGTTTAACTAAAATGTATTTAATAGAAAATCCATAAATGGTTTGTTGGTGACAGTAATTAAAAATAGTTGTAATTATGAGTATTGTATCATAACATAATAAACACAACATTTTAAATATTCCTAGTCAAGATGCATCGAGACTGGATATCGATGCATTCGTTAAGACTAGAGTACGTGACATTCCCCAAATGTTGGGCAGCGTATTCCTCATGACTAGTGGGGGCACCAAGGTGTTATTTGCCGATAGTTATTGGATAACTATGGAATGACTGACTCAATAGTTTTCTGTTGGTTAATATAATTATGGTCAAACAGAAAATATCGATGTGACTAATTTACATAGTTCCCTTGACTTGTGAATACTATTGATCTTCATTATTAAAGCTCCACTTTGATTGTAGTCAATTCATGGCATAATGTCTACCTAATGACTATAGTTGGGTGAGTGGAAGTATTGAAAGTGAAACACTATTCAAAGATGATTCATCTCCTCAGTTATATGGGGTTAGTATCATGGTCAATTGAAGTCAACTCAAAGTCAGAATCTCCGTCCAGAGTAGTTCGGTTAATAATTATTATTATTATTGAACCAATGACATTGTGTATGGAGTACAAAGTTGGATATAGGCAATATTGGAATTTTTACCATTACTAAATTCCATAAATCCAAAGTTATACAGTTTTGACGAAGAGAATTGGTGTAAATAATCGTCACTAGGGAGTAATGCTTAATGAAGTAAAATTGGATTTTATCGAAACCAAGTAAGCGATAAATTTGGTCATAATGTCACACCACCTACTAAGTGATGTGTGAACATAAATAATTGAAATGTTCAAAATTAACCGTGACCAAAATTACACCTGATAGTCACCTAATTGAAAAGTTGAATATTCCTTTTACCTCTTGATTTAATTAATTTATAAATTGTTGTAAATTAATTAAATTAATAAATATTTTCTAAATATTAGTTAAATTAATCAATATTTTCTAAATATTAATTATCAAATTTTATTTGATGTATATTAAGCAATATTAAACGGTGTGCTTATAAAAGTTATAAATATACCAATCGATATATGATATCGGTACGCATTTAAATAAGATTTAAAATAGCATTGAATATTGTTCGAACTTGGACCAGATTTGAGGCCCATATGGGCGTGATATTTTTGGCTATAAAGAGGCATGATTAGGGCAGCAATATGATGGCAATTAAGGAGGTTTTGAATGGTTAAACAGAGTGGAAATAGTAAGAGAGAGATATTAGGATGAAATCCACTTTTCACTCTCTTAACTTCCTATTTATAAGCCACCTTTTCACTTCATTTCTTTTACACTTTTGATTTTCTTCCTCTCTGATATTTTCAGCCAGCCACCCTCCTCTCTGATCCCCAAAAATCTAATTACAAAATTACATCGAAACTCTACGATTCGATTGTTGGTGGTAAGGTAGTTCAAGATCTAGCAACTTTTGATCGTAAACTGATTCAAGGGGATTAATTCAATATTTCAACGTATATGCAAGGGCTTTGGTGAAAGGTAAATCTTTGTTTTATCATTTTATATCATATTTATATGATATATTATTTATATAATAGGATGTTAGATTATATTATAAAATTTGTATATCAAAACGCCGTCACAAATTGGTTGGTTGTGTATATTATTGCATATACATATAATAACAAAAATTATTTTTGTATGCTTGCTTATTAGATGCTCACGGCCTGCAAATAAAAAAAACTAATGTAAATAATATTACTAAATGATTTGATTACTTAAATCCATATTTAAATTAATATTATATATCATATGTTTTAAATTTTCAAAAAAATTATTCACATATAAAATCCATTTGACATTAAATAAAAAAAACTTTTTATTTCAAAAAAATATATTTAACTATCTATTTATCCTAAAATTGTTTATATAATTTAAAATATTTGTATATACATATATTTATTACAAATAATAAAATTTTGTATAAAAATTAATACATAACATATATTATACATAATATTTGGAAAATAATAATTTTATAATTTTTTTAATTTTTCATGGTTTTTTTGAATTTTAAAATGATTTAAAATGTAAAACATAAAAGAAATTAATATATATTATTCATGGCATTGATAATAAATATATATATGTTAAAAATTATTTTATACGGTAATATTTATTAATTTAAGTGATTTGATTATTTTATATACATGTATGTATTTACTTACATATATATAAATGTAAATTTTATAAATATTTTATATATAAATTGTTTATATGTAAAATTTAATATATCAGTATATATATTATATATACGTATATTATATATATATAGATATATATATTGTTGATACCAAAAATGGATCAACACCAAATAAAGAATAAACTGACGTAGTTCTAACAAAAACTGTAATGAAAATACAAAGAATTTCTAATAGTTCCTATAATATTCTTTGTGTTTATATTTTCAACTCTTTGTGTTTTGAGCACTTTTCCTATGAGATTGAGTTATTTCTGGTAGTTCTTGATATTGCTTGTTTATCTCTGCTTTCTTTGCTTTCTTCCAAACAATCCTTAGAATTATTCATCTATTCCTTAAGAAAAGCACTTCACGACGATCACTTAAGTTAGGGCTTCACGTACAAGTGTTTTGGGAGTTCCAATTGGCAATAAAAAGGGGTCAGTAACCAGTGGTCTACTTTAGTCCATTGCCTATGAAAATTCTTGAGTATGCTCCTAGTATCTCTCAAATCATGTTTCCAAGTTTGTGAATCATTTTGTCTTCATCCTGATGTTCTAGTTCCAGTGAAAACCTGCTCAGTCAAAAATCCGGATAACACACACACACAGATATATATATATATATATATAATGATGCAAATATATGCACATTTAGATAGTGAATCGAATGTAAGAGCGGCTAACATGTCCGTTGCGGTGTAAATCCAGCATCTATAGAGGGAATGATAAACTATGTACACATTATCATGTTGCACGTGCACACACACACTTATGTGTATACGATAGTTGATACACATGTATATAATATAATACAAATTATATAAAATAAAATTTGCTTATAAATTCAAATAAAATATTGATTTTATTTAATAGATAATTTAGAAAAGTTCTAATGAATTAGACCACATACGCCCATTAAAAGATCCAAATAGGTAAAAAAAATTAAAATTTACCTAATTACTCCACTACGGGCTGGTTCAGTTCCAACAATGCAGGCCATACCATAAGGTGTCGACTTAGGAATAACATGAGAATGACATATAGAACGATTCCTGAAGCTAGATGATACTTGACTCCTTTGTTGGGCCTAGACTACCCTATGATTGTGGATTTCACTGGATTGTTAATTGATGATTTTCATTTCATCTAGACAGATGGGAAATAAGAACCTATATGTTGTGAATATCCAGAAAAAAGATATAAATAGGAATGAGTAAGTTTTTGCAAGAAGATATGCATTAGCCACTACAAGGCGATAGCCGTATTTTAATATATTCTTAAATGAAAATAAGTTAATAATAATAATAAGTCCAAAAGAAAGGACAAATGGAAATCCATTTCTGAGTCTGACCCCATATGAAAGAATTTAATAAAATATTTTAAAATCTCTTGAGACATTTAGAATGACATTATTGAATACCAGAATTTTTATAGTGATTTGACAATATCTGGTCTACGTCCACTATAATTTATTGATTGTTTGATTAAAGTCACTAGTACAGGATTGACAAGTTCTTATAGCCTAGAAAAGCCAATAGTAACTGCCTTATAACTATGAAGAAGAGAGACCGGAGATGAAGAAAACAAAAGACCCAAAAGTCCTTTTCCAGTAGACATAGGGTCTGTATTTATAAGGAAATTGTCTAGTTTAACCGAAGGCCCATGAAATATTAGATCCAAATCCAAGTTCACACATGCAGAAGGGTAAAGAAAGACCCAAACTCCAACAAAAAACACTTGGTACCAAGTGGTACCATTCGATAACGACCAGTTTTTGTAGGGGGGAAATCTCCTCTACTCTTCCTTTTGGTCTTTCATCTTCAATTCTTTATGTTCCAAGCACTTTTCCTATGAGATTGAGTTATTTCTGATAGTTTTTGATACTGCTTGTACATCTCTGCTTTCTTCTTTCTTCCAAACAATCCTTGGAATCGTTCGTTCATTCCTTAAGAAGAGCACTCCATGATGATCACTTGAGTTAGTGCTTCTTGTACAAGTGGTTTTTGAGTTCCAATGGGCAACACAAATGGGTCGGTACCGAGTGGTAAGGCTCGGTACCGAGTAGTCCACTTTAGCCCATCGCCTATGAAAATTCTTGAGTATACTCCTATTGTCCATCTAATCATGTTTCCAAGTTCGTAAATCATTTTGTGTTCATTCTGGCATTCTAGTTCCAGTGAAAACCTGCTTGGTCAAAAACCCGAATAACACTTGCCTCTCAGAGTATGTTTTTGTTGAGAGCAAAGCATGCTCTATAACAAGACAAGCACTTGCTATCATCCATTTGCGCTCGTTGATTATCCAAGAGTTGCTTCAAAGCATTGTCTTCATTCCATATGTATCCTCTTAGCTGTGCAACATGGCTAAAATTTCATTTTTTATTCCGAGGACAAGAGCAATGCTCTGGAGATCGTTCCATGCTTTAGTCAGACTTGCGCCTTCCCCTTTTTTCATATCACTTAATTTCTGGCTTGAAAATACCACTCGGTATGAAGTGGGACCGCTTGGTACCAAGCACTTTCCCTCAACCCCGAGTACATAAGTACTCAGGATTAAGAATTTTTTATCACATTTCTCACTTTGCTTGCTTGTGCCCGTTTCCTCCCTATGCTCATCATGGTGCCAACTTCTAAAATCGCCTTCCTGCCACCTTGAACCGCCCATCAATGTACGCCCAAAGCTGCAGCCATCCACGAGAACTTGCCAACACCGTCAGGCTGTCAGCACCGCCTAATCCGGAGTACTTTCCACCAACCTCTTTTTTCCACTGAACCAAATCCGGATCTCAATCCAATCCAGAGGTTGGTGAAGCCTCCATGTCACGTTTAAAGAACGTTGATAGGGATTGGTTGGAGTTTAGTTAAGTTTTTAGCTTGGGCTCAACCTAGGATGATCCCGAGTTCTATCTGGGATGTGTTCAGGTCATTCTGAAATAATTCCCAATGTCTTGACTTTGAATAATTCCTATCAGAGCTCGATTGATTGTGTTTCGTTGTTCAAATACCGATAGGACGATTCCCTTTCAAGAATGCCGTATTTGTCGAGCTCCAAATTCGAATGACTCCATAGCTTGGCATTCTCAATATCAGAATATTCTTATTGCATGGCATTCCCTGTCGCCACACTCTCGGCATTCCTATAAAAGAAAAACTTCCACATTGCTTCGAACAATGATTCCGCTATCGATTATCCAACAATAACGGGTAAGTCCGATGCACAGTTTTGTTGTGCAGTGTGGTTCGTTTTTCTAGCAGGAGCAGGATATCTACACAAGATGGTCCATTCATCATGTTGAAGATACTGGACCCATACTGCATAGATTAACACTTTCATTTGCTCCGATAGATGTTCAGAATCTAATTGGTCAATACACATTGACATCAGTTGGATTTTGAGCGTCGATAACACGAGTTTAATATGTTAAGATAGAACATACTTGAATGTGTTAAACGCCAAGTTTTGTTTTCCAAAATGACTGGCCGTTCTCCTTGCTTTTAGACCGACACCGGGACATCTACTCCTTCCGATGCCGGGTCAACCATGGCTCATACTTCCACTTCAACACCTTCTGCCACCAGACAGACGATCACCACTGAGCTACAATGGATAGTTATCCCAATCCCAGAGCTGCCTCCTCCGGTAAATGAATATATTGGCCTTTGAGTTCTGGATGATCCACTTGAATAGGTGCTAACTATTCTTATCACCAAAATGCTCCACAACATATATAGACAGCACGAGATTCCTCAGGATGACGTACCGCTTCTTATTCAGAGCTAAAAAGCATATAATCTTCCATTGTGGTATATGGCATGCAATTGGTATATGCGCCTGGGCGGTGCTGTCTCGCCATTCGATCCATTTCTATGCATGACTCTTTAAGAGCTTGGGCTTGCTTAGTCTCAAGCTCACCCTCAACGGGTATGCTCTCCTGAGCTCCCTATTCGTGCTTTTTGCGAATTGGTTTCAACATCCTTTGAACTTCAACAAGCAAAGTTATCATTTGACCTTCAAACAAAGGCATGAATCACTGTTATATATGATCATCGAGGCCTGGTGCAAATGCAAGGTCATCGAGAAGCTACACAACAAGCGCTCTTACTTCAAAAATGAGTACTTCTTCATTCGATGCCCATATGGCTTCAATGGGTGCTGGCTTTCCGGACATGAGACCCTTTCTCTGATGTTCACGATGAGCATGCCGACACTTTAATAGCTCTGAAGGAAATTAGCTTTCAGCATCGCACCACCGCATATCTCTTAAGAAATGAGAACCTCTGATAGTATGGTCTTCTGCCCTCCAATAGATCTGGGGTTCTTGTATCATCTCTGTCAAGCAGTTCTAGGGTGCCTGGCCAACCTTCTACCCCTACTCACAGATTTGGCAAGAATCTTTATGGGGCAGCTGAAGGCCCAACGGGCATGGCACATGCTAAAGAGCCCGTTAAGAGGGGAACAAAAGAACCGGCTGCAGTGATACCTCGAGTAAGGGGATGAAGGAGCTAGAATGACACCAATCCTAAAGGAGAGAGAAAATGCAGGAAAGGGAGAAGGGAAGGAACAAATGAGGGATGAGGAAGGAAAAGAGGAAGAAGAAAGTGCGGATAAGGATGATAGTGAATATGCCCCTAGTTCAGAGGGAGATGAATCATGTGGTGATACGTCTCCGGAAGGAACTGAGCTTCTTATTTCACCTCACCCGAAGTGCGTCGTCATAAAAACTCACAAGAGAGCTAGGGAACCAACGACACGGCCTCCCATCGTGACAACTCTTCCGGCTTGCTTGTTAGGGGATGTTTTTGCTGGCTTGAGTGATTTTGATATCTCTACCAGTGATCTCCTCACTGAGGGTTCTCCAAACTTTAGTTTCTTTCCTGGGGGAATCCTAGATGATGGTGGCGAGACTCCATCTTTACTTCCATATGAACACGGTCTGTAGAGTAGTCATGAGAACTCTACACTTCACTAGGATCATGGACACACATCCTTGCATTCATTTTCATTTCGTAGTTCCAAAACTTATATGATTTCTTTCTTTGTTTCAAGTTCCATTGTTAGAGATAGGTATTGAAAGCTTCATTATAGTGTGGGCGAGTCTAGAGGACAAATCTGTGATCCATATCCATCTCAACCCAGTTATCATCGAGGACCAGAATCCATTGAGGATGGGGCCAGGCGAAAAGAAAGAGAGCAAAAAGAAGAAGAAGGTCGCTATGCTAGGAGAGAGGATAAGAAAAGGCAGGCTGATAAGAGGCTGCCTAGAAATCTAAGCAAGCGGCATGAAAATTCACATGACCATCGCGACTCCTCTTTCAATATTCCTCTGCCTCGCTCTGAGTCCTAAACTCCTACTCATCATTAGGCTCCCACTTCTCCCTCCTTAGCCACTACCATTCCTCCTCAATTCAAAGGAGTTGATGCTCCCTCAATGCCCTTACCTATTTCATATCCCGTATGCAGGCTGATTTTCTAGATCTCTTTCTACAAGGCATCAAGTTTGATCGTGATGTCCAACACATTCCAAAGGAAGAAGCAGACCAAGACGTTCGACTAATTCAAATGTTAGTTGACCAGGGCTTCGAATTGAAAATGTTAGCCTTGCACTCTTCGAGGGTCAACAAAATTAACTACACGAATATCCAGCCCTTTGAGTCTGAGAAGAGAACCTACGAAAGCCTCATTACAGGGTACTAGGAGAACTTGGAGAACATGAAGGTTGACAGAGATGCCGCCATAAAATCCAAGGAGTGAACCGATAGCCTAATGGTGAAGCTGGTGCACTCCAATATAAACTTCATGCTGAAAGACCTGCTCAAAAAGGCTCACAAGGACAGCGCTGCTATGAAGATGCTGATCGCTGAGAAATACCCAGCCCTTACCACAAAAGATGAAACTATCCTATTCAGGGACAAAACCATAGTAGAGCAGGCCGCTAAAATTCAAGAGCTTCGTGAGAAGAATGCAAAACTTGCCTCTGATATGCTATTGATTAAGGACGAGAAGCTGGATGGCAAAGTTGAGCACGCGATCATTGCAAAAGAATTGAAAAAGCTCAAGGAGGAAAAGGATAAGGAGAAAGAAGAGTGGAACAACACTCTCTAGCACTTCTTTACAAGTGTGATTCAATATAAGAATCTGAAGTGGCTGGAGAGTACGTATGCTAAAACTCTCGTCGACGCTTGAGGAGGAAGTACTACGTCGTTCTGAAGCCGTTGGTGAAGGCCTCACCGAGGAAGAGCTAATGGCTAAGTACCTCAACATCGAAGACATAGCAAAGCTTAGGAAGGGAAAAGCCGAACTTGCTATTGAAGATGCAGCCACTATCGCTGCTGCTGTCAAGGCTTCATTGGCCCAAGTGCATCGGGTCCAGTGGATTCATCTGTTCCAAAGTCAAAAGAGGATGTGACAAGGATTTCCAAGATAGAGGAGTCCAGCTCCAAGGCCACCCAAACCATTCTGACATCCACCGCGACTTCTTACATTGAGCCCTATGTTCCAATGATTGTTGATCCAGCGATTTAACACTCACTCAAGGAGGGTGAGATTTCTAAGTCTTCTACTTCACTATCGTCTCCAAGCGAAGATATACCTATGGTTTCACCGACTTTCGAGAAACTTCAATTCTTGTGTTAATCCATCTTTAAACTTTAACATTCTATTTGCCAACTTGTAGGTCGTCCGCATCTTCCGCATCCAACTACTCAAGGATTGGGCACTACAGCCATTTTCACAACATCGACCTCCACTTCCACAGGACTTGTTGCTTAAATCATGCCTCCTAGTTCCGAACCTAGCCCAGATTCTAAGAAGTTCATGGCCTTAGAAGGGCTGGAGGATGTTTCTCCGTTCTTGGGGGAAGACATTTCAATCACTAGTGCTGCAGGCCCAATTGATCCTATTACAATGGTAGAGAGGTTGAATAACGACCTTTCTAAGGTCAAAATCAAGAAGAAGCCTGTTACCGAGAAATTCGTTAGCTCCACGCCTACGATTCTAACTACTAAGCTTTCCTCAATCAAACCAAACCTCTAAAAATTAAATCCTCCGAGATCCTTGTCAAGAAGTATGACAAGCCCCATACTGCAACTATGGGTGAGACTACCCAATCTGAGGGTTACACTCCCATGGAAGGGGAAATCAAGGGCGGACGAAAACACAAGAGGCCACCCGGCAGTTCCAGTGGCATGTGCAAGATAAGAGGAAAGAACAAGTAGGGGATTCTTAAAGCTCGTAGGTGCGGTAGCTTATCTTTTGTTGTGAACAGGATGTGTTTGTGCAGGAACGGCCCTCCTACTCTTGCGTATAAAAATTGAAGTAATGAAAGATCACTTTTTATTCTGCGATCTTTATTCCGATTACTTTTAGAATTTATATACACTGTACCTATTTGTATGCAACACCCTGCAAAAATAATATAATTGCATGTATTGTTATTTATTTACATTATATATGTTTTCTTTTGTGCAATGCATTTATTTACTACGACTCTATGCATATAAATTAAATTCCCCCAATTGCTTTGGTTATATTCCATTATTTAGCCCTATTTATAGTTGCCAAATTGTTCTATTTGACGAAATAGAACTATGACTAGACCAATTCAATGGTTGCCCTTATTTTGGTTAGGTCGAGTTTCCTTCTACCAATTTCTACCATAAATAATCCAAGTTCCGCGCTGCTACCTATCGCTGGGGAGCATCAACTGAAGTATTTATTTCCTCATTTTATATTTCCACCGCAAACCAAATCCTATTTACAAAACTTACTATTCCAAATGCCAGAATCCAACCAATAATATAAGCCAAACATTATAGGGAAAATTATCCGATTGCCCCGGTCTGATCTTGCTCCTCCTTTCCAGATCCCGGATTGAAAAGGTCTGAGAATACTTATTCTGGATTTTTAATGACCATCCTCGCTTATTCTCGACTAAGCATGTCTGTCTAAGCCGCTAGCATAGTCGTGGAAATCCAGTTTGTACACCAGTTCCTGTCTTCGGGAACCAGCGGTTTAATTGCTCGATTCCAAGCATTCCTTCTTGACACTGCCATGCTTTGGGCAATAGCCGATACCTACATGCTGGGATCGAATTATCCGATCGACCCTTGCATAGTTAGTCCTATTTGACGTTTTTAAACTCCAGGCAATTGCAAATACCTGTAAGGTCAGGGTTGGATTATCCGATCAACCTCTAAGCGGTCATTCCTTCTTGATGTTGCCAATCTCCGAGCAACGTCAAATTCTTGAAGGTCTGGGTTGAATTTTCCAATCGTCCTCTAAGTAATTATTACTTCTTTTCATTGGTAATCTCCGAGCAATGACAAATTCTTAAAGGTTGGAGTCGAATTATCTAATTGAACCCTAAGTAGTTTTTCTTCTTGTCGTTGCCAATCTTCGTGCAATGACAAATTCCTAATGGTCGGGGTCAAATTATCTGATCAACCCCTAAGTAGTTATTCTTTCTTGCCGTTGCTAATCTTTGGTCAACGTTAATTCTTAAAGGCCAAGGTTGAATTAGTCGATCGACCCCCAAGTAGTTATTCCTTCTTGTCATTGCCAATCTCTGGGCAACGGCGAATTCCTGAAGGTCGGGGTTGAATTATCCAATCAACCACTAAGTAGTTATTCTTTCTTTTTTTTTCCAATCTCTAGGAAATGGAAAATTCCTAAAGGTCAGGGTTGAATTATTCAATCCAACCCTAAGTACTTATTCCTTTCTATCGTTGCCAATCTCCGAGCAACGGCAAATTCTTGAAAGTTAGGGTCGAATTATCTGATCGACCCCTAAGTAGTTATTTTCCTCAGCCTTAATCCTGGACTGAAGAAGTTTGTACCTAATTGTTCTGCTAATTGCGTTGCATAAAATCTTTGCTTACATGAGCATGATTCCATTGGTTTATGAAGCGAAATATATATATTAGCGAAAAACGCGGTAAGGCTTGCCTTATTACATTCCCAGAGTCCCTGAAGACTTATTTGAAAAAATAAACTAAACTAAACATAATAATGACGTAGCAAGTCACTATTCAATGCCCGTGGGATCAGAATTCTATCAATTATAGATAGCTTGTATGTTCCATCTCTAAACTTTTGTTCGATTACATAAGGACCTCCCAAGTTCGGACCGAATACCCCCGTACCCTAGAGAACTCATTTCAGGATGAGATCCACTACCTTGAAAGTAGTTTCAAACCTTGGCGTTGAATTGACATGCTACTCTTTTTTGGTGAGCAACTACCCTCAATTTCGCTTCTTCCCGCTTGTCATTAACCTAATCGTGGGACTCAAGTAAGGGTTCCTCATTAACCTTTGGATTAAAATTCCTTTTACAGTGAGAAGCGACTTCTAGTTCTATCGGGATCAAAGCTTCTAATCCATATGCTAGAGCAAATGGTCAATGTCTGGTTGCTAACTTGTGGGTTATCCTATAAGCCCATAATGCTAGCGGAAGCTCATCGACCCCATTGCCCTTGTCTCTAGTTAGTAGTTTGTACAAGGTGGACTTGATGATTTTATTCACTGCCTCCACTTGTCCATTCGCCTATGGATGTGCTACCACTGGGAAGCTCTTCTCGATTCTAAATCGGTTGTAGAAGTTCTTGAACTCATACATTCGAATTGAGTTCCATTATCTGTGATGATTTTCTAGGGTACTCCAAATCTGCAAATGATGGTTTTCACCATGAAGTTGATTACCTTTTTCACTGTGATCGTGGCAAGCGGTTCCGCTTCAGCCCACTTTGTGAAATAATTCACTGCAATTATTACGTATTTAGCTCCTCCTTTTGCAAATGGTAGTATACCAATTAGATCAATTCCCCGAATAGCAATTGGCCATGGGTTAACCGTTTGTGTAAGTTCTGTAGATGGGGATCTCGGAATCTTTGCCAATCTCTAGCAATGGTATTACCATCTGGTGTAATCAACTACATTAAGATGTATTATTGGCCAGAAATATCGATAACGAAGTACCATTTTAGCCAGAGTCTTTCATCCGGTGTGATCACCACAGCTGCCCTCATGGATTTCCATGTGGATCTTCCTAGCCTCATCCTTGGTTACACACCAAAGCAGTGGGTGGAGAATCCTCTTCTGTACAATACTCCTTCTTGCATCATTAATCAAGGTGATTTTCATAGGAGTTTTCTCCATTCATTTCTGTCTTTTAGGAGAGTACCTACGAGCAAATAATCTTTGATCATAGTCATCCATGACTCCTCTTACTTCGTGGTCTCCAAAATCCAGTCGACATCCATTTGATCGATATTTGGGACCGTCAAAAATTCCACCGGAACCAAGCCCATCATTTGGACTTCCCTAGAACTAGCCAGCTTAGCTAGTGAATCAGCTTTTATGTTCTCCTCCCTGGGCATATCCGTGATACTATAATTCTCTACATCATCCAACAATTCTAGTGCTTTCGTAAGGTAAGGGTTAAGCCTCATACCCTTAGCCTGATATTTCTTTCTAACTTGACAAACCACCAGCTGGGAATAACTGAATATGCGGAGTGTCCTTATCCCTAGTTCCTTCTCTATCCTTAATCTCGCTACTAGTGCCTCATACCCAGCCTCATTATTTTGGCAGGAAATTTCAGCCTCATTGCATAACAAATTGACCGTCCTTCCGGGGTTTCGAGAACTAGTCCTGCACCTGAACTATGTTTGTTCGAAGAGTGATCCATAAACAACTTCCAAAGAGAAACTTCATCCACTTCGTCCTCTTCTTCACCATCTCGTGTGGTAAACTCAACAATAAAGTCTGCCAACACCTATCTATTTATCGCTTTCCTCATATGGTAAGTAATGGCATACTGGCTCAACTATATGTTCCACTTCAGTAGTTTGACCGAAGTCGCGGGTCGGTATAACACCTGCTTCAAGAGCTGATCCGTTAGCACGTTGTTTGGATAAACCTGGAAATACGATCGCAGCTTCCTTGATGTAATCAGCAAGAAATATGCCAATTTTCCAACTTTGAGTAGTTCATTTCAGCCCCTATAAAATTATTGTTGATGTAGTAGACCAGCCTTTGAATCCTTGCCTCCTCACGCACTATCGCTGCACTTGATGCGTGAGCGAGCACTGCCAAATAAACGAATAAGTTCTCCCCATCTAGCGGTTTGTATAAGACTGGTGGCATCTCCATGTGCCTCAACAACTCCTTAAAGGCATCCTGTCAATCCTGGTTCCACTCAAAATTCTTTTTGCCCTTCTTGAGGGCATCGAAGAAGGGTATGCATTAGTCCATTGCCCTTGAGATGAATTGACTCAAGGTAGCAATCTTCCCATTCAAGCTTTGTAGTTGTTTTTTTGTAGCTGGGGCAGTTCCTTAAACCTATATAATATATACTATTTTCAATATAAAGAGTTTTTTTCGAAGAAAATATTCAAAGGATTTCAATTTTTTTTAATAAACTCGTTTTCTCAAACAAATTATTTTCTATATAAAATACACATTTTTGCACTCTTCGAGCGTATGAGAAAGAGAATTCTCAAGGCATTTATCTGCTTTGGATTGGTCTTGATGCCCCTTGCGTTAACAATAAATCCTAGAAATTTTCTCAATACTACACCGAAAGAACATTTTAACGGATTTAGCCTCAATTCATATTTTCATAAAACCTCGAACATCTCCGAAAGGTCGTCTAAATTATTTTGGGACACTCATGACTTCATGGGCATGTTGCCTACGTATACCTCCATTGTCTCTTCGAATTTTATTCTTGAACATAGAATTTACCAATCTTTGGTATGTGGCTCCGGCTTTCTTCAAACCAAGCGACATAACTTGATAGCAGTACAATCCCAAACCTATTATGAAGGTAGCATTTTCCTGATCCGGTATATGCACTAGAATCTAGTTATAACCCAAATAAGCATCCATGAATGAGAGTAACTCATGCCCCGTGGTCCTATCTACCAGTTGGTTAATTCTGGAAAGAGGAAAGCTGTCCTTCAGGCACGCCTGATTCAAGTCTAAGTAGTTGATAAATGTTCGCCATTTCCCATTTGATTTCTTGACCAAGACGAAGTTGGATACCTATGAGGGTTATAAAACTTCACGAATAAAGTCATTCGCCATCAGCTTATCCATTTCTTCTTTCAAAGCAGCCGATCGCTTTGGACACAGACCGCGCCTTTTCTGTTTGACTAGTGTAAACTTTTGATCAATATTCAGTGCGTGACATACTATCTTCGACGATATCCAACAATCTGAATGCATCCAAGCAAACACATCCAAGTTCCCTCAGAGGAAATTAACTAATTCCTTCCTTAAATTAATGCTAAGTTGAGATCCGACCTTTATAACCCGTGATGGATCGTCTATATCGATTGGAACATTCACCATCAACTTAGCTGGCGTTGCTCGCTCTTTCCATGACTTCTTATTGGGATCCATAGCCTTATCAAACCCGCTCTGATTCCCAAGCCAGAGTTTGGGCTTTAATTGCTATGCTTTTGAATCTTGAATGTGGAGGGTTCCCTCCATATTCTTGCCTTTCTCTCATCTCTTTGTTTCCCTAAACTCCACGACATAGCATTCCATTCCTGCGATCTGATCTCTTCTTACCGATTCGACCTCATTCTCTATAAGGAAGTTCATCATTAGACACCAAGGAGCTGATGTTATTCTAAAATTAGCAATGGCTAGTCGTCGAAAGGAGTTGTATGCCAAGAATTCATCCATAATAATGAACTTTAACGTACTACCGGAGCTTGTTCTTCCTTATCAGTTCTTCATTTAGGTCCTTTAGATACCGACACTCATTACTGCTGTGTCCATGGGTTTCATGGAAACGATAGTACTTTTTGAATCACCTTTCTTGCTCAGTCGCCTCCCTTCTGGATGGCTTTTTATATCGTTTCATTCCTTGAGCAGCAAGGTATATATATTCCAGTGTATCATTTAGGAGCGTATAGTCTTCTGGTTTCATATTTCTTGGACGTTTCTTGTTTTCACTATGCCTATCGTCAACGCCTTGATTCCTTTTCTTCTGGTTACCGTAATTCCTAACATTAATCGATATGCTAATAGAGCTTTCTCCAGCTTGTTTAATCACCATGTTGCTCTAGATAACTTCCTACGGCTGTCCGTCATCAGCTTTCCCTAGATCTAGACTTGCCTCTTATAATCGCAGAAACTGATTAGCCTTCCGATGGAACTCTTCCATAGTTTTTAGTTGCTTTATTTTTAACTATATACCAAAATCCATGTCCGGTTGTGGTCTGTAAATACCAGATCCTCCTTTGGATTGCTTACTTTTATACCAACAACGTTAAACCGATTCAAGAATACTTTCAGAGACTCCTTAGGTCCTTGAGATGGACTCGACAAGGACATCCTGTCCTTAGGCCAAGTAGTATGGAGTCGGAACTACTCCAAGAATTTCCTACCGAACTCATAAAAAGTCGATATGGATCTCGGCACAAGCCTAGTGAACCACGTCGACACAACTTTAAAGAAAATAGAAAAACATCAACATCAAACAACATATGTCGCCCCGGTACCATCCATATGCCATTCATGCTAGAGTAAAGGCTGCCTAGGATCAGTAGTCCCGTTATACGATGGCATTGTCGGATCATAAACTTCCTAGGATACTCTTTGCTCAGAATATTTTCCATAAATGGATTTCTACATGGCACGGAACCCCAATTCTCGTTCTTTCTACCTCTCTTTCCTCGACCAACGGCTTAACCATATCTGCTATATATTCTTTGTTGGCTCAGTACTCCGAATCTCAACTATCAAGGGTTGCACCGAGTGTTTGGCTTTGCAAACGATCTTGGTTTACCTACTAACGTCTAGCTCTTACAGTGTTTGGGAAGGTCACTTCTCTAGTTTTCCATAGACGTTCAGTTGGTTCTATTGCATCTATTTGAACTCCAACTCCATTAACTTCTACGCCTAGCTCGTAATCATCACCATCATGCTACAGGTCATCCTTTAAGTCAGATAAGTCTGCATCTTCTATTTATAGTTCCACGAATCCTCCAGAAAACTCTCAATACCGACCTGATTCATGTCGGCACCAAGTTGATTTTCCTTTGGAGGGAGCGCTTCGACTTCCTTCAGCAACTCCTTCTGCTGCTACACTAACTACTTCCTTCTATTTTTTAGATCCTAGAGGAGAAACTTCCCTCCTAACCCTCCTAGTTCTCTATTTTTGTTGGGTCAACAGTGCTATGTTGGCATCAATCTTCTCTATCATAGCCTTTTAGTTGTCTACTAACTTTTTATTTAGTTCCCACATCATATTTCCAAACTCTCCCCTAGTAACCATCTTCTGTTGAGCAGATGATCCAGGTACTGCATGCTAGTTACTGACTTCCACTTTGTGAGCATTTCCTTCATCACCACCAGCTACTACCCCTAACGATCTTCCGATTTCCTAGACGCCATTGATTTATATCAGCAAGTTTTCAAATTTCATAGCAAATCTTCAATATCTAACCACTGGATTTATCCATACCGAAAATAGCAAGCTAGATCTAAACCTGAGAATAGATTTATCAATGAAAGCACAAAAATGTTGACGCCAAAAATGGATCAACATCCAGAAAAACTAAAACGAAGTAGACCTAGCAAAAACTGTAATGAAATTAAAGAGAACAATAAAAAAATTATTTTGGTTCGACAATCTCTGGTCTACGTTCATGATAATTTATTTATTATTTGATTTAGAGTCACTAGTACAAGGGATTGACAAGTTCTTGTAGCCTAAAACTGCCAACAATATCTACCTTAGTGACTGTGAAGAAGGGAGATAGGAGATAAAGAAAACAGAGCCAAAAATCATTTTTCAATGGACATAGGGCCTGTATTTATAGGGAAATCGTCTAGTAGAACCGAGGGCCCATGAAATATTAAATCCAAATCCAAGTCCATGCATGTAGAAAGGTGAATCAGGGCCCAAGCTTTAAAAAAAACCACTCGGTACCGACCGGTTTTTGTAGGCGGAAATCTCCCATACTCCTTCCTTTTGGTCTTCCATTTTCAATTCTTGTGTTTCGAGCACTTTTCCTATGAAATTGAGTTATTTCTGATAGTTCCCGATACTGCTTGTTCATCTCTTCTTTCTTTGCTTTCTTCTAAACAATCCATAGAATTATTCATCTATTCCTTAAGAAAAGCACTCCATGATGATCACTTGAGTTAGGGCTTCACGTATAAGTGGTTTGGGAGTTCTAATGGGCAACAAAAAAGGTCAGCACCAAGTGGTAGGGCTCGGTATCGAGTGGTCCACTTTAGTCCATCGGCTATGAAAATTCTTGAGTATGCTCCTTTTATCCTTCTAATCATGTTTCCAAGTTTGTGAAACATTTCGTCTTCATCTTGATGTTCTATTTCCAATGAAAATCTACATGGTCAAAAATTTGGGTAACCCACACACGTGCGCGCACGCGCGCACGCGCACACACACACAGATATATATATATATATATATATATATATATGATGCAAATATATGTGCATTTAGATAGAAAATCAAATACAAAAAGGGCTAACATGTCGTTTGCAGTGTAAATCCAACATGTATACACGGGCATGATAAACTATGTACACGTGCACAAACACACTTATGTGTATATGATACAATGTATATAATATAATATAGATTATATAAAATAAAATTTGTTTATAAATTCAAATAAAATATTGATTTTATTTCATAGATAATTTAGAAAAGTTCTAAATGAATTGGACTATATACGTCCATCAAAGACCCAAAAAGGTAAAAATTTGAAATTTACCCAATTACTCCACTATGGGCTGGTCCAGTTCCAACAATGCATGCCATGCCTTAAGATGCTGATTTAAGAATAGCATGAGCACGACATATATAAGGGTCCATGAAGCTAGATGGTACTTGACTCCTTTGTTGGCCTACACTACCCGATTATTGTGGATTTCACTCGATTGTTGATTGATGTTGTTCATTTCATCAAAACAGATGGGAAGTAAGAACCTATATGTTGTGAATATCCAGAAGTGAGATATAAATAGGATCGAGCAAGTTTCTACAAGAAGATGTGCATTAACCACTACAAGATGATAGCTGGATTTTTAATATGTTCTTAGTGAAGATAAGTTAAGAATAATCGAAAAGGAAAAAGGTTCAAAAGAAAGGACAAACAAAAATTCATTTCTGAGTCTGAACCCATTTGAAAGAATTTAATAAAAGATTTTAAAATTTCTTGAAACATTTGGAATTACGTTAAAGAATTTATCTAAAAATAAGTGGACCTTATCGTTGTAAAGTTGTTTTTTGTGAAAATTAAGTAAATACTAAATTTTTTGCCACATAAATTACCCCTTAGGAATAATTTCTTGAAAAACTAAAAAATTTAGGGAAAGCCAAGAACCTTTATTTTTGAAATAAATGGAAAATAGGGCATATGTTTGGTTCGATGCTTTTTCTATTTTTGTAAATTTAAAAGTTTTAACATTCTTTTTAAAGGGTGGATAAATGAAAATGGTACTTGATTTAAAAGGGCTAAAGAGAATGAAAAGGAAAAAATGCCCGATGCTGAAGATAGGATAACAATTCATGTATATGGAAAATATGGGGAAAATAACTAAAATAGATTTTTATATAAAAAGTAAAGAGTTTCATGTTAATTGAGAAAAACCTAATGGCTAAAGCAGTAAGCGAATGCACTACGATGATCTAATGAAGAAAACAATGAAATAAAAGAGAAAAAGAGGTAAGCAGGATCAATTTAAACAAGAGCAATTTAGGTAGGTAGGAATATAAATAGTAGCAACATTAGGGAATTTAAATAGAAGCAGCGTTAGAAAAAATTGTAAACAATGTAAGAAATTAAAGGCAAAACAAAGAAAAATGGATTGCTTCCATATAAATGTGCAGTAATTTCACATATCTTTTAATAGTCTCCCTCATATGCTATTAGAGTGTCCATTAAGGTTGAAAGTGGAAATAACATGAGTAATAGGAAAATAATAGTATGAAAGTTGTCTTTGTCTAATCCAGTTTTTTTTTTTAAAGTTATAAAAGATATTATGGAAACACTCCAACTGTGCATTTTTGAAATTTTTTGTGTATATCAATTGAGGTTTTGAATGCAAAACTGGATAAATGGTTTGAGTTAAATATCCTACCTTTTATGAAGTAAATCTCTATTGTATAAAGGCCCTAAAGGGAAAATTGATTAGATGACTATTCATGCAATAAAAACTTGACTCTTACTGTTTGAAAAGAAGAAAATAATGTTGTTTTTAAAGGAAAGGATCTTTTTAAATTAAATTGCTAACATTGACTTTTGAACTTAATAAATAAACTTCATAAATCCTAAATTATAGTTTTAAATGTTATGACATTTACAGTTAAAGTTGATTAAAATGAGGAGTTTTTTATGGCTCCTTTTGGAAACCAAGCAATTGTTGAATTTAGAAAAAGTTTCTATGCTTATATTTTCAAAAATAAAAAAACTTGACTTAAGTATTTCATGACTGTGAAGTTTAATAATTTTATAAAGAGTAGTGAAAATCTAACCAGCTTTGATATGGAGTAGATAGAGATGACTGCCTAGGTAAGATGGGGTAAAAGTTAAGACTATGAATAATATAGCTATGAATGTTCATAAAGTAGCAATAAGGAATCCCCTGTTGAATATAAGGAATATTGGTATGAACCTAAGAATGTTTTATTAGACATGTGTGGAAGCCATAAGAAGAACCCACAAAGGAATGTGGAAAGGTATAAAAGTACACTTTTGCTAGTACTAAAGTATACTCGCATGAAAGTTCAAAGATAAAGAAAATAAATACCAAATTTTAGGAATACTATCAAGAGAGTTTGATTAAAAGAAGATAGTAATATAATTGAAGAAGAGGGTAATGAGATGGCAAACACACGTAGAGTACATTGGTTGACTCGAGATTAAACACGACAAGATAAGTGGTAAGAAAGTTATTCCGCCAAGAAAATGTTCTGATGAGTTATTCTAAATGTGCATACTTTATGTTTCTTACCCACTATAGTATGGAAATGCGCAATTAATCCTATAATTGGTTGTAATCATTGAAGTAATGGATAGACCTTATTTATTAGAAGCCAGAAAGGTAAGTTAATACATATGGGTTATAGTAGAATGCCATGCTAAATGTATCCATTTTATTTGAGTAAGAAGTGATAGAGCCACAACATCATTAATACCAGTTGATGTTGAAGGACAGTATCCAAGAATTATTCTTTTAGGATATTTGGGTTGTAATAATTGGTTGTATCTTTTTGGGTATCGAAAATGCGTACGATATGATATGAGATATGTTCTTATTTTATTACCATATTGATTTTTTGGATGAGTTTTGACCACATATATATATATATATATATATATATATATATATATATATCAAAAAATAGTATAAATAAGGAAGTCTCATAAGGACACTTAACTAGCGATGAAGTAAAGTATGGCTGGAATTTTATAAAATAAATTAGGAAATTAGTTAAAATAGAAACTAAAAATAATGTTTAATCCAAGAAATTTTAGAATTTGGGAAAAATAATTTTTAGCAAGCGAAGGATAGGAATGGTTGTTGCAAAAGTCACAGATCACTATCCATGTGGTTTTAAAGAGAAAAATTTATAAATTTACTTGTGTATTGTTCATTGTTCTGAAATAAAAGAAAAGGTTTTCAAAAATTTAATATTAACCGTGTAATATACTAGTGTCAATCATATGCGTTCACTCATGCACCAAATCTTGATTATGTTAAGATGTAGCTTGACTTGTTTTAAGGGTGTAATATAGTGAATATAAAGCCGGCTCAGGGTCAAGCATACAAACATTTGAAATATGTGGCTTGACTTGCTTAGCGTAGGGAGGACTAACGTATTAGTGAATATGAATTTTACTATTCAGTAAGTGTGACAATATACAAAATGCAAAATAAAGGAAAATGTTGTTTTAGCTTTAAAATTTCTATTTCTATTCCATGTTTATGATAAACTACAACTAGGTTTTAAAATAATTCTATTTTAAAATTTCAAAATAAACCTCCTTATGCAAATTATACTTAGAAAAGTTGAAAAGGATATGGCAAAAAAGAGAAAGTTCCAAGGTACAACAGAATTGGTACACAAAAGAAGGGTGGAAATATAAAATTCTCCATCTAAATTTCTTTTCCAACATAAGAGTACAGATTTAAAAAACTAGATTTTCAAAATTCAAGATGTTAGAATTGTGCGTTAGGTATTAGATGGTAAGGATCAGATGCAAAATTAGATGAACCATACTCCTATTCGTAAAAGTACAAGAATTGTTGTTTGAAAACAAAAATATTGGTTTTGAAAACTTTCGTACATATAAAACTACCAATATATATAGGTTTTTTGCACCATATTTTCATAATTGTTTTAAATAATGAATTCATATATAAGGCGCTGATTTAGTATTATTCAGCATACATATCATATGTGATGTGGTACACCGTGCATTCGTACATGATTAGATGCAAAATTGATTGTATACGAATTGGTTGGATAGTTTAGAATGGTTGCGTGCTATGTTCCATGGTTCAGTCCTTGAGGAATTTCAAGGATGAAATTTTTTTAAAGAAGGGAGAATGCAACACTCCATAAAAAATAGTGATTAGTTAAAATAATTTATAAATAATTTATAAGGCTCAAAAATAGAATTTCAGCAAATGTTAGAATTAGACCGTGGAACTTGCACCACTACGTTCATGGCACTCTTTTATCAATCGTCATATATAAAGTTTTGCAATCGGAGATTAAGCGAAGAAGTTATCAACATTTGATGTTTCCAGATTGGAAATAATTAAAAATAATTCAAAATCGATTTAAATAATATTATAAATGACATCATTACTTAACATTAACGATAGTAGTTGAATTCTAGGACACACCGGTCAACCATTTGAAACAGCTGATCGCTCGCTAGCGGTCGATCGCTATATAGAGGCGATCGACCAATTACTTAGGGCCGACGTAGGTTAAACCTCGGCCTAAACGGCCTGGATTTAATGAATAATAATCCGACTAACAGAATTGATTCCAACGTCTATAAATACAAGCCTAGCCCCTCGTTTTTCTTCTCATATTCTGAACTGAGCAGCTAAGTTCTACCATTTTTCCTTCTCCACTACTTCTAGAAATTATAAAAATACTATATATATATATATATATATATATATATATATATATTAGAGAAGAAGATAAAATAAAAGAGAAAAAAGGAAGGAATGAATCAATTCTGCGAAAGAGGTAAGTAAGTAATTATAAATTTAGATTCCACTTAAGTTAAATCTATATTAGATCTGCAAATCTAATTGGTATGCATACATTTTTAAATATATATTTTTGGTTGAAAAGAAAAGGAGTCAAGTAAGAAGAATGAATTTGGATCTGAGGATTTAATGCTAATAGGTTAATGGAAAAACTATGTAATTTACATAATACTAAATTAATATCATTTAAATTCTATTTATGTTATTATGCCTATGTGAAAGCCATTGAATTGTAGGCTTAAATAAATGAATCTAACTTGAAATTGCTACAGATCAAAAGGTATCAACGTACAATCTAATTTCATATTAACCACCTCACAATTTCAACAACCTTTAGTGTGCTAAGATGAATAATCAGACAGTGGTGAGCGCATGGGGAAAATTAGAAGAACTCGATGGTATTATATGCCATCGGACCTAAACCTTATTATCGTTTTTTAAAAGCATACATTTTGAGAGTATGGAAACCATAGGAGATGTTTCAGATATTCTTAAAGGATAATGGGTTTTATATCGTTAACTTTAGCAAACAAGAAAACTATGAAAGAGTATTATCCAATGGACCCTATTTTCACAACAAAAAGATTAATAATGATTTAAAGGTGGGAGTTTGGTATGAAACTTTCTAGGAAATTTCTACATATAATACCTATTTGGGTATGTTTTCTGGGTTAGACATAGAATTCTAGACGAAAGAGTGCACTGGTATAGTAGCATCTTTAGCATCTCTTTTAGGTATTACAATTAAAATGGACCAGTTTACAAAAGGCCTGATTAGGATTGCCTATGCTAGGGTGTTAACTAAAATAAGTACTAATTCCAACTATCCATAAAGCTTACCAATACTAGATGCAGACGATAATATCATTTGGCAAGAGGTAGTATATTAATGGCAGCTAATTAAGTGTGCTAGGTGCGATTGTTTTGTATAATCTAAAAAATACTACACAATGCAAAAAACATGGGTACCAAAACGAAGGCACACTACCAAGGCTGAACGAAATGATCAATAGAGGGGAAATAATAGCAACATCAATAGTGGTGATATGGTGTATGAATCAAACAATAATGCAGCAAATCAGGCAATGCAGGAAAAGAATAAAGTACAGTCTAACTTAGTACAGCCCTTAACAATTGGAGTTGAGATACCAGTTGCATCAAAGGAAATGAATACATACATTAACAATGATACGCAGGAAGTGGCATTTAATAGACATCATACTAGCTTAGTTGCAACTAAAGAAGACGAACTGACCTTGCCAATGTGCGACAATACTGCTACAAATATGGAAGCACAAGAAGATCAAGCCCCAAACATAGACATGGAGCAAACTGGCTTTCAGAAAAGTATTCCAGGCAATGACACCTATCTAAATCTCTTTCTTCATATAGATAAAGGTAAAAGCATTAAAACTTTAAGCAATGATAAAGTGATTAAGTGGCCTAAGATAGCCAAAGAGAGAAAAACAAGCATAACGGAAGATACAAAAATTCCCTAGTAAATACAACCACTAGGCAGACAAGACGAACAAAGAATGAGGAAATGCCTTTTGAATTTAAAGCAAGTGTAACAGTGAAGTAATTAACAACCCAACATGGGCGAATCTTGTAGCATAGGTAAAAACAACAGCCAGATAGTCAAAATGAAGTAGAGTGAGTTGTACCCCTGGTAACTCTGATGCTGGTGAATCTTATACAAATACAAATTAAATGACATTCCTAATGTGGGATGTTAGGGGATTAAACTCCCCCAATAGAAAAATGATTTTTAGAGAGCATATGAATAGATTAAAACCAAGAGTAGTAGCTATTTGGAACATAAATTAATGAGGAATTGATACATGTCTTTATCAAAAGTATGAAATCGGATTAGGCGCACATATAACTTTCTATAGGAACTTAAAAGTAGAATCATCATTGCATAGGATCTAGGCATTTGGAATATCAAAGTTTTGTTTAAGGATAGCCAAATTATTTCATGTGCTTTACGAAATGTAGAGGTTCTAAACTTGTTGCTTATTGTGATGTATTGTTTGTATACACAAAGTCATAGGGACATAATGTAGGAGTCATTAAAGAAATAAAAAAGAATACATCTATTCTTGGGTTATTACAGGGGACTTTAACTGTGTGCTTTATGACTTTAATAGAATCAGCCCCTGTAAATACTTAGTTAATGTAGATATGGATATCTTTGATATAGTTCTTCAACCAGGCCTACAGGAAATTCAATACATTGGTAATAAACAGATATGGAGAGGTGGTAGGGTTTATTCACATATAGCCGGCTGGACAGATCATTCATAAACACTGAATTCGAAGAAAAGTTCTGGGGCTTATATATTTGGATTTTTAATGTGACAACCCGCACCTCCCGACACATCAATCCAAAGATTAAGGTGACTTTCGTACTTGTGTTGGTGCCAAGAAGTATGAGTTATGGGAGTTTTTAAACATCACAGAGACTAAGAATATCAATATATTATATAGGACATTCTACACTTTCAGATCTCATAGTGAAAGGAAACAAAATATAAATACAAAAAATATCCATCTTAGAAGAATATAGTCTCAAAATGGTACATAGTCATATCCAGAGTACACGGAAATACAACATAAAGTCTGATAAGTACTAAGTATGATAAATAGTTACATGGAGAGTAATGAGAAATAAAAAGCAACTCCAATACCAAGTTCACCTCTTCATGTACTAGTCTTTGAGAAAATTATCTGTTGCCTTGTCCCCATATGGTGGGGGGAAAAGAAAGGAAAGGAGTGGGTTAGACAAAAGTCTGGTAAATGAATTACATCATTAATATCAAGGTTTTAAATCTCATATATATCGCCCGAGATCTCCTCCGAGATCTCCTTCTCACACTTAAACGAGACGAGACATTAAATCTCCTCCATATCTCCCTCAACACTCATCTCGTCCGAGATATTCAAATCTCACCCGAAATATGGATCAAAATCTCAATCTGAGATCTCACCCGAAATTATAAATTTTTCTTATTTTACATAATATTTTTTATTTTCATATTGATTCAAAAGAAACTACTCATTCCAATTATAATTTACCTACTTCTTGAACATATTCTTTACTTTTTATCTTAATGGGTCATAGCGAAAGGTTTCACTTCTTTATTATATTCAAATAAAAGGATATTATTCAATCATTACCAAATCAATTAAGCTAATCAAGCTACTACACTTCTAAAAATATTCCTTTTTCCATGTAAATCAAGTATGTTACCATTTTTATTTTTACTAAGAAAGTTATAACCGTTAAATAAAATTTTGACACATCAATTTTAGATACATAAGTACATCCGAGATATTCTCGAGATGCATTATAAGACCCGAGATGTCAATCCGAGATGTACACACGATATGTACTCATCTCGTTCGAGATCTCCCCCGATACGAGATAACTTGTGTAAAAATTCCAAGATGAAACGTGACCGAAATCCGATATTTAAAACCTTGATTAATATATGGTGATCACATACAATTTACTTCATTAATACTCTATGTGATCTAGGATGTCCTATAAGTGTCCGTGAATTACTAATTTCATTTAACTAAGGGGTAAACCTACATTAACAACTTATGAAGGCTTATACTTAGGTTCGAGCAACTAATCGAATCCCAAAACAACTAAAGATCAGCCATTTGCTATTGGAACTATCTCAACATAGGATTACCTACAATTTCAACCTCAGGACTATGTTTTCCAAATTACGACTACACGCATTTTATTTATGCATTGAGGGAGAGCCTACAATACTGACTCGTGCCAAAGATGTCTTAAGGTTGTTGCATTTGTATCCATCTCTCAGTGATAACGTAATGCCTCTTATCACGCCGTGTAGGGATCCATCAACAAAATAGTATCATGCCACGTCCGTAAATACTAATAAACTCCCATTAGCGCCATGCAACACACTTTTCCAAGCATCATCGTTAGTGTTACACGTCCACTGTAGAACCTCCTGTGAGTGCAATTTGCAGTAGAATTGCTCCAGTCGTATATCGACCTTGGTAAATAAATAGCATTTATCCAGTTCTGTAACATCCTAGAATCGCCAAAATAGTGAACTAATAGGGAACTAATTTTTCCACTTATACTAACATCCATATATATAAAATATATACACTATAATTTAATTTATAACCGAGCCTTAGGCCGAGGTTCAGACCGCGTCCACAATTCGTTAATCGGTCGATCGCTTGTCATTGGAACGACAGATCGCTTGCTGTCGACCGGTTCCAGTGAACCCTTCGAACGGTCGGAGTTTTTACTTTGTTTTTAATTATGTATGATCATCCTTTATTTGTTGTAAAATCATCATCGTTCCCATTTGATTACTGTAAACTTAAATATAATTATAGTAAACCCTAATTATAGTGAACCCAAATATATAAATCTACAATTCATAATTGCCCAAACTTCATATACAATGTATTCTATTTTAGTAAATCCACTTAACCTAGGTTTAATATTAATATATCAATTCATATCTAATTTGACAAAAAGGGTATATTCAACTTGAATCAATCCTTGTATAATAGATTAACAATAACAGATCTAGATTAAGAGAAATGAATCATATTCATGTGGTTTATAATTATTATGAAATTCCTAATTTAAACAAACAGTATCTCTAATTTGAATTAAATGATTCCAGATCAAATAGGGTACAACAACGTTAATTACATGTAAATCAACTTACTAATCATGAACCCACTCACTGCTAAAGATTATCCCCATCGTAATACGCTTAGAATCTCCTCCGCATGTTGTAGAGCTCCTCTTGATTTTCTTTGATTTAATATCTTCTTCAATTTCCCTAATTTAATTTTAAATTTGGCTTGAAGAAACTTTGATTTTAGGAGAAAGAAAATTTTGACAGAGTTTGGACGTACTGTCAATGAATTAGGTTTCTAACAATTAGCCTAGGGTTCTATTTGTAGGGGTAGAAACTAATCTAAACTGTTAGATTCAATATTACAAAACTGGATCATTCAGCCGCTCAAAACCCTTGTTCGATATCGATGATCGGTCGACCGCATGGCCTTGGAGCAGTCAACCGCTACGGGTCGATCGGTTAAGACAATGGTATCGACCGATGGGTTTGGCTATATATAAATGTTTATTTCCTATTTTAATTACTTAATTATTTTTGACCATAAAATTTCAAACGTTAATAACTTTTTCATTCTAACTCCAATTTCGAAATATTATATATGAAAATTGTCCAGAAAATCACTATGAACATAACAGTGCAAATTTTGTAGCCAAATCCGAATGGTTGTGAAAATTCTATTTTTGTCCTTATTATGTTGAAATTCAATTCTTTTATTTAAAATTTTCGGTTAAAATTTCAAGGTGTTACATCCCCCATTTAAAGGATTCCATTCTCGAAATCTCCAAGGACAGAAAAATATAACTCAAACATAAAAAAATCAATAATTACAACCATCTACTCATCCATCAACCACCGACAATCATTGTCCTTAGTTCAATTTCTAATGCAATATGTACATGTGGGTATGGAATGCATACGAACCTGTACTAATGCAAAGATTAGGCGGTCTTCTGATCAACTCCAGCTCCTGAAATGCAAGTGCTTATGCCATGTATCCAAAATGTATGCAACAACATATGTAAAATACTGGCAATTCTATATGTATGCGCAACCATTCAATCCATATGCATATAACTCAGTTAAAAAACAAGTGATGGTGGGAGTGTCCCACCAACAAGACGATGATCTACAAGGCCTCCTGTACAATGCCTCAAATGGTCCCTTCCCAAGACTTCCCTGATAGCTGTTATTATAAGTAAATTCAACTAGTGACAAGTGATCTTCCCAAGAACCTCCGAAATCTAGGATACAAATCTAAAGTAGGTCCTCAAACACCCTGTTCACCCTCTTCGTCTATCCGTCCATCTACAAATGACAAGTGGTACTCAAACTCAACTCGATACCTAACACCTCCTGAAGACTCCACTAAAACTCGCTGATGAAAAGTGGATCTCGATTGCTTACGATGCTAAAAGAAACTTCATGTAACCTTATTATATCCCTCATGTATAGTGTCGCCAAAGACACAGCTATCCTCTTATTCCTGAGCAGAACAAAATGAGTGCGTTTGGTCAGTCGATCGACTATGACCCAAATACTCTCATTGCCCCTCCTACTCCTAGGTAGTCCATCGATGAAATCCCTAGAAATACTCCCCACTTCTGCTGTGGAATATCCAATTGCTGCAATAATCCCCCGGTTATGCTCCACATTTAGTCTCTAGCAAATCATACATCAGGCCACGTACTCTGCCACATGCTTCTTTATACTAGGTCAATAAAAGACTCTCTTCATGTCATGGTATATATTGTCTCCACCAGGTTGAATGGTCATCCTAGAACGATGAAACTCGACTAGAACAATGTCAATCAAATCCATAATGAGAGGAACACATAATCTATTATATCTCTCTATAACCACCCTTTTGATTCAATTATTTAAGACCTCAAATGACTTGACTGCTCTTCTCTACTACACTTCTCGAAAATATCCAATAGCTCCTTATCTTGCTTCTGACTTAACCTAATACGGCTCATGCATGTAGGCTGCATATCCAAAGCTGCCAACAATACCGGAGTTACATCTAACGATGGTTGAAAATCAAACGTAGAAATGAACTTCAAGTGCTTCCACTCTAAGTACATAAGACTCAACATTGCATGCTTCCTACTCAAGACATCGGCTACAACATTGCCCTTGCCCAGAGTCTAGGAGATATCAAAGTCGTATGATGCCAAAAACTCCATCCATCTCTGGTGCCATATATTCAAATCCTTTTGGGAGTAGACACTTCAAAGACTTATAATTTGTATACTGCTCGAACCGCTCTCCTAAAAGGTAGTGTCTTCATGACTTGAGTGCAAAGACAATGGTTGCCAACTCAAGATCATGGGTATGATAGTTTCTCTTATGGACATTCAACTGTTGACTAGCATAGCTCGCCACTTTCTTCTCCTACATTAACACCGCACCCAACCCCGTACCACAAGCATTGTTATATACTGTGAATGCTTTAGTACTATCGAGTAGTAATATAACAAGTGCACCAGTCAATGCCTTCTTTGGCTTAATAAAAGCATCCTCACACTTCGCGTCCCACGAGAAAACCAAATTCTTTTTGGTAAGACGAGTTAAAGGGGTAGAGATTTTAGCGAATTCCTTAATGAACCTTCTATGGTAGCTTGCCAAACCAAGGAAACTCTGTACTTCCATTGCATTCTTCATCACATGCCAATCTTGTACTATAGCAACTTTACTAAGATCGACCGTCGGTCCACTCTCAGAGACAATATGTCCCAAAAGCATACCTCCTTGCGCCAAAAGTGGCATTTGAAAAACTTTGCCTTCAACTTATGCTCACCGAGTGTATTGAGCACTTCTTTTAGATGCATTCTATGCTCCTCCTCACACTTTGAATAGACTAAGATTTCGTCCATAAATCCCATCACAAACTTATTAAGCGACCCTCTAAAAACTTGGCTCACCAGATCAACAAAGTAGGCTGTGCATTGATCAGTCCATAGGGCAAGGCTAACCACTCATAAAGTCTATTGGATGTACGAGTCTTCTAAATGATGTCCTCGACTACATGCAGCTAATGGAATATAGCTAGGTCAAGCTATGAGAACACCTTCGTTCCAACCAACTAATTAAAGAGATCGTCTATGCATGGCAATATGTGACTATTCTTCTTTGTCAGTTTATTCAGCTTACGTTAATTAATGCAAAGCCTCAGGGAACCATCCGCTTTAGTGGCAAAGACAACTAGTGCTCCCTACTCTGAAATGCTCCTTCTACTGAAGCCCTTCTCCAACATCTCATTCACATGCTTGTTCAGCTCGCGTCTCTTTTTAGGAGCCATGTGCCTCAAGGGTAAGGCAATAGGTCTAACATTCTCCTCTAGATAAATCTGAACTCTATATCTCTATGGGGTGGGAGATCGGTAACCTCGGAAAAGACATCTAAATAGTTCCTAAATACAGCATTGAATCTAACTCATCATGTGATAGGTCTAATGAATATAGGTAACTCAACTTAACTAAACCTCTGGGATCGCCATAAACCTCTAGATTACGTCCACTACAAGTACCCAACCTAACAACCTTCCTACACAATCTATGACCGCCTCATACATTGTCATCCAATCCATGCCCCAAATCAAATCGAACCCATAAAATCCTAAGACAAAAGCATCGTAATCGAACTCGACCCACAAAATAAACAATTTCAAACCCCATTCATATCATAGATAAATAAGCCGATCCTCCAACAAGGTTTGATAAAACTACATAATATGTAACTATGTTAGTGTCTAAGTGTAACTCTTCTACAAGTAATAAAAGAGTGTGATGCCCCCGTATCAAATAAGGTATGAACAGGTAAATTAGATAAAGTTAACACACCTTCAATTACAACCTTCTCCATGTCCACTACTGGAGGTGCACTTGAGCTAGTAACAACATCAAGTGGGTAAGCTGAAATCACCTTGTTAGAGGCCTTCCGAGGTGCCAGACACTTCCTCCTCATATGCCCGAATTGATTACAATTGTAACACTTGATCTTCAAGACTTGCACTCCTTAGCAAAATGCCCCTTCTTATTGCATCTCCTAAACTACATGTCCCACTTTTTAATCTTTCCTTTGGGCCCTATTTTGTCCTTGCTCTAATTCTATTGTGGTGTCTTTTCTCCTGACTTCTTATGCTCATCCTTCACTTCCTCCTTGGAGATGGCATTCGATAAGACCATCTCTACCAATCTCTCATAAGTCACACCCATGGGAATAAGATTAAGAGCCAAATCATAAAGAGTTTGATTCAGTCCTTTAGCAAACTTTAAAGCCTTCTTGTGAGGGGTATTTATCATCTCCATCCCAAACCTAGTCAACTCATTAAACTGATTCACATATTCCTTCATCGATATCTCTCCTTGCTGCAAATGTATAAACTTCTCCAACTGTACTCCCTCATCTGCACTGGAGAGAAACTTCATCACAAAACATCTCCTAAACTCTCCTCAAGTCATATCTCCCTTCTCAGTCTCTACCACTACTACATCCCACCAATTCAGGGTCTCTCCTTGTAAATTCCAAGTAGAAAGATGTCTAAAATATCATCTCCATGACCCATCAATTCAAAAACCTTCTCATAAGTTAGATCCATGCCTCCGAGTCTACATATGACTCAATCCCCACATATGGCTTCCCTCCTAGATGGACAAAGTCCTTAGATAGCTTGGAAAAATCAATGGCAGGTGGACAGATAGGAACTACACCGGGCACACGCTCTATGGGTCCTCCTTTAGGCTTAAGCTCGACTTGTCCTCTTGCACGTAGATTTCGATGGAACCAAATTAGGACATTCGCGCCCGGAATCTCAGCTGCATCACTTAAGACACAACCAGCATGGTCGCTCATCCTTTCTATCTATGATTTAGGAATTTATTAGCAACTTTTCCCCAAACAGTGTTGGTAAGAATAAGGGAAAGCATCTTCATATCATATTTATATATAAATCCTTTGAAATACTTTTTATGTATGTATATATACACATTTAAAGAAATCTATTAGAAAACCTTTCTAGAAAACCCCTTTTTCAATACTTTTCAAGTAATTCTCTTAATACGTGCTGAGCTCCTAAGGAATTTTAGCAAATGTGACAACTCGCACCTCCTGACATACCAATCCAAAGCCTAGGGTGATTTCAGACTCGTGTTGGTGCCCAGAAGTACGAGCTACGGGGTTTTTAAACATTACAGAGACTAAGAAAATGCAGATAAAATCTAAGACATTCTACACTTTCAGATCTCATGTTTGAAGGCAAAAAAATAGAAATACATAAAATATCCATCTCAAAAAATATCATAGAAAAACAAAGTCTCAAAACTGGTACATAGTTATATCCAAAGTACACAGAAATACAACATAAAGTCTAATAAGTACTAAGTATGATAGTTACATGGAGAGCAATGGGAAATAAAAAGGAACTCCAATACCAAGCTCGCCTCTCCATGTACAAACCTCTGGGACTATTACCTACTACCCTGTCCTTCTATAGTGGGGGAAAAAGAAAGGAAATGAGTGGATTAGACAAAAGTCTGATGAATGGGCTATATCATTAGTATATAGTGATCACATGTAATTTACTTTATTAATACTCTATGTGATCTAGGAAATCGTACAAGTGTCCGTGAATTACTCATTTCATTTATCTAAGGGGTATATTTTTAAACAAACCTACCCTAACAAAATGTGAAGGCTTATACTTAGGGTCGAGCAACTAATCAAACCCCAAAACAACTAAGGATCAGCCAATGGCTACTGGAACTATCTCAACGTAGGATTACCTACAATTTCAACCTTAGGACTATGTTTTCCAAATTACGACAACACATATTACATTTACGCATTGAGGGGAGCCTGCAATGCCAACTCACGTCAAAGATATCTTAAGGTTGTTGCATTCATGTCCACCTCTCAATGGTAATGTACTGCCCCTTATCGCACCGCACTGGGATCCATCAACAATACAATATCAGGTCGTGTCCGTGAATACTAAGGAACTCCCATTACTGCTAGGCCACATGCTTCTCCAGGCATTATCGTCGGTATTTCACCTCCACCGTAGAACCTCTTATAAGTGTAATTTATGATAGAATCGCTCCAGTTGAATATCGAACCTACTGAATAAATAACATTTATCCAGTCCCATAACGTCCAAGCATCGCCAACATAGGAAACTAAATTTTCTGCTTATACTAACATCCATATAGATATATATAATATACACTATAATTTATTTTATAACTGGGTCGTAGGTTAAGGTTTAGGCCGCATGCAAAATTCGTTAACAGGTTGGCTGCTTGTTGTCGACTAGTTCTAGTGAACCTGTCAACCCACTACGTTTTTAATTATGGATTATCATCCTCTGTTTGTTTTTAATCATCGCCTTTCCCATCTAATTACTATAAACTTAATTATAATTACAATAACTCCTAATTGCAATGAACCCAAATTTATAGATCTACAATTCATAATTGCCCAAACTTCATATATAGTATA
Organism: Allium fistulosum; assembly: GCA_030737815.1. NCBI lineage: Eukaryota > Viridiplantae > Streptophyta > Magnoliopsida > Asparagales > Amaryllidaceae > Allium > Allium fistulosum. The sequence continues at coordinate 903,623,220 of CM060905.1, forward strand.
TTCAATTTCAAATAAATCCACTTAACCTAGGTTAAGCATTAACAATCAATTCATATTTAATTTGACAAAAAGGGTATAGTCAACTTGAATCAATCCTTGTATAATAGATTTATAATAACAGATCTAGATTAAGAGAAAGGAATCATATTCATGTTGTTTATAATTACTGTAAAATTCCCAATTGAAACAAACAGTGTCTCCAATTTGAATTAAACGATTCTAGATCAAATAGGGGACAACAAGGTTAATTACGTGTAAATCAACTTGCTAATCATGAACCCACTCACCTCTATAAAGCTATCCCCTCCGTACTACACTTAGAATCTCCTTCGGTTGTTGTAGATCCCCTTTTGATTTGCTTTGATTTAATATCTTCTATAATTTCTCTAATTTGATTTTTAATTTGGTTTGAAGAAACTTTTATTCGAGGAGAAAGAAAATTCTAACAGAGTTTAGATGTACTGCAAATGAATTAGGGTTTTGACAATTTGCCTAGGGTTCTATTTATAGGGGTAGAAAATGATCTTAACCGTTAGATTCAATAATATAAAATCTAGGCCGCTCGAGTGCTCAAAACCCTAGCTCGACACAGATGACTGGTCGACCACTTGGCCTTAGAGTGGTCGACCATTAATGGTCAACTGGTCAAGACTATGGTGTCGACCAGAGGGGTTCCTTATACATAAATTTTTATTTCCTATTTTATTTACTTAATTATTTTCAACCTTGAAATTTGAAACGTCAATAACCTTTTCATACTAGCTCTAATTTCGACACATTATATATGAAAATTATCTTGAAAATCGTTACGAACACAATGTTGCAAGTTTCCTAGCCAGATTCAAACATTGTGAATATTTATTTCTTTTCTTATTATATTTGAATTCGATTCTTTTATTTAAATTTTTCAGTTAAATTTTCAAAGCATTACACTTAATTATTTGACAAGTGATCATTGCCCGGTTGTAATTAATCTAACTGAAAGAAACATGCACTTAAACAACATTCCACTCGGACATAACAGTGCATGGACTCATATGACAAGGTACTATAAAGTGGTTGACAATTTTAGATGGTTTCAACAATAGGTAATCCTTTCTTTATTTTTCTTCTAAAGTAAAAAATAATTAAGAACGTTTAAAGAACGTTGATAGGGATTGGTCGGAGTTTAGTTAAGTTTTTAGCTTGGGCTCAACCTAGGATGATCCCGAGTTCTATCTGGGATGTGTTCAGGTCATTCTGAAATAATGCCCAATGTCTTGACTTTGAATAATTCCTATCAGAGCTCGATCGATTGTGTTTCGTTGTTCAAATACCGATAGGACGATTCCCTTTCAAGAATGCCGTATTTGTCGAGCTCCAAATTCGAATGACTCCATAGCTTGGCATTCTCAATATCAGAATATTCTTATTGCATGGCATTACCTGTCGCCACACTCTCGGCATTCCTATAAAAGAAAAACTTCCACATTGCTTCGAACAATGATTCCGCTATCGATTATCCAACAATAACGGGTAAGTCCGATGCACAGTTTTGTTGTGCAGTGTGGTTCATTTTTCTAGCAGGAGCAGGATATCTACACAAGATGGTCCATTCATCATGTTGAAGATACTGGACCCATACTGCATAGATTAACACTTTCATTTGCTCCGATAGATGTTCAGAATCTAATTGGTCAATACACATTGACATCAGTTGGATTTTGGGCGTCGATAACACGAGTTTAATATGTTAAGATAGAACATACTTGAATGTGTTAAACGCCAAGTTTTGTTTTCCAAAATGACTGGCCGTTCTCCTTGCTTTTAGACCGACATCGGGACATCTACTCCTTCCGATGCCGGGTCTACCATGGCTCATACTTCCACTTCAACACCTTCTGCCACCAGACAGACGATCACCACTGAGCTACAATGGATAGTTGTCCCAATCCCAGAGCTGCCTCCTCCGGTAAATGAATATATTGGCCTTTGAGTTCTGGATGATCCACTTGAACAGGTGCTAACTATTCTTATCACCAAAATGCTCCATAACATATATAAACAGCACGAGATTCCTCAGGATGACGTACCGCTTCTTATTCAGAGCTAACAAGCATATAATCTTCCATTGTGGTATAAGGCATGCAATTGGTATATGCGCCTGGGCGGTGCTGTCCCGCCATTCGATCCATTTCTATGCATGACTCTTTAAGAGCTTGGGCTTGCTTAGTCTCAAGCTCACCCTCAACGGGTATGCTCTCATGAGCTCCCTATTCGTGCTTTTTGCGAATTGGTTTCAACATCCTTTGAACTTCAACGAGCTAAGTTATCATTTGACCTTCAAACAAAGGCATGAATCACTGTTATATATGATCATCGAGGCCTGGTGCAAATGCAAGGTCATAGAGAAGCTACACAACAAGCGCTCTTACTTCAAAAATGAGTACTTCTTCATTCGATGCCCATATGGCTTCAATGGGTGCTGGCTTTTCGGACATGAGACCCTTTCCTCTTTGCTCTTTTCATGCTTGGATTCCTTCCGCCCAAACGCTTAACTTACTGTCTATTTCCTCGCATGTATTCTTGCTTATGATGTTCGCGATGAGCATGCCGACACTTTAATAGCTCTGAAGGAAATTAGCTTTCAACATCGCACCACCGCATATCTCCTAAGAAATGAGAACCTCCGATAGTATGGTCTTCTGCCCTTCAATAGATCTGGGGTTCTTGTATCATCTCTGTCAAGCAGTTCTAGGGTGCCTGGCCAACCTTCTACCCCTACTCGCAGATTTGGCAAGAATCTTTATGGGGCAGCTGAAGGCCCAACGGGCATGGCACATGCTGAAGAGCCCGTTAAGAGGGGAACAAAAGAACCAGCTGCAGTGATACCTCGAGTAAGGGGATGAAGGAGCTAGAATGACACCAATCCTAATGGAGAGAGAAAATGCAGGAAAGGGAGAAGGGAAGGAACAAATGAGGGATGAGGAAGGAAAAGAGGAAGAAGAAAGTGCGGATAAGGATGATAGTGAATATGCCCCTAGTTCAGAGGGAGATGAATCATGTGGTAATACGTCTCCGGAAGGAACTGAGCTTCTTACTTCACCTCACCCAAAGTGCGTCGTCATAAAAACTCACAAGAGAGCTAGGGAACCAATGACACGGCCTCCCATCGTGACAACTCTTCTGGCTTGCTTGTTAGGGGATGTTTTTGCTAGCTTGAGTGATTTTGATATCTCTACCAGTGATCTCCTCACTGAGGGTTCTCCAAACTTTAGTTTCTTTCCTAGGGGAATCCTAGATGATGGTGGTGAGACTCCATCTTTACTTCCATGTGAACACGGTCTGTAGAGTAGTCATGGGAACTCTACACTTCACTAGCATCATGGACACACATCCCTGCATTCATTTTCATTTCGTAGTTCCAAAACTTATATGATTTCTTTCTTTGTTTCAAGTTCCATTGTTAGAGATAGGTATTGAAAGCTTCATTATAGTGTGGGCGAGTCTAGAGGACAAATCTATGATCCATATCCGTCTCAACCCAGTTATCATCGAGGACCAGAATCCATGGAGGATGGGGCCAGGCGAAAAGAAAGAGAGCAAAAAGCAGAAGACGGTCGCTATGCTAGGAGAGAGGATAAGAAAAGGCAGGCTGACAAGAGGCTGCCTAGAAATCTAAGCAAGCGGCATGAAAATTCACATGACCATCGCGACTCCTCTTTCGATATTCCTCTGCCTCGCTGTGAGTCCTAAACTCCTACTCATCATTAGGCTCCCACTTCTCCCTCCTTAGCCACTACCATTCCTCCTCAATTCAAAGGAGTTGATGCTCCCTCAATGCCCTTACCTATTTCATATCCCGTATGCAGGCTGATTTTCTAGATCTCTTTCTACAAGGCATCAAGTTTGATCGTGATGTCCAACACATTCCAAAGGAAGAAGCAGACCAAGACGTTCGACTAATACAAATGTTAGTTGACCAGGGCTTCGAATTGAAAATGTTAGCCTTTGCACTCTTCGAGGGTCAACAAAATTAACTACACGAATATCCAGCCCTTTGAGTCTGAGAAGAGAACCTACGAAAGCCTCATTACAAGGTACTAGGAGAACTTGGAGAACATGAAGGTTGACAGAGATGCCGCCATAAAATCCAAGGAGTGAGCCGATAGCCTAATGGTGAAGCTGGTGCACTCCAATATAAACTTCATGCTAAAAGACCTGCTCTAAAAGGCTCACAAGGACAACGCTGCTATGAAGATGCTGATCGCTGAGAAAGACCCAGCCCTTACCACAAAAGATGAAACTATCCTATTCAGGGACAAAACCATAGTAGAGCAGGCCGCTAAAATTCAAGAGCTTCGTGAGAAGAATGTGAAACTTGCCTCTGATATGCTATTGATTAAGGACGAGAAGCTGGATGGAAAAGTTGAGCACGCGATCATTGCAAAAGAATTGAAAAAGCTCAAGGAGGAAAAGGATAAGGAGAAAGAAGAGTGGAACAACACTCTCTAGCACTTCTTTACAAGTGTGATTCAATACAAGAATCTGAAGTGGCTGGAGAGTACATATGCTAAAACTCTCGTCGACGCTTGGGAAGAAGTACTGCGTCGTTCTGAAGCCGTTGGTGAAGGCCTCACCGAGGAAGAGCTAATGGCTAAGTACCTCAACATCGAAGACATAGCAAAGCTTAGGAAGGGAAAAGCCGAACTTGCTACTGAAGATGCAGCCACTATCGTTGCTGCTGTTAAGGCTTCATTGGCCCAAGTTCATCGGGTCCAGTGGATTCATCTGTTCCAAAGTCAAAAGAGGCTGTGACAAGGATTTCCAAGATAGAGGAGTCCAGCTCCGAGGCCACCCAAACCATTCTGACATCCACCGCGACTTCTTACATTGAGCCCTATGTTCCTCTGATTGTTGATCCAGCGATCTAACACTCACTCAAGGAGGGTGAGATTTCTAAGTCTTCTACTTCACTATCGTCTCCAAGCGAAGATATACCTATGGTTTCACCGACTTTCGAGAAACTTCAATTCTTGTGTTAATCCATCTTTAAACTTTAACATTCTATTTGCCAACTTGTAGGTCGTCCGCATCTTCCGCATCCAACTACTCAAGGATTAGGCACTATAGCCATTTTCACAACATCGACCTCCACTTCCACAGGACTTGTTGCTTCAATCATGCCTCCTAGTTTCGAACCTAGCCCGGATTCTAAGAAGTTCATGGCCTTAGAAGGGCTGGAGGATGTTTCTCCGTTCTTGGGGGAAGACATTTCAATCACTAGTGTTGCAGGCCCAATTGATCCTATTACAATGGTAGAGAGGTTGAATAACGACCTTTCTAAGGTCAAAATCAAGAAGAAGCCTGTTACCGAGAAATTCGTTAGCTCCTCGCATACGATTCTAACTACTAAGCTTTCCTCAATCAAACCAAACCTCTAAAAATTAAATCCTCCGAGATCCTTGTCAAGAAGTATGACAAGCCCCATACTGCAACTATGGGTGAGACTACCCAATCTGAGGGTTACACTCCCATGGAAGGGGAAATCAAGAGCGGACGAAAACACAAGAGGCCACCCGGCAGTTCCAGTGGCATGTGCAAGATAAGAGGAAAGAACAAGTAGGGGATTCCTGAAGCTCGTAGGTGCGGTAGCTTATCTTTTGTTGTGAACAGGATGTGTTTGTGCGGGAACAGCCCTCCTACTCTTGCGTATAAAAATTGAAGTAATGAAAGATCACTTTTTATTCTATGATCTTTATTCCGATTACTTTTCGAATTTATATACACTGTACCTATTTGTATGCAACACCCTGCAAAAATAATATAATTGCATGTATTGTTATTTATTTACATTTTATATGTTTGCTTTTGTGCAATGCATTTATTTACTACGACTCTATGCAAATAAATTAAATTCCCCCAATTACTTTAGTTATATTCCATTATTTAGCCCTATTTATAGTTGCCAAATTGTTCTATTTGACGAAATAGAACTATGACTAGACCAATTCAATGGTTGCCCATATTTTGGTTAGGTCGAGTTTCCTTCTACCAATTTCTACCATAAATAATCCAAGTTCCGCGCTACTACCTATCGCTAGGAAGCATCAACTGAAGTATTTATTTCCTCTTTTTATATTTCCACCGCAAACCAATTCCTATTTACAAAACTTACTGTTCCAAATGCCAGAATCCAATCAATAATATAAGCCAAACATTATAGGGAAAATTATCCGATTGCCCCCGGTCTGATCTTGCTCCTCCTTTCCAGATTCCGGATTGAAAAAGTCTGAGAATACTTATTCTGGATTTTTAATGACTGTCCTCGCTTATTCTCGGCTAAGCATGTCTGTCTAAGCCGTTAGCATAGTCGTGGAAATCCAATTTGTACACCATTTCCTGTCTTCGAGAACCAGCGGTTTAATTGCTCGATTCCAAGCATTCCTTCTTGACGCTGCCATGCTTTGGGCAATAGCCGATACCTACATGCTGGGATTGAATTATCCGATCGACCCATGCATAGTTAGTCCTATTTGACATTTTTAAACTCCAGGCAATTGCAAATACCTGTAAGGTCAGGGTTGGATTATCCGATCAACCTCTAAGCGGTCATTCCTTCTTGATGTTGCCAATCTCCGAGCAATGTCAAATTCTTGAAGGGCTGGGTTGAATTTTCCAATCGTCCTCTAAGTAATTATTACTTCTTTTCATTGGTAATCTCTGAGCAATGACAAATTCTTGAAGGTTGGAGTCAAATTATCTAATTGAACCCTAAGTAGTTTTTCTTCTTGTCGTTGCCAATCTCCGTGCAATGACAAATTCCTAATGGTCGGGGTCAAATTATCTGATCAACCCCTAAGTAGTTATTCTTTCTTGCCGTTGCTAATCTTTGGGCAACGTTAATTCTGAAAGGCCAAGGTTGAATTAGTCGATCGACCCCCAAGTAGTTATTCCTTCTTGTCATTGCCAATCTCTACGCAACGGCGAATTCCTGAAGGTCGGGGTTGAATGATCCAATCAACCCCTAAGTAGTTATTCTTTCTTATTTTTTCCAATCTCTATGAAATGGAAAATTCCTAAAGGTCAGGGTTGAATTATTCAATCCACCCCTAAGTACTTATTCCTTTCTATCGTTGCCAATCTCCGAGCAACGGCAAATTCTTGAAAGTTAGGGTCGAATTATCTGATCGACCCCTAAGTATTTATTTTCCTCAGCCTTAATCCTGGACTGAAGAAGTTTGTACCTGATTGTTCTACTAATTGCGTTGCATAAAATCTTTGCTTACAAGAGCATGATTCCAATGGTTTATGAAGCCAAATATATATATTAGCGAAAAACGCGGTAAGGCTTGCCTTATTACATTCCCAGAGTCCCTGAAGATTTATTTGAAAAAATAAACTAAACTAAACTAAACTAAACATAATAATGACGTAGCAAGTCACTATTCAATGCCCGTGGGATCATAATTCTATCAATTATAGATAGCTTGCATGTTCCATCTCTAAACTTTGGTTCGATTACATAAGGACCTCCCAAGTTCGGACCGAATACCCCCGTACCCTAGAGAACTCATTTCAGGATAAGATCCACTACCTTGAAAGTAGTTTCAAACCTTGGCGTTGAATTGACATGCTACTCTTTTTTGGTGAGCAACTACCCTCAATTCCGCTTCTTCCCGCTTGTCATTAACCTAATCGTGGGACTCAAGTAAGGGTTCCTCATTAACCTTTGGATTAAAATTCCTTTTACAGTGAGAAGCGACTTATAGTTCTATCGGGATCAAAGCTTCTAATCCATATGCTAGAGCGAATGGTCAATGTCTGGTTGCTAACTTGTGGGTTATCCTATAAGCCCATAATGTTAGCGGAAGCTCATCGGCCCCGTTGCCCTTGTCTCTAGTTAGTAGTTTGTACAAGGTGGACTTGATGATTTTATTCACTGCCTCCACTTGTCCATTCGCCTGTGGATGTGCTACCACTAGGAAGCTCTTCTCGATTCTAAATCGGTTGTAGAAGTTCTTGAACTCATACATTCGAATTGAGTTCCATTATCTGAGATGATTTTCTAGGGTACTCCAAATCTGCAAATGATGGTTTTCACCACGAAGTTGATTACCTTTTTCACTGTGATCGTGGCAAGCGGTTCCGCTTCAGCCCACTTTGTGAAATAATTCACTGCAATTATTACGTATTTAGCTCCTCCTTTTGCGAATGGTAGTATACCAATTAGATCAATTCCCCGAATAGCAATTGGTCATAGGTTAACTGTTTGTGTAAGTTGTGTAGATGGGGATCTCAGAATCTTTGCCAATCTCTAGCAATGGTATTACCATCTGGTGTAATCAACTGCATTAAGATGTATTATTGGCCGGAAATATCGATAACGAAGTACCATTTTAGCCAGAGTCTTTCCTCCGGTGTGATCACCACAGCTGCCCTCATGGATTTCCATGTGGATCTTCCTAGCCTCATCCTTGGTTACACACCAAAGCAGTGGGTGGAGAATCCTCTTCTGTACAATACTCCTTCTTGCATCATTAATCAAGGTGATTTTCAAAGGAGTTTCCTCCATTCATTTCTTTCTTTCAGGAGAGTACCTTCGAGCAAATAATCTTTGATCATAGTCATCCATGACTCCTCTTCCTTCGTGGTCTCCAAAATCCAGTCGACATCCATTTGATCGATATTTGGGACCGTCAAAAATTCCACCGGAACCAAGCCCATCATTTGGACTTCCCTAGAACTAGCCAGCTTAGCTAGTGAATCAGCTTTTATGTTCTCCTCCCTGGGCATATCCGTGATACTATAATTCTCTACATCATCCGACAATTCTAGTGCTTTCGTGAGGTAAGGGTTAAGCCTCATACCCTTAGCCTGATATTTCTTTCTAACTTGACAAACCACCAGTTGGGAATAACTGAATATGTGGAGTGTCCTTATCCCTAGTTCCTTCTCTATCCTTAATCTCGCTACTAGTGCCTCATACCCAGCCTCATTATTTTGGCAGGAAATTTCAGCCTCATTGCATAACAAATTGACCGTCCTTCCGGGGTTTCGAGAACTAGTCCTGCACCTGAACTATGTTTGTTCGAAGAGTGATCCATAAATAACTTCCAAAGAGAAACTTCGTCCTCTTCTTCACCATCTCGTGTGGTAAAATTAACAATAAAGTCTTCCAACACCTATCTATTTATCGCTTTCCTTATATGGTAAGTAATGGCATACTGGCTCAACTATATGTTCCACTTCAGTAGTTTGACGAAAGTCGCGGGTCGGTATAACACCTGCTTCAAGAGCTGATCCGTTAGCACGTTGTTTGGATAAATCTGGAAATACGATCGCTGCTTCCTTGATGCAATCAGCAAGAAATATGCCAATTTTCTAACTTTGAGTAGTTCATTTCAGCCCCTATAAAATGATTGTTGATGTAGTAGACCAGCCTTTGAATCCTTGCCTCCTCACGCACTATCGCTGCACTTGATGCGTGAGCGAACACTGCCAAATAAACGAATAAGTTCTCCCCATCTAGCGGTTTGTATAAGACTGGTGGCATCTCCATGTGCCTCAACAACTCCTTAAAGGCATCCTGTCAATCCTGATTCCACTCAAAATTCTTTTTGCCCTTCTTGAGGGCATCGAAGAAGGGTATGCATTAGTCCATTGCCCTTGAGATGAATTGACTCAAGGTAGCAATCTTCCAATTCAAGCTTTGTAGTTGTTATTTTGTAGTTGGGGCAGTTCCTTAAACCTATATAATATATACTATTTTCAATATAAAGAGTTTTTTTCGAAGAAAATATTCAAAGGATTTCAATTTTTTTTAATAAACTCGTTTTCTCAAACAAAATATTTTCTATATAAAATACACATTTTTGCACTCTTCGAGTGTATGAGAAAGAGAATTCTCAAGACATTTATCTGCTTTGGATTGGTCTTGATGCCCCTTGCGTTAACAATAAATCCTAGAAATTTTCTCAATACTACACCGAAAGAACATTTTAACGGATTTAGCCTCAATTCATATTTTCATAAAACCTCGAACATCTCCGAAAGGTCGTCTAAATTATTTTGGGACACTCATGACTTCATGGGCATGTTGCCTACGTATACCTCCATTGTCTCTTCGAATTTGATTCTTGAACATAGAATTTACCAATCTCTGGTATGTGGCTCCGGCTTTCTTCGAACCAAGCGACATACCTCGATAGCAGTACAATCCCAAACCTATTATGAAGGTAGCATTTTCCTGATCTAGTATATGCACTAGAATCTAGTTATAACCCGAATAAGCATCCATGAATGAGAGTAACTCATGCCCCGTGGTCCTATCTACCAGTTGGTTAATTCTCGGCAGAGGAAAGCTGTCCTTCAGGCACGCCTGATTCAAGTCTGAGTAGTTGATACATGTTCGCCATTTCCCATTTGATTTCTTGACCAAGACGAAGTTGGATACCTATGAGGGTTATAAAACTTCACGAATAAAGTCATTCGCCATCAGCTTATCCATTTCTTCTTTCAAAGCAGCCGATCACTTTAGACACAGACCGCGCCTTTTCTGTTTGACTAGTGTAAACTTTTGATCAATATTCCGATGGAACTCTTCCATAGTTTTTAGTTGCTTTATTTTTAACTATATACCAAAATCCATGTCCGGTTGTGGTCTGTAAATACCAGATCCTCCTTTGGATTGCTTACTTTTATACCAACAACGTTAAACCGATTCAAGAATACTTTCAGAGACTCCTTAGGTCCTTGAGATGGACTCGACAAGGACATCCTGTCCTTAGGCCAAGTAGTATGGAGTCGGAACTACTCCAAGAATTTCCTACCGAACTCATAAAAAGTCGATATGGATCTCGGCACAAGCCTAGTGAACCACGTCGACACAACTTTAAAGAAAATAGAAAAACATCAACATCAAACAACATATGTCGCCCTGGTACCATCCATATGCCATTCATGCTAGAGTAAAGGCTGCCTAGGATCAGTAGTCCCGTTATACGATGGCATTGTCGGATCATAAACTTCCTAGGATACTCTTTGCTCAGAATATTTTCCATAAATGGATTTCTACATGGCACGGAACCCCAATTCTCGTTCTTTCTACCTCTCTTTCCTCGACCAACGGCTTAACCATATCTGCTATATATTCTTTGCTGGCTCAGTACTCCGAATCTCAACTATCAAGGGTTGCACCGAGTGTTTGGCTTTGCAAACGATCTTGGTTTACCTACTAACGTCTAGCTCTTACAGTGTTTGGGAAGGTCACTTCTCTAGTTTTCCATAGACGTTCAGTTGGTTCTATTGCATCTATTTGAACTCCAACTCCATTAACTTCTACGCTTAGCTCGTAATCATCACCATCATGCTACAGGTCATCCTCCAAGTTAGATAAGTCTGCATCTTCTATTCCTAGTTCCACGAATCCTCCAGAAAACTCTCAATACCGACCTGATTCCTGTCGGCACCAAGTTGATTTTCCTTTGGAGGGAGCGCTTCGACTTCCTTCAGCAACTCCTTCTGCTGCTACACTAACTACTTCCTTCTATTTTTTAGATCCTAGAGGAGAAACTTCCCTCCTAGTCCTCTATTTTTGTTGGGTCAGCGGTGCTATGCTGGCATCAATCTTCTCTATCGGAGCCTTTTAGTTGTCTACAAACTTTTGATTTAGTTCCCACATCATATTTTCAAACTCTCCCCTAGTAACCATCTTCTGTTGAGCAGATGATCCTGGTACTGCATGCTGGTTACTGACTTCCACTTTGTGAGCATTTCCTTCATCACCACCAACTACTACCCCTGACGATCTTCCGATTTCCTAGATGCCATTGATTTATATCAGCAAGTTTTCAAATTTCATAGCAAATCTTCAATATCTAACCACTGGATTTATCCATACCGAAAATAGCAAGCTAGATCTAAACCTGAGAATAGATTTATCACTGAAAGCACAAAAATGTTGACGCCAAAAATGGATCAACATCCAGAAAAACTAAAACGAAGTAGACCTAGCAAAAACTGTAATGAAATTAAAGAGAACACTAAAAAAATTATATTGGTTCGATAATCTCTGGTGTACGTTCATGGTAATTTATTTATTATTTGATTTAGAGTCACTAGTACAAGGGATTGACAAGTTCTTGTAGCCTAAAACTGCCAACAATATCTACCTTAGTGACTGTGAAGAAGGGAGATAGGAGATAAAGAAAACAAAAGAGCCAAAATCATTTTTCAATGGACATAGGGCTTGTATTTATAGGGAAATCGTCTAGTAGAACCGAGGGCCCATGAAATATTAAATCCAAATCCAAGTCCATGCATGTAGAAAGGTGAATCAGGGCCCAAGCTCTAAAAAAACCACTCGGTACCGACCGGTTTTTGTAGGCGGAAATCTCCCATACTCCTTCCTTTTGGTCTTCCATTTTCAATTCTTGTGTTTCGAGCACTTTTCCTATGAAATTGAGTTATTTCTGATAGTTCTCGATACTGCTTGTTCATCTCTTCTTTCTTTGCTTTCTTCTAAACAATCCATAGAATTATTCATCTATTCCTTAAGAAAAGCACTCCATGATGATCACTTGAGTTAGGGCTTCACGTATAAGTGGTTTGGGAGTTCTAATGGGCAACAAAAAAGGTCAGCACCAAGTGGTAGGGCTCGGTATCGAGTGGTCCACTTTAGTCCATCGGCTATGAAAATTCTTGAGTATGCTCCTTTTATCCTTCTAATCATGTTTCCAAGTTTGTGAAACATTTCGTCTTCATCTTGATGTTCTATTTCCAATGAAAATCTACATGGTCAAAAATTTGGGTAACCCACACACGTGCGCGCACGCGCGCGCGCGCACACACACACAGATATATATATATATATATTATGATGCAAATATATGTGCATTTAGATAGAAAATCAAATACAAAAAGGGCTAACATGTCGTTTGCAGTGTAAATCCAACATGTATACACGGGCATGATAAACTATGTACACGTGCACAGACACACTTATGTGTATATGATACACATGTATATAATATAATATAGATTATATAAAATAAAATTTGTTTATAAATTCAAATAAAATATTGATTTTATTTCATAGATAATTTAGAAAAGTTCTAAATGAATTGGACTATATACGTCCATCAAAGACCCAAATAGGTAAAATTTGAAATTTACCCAATTACTCCACTATGGGCTGGTCCAGTTCCAACAATGCAGGCCATACCTTAAGATGCTGACTTAAGAATAGCATGAGCACGACATATATAAGGGTCCATGAAGCTAGATGGTACTTGACTCCTTTGTTGGCCTACACTACCCGATTATTGTGGATTTCACTCGATTGCTGGTTGATGTTGTTCATTTCATCAAAACAGATGGGAAGTAAGAACCTATATGTTGTGAATATCCAGAAGTGAGATATAAATAGGATCGAGCAAGTTTCTACAAGAAGATGTGCGTTAACCACTACAAGATGATAGCTGGATTTTTAATATGTTCTTAGTGAAGATAAGTTAAGAATAATCGAAAAGGAAAAAGGTTCAAAAGAAAGGACAAACAAAAATTCATTTCTGAGTCTGAACCCATTTGAAAGAATTTAATAAAAGATTTTAAAATTTCTTGAAACATTTGGAATTACGTTAAAGAATTTATCTAAAAATAGGTGGACCTTATCGTTGTAAAGTTGTTTTTTGTGAAAATTAAGTAAATACTAAATTTTTTGCCACATAAATTACCCCTTAGGAATAATTTCTTAAAAAACTAAAAAATTTAGGGAAAGCCAAGAACCTTTATTTTTGAAATAAATGGAAAATAGGGCATACGTTTGGTTCGATGCTTTTTCTATTTTTGTAAATTTAAAAGTTTTAACATTTTTTTTAAAGGGTGGATAAATGAAAATGGTACTTGATTTAAAAGGGCTAAAGAGAATGAAAAGGTAAAAATGCCCGATGCTGAAGATAGGATAACAATTCATGTATATGGAAAATATGGGGGAAATAACTAAAATAGATTTTTATATAAAAAGTAAAGAGTTTCATGTTAATTGAGAAAAACCTAATGGCTAAAGTAGTAAGCGAATGCACTACGATGATCTAATGAAGAAAACAATGAAATAAAAGAGAAAAGGAGCTAAGCAGGATCAATTTAAACAAGAGCAATTTAGGTAGGTAGGAATATAAATAGTAGCAACATTAGGAAATTTAAATAGAAGCAGCGTTAGAAAAAATTGTAAACAATGTAAGAAATTAAAGGCAAAACAAAGAAAAATGGATTGCTTCCATATAAATGTGCAGTAATTTCACATATCTTTTAAAAGTCTCCCTCATATGCTATTAGAGTGTCCATTAAGGTTAAAAGTGGAAATAACATGAGTAATAGGAAAATAATAGTATGAAAGTTCTCTTTGTCTAATCCAGTTTTTTTTGTTTAAAGTTATAAAAGATATTATGGAAACACTCCAACTTTGCATTTTTGAAATTTTTTGTGTATATCAATTGAGGTTTTGAATGCAAAACTGGATAAATGGTTTGAGTTAAATATCCTACCTTTTATGAAGTAAATCTCTATTGTATAAAGGCCCTAAAGGGAAAATTGACTTGATGACTATTCATGCAATAAAAACTTGACTCTTACTGTTTGAAAAGAAGAAAATAATGTGGTTTTTAAAGGAAACGATCTTTTTAAATTAAATTGCTAACATTGACTTTTGAACTTAATAAATAAACTTCATAAATCCTAAATTATAGTTTTAAATATTATGACATTTACAGTTAAAGTTGATTAAAATGAGGAGTTTTTTATGGCTCCTTTTGGAAACCAAGCAATTGTTGAATTCAGAAAAAGTTTCTATGCTTATATTTTCAAAAATAAAAAACTTGACTCAAGTATATCATGACTGTGAAGTTTAATAATTTTATAAAGAGTAGTGAAAATCTAACCAGCTTTGATATGGAGTAGATAGAGATGACTGCCTAGGTAAGATGGGGTAAAAGTTAAGACTATGAATAATATAGCTATGAATGTTCATAAAGTAGCAATAAGGAATCCCCTGTTGAATATAAGGAATATTGGTATGAACCTAAGAATGTTTTATTAGACATGTGTGGAAGCCATAAGAAGAACCCACAAAGGAATGTGGAAAGGTATAAAAGTACACTTTTGCTAGTACTAAAGTATACTCGCATGAAAGATCAAAGATAAAGAAAATAAATACCAAATTTTAGGAATACTATCAAGAGAGTTTGATTAAAAGAAGATAGTAATATAATTGAAGAAGAGGGTAATGAGATGGCATCATGGCAAACACACGTAGAGTACATTGGTTGACTCGAGATTAAACAAGACAAGATAAGTGGTAATAAAGTTATTCCGCCAAGAAAATGTTCTGATGAGTTATTCTAAATGTGCATACTTTATGTTTCTTACCCACTATAGTATGGAAATGTGCAATTAATCCTATAATTGGTTGTAATCATTGAAGTAATGGATAGACCTTATTTATTAGAAGCCAGAAAGGTAAGTTAATACATATGGGTTGTAGTAGAATGCCATGCTAAATGTATCCATTTTATTTGAGTAAGAAGTGATAGAGCCACAACATCATTAATACCAGTTGATGTTGAAGGACAGTATCCAAGAATTATTCTTTTAGGATATTTGGGTTGTAATAATTGGTTGTATATTTTTGGGTATCGAAAATGCGTACGATATGATATGAGATATAATCTTATTTTATTACCATATTGATTTTTTGGATGAGTTTTGACCACTATATATATATATATCAAAAAACAGTATAAATAAGGAAGTCTCATAAGGACACTTAACTATCGATGAAGTAAAGTATGGCTGGAATTTTATAAAATAAATTAGGAAATTAGTTAAAATAGAAACTAAAAATAATGTTTAATCTAAGAAATTTTAGAATTTGGGAAAAATAATTTTTAGCAAGCGAAGGATAGGAACGGTTGTTGCAAAAGTCACAGATCACTATCCATGTGGTTTTAAAGAGAAAAATTTATAAATTTACTTGTGTATTGTTTGTTGTTCTGAAATAAAAGAAAAGGTTTTCAAAAATTTAATATTAACTGTGTAATATACTAGTGTCAATCATATGCGTTCACTCATGCACCAAATCCTGATTATGTTAAGATGTAGCTTGACTTGTTTTAAGGGTGTAATATAGTGAATATAAAGCCGGCTCAGGGTCAAGCATACAAACATTTGAAATATGTGGCTTGACTTGCTTAGCGTAGGGAGGGCTAATGTATTAGTGAATATGAATTTTACTATTCAGTAAGTGTGACAATATACAAAACGCAAAATAAAGGAAAATGTTGTTTTAGCTTTAAAATTTCTATTTCTATTCCATGTTTATGATAAACTACAACTAGGTTTTAAAATAATTCTATTTTAAAATTTCAAAATAAACCTCCTTATGCAAATTATACTTAGAAAAGTTGAAAAGGATATGGCAAAAAAGAGAAAGTTCCAAGGTACAACAGAATTGGTACACAAAAGAAGGGTGGAAATATAAAATTCTCCATCTAAATTTCTTTTCCAGCATAAGAGTACAGATTTAATTAAAAACTAGATTTTCAAAATTCAAGATGTTAGAATTGTGCGTTAGGTATTAGATGGTAAGGATCAGATGCAAAATTAGATGAACCATACTCCTATTCGTAAAAGTACAAGAATTGTTGTTTGAAAACAAAAATATAGGTTTTGAAAACTTTCATACATATAAAACTACCAATATATATAGGTTGTTTGCACCGTATTTTCATAATTGTTTTAAATAATGAATTCATATATAAGGCGCTGATTTAGTATTATTCAGCATACATATCAGATATTCTTAAAGGATAATGGGTTTTATATCGTTAACTTTAGCAAACAAGAAAACTATGAAAGAGTATTATCCAATGGACCCTATTTTCACAACCAAAAGATTAATAATGATTTAAAGGTGGGAGTTTGGTATGAAACTTTCTAGGAAATTTCTACAAATAATACCTATTTGGGTATGTTTTCTGGGTTAGACATAGAATTCTAGACGAAAGAGTGCACTGGTATAGTAGCATCTTTAGCATCTCTTTTAGGTATTACAATTAAAATGGACCAGTTTACAAAAGGCCTGATTAGGATTGCCTATGCTAGGGTGTTAACAAAAATAAGTACTAATTGCAACTATCCATAAAGCTTGCCAATACTAGATGCAGACGATAATATCATTTGGCAAGAGGTAGTATATTAATGGCAGCTAATTAAGTGTGCTAGGTGCGATTGTTTTGTATAATCTAAAAAATACTACACAATGCAAAAAACATGGGTACCAAAACGAAGGCACACTACCAAGGCTGAACGAAATGATCAATAGAGGGGAAATAATAGCAACATCAATAGTGATGATATGGTGTATGAATCAAACAATAATGCAGCAAATCAGGCAATGTAGGAAAAGAATAAAGTACAGTCTGACTTAGTACAGCCCTTAACAATTGGAGTTGAGATACCAGTTGCATCAAAGGAAATGAATACATACATTAACAATGATACGCAGGAAGTGGCATTTAATAGACATCATACTAGCTTAGTTGCAACTAAAGAAGACGAACTGACCTTGCCAATGTGCGACAATACTGCTGCAAATATGGAAGCACAAGAAGATCAAGCCCCAAACATAGACATGGAGCAAACTGGCTTTCAGAAAAGTATTCCAGGCAATGACACCTATCTAAATCTCTTTCTTCATATTGATAAAGGTAAAAGCATTAAAACTTTAAGCAATGATAAAGTGATTAAGTGGCCTAAGATAGCCAAAGAGTGAAAAACAAGCATAACGAAAGATACAAAAATTCCCTAGTAAATACAACCACTAGGCAGACAAGACGAACAAAGAATGAGGAAATGCCTTTTGAATTTAAAGCAAGTGTAACAAGTGAAGTAATTAACAACCCAGCATGGGCGAATCTTGTAGCATAGGTAAAAACAACAGCCAGAAAGTCAAAATGAAGTAGAGTGAGTTGTACCCCTGGTAACTCTGATGCTGGTGAATCTTATACAAATACAAATTAAATGACATTCCTAATGTGGGATGTTAGGGGATTAAACTCCCTACAAGAAAAATGATTTTTAGAGAGCATATGAATAGATTAAAACCAAGAGTAGTAGCTATTTGGAACATAAATTAATGAAGAATTGATACATTTCTTTATCAAAAGTATGAAATCGGATTAGGCGCACATATAACTTTCTAGAGGAACTTAAAAGTAGAATCATCATTGCATAGGATCTAGGCATTTGGAATATCAAAGTTTTGTTTAAGGATAGCCAAATTATTTCATGTGCTTTACGAAATGTAGAGGTTCTAAACTTGTTGCTTATTGTGATGTATTGTTTGTATACACAAAGTCATAGGGACATAATGTAGGAGTCATTAAAGAAATAAAAAAGAATACATCTATTCTTGGGTTATTACAGGGGATTTTAACTGTGTACTTTATGACTTTAATAGAATCAGCCCCTGTAAATACTTAGTTAATGTAGATATGGGTATCTTTGATATAGTTCTTCAACCAGGCCTACAGGAAATTCAATACATTGGTAATAAACAGATATGGAGAGGTGGTAGGGTTTATTCACATATAGCCGGTTGGATAGATCATTCATAAACACTGAATTCAAAGAAAAGTTCTAGGGCTTATATATTTGGATTTTTAATGTGACAACCCGCACCTCCCGACACATCAATCCAAAGATTAAGGTGACTTTCGTACTTATGTTGGTGCCAAGGAGTACGAGTTATGGGAGTTTTTAAACATCACAGAGACTAAGAATATGAATATATTATATAGAACATTCTACACTTTCAGATCTCATAGCGAAAAGAAACAAAATATAAATAAAAAAAATATCCATCTTAGAAGAATATAGTCTCAAAATGGTACATAGTCATATCCAGAGTACATAGAAATACAACATAAAGTCTGATAAGTACTAAGTATGATAAATAGTTACATGGAGAGTAATGAGAAATAAAAAGCAACTCCAATACCAAGTTCACCTCTCCATGTACTAGTCTTTGAGAAAATTATCTGCTGCCTTGTCCCCATATGGTGGGGGGGAAAGAAAGGAAAGGAGTGGGTTAGACAAAAGTCTGGTAAATGAATTACATCATTAATATATGGTGATCACATACAATTTACTTCATTAATACTCTATGTGATCTAGGATGTCCTATAAGTGTCTGTGAATTACTCATTTCATTTAACTAAGGGGTAAACCTACATTAACAACTTGTGATTGCTTATACTTAGGTTCGAGCAACTAATCGAATCCCAAAACAACTAAAGATCAGCCATTTGCTACTGGAACTATCTCAACATAGGATTACCTACAATTTCAACCTTAGGACTATGTTTTCCAAATTACGACTACACGCATTTTATTTATGCATTGAGGGAGAGCCTACAATACTGACTCGTGCCAAAGATGTCTTAAGGTTGCTGCATTTGTATCCATCTCTCAGTGATAACGTAATCCCTCTTATCACACCGTGCATGGATCCATCAACAAAATAGTATCATGCCACGTCCGTAAATACTAATAAACTCCCATTAGCGCCATGCAACACACTTTTCCAAGCATCATCGTCAGTGTTGAACGTCCACTGTAGAACCTCCTATGAGTGCAATTTGCGGTAGAATCGCTCCAGTCGTATATCGACCTTGGTAAATAAATAGCATTTATCCAGTTCTGTAACATCCTAGAATCGCCAAAATAGGGAACTAATAGGGAACTAATTTTTCCACTTATACTAACATCCATATATATAAAATATATACACTACAATTTAATTTATAACTGAGCCTTAGGCCGAGGTTCAGACCGCGTCCACAATTCGTTAATCGGTTGATTGCTTGTCATCGGAACGGCAGATCGCTTGCTGTCGACCGGTTCCAGTGAACCCGTCGACCGGTCGGAGTGTTTACTTTGTTTTTAATTATGGATGATCATCCTTTATTTGTTGTAAATCATCATCGTTCCCATTTGATTACTGTAAACTTAATTATAATTATAGTAAACCCTAATTATAGTGAACCCAAATATATAAATCTACAATTCATAATTGCCCAAACTTCATATACAATGTATTCTATTTTAGTAAATCCACTTAACCTAGGTTTAATATTAATATATCAATTCATATCTAATTTGACAAAAAAGGGTATATTCAACTTGAATCAATCCTTGTATAATAGATTAACAATAACAGATCTAGATTAAGAGAAATGAATCATATTCATGTGGTTTATAATTATTATGAAATTCCTAATTTGAACAAACAGTATCTCTAATTTGAATTAAATGATTCCAGATCAAATAGGGTACAACAACGTTAATTACATGTAAATCAACTTACTAATCATGAACCCACTCACTGCTAAAGATTATCCCCATCGTAATACGCTTAGAATCTCCTCCGCTTGTTGTAGAGCTCCTCTTGATTTGCTTTGATTTAATATCTTCTTCAATTTCCCTAATTTAATTTTAAATTTGGCTTGAAGAAACTTTGATTTTAGGAGAAAGAAAATTTTGACAGAGTTTGGACGTACTGTTAATGAATTAGGGTTCTAACAATTAGCCTAGGGTTCTATTTGTAAGGGTAGAAACTAATCTAAACTGTTAGATTCAATATTACAAAACTGGATCATTCAACCGCTCAAAACCCTTGTTCGATATCGATGATCGGTCGACCGCATGGCCTTGGAGTAGTCAACCGCTACAGGTCGATCGGTTAAGACAATGGTATCGACCGATGGGTTTCGCTATATATAAATGTTTATTTCCTATTTTAATTACTTAATTATTTTCGACCATAAAATTTCAAACGTTAATAACTTTTTCATTCTAACTCCAATTTCAAAATATTATATATGAAAATTGTCCAGAAAATCACTACGAACATAACAGTGCAAATTTTGTAGCCAAATCCGAATGGTTGTGAAAATTCTATTTTTGTCCTTATTATATTGAAATTCAATTCTTTTATTTAAATTTTTCGGTTAAAATTTCAAGGTGTTACATCCCCCATTTAAAGGATTCCATTCTCGAAATCTCCAAGGATAGAAAAATATAACTCAAACATAAAAAAATTAATAATTACAACCATCTACTCATCCATCAACCACCGGCAATCATTGTCCTTAGTTCAATTTCTAATGCAATATGTACATGTGGGTATGGAATGCATACGAACCTGTACTAATGCAAAGATTAGGCGGTCTTCTGATCAACTCCAGCTCCTGAAATGCAAGTGCTTATGCCATGTATCCAAAATGTATGCAACAACATATGTAAAATACTGGCAATTCTATATGTATGCGCAACCATTCAATCCATATGCATATAACTCAGTTAAAAAACAAGTGATGGTGAGAGTGTATGCTAACTCAAGAATATATTTGCCTAAGTGTGCAAAGATCAAATTAATAAATACATCCACTAATATCCGTCATCCAACACATGTCCTAATGGCACGTTTGCAATCCTAGCATTCAATTTTCTCTACCTATAATGTATATTAGCTAGAACCTAAACACATAAGTAGTTTATACTTATTTAGCTAAGATGGAAACGTACCAGAAAAGAGTTCTGGATGGGTAGCTCAGATCTTCACCTCGGGCTTCCATATACTCTTCGATGGATCATCTCTCCACTGGACTTTAACAAGCTTGATAACTTTATTGTAGAGTCACTTTGTACCATGCTGAAAAATATGGGTGGGTGCACAGCGAACAAGTGACTCCCTCTCTACCTCCACTTCCTCTAACTGACTTGGCTCGATTACAAAGGTTGTATCGTGTAGGCACTTCCGCAAGTGTGACACATGAAAAACGTTGTGTACTCCCACTAACTTCTCAGGAAGCTTCACACTATAGGCTAACTTTTCTACTCTATCAGTGATCGGAAAGGCCCCTACAAACCTCGATGCTAACTTTCATGAACTAACAAATCTCATGACATGCCTAAGCCGTAGGACCTGCACAAAACCATGTCGTCCATGGAAAACTCCAACTCCGTGCATTTCCTATCAACGTAAGACTTCTACTTATCCTACGTGGGTTTCATCCTCCTATGGATCAAGTCTACCTTCTCCAATGACTCCTTCACCATATATGGTCCAAGGATAATCCTATCCATAGTGTCCCACCAACAAGACGATGATCTACAAGGCCTCCTGTACAATGCCTCAAATGGTCCCTTCCCAAGACTTCCCTGATAGCTGTTATTATAAGTAAATTCAACTAGTGACAAGTGATCTTCCCAAGAACCTCCGAAATCTAGGATACAAATCTAAAGTAGGTCCTCAAACACCCTGTTCACCCTCTTCGTCTATCCGTCCATCTACAAATGACAAGTGGTACTCAAACTCAACTCGATACCTAACACCTCCTGAAGACTCCACTAAAACTCGCTGATGAAAAGTGGATCTCGATTGCTTACGGTGCTAGAAGAAACTTCATGTAACCTTATTATATCCCTCATGTATAGTGTCACCAAAGACACAGCTATCCTCTTACTCCTAAGCAGAACAAAATGAGTGCGTTTGGTCAGTCGGTCGACTATGACCCAAATACTCTCATTGCCCCTCCTACTCCTAGGTTGTCCATCGATGAAATCCCTAGAAATACTCCCCACTTCCGCTGTGGAATATCCAATTGCTGCAATAATCCCCCGGTTCTGCTCCACATTTAGCCTCCAGCAAGTCATACATCAGGCCACGTACTCTGCCACATGCTTCTTTATACCAGGTCAATAAAAGACTCTCTTCATGTCATGGTATATATTGTCTCCACCGGGTTGAATGGTCAACCTAGAACGATGAAACTCGACTAGAACCATGTCAATCAAATCCATAATGAGAGGAACACATAATCTATTATCTATCTATAACCACCCTTTCGATTTAATTATTTAAGACCTCAAATGACTTGACTGCTCTTCTCTACTACACTTCTCGAAAATATCCAATAGCTCCTTATCTTGCTTCTGACTTAACCTAATACGACTCATGCATGTAGGCTGCATATCCAAAGCTGCCAACAATACCGTAATTACATCTAACAATGGTTGAAAATCAAACGTAGAAATAAACTTCAAGTGCTTCCACTTTAAGTACATAAGACTCAACACTGCATGCTTCCTACTCAAGACGTCGGCTACAACATTGCCCTTGCCTAGATTCTAGGAGATATCAAAGTCGTATGATGCCAAAAACTCCATCCATCTCTGGTGCCATATATTCAAATCCTTTTGGGAGTAGATACTTCAAAGACTTATAATTTGTATACTACTCAAACCGCTCTCCAAAAAGGTAGTGTCTTCATGACTTGAGTGCAAAGACAATGGTTGCCAACTCAAGATCATGGGTATGATAGTTTCTCTTATGGACATTCTACTATTGACTAGCATAGCTCACCACTTTCTTCTCCTACATTAACACCGCACCCAACCCTGTACCACAAGCATTGTTATATACTGTGAATGCTTTAGTACTATCAAGTAGTAATATAACAAGTGCACCAGTCAATGCCTTCTTTGGCTTAATAAAAGCATCCTCACACTTCGCGTCCCACGAGAAAACCAAATTCTTTTTGGTAAGACGAGTTAAAGGGGAAGAGATTTTAGCGAAGTCCTTAATGAACCTTCTATGGTAGCTTGCCAAACCAAGGAAACTCTGTACTTCCATTGAATTCTTCGTCACATGCCAATCTTGTACTACAGCAACTTTACTAAGATCGACCGTCGGTCCACTCTCAGAGACAATATGTCCCAAAAGCATACCTCCTTGCGCCAAAAGTGGCATTTGAAAAACTTTGCCTTCAACTTATGCTCACCGAGTGTATTGAGCACTTCTTCTAGATGCATTCTATGCTCCTCCTCACACTTTGAATAGACTAAGATTTCGTCCATAAATCCCATCACAAACTTATTAAGCGACCCTCTAAAAACTTGGATCATCAGATCAACAAAGTTGGTTGGTGCATTGATCAGTCCACAGGGCAAGGCTAACCACTCATAAAGTCTATTGGATGTACGAGTCTTCTAAATGATGTCCTCGACTACATGCAGCTCATGGAATATAGCTAGGTCAAGCTATGAGAACACCTTCGTTCCAACCAACTAATTAAAGAGATCATCTATGCAGGGCAATATGTGACTATTCTTCTTTGTCAGTTTATTCAGCTTACGTTAATTAATGCAAAGCCTCAGGGAACCATCCGCTTTAGTGGCAAAGACAACTAGTGCTCCCTACTCTGAAATGCTCCTTCTAATGAAGCCCTTCTCCAACATCTCATTCACATGCTTGTTTAGCTCGCGTCTCTTTTTAGGAGCCATGTGCCTCAAGGGTAAGGCAATAGGTCTAACATTCTCCTCTAGATAAATCTGAACTCTATATCTCTATGGGGTGGGAGATCGGTAACCTCGGAAAAGACATCTAAATAGTTCCTAAATACAGCATTGAATCTAACTCATCATGTGATAGGTCTAATGAATATAGGTAACTCAACTTAACTAAACCTCTGGGATCGCCATAAATCTCTAGATTACGTCCACTACAAGTACCCAACCTAACAACCTTCCTACACAATCTATGACCGCCTCATACATTGTCATCCAATCCATGCCCCAAATCAAATCGAACCCAGAAAATCCTAAGACAAAAGCATCGTAATCGAACTCGACCCACAAAATAAACAATTTCAAACCCCGTTCATATCATAGATAAATAAGCCGATCCTCCAACAGGGTTTGATAAAACTACATAATATGTAACTATGTTAGTGTCTAAGTGTAACTCTTCTACAAGTAATAAAAGAGTGTGATGCCCCCGTATCAAATAAGGTATGAACATGTAAATTAGATAAAGTTAACACACCTTCAATTACAACCTTCTCCATGTCCACTACTGGAGGTGCACTTGAGCTAGTAACAACATCAAGTGGGTAAGCTGAAATCACCTTGTTAGAGGCCTTCCAAGGTGCTAGACACTTCCTCCTCATATGCCCGAATTGATTACAATTGTAACACTTGATCTTCAAGACTTGCACTCCTTAGCAAAATGCCCCTTCTTATTGCATCTCCTAAACTGCATGTCCCACTTTTTAATCTTTCCTTTGGGCCCTATTTTGTCCTTGCTCTAATTCTGTTGTGGTGTCTTTTCTCCTGACTTCTTATGCTCATCCTTCACTTCCTCCTTGGAGATGGCATTCAGTAAGGCCATCTCTACCAATCTCTCATAAGTCACACCCATGGGAATAAGATTAAGAGCCAAATCATAAAGAGTTTGATTAAGTCCTTTAGCAAACTTTAAAGCCTTCTTGTGAGGGGTATTTATCATCTCCATCCCAAACCTAGTTGTTTGTACCAAAAATGGGCATAACACTCTTCGGGAGTTATTTGAAGAGATAAAATGAAGATTATAAATGTAAAACAGAGGTTATCTAACAAAAACTCCAACAAACAGAAATGTAAAATGCACAGACAAGCAATTTAGAGTGGTTCGGCGTATAGCCTACGTCCACTGTGAAGTTTTGATGATTTTATTGATTCTCTTTCAATGATTACAAGCGGTTACAGCAATGAACATCGGATTACAGATTATAATTCGAAATTGACAGCAAAAGTAGGATGCAAATCTCAATCCGGCAGAGTCTGGATGCTTCAGAGAAAAAAGATCCTTTTTCTGTTGATTCTGGGGCTCTATTTATAGGCGTAGGAGGCTCAGAATTCGCTCAAACTCCGAGAGACTTGGTCTGGCACGTGAGGGGGCCCACGCGACCGTTTCCAGAAAGTTTGGAGTCGATCTGCGATCGATACGAAGTAATTTCGTATCGATCAAGATTACCTCCAATTGAGCTCAAATTTGGTGGAGACGTTCCTCGGTATGTGTGCAACCTTCAGTTAAAATTTCATGGTATTTGGATCAGTGGATTGAGAGATATCATCGATACGAGGCGACGTTCTTCGCTAGGCTGTCTGGTTCGAATCCATCCCTCCGAACTGAGGGCTTCGAATCGATGGTGTCACGCGCCTCTGTGAAGACGTGGAACGCGCGCTTCGCCTCGATCCGGTCTTTACTCCGAGTCGGCCGCGTCGACTCCATATATCTCGGCGCATTCGCATCGAGGGATGACGTGGTGTACGCGCTTCGCCTCGATCCGGACTCTGCGCCGTGTTGACTGCTTCGACTCCACATATCTCGCCTCGTTTACTTCGATGGGCAACACGTCATTCTAGTTGGTTGACTCGCTGGATACGAACAAGTTGTTGGGCACGTATTCGAAGCAAGGTTCTCAGATGGATACGAAGTGGACACTGAATGATGGATACGAAGCGAGCACTGACTGATGGATACGAAGTAGACATTAAGTGATCGTTACGAACCAGGTGACTTATCGATGGATACGAACAAGTCTTTCCGGCTGAAGGTTCTATCGATACGAAGCTTATCACTGTGTGGACTTAATCATTCTAATTGACATGAGATCGATGGATGCGAAACGAGGACCATCGATGGATACGAAACCCATCGATACGAACTCGATGTACCAGCTCCATCGAAACGAACAGATACGTTTTAATGGATACGAAATGGGGTCTGCCGATGGATACGAAAACATGCTTTTTCCTCCAACTCGTATCCATCATAACCTGTGCGTATGAGCTCGGATTGACTTGAAACTTGGAACGTTGGTTTGCTTTATTTTCCCGATCATGTCTCATTGATTGGGGCTTGATCCGGACTTGGTCAAAATTCAACGATATCCATGACAAACGACATTTGGAATCCAACTCCTTGGTGTCCTGGCCTTGCCAAAAGGCGGGATAACATTTGCCCCCCAAAGTACGTCTTGTGAAAACATGACGTGCTTTGAAAAGCTGCAGGTCTTCTTTGAATAATTTGAAAGTCGTACCCTTTAACCATTCTCTTGTATCGGTCCTCTCATGAATCGATGCTAAAAAGTTGGAAAGCCTTTCTTCGTATCGATGTGGGTTGACTTGATGGATACGAAAATGGTCATTCGTATCGATGGTCACAAATCGCGGTGGATTCTGATTTGAATTGGCGATATCTGATGGATACGTAGTGACTGCTCGTATCGATAGGTTTTGCTCTGTTGTGAGTCGATGGATCATAAAGTGGACATTTCGAACCGATGGAGTCTGTTACCTTCAGGTGGCTTCCCTGTGTGCTTCGAAACGAGGGAGGCTAGTGGGCTCGAAACGAATGTTCGCATCGATGCGCCGCTTGACTGGCTGTGACCGGTCATGTTGACTGGGAGATGAATCGACCCAGTTCGCCTCCAGGCTTCATATAAATACCGGGGACTTGGCTCGATTTCACTTTTTTACCTTTTACTTTTACTGTTGCTCTCTGTTCTCCTCTTTACCTTCGTATCGATTCACGAACTTGGGAGGAAAGAATTGTTCCAATCTTCGAATCGATCAAACATCATTTTATTATTTCCCTAAACTCCAACTTCAATTCAGGTAAATAAGCAATCACGGCTAAATTCGAGCGACGAAGTTCAGATCTCAGATCCATCGTGTCCTTGCTAATTATTGATTTTGGCAGCGCTAAGGCCAGATCTGGACCAGAGCTTGGTCGAGGATGGCCATGGCGATGCTCGCGTCAATCGGAGAAGAAAGAGCCCTAGAGGAATTGCTTCACCTCTAGTTCGTGTCGATCCAGGACAGGAGGGTTCGACTCGACCCAGATTTTATGACCTCGCATCGATTGATGGGTTGAAGGGGATGTAGAGGTTCGCATCGATCTAAGGTGGTTGGGGCTTGTGTCGAACTGAAATGATTGATGCAAGTGTTTGGCCCGCGTGATCGATGCGAAAGTCTGCCTCCCACGATCGATACGAAGACCAAGAGGTTTATTGGTACAATATCGATAGCCCCCAGATCGATGCGAAGTCACTGCATTTGGTTGACACATAGTCGTTAACCCTTGGCCGATGTGAAGTAAGCCTCTCTGATCGATACGAAATCCACTCCTCCGGTCGATACGAATTGCCGTCGATTCGAAACCTATCGATACGAAAGGTATCGAGTCGACCTTGATCGATACGAAAGTATCGATTCGAACTGGATCGACACGAAAGATATCACGCCTCCGACTGAATTTGAATCTGAACTACGATCGATTCCATGCTGAAATTCGACGAACTTAGCGAACTCTTGCATGCTCTTACACTCGACTCCGACGAGCTTCTGCCTTGCATAATTGGACTTGATCACAGGACTGCATATTTGACTGACTTTCGAAGCTCGTCGACGGAACTGTAACCTAACGAACATATAACGGACTTACACTTGAATTAGCCATCTAGCATTTGGATTGCGTGATCGTGACGGTCAGCGATGACGGTCATTGTCGGTCCGACTTCCAGAGTTTCGTCGCTAGCGTGTTTTCTTTAATTCTGCAGAATTTGCTCAAGTCACGCACAACATTTGCACTACACAACACATTCATGCACTTTACACTGGGGAATGCATGGGCTTTTTATCATCTAATGATGGTTTCTCGTGAGTTAGCTTGTTATGGAACCGTCAAGTTCGCAGCAGCAAGAAACTCAGAACCTTATCCCTCCTAGACTTGAGATTCCGGACATCGAGGCCGAAGCTATTGGTCCAGCTCCGGATGAGTTGCCCGATGCGTCCTTCATTAATAGTCCACCTGACTCTGTCCCGTCCAACATCTCTGAAGATATGCTAGGGAGAATATGTTTGAGGCATGGCTTATCGTTGGACGACGTGATGTTGCCTGGACCGGACGACAGACCACACAATCCTCCGGAGGGGTATACTGCCTTTAACCGACATGCATGTGCGGCCGGTACACTCCCTCCGTTCAATGATTACATAAGAGAAGTGTTGGCTTACTTGGATATCGCTCCGTCTCAACTGCATCCAAACGGATATGCTTCGCTCAATGGCTTGTTCATCGCATTTATGGAATACCTCTACAGGCCTCCCCGCCCGACCGAGATAAGATACCTCTTCAACTTCAAGAGTCGAACTGACAGCCCATCTTTTACATTTTTGGAGTCTGTTAGAAACTGCCAAGTTGTCACGGGGTCATGGACTAGGCTGAGCTACTTCAAGTCAGAGTGGTTCTATGTCCGTTGTCCACCGGGGTTTGCCAGAAGATGGCTGTTTAGACGTAAGCATTGCCTTTTTCTCAAGTAATTGACGGGGCAATTTTTGAATGAAACTAAACTCATATCTCCTATTCTCTTTCTTTCAGCGATAATTCAGCGACCTGATGGTGGCTACTATAAAGAGATAGTTCGCGTCCTTCAAGAGGTCCCTAGCGAAGAAAGGAATATCGAGTTGCTACTGACGGACCAGAACCTTAGAGTTCTTGGGTTGATCGGGCGGAAGCAGAGCATAAGGCTCGACGGTGCACTAAAGACCGTCTCCAGGGAAAAGGTTAAGCAGAAGAAACCCAGGGTCGTGATAATTGAAGAACCCGACTCTGAAAGGACTCATACCGACGAGGAACCGCTGGTCGGACCAGCTGATGCAACCCCGGATTCCGATGCCAAGAGGAAAGGCAAAGCAGTGGCCTCAAAACAGCCTAAGTCCGGGAGACGGAAGTATGTGGTTTTACACCGTCCTTTGCCAGGAGTTAGGATTACGGAAGCACCCTCCCTGCAAGCTGAAAATCGATTCGAAGAGCCTTCCGACCCTCCAATCCCGGACATCGAGTCTGAGCAACACGACGTTGAATCGGGCGGACCGCGACATATCGTCGACGTTAACGAGTCTCTTCCCGCCAGTGCGATTGACACTTCTGGTTGGTCCGGGGGGTTACACATTCACACACTCTTCACGGCACAACACATTTTCCTAACCGTAAACAACATATTGCAAACGGTTACTGATTCTTCGTGGTTTTCTTTTCAGGTACGATGTTTGGGCAAGGTTCCGTGCTTAGTAGTTTGCGCAACAAGCGCCGTTATCATGAGCCACGCAGGAGAGAGGGTGAGAGGGAGTACGACTCCGGACACTCTGGTCAGGAGAGGTCTGATAGAGACAGGGGGTACGTTCATCGATCCCGATCTCGCTCTCCTCCTCCCAGGACCTCTGCACCTCCTACGGTAGCAGTTGTTCGTCCTCCCGAGACTTCACGGCCTAGGCCACCTTCCCAAGCTTCGAGGTCCGATCCTCCGCGCAGAACTGAAATAGCCACCTCCTCGGCTACTGTACCGGTCCCGACTGAAGCGTCTAGTGAAGGAGCGCTTAAATTAGCACAGATGAGGAAGGAATTTCCCGACATCTGTTTTGATGGTTATGTCTTCCCTCCGCACTTGAAGAGAATTCCGCCAACCGCTGAAACCACTATCCATGATTATGTTGCGGACATCTTTTTCCAGTACAGGGAATGGGGACGGGCCGCGAGGAAAGCGTCCAAAGTGGCATTCGATCGGGGTGTCACTATTGAGAAGCTCGAGAAGGAGTTGGGCCACAACGACCAAATCATAAAAGCGCTCAACTCGGAGGCTGAGTCTTCCCGTAAATCTGAAATGGAGGCTCTAAAGAAGGTTGATGAAGTAAACGCTGCCATGACCAGGATGAAACAAGAGCATTATACCGCCATCGAGGACATGGGTCATAGGAACACCACCATCACCGCCGAGAGGGATGAAGCTCTCAAGGAGCTTAATGAGCTGAAATCGAAGTTTTCTGAGATGGCGAAGGAAAAAGACGCAGCTAATGTCTCTGCGCAGGAGGCCTGTGATCAGGCAGTGATGCTCCGAAAGGAGAAAGAAGCGGCTATACAACAAGCTCACGAAGCTGAGGCTGGGGTTGACGAGAAGGTACGGCAGGCGGAGGCCAGGATTGAGGCCGAGGTGGAAGAGCTGCTCGTTACGTACAACGCCAATGTGCTAAGGCACCGAGATTTGACATGGCTTGACGATTATCCCACGCATCTCTACAATGCCTGGAACTTACTAGTTGATGAGGAGAAGTCCGGGCACCCTGATGAAGCCCTTGATGAATTCGAGCCGGAGAACCGCATCCTCAATGATGACGAAAAGAAGGTTCTCCATGACTCCATGATTTCCCACGACAAGGTGAGGCTTGGTGCCCAGACCCAGGAAGTCGGAGAGAGCTCTGGTGCAGATCACCATGTTATGAGTTCTGAGATAATCGTGTCATCTCAATCTGAGCCAACTCCGATGATCTACCCCCAGCCTATCCCGGCATATGATCCAGATCAACTGCATCTATCCCCTATTAAGGAACATCCTTCTGAAGTTGTTCAGCCGACCTCGAGCCAAACCGAGGAAGGTACTCTGAACTAACTTCTTGTATATTTGGATTGAAGAGTCTATGTTGAAATGTTGCTAATGATATGTCCTTTTCCTTTGATCAGTGACAGAAGTTGCACCAGCCGCGCCTCTTACCACCCAAGAATCAGGCCAAGCGCCAGGAGCCATCATCTCTGAGGCGACCTCCGTTGCGGCAATGGCACCAGTTGGAGTAACGCAGGGGAGCTCACTTTCTTTCGATGAGCAGATGATAAACGAGCTCCTTGGCCGTCAGAGTGATCCTTTTGCGGACTTTCCATTCGGCTTGGGTGGATTCACGGCTACTTCTGACACCTCATCTCAGACTACTACGGCTCCTAGCGAAGCCAGAGCACAGCGGGAAGCGGCGATGATGGCCGAGATTAATGCCGAGATGGCGGCCGCGGCGCACGACGACGATGTAGATGGCGGAGCAGCAGCACGGTGCCCTACTCCTCTTATGATTGTGTCTCCTGGGGGCACACTTACTGATACTAATGTGCCAGTCCCTCCTCCGGCTGCGGAGTCTGTTCCTCCAACTCCTCCCACGGGAAGCATCCCTATAGAGTCCAGCTCAGACGAGGACGTTGACATTATGCCTTCACCTGAGGGGAGCCTGCCTAAGGAGAAAGGTTCCAAGCGAAAGGGTATTGGTGGTTCCAGTAGCTCCTCGAGGAAGAAGAAGTTGAGGAAGCAGAAGGATTAGACATTCTTTTCATAGGCAGTTAGGGACTCTTGTTATTTTCTCTGTTTTTCCCTTTTGTAGGCCGTGTTTAGATGCGGGTTCGGCCCCTGCTAGTAGGAACATTTTGGAAAAAACTCATGTATGAACCATTGTTTTTGAGTTAGTTGAAATAAAATTTTGTTTTCAAGTTTCAGCTCATGTTCCTTTCTATGCTTGAATGCTGCAATGTTCGGACTTTGGTCCAGTGTACTTGCATTATCTGACTGTTTCAAGAATAGCTCATTTTATTTGTTAAGTATGGAAATCTCGGACTTGAGTTGTGATAGGGGATCGCATCGGAGCTGAGCATCGCATAGTCTCGGGTAATGACTAACATTTGCCTCTGCCCCCAGTTCCAGGGTTAAGTTGTGATGATCAGCTTGTGATTGCATCAAGCGAGGACCGAGTGGCCGAACTACACTTGTTCTCTTATGAATCATTTCATCCACACTCCGGGGATATATGTCATCTCGTAAGCGGTTGTTCGCACTCTAGGAACCCGGGGTTGACTGATGTTTGTACTCCGTCTCGCACTCTGGGAACACGGAGTTGGTCGTTTATACTCCGCTTCGCACTTTGGGAACACGGAGTTAGTTGTTTATACTCCGCTTCGCACTCTGGGAATGCGGAGTCGAATGTTTATACTCCACTTCGCACTCTGGGAATATGGAGTTAAATGTTTATACTCCGTCTCGCACTTTGGGAATACGGAGTTGAATGTTTATACTCCACTTCGCACTCTAGGAATATGGAGTTAAATGTTTATACTCCGTCTCGCACTTTGGGAATACGGAGTCGAATGTTTATACTCCGCTTCGCACTCTGGGAATGCGGAGTCGAATGTTTATACTCCGTCTCGCACTCTGGGAATACGGAGTCGAATGTTTATACTCCGCTTCGCACTCTGGGAATGCGGAGTCGAATGTTTATACTCCGCTTCGCACTCTGGGAATGCAGAGTCGAATGATTATACTCCGCTTCGCACTCTGGGAATGCGGAGTCGAATGTTTATACTCCGCTTCGCACTCTGGGAATGCGGAGTCGAATGTTTATACTCCGCTTCGCACTCTGGGAATGCGGAGTCGAATGTTTATACTCCACTTCGCACTCTGGGAATATGGAGTTGATTGCAGGATTGTCGTGTGTCAACCCTATCAATATCGGTGTCATGGCTTGTCCCCGAGCTCGGGTTTCACCTAGTGAGTGGCCGGTCGTATCACAGCCACTCTCCATTTGAATAAGTCCCATTGCATGATGGGATTTAGCTCTTCGTGCATCGTGATGTTGTATATCGTACTTAATGAATCACAGCTCTGGCTCGAAGAAGTGGCATTTTATTGCTGAAATAAGAAAATGCGGCAAAGTCAGTTGCCTTATTACAAAATTCAAATTTCGAAATGCAAAAACAAATTGCTAAATAGAATGAGATAAATAAAGCCTGTCATATGTAATAGCGGCGGAGACTTTTGCTGTTCCAAGCCCTTGGTAAATCGAGACTGTCAACAGTCGATAGCTTGAATGTACCATCTCCGAGCTTTCGTGTAATTACATATGGTCCTCCTCAGTTCGGCTTCATGTGTGAAGGAACTGGGTAGATTCTCTTGAGTACGAGGTCGCCAAGTTCAAAGGTTCGAGGTCGAACTTTGGTGTTGTACAGTCGGGCGACCCGGCTTCGATGTGCGGCTGCTCTCAAATCAGCCTCTTCCCATTTTTCATCCAATAGATCCAAAGATTCGGCCAGGAGTATAGCGTTTGTTTTTGGATCGTAATAAGTCACGCGATGAGAGAGCACTTCTGTCTCGACCGGAATAACGGCCTCTGAGCCATAAGATAGGGAAAACGGAGTGTGTCCGGTCGCGGTTTTGTGGGTCGTTCGATAGGCCCATAACGCCATAGGAAGTTCATCGACCCACTTGCCCCCAGCCTTCTCCAATCGTTTCTTCAGGATCGATTTTATAACTTTGTTGACAGCTTCAACCTGTCCATTCGCTTGGGGGTGTGCGACAGCCGAGAACTTTTTGCGGATATGAAACCGTTGACAGAAATTCTTGAATTCCGCACTCTCGAATTGGGCTCCGTTATCAGTGATGATAGTATGTGGGAGTCCAAATCGACAGATGATGTTGCGAACCACGAAATTTATCACTTTCTTTGTCGTAATGGTTGCAAGGGCTTCGGCCTCAGCCCACTTTGTGAAGTAGTCAACGGCGACGATGGCGTATTTCGCACCGCCTTTTGCTAAAGGTAAAGCGCCGATGATGTCGATGCCCCACATTGCGAATGGCTAGGGACTGACCATTTGGGTTATTTCAGTAGGCGGAGCTCTCGGAGTTCGGGCATGTATCTGGCATTTATCGCACTTCCGGGCATAGTTTGCCGCATCTCGGTTCACTATCGGCCAGTAGTACCCATATCGGAGTATCTTCTTAGCGAGAGCTTGTCCTCCGGTATGACCGCCACACTCTCCTTCGTGTACGTCATGTAACACTCGTTTGATTTCTTCGTGGGCGATACATCTGAGGAGAGGAACGGAATAACCTCTCCTGTACATGACTCCGTTTTGGATGACGAACCGCGAAGCTTTTCGCTGAATTTGTCTCTTCTCATTTCTAGGTTCAGGCAGTGCCCCATTCTCAATGTAATTCCGATACGGAGTCATCCAGGATTCTCTACTGGGAGCGGTTTCAAACATAGAGTTCATTTCTATTCGGTCGATGCTCGGGGAGGTCAAAGTTTCAACAGGGACAAGTCCCATTTGTTGCGCTTCACCTGTGCTGGCTAACTTTGCCAGTGAATCGGCTTTCTGATTGTGCTCCCGAGGCACATAATAGATGGCGTAATAATCAAACTGGTTTAGTATTTCCTGAACTCGTGCCAAATAGGCAGCCAGCCTTCGGTCTCTTGCCTGGTATTCTCCTCGTACTTGACATACCACTAACTGTGAATCGCAATAAATGTCTACAGCGATAATTCTCAAGTCTCTGGCAAGCTTTAGGCCGGTTAGGAGGGCTTCATATTCGGCTTCATTATTAGTTGCACGAAAGTCGAATTTAAGAGCATAACATATGGATCGGCCCTCGGGAGTCTCAAGTACAACCCCAGCGCCCGAACATCGGTCATTTGATGCACCATCCGTATACAGCTTCCAGATGTATTCGGGAGATTTACTAGTCTCGGGCAAGTCTTCTGGAACGGTGAATTCAGCTATGAAATCTGCCAGGACTTGTCCTTGAATGGCTCTCCGTGGAGCGTATGCGATATCAAATTGGCTTAGCTCAATGTTCCACTTGAGTAACCTACCGGACGTCTCAGGCCGCGTGAGGACCTGTCGTAACGGCTGATCGGTGTACACAGTAAGCGGATGAGCTTGGAAGTAAGGACGGAGCTTCCTTGAGGCAATGACCAAGCAATAGGCCAGTTTCTCCAGTCTCGGATAATTTCTTTCGGCTCCTGTTAGTCGCTTACTAACATAGTAGACCGGGTTTTGCACTTTGTCTTCTTCCCGGACCAGAGCAGCACTAATCGCATGTTCTGATACTGCCAGGTAGAGATATAGTTGCTCGTGGTCAACCGGTTTCGACAAGATTGGAGGTGTGGAGAGATGCTGAACTAATGATCGGAACGCGCCTTCACACTCCGTGGTCCATTCAAAGTTCCGTTTGCCCTTCCGGATCAGGTCGAAGAAAGGAATGCATTTATCGGTGGACTTTGAAATGAACCTGCTCAATGCTGCGACCTTCCCGTTAAGACTCTGGACTTGCTTTATAGTTCTAGGGGTTTGCAAATTTCTAATAGCCCAGATCTTCTCAGGATTCGCCTCTATTCCTCGAGCGTTGACGATGAACCCAAGGAATTTTCCGGATGCAACGCCAAAGTGACACTTGAGTGGGTTGAGCTTCATTCCGTACTCCCGGAGGATGCTGAACATTGAATTCAAATCTCCGACATGATCTGTGGAGAATCGGGACTTCACCAGCATGTCATCCACGTAAACCTCCATGGTCTTCCCGATCTGATCAGCGAACATTCGGTTGACTAAGCGTTGGTATGTTGCTCCAGCGTTCTTTAGACCAAACGACATGACTTTGTAACAATAGAGTCCCAGATCGGTCACGAAGCTGGTATGTTCCTGATCAGGTAAATGCATGGGTATCTGGTTGTAGCCGGAATAAGCGTCCATAAAGGATAGTAGTTCATGACCGGCCGTTGAATCCACGAGCTGATCGATTCGCGGAAGTGGGAAGCTATCTTTTGGACAGGCCTTGTTTAGGTCAGAGTAATCAACGCAGGTTCTCCACTTCCCGTTTGGTTTCCGAACTAGTACAGGGTTGGACACCCATTCTGGATACAAAGCATCTCGAATGAACCCGTTCGATTGTAGTTTATCAACTTCCTCCTTAAGGGCGGCAGATCTCTCTGGATCCATACCGCGCCTTTTCTGCTTTACTGGGACATGTCGCGGATCTATATTCAGGGAGTGACTTGCAATGCTCGGCGAGATCCCGCACATGTCAGAGTGTGTCCAGGCAAAGACGTCGAGATTCGCCCGAAGAAATTCGACCAATTCCTGCTGTGTCCGCTTGTTTAGTTGAGACCCAACTTTCAACATCTTTGAATCATCACCCTCACTGATTGGGACGTCCACAGTCAGTTCGGCTGGAGAAGCTTGACTCTCCGTTGATTCGTCTTTATCCTCGTTGTCCCTAGGGTCCAGATCTTTCAAGAATTGGTCGTGGTGCCCGGGCCGAGACCCAGGCATCAGTTGTCAATTATCAATAGAGCGGACGTAGAGAGATTCCTCTATGCCCTTCCCCTTCTCTTTACGCTGTGCCCCACGCAGCTCAGCAACATAACAGGCCCTTCCTGTGGCCTGATCTCCTTGAACAACTCCAATCCCATGATCAGTGGGAAATTTCAAAGTCAGACACCATGGGGCGATCGCCGCCCTGAACTCAGCTAGGGCTGGTCGACCTAGAAACGCGTTATATGGCGAATCAATTTCTAGCACAACAAATTGTAACATTCGGACCCTCCGGCGTTCTCCGACGCCTAACTCGACTGGGAGTTCAGTTATTCCGATGGGTATCGTGGCACTTCCATTGAAACCATGGATTCTAGATAAACAGGGTTCCAAATCCTTTGTCTCCATCTTCATTAGATCGTAAGCCCGTTTAAGCAAGATGTTCACAGAGCTCCCACTGTCAACCAGGATCCTCTTCATCCAAGCAGGACCTACCTGGGCAGATATGACTAGTGGGTCGATTGTAGGGGCTTCGACTTTATCGGCGTCTCGGCTCCTGAACACAATATCATCGGATATTATCTTTTGTTGCTTCGCCGGGGTTCCATCCTCGCAATTACTATAACACTCGAAGTCCGCATGCCTGATAGAACTAGCATACGACTCCATTTCCCCCCAGCTTCTGTCTGTCGGATGGGGACCACCACTTATTGTGTTGATAACTAACCTCCCGCCCGCGCGGGCGGGTTCCTCCTCTCTTTCCTGATTTTGCGAACGATTTTGATTCGAGGGGCCCACTCCGCCAGACTGCGGCGCCCGTACAAACTGATCTAGCTTCCTTTCTCTAATCAATTTTTCGATGAGGTCCTGTAAGTGCCGACACTCATTGGTATTATGTCCATAGCTTTCATGGAACCTACAGAATTTCCCTGTCTGAACCTGTCTCTCCGACGAGGGCTTCGGAGCAGGCTTCTTATACTGTACAGTGTTACAAGTCTGTAAGTATACGTTTTCCAATGACGTGTTTAGCGGCGTATAACTGTCAAACATCTGAGCTCTACGTCGTGGACCTCGGTTCTCGTCTCTCTTCTTATTCTGGCCATTGTTTCCTCTCTGCTGGGTTTGTTTGTTTTGTATATTCAGTTGAACTTTCCCGGAACTCTCGCCGGACTGTTTAACTGCCACATTGCTCTGTATTCCCTCAATGCTGGGCCTCGCATCGTCCTGCTTCCTAGACTGTTTTGCGTCCTCCTGCCGCAGGAATTGAGCGGCCTTGGAGTAAAAACGGTCCAACGATGCGGGTGGTTTCCCAGCTAGCCAGTTTCCGAATTCAGAATCAGGATCAATCCCCTTGGTCAGAGCCATCAAGATTGAATTATCGTTAGGATGGTGATCTCGACGCATGCTGCGTGGAACCTCTCCAGGTAATGCCTGAGCGTTTCTCCAGGAGCTTGAGTGACGCTGGACAGGGTGTTGACGTGTTTTGGCCTAGCAACATGCATACTGAACTGCTCCACAAACCTCTTGGCCAATTGATCGAACGAAGAAATCGATCTAGGTGGTAGGCGGGTAAACCACATTGTCGCGATTCCCCCTAGAGAGATGGGGAAACTCCGACACTTCACTGCATCGTCGGCCCTTGCAGCGCTCATCGACCATTCATATTTCAGAATATGCTGGTTGGGGTCACTATTCCCTTCATACATCGGGAGAGTCGGCATTCTGAATCGCCTAGGGGGTTCAGCATGTAACACTTCGTCTGTGAAAGGGGTATGACTACGGGAAATCCCCCAATCATCATTAGTGAGCCCCTGACTCTCGCGGATCATCTGACGTATCATGGTTGATATATCCGACACGGGCAGATTCTGAGCATGATGAGCTAAGGCGTGGTCGGGTTCCACGGTGCGAGTTGGGATCGGGCGCTGTCGACGATCCGTATCTCGCCTCCTTGGCTCAACGTCTTCTGGGACATAAGGTTCAGGAGTATGTCCATGCTGTTGATTGATCGGCTCTGATTGATTTCGGGTATTGACCCTTGTCTCTGCTGCGGCGGTTGTGGCGCGGTTATCCGTGGTGTACTGCGAGGCAGTACCTCCTCGTGTTGAGGGACCCGTTTGGAAGCTGGTCGATGGTCCTACCCTCAGTTGCCTAACAGTTAAGGTGGGCTGATATTCAGCAGCTTGAGCACGACTCCCCTCTAGCCGAGGACGAGTAGTTCGGTGGTGATAGTCAGATGAAGCTGAGCTTTCGGTAGACGCTCTGGAGGCATCATCTCTCCTGGACCTTCTGTGCCCCCGGTGGTTTAGCTGGTTGGTCAGCTCGATATTGGCGCACAACTGTTCTGCCAACTGCTGACGGCTTTGGGTCAACTCCTGGAGCAATACTTGAAACTCCTGTCGGGTGACTAGCCCCGTTGAGTCTGAGTGAGTGGTATTGTCTTGATTGGAAGAAGGCGGCTGTGTGGGATTTTGCCTATCTTGGCCTTCTTGCTCTGCAGCGGTAGCGCCAGTTCTTGTGCTGACCATTCTCGGTGGTGGAGTCCTCTCCTAGATTTTGAGCAAATCTGAATAGAATGGAAGGATTCCGAACTGGATATCTGGATCTTCCTCTTGGATTTGTGCAATCCGGTATCGACGGCAGATCCAATGAGCAGGAGAAAAAGCTGGTTCTCTCAGTGAAAGCACCAAAGTGTTTGTACCAAAAATGGGCACAACACTCTTCGGGAGTTATTTGAAGAGATAAAATGAAGATTATAAATGTAAAACAGAGGTTATCTAACAAAAACTCCAACAAACAGAAATATAAAATGCACAGACAAGCAATTTAGAGTGGTTCGGCGTATAGCCTACGTCCACTATGAAGTTTTGATGATTTTATTGATTCTCTTTCAATGATTACAAGCGGTTACAGCAATGAACAGCGGATTACAGATTATAATTCGAAATTGACAGCAAAAGTAGGATGCAAATCTCAATCCGGCAGAGTCTGGATGCTTCAGAGAAAAAAGATCCTTTTTCTGTTGATTCTGGGGCTCTATTTATAGGCGTAGGAGGCTCAGAATTCGCTCAAACTCCGGGAGACTTGGTCTGGCACGTGAGGGGGCCCACGCGACCGTTTCCAAAAAGTTTGGAGTCGATCTGCGATCGATACGAAGTCATTTCGTATCGATCAAGATTACCTCCAATTGAGCTCAAATTTGGTGGAGACGTTCCTCAGTATGTGTGCAACCTTCAGTTAAAATTTCATGGTATTTGGATCAGTGGATTGAGAGATATCATCGATACAAGGCGACGTTCTTCGCTAGGCTGTCTGGTTCGAATCCATCCCTCCGAACTGAGGGCTTCGAATCTATGGTGTCACGCGCCTCTGTGAAGACGTGGAACGCGCGCTTCGCCTCGATCCGGTCTTTACTCCGAGTCGACCGCGTCGACTCCATATATCTCGGCGCATTCGCATCGAGGGATGACGTGGTGTACGCGCTTCGCCTCGATCCGGACTCTGCGCCGTGTTGACTGCTTCGACTCCACATATCTCGCCTCGTTTACTTCGATGGGCAACACGTCATTCTAGTTGGTTGACTCGCTGGATACGAACAAGTTGTTGGGCACGTATTCGAAGCAAGGTTCTCAGATGGATACGAAGTGGACACTGAATGATGGATACGAAGCGAGCACTGACTGATGGATACGAAGTAGACATTAAGTGATCGTTATGAACCAGGTGACTTATCGATGGATACGAACAAGTCTTTCCGGCTGAAGGTTCTATCGATACGAAGCTTATCACTGTGTGGACTTAATCATTCTAATTGACATGAGATCGATGGATGCGAAACGAGGACCATCGATGGATACGAAACCCATCGATACGAACTCGATGTACCAGCTCCATCGAAACGAACAGATACGTTTTAATGGATACGAAATGGGGTCTGCCGATGGATACGAAAACATGCTTTTTCCTCCAACTTGTATCCATCATAACCTGTGCGTATGAGCTCGGATTGACTTGAAACTTGGAACGTTGGTTTGCTTTATTTTCCCGATCATGTCTCATCGATTGGGGCTTGATCCGGACTTGGTCAAAATTCAATGATATCCATGACAAACGACATTTGGAATCCAACTCCTTGGTGTCCTGGCCTTGCCAAAAGGCAGGATAACACTAGTCAACTCATTAAACTGATTCACATATTCCTTCATCGATATCTCTCCTTGCTGCAAATGTATAAACTTCTCCAACTGTACTCCCTCATCTGCATTGGAGACAAACTTCATCACAAAACATCTCCTAAACTCTCCTCAAGTCATCTCTCCCTCCTCAGTCTCTACCACTACTACATCCCACCAATTCAGGGTTTCTCCTTGTAAATTCCAAGTAGCAAGCTGTCTAAAACATCATCTCCATGACCCAACAATT
Source organism: Allium fistulosum (assembly GCA_030737815.1). Taxonomy (NCBI): domain Eukaryota; kingdom Viridiplantae; phylum Streptophyta; class Magnoliopsida; order Asparagales; family Amaryllidaceae; genus Allium; species Allium fistulosum. The sequence continues at coordinate 903,664,462 of CM060905.1, forward strand.
CAAAAACCTTCTCATAAGTTAGATCCATGCCTCCGATTCTACATATGACTCAATCCCCACATATGGCTTCCCTCCTAGACGGACAAAGTCCTTAGATAGCTTGGAAAAATCGACGGCAGGTGGACAGATAGAAACTACACCGGGCACACGCTCTGTGGGTCCTCCTTTAGGCTTAAGCTCGACTTGTCCTCTTGCATGTAGATTTCGATGGAACCAAATCGGGACATTCGTGCCCGGAATCTCAGCTGCATCACTTAAGACACAACCAACATGGTTGCTCATCCTTTTTATCTATGATTTAGGAATTTATTAGCAACTTTTCCACAAACAGTGTTGGTAAGAATAAGGGAAAGCATCTTCATATCATATTTATATAAAAATCCTTTGAAATACTTTTTATGTATGTATATATACACATTTAAAGAAATCTATTAGAAAAACTTATAGAAAACCTTTTTAGAAAACCCCTTTTTCAATACTTTTCAAGTAATTATCTTAATACGTGCTGAGCTCCTAAGGAATTTTAGCAAATGTGACAACTCGCACCTCCTGACACACCAATCCAAAGCCTAGGGTGATTTCAGACTCGTGTTGGTGCCCAGAAGTACGAGCTATCGGGGTTTTTAAACATTACAGAGACTAAGAAAATGCAGATAAAATCTAAGACATTCTACACTTTCAGATCTCATGTTCGAAGGCAAAAAAATAGAAATACATAAAATATCGATCTCAAAAAATATCATAGAAAAACAAAGTCTCAAAACTGGTACATAGTTATATCCAAAGTACACAAAAATACAACATAAAGTCTAATAAGTACTAAGTATGATAGTCACATGGAGAGCACTGGGAAATAAAAAGGAACTCAAATACCAAGCTCGCCTCTCCATGTACAAACCTCTGGGACTATTACCTACTACCCTGTCCTTCTATAGTGGGGGAAAAAGAACGGAAATGAGTGGATTAGACAAAAGTCTGCTGAATGGGCTATATCATTAGTATATAGTGATCACATGTAATTTACTTTATTAATACTCTATGTGATCTAGGAAATCGTACAAGCGTCCGTGAATCACTCATTTCATTTATCTAAGGGGTATATTTTTAAACAAACCTACCCTAACAAAATGTGAAGGCTTATACTTAGGGTCGAGCAACTAATCAAACCCCAAAACAACTAAGGATCAGCCAATGGCTACTGGAACTATCTCAACATAGGATTACCTACAATTTCAATCTTAGGACTATGTTTTCCAAATTACGACAACACATATTACATTTACGCATTAAGGGGAGCCTGCAATGACAACTCATGTCAAAGATATCTTAAGGTCGCTGCATTCATGTCCACCTCTCAATGGTAATGTACTGCCTCTTATCGCACCGCACTGGGATCCATCAACAATACAATATCAGGTCGTGTCCGTGAATACCAAGGAACTCCCATTACTGCTAGACCATATGCTTCTCCAGGCATTATCGTCAGTACTGCACCTCCACCGTAGAACCTCTTATAAGTGTAATTTATGATAGAATCGCTCCAGTTGAATATCGACCCTACTAAATAAATAACATTTATCCAGTCCCATAACGTCCAAGCATCGCCAACATAGGAAACTAAATTTTCTTCTTATACTAACATACATATAGATATATATAATATACACTATAATTTATTTTATAACTGGGTTGTAGGTTAAGGTTTAGGCCGCAGGCAAAATTCGTTAACCGGTTGGCTGCTTGTTGTCGACTGGTTCTAGTGAACCTGTCAACCCACTATGTTTTTAATTATGGATTATCATCCTCTATTTGTTTTTAATCGTCGCCTTTCCCATCCAATTACTATAAACTTAATTATAATTACAATAACTCCTAATTGCAATGAACCCAAATTTATAGATCTACAATTCATAATTTCCCAAACTTCATATATAGTATATTCAATTTCAAATAAATCCACTTAACCTAGGTTAAGCATTAACAATCAATTCATATTTAATTTGACAAAAAGGGTATAGTCAACTTGAATCAATCCTTGTATAATAGATTTATAATAACATATCTAGATTAAGAGAAAGGAATCATATTCATGTTGTTTATAATTACTGTAAAATTCCCAATTGAAACAAACAGTATCTCCAATTTGAATTAAACGATTCTAGATCAAATAGGGGACAACAAGGTTAATTACATGTAAATCAACTTGCTAATCATGAACCCACTCACCTCTACAAAGCTATCCCCTCCGTACTACACTTAGAATCTCCTTCGGTTGTTGTAGATCCCCTTTTGATTTGCTTTGATTTAATATCTTCTATAATTTCTCTAATTTGATTTTTAATTTGGTTTGAAGAAACTTTTATTCGAGGAGAAAGAAAATTCTGACAGAGTTTAGATGTACTGCAAATGAATTAGGGTTTTGACAATTTGCCTAGGGTTCTATTTATAGGGGTAGAAAATGATCTTAACCGTTAGATTCAATAATATAAAATCTAGGCCGCTCGAGTGCTCAAAACCCTAGTCCGACACAGATGACTGGTCGACCACTTGGCCTTAGAGTGGTCGACCATTAAGGGTCGACTGGTCAAGACTATGGTGTCGACCAGAGGGGTTCCTTATACATAAATTTTTATTTCCTATTTTATTTACTTAATTATTTTCAACCTTGAAATTTGAAACGTCAATAACCTTTTCATACTAGCTCTATTTTCAACACATTATATATGAAAATTTTCTTGAAAATCGTTACGAACACAATGTTGCAAGTTTCGTAGCCAGATTCAAACATTGTGAAAATTTATTTCTTTTCTTATTATATTTGAATTCGAATCTTTTATTATAATTTTTCGGTTAAATTTTCGAAGTATTACACTTAATTATTTGACAAGTGATCATTACCCGGTTGTAATTAATCTAACTGAAAGAAACATGCATTTAAACAACATTCCACTCGGACATAACAGTGCATGGACTCATATGACAAGGTACTATAAAGTGGTTGAAAATTTTAGATGGTTTCAACAATAGGTAATCCTTTCTTTATTTTTCTTCTAAAGTAAAAAAATAATTAAGAAATCTTTAAAAGAATAGAACAAGGGTATGGTTAGTCTGAAAGAACTACTTGAGGAAATAAGAGAGAATAATAATGCTTTATATTTGAAAATGTTGGAGGACCCCATTGACACTAGCATATGCAATAATATAAAGAGCATTTGTCTAATTTGGAAAGGGTTATGCATCATGCAACTGAAACCAACATAAATCAAAAGTTAAGTAGTTAACTTATTATAACAATCACCCTACACCTACTGGGAAAAACGTTTGTTAAAGAAAAGAAGTAAAGAAGAGGAAATAGAAGGAAAGAGAATGGAAAAGAAGAAAAAGGAAACTTCAATAACCGAATAACTTGTCGGATATCTCACATCGCATCAAAGTAAATATAATAACCAACATAGATATAAAACAGTCGAGATAGTAATAACAATGTGAACTATTCATCGGAGTATAGGATCCATAGAGTTATACAACAAAGCAATAAAGTTTATACAACCTATGCATAAACTCAACTGATAATTGTGTCTATAATAATAAGTTAACACTATCAAGGCTCCATAGTGTCACACAGTGGAATATACAATAACAAACTCACAAATAAGTATGAGTAAACATCACCTCTTGCTAGTCTATATGTAGAACTTCATATGTCATCCGCACCTTCTCTCGAATCTACTCATTTAAGAGTACCAGAGATAAAAAGAAGCAAAGCATAAAATCACAGGTTAGACAACAGTCTGGTGTGAGAGATAAACAATCTTAGAATACTATTAAAGTCGATATAGTATATGGAACAGAGGGTACACAAATCATACCTGACCTATCCCTACAACCAAAGAGTCAAGACATAACATAGATAATGCTACTCTACAACATCATGAAAAGGGTACACCTTACTTAGTATCTGCTGGGGTGCCTAGGTATCTCCATCCACAATACCTACTCCATACTAAGTAAATTTCCAAGTGTCTAGATATCTCCATCCATAATACCAACTCCATACTAAGTAAAGTCGGGGTGTCTAGGTATTACTACCACAATACCTACCTCATGTGACATTCCTTGGATGACAGGTGGCTAGTGAAGCAACCAAAACAAACATAGCATTCATCAAATAATACTAACTATAACTCATTGTGCTCTAGATATATGATAACTCATATAACCCCCATAATGCCAGGGACTAGTGGAAAGTCTAGGTTCTCCTTCGTACTCTCATATCTTGCAACCCAAAGTTGGATACGTGTCTCGCAGCCCAAAGCTGGACACTAGACCCAAAGCCACAGGTCCAGGGTATATGGTGTTGAAACTTCGTATTTACAATATTTCGTAATTACGATATTTTGACTATGACAACTATACAAGTCATTATTATATACTAACTTGTTTTTGCAAGAATTAATCAAGGCCAGATTCAAATAAGCTACAAATCTTATATATGTATGTATCGAGTCTGTGTCTAGAGTTTACTCATGTTAAAATATCTCCTATATGATATATATTTCGACATGTTTTTCATTTCATTAGCATACTCTCATAATCATTGCAACTTCTCATTTTTAGTTTACATTCAGATGTCTGAATGTAACAAATCAGACGTCTGGATCTGGAAAAATGAATATTGTTTAGTACAATATTTAGACGTCTGACTTGTTAATTTTAGACGTTTGAAAATGGTTATTTTTAGCCTATTTCCTTTCTGGTTTGAGCTCGTGCAATTTCAGAAGTCTGAATTATTCAATTCAGAAGTCTGAATATCTATAACGGCTATACTTTCAAATAGGCACTTCCATTCGTGAAGAGATGCATTCTTCATTTCAATAGATATGACCATATCTCTTCATAATAACTCTTCACGAACATATGCACCTATTTATAATATATATAAACACATTAGAATCATGTTTCCACAACAAAATTTAATTTATTCTTACTCCACTCTCATATTCTTTGATTCTAATACTCTTGTACATTCAATTTCATACAAATTCATTCTATTACTTCCTTATTCTTCACGTATTCATATATATATATATATATCATAAAGGAGAAGATTATAGGATGGGTGTACACACATTGACATATCTGTGTTATCAATAACACATTAGTCAGACAATTTTATATACTTGTAGAAGTCCTGTTCTGTTGCTCAGGCATTGTGAAGTCCTCTTCGGCTGCTGAGGCAAAATCCTGTTCTGTTGCTTAGGTCCCTATTCGGCTGCTCAGGGGTTGTATAAACCTATTCCTCCGAGTTAAGTGAGGGTTGTTGTTTTAGTGAAATTCCAAAAGGAGTCTGGGACTGGACGTAGAACGGGAAGTTCGAAGCAGTATAAGAATTCCTGGTGTGCTTGTTTTATTTTACTTATTCACATTGCTATAGTATCTTAGTTTATTTCCGCACTAGTATAGTATAATTCCATATAGCACGATCCGCACTGTCTTTTCATTTGGTATCAAAGCAAGGCATCTAATAACCGTTACAAAGTTATTTGATATTTTGTTAATATGGAAAACAACACCAGCACTAGCATTGCCACTAACACTAGTTTTGTAGAAGGTCAATCTACTGTATGACCTCCACTATTCAATGGCATGAATTACAACTATTGGGCAACTCGAATGCGTATTTATATGCAAGCAAATGGTTTTGATTCATGGAATATCACTCAAACTGAGTATAACATTCCTACAACAGAATACTCTTCATGGTCAAACACACAAAAATTAGATGCTACTGCAAATGCCAAAGCTATGAATATGTTATTTTGTGCCTTAGACAAGAATGAATTTAATCGAGTTAGTATGTGTACAACTACTTATCAAATATGGAGAACACTAAAAGTTACACATGAAGGTACTAACAAGGTTAAACAAAGCAAAATTTCTATGTTGAAAAGTCAATTTCAAAAATTTTAGAATGAAACAGGATGAGTCTATTAATGATATGTACTCTAGATTTCAATATATTTATCACTCTCTATTAGGACTAGGAGAAAAATTTACTGATTTTGATATTGTATCAAAAATCCTAAACTCTTTAACGGATGAACGGGAAAGAAAGGTCTTAGCCATTGAAGAAGCAAATGACTATGAAGCCCGAAGAGTTAATAGGAAATCTAATGTCCTACGAAGTGAATTTGTAGGCAAAAAGAGTACAAGCGCAAGACAAAAAGAATATGGCATTTCATGCAGAAAAAGAAGAATCAGATTCGGATAAAGAAGACTTAGCATTCATTGCTAAAATCTTTAAAAAGTTTTTGAAGTACAGAAGAAGACTTAGCATTCATTTCTTGGGTTTGGTTTCCTAAGACCTAACTCTTAGGACACTATCAAAAAGTGGGTACCAATGTTATTCTTTTATTTTTTGCAGGTCCCACTTAAGAAAAGAGGAAAATGGATACTCGATAGTGGTTGCATAAAACACATGACAGGAGACAAAAATATGCTAACAAATATTACATATTCAGATGGAGGCTCTGTCACATTTGGAGACAATTCCAAAGGTAATGTCATCGGCAAAGGCGATGTGAGCAATTACGGTATATCTAATTCACCTCTCATTTCCAATGTTTTACTTGTTAAAAACTTGAAGCACAATTTGTTAATTATTAGTCAATTATGTGACAAAGGATTCAAAATTTCATTTTCTGAGGATAAGTGTAACATTTATGATCACAATAAAAATCTTATCTTTGAAGGTAATAGAGATAGAAACATATACATTTGAATATGAAAATCAATCATAATTCAGATATGTGCTTAATAGCCAAAGAAAATGATCCTTGGTTATGGCACAAGAGATTCTGTCATATTAACTTCAAAGCAATAAACAAACTTTCTAAAAATGATTTAGTCAAAGGATTACCAAAAATGAACTTTAAAGTTGATCATATTTGTGATACATGTTAATTAGGAAAGTTAACTAAATCATCTTTCAAATCTAAGAAAGTTATTTCTACATTACAACCACTTGAATTACTTCACATGGATTTATTTGGACCTACTCAAGTACAATCCATAAATCAAAATAGATTTTGTAATTGTAGATGACTTTTCTAGATATACTTGGACCATATTTATGAAAAATAAAAGTGATACTTTTGACCATTTTAAAGTTTTTGCCAAAAGAATCTTAAAAATAAAGAATATTAGAAGTGATCATGGAGGAGAGTTCGAAAACGAAGCTTTTGAACATTTCTGTAAAAAGAAAGGAATTTTTCACATTTTCTCGTTTCCTAGAACTCCACAACAAAATGGAGTTGTAGAACAGAAAAATAGAACATTACAGGAATGTGCAAGAACTTTGTTAAATGGAAGCACACTTCCAAAACATTTCTGGGCAGAAGCTGTAGCAACTGCTTGTTATGTTTTGAATCGTGTTTCTATACGACCTCTTACCAAAAATACTTCATATGAACATTTTCATGGAGGAAAACCAAATATTTCCTATTTTAAAGTTTTTGTTGTGTATGTATTTATGTGGTGATCTCGTACTTGCTATGTTGGTTTGTACAATTAATCTTCTATGTCTCTTTTGGAATAGTGTGGTATGTTAACTATTCTACATTATCTATGCTATTGTTGCTTACTGTCGTTTATATGATATGTGAGTATTTCATATATATTATGTTTCCTTTTTGTCGATGTCAAAGGGGGAGAAGGAGTTTAAATACTACCATCGACAGGGGGAGCTTATAGTAAGGGGGAGTACATATAATTCTATTTCCTGTTTATATATGTTCATATTGTGTATATACTTATATAGTTGTCATCGTCAAAAAGGGGGAGAATGTTGAAACTTTGTATTTACGATATTTCATAATTACGATATTTTGACTATGACAACTATACAAGTCATTATTATATACTAACTTGTTTTTGCAGGAATTAATCAAGACCGGATTCAAATAAGCTTCAAATCTTATATATGTATGTATCGAGTCTGTGTCTAGAGTTTACACATGTTAAAATCTCTACTATATGATATATATTTCGACACGTTTTTCATTTCATTAGCATACTCTCATAATCATTGCAAATTCTCATTTTTAGTTTACATTCAGACGTCTGAATGTAACAAATCAGACGTCTGAATCGGGAAAAATGAATATTGTTTAGTACAATATTCAGACGTCTGACTTGTTAATTTCATACGTCTAAAAATGGTTATTTTTAGCCTGTTTCCTTTCTGGTTTGAGCTCGTGCAATTTCAAAAGTCTGAATTATTCAATTCAGAAGTTTGAATATCTATAACGGCTATATTTTCAAATAGGCACTTTTATTCGTGAAGAGATGCGTTCTTCATTTCAATAGATATGACCATATCTCTTCATGATAACTCTTCACGAACATATGCACCTATTTATAATCTATATAAACACATTAGAAACATGTTTCCATAACAAAATTTAATCTATTCTTACTCTACTCTCATATTATTTGATTCTAATACTCTTGTGCATTCAGTTTCATACAAATTCATTCTATTACTTCCTTATTCTTCACGTATTCATATATATATATATATATATATATATATATCATAAAGGAGAAGATTATAGGAAGGGTGTACACACATTGACATATCTGTGTTATCAATAACACATTAGCCAGACAATTTTATATACTTGTAGAAGTCCTATTCTGCTGCTCAGGCACTGTGAAGTCCTCTTCGGCTGCTGAGGCGAAATCATGTTATGTTGCTCAGGTCCCTGTTCGGTTTCTCGGGGGTTGTATAAACTTGTTCCTCCGGGTTAAGTGAGGGTTGATGTTTTAGTGAAATTCCAGAAGGAGTCTGGGACTGGACGTAGAACGGGAAGTTCGGACCAGTATAAAAATTCCTGGTGTGCTTGTTTTATTTTACTTATTCACATTGCTATAGTATCTTAGTTTATTTCCGCACTAGTATAGTATAATTCCATATAGCACGATCCGCACTGTCTTTTCATACCGATCCCATCATGTTCCACGGGCGTCCTCACAATACAATACCCCTACTTCGAGTACAACAAAAAACCGAGTCATCAATGATCCCTTAACACATGCACATCCATCTGAGCCCTACTGGCTCAATACGATTTCCAATATCTGGAACCCACCATGTTCCTCTACTCCACGATTCCCAAAATAAGCCTCTTCGGTACCTATTCCATACATGAGTCACAAACCGAAGATATGGGGTGTCTAATCTTCGGCACCTGCTTCCCCCATGAGCCACAAACCGAAGATACAAGGCTTTTCCATCATTTTGCACATCGCTATCCCCATGGTGCGAATGAGCCAACACCTTTAGCATGATCTACAATGTCCTAAACTTTCTATCTCAAAACCTACTCCCAACATGAGCCAATGTCCAAAGTACCAACTCTCATGTCAAAGCTTCACACTATTGCCTCGCCATCTCAATCGCTCACCTGTAGAGCAATAACATCAAGACTCTAAGTCGGTCGCACGAACAAACCATCAAATTTTGCACCATGAAATCTCATTAACGTCTAAGCCAAAGATCCTCCAAATCACCAATCAACAATAGTGATGGACATTGACCACTCTACAATGGTCAATACCAACCACTTTGGTCTTGTGCTTAACCAAATGGGTAAGTACAAACCAAAAAGAAACGCCCAACATCCATTCTGAAGTTTGAAGCCTCGTCTTCTACCTTAGATTCGTCGGCACATATCCTAACCCTCGTCTAAACTTATCTCGTTTGTTAGGTTTCTACATGTGTAAAACCCCAACGTATAAGATATCCCCTAAAACTCGATCACCGCTAATCGGCATTTCAACCAAAACAGCCAAATAAGCCAAACAAGCCAAACATACATCCAACAACCAAACATACATCCAAAACATCATACATGAAACGTGTATAATCCAACCATACCAACCAATGTGGGAAATCATATAAATAATAGCTCGAATATGATAATTCCCTAACTATGGCACGTCGATGGAAATTATGTGAAATTCTTTATAGATCATTCTAAAATAATTTTATTTTCTTTTATAAAAATCTAGCAGATATATAAGTATAGAAAAATCACATTTTATAATCAAAAATCATTCACGAACGTCAATTTAAGATTATACAACCAATCATAGTGTAGTGAGAGATAATATCACTCACCTTAATAAAATCTATCCAAACCAGTGCCAAAATGTAGATCTCTCCATCGTGAGTGCAACACAAGAAACTGCATCCAAAACAGACCTCGTATGCAAAAGATATGGTCGAAATAAGAATCGAGATTAATTAAACAATTAATTCTTTAATTAAATAGTTAATTATCTTATTAATCTAATTATTCTTCCTCTTCAACCTGTACCTGTGCACGAGAATGTCAGGCCGTGTATCCACCATTGCCGCTTATTTCAATTGGCAAATTCTCCCTAATTACTTAACGGTTTCATGATTCGTCTTCGCCATATCATCTCTCTTCATGCCCTCTTCGATCTGCACCCAAAATGAACAAGCTCGATCCACTATTCACGACTACGGCCTGCTGGTTCGTGCTCTCGACCTGATGTGGACGCATTTTACTCCACTTGACTAGATGTGCCTAAATTTCGAGGAGAGATGCATCTCGGCATGAGAAACATAACCGAAATCATCGATCCACCTATCGTCGCCAAAATCTATGACGATCTTAAACCCTAGTCGAAGGTCACTATTCAATGCCGACTCCAATCGATGTCACACCAAATCGCTTACATCAACACGAAGCTCTCATCGCCACAGTCTCAAGGAATCAAATCTCATGATTTTTAGTGGAGTATATTGGTCGATTTTTATTTTTGAAATGATTTGGAGAAAGTCGGCCATTTCTTTCAATGGAACGGTGAAATGAGATAATGAGAGAGAGAGAGAGAACTGGCCTTGGGTGTTTACATAATAATATTTAATTATCTGTTTATTTGATTTCTCAAGTAAACAGTTGTACATTTCTAGTCCATACGATCACACGACATGTCTGATCGCCACGAAACTCATCTGCATACATCACCTCATTTTTCAGGATTCAACGATATAAATCTCGTCGCCATCTGAGACTACTTCCTAGGATGCTAATTTCGCACAATTCAAGATCGTTTCGGCCATCGGATCATCCAATCTCTAAATATAGCGATCCTTATACACATTTTAATTCGCAATGTCAATCCGAACTGAATGGAAGTGACCTCAAGTTCTGATTCGGCCGTAGATCTTCATTTAATTAACGATTAAATATTTAAATTAACTATTTAAATATCCAATCATTAGAAATACGGGTCATTACATTCTCCACTCCTTAAAAAGATTTCGCCCTAGAAATCAAAAAACAAAGAGAACGTCTCCTAAACCCAGAGGCCCTCAAAAACCTTTCAAATTCCGAAAAAATAGGCAGGACCTCCTTTGCACGGCTAGGTCTGAGAAGAATCCCAATACAACAGAGATATATATATATACATCTCATATCTTTAAATATAATATATCATATATAGCAATCGTCTCAAATAAGTATGCTATATCAAACCATAATTATCCCGCATGCCTAGCAACCATACAAACATAGGCTATCATCTCAAATGCTAACCATCCAATCAAACATGTATGCATGAGATCTATCATCAAAAAGTAACATCCATGCCTATCCTAGCATGCGGAATACTAAACTATCTAGTATAAAACATCAAATATGATATCCAATATGAAAGCCGACAATAAAAATAAAATCTCTCCAAGTGAAGAGCTTCGGATAAGCGATCCTCGTGCTCTTATCGGTCTCTCATATCTTATCACCTTCGCTTTCATTCCACTGAATTTCTACTGCTCCACTATCCTTCTCCTAACCTGTTTTGTATCACGTCTATCGGTACGAACGGGCCCACGAGGTCTCGAAGTCCATTGTTCAGTCTCAACTCCATATAATCGATTTGGTGCCAAATTTCCAATCACCTCTTGTAAGTTCTCACAAAACCCACTATCGACCAACGGGTTTCGACCACTTACAATGCACTTGGCCCATAATGGAATCACACCATCTACCCCACATATATCTCAACAAATATGGATGTCGTTCTAGTGGACTTAAGGAATACAAATCTAGCATTATTCGTCAACCAACCGACTATAATGCTATCACGGTATCCTTACTTATCGACAATCCATCGATGTAGTCTATAAATATATGTTCTCACTACTTGAGAACATGAAATCTCTCATCCTTATGGAACCAACAGTCTCTGTTAGGTCCACACCGCATCACTTCTACAGACACTACTCGTTCTTCTAGTTTAGCCACTATATCCACTAGTCTAGCCTAACGCCTCTGACTAGTACCGATCTGCTAAATCAAAGTTGGTCTGACGGTCAAACTAGTCATCACCTTAGGCCATATCTCATCGAGTTCTGAAATCATAACCAGCGATAAACTCGAGCAATGCCCACTCTAGGAATACTGCTCCCAAACTGGTATGTCTTCCACTCAAAGCATCAACGACTACAATTATGTTACGGACATAGAGGAAATGTCAAAATCATAGGAGGCTAAGATCTCTAACCATTGCTACTGGCGAAGGTCAAGATCCTTCTCGGAGAAGAGATACTTCAATGATGTGGAATCACTGAACAAATGAATCTCTCTCCTAATATACAATGCCTCCAGATCCCCAAGGCGAACTATATCGCTACCAACTCCGAATCAAGAGTCTGATACTTCCTTTCGTGTGGTTTCAGTTGTCGACTAACATGTGACAACCTTACCTTTCAGTATCAATACCGCACCCAATTAAGTACCATAGGAATGTGTGTACTATGCCTCCTCATTCCCGCTCGTAATGAGTAACATCGATGCACTCTTCAACCTCTCAGTCAGACTAACTAACACGTGTTCGCATGCGTCTCAAATAAAAGTCTGATCCTCTCTCAACAAATAGGTTGACAATGATGACACCTTGGGTCAATTCAGATTCTGGACTACCGTAACTACAGGATCTACAACGATGTCCTACTCTTAAACAACATGACCCAAGTATGTCATCATTAATCGTGCCTTATGCTCCTCTTTTGTCCATGAGTAAACGAAAGTATCATCGACGAACACAAGCTCATTCATTCAAGTGACCTCTCCAAACATGGTCCACGAGATCAACAATGTATGCCGACACATTGGTTAGCCCGAACGACATAACTAATCAAATCCAGAAATCAAGGTAGTGTACAAAACACTATAATTGGCACACACCCTCTAAATACTCTCAGTTGGTGAAACCATCGCAAGGTCCAACTGAGAGAACATCCTCGTGCTATAGAGCTAATCGAACAAGCCATTAATAAATGGGAGTAGAAACTTGTTCTCATCTCATCCAGCTCACGACAACCAACAAACAAGTCCAAAAAGCCATCCGCCCTACTAATGAACATTATAGGTGCATCCTACCCAAATATATTCTCATAAATGAACCATTACCTAAACAGGTCATCCACTCGCACCTTTAGTTTTCTAAGCTCTTTGGGCATCATATGCCTAAAGGCATAACTACTGGTCTACCTCCTCTGACCAGTTCAATACGGAGGTCTACCTCCATATGGTGGTAATTCGGTCACCTCATAGAATATGTCCAGACACTCTCCAGCTACAGGCATAGATGACAACTCATCATGCAGAATATCGAGCGAATATAGAAAAGCTAACTATAACCCCATCTTCTATAGGTATCCAATCACTATTGTGCGCTCCTCCACAACCCCAATCGTCACCAATGGCCTCTCACAATCCACCACTATTCCATACCCCCTTTAGCCCATCCATTCCCAAACCATAATACCAATCCAACTAAACCCCAAAACAAACCAATAGCAAACAAACATCCATGACTCAATTAGAAAAAATCTCGATAAACCATATATAGGCTGGATGAGCCCCTAACTAGGTCCGTCACAATCAAGGGTCCGTTAACTTCTCAAGTCTCAATCCCAATATCTCCATCAAATCTAGATATGAAGGGATATGAAATCTCGACGTCAAATAAAACACATATGGAAACGCCATTAGTGGAAAGAAAACCTCAACTGGTAATGCCATTTCCCTTCTCTTTCATCGATGGAGCACTCGATGAAATCGAAATGGCAATCAATACATATACTTCCATGGTCTATCCTTAAATGACTGGTTCGAGACAACTCTTCTCCACTGGGTACAAGCTCTCTCATCATAAAGCCTTCTCGATCATCTTCTCAAAGCCCTTGTTAACATGACCAATCAATCTCTTCCCAAGACGATTACTCAACCCAATATTAAACTTTCTATCCTTTCTGTGTAGGGTATCAATGGAAAATAGACCGTGCTTCGATAGCACATCGAATTCGACCACAGACTCCAACATAGACATATCATCCTACTTCAAATTGGCGGACTCTCTATCAAACACCGACTTCAGAAAAGTCAAGGTAAATTTTCTTCAAAGCGAATTATGAACTTATCCCAAGTAAATCGGTTCCAGGGAATCGAAGCTATAAAAACACTCCACTAGTTCATTGTACATCCCTGGAGTTATCTAGAGGTTAACTTCTACTTCATGGCATCATCTAACTCCAAATCATCGAAGATATTTTTGCAAGTAACCATCCAATCTTGCCTTTTAATAGCCGACTCCGTTCCAAGGAACAATTTTTCTCCTAGAATCATGTAGTCTATATACAGCTCAGTAAAGTCGACTCTAACCATTTGTACTTGAGCACCATAACCATCCATAGAAACTTGGGCATTACGGGAAATGATTCGCACCATCTCTGTGAACATGTCCTATTAATCGGTGGTAGTGACCCTGATCCTACCTAATCCTCAACTCTAAAAATAGAGTCAATAGCAGTATTTCCCACATGCCACATCATTCATATTCTACAATAAGGATGACCAGTCTCTCACAAAGAAAACTGCATCAATAGTGCTCGTGTGTGCAACCTAACTCATATACTATATATACTACTATATAGTTTTGAAAACCAAAATATATAACAAATATGAACTCTCTCATACCATACACACACTCTAGATCCAGTCTAAGGTGACAACTCCTACCTTATCTCTAATGGATCGTAGTATCAACTCAAGTTAATTATGTAACTATAGCTCAGATACCAAATGTAATGACCGACCTACACCTACTGTGCAGAACGGTTATTAAAGGAAAGAAAAGAAGTAAAGAAGAGGAAATAGAAGAGAATGGAAAAGAAGAAAAAGGAAACATCAATAATTGAATAACCTGTCGTATATCTCACATCGCATCAGAGTAAATATAATGGCCAACACAGATATAAAACAGTCAAGACAATAATAACAATGTGAACCAATCATCAAAGTATAAGATCCATATAGTTATACAACATAGTAATAAAGTTTATACAACTGATACATGAACTCAACCGATAACTTTCTCTATAATAATAAGTCAACATTGTCAAGGCTCTACAGTCTCACACAGTGGAAAATACAATAACAAAGTCACATATAAGTATGAGTAAACGTCACCTCTTGCTAGTCCATTTGCAGAACTCCATATGTCATCCACACTTGCTCTCAAATCTATTCGTTTAAGAGTACCCAAGACAATAAGAAGCAAAGCATAAAATTTCAAGTCAGACGATAGTCTAGTGTGAGCGATAAACAATTTTAAAATACCATAAAAGTCGATATAGTATACGGAATAAAGGGTACAAAATCATACCTGACTTGTCCCTACAACCAAAGAGTTAGGACATAACATAGATAATATGCCACTCTACAACATCATAAAAAGGGTACATCATACTCGGTATTTGTTTGGGTGCCTTGGTATCTCCATCTACAATACCTACTCCATACTAAGTAAACTATCCAGGTGTCTAGGTATCTTATCTTCGTCCATAATACCTACTCCATACTAAGTAAAGTCGAGGTGTCTAGGTATCCCTCCCACAATACCTACCTCGTGTGACATCCCTAGGATGACAGGTGGCTAGTGAAGCAACCATAACAAATATAGCATCCATCAAACAATACTAACTATCGCCTAGTGTGCTCCATATATATGATAACCCGTGTGACCCCTATAATGCCAGGGACAAGTGGAAAGTCCCGGTTCTCTGTCATACTATCGTATCACATAGCCTAAAGTTGGATACGTGTTTCGCATCCCAAAGCTGGACACTAGACCTAAAGCTATAGGTCTAGGGTATATGGATCCCATCATGATCCATGGGTGTCCCCACCATACAATACCCCTACTTCGAGTACAACAGAAAACACTCCAAGTCATCAACAATCCCTTAGCACATGCTCATCCATCCAAGCTCTACTGGCTCAATACAATTTCCACTATATGGAACCTACCACGTTCCTCCACTCCATAACTCCTAAAATGAGCCTCTTCGGTACCTACTCCCTACATGAGTCACAAATTGAAGATACGGAGTGTCTAATCTTCGGCATCTGCTACCCCCATGAGTCGCAAATCGAAGATACAAGGCTTTTCTATCATGTTGTACATTGCTATCCACTATGATGCAAAAGTGCCAACAACTCCAGCATGATCTACAAAGTCCTGGACTATCTATGTTGGAACTTACTCCCAACACAAGCCCATATCCAAAGTACCAACTCTCATGTCGAAGCGTCACACCATCGCCTTGACAACTCAATCGCTCACCCGTAGAGCAATAACATCAACACTCTAAGTCGGTTTCACAAACCCACCATCGGATCTTGCAACACAAAATCTCATCAACATCCAAGCCAAAGATCGGTCGAATCACCAATCAACAATAGTGATGGCCATTGACTACTCGACAATGGTCAATACCAACCACTTTGGTTTTGTACTTAACCAAATGGATAAGTACAGACCAAACGGAAACGTTTGACATCCATTCTAAAGTATGAAGCCTTATTTCCTACCTCAAATCCATCGGCACGTATCTTAACCCTCATCTACAACTTATCTCATTTGTTAGGTTGCTGCATGTGAAAAATCCCAACGTTCAAGATATTCCCCTAAAACCCAATCACTGCAAATCGACGTTTTCAACCAAAATAGCCAAATAAGCCAAACAAGCCAAACATACATCCAACAACCATACATACATTCAAAATAGCATACGTACAACATGTATACTCCATCCATATCAACCAACATGGGAAATCATATCAATAATAGCTCAAATTTTATAATTCCCTAACTATAACACGTCGATGGAAAATATGTGATATTCTTTATAAATCATTTTAAAATCATTTTATTTATAAAAATCTAGCAGATATATAAGTATAAAAAAATCTTACTTTAAAACCAAAAATTATTCCCTAGCGTTAATCTAATACTATACAACCAATCATAGTAGGTGAGAGTAAATATCACTCACCATAATGAAATCTATCAAAACCAATGCCTAAATGTAGATCTCTCTATCATGAGCGCATGCAAGAAACCACATCCAAAAGGGACCTCATATGCAAAAGATATGGTCGAAATAAGAATCGAGATTAATTAAACAATTAATTCCTTATTTAAATAGTTAATTACTTTATTAATCTAATTCTCCTTCCTCTCCAACCTTTACATGTGCACGAGAATGTCAGGTCATGTATCCACCATTACCGCTTGTTTCAGTCGCCAAATTCTCCCAAATTATTTAACGGTTTCGTGATCCATCTACGCCAAATTATCTCTCTTCGCGCCTTCTTTGATCTACACCTAAAATAAACGAGCCTGATCCACTATTAACAATCACGACCGGCTTCTCCGTGCTCTTGACCTGATGTAGACGCGTTTTGGTCCACTTGACCGAACGTACCCAAATTTTGAGGAGAGATGCTTCTTAGCATGAGCAAAGCAACGATAATCATTGATCCACCTATCGTCACCCAAATCTACGATGATCTCAAACCCTAGTTGGCAGTCACTATTTACGGCCAACTCTAATGGACGTTACACACCAAATTGCCTACATCAACATGAAGCTCTCATCGCCACGGTTTCAACGAATCAAATCTCGTGATTTTTAGTGGAATATATCGGCCGATTTTTATTTTTGAAATGATTTAGGGTAAGTCGGCCATTTCATTCAATGGAACAGTGAAACGAGATAATAAGAGAGGGAGTTCTGGTTTAGGGTATTTAAATAATAATATTTAATTATTTGTTTATTTGGTTTCTCAAATAAATAGTCATACGTTTCGAGTCCGTACGATCACATGACGCATCTGATAGCCACGAAACTCATCTGCATATATCACCTCAGTTTTCCTCATCCAATAGTATAAATCTGGTTGCCATCTGAGATTGCACCTCGGGATGCTAATTTCACGCAATTCGAGATCATTTCGACCACTGAATCGTTTGATCTCCAAATATACGATTCTTATACTCGTTCTAATTCCCAACGTCAATCCGAAGTCAACAGAAGTGGTCTCGAGTCATGATTTGGCCGTAAGCAAAAAATCACATTTTTGGGCCTTCATTTAATTAACGATTAAATATTTAGCTTAACTATTTAAATATCCGATCATTAAAAATACAGGTCGTTACACTTTTGGGGACCAATGCTCCAAATTTTTCTATACATATATGAACATCAATAAAAATAGAAACAACATCAAAGGTCTTATCGACTCTAATGAGGATATATTGACTGATGCGTCAAATCTATAAAATGCAGCAGTTAATTATTTTATAAAATAATACAACATATGCAGCATTAACACAAACTTCCTAGACATAACTTGCAATATGGTATTAATAGAGAAAGTAAGAATGAATTTAGATGGTGACTTTGGAGGAAGTTAAACATGCTACATTTCAAAGATACGATGATAATAGTCTAGACCCAAATGGTTTTGGGGCTAAATTTTATAAATGTCATTGGGAATTTCTTAAGGACTCTCTACTTATAGTTGTATAGTGCATTTTTATAAGAGGACAACCAATATATGAAATTAACCACATTTTTATTACCCTTGTTCCAAAGAAAAATAATGTAAGCTCCA
Source organism: Allium fistulosum (assembly GCA_030737815.1). Classification (NCBI taxonomy): domain Eukaryota; kingdom Viridiplantae; phylum Streptophyta; class Magnoliopsida; order Asparagales; family Amaryllidaceae; genus Allium; species Allium fistulosum. The sequence continues at coordinate 903,683,520 of CM060905.1, forward strand.
TATTAGACTACAGACCAATTTCCTATTGCAATGTGATTTATATGATGATTGCAAACATAATATGCAATAAGATTAATTGATATATAAATGATCTCATTTATATAGATCAAAGCGCTTTCATTCCAGATGGAACTATTAATGAGAAATCTCTACTAGCATATCAAATAGTGAGATCATTTAATAGGAAAGGATCCAATAATATGTGCTTGAAAGTAGATCTCCAAAAAACATATGATAAAATAAGTAGAGAGTTCATTTGTCATATGCCATTGTCTATGGGTTTTGAACACAATATAGTCTCACTGATCTATGTATGTATATCATCTCCCACATTCTCTATTATGATAAATGGATTCCCATGTGGATTTATAAGAAGTAATATAGGTCTTAGACAAGGAGACCACTTATTACCATACTTGCTTGCCATGGAAATGGAATATCTCCTTATCATTCTTAAGTTAGAACACATAAAAGGAAATATTTCCCTAGTTTATAAGTGCAACCAGTCATCAACCATTTACTTTGTGCAGATGATCTCTTGGTATTTGCTAAAGAAACTATTGATAATGCTACAACTGCTAAAACAACTATGCAGAATTTGGAAAAATATGCAAGCTTAGTAATGAATGATCAAAAGTTTTAATAGTTTTCTGTAAAGGTGTAACAATTAAACAATAAATTACAAATGCCATAGGAGTGCAGATTGACAACCTCCCAATGACCTTTCCAGGCACTCCACTGAGTAGTTCAACACTTAAAAGAGCGAGCTATAATAAACTAATTGACAAAATTAAAAAGAAATTGGGAGGCTGGAATGGTAAGTTGCTGCCACATAGCGAAAGGTTGGAACTTAGTAATTCACCAAACAGTTGCCTATTGGATGTAATTGTGTCAAATGCCAAAAACCATCACAAATGAAATAAAAAGTTTGTATGCTAATTTCTTGTGGCAAGACAAGCAGCATTAAGTCAATTGGAGTACAGTTTGTAAGCTAAAAAATGAAGAGGTATGGGAGTAAGAAGCTTGCATTACCTAAAAATGCAATTTTTTTAAAGCTACTATGGAAACTTTTGTAACAAAACAGTCTATGGGCAATTTGGATGCAAAATCGATGTTGTGCAAATAAATATTTTTGGATGATAAGTGAAGATATCAAAGCATCTTTTACTTGGAAAGAACTTATGAGAACTAGATTGATATCATAAGGCATGATAGAGAGGATAATTGCACATGGAAAGGAAACAAGCATGATTCAAGGTAAATCTCTGGTTAATGTGTTCGGATGGAAAATAGTGAATAACATTGAAGGAACAAATAAGAAAGTGTCTGCTCCATCATATCAAAAATAGGATGAAACCTTAACACTTCTAATTTACCTCTTAATGTATGTAATAAAATTGAGACAATAAGCATCATTACAAACATAGAAAGTGTTGATGGCAGTCCCCCTCTAATAGTTGTGAATTTACTCTAATGGCTGCCTGGGGTTGTGTTAGAACAAAAGAACCCCTAAAAATTGGTGTCATCATGTATGGGATATAGTATGTCCCCCTAAAATGTTCACTTGTTTAAATTTTGCTATGTTACATAAAACCTTAGACAGAGCGAGCAGGTGGTGCAATGTCTAGTCCACTACATGCAGATCATGTAATAAGGCAGAGGAATTAATTCAACATCTATTCTTTATGTGTGAATAAACTATAGCTATAGGGAAAATATAAAACGAAGACTAATTTACAGCAAACACAAGTAAACAACATTTCATATTTATTATAATTTATTTCATCCAAATATGTGTCAAACAACTTCACAGTAGGTATGATGGATGTAAGTATTGTGGTAACTGCGTGGCATATTTGGCTTGAAAAAAATGCAAGATATTTTCAAAATCTAAGCGTACCAAAAAAGATTCGACTAGAGCTAATCCTACAATATGTAAACAATCATACAAAAGTCTAAACACTATCCAGATGCATATGAAAATGGAGATTGATTATGTTCAAATTTCATGAATTTTCCATGTTTGAGAAGACATCAGTATGTGGAGAGGATAAACCTAGAAATAGGCAAAACTCAGTCCTAATCTGTAGATCCATCAAAGATAAATACAGTAAGTAACCATTTATTGTTGCTCTTGTCCCGGATGCTAGCTTTTTGCAAAGAAGAGGATGTTTTTTGGCCATTAAAGAGATCTAGTTTAAGTGGTGGAGTAAAGGTTTGTTGGGGGACATGAAATGAAATTAAATAAGGAGAGAGAGAAACGAAGATAAGCACTAATGCATTGAATAAAGTAAGTGAGTTATCAATGGGGAGAAGTGCAACGTATTTAATATTGCGTTCATTCTTGTGTTTATTTGTTTCTTGTTTTCTTTTATATTTGATTTGTAAAGGAAACCAGTCATTAGTTAGTATATACCAATATGGATTATTTTTGATACCTCTGTCATCACTTGTTTTGGGCTATAGCTACTAATGTGGTATGCTAGTATATGTAGAATGAACTATGTAAGTCAATATATGGATATAATATGTATTCATTTTCTTTGATATGCACCCATTTAGGCTAGGGGGTTGTAAGTATATTGAAGAGGCATATTATTGGAGTTATGTTTTCTCTTTTTTTATAGAAATAAAGTACCAATTTGTAAGGTATATTTTTTCAGTGTAAGCTTTCATTTCAATGGCATCTCCTCTAGGGTTTAGCCGAATTTAGATCTAGATTTATACGTGTTATTTCCTCTTTAATTATTCTCAATTCTCTTAAGTATTTATAATCACCATGATGTCTACGTCAATGGTTAGTGTCGCTACAAGTAAGGGCAATGAAGGGAATGCGGTGGCTGGAGTTGCAACGAAAGAGGATTCTGAAGGAGAGGATGGAAAGCAGCACATAATAGGAACATAGCCAAGCAATCCTTTATAAAATGAGAAATCCTGTCAAAAATAAGGGTAGGCAAAAACAAGGTTGTAAAAATCGCTAGGCGGATGCTAGGCTATAAGTACAAACTAGGGATTAACCGTGTAAAGGGGATTAATCGAGGATTAATTGAAACTAGGCATTTTTGATAATTTGTGTACTTTGGATAAAAAATTAGTGTTTTATTTAGTGCCAACTAATGTACATTTGAATTTTGGGACGTTGAATGTGCTTAGGAGCCAAGATTGCCTAAATCTAGCACATTGATGCTTATATGTAATACTGAACCTCAAATAATGCCTAACCAATGCCAAAATACATGTTTTGATTCTTACATAAGGTAGTAAACCTTATTTAAGAGGGCCTAGGCAAATCGTAGACAATAAGCCTCGCCTAATGCCTAGGAGGGACCTAGGCGAAGGCCTAGAAGGATTTTTACAACAGTGGATGGAAACAAACCATAATAGAATTTTCGTACTTCGTGGGATGAAATGAAAGTGTCCTACAGTGATGCAGTCAGAGGCAAAGGAAGGAGTTGTGCAGGGGAGGTGAAACCGAATTATGTTTGATTAAAACTAGAACAAAGAAGAAAGAGAGGTTGTTTATCGAGGAAGGTAGTTAAAGAAGCAGTGTTGGGTTGGAAACATTGTATTTCGCTTTATATAGTAGGGCCAATATCATTTTACAAGAATCTGGAGGCATTCATGAAAAGAACTTGGAAATTAGTGGAGGAATTCATGTCACAATTGCGGGAGAACATGTTCTTTATTATTAGATTAAAAAATGAGAGTGATTGTGCGAAAATATTAAAGGAGGGTCCTTGGTTCTTTGATAAGAACCTTATCGTCGTGAAACATCTCAACCAAATATGAAAACCGATAAGGACCCGTTATTGACTTTGCCTGTATGGTTTAGACTTCTTGGTTTGAGCTTTAATTTATGGTTATGGAGGCTATTTGTACTTGATTAGTACAATTGGCATTCCTATTGTTTGCGCCAAAATTGGTCACAAACACCTAATTGCCGATGAAAGCACCAAATCACAGTCACAGATCACAGATAGATTGTATGTAATAGAATTAAATATGAAGAACACTCAAAAAATTGAAAGGAAAGCAGTAGAAAGACAAGAATTATAGTGGTTCGGCGTTGTAGCCTACGTCCACTTTGATTGCTTGTTTATTGATGATTCTCTACTAATTTACAAGAGTAGAATTGATAGTATCCAAATTACAATGGAGTTCAGTAGAGTAACGGCGTAGAAGATCCAAAAGATCCCTTTTCTGAAGCTCTTGGACTGCTATTTATAGGTGTAGGCCGCAAATATCTCGCCCAGTTCTCGGAAGACTCCTTCTCTCACGTGGGTGGGCCCTCATGATCGATCCCCTGACACTTTGACTCGATCCATGATCGATACGTACCAAATTCGTATCGATCCAAAATTACTGTTTTTGGGTTGGGATTGATCATGGACATTCTTGAGGTTGTACGCAAGCTCCTGTTAAAATTTGGTTGCATTTGGACTTGTAGATTTTGAGTTATGATCGATGCAAGTTTGATTTGTTGATGTGATGCCGAGCTCGTATCGATACGATTCGTATTGATTCCTTCGTGTCGATCAAATGATGACGACACGGAGCGATAAGTTAGGATAGATCCATCTTTCATGCCACGTTGATCGCTTCCCCATTCGTATCGATTGGTTGCTATGTCTTTCGTATCGATGATCAATGCTCCATTTCGTATCGATCATAGGGTGCCGCTTCTAACCCATAGCACTTGGTTGACTTTGTATCGATGGTTCCTATTTCTATTCATATCGATATGTTCTAGAGAATTTCGTACCGATGGAAGAGTGTCGTTTCGTATCGTTCATGGGATGCGCTTCATATCGATCTTTGACTGATCGATATGAATTCTAGAGAAGAGGATGAACGATACGTGTTGTATATTGGTGGGATCGATACGAAATGCCTCTAGGTGATGGATACGATCCGATGGGTGCGTGATGGATATGAAGGGATGTGGTTGGTGACCGATACGAACCAAGCTGTCTTTGCTTGATGGATACAAAGGAGGTTGTTGCCTAATGGATACGAAGTGAGGCTAGTGATGGATACGAAGGGATGTGGTTGGCGACCAATACGAACCAAGCTGTCTTTGCTTGATGGATACGAAGGAGGTTGGTGATGGATACGAACATGATAGATACAAGATTGGTGGAGACTTTAGTGGTTGATCGATCCGTGGCTTGGACTCGAAGCAATCATCTCCTTAACCCGAAGCAAACCTTTTAGTGACTCGAAGCAAATGTTGTGATGACTCGAAGCAGCTTGTAAACATGTCACTCTATCCAAGACTCAAAGCGGACCCTCCTCCTACTCGAAGCAAGCTGTCTAGAAACCCGAAGTAAACAGAAAAGTGACTCGGAGTAGTTGCCAAGCAGTTTGAAATGACTCGATCTTTGTTGAAACCATATTTTAAACATATTATGGTGTTTGTTTGTCGACTATGATGTGTCTTGTGTAGTTGATTGGGTTAAATCTGCCAGTATGCTGTCTTGCCAAAAGGCGGGTTAACACTTTGCCCTCCAAAACATATCTTGCGACAGGAAGGTGTGTTTTGTAGTTCGAAAAGCTGGATGTTCGTATCCTGTTAATGACCTGTAAAGAGATTGATTATCTTACATGATTGGGGATAGTGATCGTTCGCGATCATATGCCGTTCAAGGCGATAGGTGGCCATTCAAGGCCGAATGTTCGCCGTTCGAGGT